>JAPUBQ010000015.1:2591000-3886500 GCA_035578125.1 Mellilla xanthometata | reverse complement strand
AATCTCATATTTTGCAAGTGTGTCGTCACCAATTTGATCTATGGACCAAGAGCAGATTCATAATGGCCATAAATTAATAATAAGAATTGGTAGTTTAAAAAATGCATTAATTTACCACACTAAAATTAAAAACAATATAAACAGTAAAATTAACTCCATATAATCATAATTAGTGTGTCAAGCTTTATGGAAATTAGTATTATTATATCTAGCTATCAAATTAATTTGTAAAATTTAGATACAATAAATATTTAAGGAGGGCTTCCATATAACAAAGAAACCCTTCATGCGCAAGCCCGTCGCACTTGGCGAATTATTTTTACTTATTTTTGAGTGCTACTTAGCTGTGGTCTCAATTTTATCATCTATGTGAACATAAATCTAGATTCGAAAGTTTTCAAGTCAATCAATGGTCTGTGACACGCCTTTTAAAATCATCTCAATTACACGACACGATAGATACGACTTACTAAATTGCTACGCAGCAGAAAGTCAGTCTTATTGGCCAGTTTTTTTTTTTACTTTTAATGGGCTTGCGTTTAATTACAATTCACTTGATGGTGATCGAAGAAGAACAAGCGCGCTTATCCAGAAGAAGAGTATTTTTACCAATCCTGTGTAAAATGCACACATACAAACATTTAGCTTATTTTCTTTACTCCTACCTCCTAGATTCTAATAATATAAAATATGCTATGGCCCATAAAAAATCACTTCACTTAGCGTGTTTATTACTGTTTTTTTCCTCTTCTATTTTTTAAATGATTTGTCATGACAAATCGGTTGTTGTTTCTATAATACGCATGGTAATTTGGCCATTGATTATCATTGCTTCCGAGTCTCTATAAGGCCGCAAACAGAAGAGGCTATGAATAGATAATAGTAATAGATATTTGTGCTCGTAACTTCGATAATTACCATATAACTCGTGCTCTCCATGGCCTTGATTTAAGATAATAATAGTAATATTGTTGAGATACTCGTGCTCAGAGATTACTTTGTTTATTAGTTTCATGTAATCTATCTGACATACAATTACACATACAATTAGTTAGTCTATCAAACATACAATTTATGCTTTAACACTTAATTTAAAAGATTCATGATAACTCTTCACACAGTTCCAAGATGCTTAAAAAACTCTTCATAAACACAAAAAAGAATGTTCATTTTAGGCCATATGAGTATATATGAAAGTAAACTCCTATCCTATCCTAGTATTTAAAAGCGATAACAGTCGGACCCCCGCCAATGAGCTCCAACTTTCTGTGAAGGAAAATACCGTGAGGAAACCATATCAAGGTGTTAGGGCATTTTCAAGTACTCGCCAACCACCCTTAAGTTCCTTAAGTAAGCACCAAGCACCTCGGAGTGTTTCGTAAGCATCCAAGAGCCAGTTATTCCAGTCTAGGCATGTTCCATCTTAGGCTGGAGTGTCACTATCTCGTGTAATCACGCGCTGGTTAAATGCCTAGCTATAAGAAGTTGGTAAGAAACATTATTATTTTTATCACGCTCATAAAAATTCAAACACAGGTCCTTAGAACACCTGTAGCCAGTATGCACCGCTTATTAATCTTAATGCGGATGTAAAAAAAACTGCTAAGCATAATTTAACCAGGCAGTGAACGGTCGACCTTGTTCTGTCTAGTCTACCGCTTACAATACTTGGGTTATAGCATAGTAATGTACTATCAGTATTGCAATCAAGGTTTATGATTTTTTTAGGCTTGTTAGTTCTCTGTCCTTTGCAATAGTACAATGGCTGAGGCCGTGTCTGTTTCCTATTCAAAACTTGTCGGCTGTTTTGCAATATTGTCGCGCGATTTGAGCTTGATCTTGATGGTTGATTGGATAACTGAGTTGTTATGAATGGTCAAGACCTATTTAATCAGATTCATCTCTGTCACAAATTAATTTTAAAGTCCGCTTTAAAAGCAATCTGTTTACTGGACAATAAGTATCCTGGTCCTTACCCATGCGTTTGTCTTGTGAAACACGAAAGTAATAGCCGGCTACGCATCGTCAGGCAATAATTTGGTATCTAACCTTTAGCTACTAAACCATCAACCCATTAACCTATCGACTCGCATTTCTTTGTAGATGGAAGAAATAAAATAGCTGTCATGCTCTTGCTGATTTTGTATAATTTTACTTTAAATGAAATGAAAATGTACTACATTTATTGTTCTCTAAGTATATCAATCAATTAAGAATAATGGTCTGCGCGTCTATACTTCCGCTCTGATCATAGCGAAATTACACTAAATATTTCATATTTTCTTTCATTCTCTACCCATTAAATAAACCACTACCGGAAATACGTTAAATATATTTTTTAATGTCAACGGAATAAAATTCCTTCAATTATGTACATAACCATACTATTATAATGTAAAATGCCAAACAATAGAAGAACAATAGCCACTTTACCTAGAGAATAAATCGGTAAGGTCCTTTCGCTCGACGTTGTATAATATTCAAGAGTAAAAGTATTCGTGAATTGTTTATGAACGGCATGCCAACAGAAAGCCAGAAAAGATTAACCCGAGCCCGCAAATCTTGAAATTCAGGCACATAAAAGCAGTGCCATAAAATAGAACCCAGTTCTGTTTGTTGCGTCGCTCATATTTAAAGCTCGCTTTAATATTCTAATGCTGCGAACGAGGTTCTTTGTTGTATCATCAAAATGGAACCTTGACAATGAGTAAAATTTCCTTCCGCGGAATCTGTGCAGCTCTTCAGCGGATAATAAATTTGGAGCTGGTGTTGTTACCTACGGCGTTTAAATACGACGAGGCTTACACCTTTAATATCCGCTCTCTGACTATAATAAGCTTGCCTAATCTGTGTGGTTTCAGCTTTAAATTTGGATCGTAAGAAAATGTTTTATGGTTTCTCTACGTATCGTATGTTCGATAAATAATAACTCGCCGAACACTTCAGTTCCTTATTGATGTTCTCGGAAGTATAATAGAGTTGCACCGGACCGATACCGCCTTAGGGTGCAGCTCGATGTCCATAGCTTCCGCCGGCCGCCTCAGGGTGACTCGCCACTACGCCTTTATTGTCTCTAGGAACCTGCCCTCGGCCGTAATCGCCGCCCGTTTACGTTTCCCTCGCCGATTTATAGTGTTTCGTGATGACATAACTCCGCTGCAAATTGCCCTATAAAAGTTATTTGTGCGTCCACAGGCACTGCACTCGTCGCCATTTCGGTCTGTGTACTTAATTAAGTTTGAGACGTCTTTCTTTACAATAATCAACATTATAATCAACTATTCACGTACCAAGTAAGTACCTGGTACTTACTTGGTGCGTTAATTAAGTACCAAGGCATCTTTTTTGTACTAATTCTACTCGTAGCACTATTCTCTTACGCTCTTCTAAGCATAAAGTAAGATACCATCTTACTTTAAAAACTGTATATGTAGACCATGCATGCCAATGCAGGGTGTTAGAGTATTTGTAATGCTCGTCCGGTTAGCATCCCCCAAGTTGAAAAATCTGTCGCCAAGCGTCTAGTGGCAGAAAGCGAGATATCCCAGACTAGGCATGCTCCACCTTAGGCCCGAGTGTCGCTGACTCGTGTGGTCCCGCGCCCTGCAGTGCGAATGCATAGCCGTAATGTGTAAAATAAAGTTGATACCAATCTTTTTTATATTATCTTGATCGGATCGTACAACACTTCGACTTGTCTATAAACGAGGTACTTAACTAATCAATCTACGAGTAAGTGCTTACTGAGAATATAGTTCTGTCAGTCGTGACCAATTCGCCTGCGCGTAGTTCGATTCGGTGCCTCATAACATATGCATGAACGATCCTGCTTATCAATGTCGATCCAGACGAATTCATTACACGTATTCTGTCTTATGAATATACATAAGATATGAGACGTTCTAGCTTTATTTTTTGCTAAGGGCTTGTGATGGTTGACCGGGTTCTGGGAATTGTGTTATGAGCAATTTGGAGACTTATCAAGAGATCTTCATTAAAAATGGCTTCTGCATTTTATTAGGTCGTCAAATGATTATCCATACTTTATTCTATCTATCTATATGAGTAACTTGTTCGACTAGTAAAACTAATCATATCTGCTTTCTTACATACTGTACTTTGCCTTAAGAAATTTAATTATTTAACTTGTTAAGCGAGTATGAAGATATCCTCCGTCTAAAAGAAACTTCACAGAATTTTGCAGCAAACAAGTTTGTTACAAACAACAAAGGTTTTTGCCGGGTTACGTAAACTTTTTAAAGTTAATCTCTAGTTGTTGTCTCGTGACAGTACTGAAGATTTACTCTGTATTTACTGTTTCGAGTAAATTAGATCCTGAAATGTTTAACGTAGTGCCGTTAATGATTAATGCTTCAGGCACGCGATCTGGTGTTTAGCGCAGGTTCAAGTTAGGGATGCTGCGGCTTATTTTTTTTTATAGAGAACAGTGATAAAGCGATCACTAAGGTCCTAAATGTTTCTAAATATTAGGAAATACATTTTAAGCCATTTTAATATTATCTTCTTTAGCCTTTTGTCTTCCTTTTCTACATTATTCTGTCAGCCATCATTCTTCATCTTCTCATTCACTCCCTTTTCGTTCATATCCTCATTTACACGATTCATCGTTTTCCTAGGTCGACTACTTCCGCTACCTCGTACACTCATATCGCTAACATGCTAAGCTAAGCTATAATGCTACATTTCAATTTGATTTATTCAATAAAAGTCAATTCTAAAATGAAAAACTGAGTATTTGATTTGAATAAAGAAGAGTATTTATAAAAACATGAACTTGTTCTTTAAAGACGCTGCTAAGAATTTCATTTAGTCTTTATAAGCAAAATACTTGATTATGTAAACTGCATTTGTGTATCAATTCGCTTGAATTTCAAGTTGCAAACACTCTGCTCGATAGTGCAGGCGCGCTCCGTTGAATCGTTGATAGTTTCGCGGTTGCTTCTCGGGGGAACGTTCAAGTCTAATCCAATTTGAATATCCACTTTAATTCCACTAACCTTATTTGCCATGAAAATGTCCTTAATGCTAATGGATACAGAGATCTGTACTTACCTGATCACGGGTTACCGCTCAAGGGAGACTAATTTAATTTAGTATTTAAAGTATTTAGATTGTTTGTTGTGATTTGATAGATAAATAAATTCTTTATTTCACACACTTATTATTACATAAAATTATTAACAAAAGAAACTTAAACCTAGTGCCGAAAATGGCGGCCTTATCGGTAAAAGCGATCTCTTCCAGGCAACCAGAGGAAGGACAGTAGATTTGCCTGATTTAACATTTTATAAGAACGGTTTGAAATGGTAATACACAGATAGATTTTAATTCAATATACAAATATCCATAAGGTGCAAGATTTTTTTAACGCGTTAGGGACACTCGCTTCAGCGACATTTTGACCTAAGATGGAGCATGCAGTCTGCAATGACTATCTCTCAAGGAGGTTTCCGGAATACACTGCTAGGTGATTGACAGATTTTTTAACTTGAGGGTGATTGTTAGCCGGTGAACACTTGAAAATGTTTTACTATGATGCTTTGGTTTCCTCACGATGTTTTCCTTCACCGGAAGATCGGGCTCACACGGATTAATCCCACCACTTTTCGGGTTTAAGGCGGCCGCACTTAGCCGTCATCGTCTGTTGTCGTCATAACTTTAGGGTCACGACGCTATATCTATTTGATCTGTGAATCTGTTTCAAGTTTTAAGGAAGATGTACTCGTTACGCCAATTTACGTTCAACTTTATTTTCATGATTACCTTCAGGATTAGTTCTATTTCGACAAAAAAGTTAACGAGGCTAAGGTGAACTTAAAATGCGTTGCGGTAACATTTATTTTTTTACAAGTAGTTTCGCTCTGCAGGCTCGTAATGCGGTAAACAGTTAAAACGAGGTCGTAATGGATCCGCCGAGCGCATTGGAATATAGTGAATAGGTCACAAACTTACCTTAGTTACTAGTTAACTCGCAGTCACAATGACTGTGATGCCACGCGATTCAGTCAGGCGACATTTGCACAGCTACCCCACGATATCCTATAAAATTAATGACTGAATGAATTAAGCATGTATTGGACGGAGAACTAGGTAGGTATACAGTTGTTTATTATATAGTACTAGCACCCCGACCCGGCTTCGGACAGGCTCTAAAATAATATAAATTGCAAAGAGAAACAAAATATAGCCTATGAAGGTAGCCAATAACGGTGAAGGTTTTTTGCAAATCCTTTTCCGTTGAGAAATTTCAGTTCGAAGTCTATTTGCGTCAAACAAACAAACAATCAAACTTTGCCTCTTTATAATATTGGTATAGATATAAAATTTCCTTTAGCCGCTACCCCGATGAGTTTACAAACAGTACTTCTTAAAGCTAGGATAACAATATTTTAGTTAACAACACAGTTTAAACTTATATGTCTTAGTCAGATAAAAATACTAACTATTAGTTTGACATCGTATTACGCTTTCTGACAAAGTAAGTTGCTCAATATATTTTTGGATAAAGGCAAGTTCTGCGTATCTCTAATACGTTTTGGAATATTCTTTTATATGTATAAGTGGAGCTCTCACAAATACGCTATTGCTTAGATATGCTGACCAGCGGAACGTAAGGCGGCAAACCCGACTGAGATGTTATCGCTTTAAAATAAATAGAATTAATTTTGAAAATATACTTCTCAGACGGCAATAATTTCCCCTACGAATCTACTATAGCCAGCCTATCTCTTGTATCATACCAGTAGGTATGTTGAATGCCGTGTGAGAAGAGAGACAGGACGAGTACGTTCTGTCTACGGCATTTGAATTGAAAAAGAGAATGGTTCTGCACACACAAAACTAATTGTTTCTGCATATCGGAGTGCTAACAACTGTAATCAAAAGATGTTCAAAATTCGAGCATTCATTTTCACTTTCCTGTGTTGTAAATGCGAAAGTTTGCAACCGGTTACAGTGCCAGTTTGTGTCAGTAATGATAGCAATAAGTACTGTAGGAATATATATTAGTGACATAGTTTACTATCGTTATTTACGATTATGATATACAAACCTCTGACTGGTCAGTTATTAGCATATCATTGAAATTGACATCGTTTGTAATGGCCACACATTAATTACCATTACGCAATAAGTTAGATAATTAGGGCGCGTTTGTAAATAGTTGCGATTAATTAAATTGTATCTGTATTTGTTGGTGAATAGAGTTCAGTTATAGGCTAGACTTATCTTTTGCACTATCGCGTTTGGGCCGATAGTAGGGCTCATTTTGTGAGGCCCTAAGTGACCCATAAACACTTATCAGGAGCACTGGAACCCGGTCGTTTTGCTTCTCCGAGCCAAATAGCGCGCGAGATCTCATGAGTTATTAGCACACCCTCGATTTGAAAATATTTACGGATATCCGTAGCGAGGAGATCGCAACCGAGACTTCTTCAATAAAGTACGAGCGTACTGTTATTATTTTCAACGAAATATAACTGAGATAGTAGAGAAAATGACCCCAGAAACTAGAACGCAGCGTAGGAACATATCATAAATTCAACAATATAAGGTTTTCCCGCAGCTAGTTGCCTTTTCGAGTGAACTTCCTTTCAGCTCCGGGAATATGTTCGCTTTGTTTTGTTGTGTTTGCGAGTTAGGAACGGTAAATTGTCGGATTACACAACTCCTAAGTTGTTCGGTCAACATTGCGGCGGAATCTTAAATTGTATGCTAGCGCACCCACCCCACCCGCACGGTTTTTGTTTCCACGCGTAACAACCATTATACCGGCCACTTACATACAAGTTGTACGACCAAAACATTTTCTTTCCAATATTTTCGCAATTAAAAAGCAACGTTCGCTTTGTTGTTTCGCCAATTGAAACTTCATTCACAAACAAAGCTTAATTTTCCAAATTGCCTATTAGCGGAAACCTTTGGCGGGACCGAGCTGTTTTTCTACAAATCTGTTTTTCTTTTACTTAAATAACGGCTAATATAATTTAAGATGTTTGTCGCAAATTTGGTGATTTATGTTTGTTTCCTTCGCTGGCCTGCAAGTTCCGTTTCGCTCGTTCGGATTTCCTGTCCCGGCAGGGCTGTGTAAATAAGCTCCCTCAGTTTTGTTTGCCAGTTTAACGGCTGTAAATTTTATAAGAAAACCAGGCGGGTTTGTTAAATAACTACTTACAAATCGGCCGGCTACGCTGGACGGCGAGGTTGCTGCTTACATATTTATGAGATCAAAAAAATGTTTTTTCTTGCAATGGGTCGCGATTTTATTTTTAGCTCGTTTGAGGATACTAATTTCAACAACTCTTGAGGCTAGCTGTTATGAAATTGAGCAGAGCCGAGA
Source organism: Mellilla xanthometata (assembly GCA_035578125.1). NCBI lineage: Eukaryota > Metazoa > Arthropoda > Insecta > Lepidoptera > Geometridae > Mellilla > Mellilla xanthometata. The sequence goes on along the minus strand of JAPUBQ010000015.1, from coordinate 3,878,141 downwards.
CTGTGTATCTGTCATCAATGGTTACATAAATATTCGGAGATGCCTGTGTTCGTCGCGCCGCAAAGTGGGAGCGACTTATCGGTGTTTACCTTTAAAACTCCTAGTCTCCGCCATCCATCCTCCAACTTCCTTCGTATCCTGGTAGAGGTAAATAAGCGGCTCCCTTTGTTTGCCGGTTAACGGTTGTAAATTGTACGGTAATAACGGTGCGGTTGTGCGAGACTTGGGCGCCACGAGCGGAAGCAATTCAACTCTTTATCCGCGTGCATATTCATAGGGTGCGGGGAAAAATGGCTTCAATCTGCGAATTGGCCCATATTTTATCACTGGATACCGTCTACGTTTATACTACCAAATGAAGGTAACGTTTTTAAAACGTAGCATTTGTGTTTTGAAATATTTCGCTCTACACGGTCCTGTCTAAAAGTTCCTTTAATACACCTAATTTCTCTCACTGATACAAAAGGCAAGAAAAAATGTCCGAAGAAAGGAACACAGTTGCATCAAAGCCGGCAAGTTGTTCAAAGTCTGCGTCAAAGTGTGGTGCGGGCCGGGGTTGCAGAGTCAAAACTTCATTAAAGCCAGTCAGTTAGGCAGTTTGTAGAGCTGGTCGCCGGAAGCAAGGGTTGGAATCAGGGAAGCTTCAGGGCGGTAAAGAAAGCTTACCTAATATATTGCCTGTACCTACCTAATAGTCTGGAGACTTCATTTTCACGAAAAAAATGCCAGCTCGACGATTAATGTCGTATTCTGTAATTATCTTTGTTTATTATTTTATAAACAGCCATTCCTATAGCCGAGAACTTATAGGTGCTTGCCATCTTAAACTTTTTATAATACATAACAGTAGGTATAATTTTAAATATTTTAGAAAATTTATTTTGTATTTTAGGCCTGAAATACGAGTGCCTTGCATAGGTGCCTTTTGAATTTTTTATTCATTATTATTACCTTCCGGATGTCGTCGACCCAGCGTGTTATTGGTCGACCGACGCTTCTTTTGCCTGTCATAGGCCTCCAGTCCGTCAATGTTTTTCATGTTCGACGACATCCGGAACATCACAGGCAAGACATGGATGAGAGCAGCGCAAAACCGAGATGACTGGCGTACTAGAAGAGAGGCCTATGCTCAGCAGTGGGCGTCTACGGGCTGATAATGATGATGAATGATTATTACCTATCCGTTTCACTAAAGTGTTATTTATTACATTACTCATCTTAGTAGGTATCTATTGTGAATACACCAATGTGAATCTGTACACGTTCGACAAAGAAGTGATCACGGTAAATTAGATTATTCTCGTCTAGATTACATAACTGCTTTACTATTTATATCTGTAGTATATAGAGGAATACAACTTTTTGCATCTCCGATGCGCCCATTTTCGCCCGGCCTTTAATCCGTTACAGAACCGGTCTTGTTTCCAACGCCTGTCACGTCCGTTGCTGTCGCGGGCCGAGACTGTTTTTCCGTGGTCAGGAACCCTTACGTGGACGCAGCTCTCCTTAACTTCTTATGCAATAGCGCCTTATGTTTTGCGACCTTTACGATGCAACGTAAGTGTTTTTTAAACTGCACTTCCACTTTTACTGCAGCTGGGACCGGTTACTCTCAAGACTTATCCATAAAATGTTTATAGGACACTTTTAATACTGTGACCATTGAGCCGAAAACTACATAAACATTTCGATTGTTGCAATTTAGTTCTGCGTCCGATCCCGGAACAACAATTTTGGCATCAGTTGCCTTAATTCGAAAGTTGTTCTGTTCTAGGGTGATATTTTCGAACTTCTCGTTTACGCTTCAATGCAGCTTAGTTGTTCGGACGTCGGAAAGTTTTCCGTTTATTTTGTGTAGTTCGCTTTGTTGGAAACGTTAGAACAATTATTATTTGTCATTTCAGTTTACCCGATTGTGTGGGCATGTATTGTGTGGACGACTGCGAGAAATAAATTCTTGGAAGCTCAGTTTGTCATGACTGTTCGGTGTTGTCATATTATGCAACCGTAAAGAATTTAAACTTGTTGTGACTTTATTCCCTTGTTAACGGATAACCGGCATATGTGTTAGGTTGAGAAGATGTTGCTTTGTGTAAAACAATGTAGCCTTTACCTTCAAAATAATTAATCTGATCTTGCTAAATGTTGGTTTCAGTGATGGGTTGAGATTTGATAAGTATACATTTGTAAAAAAGTGTCATAATGACAACTCGCTTGGGGGCAATGCAGCAAACGTTTGTTTCAAATTCTTATAAATTAAAATTTCAATTATGTATGGCGTTTTTATTTATTAAGTACTTGTTATTTGAGAAATTTATACCTAACTTTAATATTTTTAGTGCTCCAGTAGAATCGCTATTATTCTCATCTGGTCTACATTTTTCTCATCTTCCTCGGGGTTCGTGTACACAAGCCTCTAGTTATCTCCTTAACGGCAGTTTATCTTCTTCTCGACGTCGCCCGTACAATAAAACAATTTCTCATTCCTAAGGTAGCGTTTACAATGCAGTAAGAGTCATCCTCTTTATGACGCCGTCGTCTTAGTCTCTGCATACAAATTACAAGACACTTTCCAGTTTTACTGCATCGTTAGTTTGAACTGGCGCTGTTTAGTGTTACCAATGGTGAATAAAAAACACTATATTAGCTCGCCGATGTAACTTGTCTCATTACTAGTTACGTTTGCTGAGGACCTGTCGGGAATTCTAATTTGACATCAATAAAATTGGATCTGTTAAAGAACGACGAGTTTTCTCCTTCAGCACTGCAATGTTTTATACGAGAGCGCTAAGCGTGAAATTTAAATGAGAAAAGTTAAATGTTTATTTTAAATTAGAAACCGTTTGTAGTTTTGATTGGACGTGTACGGGTAAAATTAAGGCTCTGTTGTCATAGCAACAAGAACAATATGGCCATTTTTGAACGATCTATTTACCTGCATTACATTCCTGTTTCATAATCACTTATAGTCTAAGGTGGGTGTTACAGCTGGATCTTATGCATAAACATATAAATAATAATGTAAAATTGTACTCCCGACATTGACTCCCGATCTTAGTAGTCCTTCAAACATTCCCCATTTTCTAGAGTGTACACAACATCTGTCACTTAGTGCCTAAGAAAAAAAAGGAAAGCAAGTATGCGGCACGACTGGGAAAAATTGTCGTCCTATTTCTACTATCCTATCTTACTATAGTGTGTATTATATGGTATATACACATTTATATTATACTAGCTGACCCGGCAAACGTTGTTTTGCCTTCTAAAAATAATACTTTATTGGATCGAGCTAGATATATCGAGCGGGATGAAAAATTTTTAAAATACTAAAATGGCCGTAAAAAAATAGTAAAAATTTTGGATAGTATGTATTTTTAATGCCACATTATAAAAATAATAAAAACAAATATTTGAGGGTGAACAATCAAATATCACTTAGGGGTATGGTAAATTGATAGTAGCCGATTCTCAGATCCATTGAATACGTATATAAAATTTGGTAAAAATCGGTCGAGCCGTTTCGGAGGAGTACAATAACTAACATTGTGACATGGACATTAAATTTATTATTCTTTGTTGTCCAATCCTCTCGTTTTGCAACAGCTACGAGTATTTCTACTGATATGGTATAATATGTGGTTATTCTTTAGTGCTCTAAGAGTAAACTAATAGGTATGAAATTCGGTAAAGACCTAAATATATAAACCCTGAATAATTATAACATATAGCCTACTTATTATCCTGGATTAAAACGGGTAACGTTGCGGGCAGCAGTCACTTTATCAATTTATTAATAGTGTATTTTCATCTAACTGAAAGTTAATCGCAGAGCCTTTAGAGACATAAATCCTAGTTCTTGGCACGGCTTCGCCTTACATTTCCTAAGTGTGAAGTAAATACGTAACTCTGTTCGCTAAGTAGTTGCTAAAGTGCTAAGTCCCATTTAGAAATGTCTACACGCCAAAGATGGAGGTTTGCTGCGGACCGAGCCGAGGTCGCCACGAATATGAAATACATACGTATGTTCTAAAAAACTTGTTTTGAGTACTAGAATCAGTGATCTGCACGGGGTGGCGTTATACTATTCAATCTATACACATTTATATATACTTTATAATAATTTATCCTTCTTTACTTTACACACACTCACTCATACTTAAGCACTAGCACTCAACATCACAATATATCCCAACTTCTTTTGTAGCACCTCTGAAGAGAGCTAGCTCCTGCAAACACAGGGTATCCTACTGCAGGAGCTAGGCACCATACTTACATACATAAAGATTTAGCATTTAGAATTAGTATTAATTAGTTAAGGTACCAACCAATACTTAATGTTTGTTTTGTTTAGAATTTAAGTTGGTCCAATAAATTATTTTGTATTTGTATTGTATTGTATCTAGTTTTCGAGACGAATTTTGATTCAATTTGGTATTACTTAAGTTATCTTAATCAAACTTTTAATTGTTCCAATGAAACTAAAACTATAGGATCTTTAATATAATAAAAACACACACAAAAACCTTACAAATAGGAAATTAAATCTAAGTCAGTCAGTTATCTTAATTATTTATTGAACATTCGTTAAGCCAAGTCAGAGGTCTCTGGGCGGCTTGAAAACTCTCGACACCAGAGCTTGGCTACTTAGCTCAACGAAGCAGAAACGCATTGCCAATTTCGTAAAAAGACATGAGACACCTTATTAAAATCAAGCTTTAGGTCATAGCTGGTCTTCTTCTTCGTATGAGCTAAGTGGCCAAGCTTTGGTGTCAAGGGGTTAGCCTTTTAATTAAAAGTTGATAATAAATTCTAACTGTTAATGAACTGTGTTGATTAGATCTTTTAAAGTCTGTTTATTTTTAATAAGTACATTATCTTAATATATATAAATCTCGTGTCACAATGTTTGTCCTCAATGGACTCCTAAACCACTTACCTAACCAATTATAATAAAATTCGCACACCATGTGCAGTTCGATCCAACTTGAGAGATAGGATAGTTTAAATATCGAATTATAGTTGCAATTATATTACTGCTAATTTTTGTCTGATATTATTTGACAGTCACAATTATATGTTAACTCCAAATGATTCTAACAGATGTCGATACCTTTCGACTGGGTTGAGTAAGTAATCAATAGATGGCGCTGCTATGGTAAATCTACGAACGTGTCATATAAGCTACACTATCTATTATCATACCCCTAAGTGAGGCAAAACAACGTTTGCCGGGTCAGCTAGTATTATATATAAACTGTACTGTAGCTAGTACAATTAATTATATTTTTGAAGTTTATATTTGTAAAGAAAATCTTTTGACTTTCTTCCGAAAACAAACTGACTGGTAATTATCCTCAAAATAATTATGTGTGATGAAAGAATAGGTACTTTGTTTTCCCCGGCGTTGTTTTTCCTAATTAAACTTGTCATTATCAGCATTCCAAGTTTTAATAAGCATGTCATGGGTGACGGAATACGGAATGAAGTAGGTACTTAATTAGCGCTTTGTTGAAATCGGAAAATATTTTTCGTGTCAAATTAGTTTAAAAAGTCTTATGATAAAACCGAGTCAATTAATTCGGATATTATCAAGGAAGTGGTTATAAAATGCCCTTTTAATTGACACATAATCGACCTGAATGTAATAGCACGTTTATTTTACGTTTGCGATAATAAAAAACAAATTAACTAGGCAATTGATTATTATTATTTGACTGACATTTAGGTACCGGTTTTAAGAACTTGTCAGTCGAAAGTGGGTTTTTTCATACGCGTAGTAGGCACTGTGTTTTTACGCATAGTTACTGGTAATACCACTTAATGTTTCTCAGTATTATCGCTATAATTTATATGAGTTCAAGTCAATAAAGATAACATTTGAAATTTCATGTATTTTTACTTGATAACCAAATGAGTATGAGCAAGTAGGAGCGAAGTTTTTAGTGTTTTCTGTATTAAAGCGAGTTATGCCAACGCATTGCGCTCGCTTTACGGTGAAGGAAAACATCGTGAGGAAACCGACATGTTTGAGGACTGCAATATCCGATGACGTGTGTCGTCCGCCAGCCCGCACTTGGCCAGTGTGATGATTATGGCCTATATCTCTCTCCTCGTAGGAGAGCCCCTGAGTCCCAGGAATGGGAACGTATAGTGGGCTGCTTATGCAATGCCCATGCAAGCTAGAAACTAAGCAACTTTCGATGCGGACAGTGTTTGGATGGGTGACCATGCACAAGGCTGTCGTTTTTAAAATGGCATTTTTATCTAAGCGCTACCGTAGGTCGGATGATACGTTAAATTGTAGGTTCCGTCTGTTAGTCTTAGTACAAATAGTCTTTAAGCCAAGTCAGAGGCCTTCGGGCGGCTTGAAAACTCTCGTCACCAAAGCTTGGCCACTTAGCTCAAACGAAGAAGAAAAATAAGTTTTTATATGCTAAATTAAATAAATTATTTATTTATTTAAATAAATAATTTATTAGACCTCATCTCTCTGGCAGCTCCCAGATGTTACTCCCACAGACCCAGCCATCATCAGGCTCGCATAGCGCCGGTAATTGAGCGTTCTGCAATCACGACTCTTTTATAAATGCAGCCGGCTTCAGAGGGAAATGCCCCGGAAAACGGCGAGCGCACTTAACTGCCGAATATTTACCGGTTTAACTGAGTTTAGCGCGCAACTCTAACGATTTAACCGCATTGAAATTATAACTTGCTTCTCGTACGCAGCTACTCGATAATCGTGCTTCACGTTTATGAAAATAAATTTAAATAAATTACTTTGTGACGACCTCGTTGGCGTTATGGTTACCATGCCGGACTGTCAATCAGAAGGTTCCGGGTTCTGGTCCCGGCATGGCCAACATCTTTGTACTGAACTAAATTTGTTGGCTGCCGGTCTAGGTGTTAAATATGTATGTATCTATATAAAGTATGTATGTATGTATATGTGGTATATCAGTTGTGTAACCATAATACGAACTAGAAGTAGTTCAGTATGGGATTAACCAGCCGTGTGTGAAATGTGTCCTAATATTATTTTTTTATTTTCTTTTAAATGCGGCTTGAAAATTTTAGCTGCTACAATACAGTGCGTTAATATGTTTACTCTCTCTCTATAATCGGTACATTCTATAACTACTTTAGGGTCCTGTCTGAAAAGAATTGAATAAAGTTAGAAGAAGAATTCAGTATCCGAAGTAATGATATTACGTTATCTCTTCTTCTTCGTATTAGATAAGCGGCAAAACAAAAGTGTCGAGAGTTTCAAGCCGCACTAAGGTCTTGGCTTAACGACTGCTTGTACTAAGACGTTACACCGGGACCTACAATTTAACTTCATAGTCATCGGATCGGTAGCGCCCAGATGAAAATGCGACTTTTTAAACGCCAGTCTTGAAGTTCTTGTTCTTGCATCCTAAGGCTGTACCGACCGTTGCTTAACCTCGATGATCGCGTCTGATCACCTTAGCCGAGCCACAGGTGCTACTGTCTCATAACCGTAAATATATCAGGACTTGTAGGTATTTAACACGTTTTACATACATACACATACACACAAAATAATGCCACGCATAACATTTTTTAAAAATAAATGTTATGTTTTAAAAAATACTTCAGTTCTAATGAATTATTAGCGTTTCGCCATTCTCTTGTTAGGTCTCTATAAAATCTACTTAATTTTCTAGACTCAGTAGTCAACAAACATATTCGTCATACAAACGAAATCACACATAATATACTGGCTACAGTTAATGCAGAACGAATGATATATTTAGTAAATTTTTCACGGTTACGATTAACTTATTCATAATGTTAAAATGATTACATTCTGAAAAAGCACGTTTTTCATTAAATTTAAAACCGTGGCAGATTTTTTAATATGCTGATTTGGAATAAAGTAATATGCACATTATATAGCTATTTTAAGTACTCAGCACATGATGCACTTCATTCTAGTAATTATGTGACTAATGAACAGATTATTTATTTCTACGAATAAAATATTATTTCTTGCGGATTCAATGAATTTGCAGAAAGAGATGAATTATACAATTTAATATTTTTACTATTGCGAGTTCTACGTAAAAGATATATAATTAAATACCATATATTATTCTTTAATTAGTAGGTAACATGTATAAAATGGATGTAGTTAGATTGCCAATACATTTACGCAACTACATTTGTTTGTAAATTAATACAAATTTATATCCTACGATTTCCTACAGAGTAGCCGCATTATATGTAAAATGTAAGTACGTTTATATATTAAAGGTAGTGAGATGATTTGGAAGACTATTTTTGCATAAAACATTGTAAAAATCTTTTGAACTATTTTAAAAATAATTTAACTTATCAAAGCTCACAAATGGAGAACGAAAATAAGTATTTATTAATAGAAGATAAGCCATCACATAAATCACTGAAGCTTAATTCCCCACACTGAAAACCCAATACGTGTGAAAATTAGAACGCAAAAGTGCCATAATTCAAGCCAGTTTTTTGGCGCAATATCCATTCCTGCGGATTATTCGGCTCGACTCGATCTCGAAAACGGTTTAATTTGTTAAATTGAAAAGAAACATCGTATTGTTTCGGATAGAATTAGAGTTTATTTGCGAAACCCATTCGGTCGTAACAGAAGATCCCTTTGAAATAAGTGAATGGAATGAGTGAAATGACCTATAAAGCGGATAGATGTGCCACTTTCGAGGGAGCTTAGTATGTATTTTGCTCGCTTATTTCGCCGGCCGTTTCTTTGGAGACAGCTTTCAACGTCGTCGATAACGACTACTTCTCTACAAAGTCACACTCGGTATCTAATTGGCAACTTAGTTGAACGGGATTTTGTAACTATTTCATTTGTTTTCTGAAATTAAATGTTTTGGATTTTCTTTGTCCGAATAAATTGTAATGATTGGAGATTATGGACTATTGTAATGAAAATGATTGACATTGGTCGTAGTGACTGGTTGTGACGAAAGACAAAAATAAAGTAAGTTTGACTACTACTAACCACTGCCAAAGTTGTCCTACGTCATTTGTTTCATAAAAACCCAAAAATATCTTATTAACTAAAATAAAAAATTTCAATCATGATGTCGAAAATTACAAATTAACCTTGAGACTTGGTTGTGTCATTTCTCAAAGTAGTAGAATAAGAATTAGAAGTGCTGATTTTAACAACGAAGATGAAGCGCGGGAGTTAAGAACGATGTTGAAGAATTAAATAAAGGTTCTGCCGCTGCGACTGCTTGCCATTTTATGGTTACTTAGTTAGTTACCAATAATACTGTATAGTTACTCTAAATCCTTTGTAATTATCTTCTACCGTAGGTGTCATGTTACACAGTGTCTTGTAATTATGCTGAAATAGATGGTGAGGATAATCTCATAGACAAAGACACCTTGAGATCTTCCTAAATAATTAACCTCGCTGACTCATGCGTTCCGGGAACACTATAAAGCGTGGATTACCCCTGTTGAGTTATTAATTAAATATGGTGTACAAGATGAGGTACTTACTACAGACAGTCTAAGAAACGTAATTGTTGTAGGTGTATATGTATGAATTTAGCACTGAGTAAATAATATTTCTATTAAATAAGTGTAGACTAGTCTTCTAAGTAGCGCCTGTAGCTCGGCTAGGTGATCTGACGCGATCATCGAGGCTAAGCAATAGTCGATGTGGACAGTCTTTGGATGGGTAACCATGCACAAAACTGTCGTTTTTAAAGTGGCATTTTCATCTGGTCGCTACCGAGGGTTGGATGACACGTTAAATTGTAGGTCCCGACTGTTAGTTTAGTACAAGCAGTCGTTAAGCAATGTCAGAGGCCTTCGAGCGGCTTGAAAACTCTCGATATCAGAGTTTGGCCACTTAGCTCATACGAAGAAGAAGTCTAGTCTTTAGTATATCTAGTCTGACTACTTTTTCTACGACTTGAAGTTACAGGAGAAGTATTATTTTTCCATATATATATACGAGTATTCTTGTAAGAATTTACTACTTACTAGTAAGAACAGCTAACTATGACTAGAAGCGGCGGTATTCATACCACAAAAGGTTTTTATACTGTTTTGAGGTTATTTTAACAGCCCCAAGAGAGAAAGCTTCATCAAAGTGATCGTAAATATGATAAACTGCTGTGCAAAGTTGTAAAACATTGCTAATGAAGTTATCGCGCGTACAACTACCGCCTTTACTTCCGACTTTTATTTTTACTGCTATAGAAGTTATTATTCTCTAATATTTTATCGCAGAAAATTAAAGTCTCTGACTTAACTTACCGGTATGTCTATATTACTCTCTATTGCCTTCTTAAAGATCAAGACATATGTTAAAGGTAACCCTTACATTTTATAGAGACACGTAGATATTAATTAAACCTGTTTCATATATCTATATATGTATGTAATCGTTCTAGAAAACAGTATATATATACTGTTTTCTAGAACGATTAGAAACAACTTCTTGATCAGGGACTTGTTTGATGACGGAAGCTGTTTTTTTTTTGTTATTTATTGCTTTTATCATCTCCTTTTTTTTAAATTATTGTCATTTGATGTGTATTGTCTAATTACTCTATTTCTAAGAATCTACGTCTCAGCTTTTAAAATAATTGGCCAAGTCCGAGTTGGGCTCGCGCATGACGGGTTCCGTACCATTGTTGTATGGGAGCCCCCCTTAAATATATATTTTTACTTAATTTTATAATTTAATTCGATAGCTAATATGTATATTGCTATTAAATTGTATTTTGTTAAAATTTTAAGTGTCTAGCAGTTACCTTTATTTATATATATCAAAAAATACAGACAGAGAGAGAGAAACCTAGGATCGTAGTAATAGGGTCCCGTTTTTACCTTTTAGGTACGGAACCCTAAAACCTCTCGAGTATATATACTACTACTACTCTAGGATGTTTCCCAGGGAAGTAGCTAATACGTTTGTACTGTACGTTTTCATAGGAGTTTTCGCCTAGGGAGTGCACATCGTTAATCTACGTAAGTAATACGTTTTGACACATTTACATAAATAGCACTTTAACAGCCGCGACACCCGGAATTTATGATGTTTGATATGTGACGTATTTCAGAGTGGAGATAATGTTGTTTATTAACATAAATGAGTTATGATAGGCTTTTTTGGTTTCGTCATAATCATCTACAGCCCTCTTTATCCCACTGCTGGGTATAGGCCTCCCTCTGCATGTGCCACCTGCGTCGATCTTGTGCAGTCCTCGTCCAGGTAGCACCTGCGACTTTGGTGATATCGTCGACCCATCTCGCCGCTGGACGACCAACTCCTAACTTGCCAGTTCTCGGCCACCACTCGGTAACGGCTTTACTCCACCTATCGTCATTTCTATTTTTTTTTCGGTTTATCTTACTAGTATTGTAAATGACAAAGTTTGTGAAGGTTTATGAAAGATGATATATTTATAACATAAACATAAAACATCTTTATTTAGCAAAAAGTATGTACATATTTGTATATCGACACAAACTATTACTAAATAAGTACTAGGCTTTAAAGTATAAATATGTGTTGATGTACACTAAGTTGCTCCCTGAATCCCACACGAGGTAAATCCTGTATTGTGGGATTCAGTGCCTTCCCTTAGCCTCTAATAACTAATTATTACAATTACTTTAATAACTAAACACATAATATAAATATAAATATTTATTTTTAACTCGTTCGCGGTCTAACGGCCTAATTGATTAGGATAAAATTGTGTGTAGACTAGCTTAGCACCTCGATTATTACGTACTACGCTACATTATCAGTAAGGGATGCGGGTAGTTGCTAATATTTGTGACTAACTATAAGTTGCGTGTAAAATTATTCGTGGGAATGTTTGAAAAGACAGGACAATGTCTTCATATATGCATGATGGGTGATGTCAAAATCGTCTAAGTTTCCCTATTCCTCACTCACAATAGTTTGAAAAATAATTTAAACTTGTAAAATTATTGTGTTATTATGTTTTATGAGATCTAAAAACAGGATAAGCAGAATATCAATAAATAAATAAATAAAAAGTTAATTGACAAACATATTTTTTATGCTATGCTATTTACATTGTCACATTTTTTTTTATTTGTCAATTAAATCAATTAACAGTTATGTATATTATAGTAATATTATACATTTTGATAAGACTAAAATATTTACAATTCTAAGTTTGTAAGAAGTGCCTATATATAGTACCAAATAAGGAATATACATACATACATATTTTGAATCAACTGATGCCTGAACTAGTATCTAAACTGTATCTCAGGCGTCAGTGCCTTTCTTAATGGATCAGTGATCCCAATTTTAATCAATTATTACATATTAATTATTTTAATCAATTATTCCTAAATATTAAAAAAAACAGAAGCTATAGTTACACTGAAGCTTAACTATCTGATCGATAAATTTAGCATACAAAGATAAGCGTGAAAGAGTAGCGCGAATGAGTCGATTACATGCCTGCTTTTCGGGCCGCGGGGTCGAATGAATATTAAATTAATTCCAGTATTTAGTAGGAAAATACGGTAATTAACGGCTGACGTGAACCTCTCTCGGTTGCTTTACGAGGTGATAAAATTCCAGGAAAACAGGTCCCCTGTTAATCGGAAAATGTCTATGATGTGGGGCGGAATTAGCTAGAAAATCGTTTGATGTCGGTGGGAAATTACAAGCCATCTCGCGATTAGTAAAGACATACTCGATATGGGCGAGTTGTTAGTTAGTAAATTAATTAAGTTTTCCAACTTGTTATGTGATTAGAGTACTTCCTAATCTTACTATCCTACTAATTAATACCTTAATTGACGACCTCGGTGGCGTAAAGGTTACCATGCCGGACTGCCAATCAGAAGGTTCCGGGTTCGATTCCTGGCCCGGCCAACATCTTTGTGCTTAACTTAATTTGTTGGCTGTAGGTCTGGGTGTTAAATATGTATCTATATAATAAAATATGTATGTATGTATGTATATGTAGTATATCAGTTGTGTTAGCTATCATAATACGAACTAGAAATGGTTCAATATGGGGTTAACCATTAACCAGCCGTGTGTGAATGTGTCTTAAAAAAAATACAATATTATGAAGGCGAATGTTTGTGTATGTAAGTGTTTTAGTGCGTATGTGTGTTACCTCTTCAGGCTCTAAATGGTTTAATCCGATTTGCATGAAACTTGGTATGGCGATAGCTTAGACCAAGGATTAACACAAAGGCTACTTTTTATCCTAGATTAAGACAGGTAACAACGCTGGGCTGGCAATAAACGTGAAAGTTTGTGTGTATGTTTGTTACTTCTTCACCCTAAAACGCTGAATATACTTTGATGATATTTCTTATGGAGATAGTTTTGACCCTGCATTAACACAGAGACTACTATTTAGTCCAAATGAATGAGGCCGCAACCGTAAGGCGCAACTAGTAATATTTAAAAGGTTAATTATATTGCATTCACGTCATAGTGCGAACTAAGAAAACAGTTGGTATAACGAATACTTATTAAAATATGTTGATACGTTTTAGTATGTAATGAAATGGCTATCCAGCTTGAACCGGCGTGCTTGTTTACTTTATGTGCCCTTTGTTAATTTAAAATTATCTTTTTTTTTTCAGGTATGTACTCGTATTACTCCACAATCCTCATCAATGCTGAAGTGATTGCAGGTAACAGATTATATGTTAGATTTCTCATACTGCAGTTTCATGGTATTTATCATCGCCGACCCGTACAATGGTTACCCGTATTTTATATCAGCTTCGCCTATCAAAATGTCATAGGTAATGTTTAATACCTACAGAGCCTCTTGCTGCGGAATACGGTTGCTATCTGCTTTTTTGTAATGTTCTAATTTGTATCTAAACTGTCACGTAGCAAGCATCTGCAAAGCATTCAAGATAAACAAGATAAACCATTTACTGATAATTATTCAATAATACGTCAAAAATTGAAGAAAAAATTTCAATATGATTCTTAATTCGCTCTATTTAGGTTGGACATGGATTGTCTATCCGCCAATTCACACACTAGTGTTAAAACGGGGATCTTTGAGTTCCCCTTTCACCCACCACAGTAGAGTTTTACATGCAATTTCGAACATTACAAATGAAAAACCCGGTTTCCGCGATTCTGGATCGCGATTCTTGCGGCGTGAGCCTCTGAGTGTTTTAAGCTTAAGTTGCACACATTGCAGATGAGAAGCGTACCGTGAGAAATGTACGTCGTGTTTAATTAGCACATGACAATAATCTGATGCATCCACACCTCATAATATAATCTTAGTAATGTCATTGTTAACTAGAACGTTGAAATAAAAGTGTTGAAGCGATGATAGTTCAGTGGGGCGTGCGGCTGCCTTACGTATGGAAAGTCAAAGGTTCGATCCCTGCCAATGAGCTCGAGCTTTCGGTGAAGGAAAACATAGAGAGGAAACCATAGCATGGTGTTAGGACTTTTTCTAGTCCTGACTAGACCACCCAGTTGAAAAATCTGTTGCTATGCATCTAGCGGTGTTCCGGTAGCCTCATTGAGAGTCCGATATTCCAGACTAGGCATACTCCACCTTAGGCCAGAGTATCGCTAATCGCGTGGTTTTACGCGCCCTGCTGATCAAATGCCTAGCTGTAAGTAATAATTTTAATGCTATTGATATTTGTATGCGCGTAGCGTCTGGCTTTGCTGTCGGAGGCATCAACGGCTGCTTTGCTATATTTTTATATAAATCCTAATTTTAAACCAAAATGCCGTCGTTAAAATACTAAAACGTGTTACAGTTTATGTGAGCTTCTAACCAGTCCGCTTTATTACCACGTCAACACATTTTCTCTTACTCACTCAGTTCTAGAAAACTTAAAGAACTAGATCTTCTAAGAACTAATTCTTCGAAGATCTGGTTCTTTAAGTTTTAACTGGTCCAGTTCTGGGAAATTTCTATGAGACAATATCGTATAGGAGCATTAAAGTAACGGTACGTGTAATTGTGTGAGTAAATTGAGCGGTTGTCGTATTGTCGACTCGGCAAACTCGGCATTGCCTCTGGCTTTATAAGACTCTTTGACTTCAATATTTTTAAAGACTCAAACGTACCGTGAAATCGTTTTAATACGATTTATTTTTTAATTTTACGCAATACTGAGATGCTAAATTAGACTAGTTTATCTAAACCGAGTTAGTATACAAATTATGTTCATAAATCTCTCGTGGAAGATATATTACGTTGCAATTACTTTTAGTTGCACTTACTGAATAAGACTGAATTTTACTTATAAGCTATTAGGCACCTTACCCGCGGATACTAACTTAGATTTAATTTCCTATTTGTTGGGTTTTTTAATTTTAATAATTATTGTGTAGTTTTTTATTTCATTTAAATGGGTCTTATTACTCACTTACACTGTGTGTTGACTGACTTACAATGTTCCTTTTTATAATGTTTTGTTTAAGCTTTATAAATATTTGAGAAATAAAATTAAATGATGGATTGATTGACTGACTTACCTACAACTTGGATTGACACATACGAGTACATAGGCGACTTTTTAAACCCAGATTAACTTTTTTCCTTCGTATTGTTTATTAGAGCATACGAATAGACCTAATATAACTTACTCGGGTAATTATCTCTTATTATAGACACCAAACGCAGCAACGCAGTACAGAGTTTAATTTGTGAAGTCGCAAAATTTCAATTTACCTCCAAGAGAACGTGATCCTTTCTCTGTTTTCCCCCGGGATGGGAGTTAATCATAACTTCCAAAATAATCTTACTTTTCCCCGTCCCAGCCATTATTAATTAGCTGGCTTCTCCCCGGATTTATTCGGGGAATTTTTGCAAAATCCTTTCTTAGTTACATCAATCGTATAAATGTAAAAAAGGACCGACCATATTTCACGTTAGGTCTGCGTTGATTTTTATCACCTACCTTTTAGCGTGGTCTCTTTGCTCGTATCGCGTTGTACTACAGAATTAGGTTACATGTACACAGTTTTTCAACGTATGTGTTTCAGTTTGCAACACAAAGCAACGCATACATTGCTCTATTTCTTCGCGTGTGTATGCAAATGCGTCTATCGAACGCAGAAATGTATACGGAAGCGATCGGAAGCTCGCGTTTGACACCAGTCGGATACATACTGTGAACTGACGTTAGTAGGGTATATGCACATTACCTTTGATAGATTCTATACTATGAAGCGAGTGTGGCTCGGTGGTAAGAACGTCTGCTTTTCAGTCAGATGACCCCTGTTTA
Organism: Mellilla xanthometata; assembly: GCA_035578125.1. NCBI lineage: Eukaryota > Metazoa > Arthropoda > Insecta > Lepidoptera > Geometridae > Mellilla > Mellilla xanthometata. The sequence continues at coordinate 3,861,875 of JAPUBQ010000015.1, read as the reverse complement.
AATCCCAGCCTTATACTTGTTTTTCAAGATATGTGTGAATTTGCATTTGCTTTATGGTGATGGAAAACATCGCGAGAAAACCAAAATGTTTGAGGACCACAATATCCGAACACGTGTGTCATCCACCTACCCGCACTTGGCCAGCGAGGTGGATTATGGCCTATATCTCTCTCCTTGTGAGAGAAGGCTCGGAGTCCGAGCAGTGGGAACATATAGTGGGCTGCTTATGCTATACTATAAAATTAACTCTATATGCGTAACTGATGCAGTGTTCAACATTGATGCAGTTTCTCATTTACTCTGAACTGAGCTCTCGGTTTGGTCCAATAATCTTAATCAATACATGTCCAACTTTTGAATAAGAAAATTTTTGCTCGGACGTCATATAGCAAGTAAGCTATATGGTATCTTTTATGATGAGTGTGGTAATCTACGGTTGCATGCTAACGCTGAAGCCCTGACTGAACTGGGTCGGTTTACAAAACTGATGTAATTTATGCCTCGTCTTTGTCATGGAAAACCAATAGATGCGAACCTTTTGCAATAGACCACCGTAGAGGGTTGTCGATGCATTTCGGTCAGATAAGTAAATAGATGCACTCCAATAGTACTTTTTGTGTATGTTGAGTCTCTCTTTTGGAGATTCGGATAGATAACGGGCAGAGGGTAAAGTAAGTTATTTTCCGCCTACTAGCTTACTTCTAAATTAATTAGAAGAAGAAAAGCCCTCGTAGAAGAGGCCAAAATTGAGGCTTTATTATAAGTCCATGTGAAAAACCGAATATCGCGTAGATTGAACCAGATATAATTTTTACTTAGTTTATTTCTACAAAACCTAATAAAAAGTATTCACTTCAAATTGTAAGTATTATCTAAAGATTATAATTTTTCAGAGCTTTCGAAGGTTTCACATTGTTTTTAGCTCATTAAAGCCATGACGTGGGCACAACCGCAATACATCGATTGTGTGACATTTGAACGAATAAAAGCTTGTATTTTCGATTGGTCTGGTCCCAACTTAATTTATACTGTAGGTCGTTCGCAGGTGACCTAAATTTTGCCAGCAAAAAGGATCGAATAATTCAGGTCCGAAGTAGAGCGGTTGCGGTAAGCTACCAAAGCAGTGTTGCTACTAAATTATAGCTTTCCTAAGTACTTAACATTATAACGAGACTTTTACTAAAGCCTTTTACTTTTATTAATATCAGATTTTCTATATTTCTCTCTTTAGTGATTGCCATTTAAATCCGCACCTGTCCAATATTCATGTTTTCTCGATCAAAACGTTTTAGGTAAGCAAACCTTTTAACCAATCCAGTTCAAACTCCTTAAACGAGTGTTATGGAACGAATAGAATAAACATTTGGACCCCTAATTCGATATCTCGCGAAATTGTTTTCTCTCTTTACGATTCATCAATTTCGAAGAGCAATCAAGCGAAATTGGATTCGTTACTGGATCGGGCCACAATTGGCACTTTTACACGTCGATTTGAATCCACCGGCTGTAGATACGACTGATTGTAATGTTGCTCCGAGTAAACTTTGCAGTGGTTTTATTCGATGAACCGTTTCAATGTTCTGCAAAGACAATTCAGGCTGCGATGTAAAATTTTCCGTAGAGAACCGAATATCTTCTTATAGCAAAGTGTAGTCGCATATCAGCGTCTCCTGCCGCTGAATGCTGTCAACTCTAGCGGCATCCGGATGACAAGCGCAGCGCTCTATTCACAAACCCTTGACTAACATTCCGATGTATCCTTCCTACTCCTTATGAGGCAGATAATAAGGACGGTAATCCTCTTCACGAACAGCAAAGATTGTCTTGTTAATCTGTTAGTAGTGTCGATTACGTGCCGCGTTGTTTAGACATCGACTTTGTTTACAATTGACACACGCTGCTACTCGATTCAGTCTTCTCTCCCAATAATAAACAAGGCAAGTTCAATGAAGTCTCGTTTACGATTATAAACACTTGAGACGGTACATGAAATGTACGCTTTTAATCGAAGTAGGCTATTGGCGTACATATGCATAGCCAGCAATTAGCAATCTGAAGTGGCAATGGGATGGCCATATCTGCAGAAGATCTGACAATCGTTGGAGCAAGTGGATTCTGGAGCGGAGACCGCGTATCGGAAAACATAGCGCGGGCTAGACCAACCGGCCAGGTGGAGCGACGACCTGCTGGTAAGCACTGGATGCGTAAGGCAGGAGACCGTGCTCTGTGGCGATCGTTAGGAAGGGCCTATGTCCAGCAGTGGCCAGTTGTAAAATAGGCCGATGATGATGATTGGCATACAATTATTAATAACTTTGTGTAAATGAACTCTGAACGTGGGTATAGGCACAATTAATTTTGTTATTTTATGATGTTGAATTTTAATGTTTCCCGCAGTAATCTGTGTGATTAATAGTTTTAGTTGTAAAACAAACGCAAATAAAATACATCATACATCGGTTGGCAACCGTCCAAATGCGCGTATAAAAAAGTTATTTTGGCTAGTTGGATTCATCATTACATCCTACTACTATTATAAAGGCGAAAGTTTGTAAGTATGGATGTATGGATGTATGTTTGTTACTCTTTCACGTAAAAACTACTGAATGGATTTGAATGAAACTTTACCACAATATAGCTTATACATCAGAATAACACATAGGCTATAGCTTATACATCAGAATAACACATAGGCTACAATTTTTGAGGTTTTTAATGTGAGGTCGTAAAAAAAAACACATTTTTTGCGCTTACATTGCAAACGCTGACTGAATCCTACAAGATAGATCAAAACAATTTACTACAGTATTGTACAACTTAAAAAGGCCTACAAAAAAGTCCGTGATGGTATATGTTTATCTCTTAGGAATAACCCACAATAACCATTTTTTATCCTTTACTTTGTACGAGTAATAATGGCTTATTTACGAAGCGATTTTAAGCAATACACTATTAATCCTTATCAAAATAAATTATTTCATCAATAAGTACAGTTTGTGTTGATAATATTTGGTCTTTGAATGATTAAAATTGGACGTTTGGTTTTGAAGTTATGGTGAAATTAAAATATTACGATTTCTGCTGCACGGCCCGTTGAGAAGAGGGCGTGTGCGGGGGAGGGGTGTTTAGATCTATGAGTAAGGTCGAAGTACAAGTTATTATTCTGTGGTAAGGTATAAACGCGCGGCTCAGTCGCGAGGTTGGCTCCCATCGCAGCGGCCGTGCGCGAAGTCTAATAATTTGCGGGTTTTTTTTTTTGATTTTGTTCTTTTAACTACACATACGCAAAAGTTCTTCTCAGAGCTAAACTGTTGTCTAATATATAATACTAGCTGACCCGGCAAACTAGGTTTTGCCTCACTTAAGGGTATGAAAAATAGATAGTGTAGCTTATACCTATGACACGTTCGTAGATTTACCATAGCAGTGCCATCTATTGATTACTTACTCAACCCAGTCGAAAGGTATCAACATCTGTTAGAATCATTTGGAGTTAACAGATAATTGTGACTGTCAAATAATAACAGACAATAATTAGCAGTAAATTAAAATTGCGACTATAATTTGAGATTTATACAATCCTATCTCTCAAGTTGGATCGAACTGCACATGGTGTGCGAATTTTATTATAATCGGTTAAGTGGTTTAGGAGTCCATTGAGGACAAACATTGTGACACGAGATTTATATAAATTAAGATAAGATTATTAATGTTATATGTATGTTTTTTGTTATTCTTTATTGTACACTACGTCCTTCTTTAGTCGTTTATAAATTCCTTTCCATCCAAAGGTTGCCTGGATGAGATCGCTTTAAGCGATAAGGCCGCCAATTGTGGCACAATTGGCGGTTTTTTTTAAGTTAATTGTTTTTTACTGTGCCTTTTTTATTTATGTGTCCAATAAAGAATTATAAAATTTCCATGACACAATGTTAGTTACCGTACTCCTCCGAAACGGCTTGACCGATTTTTACCAAATTTCATATGCGTATTTAGTAGGTCTGAGAATCAGCTACTATATATTTTTAAGGCAAAACAACGTTTGCCGGGTCAGCTAGTTGTTTATATGTATGTTAACATGGGTCAGATGATGCGTTAAATTCTAGGTTCTGGCTGTTAGTACAAGCAGTGCAAATTGCAATCAGGTAACTGGGACTGAGTCCATCAGATCGTATGTATATCACAACATACAAAGCGAGTTAATAAAAAAAGATTTTAAAAATTGTTAACAGATTCGTTAACTGATTTTTATTTTTGAACAAAGATATTTTGGAAAATTTATTTTAGTCTAAACCTCAAGGTGATGAAAATCTGAACATTTTAATATAAATTAGACATCTGGTTGCTACGAGTACGTAGAATAAAATAATGTTTTTATTGAATGGTGATTTGACTCCATCGATATCTCATACGATTTCCCAACAATTCTGCAAATTTCCGTTAGTGGCTTCAATATCTGTTTTCTCAGAAATATTCTAACTCTATAGTTAGCTAGAAACAATAGACTTGTGGTAATGATAGTAGCGTAACTCCTGAATACTTAGAAGTACGTATCTTCAAGTCTTTTACCATAGTTGTCGGAATTGCTAATAGATTTCATTCATGCTATCTATTTCTATGCCAGTAATATTATTGGAATGATTGAGTTGACTGTATTTATCGAGACTTATTCAAGTATAATAATATGTTACAGTCAAAACGCAAAACTACTACTGCCTAATGTTTGACCACTTCTTCCTAATTGACGACTACTGCTTAATTTTTGCAGTCAAAATTTGTTTTGACAGGTTGTGTGTTTTAAGTGTTACTCGTACATATTATAGTGATAAAATTCGGAAAGAAAATTGAAGTTAAAGACTCTTCCCGAATGCAAAATATTGTCGTAACATTGACGAACGTTTGGCTACATCGGCGTCTATAGAAAAGTAATGAGAACCACCCGGTTCAAATAAACAAACACACCATACAATCTAAAGATAAAGATAACTATGGAACTCTCTTCCTGAGTCTCTTTTTCCCGAGAAGTACAATTTGGGGGTCTTCAAATCCAGAGTAAATAGGTTCCTTCTAGGCAAGCGTGATACATCTTAGACCACAGTCAAGCTTAACATCAGGCAGGCTGCGGTCAAACGTATGCCTATTTATCATAAAAAAAAAATATATTGGTCATCTCGTCGCATTTGGCAAGTCATTCATTACATTCAGATTTACATTGGATCTAATGAACAAACTGCCACGCTTAAATAGCAAGTGTGATGCCCTCTGATCCACAGTACGAATTTCTGAATACGACCAGCGCAGATGTAGTATTTTGTTACATCTCCAATCCAGGTGCATTGCCCCTTTGATTCGAACCATCAGCTTGCATTGCTTAGAGTAACAGACATTGCTTCCACATGCATCCACTTATCTTTATAGTATCTGGCTGAACTCTAATGCGTTCTGTAATTGCCAGGAGGGAAGCGTGCTCTAATCACAACGTGCATTAGAAGTGCTTGTGCATTAAATCTGTATCTTAAGTGCGAGCTCTTATAGCTGTTGTACGGTATTACAATGTCAAACGGTGTTCAATACAGAGTGTGGGTCGGTGGGACAATATCTGATTTTAGATCTGACGATCTTAGCCCTGGCTAAAGGCTTGTTTTTCAAGTCGTGTGAATAGGATAAGAACACGAGGAAACCCTCAAACAACAAAACATGTTTGAGGACCACAAATCCGAGGACATGAATCTACCGTGGAAGGACCTGCGCATACTACGATGCGCTTGCCCAATAAATAAATTCTGCTGCGGGAAGTCACGACCCTCGTAATGAGAAACGCGACTGAGGAGGACAATGTCACGGTTCATTAGTCCATACCTAATATACACGCATAATACTGTTTTGTTCTGTTTTCCAGCAAGATGGGTTTTTTTGTTTTATCATAAGCATAAAAACATGATATCTTTTAGGGGCAGTAACCGTTAATAGGGTTATCGGAATCATAAGATAGTTATTGTAACCGTCGCATTTGATTAATATTTTTAAAATAATTATCTTCTGTTATCGTAAAATTAGCGTCTTTCCGACACGGTTAAATATGGGTAGATGTTTTCAAAATATGCATTGCCAATGCTAGTTTCAAAGCAAGGTACAATTTTATTTCTCTTTTCTATCTTGACTAGATTCAAATTCATATAGTTTATTGCAGAATATGGGAATAATAAACAAATATTAAAGATGACATTTCTAAGAATCTCACTCACAATCAGCTTTTCGGCATGATAGATAGATATATTCTCTATTTTCACACACATATTAAAGTAAGTAATGCAATATTTTTTAGTAACAAGGTTTGTAAATGCGAAATAATATCTGAAACAGCCGAGTAAAGATACTCAAGCCGCGTCTCCACAATGCCCGCCATTGCCAAGCGGACGAGCATGCTCTATCGGTCTAGCTGAACTTTCTGCGTCGGCGGGCTTGTATCGAGGAACTTCGGCGATTAAACAATTGAGGCCGTTCCGTTGGCACGCCTGAGGGGCGAGATATTGCGCTTCTATCCTCCACCCAGGCGGCCACTAGCCGGATTGCTCACTGATCGATTTGCGACAAATCTGACGACCAATGATTCCCACACTGGGCGAGCGTTTCATATCGTTTTAGACGTGTGTAACGTTACAGTTCGAATGCATTTGAAGTCTCCTCTCCGGCACATTGGTGCTTGCATGGTTTCCGCCAAGCTCTTTCGAGAATCTCTGCTATCATTACCATTCTAATTTTGTTACTAATATTAATACTGCTTGCAACTGCTCCTGAATCGAAAACTCAAACTTATGTATCCCACACAAATATCAATTAGTGCTCGTGTATTGTTGCCAATACGAAAGTACCAATTAGCGAGAGTTCTACGGAACGGAAGTTTGAGTTTCGCAACATGGAATCGAATCTAACAAAGTTGCGACACAAAAAGAACTAGACCGAATGGGAAAGCTAAGCACGTCCATGTTTCCCGGAACATATATTTGGAGACCAAAAAACGCTCCGTTCCCACCATGATACCATCTGCCCGTCGAATTTACCAGAAATTCAGTGTATTCGAACGCAGCGCATGCAAATACTAACTTAAACGAACAAAGTCCTTGTTCTGTTTTTGATTTAAAATACACATCCTCTTTCTCCATTTAAAATACATAACCCATTTAATATTAATTTTTGATGCGCATAGAAACATGTGTTTTGTTTAAATTTGTATCTACAGTTACAATTTTGTAAGCGTATATTGCGTTTGCCTTATTAAACTATTTGGAAAAATGTAAAAACGTATTTCACGCTTTCATGCTTTCGTTTCATCACTGTGCAATGTTTTGTGCGTGAGATAATGACACAGGATACAGCTATTTAATGACGTTATGACGCGGAAACTCGGGAAAAAACATTTTTCAAAAAATACACCATAAAAAAACCAAAAAAAAAGGTCAACCAATCGTAAATGGAGCAGCTCAAGAAAGTTTTTACTAATATTTAATGGTCGCGTGGTCCGACAATTTGCGTGTGGCGACTCGGAAGTAATTTCCCTCCGACGTCAATAATGGGGCTCGATCATCTGTGTAATGGAGGAAAGTGTAAAATTTAAAGCCACTTCGCTTGGGCCGAGCGCCCTTACAAATTTCACGACATCGCTTAGAATCAGGGCTCCTCAAAAAATGAGCCTATTACTCGACGATCCTTTTATTTTCGTAATATGCTTCGCTGTAATCAGATATTGGAGAAAATATTTCACTTGTAGAAGAGTTTTCGCATTAGCCACTCTTGAAAGGGTGCATAAACATTTCCTTTGAGTAGTATCCCTTTGATATTCCGCCGAGAGGATTTTACAAATGAAATGCCATCAAAGATTGGAATTAAAATTCTTTGACAAGGTTTCTTTCTTGCTCAGGGGGACACGTCCCAGTGTCAATTTAAAAATTGATAGGATCTTTTGCAGCTTCGAATTTATTTCTGCTTTCCAAAGTACTGTAATTAAAGTGCTATCAAGCGTAGCAATTGTATTTAAAACGAACACTGCTTCTTGATCGTTAGATATTTTTCTTTTATTTTGAGTTGTAAGTGGACAGCACACCTGATGCCAAAATTGGTTAAATCTAAAATTGCATTATTTATTTACATTTACGATCGCATTCGCAACATCATTAAAAACAGTCTACTCATAATAAAAAAACACACCTACAAAAAAGCTTCATTTAAAAATTCACTACAGCAAAAAACCTGCACTGTTTAATTTAAAGAGTTGAAAAACACTTTATGAAATGCCGGCGCAAAAAGTCGGCCGGATGAAGTAACAGGGGCTCGTTTTCCTACCAACCCCTGTCCGTGACTTGGCCCAGGCGACATTCAGCTTGGCGCCTCTCCAACTGCTGATGACGTCTGCTACACGTTAAATTGATATTGGCATTTAGTACAGTGTACGTACCTTGTCATCGACCTTCTTTTGTAACTTCAAACTTTTCCAATTCACAATCTTTCGGTGAGTTACTCGTACCATTCTGTTTCTACCTTTTATTAATTGCCTGAAATTTTAAGTTTGCAACGCGGTGCACTTTTCTTTTGGTTGAAAATAGTGCCACCAAGAGTCACATAAATTAATCTTGGCGCCTTCTATAAAAACACTTTGACAGTATCATTTCACAAAATATGCTACTGGATGTATATTTTATTAAAATAACTTACATCTAACAATAGAATAACGACACTATTTCAAAAGTGTGATATTTAACTTTCTTGTTCGTGGCTAGGTATATGTATTGCAGATTTTTTTTAAATTTTCTTATTGAAATCACAGAATATAAGTGTGTAACTCGAAACCGATAAAATAGTAATGGTAAAGCCAATAACTTTCGTAGCCTTGTCATAATTCTCAATTGCAAGTGCCGTGTCATTGTGTTACTTATACGTAACTGATATTTGAATAGATTGCCCCGCAACAAAGGTCATGGGTGCCTTGGCCGGTTGTGCAATCTGGACTGATGATATTCGACAAACAACATTTCGTCTGTTTTTACTACAATTGCGTCGAACCGAACCGGTCATTGCCGCGGCAAATTGTTGATTGCCTGAGCTTCTAAATTGCCAAAAAGAAACATTACAAATTTAATTGCAATAAAAAATCACCTTTGTCTCTGACCTTAAACCTACCAAACTATCCGTAAAATTTAACGACTGCATAACCGAGGCTCAGCGCAAGTGATTTAGTTACGTTTATGCGCGATCTTACCATTACTAATTGACTATTACCTCATTTACGACGTCGCATTACGCGATCAACGTAAACATTGACAGCGCGACTGATAAATTGGTCCTTGAAACACTTCTCTTCGCCCTTTGATCGGTTGTAAACATCTAGCTTGATGGGGATCCTGACTCTTGCAAATGGAATAGAGGTTTTATCGGGATCCTTACTTCAGCGCATTGCAATTTAATTTAATTGCTTTGAATATTGAAGTAGTCAAAGACGAGCTAGTGTTCTATGCTGTTGCATCTGACGGTGACTGCATTTGTTTTATTTTCCTTTGCTTCGTATAACGGAGCTATTGTATGTGTCTGTGTAGAGTAGTAAAAAGAGTGCACGTCTTCAGTTATTGCATAACTTTTCAAAGTTTCAATTTACACGTTTCTTAAGAGCTCCCTCTTTCCAGTAGTTGAAGTTCCCTATTCTCGGAGCGGTAAAGTAATCGAAAGAAAGTTAAATGCGAACTTCGTCTAGCATCAGTGTGTAATCGTGTAAACTTGCCCCCGCAAAGCGTTTAACTTTCGCCGTCTCTCTGCGGAGTTAATGATGTGAGAATTTCATATTTGGTTACGGATATGAGTACATCCACATTCCACTATGAATTTCGGTGAAGAAACTCGAGGCTTTGATATGTGGCTTGCAAAATTGCCAAGATGTGCGTGGTGGGGTTGTTCGCAAAGAGTAATAATAATTTATTGTTCTCGTATGACGAGTTAACTTATTGGGAATATTTCAAAGTTTCTTATGAAATGTCTGTCAGATAAATTCCGGCGGCAGAGCTGCCGCGGTGGAAGGCGGTGATGGTTGGAATGTTGCCAAAGGCCGGTGCATTGTTACTCTGCCGCCATGTTAGTAAATTAATATCGGTAATATAGCCACTGTGCCGGCAACATCGTCTAATATTGCTTCACTGTTAATCAATATTTTCAGTGCCTAACATTGCCTTATTTGCTAAAAGTTATATTATACACACATCAACATGCAGCAGCTTAGTGATGGGGGTGGGGTAACAAGCACAGTTTACTAACGCACTGAATTTTTAACTCTTTATTATAATTCAAATACAAATACAAAAATATTTATTGACGTAAGATAATAACGCATTGATTCTTGTTCAAAAGTTTACAAAATAGTATAATGCCTCCATAGTATACGAAGTAATTATCCACATTACTAGAATCAAGTTAATTCGCAGTAAAAATAAATTATACGAGTAATTTCAAAAGTACTTAATCAGATAGTTATTGTAATTATGTTTTATAGCCTGCCCTTGTACTTTCTGTAGTCGTAAAACAGTAGTCATAAGTGTCATTGTTGCATAATTTATTAGCAGTTAGCATTTTATAATGAAATCAATATCTTGACGATCTTGTATTATTTGCATTACCTTATTTATACAGTAGAACCCTTGCAATAGCGTTTGCTGATAAAATTAGCCTTAAAATCATGAAACGCACTGTCGAAGTATCTAAAATCGACATGGATATCAGTAACTCCACGCAGTTCGGCTTGCGAAGCTTAACATTTTAAAGTTTATTAGAAGTGACATTGGTTAAAATATTGAAATTACAGCTAGACCGCTATAAAAGTTATAGTTATCAAAGGTGTAAATTTTAGACTGAATAAAGAACAATTTTATACTGGTTTTGGTATCAATGCAATGTATGAATTGAACAAATCTAAATATCGAACATAATGTATGTGCTGTTGTCCATGTTTACCAATTTGATGTACAAATATTTTCAGAGTTGTTTTTTACTGTATTATGCACTTTAAACTACACAGTCATTGTTTCCGTTCGTAATTTGTATAACAGTCATCATTAAAGTCGTTTCCATTTCCTGCTTCCCAGTATCGGTGCCAAAGAACACAATAATTGCAGTTGGCCTTGTGAATGCACTACGCGCGCCTTCAACTTGCAACTGGAGAAAATCAGATCTTTTACGATATAAGATACTTACCGGCCGGAATCGGTGAAACATTTGTCTGTCAAAGTCATAGAGCATTATGTGACATCTGACGTTGACATTTATGGTAACAGCGAAGCGCGTTTAGCAGCAGCCATTGTAGGTAGGGTAACATTAATCCGGTATAGAAAACGATATAGCAAGTTTTGAATAATCGTTTAAAATCCTGCATTTAGTGTTAAATATTGTTAGAATTTCGAAATCTTTATTTTTACTTTTGAAAAAATCTAGTTTTTATAGTTGTATTCTTATATCTTTTGACTCGTTATAGGCTATAATTTAAAGGCTATTCATTGTTGATTTTATGAGTTAATTTCATGAACCTACCAATATACCTACTACCGCGGTTTAATCTATTTAGTAACTCAGTTTGTATGGCGCGGCTGAACCCGGCAAACATCGTCTTAAGTTTGTCTCCAGCCTGATTTATCGACGCCGGGTTTGTGTAGACAACAGGTCTGATGAAATCGAACATTTCAAGGCTGCCTCCGAGATCTTGACACGCTTAGCACCGGCAATTAGCTGTTTCCGACGCGGTGTCGCGTTCAACAATCGCTGGGTGCATAATTGTTTGCTTACTGGCCTATTTTGTTTTTACGCCACCATTCAAAACACAATTAACACCATTATTGTTTTTTTTACAATATGGGGTTGCGCTTGTTTACTTTTAACCTGATGGCAGGCGATATTATGATCTAAGGTGGAGCGCGCTTACCCAGAAAACAAAACGGTTCACTCTTGTTTTGCAAACCGTCACATTATAATTTTCGGGAAACAGGGAGCTTGGGAAAGAATTCCACACCTGCACGGTTCGTACAATAAAGGTGGAGACAAACTGCTAAGTACTCACCTTTGGTACCTCCACATTTCTATTGTTTTTATGCGGTTACAAGTGGTTAAATGTATTGTTATTTTTTTACTTTTTTTTCAACATGAGGGTGGTTGCTAGCCAGGCAAACACTACATAATACTCCACCACCATGCAATATGTTTACGTTACTATGTATTTTACTCTACATAATAATCGTATTATTATTGGGCCCCTTTCCCATGGCAGAGACAATAGGTAGGCACATTTCTATGCGATCTGACACTGCTTGGTAGCGTCATCTAAGATAGTCAATTTATCAATATTTCACACCGTAATGCATTCTCCCCTTTTTTATACTCTATGCTAGTTTTATTATAACAAGATATCCTATTGGTTTAGCTTTCACTTTTTTGACGTCTGGAACTTCTGTCCGATATAATGGCTCGACATGTCTTAAATTAGTAGAGAATCTCGTAAACAACGTTGGAGGGTTAGTTGATGAAAAGTATCTATTCTATAAACAAAAACACGTTTCCTTTGATTTGTCTCGACTCTATTTATTAACGGGGAATACAATGCCGGTACAAGTTTTAAAAATTATTATTTTGTTGTTCTGTCCCGTGGGTGTACAGAAGCCGTCTGTGCCACCGTCCGCTTTCCGGTTTAGTCTCCTTAACTTTAGCTTAACTATCTAGAACAAGCCGGTGCGCTGACGTCGACGGCTTGAGAAAATATTTACTGGCTAAGTGACATCGTGCCTTGGTTAATTGTCCTGAAGTTTTCTTGGTAAAGCGTTAGTCTTTGAGAATCTAAAAAGAGAAGAGTTTGTTCTAAAATTCTAAACTCTTGCCCCCAAGAGTTTAAAGGGTTTTTTAAAACTTATTGTGCTAATGTTTATGTATTTATTTTTGTATGTGCTTATCGATTTTGTGTGATCTGAAAACCTGATGCTAAAAAACCGAAAGCACGGTCATAGCTCTTTTTTACACGTTACAGCTAGGAATTTGACCAATAAGGCACGTAATAGCCATATGAGTCAGTGACACTCTGGCCTGAAGTGGAGCATATCTAGTCTAGAATAAGTGGCTCTGTAGGTGGTCTGAAACATAACGTCGTCCGGGCATCCAAACCTGGCGACAGATTTTTCGTATCTGCAGTAAATGTCCTACCACCATACTATGATTTTCTTACGATATTTTTCTTCACCGAAAGTTTAAGCTCCTTGGAGGGAATCGAACCTTTACCCTGCTTGAAATAAGGCACATCTGACGATCAGAGATGTCATCGCAAAAGACTCTTTGAAGAGTGTACATGGAAAATATACTAAGTTTAATATTATTGTGTGGTTGAAATAGATCTAAATATAGCAATGTGTTGGAAATCAATCAGATTGAGATTCAAACTATCAAATCGAATTATCTGAGACTGGAACTTCGTCGAGTGACAGCTAACTCCCTAGCGACTTTGCAAGATGGTCCAAGATTGTTCTGTTCGGATACGCCACTAGACTGAGATGACTTGGGAATTAGTAAATGTCTGTAAATGTCTGTAAGGGTATATCTGCTAGGGTTACTAGCATAAATATATTAAAAGCTGAATAAATAGAAAACTGACAATATCTTTTATTCATCATAACTTATCTTACTTTTTACAAATTAAAGCTGATTAATAAAAGGGTACAATGTTCTCAACAAATACACACATATTATATGCACCACTCATTATTATATTAATTAGGTCACGATTCGAAATTAAAGAAAAATGTCAACATTAATCGCATTATAACCAAACAAACACACAGAGGAATATAAATATGAAAATTACAGATTTCATAAAAATACAATTAAATCAACCCCTACAGGGTTGGCGGATGACATACGTCTACGAATTTTATGGTACTCGGAGCATTTGCTGGGTTTTACTTTTTCACGATGTTTTCCTTCACCGTAAAAACGAGAGAAAATTCCCAACATAATCTGAAAAACAAAGCATTACTGTAGGGGCCTGGATTTGAACCAGGGTGTCGAGGACTGCAATACAACATTCTCCCGACGAGACACACTCACTGCTTGGATAGATACTATTCTCACAATTTGTTGTTATGCACTTAAACAAAAATAAATAGTTGCAATATATACATATATTTCAGCTTTGGAAACAATAGTAGCTTAAGTTATTCATTTATGGTTCAGCTTGAATTAACGAGATTTTAATTTTTCGAGAGTTCGACGAACGGCTATTTAACCCCATTGAACCATTTCTAGTTCGTATTATGGTTGCTAACACAACTGATATACTACATATACATACATACATATTTTATATAGATACATACTAATCATCCAGACCGACAGCTAACAAATTTAGTTCAGCACATAGATGTTGGCCGTGCCGGGAATCGAACCCGGAACCTTCTCATTGGCAGTCCCGCATGGTAACCATTACGCCGACGAGGTCGTCTAGTTCGTTCGTTCTATATGTCGTAATGTTCACAACCCCATTGAGTGCGAGTATTCCTTTGTTTTGGTATCTTGATTCTAGGGTGTTACGTGACAATTACTTCTTGCTTGGACTTGCAATTCATGATGAAATTACGAGTATGCTTTTGTATTCGCCGGCTACTTAAACAATTAGATTTTAAGTACTGGTACGGCGAGGCATGGAAACCTGAATGAATTAATGAACGAAGCCTTATTTTCCCGCAGGACTAGGTAAAATTACACATGCTAAATACTAAGAATGGCTTCCACGGGATAGCAAGCGCCCTGTCGGCAGACCACCAGCCCGATGGACAAACGACATCCGGTCCATAGAGGGAACGCTATGGGTCCGTGAAGCACAAGATCGTATTTACTGGCATAAGAGAGAGGAGACCTATACCCAGCAGTGGGTAGATATAGGCTGATGATGATGATGATTAAATACTAAGGTTTACTAGTTATAACGCAAAACCTGTTAAGGACGGCTTAAGTAAATCTATGTAAATGAACAACAATTCATATGTACAACTTTTGTGAATTCGGGGAAAAATAACTTTTAGTAAGAAAGAGCTGTTCCTTTTGCAAATTTCCAAAAGTTGCTTATTGTACTAACCCATCAACTGGCAAACGGCCAGATACTGGTTCTATTAAAAAACATTCATCTGGCAACCGGCCAGATACTGGTCGTTTTTTTAATGTTAGTCTTTGGAACCACAGTTTGGAATTGGAACCAACGTTTGGAACCACAGACCAAAAGCTAAATACTCCCTTAAAAAGTTATACTTTAGTAAACTGTAAACCTGTATATAGGTACTTTCGTACGTGTGCCCATTATCATGCTGCTAAGTCCAAAAATGAGAAAATACCATGTATACATAGTTCTTTAATAAATTCTGTTGAATTTTTAAATAGCAATTGCATAATTAAAGTACCTCTGTACCGAATTTCAGGTAGGTTTTATGTAGTGTAGATTCGGCTATGTGTATATATCTAAGTCAGACACTCATTTGTACCTTATATAATATACCTACATTCTATAAAATATCCTCCAATCTCCACCCGAAGAATTTACAAACAGTACTATACCTACAAAACTCGTAAATTGCAAATCAACTTACCGCAACCTCAACCCGTGATGCTAACATGAATACGGCTAGATGAGCCAAAGGTTTAGTTAAAATTCACCCGACGCTCCTCCGGTAGCATCAGAGCATATGAACTGTCCAGATGTTGTCAGTTTGTACGCAATGTTCGCTGCAATTTGCCTCCTTCTATCTGATGTCACGTATGTGCATGTGCATAACGCCGGTGATCACGTGGAGCGACTGCCTCTTTTAGAACATAGAAAGCATTCGTATTCCAATTAAAAAAACAAGTAATGTTTGTATAGCCGGCTATCACTTAAGTTTATTTTATATAAACACTAGCTGACCCGGCAAACGTTGTTTTGCCTTAAGGGCATGAAAAATAGATAGTAGCCGATCCTCAGACCTACTGAATACGCATATAAAATTTGATAAAAGTCGGTCAATTGTAGGAGTACGGTAACTAACATTGTGACATGGAAGTTTTATATTTCAATATTTAAAAGTTTTAATATTTTACATTTTAATCCGTATTTTATAAAGTGATAACATCTGAAAGTTTCTGAAAAGTTTGCTACCTTTTGTTATATTTTTTGTAGTTTTAAAATCGTCTCTTCATCAAGGTGGGGCAAAATCAACCAAGATTTTAGACTAGTAGAATCTGCCCCACCAGTGAGGCGGTTTGGGGTGACAAAGTAAAAAGACATTATATAGGAATATTTTTTCTCTAACATGTATGAGTCCTTGTTACTTGAAAATAAAGTTTTGAATTTGAAAGTAGAATAATTCAGACAGACACACAGAGACGTCAATCTTATAGCACCCCGTCAAAAGTATAAAAGAGGAGCAGTCGCTCCAGGCTAACAAGACTGTACGTGCAGCATGCACGTGAGGACAGGCTGTGACACGGCAACGGTCTCGCGTGAGGAGCAATCGGAGCGTGACACCACGCGAGCGGGCCCAAGGTCGCTCGCTGGATACTTGTATTATGCAACCTGGCGGGACACTGCGATGCTCAGTTGTTAGATTAAGATTACACAGCTCTACAAAAAATTTTTTTTTTTTGTTGCCCTGTTTATCATCGAAAATTGTTACGTTTTTAAGTACCCAGATTACGAATATATTCGTAAAAGTACTAAATTTGCTCATTTCTACAAATTGAATTTTGAAAGATTTATCGTCAAAATTAAATTTTTCAGTCGTTTGTTGAAAAAAATCCGAGCAAATCTTACAAAATTATTGATATTTTCAAGAATTGTGTGTATAAACGGACCCAAAATCATCATCATATCAAAGGCAACAAAACCACTGTAGACCAGTGTTATTGTTGGACAAGGTAAGAAATGAGTATATTAGATGAAGTTTGAAAATGGCACCTGTGTCAGAGAAAGTGAAGATCGGAAGGTTGTCTTGGCATGGGCATGTAATGAGTAGAAAGGAGATGGATGTGATTAGGAGAAGTGAATATAGTGTGAAAAAAAATGTGAAAGAGAAAGGAGAGAATGTAGATAGAGATAACGGCTGATAAAATAGTGTGGAAGCAAAAAACAGCTGTTCCGACCTCCCTTGGTGAGAAAAACATAAACAGTCCACTTTACGTTCCCGCTGCCGAGACTCATGGTCTTCTCTCACAATGAGAGAGTTATAGGCCATAATCCACCACGCTGGTCAACTGCGGGTTGACGGATGACACATGTTTGTAACAAAAAAAAAAAAATTGTTCAAACAATAAAATTAAAGAGGAACAAATCTTCGTGCGCGATTCCCACTCGCACTCGGTCGATTATTTTGAAACGAATAAACCGATGTTGCGAACACTATATAACAGACTATAATTAAATGGTGTCTGGGCTAAATTGATGAGCTGTTTGTGCTAACCTAAAACAAAGTCTGTAGAACGAGATTCTTTTGTCATAAAAACCCGTAACTAATGCTCTGCGGATATTGTGCTGCTAAACGTGGTGGGTTTTTCTACAAATTGATGTCATTCGATTGGTTTCCAGAAACATTGCAAAAAGAGTTTGCTCGGTTATTAACCTGATGCGGGCAATCTCGCAATGGGTTTTATTTTGTGCTGTATATTTTGTTCACGGTGGGAAAATGTCACAGTAAAATAGAAAAGGACGAAGACCTACAATTCAATAACGAGTTTTATTCCTATAACTTCACTTTGTGTCATTTCATTTTGTCGCGTGTGTTTCCAATCTTGTAAGGTAAGAAAGTCCCTGGAATGTATTAATTGATACCTACATATTAAGAAAATGTCTTTATTGGAACTAATTACATATATATAAATAAAAACACACACACACACACACAAAAACCTTACAAATAGTAGATCTAAGTCAATGTCCGCGGGTAAGGTGCCTAAAATGCTGGCGGCATTACCTCGCTGGATTGCCAAGCTTATACGTTGGCCGAGGCCTTTACCTTACATATTAAGTATTATTGTAAGGTAGTCTATAAAAATTAGGGTTTACTAATATTATATTATACGTGTTTTAATTCTATAGGTATTTACACCTTTTTACACCTTTACTGGTTTCATTTAGACTCTGTACCTATTATGAAATAATTTTTTATCGTCATGTATGTAACTAAAATGTACTTTGTATAATAATGTGTATAATGATTTTCTTTTGCTGTTGTGTATTTCTTGTTTTGCAAGCAAGGAGGTGCGCTCCGAGGAATCCTAATGCGATAACCGAGCGGTTAACTAGCAATTATTAAACTTCATTGTTTCCACCGGCCCCTGGTGCGGAGAATCTGCTGGCTCAGCCCTCTGACTGCATCGTGCACCGCCTCGCAAGCAATTTGTAATTTCTGTGTGTAATCAGCAAACCGTGTCCAGCCATTAAGCGCTTACCAACTCCGACAGAAGTCAAACCCGAACAGTTCTCAATATTTGCTCCGCCCGCTTGGACCGCCTAATATGTTAAACTTTATCAATTATCGAGTAATGTGGTGAAAGTTCACCCTCCCTGAATACTTGACGCGCACTCTCTCTAGACTTGTTTTCAACTAGAATCGTCTGTGATAAGAAACGCCCGGATTTCGAGCCGACTCGAATACCAATGTCGGGGAACAACCCAACTCGGATATCTCCTTAGCAGATTTAATACGCGTGGAAGTAAATTGATAGGAAAGTTAGAGTTTTGAGTATGACACTTCTCATTTAATTTTCGCCAGCTCGGAATTATCTGCAAAACTTTTGGGCCGTACGCTCGATGAATTCGATTTAATTCCATTGAAGCAATATCTAGAAAGTCCCGTGAATTAAATAGTGTGATTTATTTCCTATATTTTTTATTGACTTTTACAAAAACAAGAATAGAATCTCAAGTCAACGGCATCGTTGTTGCATAATAAATGGGTTACTCGCATATGAAAGATCCGATTTCTGTCAAGTTGTCAGATACTGACAACTTGACAGAATCGTCATCGTAGATGACGGGATCCCTGAGAAATTCAGATTCACCCTTAGCTGTTACATATTT
This sequence comes from Mellilla xanthometata, assembly GCA_035578125.1. NCBI lineage: Eukaryota > Metazoa > Arthropoda > Insecta > Lepidoptera > Geometridae > Mellilla > Mellilla xanthometata. Next base: position 3,842,767 of record JAPUBQ010000015.1, on the reverse strand, counting down.
CTAAAAGTAACAAAGTATTACTATTTTGAAAAAAATCGGTTGACAAAAGGTACAACTTCTTTTTCATGGACCACCTACTTGCACATTGTTTAAATTATAATGAAATAAATAAAATAGCCTATGTTTGCCCAATCGTTTTGTACAGATGAATATAAATGATGAAGTAAATATAGTTTTAAGTCAGTGAATGTTGTAGTATATTTGTATATTATTATGTAGAACTTTTATTTAATTTTGGTTAGGGCGCCCAAAGCCGGGTGTAGGCCTCCTCCTTGCGCAGTCATATGAGGTAATCCTGGGCAGCTGGAGTCCATGTGGCACCGGCAGTTTATTTTTAATTATGTAAATAAATACGTCACTAAAAAGTAAAGAAACTCAATGATCACTATTTTCCTTATCTTGCTAATTTTAAATACTTAAATGCGCCACTCGATCGCACTTGCACTCACTTGCAAAAGATATCAGCAAGCCACAATAAAAGTAAAACGTGTTTGCATCATCGAAATTGCGGAATCATCCTTTCACCTACCAATGTCAGAATGCGCTTATTACTTCGAGTGATAGAGAATCCGATCTCAAGACGCGGCTCGGCTTTCTCCGCGTGTGTCTGTTATGTAAACATCGTCGAAACAGCCATCGAGCTATCGTCTGCGAATCTCGCCGAGATTGCTCCGCTCTCGGCCGAAATTGAACGATTTTCGGTGACAAAACTGCACCGCAATATTGCTAAGATACGAATTTCCTCGCGTCGCGCCACCGTCGTTTCGGGTAAGCGATGTTGTTTCGTTATTTCGGTCGTGTTAATTAAGCCGCTGGATTTATACAGACGCCGGCAGCCGCGGCATCTATCATTAACAACAAATACCCTTTGTGCAAAGATAAGACCCGAACCCCCTCCCAAGGTCCCTGCGCCGAATGGCTGGCAGGACAATGGATGGACAATTCGCGTCGGATCACCTGTCCAAGTGTCTTAAGACGCCGTGCCATCGTTTGTCAATGTCACGTCTCGCCAAGTCTCGTAGAATGCTCGGAAGGCGCCCATTGTCCGCTCGTCCAGTCATTCTCTATTTTTAACCTTCAGAAGCAGTTTCCTTTGAAAGCTCTGGTGGAAAACGTGCGTTGTTTACTTTACTGGAAATCTTTGTCGAGTCACAGCATTACTCTATGTATGTGACCAGACGACGTAAGAGATTTTCCAACAAAGATTTTAAAATAAAAATAAAGTCTTCTTGCCAATCCTGTTTGAGGTAAAATTTTAACCTTGGCATATAAAGATCTATAAATTTTTACATTTTCAAACTAAGTCGCCGATTTTCTTAAAAAGTTCTGCGGTAGCTGAGGTAGACTTTTATTCTTCAAACTTATAACTTAGCCATTCAAAAGTTCAGTTCCACCTCAAGGCAAATGAAAAGTTTGGAGATAGCTTGAAACCTGTTTTTGTTAGTTGGTTTGTTATAATGTCCCGGATCTATAAAAATAGAAATAAGTAGTTACATAAAACAAACATAAAATAATTTCCGCGTAAAATTGTCACGCTTACTTTTTTAATTAAAGTTCGGGTTTCTAAATATATATAAATAATTTATATTATATAGATAATAATGAAATAATATTAGGACCCATTTCACACCCGGCTGGTTAACCCCATACTGAACCATTTCTAGTTTGTGTTATGGCAGCTAACGCAACCGATATACTACACATACATACTCTATATAGATACCTACATATATAACACGCAGATCCACAGCCAACAAATTCAGTTAAGCACAAAGATGTTGGCCGTGCCGATAATTGAATCCGAAACCTTCTGATTGGCAGTTCGGCATGGTAACCATTACGCCAACGAGGTCGTCATATGGAGTTAGTAAGGCTTTGAATTAACGCAGCCTACTTTTTATTCCGAATCATCACGGGTAACGCCGCGGGGCGCAGCCAGTATGTAGATATAGCAAAACTGTTTCTCGTCACGTGCTCAGGCCCGGCGTTTTCCTCTCACGCCCCTTTGAATCCCTCAATTGCAATCACGAAATTTATGCGCATATTTACTGAAACTTCCATACACGCGCCGCCCTGAAAACACTTTGCATGTGTTAACTCCTGAGAAAGTCCCGTGTTCCCGCGCCGTGCGTCCTTCGACTGCGAAATAATTAGCTAGGTTACTTATTGTCCTCATTAAAGTTGTTGCCGTCTCGGAGTACTCGTAACTTGGGGACTGCGGAGTGGAGCCGTGTAACTTAGGACGGAACTTGTTTAGAGTGTCAATGGCAGTGGCGCGTTATTCACGCTGCGACTCGGCAACTTTATTGTGCCGTGCAGAATTACAATGGCTGCACTCTTGTATGCATGCGTTGTGCCGCGCCCCGAACTTTGTCGTAGCTAAGTAGCTAAGCGAAATGTTATGCGGCCTCGTCGGTGACTCTAAGTGAATAAGAGCACGCCACGTGAATAATAGAAAAAGTTTCTGTCTAGAGCCGAAAATTGTATATTCGCGAAACATAGTGCTGTGCGGTGATGTATGACGGTGGATAATATTTTCCAGTACATTAGCTGACTATTATCGGTAAGTGCTGCTGAAATATCAAGTTTGGAAAAATGTTGTGCTACGAGTCCTCGCCGTATTTTCGTACAGTAACTCGTTTTTATTATACTCTGTAATATTATGTGACAGGCGCTTAAAACCTTTTTTGGGAATGAAATAGTAAATATAATAAATACTTCAGGAATTTATAAGTGGTATAGGCAACGACGCTTGTCTATTTTATTTATTTTATTTATAGAAAACTATAAAATCAAAGCGTGGTGGTAAAACATTTTCAAGTGTTCGCTTGGGTAGAAACCACTCTAAAGTTGAAATATCTATCGCCAAGCACCTAATGGTGTATTTCTGGCAACCTTTTTGATAATCAGTTAGTTCCTGTCTAAGCATGCTCTGTCTTAGGTCAGAGTTGCTGACTTGTGTAGTTACGTGTCCAGCTGGTCAAATGCCCAGCTGTACTGTGTTAATAAAACGTAGCATAATATGTATTGTATATTTTCTGGCTAAATTAAAAACAGTGTAAAATGTATAGATATCTCCTATACTGGCGAGTTTCGAATAACACTATTTAGAAGAAGATCAATAAACCCAAACTTTATCACGCTCTTGATGCGCAATTTACGTAGTTATTTCTGCTTTATTAACATAGTTGAAACCTCATAACGGGTTAACGTTCGGGCTCGATATCCCTTTGAGATTAATATATTGTTTTGTATTTTGTATATGATGGCAACGCGTTCGAAGGGCATTAATATGTAATATGACGACCTCGTTGGCGTAAAGGTTACCATGCCGGCCTGTCAATCAGAAGGTTCCGGGTTCGATTCCCGGCCCGGCCAACATCTTTGTGCTTAACTAAATTTGTTGGCTGTGGGTCTGGGTGTTAAATATGTATCTATATAAAATATGTATGTATGTATATCAGCTGTGTTAGCTACCATAACACGAACTAGATATGGTTCAGTATGGGGTTAACCAGCCGTGTGTGGAATGTGTCCTAATATTTATAATATTTATTTGTTTATAATAGATCTCTCCTATACTGACGAGTTTTGCATAACACTATTTAGAAGAAGATCAATAAATCCAAACTTTATCTCGCTCTTGATGCGAAATTTTCGTTCTGCTTTATTAACATAGTTGAAACCTCATAAAGAGTTAACGTTCGGGCTCGATATTCCTTTGAGATTAATATATTGCTTTGTATTTTGTATATGATGGCAACGCGTTCGAAGGGCATGTAATATTCACACGTGCACGGGGCACAATGCAATTGTTTGATCGCGTTCGTCACATGTCTCATAAAAAATGTAATCATCTAAATCGATCAAAGCGAGCGCATGGAACCGTTCCACCTATCGTTCCAATAACGGTCGAAGCAACTCTAAGAGGCAGTCTTCACTCTCCGATTGTATTACGACAATGCACTCCGCTATAAAGCAATTACACAGCTGGTTCCATTGTGAGGAAATATGGTCGCTCTTGTCGTCTATTATCAATCGATCGACGGTGAAATGTATGAAGATTGATTCTGTTCGCGTCATTGAATATCCATTGTGCGGTGTCACGGTTAGGTAAATCTTGCTTAGACCTTAGAAGGTGATCGATATGCTCTGTACTATGGATTTTTCAAATGAGATGCAGAAGAGATGGCTTAGTGAAGTAATTGTACTTAGGTAAATATTTACAAAGATTCGTATAAGACTAAATTAGTGTTAGAGCATCTTAAGAATTTTAGTCAATAAACGAGTATGTATCGCTCGAGAGATATATTGATTTTGAAAAAATATTAGGAAATAGACACTAAAAGCAATAATGAAGGGAAGGATATTTGAGAGATGGTTTGAATTATAAACATTATGTATTGAATACAGACATAACGAGACAAACAAATGATAGAACTTATAACAAGTGCTAAAATGGCAGACTTATATCTGAATCTCATAGCCTCCCTAAGAAATCTTCTAGAGAAGCTTAAAAGATATGATCTAAATTCTTATAAATATAATCATGTATTTTTTTATGAATTCTCGCTTTCTTCCTATACTTGCTTGTTGTCGTCTAGATTTTTAGGTCAGATAATTTCCGCGTCGCAAACTTCAAACTCCGAAATACGTTTTTAACTCGACAGTCTCCGAACCTTAATCTTATTTTTGTAGCTCACGAAGGAAATTGCACGACATTATCCGATGTACGTATTAGAGGAAGGAAATGAGGTGTACGTCATTGTTTTCTTTTGCGTTCCTTACGATCACAGTTTTCAAAGTTCTATCAGCTAATTTTTTTTCTTGTATATGTATAATGTAATTTTGTCTTCTGTTTACAATGGATTTCCGCAAAGTAACGCCTGAGTCAATAAGTTATATAATGTATATTGTACTGCAGATGCAAATACAATACAAAATACTAAATAATTTATTGGACCAACTTACATTCTAAACAAAACTAACATTAAGTATAGGTACCTTAACTAATTAATACTAATTCTAGAAACTAATTCTAGATATTTTCTTCATATTTTAATTAAGCTTGTTACGTGTTGTTAAATTAAACGTAATTCTTTAAATTGATTTTCCAATAACATATCCTTATTGGAAAAACAATTTAAAGAATTGGCATTAGTAAATTTCACTTGGAAAATTCCATTACTAAATTAAAAGTAAAGAAGGCATGTATAACTGAATTTAACGCGTAAAAGCCTACACGTGCGTAAAAAAATAACTAAATTACATTCACAATAAATTTCTATTGAAAATGGTGATGTGTAGGTATGTGCATTATAAATAAAATTAAACTAGATAAAAGTCCATTTCTGGCAGAATTATGTTTTTATCTAGTTTCAGCAAAACTTGTTACATCCAAAGTTTCCGTACTCTGTTTCCTGAGAAGTATCACCCGGGATCCTCAAAGTTGAGTAAATACGAGTAGGTATAAGTATATGTTAGCAAAGCCTAACACATTGTAGACTACAGCTTATCATAAAGCTTTCCATCGTGCCTGTAGTGAAACGCAAACCTTCCGATTGCATTAAAAATACAAAATTCTAATAATTTCTTTTTCTACGTTTTAACCCAGTAATAATATATCTAGTGTTAACAATACATAAATATTAATTGAATGAGTAGTTAAGTAAACGATCTGTCACTGTTTTATAGATCAAGGTTGATAGATTGCATAATAATGAGGTAATAAATAGATTACTTTTTAAATATTGATTTCATTTGCTTCTTAAATAATGAATGAAACGATAAAGTAATTTATTTGTGATTTATTCACGACCATCGATAACGACACCAGAGCCCACTTCACTTATATAAAGAATAAGGAGAAGAGTTTTCTGTTCCCCAAAAACTACAATCTGGCAATTTTCAAAGCAAGAGTGAACCGGTTTTTTCTGGGTAAGCGCGCTCCACCTTATAATAACATCGCTTACCTTCGGGTGAATTGTGATCAAGCGCAAGCACGTTTATTATGAAAAAGAGGTAAAATAGTAACAATTTCGTAAGAAACTCCTCCTAGGAGTAAAAACGTCGCGTTTTAGTTGGATTTTCAAAAGGCCGTTAGTAGAGGCCATGAGGCAGATCAGTGTGGAATTGGATCGTAAAAGGCTCCTGTGCCAAGTTCCAATTACGGCTGATTGAGAGCCGTCAGCCGGCACTGCGATTAAACCATCTTTTGTTGCTATTTGCCGACCGGCGCCGCTCGCCTCACGCTCGTACGAGGGCTACGGTTAGCATGGGAAATAACTGGACGTATTGTCAGGACATGCTGATGAAGGATTTCATGTTTCAAGGATAGGTTTTGATTTTGACTGCCATAGAAGAAAAAAAATTGTTGTTGATGACGATCCTGACCAGTTTTCGAATGCCAGGCGAGAGGAGGCTTTCGACCGGGATTTGTGGAGAGAGTTGAGGGAGACTTTTGCTCAGCAGTAATAGTATAGGTTAAAAAAAAGAAAAATGAAATATTTCGTGTGATTGTGATTTTCCTGTGATCTGAAACTACTACTCATACTGCAAAGTGCGTGTCACGGATACGATTCTCGCGGCAGAATGGTGAATCCGAATTTCGGTATCTAGTTCGGATGTATGTGTTGTATGTAAACATGTTTGTATTTAAGATACAGGAAGAAATATACTATGTGAAAAGTAATGAGTGTTAAAGCGTGTGATTTAGATGTGTTGGAGTAGATAGTTTTATTTTTAATGATTTACAAACCTGGTTGCCTGGCAGATGCCTAATGTACTACCTCTGTTTTTTTTTCCTTTAATGTAATATTGTTTAGTATTTAGTGTGCAATATAGTTGTATTGTTACAAAACTTCGGGGAACGAATGTAACCCGACCGTAGCGCGCGTAGACAGTTCGTAGCAAACGTATCTTCAGATTGCGTAGCACAGACACAGATTCAATAGTAGTATGTAGAAGCACAGGAAGCCTGGATAGAAACCATTTTATTAACCGACTTCAAAAAAGGAGGTTATATATTCTGTATGTATTTTTTTTTTATGTATGTTCACCGATTTCTCAGCCATTTGTGGATCGATTCTCAAAATTCTTTTTTTAATTGAAAGAGTATGGTTCTGAATTGGTCCCATTGTCACCAAAATAGGATCTGATTATGGATTCCTAGGGAAATCGAAGGAAAACCTAAAAAGTTAGGTTATGTTTACGGCCAAAGAGAGATTCACGCTCGTTCGGCTGTACTGATATTCATGAAATTTGAGATGAAAATAGGTAAGACTATGTGTTAATACATACGCTACTTTTTATCCCGAAAAAAAATACTGTTCCCGTGGGATGCACCAAATAACATATAAATCTTTTTAACTTCTTCACGCTCGAACGGCTGTACTGACATTGATGAAATTTGGAATGAAGAAAGGTTAGACTATGTGTTTACACATAGGCTACTTTTTATCCCGAAAATAATTACTGTTCCCGTGGGATGCACCAAATAACACATGACACACTGATTTCGCTAAAATTTGCTATGGGGGTAGACTAGACCTTGTATAACACGATTAACACGAAGGTTACTTTTTATCTTAAAGAGTTATTGCTATTCCCGTGGGATGCCCTATTTTAAATACTATTATATTATAAAAACTATTTTAAATTTTTATTAATCTTGTATTCTTGAAGTCGGTGCCATCTAATAAGAACAAATTAATGTTTGTTAAAAAAAAAACTATTATTAATTGTCTTTCTTTGCTGGCACCGACTTCAAGAATACAGGATTAATGAAAATTAAAAATAGTTTTTTATAAGTACACGAAATAAACTCTTCTATTCTATTTATGTATTCTTGATTTGATTTAGGCTTAAAATTATTTTTCCCTTTTTAGTTGTGGTTTTGAAGTCGGTTGTTTGTTTTTTAAAACAATTTTATAAAATGCACCGCTTTTCTAAATTAGTCTTTGTATGGTGATTTTGATATATTTTTAATACGTTATTAAAAGATCTCCACTTACAAAAAGCCCCTACTTTATTTATTTTATTATTGTTTATCTTACTAAATTATCTTATGATAGGCCAGTAACAAAAGATCATTTGTTCACTTGAAAAAAAAATCGGTTATGACTAGGTAAAAATAACTGCCATGACCGTATTCAAAATGTTGCAAGCAGTGTTGTGATTGTTTTTAAACTTTGTTGTCTAAACTGACGGATTACCTGCTCCCTAATCACAATATTCTTGCAATTTTCAAAACGAAGTGTGGCGAGGCGTCCCTCTAGTTAAGCGCGCTCCACCGTATACCACATTATCACTTACCATCAGGTGAGCTGTGGTCAAACGCTGACATGTTTAGTGTACTTTGTTAACGTTTCTCGTAAGTCCAATTTATATTTACACTAAAAAACGGACACACCCGTTGGACTTCATCTAATATTTTTTATACAATTAGTTAATGTGACCGTTTTTTCGTGCAGATAGATATATTGAGTGTAATAAAAATACTGTTTTTGTATAAAAAAACTGAAAAACTATTGGCGCCGGCTACTTTTCAGAGGAAAGAAACACGCGATTCGTTGTTTGTTCCCACCTGTAAACACAATGAACATAATTGTAGCCTGCACTTTGCCCCAACTTCACTTTAAATCTACTGCATTATTCAGCTGTCATTCTTTAACTTTACAACGACGAGCAAAGTTAGGACTCAGCAGTAAAACACGCTAAGTAAAATGTACCACCGTCAAAACTTGCACTAGTTAATTTAACCCAAACTTTAACTAGGACATCTGACTTTTTGCCGTGTCCTTATTTTGTAACTGTGCATTTTGCTAACTAAATACATACTTGGTCATGAAGATACAATCAAATTTTTATATATTTTTTACTCCATAACATAATGATATTATCTTTTATAATGATATTATATTGTCTTTTATGCGATTGGCGCTTTTTTATTGAGATCTCTCATCATACCTTCCTTATGTTAATATAAGGAACCTACTCCTAATAAAATATACGTAACATTTCCATGTCACAATGTTAGTTACCGTTCTCCTCCGAAACGGTTTGGCCAATTTTTACCAAATTTTATAAGCGTATTCAGTAAGTCTGAGAATGGGCTCCTATCTATTTTCCATACTCCTAAGTGAGGCAAAACAACGTTTGCCGGGTCAGCTAGTATCGTAATAAATTTAAATGTTTAATCAATGTTTAAAGGAAACATCCCTCAAACAAGTAAAAATTTAACATTTGTGAAACCTTTCCGACATCATTCTGTGGTGGCTGACAACTTAAATTTGAATTTCTTCATACCTTATGTATTACGGCAGCCATCTTGGTCCAATTTTCATTACACATGCACTCATATAGTCAAACACACTCATAGAGTCAAGCACACGTCAAACTAACAACATCCTGTAGTTTTAGCATCGAGGGATAGAAACGAAGTTGAAACTCTTCAAGGCTAACGTTAATCCGCAAGAAAAACTCCGCTTTAATCTGAGGCTTGACGGCAACGAGGAGCACGCACGGTCGTGGCCGTAAATTCGCAATTACCCCACAATTGCTATACTATCCATCAGCCTTAAGTAATCAACTGTGGTCGAGCGACCTACATCCGTCTTATTTAACGAGTGCCTGTTATACTGCTCAATCGATAGGAAAATCACTTGAAGCGATTTGGGAAACGGTCGCCTAGTCACATATCTGACGGTTCAGCGATTTCAAGACGATTGGGCTAATTTTTGGGCCTTCTTTTGACCCCTTCTAAAAGGCACATTGAAGTAGTACACTATCTACACTTTTACTACCTCTATATATGCCTTTGAGTGATCGGTCGGTAGCTTTTTGTTGGATCGTTGTATGAGGTCGTGATATCCGGACACTACGCATATATTGTTATTTACTACTACTATATACAAAAAAATGAATCTGCTCCTACTCGTATACTTACTACCATTTATATTGTTTTTGGCAATTCCTGTGTTTTGTACATTTTAGAGATTTAGATGTAGACGCGACATTGTTTCATGAATGTCTCAATGTAGGTATCAAATGAAAGGGCTTTATTAGTATAATGCACTGTGATAAATTTGAAATAGCCGATAAGATGATATATATAATTGAATTCAGAGTTTTTACATTTGTGTCTAAAGAGACAGTAACTTTAGTCAGTTAAATGTACACCAGAATCGTTAATTAAAGTTTACTTCCACTTTATTTTCCGTGCCTTTTATGTAGTTTTTTAAGTTGACTATTTGTTGCAAAATTATTGGAAATGTAGGATTTTTCCACAGTTTTGACGACCTCGTTGACGATCGGTTCGGTTCCCGGCACGGCCAACATATTTATGTGACGAACTACTCGTATATTTGCTGACTGTTGCTCTGGGTGTTAAACATGTATCGATATAAAGTATTTATGTATAGTTGAAGTACATAATACTCGTATATCAGTTAGTGATGTGTGTAGTTAGGTGTTAGCGACCATAATGCTAACTAGAAATGTTTTAGTATGGGGCTAACCAGCCGTGTTTGAAATGTGTCCTAATATTTAAAGTATTATTATTATTAATTATTCAGTATTGCCCGACCCCAACCACCTTGAACTCCTTACACAAATCTATGTATATTTGGTTGCGTTTGTTGACTCTATAGAACTGGAGAATCTACTTATGTATGCTCGCTTCGTGAGTAAACTCACTACTAATAATATGCTCAAACACAAATCTAGGGATTACCATAAATTATTCTGAACAAGGGCTTGTACCTACTTGGAGAGGTTGAGTCAGTTGTTCTTCTGATTTTCGTTACGGTACATTTTGGATAGTTTTCAATTTTAATTAAGGCGCTGTTGTACCGAGTTCAGACGCACCACACATATTTGAGCGAAGCGCCTCATCGCCATTCCGCAGTGAATTGTTCACGAAGTAAATTAATATACATACATATAATAAAAAATAACAACTTTGAAAATGTAAGCTCTAACGATTCTAGATAATTAGCTACAAAAAAGTTAGTTTTGTTGTAATATCTTTCTTATCATACACAAAATTTTGAAAATTACAATTTTTCAATAAAGTCATAGATCGAATTTTACGTAATTGTATTATGAACCTTTAATTATTCATAGCACTGAAAAAAAGCTTATAAAACCGTAGCACTATCATTTACGCAGAAATTTACATTTATTCAATTATATTTAACAAAGATCAACACTGTACAATTAATTTCATATTAATTAAAACAATTATTGTACAGTACACAAGTAGTTGTAGTCATAATTTTTTTTTACAGTTGTCGTGTAATACCTAGCAGGTTAGGTAAAAAATTGTAATATTATTATGATGTCCAGCAAAGATAATTAAATATGCTCGTAGTTGAACAATGTGTTTAGGAATGTCTTGAACGTTGTTTATTAAAGCCGGTGTTAGATTTTGTTTTCATAAAACAGGGACTTCAAAAGCTATGAACGGTGTTCCAAGAATCAGAAATTCACGTAGTTTATTCTAAAGCGCTCTCATGCCTTCCAGGAAAAGTCATATTCAGTTGGTAAATTACTACACAAAAAATAGTGGCGTTTTTGTCAGATTTTAATAAAAAATTACAAGCTATTATTTTTTACCTGCAGTGTTTATATTTACATACTAGCTGCGCCCCGCTTAACAGAAGTTAATCCGGGAAACAAGAGTATTCGATGTGTTAATCCAAGGCCTAACCTATCTTCACACCATATTTCATTATAATCGGTTTAGAATTTGAGGGTGAACAAGTAGCAAACATACACACTTACACACAAACTTTCGCATTTATACCTTGCAAAGTAAATTAGGCCTATTTCTCGATGTCCTTTGGATTATTTTCTGGAATCTTGCTGGATCTTTGGTGGTATCACAATAATATGTTATCCATGGAGCTTTTCTGATTATGAAGCCGGATGACGACTATTGTAACCTTTTAACTAAGCAAATGTAGCGTCTGTAGCTCGGCTAGCTAAGGCGATCTATCGCAATCATCGAATCTAAGCAACGGTCGATGCGGGCGGTGTTGATGGGTGATCATGCACAAGTCTGGTCTTAAAAGTGGCATTTTCATATGGGCACCACCATGGGTCGGATGACACGTTAAATTGTAGGTCCCGACTGTTAGTCTTAATATAAGCAGTCGTTAAATCAAGACAGAGGCCTTCAGGCGGCTTAAAAAGGTCTAAGGTTTAATTTCATGAATAGTATTTAGATCGCATGCGACAACGTCAATGCGGTGTTGTTTTACATTGATAAATTGAACAGCTGCGTTGGTATTCAATTTGGTAAAATAACGTATTTGGTAATCAATCATCCGCTAATCTTTTCATGCCGAAATGACAACCGGTAAAGCTTTTCAGAAATTATATTTTTCATAACACCGTCGATGCCTCTTTTTCGAGATAAAACAATTGATTGCGTTGCTAAGGTCTCACGAAAATGTAAGAAGATGATAAACATGATTCAATCATAGTTTATTGCTGATTGGGATACCATTCAGAAAAAACACGGGAAATTCTTACTCGTATATGTAAAATTGTGGTCACCAATTACAAATATTAACTGTGTAGTTAAAAATATGAAATGTAAAGTGAACGATTAATAATTAAACGAAATTACCGAAGTGAAGTTCGTTCAGAATTATAGGTAATGGCTTCATTCGAGGCGATATACATAATATATACACCCTCTCGTATTTTCTAAAGCAAATGAAAACCAGCCCTAAAGAAGAATGTGAAACAGGACGAATGAAAATTTTGTTGAAGCTTGTCTTAATAAAGACGATCGCAGTTTTTGAAATTCTAAATCAGAAGAAAATATCTTTGATTTCTTAAATCTGATTGTCATTTGTCTCTATAACATCTGTGTGGAGGTCGCATGTGGAAGCCCGCCTACAAACTGGTAAACATTTATAGCTGAGATTGAAGTCTTAGTAAGATACCACACTTCTTAAGCTAAAGTTTGGATGTTAGATGCGACTAAACATAAAATAGAGGCAGCATTTGGCTCCAAAAATTATTTCATGAAAGTTACAAAGATACCCTTCCTATACCCCTACTTTTTTTAATTGTTTACAGCTAATATATTCAGTTAGTAGTAGATCTATTTTCAACTTCAAAAGCAAAATAAAATTTACTAATTGATAAGCAGACGTTTTCCCACCAAGCTACACTCGCTTAAATCATTTAACATATTACTCATTAAAACAAGACCAAAAAAGACTAAATCTATGGAAATAGCTTCGAACGAAATTCAAGAGTTACGCAATATGTTCGTTGAGTGAAATTTGATTCTAACCAATTACATCCCGTTAATGTACCGTAAATTGTATCCGACGTTCCCTGATGAGAGAATGTCTGGTATCATTTACGATACGCCGGGTCTTACGTACTTAATTATATGTATAGGTACATGTACTTTTAGATAAATACACGTAGGGTAAAGCTGCTAACGAAATTATGTTTGTTTTTGTTTTTTGAATACATTTACAACACGGCTGGTTAGCCCCATATACGATTTTTAGTTTGTATTTTAGCTGCTAACGCAGACACTACATATACATACATAAATTGATACATATTAAACACCTTGACCGACAGCCAACAAATTAGCTCATCATAAAGGTTTTGGCCGTTTTTAGTTATAGCATTATGGTCGCTAGCACAACTGATATACTACATATACATACATAAGTACTTTATATCGATACATGTTTAACACCCAGACAGACAGTCAACAAATATAGTTCGTCACAAAAATATGTTGGCCGTGCCGGGAATCGAACTCAGGCCCTCTGATTGGCAGTCCGGCATGGTAAGCATTACGCAAACGAGGTCGTCGTATTTCCGTCCGTGAGTCTGGTTATACGTAATATTGAAGGTTCCTGATGATAAACAATAATTTTGGTTACCAATCATACTTATGTTAGAGTATAAATCAATGTGCTAATCTTAATATTATCTTATTAATATATATAAATCTCATGTCACAATGTTTGTCCTCAATGGACTCCTAAACCACTTAACCGATTATAATAAAATTCGCACACCATGTGCATTTCGATCCAACTTGAGAGATAGGATAGTTTAAATCTCAAATTATAGTCGCAATTTTAATTTATTGCTAATTATTGTCTGTTATTATTTAAAAGTCAAAATTATCTGTTAACTCCAAATGTTTCTAACAGATGTCGATACCTATCGACTGGGTTGAGTAAGTAATCAATAGATGGCGCTGCTATGGTAAATCTACGAACGTGTCATATAAGCTACACTATCTATTTTTCATACCCCTGAGTGTGGCAAAACAACGTTTGCCGGGTTAGCTAGTTAATCTATATAGACACTATTTTGCCAATTTCTTCGCCTAAAGGAAAAGCAAAGTTACTTACTTCATTAATTTTGAATAATATGTCGTAAGCGGCCGCTGGCCTAGTGCGTGTTGGTAGATGTCACCGCCACTAGCAATAATCTATGATTCATACGAACATACGATGTCATAATAGCGGAAACGCCCGATTTCGCAGTTAATCTCACCTTGCCATCGTAATCTTGCTGTAATTTGATCTAAAGCTGCACTGAAGGGGCTACCACGCATTTCTTAAAAGCGAAGTGAAAAAATACTCAGGACTCAATGGAAGCGATGACTGCACAGTCGGGCGTGCGGTTGCCTTACGTCTAGCGGGGCGTGGGGTAGAACTCTTTCTGCCCTAATAGTCAAATGCCTCTCTGCAATGTAAAATAACTAGTTTGCAAAGCACGATAGGGATTTGTGAAGTTATTTAAAGCAAATCTAGTGTAATTTTTTTTTGTATATTATTTAGTATTTTTTGTTTAGTATATTAATATTCTGTACTAATTATTAATCGTAGGTACATTCTAAGACACTGTCACTGTTAGTTTTCAAGCTTTCTGAAATAATGCATGGGTAAACTCTGTTTAAAGATTAGAATATAAATCACTAAACGAATACTATAAACTAGCGAGTATCAAAGCAAGAGTGAACAGTATTTTCTAGGAAAACGTGCTCCACCTTATATCTCTTATATCGCTTACCATCAGGTGAATTTTCAAAGACAATTAAATTTATAAAAATTACGATATCTAAATCGAATTATAGGTTATACTAACATATAAAGAATTTCGAATGGTTTGGTCAATACTTTAAAGAACTATTTTTTCTATAAATGCAAATACAAAATTCAAAACATTTATGGATAACATCAATGTTACGAGTTAAATAATATAATATCATTAGATAGAATACATTGCGGTAGACAACATTGTTACACGTACTCGTATTAAGAACATGATGGATTAGGTTCGAAACTTATTATAGTAACCGTTATAAAGTAAACTCATAGTAACTGTTGTGTTTGTGTAATGATAGCCTTCATAGATAGCACCGTGTTTGCAGGTTTATTCACGTAAATTGTAATGAGTCATTATCGTGATTAAAAATTGCAAATACGTAATGTAGTAAAGTAACATATTGTTTGTCTTCGAAGGAGTGACTAGGCTCTGTTGTCGAGAGTTTTCAATCCGCCCGAAGACGGTCTGCACAAAGAACGGAGACCTATAATTTAAAAAAATCATTCGACCCAATTGCTCCTCCCATATCGTTGCCACTTTTCAAGTTGGTCTTCTTTTCAAGGCTGTCTTTTGCATGTTCACCTATCCGAAGACATTCCGAATCGACCGTGGTTTAACGTAGACAATCGTGTCAAGTCGCCTTAGTTAATGCTACTTACAACTAATTAAACTTAAATAATTAATTTGTGTCGTGTTGTAACGTCAGTACGTTACAGCACAACACAAATTAATTGTTTACACGGTTAACTTTATTTCTCTATCATTAGAAATTTGTTCCAGATAAGGATTATAATTATTTTAGAGAAAGTTAACACAAAAACCTTGTTCCTTTTCTGTTTCATTTATAAAGGCCAGACAGAAATTAATACGAGAATTTTGTTTTAGTTTTGCGTAATCAATTAGCGAATCGGAATTACAAAGATAGACTTGATCGGGAAACATTTGAATGTAAAATGGAGCCAATCAGTAATGGAAATTTTTGTACGACCGCAAACATATTCCGATTCTGGCGTTTAACATTTACTCCACGATTTATTGACAAAATGTTTACGGTTTACGATATGGTTGAAACGAAATTTCGTTCTCATTGTGTTTTACATTGATTGCATTGACTTGCATCAGTTTTGATCAACGAAAAAAATATTGTAAATAGGCAGAGACCAAAATAAAGCTTTGTATTTATTACTAATCTATATAACATATTATTTCTGTTTTATTATTTAGTAGCTGCTCGTCGCGATAGTCTTGAGAAGTAGCCTATGTTTTAATCCAGGATCTAAGCAATCTCCATATCAAATTCCATTCACGTTGGGTTCAGTTATTGACGTCATTTGACGATATCGACTTGAAGCTACCTGTCTAAGGGAACTGATTTGGCTTAGACTAATCACTATTATAGACTTTTTTTATTCTAAACGTACGAAACCAACCTGCTCTGTGTATCTACAATATTACAGCTAGGGTTCTGGCCGAATAATTTCTGGCGCTGTAATATCATAAAACATCGAGCCAGAAAAAAATTAATCGTATTATACTTTTGCTAATGTCAAAAGTTACGATATACTACTGTGTCGACAAAACCTTTAAACTGTGCCTAAAATCTAAGAAGAACAAACAGCATAATTCAGGAGTAAATGTTAAATTCTCATTTTGATGGACTTATGTAATAATTTCTGTCGCTGTATTATAATAAAACATTGAGCCAGAAAAAAATAAATCGTATTAAACTTTTGCTAATGTTAAAAGTTACGATATACTACAGCGTCGACAAAACCTTTAAACTATGCCTAAAATCTAAGGAGAACAAATCATAAATCAGGAGTAAATGTTAAATTCTCATTTGGACATATCTAATAATTTCTGGCGCTGTAATATAATAAAACATCGAGACAGAAAAAATTAAATCGTATTAAACTTTTGCTAATGTCAAAAGTTACGATAAACTACAGCGTCGACAAAACGTTTTAACTGTGCCTAAAATCTAAGGAGAACAAACAGCATAAATCAGGAGTAAATGTTAAATTCTCATTTGTGTCGCCCCTTCGGGTCTATATATCAACAGTCGAGTTCATGAACATCAAATTGGATTAGAGCCGCAATCTAACTAGTCCGAACTGTGATCGCGAGTTAGTGAGGCCCCGGGCTGCTCGAATGAGGTTCCTATTACCCTGACATACTGCTGTGAGGACGGGGGACATGTGTTCTGTGATCTCATTCCTAATCTTTGTGTGTACGCGGTGTAGCGAACTGTGTTTGTGGTTTAGGTTTTATATTATTAGTTTAATTTGAAAAAGGAATGTGTGCTAAGATGTTGTGTGTGGCTGATAGAGGAGAGTGTAAGAGAGAAATTCTCTGGCCGACCCCAACGGAGTTCTCTGTTCAATCAAGAACTATAAATATCTGACCAAAAGCTTTAAAAAAAATCTGCAGTCTAGTAGCTGTTTCTGTTCGTATTTTGTCCACACTACCGACCCAATTTTTCTGTCCGTAATTTGCAAAATGCTGCAAGCCATTTTGGAGTAGATGACTAATTAATCTAATCAAATCAATATAGGAATACTAAAACAACTTAAGAAAGAAGCATTTCAGAAACCAATCACTGAGCCTAGATTATTTTCTCACTGGAAAATAAAGAATAAGGTTTACGAGGTATACTGTATTTGCAAAGATATGGCTTTGAAAGCATCTTATCGGATCTCTGTCGGATGGTAAGTGCATGTTACATTTTATGCTGATTTGATCACCGCTACGCGCGATGTAATCTGCATTTTATGCTGCGTTTGCATACTACGTGCATAGAAAACAATACAGTTCTACCAGGAAAGCATAAAGGAAAGATAAATCTATCTACTTATCGACTTTGAAACCCTCTTTCAAAGTCGGTTTGTTATTTTTTTTGTATTTACATTAAAAAATTGGTATGGCGGATGCTATTTAGAAACTACTATACCTATAGATAAATAGGTAAACCGAATACAATTAATAGATAAACAAACATAGGAGTATAAATAGATAAACTACTTATACTTATAGATGAATACGTATAGTAGTGTCCAAATAACGCTGTATAGTAGAGATATGATGGAACAATGTCCGGGCTCGCATCCAGAGTCCCGTGCCAATACATGAATCAGACGCTTACAGCCGCTGACTTAACATTACTTGCAGCTATTGTACATAAGTTACTATACACATATATATACATACGGATATTATTCTAAATACAATACTCGTGTTTAGAACATAGTACTAAAGAACATTTAGTTTGTGTTAGTGGAACCATCTGTGCATATACTGACGACCTCGTTAGTATAATGGTTACCATGCCGGGCTGCCAACCAGAGGGTACCAGGTTCGATTCCCGGCACGGCGAAAATCTTTGTGATGAACTAAATTTGTTGGCTATCGGTGATAAAGTATTGATATATGTAGTATATTAGTTGTGTAAGGAACCATAATACAAAATAGAAATGGTTTAGATTGGGGCTAACCAGCCGTGTGTGAAATGTAACCTAATACATATTTATTAATTTAATATGGATGATAAATAGATTACTTCAGTTTTGATCTCTCTCGAACGTTGATATTAAAGTTTGGTACTTTGTCCTAACCATGTTCTTAACTTTTTATTGTATGTAGAATTATTTCGATAACAATAAGTAAACCTTATTAAGTAGTAGCCAAGAATGTTGATATTCTTTGGTGATAGACAAGTTCGTGGATCCTACGGACTACTCTCAAAGGCACGAAACCACGTTTACAAAAAATCTTTGAGCATAAGATCCACTTAAATATTACGTAATGTGACGGAAATACTAACTAATACCAGCTTAAGTATAAAGAAAATAGTGTAACATGACTACTTGTTACAAATATAATGATCTCCTAGTACATTAAAGATACACGTACATTTGTTAAACAATATAATTAGGTATTATGAGTACGTATTTTTAAAAGCTTACGTATATTATATAGGATACTGTATAATACAATAAATGGGGTCGCAAGCGTTCAAAAATATCGTCATTGCCCATATTAATGGTTCGTTTGTTTTTCGATTAAGCACGGCACTGCCGCCATATCCCGAGTGTCCGGGCCATATCCCCCGGCGAGCCGCGTCGCAGTCGCCCGTCAGTTCCGGGCGCGCGACCTATTTGCTTCCATCATTTGAATACAGCGCTCGTCTGACGTCGTCCTGTTTGTTTAGATTGAATTACCGTTGTTTACGTTTAGGCACGACGGCCCCGGATTATCCTCATTTGCTCTCTTCTTTTTTTACGGCACAGAGCACTAATTGGACCGTAAATCTTGAGCACCCTCCAAGAGCTAGGTCTCGCTTTGTTAATAAATACTAATAGATTTTCTTTCGAGACTATTGTCCCCGTTCACTCGGCGCCAATATAGCAACCTTGGACCGTGTGCTAAACTTTCCTTGTTTCTTGTTTCAGGTACGTTGAGCGTGTTAAGTCTCATTTCGAGTGCGGCGAAGTATCGAGCCGGAACGTCCGTCACAGGTCGCCGTCCAATTTTGCCGCGACTCGTGGCCAATTCCGCCGGCCAACGAGCACGAGTAAAAAGACGCAAGTGCAATAAGTGCCGCCATCAATGTCGCGTTAGCACCACCGCAATAAAATAGAAAGCCAATTCGTTCCGAGGGAAAAGTCGCAAAGCGCAAGGATGTTTTCGATGTGCCTTGTCGAAGCGCTAGTCCTTTCACGGGTCGCTTTGTAGCCATTGACACATTTCAGCGGTATTCGCGTAAAAGGGCGTACATACATTTCACAAGCGCCATCTTGAATATCTGTTGCGTTATTCTATGTGATTCAATCTGGGAACAGTAATGGTTTCTAAAGTTTACGAGCGTGGTTGAATTTTAAACGTTGCCGTAAACGGTTGCTCTTTCAACGCTGATTACCTAACCTATACATACGGGTAACCTATACACTATACATACGGGAGACGTGGATACAAGAGATAAGATTATTCCCATAAATTGCAATGCTTAAATATCTGTATTTAGAACATATTGTCTGTACTAGCAGATTCCTGGCTATCTAGCGTAATGCAAATATGCAGTCGACCCGCGTTCTCTTATCGATCAGTTTGCGAAATTCTGCATAATCGGAATCGCGTGTTGCGTGGACGTGTTAACATAAAGTTTACATAATTCTCCATACGTGACATAATTTACATATCGAGTGTACTATGCGCGGTGTTCGTGGACCGGGTCTCGAATCTGAAGGGAATCAAAATTTCCTGGTTGCTCACCTGGCTAATCTCGTGTCAGTCACGTTTTTATTCGCCCAATGCATGTTTCCTCGACACGTGACCAGTTATGCAATTGTTCACGGCACCACACATTGACTCCGCAAGGTCTTCACAATCTAGCCATAAAATGGTTTTGGCAATAATTATCGTCTTACGTTCTATGAAACATAGCTCTCTATTAAAATAAGTACAAAACCCAGACTGTATTACGAAACTAATTAATGTGACGTGTTCTGCAAACTTTAGAAAGGCAGCGTTCTCGTCACTTAGCATACCTTTAACTACATTGTTCGCCTCGCCGGCCATTATACGGCAAACGACAAATAAATTATGTCAACCCCGACACCACAGTGTCTCCGTACGTGATTTCGTAACCGTCCAATCATTATGACAATCGCGCACCACGCGGTGCCTTAGCAGTTGAGCCGAAGACCTCGAGGCATGCGAAATCGAGAGTCTGACCAGCTGCCCGTTCACTTTCACTGCCACAAAGGCTGTATTTAGTATCTTATTATTAGCGACGGTCGGAGCGGTTTGTTTTTCGAATGTAAATTCGGTGGCCGGTTTGTCTCGTTCGGTTTGATCGCGCGTGCTGACGGACGCATCTCTGTGTAGTGAAGTGGTTTGCGAGAACTAGTCGCTCGTGCACTGGATGCAGTGATTGTGTTTGTGTGCTTTGCCTTTTTGTTGCCGGATTTACCTTTTGTCGGATTTCACAATTTCATATACACGCCGAGTAAGTACCCTTTCTTTCTTCGTGAATTAAAATCAAGAAGCAGATGTAACTGTGATTTTTTTATATATCATTTTTATGTATCATAAATGTATAGTTTAATGTATAGCTACAAAAACTCACATTTCAGGAAAATTATATTTATGGTTACGTCAATATTGTTTTAAACATTCATGGGTGACATTGTGTACAGTATAATGGGGAAATTAAAGTAAACATTGTTCGGGTATTTCGTTTGTGTGAATTTCGTTGCGGCTTCCGAAAATTAGTGGTTTTGCCTCCCCTTTTGTGTGTTCCGTTCGACACAACACAATGCCATTATTTCTGAACCAATTGTCACCCCTAATAATAAAGCTTTGGTAATTCGGAAAGCGTCTGATATTTTAACTATGCTACATTATTGTTAGAAAATGTTGCCGCGCGAATACTTGCGCGATCAAAGGAAACCTTACTCGGTATATCGTAATGCTGACATTTGAGACGTGTCACGATTTTATCGCAAATGTCACGGCAGCATTCATTCGATTTGAATAGTCTATCGATACTCGGAATACTCCTTACAAAGCCATCGTAGATTCGCCGAGGACGCTGGGAGAGCACGTGAGCTGTACGCGTCAACAGCTCTGCTATTCCTAACACCTGGTAATAAAAATTGACGACTGCATCGGTATCGCGCCCGTACACACATTCACGTATCGTTTCGCTCCAATTGTGGAATTTCCAATGGTCCTATTTCAGGTTTTTTTGTTGTGCTCCCCGCCGCAGTTATTCTGGCGTTATTGAGGCTGTAATTTCATACGTGCTCCAAATACGGAGCTCGATAGTTACAGGTATATCGAAACGCAATTCATACGCGAGAAGCAACGAAAACTACTCGGAGTCGTTCTAGTATATTTACGCTTCTTGTAGAGTTGCTATATTCTTAGAGGAATCTTTAGTCTGACAATTATTTAGCGCACCCGTTTCCTAGTAGCTGTGAAACTGACGGCGGCGTAAGGTCGTTTATTGAGAGGTGAATATTCGTCCTTCAAAGAGCGATAAAACTCGATAGTGTCAGGTAACAGACACCTTGTTAGTGAGGCTGCCTTCTGAATGTTGCCTTCATTGTGTTGAGTCGGGTCGTTTAGGCTACTGTTACAAACGCTTCGATTGCCTCTCGACTGACAAATGAGACTTGGCCAATTGAAATTACCTGTATAGGCAATTCTTAAAAACACTTTACGAGTTTTCAAGTCTCTAAGGCTTTGAAATTCTAGACGAGTCAATATATTGTGATAATGAAAGTAAATTAATTACGAGTATATTCAAGTCGTATCTTACATAAAAAGGAGTTTTTTAGTGTTATAATTATAGTTCTCATTGAGTTAGTTTGTAGAGAGCATATTCATATATACTCTCTACAAAAATATTAACTAGTAACGAGATATGATGGTTTTCAGTGTTAATTTACAGTAAAAAACTTGTTTTGCTTTTCGTTTAAGTGCTACTGCAGGGGCGTGGTATATTTTTAATTAAATTTAATTTATTATCCCGCTATTTGTCCTATTCATTATAAAGTGTATAATATATAACAAAACAATCGACCCTGTTTCAATACATTTAATCGACTATTGAATATTAGTCAATGGGCTTTCGGTGGAAGTATAACCAACATGTACCAAATAATATCGTATTTTAAATGAAAATAGAACGATCTTCGAAAGAGCTGGGCTCTTGTCCGTGGAGTTTTTTCCAGGTAGTTGTAGTATCTTCGGCCATATCCTTGACCTCTCTATACGACATGACTTTTGCCTTCTCCTTAAAGATGGTAGGTGACCCTATACGACATGACAATGTCATAAAAAATATCATAGAAAGAAAGATAGAGAGCCAGGAGAGGAAAAGGAATACCTAAGAGATCATTTTAGACCAAATTTTGCCAAGGAGAGGGCAAAAGTCATGTCGTATGCTTAGGATGCCGAAGTTTATTTACACTTTGCTACATAGAGCTAGGTAAAGCAGTTTACTACTCATAGGATAATATTCTGAGACAATTATATGCCTCGTTGGCCTTGTAGTGTGTGCTTTAAACGGCAAAACCGAAAAACAGGATCCTATGTTGGATTCTTCAGCGAAATAAATTTTCGAATGGTGTATTTGAACGTCTGTCGAGTTTGTGTGTGATATTTATATATAAAGGATATTTTTTTATCTATCCCCGATACATGAGTCAATATTTGGCTAGTGAATGTAGAATTGCTTCTTTCATAAGCTACGAAAGTGTTCTTAAGACAAGCTTCAACAAGCGTCTTATACTATAATTAATAATATAGACTTGCATTTTTTGCCAATCTGAGAGAATAAGGATTCTGAAGATTGCATGTTTTTTTAATAAAATACAAAACACTTCAAAGAATGATTTTCTGAATTTGATATACGGTACTTAATACAATTATTTTAAGTGTCAGTTAACTAAACATTCCTTGTTTTCGACCACCTCCTCCATCTTGCAACCTCAGTGCCACGTCTACGAAGAAAATGTACCCCATTTTTCTAAGAGAAATGCAATTAGAAAGGGTGCATTTCTCTTGCAAGTCTCGTGTTGCGCTTAGCGACGGACCGCTCCAGGATTTTAATTTAAAGCTCGCGTTAGTTTTATCCGCGCAGTGGGAGCGACTCGCGCGCTACATAGATGTTGCTCTTTTTATTGTTGTGTTGCCTGACATGTTCTCAACGTCATTGCGTGAACAAGCAATAAAAGAAAAAAAAATAGCAATAAAACTTCTTTGATTTTGACTCTATTATTTTTATTCCTTCGTGTGTGTTCTTTTGTTTTTTATTTAATCAATACACTTGTTGAGTAGAATGTGTATTTGTTATAGATATACGAATCTTTTAAATTGGTCGAGCGTGCGAAGTCTTTGCACTAACTTACTACTTTTGCTTCCATCTGTTTGTGTGCTTGTTGTTTTTTCCATAGAGGTCGTAATTTTAAATTGACGAAACTTAGTATTATGACCTCGAAATCATTTTCTGATCGTTGGCGATTTTTGAGTCAGGGGATGGCTACGAAAAAAGCGAGAAAATGGTGGCGATTCAGCGGCATACACAACTAAATCAAATTTAAAGAAGCCCCGTCTCTTTTCATCTTAGGTGGCCAGAAAGAGACGGCACGCTGTGCACCATAGTCAAACCAACTAAAATCACGTCAAATGTAGAAAATATAGGCGACTTTAGGACCGCACTCATTTGTATCACCTCTTAAACTGCCTGCACATTCCATATTTGTAGTGATTTTAGTTGTTTTGATTTTTGTTGTTCAGAACGTGCCGTCTCTTTCTGGCCACCTAAGATGAAAAGAGACGGGGCTTCTTTAAATTTGGTTTAGTCGTGTGTGCCGCTGAATCGCCACCACTACTGGTCTATAAATAATATATTAGCAAAACAATGATTTACCCGTAAGTAATCTTTAAAAGGTTTTGTGAACAAATGACGTTGGTCAAGTTATTGCTGAGATTGAAGATAGTTTAAGAACGAACGATGTTCTAAGAATTCGTATTCGCGAGATCCAACTACTGTTTGGAGAAGCACTAGTTAAAATATTTTATTCATTTATTTTACTGAATATGTTGTGATTTGAAAATTTTAAACTGTATTTGAATGCTTATAACAATTCCTAGTACATTGGACATTCAAAGTATATATGTATACAGTAGGTACTTATAATATCGAAAATCGTGAGCATTAAATCGGGCAGAGCAAAGAGAGTGGCTAGTAGCCTGCTTGGAATTCACTTGCGCAAATTCACCGGGAATCTAGTACATTTCGTTCGCAATGATGTTCTGTAATGTAACGATAACTTTGGAATTTTATTTGAGGAATTTTTTTTGAAACATTTAGAATATTTGACTTATCGACGATTTATGAGAATTTCTTTGCGTGTATTTGAATAATTGTGTATACCAATGTTGATACTGTTGATTTGGTTGTTTTTTACGTTCATGCGTAATTCTAGAAATTGTGAAATGACAAAGTTTTTTTTTTATCGTTTGTGGGATTTTTGTAGTAATCAACTTGTGCGGAAACGTGTAAAGCTTGATCGGGTTGATTTTGACTACAAGATACATCTCTTAACGGCACAGAAAAATAGTTGAATACATTTACTAATTAATACTTTTGTGGCAGTTAAAATTTGAACGGTTTAGCAAATACATAAATAACTTTTTAACCCCGACGCAAAAACTGTCTGTGTGTGTGTCTGTCTGTGACATCGTAGCTCTCGGGGGAATGGACCGATACTAATTGTTTTTTTTTTGTTTAAAAGATGTAGTAGACGAGAGTGTTATTAGTTAAGTTTCATGCAAATCCAATATGCTGGACACCACAAAATGGTTGGCTACATCTTTTTTCATAACTGTCTTAGTATGTGTATTCAAATGTGAAAGGTTTGATAGTACTATACTATCCTTAATTTCAAATCAAAGACACACATAATATTAATATTATGTTGGGGGTATTTAAAATTTTAGATTTTATATGTTTTTAGGAATATCTAAACCAATATTATAAAGAAGAAAAGTTTGATTGTTTATTTGCCGCAAATAGGCTCCGAAACTACTGGACCGATTTAAAAATAATATCTAAAGAGAAGAGATAGGCCAGCCTTGTGTAAGGATATAATTAGCAAACTCCTCATTCTAGTAACACAATGAATCTTCTCTCGATGCTTCGCAATGATAAGAGTGAAAGTGACGTGAGCCTTTGTTGTGTTGAACTCGAACAGAGACGTCCCCACGTCCGGGTCGCGTATTGTTTATACGAACAGTTCAGTAATGATGGAAAACCCGAACGAGCTTGAAATGTGCGGGATAGTTATTTACGACTTAATAAATACATAATTAAACATCACAAATACAATATATTTATTGATAACACCAAAGTTACGAGTCAAATAATATGGTATCAATACAAAAGTATATGATATGTATCAATGTCCATTTTCAATTCTAATTCTAATAATAAAATATTATTACAATAGTACATGATATGAATCAAATGTCAATTTTCAATTCTAGATAATCATTAATATTACAAAAAAAAATATCTAATAGCCAAACCCTGAGTCTAGTCTTAAAGCTGGCGGTGGAAGGTGCATCCCTGACAGTTGCGGGTACGCGGTTGTAGATCACGGGCCCCAACACGTAAACAGACCTCTCCAATTGTTCTATGAGGGCAACAGGTCAGCCGAAGAAGACATGGATGGAGTGTGTGAATGAAGAAAGAGAGAAAGGAGTGAGTGTAGAGGACAGTGGAAAAGAAAAAAATTCGGTGCTGACCCTACCTTGTGGGATAAGGCAAGGAAGAAGAAGAATATTCAATGTCTTGGCAGTTTTCCTGGTGGCGTAACGTCGAAGGTTCGATGAAACAAAAAATAACGTTGCTATATCGCTGTCATAGCGTGTCGGGTCTTTAATTATCTTGTGTTTAAGTCCATAATTGTTTCACGTTGTGAGTGCTCACCGCGCCGCTTCTAACCTTTGCCATCCTGATATGAGTTGGTGTCAGATTGGATTAGAAAAAATAATTACGAAAAGTTTCAGATATCTGGCAAAGATCTCCAAAATGTTTTTGTTTTTTTTTTTTCAGATTCAGTTTATTTATTTCTCTCTCTCTCTCTCTCTCTCTCTCTCTCTCTCTGTGTGTGTGTGTGTGTGTGTGTGTGTGTGTGTGTGTGTGTGTGTGTGTGTGTGTGTGTGTGTGTGTGTGTGTATGTATGTGTGTGTGTATGTGTGTGTATTCGTAATGAAAGGCACAGTGTTTACCTCGGGCGAAAGACTTATTTAGTCCCTCGAACTATTAGCGCCCTCACTTCGATCGGGCGCCAAACCCATTCTCGGGCCTAAATAAGTTACTTTCATCCCTTGTGTAACAATGTACGCCATTTAGTAATTTGTCGCATCTGCTATGGGCGAATTGCAGGTGAAATTAAACCTGCTCGATGACTTGCGAAATTCATCCGGCCTTTTCAATAATGCAAATGCTACGAGTATATTGAAGTGAACGTGATGCGCCTATGTTGTATATGTGAGCCTTTTTTATCCGATAGAGGAAGTGTATTGTTTGTGGCATATGTTAGATATCAGAATTTTAACATGATTAAGGTATCGAATCTAAATTGTCTTTATTTAGACTAGCAAACAAGTAAGTACCAGGTGTTAGTAAGCACGTCTGTTAGTGACAGTTTATAGTATCGTCAAATTGACATTGACAGCCCGATTGACCTTAAGTACATGTTTTATAAGAAAAACTAAAAGACGATCTTCAGGCGCGAGATAATAGTACGATGTTGTAAAATAACCAAATTCATAACAAAATAGAGCAGTTAAAAGGCTAATAATTAATAGAGAAAAATATATACGACGTAGGCTTTAATTAAATTGAAAAGGTATTTTTAGAATTACAAAGTTTCTGTCGGGTTTTTATTTACTACTCAAATTATGCACTTGTGTTTCATATTCCTATTACTGTAATATTCAGTAGCTGCCGGTTGGTTTAACTATTTACTTTTATATTTTTCACTGAGTCTGTCTGTGTGTTTTTCGTAGTATCATGGGTTTTGCTTGCGTTAGTTGTTACTTTTTATTTTGGAAGGGTTACGTAACATACTGAAGCGTTGAGATTTTTCTCTGAATCAGCAAATTCTGGCATTTAATTTCAACAAACTGACAACGTCGACATGAAATACGACCGTCAAAACCAAAATAGACAAAAAGGGCCCACACTAAAAACGACATCAAAATGAATAAGAGTTTCTACAAAACAAAAAGCAATCGCATCAAGCGCCAACTACATTTCTGATATGACGTTTTTGCGTCATATCGTGATAGACGCGTCAAACATTTTTCGGAAGCCGGTAAATTATATCACTGATGGACGTATGCAACGAGCTCACTGTAGCTCTTTAAATTTTCACCGACGCCTGTCGTAATGCAATGAGTTATGCCCCAATGTGTCATAGGCTGTGTTTATTTTCTCTGTCGATTGGACCCGTTATTTTTTAACAGCCCATTTATCAACTGTCGAGCCATTTAATCTAAGCATCATGAATTTTTCGCGCTTGACAGCCATTGTATGGGCAACAATTTTATTGCTTACGCTCTACACTCTTTCACGAGATAATTGTTGTTTTGACACTTTTTTTGCTGACTGTGACACCTGAAAATTTAATATTATGTCAAAATTATGTAACTTATCTTATGTAGGTCACACAAACATTAAACATAATAGATTTAGCATATCAAAATCCCTTTTTAGTGTTCCGTACCTAAACCTCTCCTAAACTCTAAACTCTCTTCCTGTGTCTCTTTTTCCCGAGAAGTATAATTTGGGGATCTTCAAATCTAAAGTAAATAGGTTCCTTCTGGGCAAGCGTGATACATCTTAGACCACAGTCAAGTTTAACATCAGGCAAGCTGCGGTCAAACGTAAGCCCATTTATCATTAAAAAAAAAAGGTAAAAACGATTCTACCATTAAGACTCCGCTGTCCGTCTGTCTCCAGGCTGTATTACAGAAACCGTAATAGCTAGAAAGCTGAAACTTTCACAAGATATGTTTTTCCCGTGCCGCTATAACAACAAATAGTTTGAATTTCTTCATATTTTGTATAAAATATGCCAATTGACTTAAAAAAAAGATTGACAAATTAGACCTGTTCTTATTTGTCAGTATGATGTCTCCGATGTGCCTTTATAATCTAAACAATAGTGAGAAACTTACGGAGAAGATGTTCTGTATTATATTAATATTTAAATTCTCACAACCTTGATACCACCTCGTATGCTCAATCTTCTTTATATACACTTTAATGTTATTATTTCGAAAATACCAAACGATCTATTCTCGTAGAAATAAAATGGCTTCTTTGAAGTCAACGTCATTCCCCGAAATAACCTTATTTTGTTCCAAGTTGTGTATCTCCAGTTCTCAATAAAGTTTTATCTAAATATAGGAAAATGCCTTTACGATGTAAGTACAAAAGCAAAGTTGAAAATTTAAATATGCATGTAAAGTTTTTTTTGTGTTTTAATTAATTAATGGTTCCTAAGACACAAGTGTGGTGGACCCACAGGTACTTGGTTAAATAACTATTCCGCAAAAATAAAATAAAAGCTACGTTGCTTATCTGCTACTAATGGCAGTAGGTACTGACGAAAAGTTATCAAGAAAATGTATTTAAAATATATCTGTTTATTATGCATATCGGTGCCAAGGAAAAAATCTCACGTTGCATTATTTTTTTCAACTGGCAACTTTATGCATTAAGGCGAGACATTAAAGAAACGGTCGGGTGCGCTCCGCTTGGCTCTGGCATTAAATCCGTCTGAATTAGCTACGACGCGAGGACATTATATAGCCCTTGCGTTAAATCGAGATCTGCTCTGCTGACTAGTGTTGCCAGTTAACGTGAACAATTAGCCTGGCGCGGGCTATTTAGTTTTTTGAACGCTTCAATCCATATCAAAATAAGCAAATGACAGTAATAAAAATATTTGCGAATAATTTTAGAAACCGTTCCCGTTAAGACATTTTAGTTGAAAATATAGCTCGATTTTGTATTGGAGATGAAATCTAGTAATAGGCCTGCCGAGTCCTTAGTTTTCCGTGCGTCCCGGCACTAAACTTGTAGAGTAAGATCCCAGGGCCCCCAGACGTTACTTATTTTTGAAGTAACGAATTTTACGGTATAGACACTCTTCTATGTGTTTGAGAGTGTGTGCGTACTAACTAGTTTGACTAGGCGGCCCGTTCACAGGTAGCAGGTAACAAAGGTAGACAAAAACATAACTTACTTTTGTTAAATTCGAAGTGCTGATTTTTATATATGTCACGTAGAATATTATTAAAAATAATTATATCATATTGACAGACCGTTTCTGTGGGCGGTAATTTCTCCCAGACGCTTGAAACCTCATAAAAAAAATACCGAACTTTTGTTATATTCGAAGTCTTCTGCTTTATATATGTTGTTTGGGGGGTTATTTTAATACCTTTTGTGTACAGCCAGACCAATCCGAAGGGCCAAACATTCTCCCAGACACAATCAAAGTTCCGCTGTAAGTGCGAATGTAGGGGCATTATGCAAGCGCTTGAGCGTGAGCGAGAGCAATATATTAAGTTTTCAGAACTACTCTAGTAGTTATGAGGTGTTTAGTTGTTCAGTGTGTGTTAGACATGCGCAGAATGTGCCACTAAAATGAAAAGATATGTACATATCTTTTTATATCAGTGAACTATATCTTTCTTTTAGTTCAGTAGTTCATTTAGTTCAGTACTAGTTTTCTTTCAATATTTCATTCAGGGCATCGCATCTCTGTCACCTTGGGATAGAGTTTAAATTTGCCTGGTCAGTCAGATTCGCCGAGTGAGTGAAAGAGGCTATCATGTATCAATTATCCATACGTACAACAGAGCGGGACAAGCATAGATAGTCCCGAATACTCCCGATGTTTTCATTCGAGTCTCGAGTCGTTCTTAAACGGATGAAAGAACTAGTGAACTAAGAACTAATTGAAATGTTATTGAACTAGAGAGTGAAAGATACAAATCACTGAAGTACTTCATTTGAAGGATTCATTCGTGAACTACGCATGTCTAGTGTGTGTTGTGCTTCTGTCGTTATTGCGTTTTTCAACTAAAGTGAGTGGAATAAAAGTATTTGCAGTGCTAGACATGCGTAGTTCACGAATGAATCCTTCAAATGAAGTACTTCAGTGATTTGTATCTTTCACTCTCTAGTTCAATACATTTCAATTAGTTCTTAGTTCACTAGTTCTTTCATCCGTTTAAGAACGACTCGAGACTCGAATGAAAACATCGGGAGTATTCGGGACTATCTATGCTTGTCCCGCTCTGTTGTACGTATGGATAATTGATACATGATAGCCTCTTTCACTCACTCGGCGAATCTGACTGACCAGGCAAATTAAAACTCTATCCCAAGGTGACAGAGATGCGACGCCCTGAATAAAATATTGAAAGAAAACTAGTACTGAACTAAATGAACTACTGAACTAAAAGAAAGATATAGTTCACTGCGGCGAATCTGACTGACCAAGCAAAATTAAACTCTATCCCAAGGTGACAGAGATCACTCGGCGAATCTGACTGACCAGGCAAATTTAAACTCTATCCCAAGGTGACAGAGATGCGATGCCCTGAATGAAATATTGAAAGAAAACTAGTACTGAACTAAATGAACTACTGAACTAAAAGAAAGATATAGTTCACTGATATAAAAATATATGTACATATCTTTTCATTTTAGTGGCACATCCTGCGCATGTCTAACACACACTGAACAACTAAACACCTCATAACTACTAGAGTAGTTCTGAAAACTTAATATATTGCTCTCGCTCACGCTCAAGCGCTTGCATAATGCCCCTACATTCGCACTTACAGCGGAACTTTGATTGTGTCTGGGAGAATGTTTGGCCCTTCGGATTGGTCTGGCTGTACACAAAAGGTATTAAAATAACCCCCCAAACAACATATATAAAGCAGAAGACTTCGAATATAACAAAAGTTCGGTATTTTTTTTATGAGGTTTCAAGCGTCTGGGAGAAATTACCGCCCACAGAAACGGTCTGTCAATATGATATAATTATTTTTAATAATATTCTACGTGACATATATAAAAATCAGCACTTCGAATTTAACAAAAGTAAGTTATGTTTTTGTCTACCTTTGTTACCTGCTACCTGTGAACGGGCCGCCTAGTCAAACTAGTAAGTACACACACACTCTTAAACACATAGAAGAGTGTCTATACCGTAAAATTCGTTACTTCAAAAATAAGTAACGTCTGGGGGCCCTGGGATCTTATACTATTGATACTGTACTAGTCTTCGGCGTCGGCACCGTAACTTCCACATCCGGGAAATAGGTGCCCAGAGTCCAATTTAAATTGTGATTACGGTGCCAGAATAAAATGTACCGCTCGCAAGTCCTCAGACTAAATGGCTCTCTCTATACCGTCCCAAAACAATATTCAGCAGAATACTGGTACCGTTCCACTAAAATGCGAGTCTTTGTTCCGAAGCGTCGCTCCCGCATTTAATATGTAGCTCGAAGCAATCCCCAAAAGTGGTTTTCCCTCTGACTGATACTAACACTCAAAACTCGTGTCGATAAAAGGAGCTGTCCGGAATAAAGCCGACCAAACGGCGAAAAATCGGCCAATTTCCTGGAATTGGAGACGTTTCTCGATATTTGCGAGGCACAGCAACACTAGCGGAAACACTCCTTTGTTGGCAGTACATTGCGGGTTTGCGGCTGCAAGTGACTGCAACATGGAAAGGCGATATATCGCGCTATGCAATCAGCCCGATGGAAAACATCCATTGAATTAATGCGAGAAAATGTTGACTCTGTACACCCCTGGGGGGTGCGGGTGATTGTACGTACATAGTGCGGCATAATGAAGTCTAAAAAAACTTCGATGAAATATGTACCAGATTCAGTTGCATACAAACACAGCATAAAAAAATGGCATGAGTTTACTAAACTATTACAATATACTACGTCACAAATAGTATTTCAATACAAGTCAACCTTACCACTGTATCTTAAGGTTGAGTTTCGACTAGTGCCGTAATAAACATAAGCTATCTTGCTCCGCGATAACAGCTATAAAATTTTATGACCGTACGCAGTGTGCTTTCAAAAATTCAACTGTATTACTATACTAATAACGCTTAAATTCATCAAACTCAAATAAGACCACTCACTTACCTGTGATCTTATTTTCCTTGCCGTTTGTAGAGACATCACCTTAAATCTTGTAATTTTTTTTATCGAAGCTAAGAAAGGTTTACTGTATTTTAAAACAATAAACTTATTATACCTGGTGTAATAAATTCAAGGATTTATCTTGCCGTCAATTTCATATATATTTTCTGAATAAAAACAGGAAAGAAATCAATTTCAAAGACAAAGGTCTGCCTAATTATGAGTTTCTTCCAATGTTTTTTTTATTCCACTTTCCGTAATCGCCAAGTGCTAAAAGATACGGAAGGTTTTTTGTTCTTGAATAGCAACTTTCTTTTTTATTACAAAATAATTGTGTAAGTATGTAAATGCTAGCTCGTAATCTCGACTTTCTCTGCATGCTTTTGTAGTTACATTACGAGTATGTGTATTTGTTAACGTTTTTGGGGTTTTGGCATACATATATGGACAGTTAGTGGCTCATAAAGTATCGCCAGCGCATTTAGTGTCTGCGGTGGCAGATTCCACTGTATTGTGAACACTAAACTATGTTCGACGGCCGTTTAAACGCACCACCATTATTTTATCCGTTGCACAACTATTTGTGTAAAATGGCGCGCAATAGAACAGCAGTCATCACGTGTATATAGGTAGTATAGCTAGGTACGCATGAACCGCCTGCGTTCTTGCACGCCTGTCATTTTCCTTCTATCTGGTGCGTGTATGACGTATGGCGAATTGCAAACAAATATCGCGATATGCGCTACAAAAAGCGCGCTCCGCGTTTTTCGATACTGTTTGTGTTTGTTTTTACGACGGATAACGTCGCGCTCGCAGCGGAAGGCTCGCGTCATTTGTTTAATCGACTTTTTATTTATTATTTTATGCCTGTCTCCTATGTAATTGTTGCATTTATCCTATAGTTTGGTCATACGCACGTACCGACGCGACGGCGCATCTCGAAACGTAATAATCTGCACTGCAACAATTTTGATGCATGATTAATAGCGACATTAATACGACCGAAATGCGTCCGAGTTGTTTTAGCCTGCTAATCCATAATTATCGGCGTAATGTATTGCTAGCTCGTCGTTCATTTGTTTGTTAGCATGTGACTACCGTAATTACAATTGTGGTCGTGTCAGATAGTGTTTGTCTGTTTGCCGAGGTCGGCTCGTCGCCGGCGCGACGCCCGCCCGCCCCCGGCCGTAGGTGCCTATCACTAGTTAGATACGATGCTACTAACTTAATTTTGTTGACGTAAAAACCATCGTAAAGTTTCGTTATCGCGACCATTTCGGCCGGCTCGTTAATATAAAATTATTACAGCCGCTCATAATTAGGTGTCGTTAAATAAAATTAATCGTAAAATACAAAGTTGTAACTCAACAATAGAGCGTAATATAATAACTAATCGTCTTTTCTCGCTGCCCGTTCACTTAAAATTTAACAAATTGGTCTTTAACAAACACTGTTCCCGGGTTTAAAGTACGCCGGGGACTGGAGTAAACCTAATTTATAATATAGCTTTAAATTATGCAGTGAATTCCCGGTTGAAATTTGTCGGCGCGCGGGTGAGAATGGCCGCTGGTCTAAGGGAGATAAAGTTCACCTGCCGGCGAGTACGGACGTACGAGCAACTGAATTTGCCCGAGAATATATAATAGTTGGAAGCCACCCCTCTAATGTTTACTGAACTTTAGTGTTTAACTCTCCCGCCGCGCCGTGTAGAGATGCAAATAAAACGATCAGCACTGGTCTAACTAGGCGACTCATATAATTCGCTCTAATATCAGTGGTTATTTAGTGCTTAATACGGAGAACAAGTAAACTGCTTGTCCACCAAAGAGCCGCGGAGCGGCGGAGCGGACTTTGCGCAACTACCGAAGCGGTGTGAAGCTGAGTTGCAAAAAAAAATTCAATAAATTCATTAGTGCAGTTATCCATCATCCAATCCAACACGAGATCCGAGATAAAAGGCAGCCGTAGCAACATTGAAACTACTCCGATAGTTTTAATTACAACCCGTTTCCCTCTACTTAACCGGGATTTAACAGTTTCAAAGCTTAGCTTAAGACAGGTGAGTACCGGGAAAATCTATTTAAAACTACCCGCAAAGGTGCTCCTTGAAATAAAACGCAGATGTCGAGATAGGAGGAAGATTAATAGCCTTGTCGAAATGTAAATGTCGAGTGTTCTGCGAACATAATGGGCGGTTATCATTCATAGATTTCCATCGGGCCGGAAACGTTCGCGCGAAAGTAAAGTCCGTAACTGGGGAGCGAATTTAGGGCTTTGGGCTGAGGGGGGCTTATAGATTTCTGCTACCAATCGGTATGTAAAATACGAGTATGTAAAGGTAAATATTTGTTGAGAGAGTACTACTTTAATGGTCCTTTAGTCGTTTATAATCCTTGTGTTATTTTTCAAATATTTAACAGTAGATGAAGTTAGGTAGAGGTGTTCGGCTAATTTAATCCCTCGCGGAAAAGACTTAAATACCCCAAAGTCATTCGTCCTTGAATCCTCAAACCATTCCATGTACGGAAGTGGTCTGAAGAAAGTTCTAAAAAAAGGGAAATAACGGTGACATCCGAGCAGTCCGATGGTCATTACGTTAATGCGAGACTAAACTTGATTGATGATCGAGAAACAGGCTTGGGGTTGGCTACTCGTCGCTTCCTATGGCCTTTGCTTGCCCCATTTGGCTAGAGCAGAAATCCCGTTAAATTAAATATTGTAAATAAATTTTGTAAGTGAACAATTAAAATTGGGAACATCGAGTTCAATTTAAATATACTGAATTTCGATAAAATTCATATAGTACCGAATCGGAGATAAGGAAGTATGTTTTTCCTAAAAAATCTGAATAAGTTTATAATCGACAGAGTAATTTACTAAAGACACTTAAAGAAACTTACAGTGGAATTGAGAAACACTTTATTTTTTGAAGTTGAAGAAAAATGGCTAAAATTTGTGTGAGTGTGTATGTTTGTTACTTCTTCACGCTCTAACGACAGATCCGATTTGAAAGAAATTTGGCATGCAAGTTGCTTATGCATATCATGAAATAGCACTGGCTACTTTTTATCGTGGATAGATATAAAGGTAGACATATAGATAAACACTTTATTAAAACACAAGACTTAAAAATTATTGCCTTAACTGATGGCCTTATCGCTGAAAGTGATTTCTTCCAGGCAACCAATTTAATACACAAAGAAACACGAGACAGACGAGGTGTTTTCAGAAGTGTAAATAAATAATAATAGTCGGATTTATACGGCCAACACCGCACGGTTTAGCTAGTATT
Organism: Mellilla xanthometata; assembly: GCA_035578125.1. NCBI lineage: Eukaryota > Metazoa > Arthropoda > Insecta > Lepidoptera > Geometridae > Mellilla > Mellilla xanthometata. The sequence goes on along the minus strand of JAPUBQ010000015.1, from coordinate 3,806,598 downwards.
AATTCATTTGAAGCCTTATTTTAATTGAAACTATATGATTGACATATGTTTGTATGTGAAGCTTTGATTGACATTGATATGTAGAATTACAAATAAAGGCATTCTATTTTAGGGCACTCATTCTACGAAATATAATATCAATTTATATTCACTAGACTAGAATTAATATTTTCTAAATTCCACGAAACCTGAAATTCTACAAATGCTATCTCTAACCGAATCGCTCGAGCAAATATTTTGTTATTATAGGACAATAGCAGTAGGGCTGTTGTCACTTAAGAATGTTTAGTAAATAACATGTTTCACTCACGTATGTTGTTTTGTCATTGTCTCTTGATGTAGAATAACCAAAGGTATGGTAGTTATTATAAAGGCCTGTAAACGTTGATTTCTTAGAAACTTCGATCTAGGACATGGTTGGTTGTCTTGTAATTATAATGCTAATAATTGTTTACTGTACCTATATGTTAAAATAATAATTGACATATGTATTAAAATTGATTTTAACCCCTGATGGAAAAACGTGGTGGTTGTTATAGGTATGACGATGACTGATGGACCGATTTCGATATTTTTTGTTCAAAAGATATATTTAATAATAGGCTACTGTTACAAAAGGCGGATTATATATATTTTTTACAACTCTTTCAATATTAAAAGACTTGTAGAACATGTATTATGATAATTTCTAAACGATAAGGATTTATTTTTTGCATGAAAATAAACCGGCTCACTCCTCTTGTGTTGCGATACCCGAACAGGGTCCGCTATGAGATACCTACCTTTAAATGTATAACATCTTAATTATGCCATAACGAAGCAATAAATGTATTTGACTTTGACTTAATTAGCTGAGGCCCGCGGTCTTACGTAACGATAAGTCCGTGATAAAAAGTAGCCTATGTGTTAATCCAGGGACTAAGCTATCTACGTACAAAATTTCTTCAAATTCGGTTAAACCGTTTCAGCGTGAAGAAGTAACAAACATACACACAAACAAACTTTCGCATTTATAATATTAAAAGATATCAAACCTAAGATGGCCGTCACCAAAATATGGTGTCGGGGTTATCTTCCTATACTTGTTGTTTAGTTCCTAATGCTCACTTACGTCACAAAAACAAATTCTTTGCCTAATTTAAAAGTTTAAGATACAGGAATTTCGGCCTTGTGTTGATATCTAAGTCAATCGATTAGATTTTCTTTTTATATTATATAGATAGGATATAAATAATCTTTCCATACAGCCACAAAAAGAAAAAAACGTGTAGTACAAGGCAAAATAAAATCCAGTCCAAAGTCAGTGGGGTGTATAAAAACACATGCTTAGTCACGTGACATGAACTAGTTTTCTGACAATGTTAGCGGGTCGTGATGACAATTGAAGTGTGCCCCTCTATTCTCATAGTACTATTTGCAAAGTTGTTTTTTTCCCTACAACCCACTCTGCTACCATTAAAACAGATTCGATTGTAGATTGATAGATAATTCTTTATTTCACACTAATTACATTAAATTATACACAAAAGAATCTTAAAACTAGTGCCGAAAATGGCGGCCTTATCGCTAAAAGCGATCTCTTCCAAGCAACCACTGTACTTTAGCGGAAACAACTTTTTAACATAAAATATTCATTATTTAAATTGTGTTTGATTTTTGCAATGCAATTGCTAAAGTGCGTGGACTAAGCCTTACGGACTTCTGCAATTACGGACTGACGACTTTTTGTTTGTAAGTATCTTCTTCTTCTTCGTATGAGCTAAGTGCCGAAGCTCTGGTGTGAAAAGCTTTCAGGCTGCCTGAATGCCTGACGAACTTAGTTTAACGACCGCTAGTGCCAAGATTAACACCAGGAATCTATTTTTTTTATTAAAGTTTTATCGCATCGGATAATTTGGCTTGATAGCCATACAAAAGTTTGTGCTTTTGCACACATTTTGCATTCTTTTATACATATGTTATAGGTTTGCGTTTGACTACAGCTTGCCTGATGTTAAGCACACGCTTACAATAACTATTTCCTTTGTAAAGTATACGCTGCTTCAGCAACTGGCATATCGTGAAAAACGTGAGGAAATGCATTTACGCATGCCCACCACACCCGGGGAGGTGGGTGGGGTATGTCGGGCTCGATGCCAGGAGGGCATCACTACCGACTAAAACCTCACGATGGCCTCCTCACCGGAAAGGGCGGGGTGAGGTTCCGCTTCTCGCATTAACCCACCACCCCACCCACCTCGGCTAGCCTGAGAGAGACTTCTCCTCAGGGGATGACTCCCCTTGCAGTGCACGTAGTGCACCGCAACCACCTCGGGGACCGTGAGTGCAATGGACGCCGGATATCCCCAGTCCGACGTCCTAGGTCCCCCGTGACGGGTCAGGTCTGTGGCCCCGTCACATGCCACTACGGCCGCAGAGAATAGGGAAAGTGGTAGTCTCCGGTTACCACTCCCTTCTCCCTGCGGCCCCACCGCGTCCGCCATCAACGGTGGCGACCCCGTCGAGGCCGCGGCAGGTAGGAAGAGCGGCGCACCGTAATACCGACACTTCTCTCCTGCCGCGGCCCCACACCTTCAGCTGCGGTGCCTCCCAAACCACACCGCAGCCCGCCTCAGTTGCGAAACCCCCCCGAAACGAGGTTCCGCAACCTACTGGTGCCACTCCATCTAGAACTTGCGTACAGGGATTACAAGTCTAGGGAGTGGCCCGCCTCAGGGACCCTCTTCGCTTCACCGTGGGTGACCAGGCCACGGTTACTGAGTACTATACACTGCCTGATATTTGTATTTGTATTAATACAGACAAACGTCAGCACTTCAGTAGGCCTGTCTTGGTGAAACTAAGCGTGTGAGTGGAGACATTTGCGTGATCCTATAACCATTCATTATTTCCATATGCATACAGAGCAGGTAATGGACCATCCGTGTTCCTACCTACTTCCTACTATACTTCTTAATAAGGATTGACACATGTCTCTGAGATGCATGCATGCCTTTAACACGTAATTGTGATGTATACGAGCATTGATTTGATTTTTAAAGTTCTTTATTTACATAAATTAATTATACTCGTAGTATGTATATGCAGCGTAAAAAATAAGTCTGCATAACATAAGCTTAAATATGCTAGGTTTTATATGCTAACAGCGCCTTTTAAAAGCTTACATCTAAGTACGCTAGGTTTCAAACTAGTTCTTATTAAATCTTACATATATTACAACACATTAAATTAATGTTTGACTTCAGGTTAATGATGGTATGAATTTGATCAGCAGGTCACGTAACCTCACTGGTTTTTAGGGTTCCGTACATATTTCTACACATTATAGTTAGGCATTTGACCAGTGAGGCGCGTAACCATACGATTCAGCAGCACTCCGGTCTAAGTTGGAGCATGCTTAGTCTGAAAATACTGGCTCTCAAGGAAGCTGCCGGTACATACATACCTTTAGGTGGCGGTTGGTAGCCAGGCAAACATTATAAATTATTCTATCACTATGCTATGGTTTCCTCACAATGTTTTCCTTCTAGAAACCTAGAGCTTATAGCAACTTATAATTTTTCCAATGTTTTTTTTATTGACATTTTTATTTTGTGTTTGTATAGTATTTTTCACTTTATTTTTTTGATTGTGTGCGAATTATTTGAATGTTGTTTTTAATGTTATGTTTAAGTTCATTTAATTAGTATGTTGTATTAATTGGTGTGTTGTATTAAATTTGTCATTAGTGTAACTCGTTTGTGCGGTGCTAATTTGACAAATAAAGTAAATAAACTTCCTGCTAGTATAGTTCTTAGTATAGATTGACATATCTATCTGAGTGGCTTGGCCTAGTAGTGCGTTCCAACACGTCATTGTGATGTCTACGGTGCATTAAGCTCTACAATGGTCTGATTCCAGGTCGATGATTATCTGATGTGGAATCAGCAATTGTTTGCTTAAGATTTAGCTAGTAGCTTTGATAACTATTTGAGTTATGGGATTTTTTTTACTTTTAAAGGTAAGTATATAGATTAATACATCAATTTATTTTTTAAATATTAGGACATATTTCACTCACGGCTGGTTAGGCCCATATTAAACCAATTTGTTTTATGGTTGCTAACACAACTGATATACTACATATACATACATAAATACTTTATAACGTTACATATTTAACACACAGACCAACAAGCCAATAAATTTAGTTCAAATTTAGTTAAGCACAAAGATGTTGGCCGTGCCTGGAATCGAACCCGGAACCTACTGATTAGCAGTCCGGTATGGTAACCATTGCGCCTACGAGGTCGTCTTATGTCGATTAGAGCTTATAACAGGAAACATCAATAAAGTTAGAAGTACCTTACGTCAATATAAAATTGACCTATATCAGCTATATCGCTTATTTTTTCCCGAAAGGGCTGTTTGTGTTTGCCGTCTCTGTTGGGTTCCGTTGTTGGTGGTCTGACAGCATTAACGTCTAATACAGGGCCGCCGGCGCGTGCATAATGCGGGTTTATACACGCTACAAAAATCTCCGTAAGTCCATACAAGGCAAGACAGAGGGAAAGGTTTACAAAAAGCCTGTGCTTGAAAACGTGGAAGGGAATAAGGAAAATTTGTAACAAGTATTATTCTTCTTAGAAAAAAGAAATGGATTTTTGTTTTAACGATCTCTCTTGTTATTTATTGATTCGGGGAAAAAAATAACGCTTTGTGGAAAAAAAATTATATCAAAAAGAACGTTCTTTAATTGTGTTTAAATATTTAAGCTGGAACAAAATAATTTTGCATCATCATTAAAACATCAAGTGGTATTTCTTTTGATTTTTTGCCTTACAATTATTTAGATGAATCTTTTTTTATTACAGTGCAAATACGTATCTAGAGTGTAACCTACTAGCCTACTAGGTATTTGGAGAGTGGTTTCGATGTCACCAGTCGTCCTTGCTATTTCACGTTCTTACTACAAGATTAGATTTCTTGACATATTAAACGTGCCTCTACTGCTAACATTTGATATAATTTAAACATATCTATGCGTACTTAATAAATATGCCGTAGTGTATAAATATTAATGCGCCACCGGGCCTTTGATGTTCGGATAACATTTTCCAAATCGTATTCAAATCGTCAATCTCTCGTCGTATTCAATTTTACATTCAAATATATTCTTTTTATATTTACAGTAGATTCCTCATTTAATTTCAGTGAAAAAGGTTTCATTTTTCTTGGAAAACAAGAACGCGATGCGTGTCAAGATCGAATAAGACTGAATGAAGCGTGTCCAAAATAAAAATATTCGCGGGCACGTAGTCGTAACATTTTTACTATTTTAACATTAAGCCACGTGAAAAAAATAACCGAACCATATTAAGAATGAACGTAGTATGTAAATTTAATAGTAGACCTAATAAAATTCGCTCTGCAATATAATTTATCGCATAATAAAGTCATAACACAAATCTTACTTTGGTCTCGGCAAAGCGTTTATGGCAAAATTATATTTTAGATCGTTCTGTATTTACGTACTTAAATATGTGAAAGTGCGAAGCCATTAGTTAGATATACCCACTAATCATAATATGAAATGTTTAGTGCGCCTTCTCCCGAATTTATTCTTTTGTTTTCTACCAGTCATTTGTAAAGATCACAGATTAATCTATATTATGCTACATATATTTTTTACACAATATCTGGTTTTTTTGATTCAGCAAGACGACAATGACACCGGCAGGTGGAGCGTGCCTAGTCTGGAATATTTGCTTAGCGGCAAATTTTCAAATTGATTGGGTGTAGCTCGCCAGGCGAGCACAAGAGAATGTTATGGATACCTAACAATGATTTCCTTTGCTGAAAGCTTAGTTCTTGGATGGGGATCGAACTCGTACTTTACGGGACGTAAGGCGACCGAACGCGTAACTGCCTGTCATCGCTTCAAATGTAAATTTATCATATTACGAGTACTCTTATAAAAATAACTCAATCTTGAATGGTACATTTTGTAGAAAGGCAGCCTTTATATGAAAATGTATTCCACGTCTAAGATGAATTTATATATTTTCATTATTAGTTTATGGTTTAAATTCAAAGCCTAGTGACAGACGTAGTCAAGGACCGCCTTTTAGGTTTAGGTTGAAGGTCACATTTGTAGATTGGTTTTGATTCTCCAAAGCATCTTGGGTGCTTCCAAATTAAGAAAAATCTGATTGCATTCAGTCGGCTTTCAATAAAAAGATTACTATCGTCTGTATTTCGGCTAGCTAAGGTGATCTGACGCGATCATCGAAGCTAAGCAACGGTCGATGCGGACGGTTTTTGGATGGATGACCATGCACAAGACTGTCCTTTTTAAAGTGACATTTTTAATCTGACCGCTACCGTGGGTCGAATGACACGTTAAATTGTAGGTCTCGGCTGTTAGTCTTTGTAAAAGCAGTGGTTATCCAAGTCAGAGGCATTCGGGTGGCTTGAAGACTCTCAACACCAGAACTTGGCCACTAGGACATACGAAGAAGAATAAGATGATGCGTTGCTAAATATAAAATCAGATCGCGTTAATGTAAAGCATTAATGCTGTAACAAATTGTGTTACATGGAAATTGGAGTGTCTTGAATAAGTAAAAGGCGTTCGAAAGTGAAAGGGAGTTCAGAAACTCTGAACACACTGAGCCTGGATTCGATTTGCAATCGAATCGATGGGACTCGAGCGAATGCTTTCTATTGAAAGTGGATTGGTTGTTTGGACAAAAAGTTTCGTGATCGCTTTTGTGTTGGATATTGTAGTCGAATAGTTTCCCATCTCTAATTGTCTTTATTATCTATGGTCAACTTGTCGGTGTTACCCATCACTAGTGCAATAAAAATGTAAAAAGTAACATGGCGTCTTTTCTGCTCCCGGCTAGAATTAATACAAAATCCAAAGTAAAAATACATACAAAAGTGTCCTCTGTTCATAAGGAAGCTCAATAGCACGCTTCCACTGCGCCATCAGTGAAAATCACGACAGCAAAATACTTAAAGGAAAAAAGTTGCGCCCACGCTGCGGTTGGGGCGCACGCGGTTTTTGGAAGCAAGTGAATAGAAATTATTATGGAGAAGATAATAACGTTGCCCATACTGCGGGAGGGCGACTCGTTTTCGAATTGGAAATTCCGGTTAACACTACTTCTACAAGAAAAAGAGGTTGGTCACACATTGGATGAAACTTATGATAAAAATGCCGACAAGAATTACAGCAAGGCCGACAACAGAGCAAAATGTCTGCTGGTACAATGTCTTAGCGACAAATATCTTGAAATAGTTAAGAATTGTGATACAACGACACAGATGCTTCATGCGCTGGAAGCACAACTCGAACGAAAAAGTGTGTGCAATAAACTTTATCTGAGAAGAAAAATTATAACCTTAAAATGCTCAAGTAGAACAAAACTTCAAGATTTCTTTATGGAGTTCGATGGACTTCTCAGTAAACTTAATGCCATTGATTGTAAAATTGAAGAAGTCGACAAGGTATGTTATTTACTAGCTGCTATGCCCTCAGAATATGAAGCAGTAATAACATCAATTGAAACTATGTCCAGTGAAAAATCTGTTAATTTAGATTTCATAAAATCAAGATTATTAGATGCGGAAATTAAACTCAAACATGGACATGAGAGAGTCGAACAGAGTTTTTCTTGTTATACCTGTGGGTTATCTGGACATAAGTCATACCAATGCAAGAAGAGACACAGAGAAAATGGAGAAAATTTCAATAATCAAGGACGGGGACACACCAACTTTGGACGAGGACAAATATATGGACGTGGACGATCCAGTCGAGGACGAGGAAGAGGCACTTGGCAGCGAAGACCTCACTCGCAGAACAGAAGCTCATATGCCCACTGCACGATGGAGAAGCAAACAAATATAATATACACAGCTGCGGCAATCCAAGAAGATATTTGCTATCAAAGTGAAGCGGAGAGTACAGGTATTAAATTTGTTGTAGATTCAGGGTCCTCAGAACTTATAATGCAAGAGAAACATAAAAGCAAGATGTATGATATAGAGCCAATTGAAGAGACAAAAATTTATGTGGCAAATGGAGAATACTTAACAAGCCGAGAACGAGGTAAATTTAAAATCTTAGTTGATAATGAATATATTGTATTTGATGCACTAATTGCTGATAAAATCTCTCACAATTTACTTTCTGTCAAAAAATTAACCAAAAAAGGATTTGATGTGATATTTTGTAGTGATATAGTATGTATAACAAAAGGAAATCTTAAAATTCAGGGTACTTTGAAAGGTCCTTTGTATACAGTCAATTTTGATCTTGATAGTTATAAATGTATGGCAAGTGAAGTTTTGGACAAAAATGTTTGGCATAAAAGATTAGGACATTTAAATAGGAAAAGTTTCGGAGACAAATCGGAGACTTAATCCATTCTGACATATGTGAGGTAAGTATTCCTACAATTAATGGTGAGCGTTATTTTCAGGTTATTGTTGATGATTATTCACACTTTCTTACACTAAAGCTTTTGAAACAGAAAAATGAAGCGGAGCAAAACTTAATGGATTATATCAAACAACTTAAAACACAACACGGATATATGACAAAGAAGTTGAGACTGGATAATGGTGGTGAGTTTTCTTCAAATTATTTTAAAAATTACTGTCAACAAAAGGGAATTGTTATTCAATATACTACACCATACACACCAATGCAAAATGGAGTAAGTGAGAGGATGAACCGTACCATACTTGATCGAATGAGGACAAAATTTGCTGAAACAAAATTACCCAAAAATCTATGGGGAGAAGCTGCCTACTGCTCAGCTTATGAATTGAACAGGAGTCCCAGTAGAGTACTAAAGTATAAGACACCAGCTATGATTTGGTATGGATATAACAAAATTGACAACATGAAGATATTTGGTTCGAGAGCATGGAAGGTAACAATACCTAAACCTGGAAAATTAGATGTCAGAGCAAAACCAATGTATATGATGGGATACACAGGGAATGGATATCGCCTGTGGGATCCAGTGAGTAACAAAATTGTAGCATCTACTGATGTGATTTTTGATGAACGGAAAACAGTATTTAGTGAAGAAGTAAACAAAGAGGTTCAAAATGAAAAACAAGAAGAACAAAAAATAATTTATGATGATGATACATATGATGAAGATTACAAGCCAACTAAGAGAGAAGAAAAGAAAATTATACAAGAAATGTTAAAACAAAGGGAAGTACAGAGCAAAGAGAATAAAACTGAAAATTTTAATCAAAGGGAGAAAACTGATCATGAAGAAAATATTAATGAGGAAACCACAGACGAGGATGAAGATGATGAATTAAAAAAGACAAGATCTGGAAGAATAATAAAGAAACCTCAAACATATCAGATAGGAAATACAGCTTTTTGTTTGGCAACAGAAGGACAAGAAAATGTACCTCAGAGCTATGAAGATGCAATTAAAGACAGAGAATGGAGAAAAGCTATAGAAAAGGAAATAGAATCTTTGGAAAATCTAGAAACATGGACAGTAATGGAGAATAAACAAGGAATTAAAGCAATTGATACTAGATGGATATTTACTCTAAAAGATAATGGAATTAAGAAAGCACGACTAGTTGTAAAAGGTTTTCAGATACCTGATAAGCATTATGAGACAAACTATGCACCTGTAGCAAGAATGGCAACTGTGAGAGCGTTCCTGGCTCACTCAGTAGAGGAAAATACACCAGTGTACCAATTAGATGTACCTACAGCTTTCCTAAATGGAGTCTTAGAATCAGATGTTTACATAAAAGTACCACAAGGAATTGACATAAAAGGAAACAAAATATTAAAATTGAAAAGAAGTCTCTATGGATTGAAAGAAAGCCCAAAGTGCTGGAATATACAGTTTAATAAAGTTATGATCAAGGCAGGTTTGAAACGATCAAGTCATGATTTTTGTTTGTACTATAAAGAAGATGTAAAATTACTTGTATTTGTTGATGACATTTTATTGACTGGAAATGCAAGAGAAATAGAGAAAATAAAGAAGCTATTATATGAAGAATTCAGAACAAAAGACCTAGGAAAAATAAATAAATTTTTAGGAATGGAAATTGAGAAAATTGAAGATGGAATAAAGATAACTCAAAAATCATATATAGAGAAAATGTTAGAAAAATTCAGAATGACAGAATGTAAAGAAGCAAGAACACCAATGGAAGCAGGATTCAATGCAGATATGAATGAAGAGATCATAAATGCACCATACAAAGAACTTGTAGGTTCACTGTTATTTGTTTCATCGAACACTAGACCAGATGTGACATTTGCAGTATCATACCTCAGTAGATTTCTCGACAGACCAACAGAAAGTCTGTGGAAGGCAGGAAAAAGGATTCTACGTTATCTAAAAGGAACCAAGTATATGGGATTAATCTATCGGAGACAAGGTAATGCTAATTATGATTTAAAATGTTATTCAGACTCAGATTGGGCATCAGACAAGGCAGATAGAAAGAGTACCAGTGGCGGTGCGGTCTTTTATTGTGGTAAGCTCATTTCATGGTTTTCTAAGAAACAAGCATGTGTGGCGTTGTCAACTGCAGAAGCCGAGTATGTAGCAGGAGCTCAGGCAAGTACTGAAATTGTTTATTTACAAGGAGTCTTGTCCAATCTTCATGCCAATCCAATTTGTACTAAACTATTAATTGATAATCAAAGCACTTTGAGACTCATTGAGAGCTATGAGAATAGTAAACGTTCTAAACATATTGATATCAAAGCACACTACATTAAACATATTGTATCAAGTAAATTGTTAAAAATTGAATATGTGCAATCTAACAAAAACATTGCTGATATTTTAACTAAAGCTTTGCCATTTAATAAGCATTCATACCTAACTTACAAAATGAAACTTGTGTAGATCTAATATATATTATTGTAAAATTTCATATATTAATGTAAGACTTGTTAAAACTAAGATCATACTGTACAAGAAATTATAATTGTAACCATAACTAAAAGCTAATTGTACCTATGTAAGCACAGTATCTAAGATGTAATTGAAGACTAAAATAAGAGATTATTTTAAAAACTTTATGTATTGTAGAATTGTTTGATATGTATATTAAATACCTATTAACAAAAGGTTTGTCATGTTAAGTTGTATTATGTAACTTAAGTATATAAGTTTATCAGTCAGATTTAGAAAAGTAGGATGTAAACTGTTGTTAGAAACTAATAATAGGTATATAAATTTAAAAATGTTTTGAGTTTGTTCTATACAATTTGTAAAACACCTAGTAAGATTAACATTACAGTTTTTGGGAACTAATTTAAATTTGAGATTATATACAGGGTGATTTTGAGCATAGGAGTTATTTAGAAATTAAGAATATTTTAAGATTGAGATGTGAAATTAAGAGGGGGTGTTGGATATTGTAGTCGAATAGTTTCCCATCTCTAATTGTCTTTATTATCTATGGTCAACTTGTCGGTGTTACCCATCACTAGTGCAATAAAAATGTAAAAAGTAACATGGCGTCTTTTCTGCTCCCGGCTAGAATTAATACAAAATCCAAAGTAAAAATACATACAAAAGTGTCCTCTGTTCATAAGGAAGCTCAATAAATTACTGCACTATTATTTAGCAATTTGTGTTTGTTGCTCTTTGCAAAAATGGTACATGTGCTGTTTTTTTATTAAACTCTAGTTGCTACCCGCGTTAATCTGGGTAAAGGTATGGGTCCAAGGCTCCACCTATCTTCATAGTAAATCTCATCAAAATCGGTCCAGCCGTTGGAGCGTGATGGAGTAACATAGATTTGGAAGTAATTATCTTGTGAAAGTTTTAGCTTTCTAGTAATTACGGTGTCTGAGAGACAGACAGACAGACAGACAGCGGAGGCTTAGTAATAGGGTCCCGTCTTACCTTTTAGGTACGGAGCACTAAAAATATTATTCAAAATAATTTGAGCGGCTACATACGTTTTCTGAGAAAAGTATTTGTTTACACTTCTTGAATGGCGAGATTTAATTTTTAATACTCCATTTAGAACTGTCTCGTTTAGGATTAAAATAAATTGTTCAAACTACATTAAGCACTCTACTGGCGCTAAAATAAGGCGGTAAATGGACAGGTGGCAGGAGGAGACGCGGAATGACATAAGGCCGCCCGAAGTAAGCTTTATTTAATTTGGTACTTTTAAAAGCGTGGAGCGATTTAATTATTTGAATATTGACACTTACTATTATTATAAAGAATTTAAACTAACAGTATTATGACAATGTGATGTTTGATCATTTGTTATGCAGTATATAGGCTATTTATTTTACGTACTGAGCTATAATAACTCAAACCAAACGCCTTCCAGATCTGTGCACACGCTATTAGTTGAAGCCACTGTGTGGTTGCTTTATAAATTGACCGCTATTATGTTACCACAGATAGAAGCTATCACAACTCCTGTTTCTTTATACTCTGTAATCTATATAATATAAAATTTAATAATATATAACTCGATTTCATAAAGAAAACATTCGATAGTTCAAAGCGCTACAATAGTGTGAGAAAACTTTTGTTTTAGTTTTCTATAGCTCTCAAAAGATGGCGTTGAAATCGTGAAATTTAAAATTCATGGTAAGATAAGAAAATTTATGGTGTAAAATGAATGCTCATAAAATTTGTAAGAATGTTTTAGTACAAATTCTACTCTAGGCTACGGAATTTTGATTGTCAGTGTAAAATTTTAGTTATACGTTAAATTTTCTCCATTTTAACTATATTAGAATTTTAGAATCTTCTTTGTGTAGCGCATTATTAGAGACTTCATTGTTTGCCACCAAGTCAAATAAGTACACTAAATTAAACAGCCCCCGTTGGAACTTTAAAAGGATATTTAAATGAACGGTCTGCAACTGCCAACTAAATGGTTCAGTGTTACTTTGACCCACTTTGTCGTAAAGTAGGCAACTTTAAAGCGGCAACCGATTAGAAGCTGCCTTTTACGAATTTAAACAAACATATTATACGTAATTACTAACTGCGCCCGCATGTTGCTAGCTTTAATCTGGATAAAATTAGTCTATGTCAAATGACACTTATCCAGGGTCTATGTCATCTCCACATGAAATTTCATCCGAATGTGTTTAGCCGTTACAGCAGTAGGTCTCAAAGTGTTTGAGGTTAGTGGTGCAAATTCAGTTTAGTATTTAATATTTACTTCTTAATGGCTTAGATACTATTTAGCTAATTTAAATAATGTGTTGAATACTCCGAGTTATAATCCAAGTAGTAGTAGTATTCAATTCCATATAATTTACGTTCTATTTTCAATTGTACATGCTCGTAGGTATTGAATTATTTAATTGTTTTAATTGATATCAATGCGGTTGAACATTTCACTGTTATTTCAATGCTCTTAATCCTAAATTAGGTCGCTCATTCCGCGTAATTTAGTTTACTTTAAAATAATATTGAAATGCTAATTAAAGCCCTGTTTTTATTAGGTCATCCGTTCCAATTAAATTTTCATTCCATTCAAATAATTATATAGGTTTTATTATTTATACGTGTAGATTATGTGAAAGAAATATAAATTAATTTAATAGTGACGATAATCAAAATATAAATTATTTATTTGTGACTGGTATAATGAAAACGCCTGTATGGGTAAAATCAAAGTAGAAAAGGTTTTGGCCACAAACAAACTCGTATTAATATAATTTGACTCAGTAATGAAATAATTTTATATATGAACTCTCAATAATATAATTAAATAAGTGTGATCTACAGGAAGCTAACTTATAAAAGCTTTTTTCGCGAGCACAACTGTTGATTACATTCTTTGACCGATAAAAAAACTATAAAAACTAACAGCTAATAAAACTAACAGCTAACACTATGATCTAATAAAAAACGTGCGACAAATCCGTGTAGTATATTGTATACTCAGTTTAGTCAAGATGAAAATTGCGACTAGCACACATGTGCTCGTATACTAGTTCTAATAAAACACTCGGTCAATTACACACTCAAATACTATTCGTATTTTGCTTTCGTACTCTGAACTTTGTATAATAATATTTTAACCTTATCTCCTTCTATGAATGGTGATTATTTACTTCATATTTTACTATCAAGCTAGTCTTTTCGCTGTTATACCTCCGTCTATTATCTGCGGCCGTCATAAAACAATAATAACGAGGGTCTAACTTAATGTATTATGATAATACTCTAGACTGCCTTTCATTATTCTTGTACAAAAGTTGTGAGCCCGAAATAAATTTTCCTCATTATGTAGTCGCTATCGAAACATCAGACGAACAAAAGATGATGCCCATTCATCACAAACTCTCCCGCGGGGGGCATAACTTTAGGGATGTCCATGTGTGTAGCCGCGTAAGGACATACATATTTTAAATGAAGGGACCGACACATAACGCGCCTCGCCCGGACTTTCTTTTAGTCAAATGAGGCATAATAAAATAATGGCACCGAAAAAAGGTTTCTCGTGAAAGTTATGAAAGGGAGATCCGAAAGTTTGGCGTCCGCCCTTTTTACATTTTGTACATTCTACTTCTCTGCGCGCGGCCTTGTGTTAGTTATTATTTATGTTTCGTTTTCGTCTGACCGCACCGCCTCGGCTGCGGTACTGTTTTTAATTAATGCTACCCATTCCTCCTACCTTTCTAGTGTTACAACAATTATTCTACCAACCTCATTAAGAAGTTTAATGCCGGCAAGAAAAATATTCTCCGTGAGGTTTCCAGTTACCACTCCCGTGTTTCTCTTTTGTTGCGCTCCTCTTTTGTGCTATTGTGGCGCGGTCGCAACAACTTCCTCGCAGTTTTTTGTCTATCCGACGGATCTTTTCGATTCCTTGTTTCTCGTCGATTGATGCTTTATTTACAGCGATCACGGAGTGATTGATACGATTCCCGGGCTCCTCTCGAATTGAAACTTTTTCGTTTCAAGTTTTTTGTTTCAGTAACGGTCTCGATCTCGGGCTTGCAAACTTTAAGGGTTTCCTGCTTTACTTTAGGGAAGTTGTTTACACAAATTATTTTCCGGGCCACGATAAATACTGCAGCTTTTATTGTCCATTTTTATAACTTTGAACAAGGTAAGAGCGGCGCATTAAAATTAAAACGTACCTTTTAAAGGGCCGTTAAAATATTGGCAATGGTGTCATAACTGGTTTATTTATTTGCTGATATTATATCGCCACTTATCGGCGTTGCTCAATAAAATTCAGGAATGAAACATGCGAGGGCCCGTATCGGGTCGTTAGTGGAACAGTTAGGTCGTTTCGGTATTTACCATCGGTCGTCCATCATGTTTAATCGTGCCGCGTCGTGTACGCCGCATACTGCTCCTGCTTGCCCGATGTTTTCCTTCATAGGAATGAAAAAGAACCATCTTTTCGAAATTTACAAGTTAATTATGTAGCTTAAAAAAAGTTTAGCTGGCCTAGCCAGCAAAAAAAAAAACTAAATAATTTATATTTTGTTTTCAATATACATTTCTTTCATTTTAAATGAAAAGAAGAGTGATAGAAAATTTTATTTTTACGGGTAGCCCAATTAAAATAGTTATTATATACCTACTCGTAGAAAGTTCATAAATATTTAAATTAATTCTGTTTCCGAAAAAATATGCTCTTTGTCTATTCCCATAGCGTTACGATTACGAATGTATCGTCCAAAGCCGACGCGTGTCGGCAGGCGACACGTCGCAACGTCGCGTCGCGTCGCTCCAGCGACATCTCGACGTTTTGTTGATCTCGACGTATCGATGATGGATCGTTACCGAGGATTTCTCTGCAACGTGCTTGCAATATTTCTTCCTTTTCAAAATATTATCACGGTGTTTTACAGCTGTATTGAGTTTAACGTGTTTACAGTCGAAAGTTTATTGACTTTTGATCTCGTTACTGTTATTTATACGATCGTGGCAGTCGCTTATCTGGATTGCTTGACAATGTTTGTCGATTTTATGGTAGTTATAAATTGCAAATTATTTTAGTATTGTTTTAAAATACAGTCTATACTTTTATAAAATTTACAGTTTCTTCTTTGATCTGTCGAAATTTAAGATCGAATAAGAATAAGATAAGAAGTTTCATTAACAAGTCAAATATGTTCAAGGGTAAATGTGACGATATGTAAATATCATTAAGAATTTGCAATACGAGCAGTATTGAACTTAACATCTCTAATATGAACATTCTAAGCCATTTCGTATGCCGTGGTCTAGATTGCTTCATATCCTTGTACAATGCCATACGCTGCAGACGTTACAGATATGCTGTACAACTTTAGCAATAAGGATATTGCATATCACGTCATCAAAAGACGCTCGGGCCGTTTCAGTCTTAGCTTAATGTGCGCAAGTTTCGTGATCCGCCCCACTAACTGCTCTATTTTAAGTAATTACTCCGACGTTTAACTTTTAAAACTTTTGCCAAATTGGCAGTAGTTTAATTTATAGGATGTCAGTAGTCTTTTTCATGGTAAAAAAGGCAGATTTTGTTTTACACCAGGCAAACTGTGGTCAAGCACAAACCTATAAATTGTAAAAAAAAAACAAAAGATTTTTTGTGTGATTGTAGTATGTGATTCACCTATATTTTTCACTTATTTTGTCTGTAAATTTTTGATATAAACATGCTTAAGCATGCGCATCTCGTAATTTTAATTACTGGCCAAAGGCGAGTCAGACTCGCACGAAAAAGGTTCATTACTATAATCTATAAAAACGGCAGGAAATAGCTCCCTAAGGTAGGTAGCCTTCTTAAGTTATATCGACAACAGAATTACGTCATCTGTAAAAATTTCAACTAGAGATGCGCCGAGTACTCGTTTTATTCTTGTACTCGGCCCATTTCCAATTTCAACTATGTTTCTATCGAGGATAACAGACATTGAAGACTTAATCTATTAAGATTTCGTTAGTACTCTTGGATACGGTGCCCCAGAAAGGGAACGGGAAAACAAAAGCAAATTGTTTCCCTTTCGTAGCAGCCCACGCATAAGAGCAGCCGTAAAGACGTCGAGTCTGCTGATCAAAGTAATTTAAAACCAATTTATTTAAAAATACCACATAATTGGGATCGTAAACAATTCCGCCGAATTCCCGTTAACAAGTCACCGAATAAAATATGTATTTTCATAATTGATCTGGGTGGTATTACCATATTTGCTGAGTATCAGAGTAATGAGGCCTTCGAACTGTTGAAATTAATAACAAGCAGTCACGGCATAGGAAATGCTCGCGGCAACGGAATGTCGCTCGGAAGGTTAAATGGAATAGATATTAACTTCTAGTTTTAACCCGGAACTGCGGATCTGTGGATGACCGAACAATTTATATGACATTTCTCGCAGGAATGTCTTTTTAAGAGTAACAGATTATAGTTATCTCGTAAAGAATATTTTCATTAGCTAAGAAATCGATGTCATTATCTTTCATACATTTTTAACGGCTGATCCGTTTATTAAAGTCTAAAGGGGATAAAAAACTAAGGCTTTCTTTAATCACTGATCAGGTTAATCCGTGACAAAATATGAATGATGACATCGATTCCTGTACTAATGAAAATATAACTTAAAATGTTATTAAATTCCAAGTACAATCTGTACTCTTAGAAAAGATTCTTGCGAGAAATTTCATATAAATCGTTCAGTCATCCGCAGATGAAAACATGTCTCGAGTCGTCTGCGAATCGCAAGTGTCACGTTTTCAATTAGTTTGTTCAGTGCACCGGGACTATAGAAACTGTTGCCAACCCTCGCTTCTTACATTTCACTGTAATAGTCGGTTCTAGTCCTTCTTGGCGTGCTCTGTAATAGTAGTGAGACACTTTCATTTTAATAATTTTGAAATAGACTGAAATACTCCGATCATCACAACACGCACCAGTTCGGTCGTTGCGGTCACCTGTCCAAAAATTGTCCGCATCGACTGTTCCTTAACCTCAATGAGCGTGTCAGATCACCTTAGTTAGCCGAGCTCAGGCGCTACATTAATCTCTAAGAGTCCTATTGTATTGTCACTAAACTATCTTTCTTTGATCAGGTCCAGCTGAGATAAGCTGCTTTATGAAACATATTTTTGATAAGAGAATATTCCATACTGTTTATATAACGGTAGGGTTAAGTCCGTCCATTTGACTGAGCGTGATTATTGTAAGTCGAGCGTCTCACGAGACATCTACACTATCTTAAACTCTCTTATTAAAGTATTGCTTTTTTCATTTCCTTGCTTTATGGAAAGGAACTGCAGTATTGCTCTGAATAAAATATTGCTTTGCAAGTGAATGTGGACATTCAAATTGAATAGTATCTTTTGTTAAAATATTGAGACTGGAACAAACGGTATCATAAACCGAGATAGTAAAAAAGCGAGTGTGGCTAAAAAAGTTGTTTGTGGCTCGGTGGCAAAACGTCTGCTTTTTAATCAGACTGTCCCTGATTCGATCCTGGCCCTACACCAAATGACTTGTTTTTCAAGTTATGTATGGGTTTTGCACTTGATTAACGGTAGAGGAAAACACAATTAAGAAATCGATATGATTGAGGACCATAATTTGAAGACGTGAGTTATCCGCTAACTCGCAATTAGGCAGCGTGGTAGATTATGGCCTATATTTCCGTACTCATGAAAGAAGGCACCGAGTCCCAGCAGTGGAAACGTATTGCTATATAGTATAGTATTGAACGCATTGTATAGTGATTATACATGTAAGAGAATCAATCTTCTTATGTATAAAATTTCCATGTCACAATGTTAGTTACGTACTCCTCCGAAACGGCTTCATCGATTTTTTCCAAATTTTATATGCGTATTCAATAGGTCTGAGAATCGGCTACTATCTATTTTTCATATACTTAAGTGAGCAAAACAACGTTTGCCGGGTCAGCTAGTTTTATTATGGAAATTGAAATTCTGACTGTGTGTTAGTGGGAAGCACGACTTTTCCTTATAGTCTAAGAGCCCGTGAAGATCGTCCTTCACCGATCTGATAACCAGATGAGACGTATTTTTTATGAAGTATTTTTTATAAACAAATATGCCTAAAATTGCTTGCCTATCGAAAAGTGCTCATGGCTTTTTTTTGCGCATGCTCGTGTATAGTCAAATGATAATTTAGCTACAATTATCAAAAATAAAAATATAATTCTAACTGTTCAGAATCGTTGTTACTCCTATGAAGCGCATCAAAATCGAATGAGTCACCTATTTTGACTTACCTGTTTACACCTGCTTGCCAGGTTAGTTATACACTGAAATGAGTAGGCAAGCATAGCGAGGCATATTCTGTGTATTAAAAACTATCAGTGAAATAAATTTCATTTGGTTATCAAAAGTATGAAGGTGGTGAAAAAAAAAATCAATAAAAGTTTATTTAATTAAAAATAGCCATGAGCACTTTTCGATGGGTAAGCAATTTTAGGCACATTTGTTTATAAAACAATATTTAATAAAAAATACGTCTCATCTGGTTATCAGATCGGTGAAGGACGATCTTCACGGGCTCTTCTACTATTATGTGTATGTTCATCACGTCGCCATTACACGTTCGTCACGTATTTCATACAAGCGTAATGCTTAACGTTTAATTTTACCAATTAGTAAAATGCTTACAATTACCCATTCATTTGCGCTTCAAAACGTCTACGTTTAATTAAAAGTTAACACGGCTGTTAGGGTTAACGAGCTGTACTGGCAAAGATTGTTTCCTTCATACTTATAGGTTAGTAAGATAGGATGTTCATTCTTATAAATGTTCATATCTTTCAAGATAGGGCAAATTTGGAAGCTTTTAACGTATAGCGAAATGTAAGTGCCATCGATGATCTCGTGTGTGTACTAAGGTTTGTATTAAACATTTTAAAACATAGTCAAAGTATTTTTTGTATTAATATAAAGTAATTTATGTTTAGAATACAGGGACAGTTCTCCATATCAAGCATATTGATTTCAATGAAAATTGTTACACTTAAATGATAAATGGATCGGGTACATATGGACAGCCTTAATATAGCCTAGAGCTATTTCTTTTAGGCAACCTTTTTGTGTAAGTAAAGAAATGCTATGTCATCTTCTTATTCTTAGTTTTACAACTTATTTTTTCGGCTAAACGTGTCTACTTTTGACTCAACAATATGCATCATGTTCATAAAACATAAGACGTTCACTATCCTATTTGTCAAGTTATGGATCTATGCTTCGTTATGAAGCTTCAGTGTCGGTAAAAGTCGAGATTACGACTGTATCATTATCTCTGCCTCTGTTATGTTATGACACTGCATTACAGTTCTCACGTTGCCTTAACGTCTTTTGAAATAGACATTTCAAAAGGTATTCTTTTCATCGTAAAGTGTCTTCTGCAGAACACTTCATATCCTTTCGCTCTCTAAATGTGGCTTTATAAAGAACGACTCAGCCACGCAAGTCTGGTTTGTGAGAGATTGGGTATTGTCGCCACTGTTAACGAAAAAAGTCACTGCTATCAGTAATAGATACAACAATTACTACGCTGAGAGACGCTATTATAATCTTATTTATTACTAGCAACCAGTCCCGGCTTCGCACGGGCTATAAAATAATCTAAATTTCAAAGAGAAACAAAATATAGCCTATGTTACTCACAGATAATGTTGCTTCCCAACGGTGAAATAATTTTTCAAATCGGCCCAATAGTTTCGGAGCCTATTTGCGCCAAACAAAAATCAACCTTTTCCTCTTTAGGGAATCTCCTCCTCTTAAGGATATTAAATTATGTACATACATTTCATGAATAAAAAAACATTATGAATTTTGAATTTTTTTTAATTTTTATAATATTGTTATAGATTTATTCTGACAGAAAGACAATATATATTGTAGATTACTGTCGCGTCGCTCAGCATAGTAATTGTTGTATCTATTGCTACTGATAGTAGTGTCTATTTCTAATAGTAGTGGTGACAGTTGCCAGTGTCTTAAATACCAGACTTGGAGTACAGGTCTCATACGTTACATAGAACTTAGGTCTTTTTACTTCTAGAGAATATGTCTCTTATACTCGTACTCTTCGTGCAGTTCGCACTCATTTTATATGGAGTCTTCTTCTGGGTGCTCTTTTGGTTTTATGGTTCCGAGTGCATTTTTGTACTGGCAACGGTATAAACACGTTTATGTTCTAAGAGGTTCAGTAGTGCTTTGCTTGTAAACCTTAGCGTTGGTGTTGTGTAGTACATCCTTCTTAAAACCTGTTTACTATGTGAAGTAGAAAATAACTTACATATTGTAGTATTGGTAATATTTAAGGAAACTCTGGAGAGCGATATAAATAAAAGAAGCCGGTTCATGATGACATTGACAACTGGTTTATTTTCTTAAATGGTGTATGGTAACACCATTTAAGAAAATAAACCAGTTTTAAGACTCACCACACATATATACGAGCAGTAATAATTATTATGATAAATTACTTACTTTGACTTAAGCTCAGACCAGATAGTTCAATATAAAATACTAGAAGATCGTCCCAGCTTCGCACGGGCTATAAAATAATCTAAGTTGGAAAGAGGAACAAATTATAGCCTTATGTTACTCAGAGATAATGTAGGTTCCAACGGTGAAAGAATTTTTCAAATCAGTCAAATAGTTTTGGAGTCTATTCGCGTCAAATAAACAAACAATCAAACTTTTTTATTTATTGGTATAGAAAATATAAATTTTTGTTTGACACTTGTTATGATCTTTATCACAAGTCAGTGTGGCTTAATGGGAAACTTATGTGTGGATTTGCGAGTGCAAATTCATACATAAGTTAGCATAAAGCGAGTGCTTTACGGTGGAGGAAAGGTTGAAAAAAAAAACAACATATTTGAGGATCACAACATCTGAAGGCGTTTGTTTTTCGCGAACCAGTAATTGGCTAAAGTGGTAGATTATGGGATATATCTTTGTTAATTCGTAATTATCTATCTATACTTAATATTTTTTTGCCCACCGAATTATTTGATTTTCAAGCTTACCTCGCGGGCATTCCTATACGTAATATCAGGAACATGGGCGACACGAATCCTGATCGTCTTTTGAAGTGCCCACTGGACCCGAAGTGGGTTCTGTCGGGTATCGGTGCCACCAGTGAGATTCGTTATTACGCTCTCCTTTGCAGGAAATGAACGAACGCTGTTAATTGATTGATTTAGTTGTTTCAGTTTTGTGTTGACACTCTGACGTTTGTTTGGATGACGAGAACTATATGTATATTATGTCATCTACATATATGTATGTTAGAGGAATGTTTTATTTTAATTTATTCGATTAGTAGTTCCATCCTATCGAATGGCAGCACTGTGAACGCAAGAGTTTGTTATCTGTGCTGATTGAAGGAACGAATGTGAATGTACGAATGAAGTTGTTCCTATTTGTCAGTAGTGCGTTCACTCGCGGTTTGACTTGAATGTGCTTCAGTCTGCCACGATACAGCGCCTGCGCCACTTGTGCGCACTGACAAACAATTCAATTATAATGGCGGACGCCGACGACGACCACGCTGATTATAATCTAATTGAATCCGCGACAGCAGCGGTGGGATCGATACAACGCGTCTCCAGCGTACTCTACCGACCTACGGCTACCACCTGCGAGGCATATTTCAACGATCCAACGTCTGATCCGGCACAAGAAAATTTTCGATCTAATCGAGAATCTGATTGATTCGAAATCAATCGCGAAGAACAAACCACGCACCACCGTAACGAAAATAACATGCCTCCTATGGAAAGCAACCTACCCAATCTTCCTACGGCTGTGGGGGCATCGTTTTTTCGTGGCATGTTGGAAAGTTTTCGTGTTAATGAAACCAGAAGTACGACACCGAAGGTGGTTATGAACAAAATGAAACCTTTTGATCCTGATAATTATGAATTCACGGTATCTCAGTTGTGTGAAGAAATTGATCACGATAAAACGCAAAACGAGTGGACCGACTATGAAACGCGGAACGCCGCGCTTACGCATCTACACAGGCGTGCTCGCAAATGGACATCGAAGTCTCATCCTCTGTGTGTGGGAACTATGTGTGTAACTCTGTGTGTACGAAGCTAAGGAAAGACTCTCGCGTTAGTTTGCTGCTAGGAAGAGATTCTACAATCTGTTCCGGGATACGGTGCAGTACACGAGTGACAAGGCGGTGACTTACGTGGAGTATTCCACGAACAAACTGGTGATGATCGACCGGCTGGAATCGGGCTAGAGTGTGGCGAATAAGATAGAGGTTGTCATCTCAGGTATCGTCGATGACCAGGTACGTTTCGATTTGTTATAAGAAAAGATACGCCTACGGATTTTATGGCTTTGGACAGACACCTTGGTACTTTATGTAACGTAAAAATCTTACTGTGCAAGCACTTTGCATTAAGTGAACAGAAAAGGCGTAGAGTAGATTCTACCGATCGTAGTAACATTTTGTGTCATAATTGTGGTAAAGTCTGACATTACATGCGTAATTGTAAATCTAAGGCCCAGGCGCATACCTCTGCTAGCGAAGATGCTTCCTGGTCAGTGACTATAGAGAAAAATGTTCAATGTAGCTATTATTATAAAATAGGCCATACAGAGCAAGTCTGTTTCACCAAACCATGAGACGTTTAAAACAAACAAGCGACAAAGTCTGTTAATGGTGACAATTCGCACTAAACTAAAATTGCTCGCACTTAATTTTGTGGTTTGGTGCAAAACTAGTCAAAGGCTATTTATTCGGTGTTTTCTTCGAACTAAATTTGAATTGATTTTGGTCGTGAGATATATTGAGCCAAATTAAGTGGAGCCTACGCCGTCTAGTGCTGAGTAGCAATGTTAGATCAAGGTGTCGCCAATAGATGGCGCAAAATATTATTCTTTTTGTCTTATTTTATCTATGACCTCTCCTAACTAATTGCCGTGTTGATAAAGGGGTAACAGTTGTGTTTTTATTTTTCGATGTTTGGTTTTATGACGTGCATTTGAAATAGTGTCGTTATCCCCCAAAGGGAAACAAACGAGCGAAACGAATATTTAGGTTTCAGACTTGGCTTGAACTCACTTGTGTGTGAGATGGCGTCTATGTGTGTTTTATGTGTGTACACAGAATGCGCAATTTATGCGTAGTATAATGCAAAATAGGGCTATTATTGTAACTTTGGGTGAAATATTTTGGCAACACTAATTATTTCGAACAATCCATCAAAATTCAATGGTTTTATTTTGCTTTGATAAAACTTTTATTTGAAAAATGAAAAAAAAAAGCGGAGAAATTATAAAAAGCGAGCTTTACATGTTTTGGGATACCTTCTTGAGATGTGCTTCCTACATTGGGAACTTCCGTTAACTGTTGAGCTCCTGACTTTGGAACTTGAAACAGCTTTTTGAACTTTTGCTCTTTTATCTGAAATGGATCTGGTGCCTTCCTGGTGTTTCTTAAACGGAGTCTCTTTGATGATGTCTAAAATTAAAAAAAAAAAAAAAAAGGATTCGGATTTTACCGCTGCATCGCTGAACCACGCATGCAGGCCCAAACTTGTTTTGTGGAGAAGAAACGGAATTTTGATTCTTCACATACCCTTCCAATGAATCGACGGCTGCTACAACAAATTATTTCATATTTCTTGATTATTTACGAAAATCGATGATATAATCCATTACAAAATCATGTAAACTTCTTGAACTAATTTTAATCGCGATGTTTTGGTGACGACTAATTTGACAGTTGTATTTTGGACAGAAAACACTCTAAAATGTGGGCCGCTGAATGCGCTTTAACCGGATTGAATAAATAAAATCGATTTAGTTGACTCGACTTAAAAATTAGTTTTATCGTGTATCCACCCGAATACTAAAGCCTAGTTTGACAGGACTAAACTTATTTTAGTGAAAACTAAACTAAAATGTGTGTCGCCGAGCCACCACCAATGTGTGCATAATGCGAAGCCCCGCTTATTTAAATAAACTTTGACGAGTTTAAGTTACAAGCTCTTTTGCCAGCGGCACTGATTGTTCTTTAATTTTCAAGCATGTTGCTGATGAGATTAATAGCGCAGCACTCTGAGTTTACGTGTCTTGTGGGTATCGGCTCGGCCCCCGCTTATTTTTTCGCGGCCAATACGAGTCAAAGACTTGCACATAAAAACCACCTTAGTTATAGTAGATTCTCACGTTTTGCTTTATGACGCCCTCATAGGACGTGACGTTTAAAAGTTTATGCTTTATTAAGTACCGTAAGTTTTGCTACGAGTATATCGTAGCAAAACTCTATACTGAGCTGACAGGCCGTAATGACGTTACTCGATTGCGGTCCATTATTGAAAGCTACGGAGATAAATTTGCTAAAGGAAATTCTTAATCGGTGTTCAAGACTGACGAAGTGGAAATAAAACTTAAAAGTTCTAACAAAATCTAATACGGTTTTAACCGTATAATACGGTTAGTGACAATTATCCTTTGTGGTTGATATCAGAACAGTTAGATACGCTA
Source organism: Mellilla xanthometata (assembly GCA_035578125.1). NCBI lineage: Eukaryota > Metazoa > Arthropoda > Insecta > Lepidoptera > Geometridae > Mellilla > Mellilla xanthometata. The sequence goes on along the minus strand of JAPUBQ010000015.1, from coordinate 3,781,108 downwards.
GGACAGCCCACTGTTTTTACTACACTAGATATGGCGTCCGGGTTTTATTTATTCCTTATATCTGAGAAATCAGAATCGATAAAAAGAAACTGCATTTTCTACACCGGATGGTGCATATGGTTCGTAAAAATGCCATTTGGGCTTTGTGGTGAGGCTGCAGCGGTTTATCTAAGGGCCAATAAGCAGGTTGAAAGGTTTATATCAGTTTTCACGAATTGTTTAACGTTCGCAGAAAACCACGAGCGTAAATCGTGTAAGTCTGTCCTGGGTGGGAACTAATTGGCTGTTAATTGTACAGTATCGCAAAGAACTGGAAAGTGTCCGTCATAGCAGTTAATGGGTTGTAATAAAAGCCCACCCCGTATGTTTTCACGAGTACGAGAAACTTGATCTCCTTGATGTTAGAGCGCAGGCTAAGGTCAGGATGGACGAGCGAGCTCGACATGAGAAAATTCGATATGACTAGGGCAAGGCAAAAATGCGTCCGTTCGTTGTCGGTGATATTGTATTGGTTGAAAAGAACCCGAGAGTAAACACTAAATCAGGCGAAAAGTTCTCGAATCCGTGTAAGATTGTCGAGGTTTGTGACAATGAAAGGTATAATGTGGGGTCTATATCCGGAGGACGTGTTCAGTATGTTCGTCACGAAAAATTACGTAGATACCTTTCAGGTTTACTAGATTTATCTTCTGAATTAGACAAAAGTCCTGGTGACGGAACTGAAGATGCAGAGTTCTGCCATCAGACCTTGCCTTGAATTGTAATTAGCGTCTTTAATTAACGCGCTTCGTGTAACACTATTGTAGTACACCAGAAGCTACACGCTTCGTATACCACTGTTGTAGTAGACTGTAATCTATGCGCTTCGTGTAACGCTATTATAGTGCATTGGAGGCTAAGTGCTTCATACATTTCAGTTGTAGTGCGTTAGAAGTTTCGCGCTTCATGTGGCTCCGTTGCCGTAAATTGGAACTCCGTGTTTCGTATAATTCGTATTGTTATGTTTCTAACGTAACGCCATGCGCTTCGCGTACATTTGTCGTTGAAAGCTGTCACGCTTTACGAGTTTTTACGATTGCTGTAAGCTATTACGCTTAGCTGGAGTTTCGGATTGAAAGCTTTGTCGCTTTGTCCGCAAGTGTCGTTGAAAGCTACCACGTTTTACGAGTTTGAACGATTGCTGTAAGCTGTTACGCTTAGCTGGAGTTTTGGATTGAAAGCTTTGTTCGCTTTGTCCGCAAGTGTCGTTGAAAGCTACCACGCTTTACGAGTTTGAACGGTTGCTGTAAGCTGTTACGCTTAGCTGGAGTTTCGGATGGAAAGCTTTGTTGCTTTGTCCAAAAGTACGGATTGAAAGCTTTGTCGCTTTCTGTAAAAAGTACGGATTGAAAGCTTTGTCACTTTGTCCAAAAGTACGGATTGAAAGCTTTGTCGCGTTGTCCAAGGGTATCGTTGAAAACTACCACGCTTTATGAGTTTATACGGTTGCTCGTACTGAATTCTTGTTGCCGAAAGTTCACGATGCATTGCGCCAAGTTGAGTGGAAGACTCGTGTGTTACGTTGAAAGCTCTACGCTTTGCGTTTGTCATTTAAATAACAAAACCTCTTTGAAATTAGTTGCGGCTGAAAGCTTCGGACGGAGTTAACGCTTTGCCGGTGTTGTTGATTGCTTCCTGTTAAGTTGCTTATAATTGTAAAACAACGCGAGAACGCGTTGAGTGGCAGAATGGCCGTGTTAGAGGAATGTTTTATTTTAATTTATTCGATTAGTAGTTCCATCCTATCGAATGGCAGCACTGTGAACGCAAGAGTTTGTTATCTGTGCTGATTGAAGGAACGAATGTGAATGTACGAATGAAGTTGTTCCTATTTGTCAGTAGTGCGTTCACTCGCGGTTTGACTTGAATGTGCTTCAGTCTGCCACGATACAGCGCCTGCGCCACTTGTGCGCACTGACAAACAATTCAATTATAATGGCGGACGCCGACGACGACCACGCTGATTATAATCTAATTGAATCCGCGACATGTATATATCTATTATCTTATCTATACATATACATGTATTGAATTCCTATGTCTATTGGTCACGCCATCACGCGTGAACGTGTCTGGACCGGATTTTTGTTGTGTTTGTTATTGTCAGGAGATATCCTATAACAAAGACAACAAAAATATAAATAGTGAAATGGTCCAGCCGTTCACGCGTTCTTATTACAGATTTTTTATCTTAAACAATATTGTATATCACAAAGCATTTTTATTAAATATACCCATTCGGATAAAATAATCATCGTTAATACAGGGTATATGTAAAACTCGTATATAAAATGTTATTTTTGATAATATATCATGTAATCATAAAACGAATAGAACTTTTAGAACCTGTAGTATATAATAACAATATTCTGTTTCAAGATGAGAGATCTAAGAAAACTATTATAGCTGATGCCGCACATCAGCCTATCGAAGTCAAGAAAGCTTTCGGCGAATTTGTCGATTTCGCGTGGGCAAATGTTAGCACATTGCGTTTTCATATAACATAAGTATCGTATACGTTACGTCCAGTGCATTCACCTACGACTAATGTGCAGTGACGTTTAAGAAACTTACGCGACATATTCCTAAAAAGAAATGTCTCACTTCTTTGTCACATTACGTAAACAAAATTACAGTTAATCATATTCACTTCATTAAGTATTTATGAATGTATATATCAGTTGTGTAAGTAACTATAATACAAACTAGAATTTGTATTAGTATGGGGCTGATCAGCCGTATGTGAAAGATGTCTTAAAAAAAAAATAAGTAAGTAAATATAAAATTAAAAATACTTTCTTGCTAGAAAATAGTAGCACGTCTTCGCCAGACACAGACCCCAAACGTCACAATAGAAACACTCCTTTGATCGCGTCTGGATCTCGCATATCAGAATTCCCCGATATATGTAATGAGGTCGCGCACGGTAACAGTATCTATGCAGGGAAGGACACGTGTCAACCCTCATCAGGTGCCCGCGATAGTGCCGCTCCGGGATGAGGGTTCCTCGATAATTGGCTGAACGAATCGCTCGCTCGTTATATCATGATAGTTACTTTACTTTGTTTATTCTTACGTAAACTTTTCCATGGGAAAATCGTTCGGTTTGAAATAGGGAGGGACATATTCGAAAGATAAATACAGAATCACTATCCAACTAATATTAATAGTGCGAAAGTTTGTGTGTAAGTGTGTACATATGTTTGTTATTCTTCACGCTCAAACGGCTAAACTGATAACGATAAAATTTGGTTTAAAACAGGGAGGGACATATTCGAAAGATAAATACAGAATCACATTCCAACTTATATTAATAATGCGAAAGTTTGAGTGTAAGTGTGTTCGCAAGTACGCACGCTTAAACTGATGCAAAGTGTCTTTAGCTGACACGGCAAAACAACGTTTGCCGAGTCAGCTAGTTAATCTACACTATAATATAATAATGTACACTAATATTGTAAAGAGGTAAACTTTGTTTGTTTGTTTGGTTGTAATGAATAGGCTCAAAAACTACTGGACCGATTTTAAAAATTCTTTCACCATTCGAAAGCTACATTATCCACGAGTAACATAGACTATATTTTAGATATTTGGATTTTTCGGACACAAACTGAAAAAAATCAACCAAAGAAGTTATTTATTTTGCGTACGCTGCCTAAACTACAAAAGATTGAACCATGAAATGTTCTGATTAATAAATAGAAGAAGTAGATCTTATAAATATCTACAAAAAAGTCCGCGACACACTATACCTGTCATAACAAACAACTTTTTATTTAAAAATCTTGAACTTTTTTTGGACTACATTTAAACGCGTTTATTTTACTCATGCTATTAATCCTTATCAAAAACAATTATTTCATCAATAAGTACAGTTTATGTTGATAATATTTGGTCGTTGAATGATTAAAATTGGACGTTTGGTTTTGAAGTTGTGGTGAAATTAAAATATTACGATCAGTTGCACTGCGGGACTGCAGGCAGAAGTGAACACTTTTGCCGGGAGCAAGACTTGCGCTTTGCGGGCGGTCCTTTAGTTAGTTCTAATAATAGAGATATATTTAGTATCGGCTGTGCACCCTTGCGAAGCCGGGGCGGGTCGCTAGTATTTAATATTAGAAGCGAAACATAGAAGTAAACAAAATAAACTGTCCGCCTAACAATTGCTCAACCTTGTACCAGAATTCAATATGGGTAACGTAGTTCAGTAACAGAATTTCAATAAGCATTTCTCTTTGCTACTACCTGCATAGCACGATCCATTAGAGTCAAACGTTAACTCTGATACGTTCGACGCGCGACCTCTTAAGCTGACTAGAGGGAAATCTTGAAACTAGATCGTACTTGTAGATGAACTTTGATAATATCGTCGTAGTATTCATACCGACATGTTGTATAGGTACATACTCTACTACTCATGTACCTATATGACTACTGCTACATACTCATGTACCTATATGACACGTTGTGTAGGTACATACTCATGTACCTATATGACATGTTATGAAGGTACATACTCATCTTAATATATATAAATCTCGTGTCACAATGTTGTCCTCAATGGACTCCTAAACCACTTAACCGATTATAATAAAATTCGCACACCATGTGCAGTTCGATCCAACTTGAGAGATAGGATAGTTTAAATCTCAAATTATAGTCGCAATTTTAATTTATTGCCAATTATTGTCTGTTATTATTTGACAGTCACAATTATCTGTTAACTCCAAATGATTCTAACAGATGTCAATACCTTTCGACTGGGTTGAGTAAGTAATCAATAGATGGCGCTGTACCCCTAAGTGAGGCAAAACAACGTTTGCCGGGTCAGCTAGTATACCTATATGACATGTTATGTAGGTACATACTCATGTACCTATATAAAATGACAAGAATACATATGCTTGCAGTCTTCTGTGCTATAATATAACCTTGGACTGGAGTGTCGATAACTCATCGGTTACTTGCCCTGCTGGTTAAATTCCTAGCTGTGAAGAGTTATAAATTAACTTTTGTTTGTCGTATCGATGTAAGATTACGATTATACATAATTGAATACGTATGTTATATTGTAAACTCCTTTGTTGACGTGACAACGTCTTAAATTAGGTTGCGGCTGGGAGTCACTTATGAAAAAGTGTAACGCCCGGTAACGTTACGATGTTTGACTTGTAACTTTGGTGTTATCAATAAATGATTTGTATTTGCATTTGTATTTGATGAGTCACCGAACGAGAGAGAGGCCCGCCGAATGCCTTGCGTCTCTCTCCCACTCAACTATGATCGGTCGGTCGGATCGGCAGACGTTGTCACGTAAAATCTTCGCCCGTAAAACCGACTTTACAGGCAACCATTTTTTTAGGTCAAATTATCTGTCTAAAGACACTTTAAAAAAATTTTCATTCGGCTTGTCTAGAGTTCATTATTTAAACAGTAGTCGAACGTTATCGTATAAATAATGACCAAACGAACTAACCAGTGGCTTCATTCGAGACGAAATATATACCTACGCCCTCCCCCATTTTCTAAAGCAAATGAAAACCCGCCCTAAAGAATAACTTGAAACAGGTAGTTTTAAGGCTCGAAACAGAATACAATTTTGATGAAGCTTGTCAGAATAAAGACGATTGCAAATTTTGAAATTCGAATTTAGAAGAAAACATGTTTTTAATTTCACAAATGAGGTCTCTAAAATATATGTGTGGAGGGAGGAGGTCGCACGTGGAAGCACGCCTACAAACTGGTAAACCTTTATCTTTAAATGAGAGAACCTATATATTTAAATGAGAATGAAGCCAGAGCATAATACCACTTAATATAATCATGTATTTCTATCGTTTCTGTGAACTTCCTGAGTGTGTTCATGGAAATTATATCTGTGTCTATGATTTAGGCCTATAAATACGCAACGGCACGTCGATTCATTGTCGATTAACTTCAGTGCGGGCAGGTCGGATTCACTGAGCGATTCTTTACGCTGATAAAACGCCTGTGCGATGAGAGGGAACGATTTCTCGCGCTCATTTAACACCAATCTCTTGAAGAATCTTCGGCTGGTATTTAATACTTGGAGAAAATTTAAAAGCTTTGTATTTATTGATACGAAGCGATGTAATTAAATGTGATAGCGATAAATTTATCTAATTATATGTTGCTGTTTAAGAGGTTAGTTTGGCTTAGTGGGAAAACGTTTACTTTTCAATCTGACGGCCCTGGTTCGATCCCGGCTCTATATCAATGAGTTGTTTTTCAAGTTTTAATAATGTAGATTTTCACTTGCTTTACGGTAAAGGAACATATCGTGAGGAAACCGACAAGTTTGATCACAATATCCAAAGACATGTGTCATTCGCCAAACCGTACTTGGTCAACCTGGTAGATTATGGCCTATATTTCTCTCCTCGTGAAAGAATATCCCGAATCCCAGCAGAGAGAACGTATACAGGGCTGCTTAAGCTATGTTGCTGTGATAATTACCTTATTACAAAAACCGGTTTTCATTACACTTTGACTTATATTCTTTGATATAAAAAAAATATAAAAACAAAACAAATTTGGTTTTCCAACAACAGCTTGAAAAGTAATACTACTTTTCAAGCTAGAGTTGTCTTAACATTGAAATAAATATCTCCACAAAAATAATATTTTCTTTCTTTTCAGGTGAGTGAAAGTCGTCGTTAGTGTGCTATCGAGTATCTACAAAGCTTTATATCGAGTAAGTTTCTTCAACAAACCTATTGATGTCAAAGCTGCGTTACAAATCCCTCGTTAAATCTGAAAAAGGAAAATAATACCAGTATTTTTTTTTAAGGAAACCACGCTTCCCTTGCTCAATTACGTTGCATTAGTTTTAAAATTACCGCGGGGAAGAAGATTTCTTGTTCGTCAGATTCCATTAACTTTATTTCATATTTGTAGTCTGTAGATTTCAGGTAAGCTTTCTTCTCGTCGGTAACATTTCCAATTATGACACCACGACTAGCTTTCTTACTTTCGAGCTTTTATGAGCCTTGCTCCTAATATAAATAGAGTTCAAAATCACACGCCCGCTAAGTTTTATAGAGGTGCTACGGCTTTAGCTCTAGATATTTAATCAGCGACAAATTCCATCCTAGCCTTGATCAGAAGTCGAAAAAGTGCTCGAAGTAGGTACGAAATTATCTTTTAGAGCAAAAAGGTTCTGTTGCTAAGCCGGCTCGGACTAGGGATTAACTGCTAATTCGAATTTCAAATCGGAGCTTAATAACGATACTCGTGAACAGTTTTCTTAAAATATATTTACTATACTAGCTGCGTCTCGTGGTCCTATCCACGTTAATCCGGGATAAAAAGGGGCATATGTCTGTCTCCAAGGTCTAAACTTTATCCATACCACGTTTCATTGTGATTGGTTCAGCCGTTTGAGCATGAAGAATGAACAAACACACAAACTTTCGCATTTATAATGTTAGTAGGATAAAAATAGCCACTGCCATTATCATTATCAGCCATTCAACGTGGTAATGCCGCCAGTATGTTTTAGCTTTTATTATGTTTTTATCTACAGATACTAATTGCTTACTTTTTTGTAGTAGATAGATAAAAATAATAGACAATGATGGCTGGCGTATACATGACTGAAACTAAATAAGTAGTATGTCTCATTTCATCATTGGTGAATAGAAAGAAATGGCTTGATCTGAACCATTGACAAAGACGTCTAATATGGTTTTAGAGCTGATATAAATGAGTGCGTTCTAAAATTACCTACTACCTTTTTATCTATGGTTCAAATCACGCCGTCTCTTTCTAGTCACTAATGATCGAAAAAGCCGGGGCTACTTAAAATTTAGTTAAGCCTTCGGGCTTACCACCACCATTTACTATTTTAATTTAAAAAATTACCTTATTAAAAAGTATTATAAATTGTATGGTTTAAAATTGTATATCTGCTACAAAAAAGTAAGCAATTTGGAGTTTAGATAGTGTCTTTCTAGTCACTAATGATTTTTAAATATTTTTATTATTTTATTTAGTCTATAATTGTGTACGTCAGAATCGCAACTATTACCAATGTCTATGTAGGGTAGCGTACACTGAGATAAAGCGAGCGTTCCCATTACCGTAATGTGGAGCTAAAACTTGACTGATTACTGCTTCGCAAGGGTGAATTTTTCCACTGTCACACCACGGAACGCCGGTCTTTAGGACATTAGAAGCATTAGAGGGATTTTCTTGTCCGTGTAATCGAAATTCCTGGATAAACGCAAATACAAATACAAATACAAATCATTTATTGATAACACCAAAGTTACAAGTCAAAACGCGCTGACCCAACCGCGCGCCATTTTCCTGTGCACTTAAATCTTCTGGACAAACATTTTGTCATTATAATTGATGATCAAACGAACATACCTAAGTAGTTGACGACCTCGTTGGCGTAAAGGTTACCATGCCGGTCTGCTAATCAGAAGGTTCTGGGTTCGATTCCCGGCCCGGTCAACATCTTTGTGCTTAACTAAATTTGTTGGCTGTGGGTCTGGGTGTTAAGTATGTATTTATATAATAAGTATGTATGTATATGTAGTATATCAGCTGTGTTAGCAACCATAATACGAGCTAGAAATGGTTCAGTATGGGGCTAACCAGCCGTGTGTGAAAGGGTAAAAAAAAAAAAAAAAGATAAAGTTTGATCAGAATTATGCGAATGGCTTCATTCGAGACGATAAGTGGAGGTCTCACGAGGAAGCACGCCTACAAACTGATAAACCTTTATCGCTGTGAATGAAGCCAGAGCATAATCATTAGTTTTTATGTAAAGTACCTTAGCAAACAAGCTCATGTTAAAAAATCTGCCGCAAAGCATTTAGTGGTGTGTTTCGGTAGCCTTCTAGTGAGACAGATATTCCAGACTATGTATGCTCCACCTTAAACCAATGTCGCTGGGTGACCTGGCGCTTGGTTACGCGCCCTTCTGGTCAAACAGATAAACATTAACTAAACCAACTAAAGCCAATTGATTTCGACGCTTTAGAGAGTTTATCGTTAAATCAAGTGACGTTACATAGAGTACACACTGTAATTTAAAAGCAAAAAATAACATCAATCACAAGTTTCAATTTCAAAATAATGACGTGTAATAAAATATCCATAATAATAACGACTTTTATAATAAAGACGTTAGATATGATTCGAACTGGGAAACATCAAGTAAATTTTACTGCTGACTCGTAAATTAAATATAACTTTACTAAGAATACTTGAATATAATTTGTGTTTGATGAAATGCTTTCCTGTGTATTTGGATTGTATTGTTATGTTATAATTTTTATTTGCACTGGGTAGTACTAATTGACGGAATGCTAACATTGCTTTGACGACTGCCAAGTACTAAAAATAAAGGTCGGTTCTAAACCATCGTATGCATATTTAGCTACGTATAGTGCATATTAAAAGTTCTAGACTTTGAATTATTTCTTGTTCTTCATTCATCAAAAGAAATACATAACGTTATCATTCTTTAGGACTTAATTTATTTTGTAACCAGCATATCGTCCCGGCTTCGCACGGGCTATAAAATAATCTAAGTTGCAAAGAGAAACAAAATGTAGCCTATGTTACTCAGAGATAGTGTAGCTTCCCAACGGTGAAAAAAAAAAATCATAACGGTCCAGTAGTTTCGTAGCCTATTTGCGTCAAGCAAACAAAAATCAAACTATTTCTCTTTATACATCTATACCAATAAATGTAAGTATGAATATTGGTATAGATAATGAATAAGGCAGTAATAGAAGTCTTTTCTTGATATCGTAAACCTCATATCGGAATACTTATTGAAGTTGTGAAAAACATTATGAAAAAAATCTACTTGTAGTCATAAAATCTTTCGAATACATTAAAGAACAGGCACAGTCACGGCACACTTACGACACCCCGTGGTTTTGCGTCGTAGGCTAAAACGCGTTAGCTTAGGTACTGAATGTCACGAGTTACACTGCAGAGGTCGATGTCTATTGTTTATTGTCATGAGCAACGCCATTACCATTATCAACTATCCATTGAAATTGATATACAAGGTGTTTTGTTTAGTCAGTTAATTATTATGTATATTTTTTAAGTGCCTCTGAACAAAACTATTTAATAGGCTATTGTACAACACGTTCGTTTGAGTAGTTATAAGTAAATGTCAAAACGAAATCGTTCCATGCATTTTGAATGCGTTCCCGACGCCGTGACGTCATTATGTGTGACGATATTTTCAGCAAAAAAATAAGTTTTTATCTTACTAAATTGGTATAAAAAATTGGAACTACAATTTTATGTGAATCTGATGTAAAAACATTTAAATTTTTTTTTACATTAATAAGATACTGAATAGTTTACTTATGTCTCAACAAACATGCCTGTTGGCCAAATGAGCGAAGCGGTTAACGATCGCACTTGTCTAGAAACCAGTTTATTGCATCTTTCAAGAATCATTACCAAATAGCCAATAGACTTAGCTGAAAAAATAAATAAAATAATAGCCTGGTTAAACAAGTTACCTGGGAGAATAAAGTCGACATAAATGATGAATAAATTGGTTGTATGAAATTTTGCGACTAATGAATGAATGATTTATTTGTCCTTAAAACTAGGTACATAGGTGATATCATAAAATGTCATAAAAGTTAAAACTATTTACAACTGATATGTATGTAGTGATCCTCTAGTTTTTGCCCGTAGGACTTACAGACTGCGACTTGCGACTAATTGTGTCTTAATTTTCTATGTAATTTTTTTTGTATAATTAAATACTGTTTATTGTATTGTATACAAAAAAAAATATAGATAGAAGGCAGGAGAGGAAGAGGAAGACCTAGAAGATCATATTTAGACCAAATTAAGGAGAAGGCGAAAGTCATGTCGTATAGGGAGGTCAAGAATTTGGCTGAAGACAGAACTACCTGGAAAAAACTCCACAGACAAGAGCCCAGCTCTTAAATATTGAATGAATGAATGAGTATTGTACACATAAACTCTATGTGAATTAAAAGATTGATCGAATCTCTAGATTATGATAAATAAGAATTATAAAAAACAACTAACGAGTAAACGACGCAGCCTGTATAAAACCCGAGCGTCACCGCTTCGCGTAGATAATGATTCGTAGGTCGCAGTAATTAATTCCGTTTGCATTTGTGGCGCGGCTAATTGTCTATTTGATTTCCAAATGGAATTTTGGATGAATTCAATTGAATTTATGACGAAAGCTACCCTTTTACAAGGGGTGTCTGTAGTGAATTCAACAGCTTCTACAGAGATAAATGCCCATTTATTGTAAAATAATTAACCTTGGCCAATTTTATAATAATACTAGCTGACCCGGCAAACGTTGTTTTGCCTCACTTAGGGGTATGAAAAATAGATAGTGTAGCTTATATGACACGATCGTAGATGTACCATAGCAGCGCCATCTATTGATCACTTACTCAACCCAGTCGAAAGGTATCGACATCTGTTAGAATCATTTGGAGTTTACAGATAATTGTAACTGTCAAATAATAACAGACAATAAGTAGCAATAAATTAAAATTGCGACTATAATTTGAGATTTAAACTATCCTATCTCTCAAGTTGGATCGAACTGCACAAGGTGTGCGAATTTTATTATAATCGGTTAAGTGGTTTAGGAGTCCATTGAGGACAAACATTGTGACACGAGATTTATATATATTAAGATTAAATAGCTAATATACATTTATATATTTTGTGAAAATTTTAAGTGTCTAGCAGCTACCGTTTTTATTGATATATAGAAAAAACTAATTAAATACGCTAATTGTATGGGGAGCCCCTTAATATATTTTATTTTTTCATTTTTAGTATTTGTTGTTATAGTGGCACGGGAAATACATATAGTATTGTGAAAGTTTCAGCTTTCTAGCTATTACGGTTTCTGAGATACAGCCTGGAGACAGACAGACAGACAGTGGAGTACTAGTAATAGGGCTCCGTTTTTAACCGACTTCAAAAAGGAGGAGGTTATATATTCGACGTGTATGTATTTTTTTTTTTTTTTATGTATGTTCACCGATTTCTCAGCCATTTGTGGATCGATTCTCAAAATTCTTTTTTTAATTGAAAGAGTATGGTTCTGAATTGGTCCCATTGTGACCAAAACTGGTTCTGATGATGGACTCTTAGGGAAATCGAAGAAAAACCTAAAAAGTTAGGTTATTTTTACGCATGAAGAGAGATTCACGCTCGTTTGGCTGTACTGATATTCATGAAATTTGGAATGAAGATAGGTTAGAATATGTGTTTACACATAGGCTACTTTTTATCCCGAAAATAATTATTGTTCCCGTGGGATGCACCAAATAACACATGACACACTGATTTCGCTAAAATTTGAAATAGGGGGTAGACTAGACCTTGTATAACACGAAGGTTACTTTTTAACCGACTTCAAAAAAGGAGGAGGTTATATATTCGACTGTATGTATATTTTTTTTTATTTTAAAAGTCATTCCCGCGGGAAGCCCAAATAACTCGATAACCTATTTTACTTCTTCGCGCTCATACGGCAATACAGATTTCGCTCATAAAATTAGCAGCCTGGCTAACAAAAGTAATCTGACGTGAACATCGAGGCTAAGCAACGGCCCATGCGGCCAGTCTTTGGATGGCTAACCATGCACAAGACTTCCATAAAAAAATGTGATATTTTCATCTGGGCGTTACTGTGCTTCGGATAACACGTTAATTTGTTGGGCCTGGACCACTACTCTTAGTACAAGCAGGGATCAAACTAAATCAGGGGCTTGAAAAACTCTCGACGCCAGAGCTTGGCCACTTGGGTCATACTTAGTGGAAGAAGGAACTGTAAAATTTGATATATAAATAGACAAGACCCTCGAACGGATAAGGAAAATATTTACGCGCTCGCTTCGCTAGGAGTTATCCCGCTTCGTTCGAATTTCCCCCAGGATGTTCTGGGCTTATGACACTCCAAATATTATATAATTTGTGCTGCTTTGGACTTCAAACGGTTCGAACAAATACGGTGAAAATTTTCGCGCTCGCTTCGCTCGCGCATAGCTCGCTTCGCTCGCAATTAGTTCTAGTACGTTTTGACACAACAATCATTATGTAATTTGTGCTGCTTTCGACTTCTTTATGCTCAAACGGTTGGAACAAATACGGTGATAATTTTCGCGCTCGCTTCGCTCGCGCATAGCTCGCTACGCTCGTACATAGCTCGCTTCGCTCGCTATTGGTTCTAGTACGTTTTGACACAGCAAACATTATGTCATTTGTGCTGCTTTGGACTTCTTTATGCTCAAACGGTTGGAACAAATACGGTGAAAATTTTCGTGCTCGCTTCGCTCGCGCATAGCTCGCTTCGCTCGCATCCACCTCTTTTCGCTCGCACTTGGTTCTAGTAAGTTTTGACACAACAAACATTATGTAATTTGTTGAAAATTTTCGCGCTCGCTTCGCTCGCGCATAGCTCGCTTCGCTCGCATCCACCTCTTTTCGCTCGCACTTGGTTCTAGTACGTTTTGACAAAACAAACATTATGTAATTTGTGCTGCTTTGGACTTCTTTATGCTCAAACGGTTGAAACAAATACGGTGAAAATTTTCGTGCTCGCTTCGCTCGCGCATAGCTCGCTTCGCTCGCAACCACCTCTTTTCGTTCGCACTTGGTTCTAGTACGTTTTGACACAACAAACATTATGTAATTTGTGCTGCTTTGGACTTCTTTATGTTCAAACGGTTCGAACAAATACGGTGAAAATTTTCGCGCTCGCTTCGCTCGCAATTGGTACTAGTACGTTTTGACACAACAAACATTATGAAATTTGTGCTGCTTTGGACTTTTTTATGCTCAAACGGTTGGGACAAATACGGTGAAAATTTTCGCGCTCGCTTCGCTCGTGCAAAGCTCGCTTCGCTCGCATTCATCTATTTTCGCTCGCACTTGGTTCTAGTACGTTTTGACATAACAAACATTATGTAATTTGTGCTGCTTTGGACTTCTTTATGCTCAAACGGTTCGAACAAATACGGTGAAAAATTTCGCGCTCGCTTCGCTCGCGTATAGCTCGCTTCGCTCGCGTGTAGCTCGCTTCGCTCGCATCCAGCTCGATTTGCTCCCAATTGATTGCCTGCCTGGCACACACCAAATTTTTTCATCGTGAAGTTTATTTGGCTCTCCATAGCTAAAACTTAAACAAAATATCATTACCAACCACTAAAAATGTAAAAATAAAATTGTTTTAAAAAACAAACAACCGACTTCAAAAACACAACTAAAAAGGGAAAAATAATTTTAAGCCTAAATCAAATCAAGAATATATAAAATATAATAGGAGAGTTTATTTCATGTACTTATAAAAAACTATTTACAATTTTTAGTAATCCTGTATTCTTGAAGTCGGTGCCATCTAATAAGAACAAATTAATGTTTGTTAAAAAAAACTATTTTCAATTGTCTTTCTTTGCTGGCATCGACTCCAAGAATACAGGATTAGTAAAAATTGCAAATAGTTTTTTATAAGTACATGAAATAAACTCTCCTATTATATTTTATATATTCTTGATTTGATTTAGGCTTAAAATTATTTTTCCCTTTTTAGTTGTGTTTTTGAAGTCGGTTGTTTGTTTTTTAAAACAATTTTATTACCTTTTAGGTACGGAAGTCTAAAAAAAAGCACTAGATAATGCCTTGCCACCATGTGAACTTATTTCGTATGAAAAGAAAAAATTCTTCAACTCTTGTTGCGTCTGTGGTATAATTTCGGTCGAATCTTCTCGTAACGCGCCCCTGTCACGCCATGCTATCATTAGGTTGTCTTTGCATAATTTTAGTATTTCTACCATCATTAATGTTACTCGAAATGGATTTTGTTACAATGTCGCTTCCTTTAATGTTGTTTGTTTCGGGCGAAAATTGTAAGATAGTTTTTTGATCCGTACCTAACTAATCTAACAGAACACTAATGCTTAGATTTGTTTGTCTGTCTGTCATTCTATCACCAGACTGTGTCTCAATAACCGTACAAATACAAATCATTTATCGATAACACCAAAGTTACAAGTCAAATAGGTAATATGATATCATTACAAAAGTATATGATATATATCCATGTCAATTTTCAATTATATTCTAGTACTATAATATCATTACAATAGTATATGATATTAATCATAATGTCAATAGGAGCTAGTCAGTATTTTTTTCACAGAAGATGTATATATTTTGGTTACCGCTATAACAATAAGTACTAAGAACAGAAGAGTTTTTAAAATGAAAGGTCCCATACAGTACACGTGTTTTTTTGCAGCAAATACGGAACCCTCTGTGCGTTTGTCCGAGTCGCGCTAGGCCAGTTACGTCTTCTGCTCTTTTCCTAGACAATCTGGTATCGAATCAGATTTAATGTATCTGCTATTCTGTATACTTCTACCTTCTTCTACCAGCGATGTCAAACTTTTCTATTTAATTATTACATTGTTCGTTATTCTTTTGTTATTTCACAAAACATTTTCTTCATACACCGATATCAAGTTTCGTGTTATTCTCGCTCATATATTATTTATACTTCCTACGTAAGATATCGAAACCGCCTTTTGTAATTGAATAGCAATCAATTGATCTGCTAAAGTAATTATAGTTCACAGTGTAGGCGTTATCATAAGTCTTTGACGTACATATTGATATTTTGAGCTCCTTGAACTCTGAATGTATGGCTTCCGTTAGTTACATACATATACGAGTATATACATACATGTCACGTTTTACACAACTTAAACCTCGAGAATTGCGACCTCGTTGTGTAATGGCTACCTTGCTGGACTGCCAACTGGAGGGTACGGATACGAATCCTGGCACGGTCAACATATTTGTCATGAACTAAAGTTTGTCGGTAAAGACTCTTGGTCTGAGTGTTAAATATGTACCGATAAAGTATTTATGTATGTATAGTAGTATATCAATTGTTAGTATCACCTGTCTATGAACATGAATCAAGAAATTCTCAACACATCGCTGAAAATCGCAATAAAATCGATCTATTCATATTGAACACACATACACGCATCCTCTCACCCAAAACGCATCGCAATGGTCTCCATTCCGTCGTGGTTAAAAAAAAACTTAATCTAAACCAGCTTTACTAAAAATGTTTTGCTACGGCAACAGAGGTCCTGGATTCGAACCCCGGCACGGCCAACACCTTTGTGATGAATTAAAATTTGTTGCCTCTCGGTTTGGATGTTAAATATGTATCGATATATAGTACTTATGTATGTACATGTCATTATATATCATTTGTGTTAGTAACTTAAAACTGGTCAGGGGTGTTCGATCTAGTCAGTCTTTTCCGACGGGCTAGATAAAGCACACGGGTATGCGACCCCGGCCCCCGAGCTATCACTTTCACTTCCTATCCCTTCCGTGAAAGTGGTATCCCCATCCCAATAATCCTTTCCCAAATGCCCACCATCCTATCCCATAATCCTATTCCCCGAATCCCTCTCTAACACAAAAGCCATCGCGGGCTCAAACCGAGGCCAAGGTGGAACAGACACATCAGTGCAGGATGTGCCTAGGGCGGTGTACCAACAGCGCCCCCGGTCTAGTTAGCAGACTACTGCGCACCCACAACCCGCAATTGGACCAGCGTAGTGGGTTAATTGTCCAAACCTCTTCCCTCATGATGAACAAACCAAGGCCCAGGCCCCAAGTACCCGGCGTCACCAGCGGGAATGTCACCTATGACAGTACGGTACGGACTCCTGGGACACGGGGCGCATACAATCCCCGGGTGGCGGCTTCTAACTGTCAAACGAATTCTAACATGGCTAGGCAAACGGATACCGAGAAATTGAAAATATTATCTTATAACGTGAGGACTCTTCGCACAGAGCCCAGATTAGTAGAGCTAGAGAATGCAGTAGAAAGCATTAGTTATGATATTATAGGACTTTCTGAAGTACGAAGAAATGGAGTTGAAACATTAGAGAGGTCAAATAATATATTATTCTACAATGGTTCTGGTAGTATGTATGGCGTAGGTTTCCTAGTATTGAAAAAATGGCAACACAATATTTTAGATTTTATCGGATTCTCCGACCGGATGGCTCTAATAAAATTTCAAATAACAGCTACAAAGACTCTAACAGTAATTCAAGTCTATGCCCCGACAGCTTCTCACTCAGACGATGAAGTGGAAGACTTTTATTACCAACTTAATGAAATTTATGACGAACACAAAGGGACATGGACATTGGTTATAGGAGATTTCAATGCCAAAATAGGCGAGAGGCAAATACATGATGATCGTAACATCATTGGTCCTTACGGGCTAGGAACACGGAACAACCGCGGCTCTCGACTTCTTCAATTTGCTTTTGGCCAACAACTAAGTATCAGCAACACCTTTTTCTACAAAAAACCATGTCGTCGATGGACTTGGTTTTCACCAGATGGCACAACCAAAAATGAAATAGATTATTGTTTAACACCAAAAAAAGATACAATCAAGAACTTTGAAGTACTACGCAAAATCAGATTTGACTCGGACCATAAACCTATCCGCATTACATTACAACTCGATACCAAAATAAGCAGAATTCACATGGTTAAAAATAGCATTAAACGAATTGACAAGACATCATTATCAGCAAATAAAGACGTTTTTGTACTTGAATTAAAAAACAGTTTTGACATCTTTAATACTCGGGATTGCGAAGATGTCAATCAACAATACAATGATCTCAAAAAAAGTATTGAACGAGCCAGTTTAAAAGTGAAGCCATTGAAACAAAAACTTGAGAAACTTACTACTTCGACAAAACTTTTACTTGAAGAACGACTAAAGACCCCATACAGAACACCAGAATACAGTAGAATAGATAAACTAGTTAAGAAACATATCCGGAAAGACATTAGAAATCACAATTTAAATGTTATTCAAAACGCACTCGAATCTAACAAATCCTTGAAAAAAGCTAAGCAAGGTATATCGAAAGGAAAAACTAACATCACACGGCTTAAAGATAACGACGGTAAAGAATACACTGATAAAAGAAACATTTTACGTATATGTACAGAATATTATACTAAACTATATAACATTAGCTCAGATAACAGAGAACCTTTAGAACAGTATGTTTGCTCCAAATCAATCGCCCCAATAAGTGGTTTCGAAGTCCACTGCGCTCTTCGTAGTATGAAATATAGTAAAAGTCCCGGTAAAGACGAAATTACAACGGAAGCCATCAAAATCGGAGAGCCTTCACTTCTCCCTCACATTACCAATTTATTTAATGCTATCCTACAGACTGGAATCTTCCCTAAAGACTTTTGTCACTCTACAATAATACTACTGTACAAAAAAGGTGAAAAGACTGATATAGGTAATTATCGACCAATCAGCCTTATTTCACATATATATAAATTATTTATTAAAGTTATAGAAAACCGAATTGCTACTCAATTAGACTCCCATCAACCCCCAGAACAAGCCGGTTTTCGCCGAGGCCTATCCACCACTGACCACCTCCACTCCTTGAACCAACTCATAGAAAAACACCATGAATATAAACTTCCGTTGTACATAGCCTTTATAGACTATTCAAAAGCTTTTGATAGCATTAGTCATAAATCACTCTTTCAAGCACTAACAAACCAAGGTATTGAAAAAACATACATAAATCTCCTTCGCATCATATATCGCGATAGCACAGCAGACATAAAAATTCATAGTAATGGCCCATCTTTTAGAATCACAAAAGGAGTAAAACAAGGCGACCCCCTCTCCCCGAAACTTTTTACAGCAACGCTTGAGGATGTATTCAGGAAACTTTCACCTGGATGGCAAGGCAAAGGCATTGACGTCGGTGAAAAGAAACTTACCAACCTTCGTTTCGCCGATGACATAGTCTTGTTTTCTTCCTCAGCAGCAGAACTTAGGGCAATGCTCGAAGATCTGAGTAATGCAAGCTTTGAGGTCGGTTTGAAGATAAATCGATCAAAGACCAAGCTCATGACAAATAGTACCAAACGACCGATACATGTTGGGGGTGAGGAGATTGCATACGTCAACGAATACATATACCTCGGCCAAATAGTGTCTTTCCAGGCGAGACAAGAACTTGAAATCGCCAGAAGAACTGAGAACGCCTGGAAGAGCTATTGGGCCATGAAGGACTACATGAAAGGCAAACTTCCACTCTGCCTTAAACGTAAACTGATGGACGCATGCATTCTCCCCATCCTCACATATGGTGCACAGACTTGGTCATTGACGAAGAATCAACGAACCGCCCTTGGGGTTTGCCAAAGGGCAATGGAGCGCAGTATCCTGGGTGTCAAATTGACAGACAGGATTCGTAACACCATTCTGCGCTCCAAAACAAAAATTGCCGACGTAACCCAAAAGTCTGCACAGCTGAAATGGGATTGGGCGGGACATGTATGCCGTATGTCAGGTGACCGCTGGGCGAAGGTTTGTACTACTTGGGTACCGAACGCGAAACGACCTCGAGGTCGACCCAGACAAAGGTGGCGTCATGACCTAGACGAACATGACACAAACTGGGCCACCAAAGCTGAAGACCGGGCTGTCTGGAAGGAGGGAAGAGAGGCCTTTGCCCAGCAGTGGGACACAATAGGCTGAAAATAATAAAAATAAAACTTAAAAGTATATTTGACGACCTCGTTGGCGTAAAGGTTACCATGCCGGTCTGCTAATCAGAAGGTTCCGGGTTCGATTCCCGGCCCGGTCAACATCTTTGTTCTTAACTAAATTTGTTGGCTGTGGGTCTGGGTGTTAAATATGTATTTATATATAATATGTATGTATGTATGTATATGTAGTATATCAGTTGTGTTAGCAACCATAATACGAGCTAGAAATGGTTCAGTTTGGGGCTAACCAGCCGTGTGTGAATGTGTCAAAAAAAAAAATATTGCAAGTCTTCGTCGCGGTTGAAAAGTAAACTTAAAGCCAGTTTATAAAATATATTTTGCCACGGCAACTGAACTAAAGAAATCCAGCTAGCCTTCAGTTGTCAATCAAACAGCTCGGAGTGGCTGCATCGTGTCCATACATATTCAGGGCATATCGCAAGTCGTAAGCACGGAGCGACTCCGATTGTCATCACGAAATGCGAAGACCCGACGCGTATGGATGTCGGTGTTTGCTTTGTTAGTCCTTGAGAAAACGTAGATATAAGCTCACTGCATTGTGTTAGTATTCGTGGACACGTAGACGTTTCTGCATATTGCACATATTTCAGTGTAAAAATACACGTAACAGTCTTCGAGAGTTATTTGATATGTAATTTGATGAACTTTCAAAAGATGTCTGTAACCTCCCATTTTAGCCTTTAGTCAATGTACGAGTAAGATATATATGTATATATAGGCTGGATCTTGAATATACAGTTTTACAATTATAAACGGTTAAAGTTGTTGGAAAAAATTGGTATCAAAATCGATGTAAATATTTATAAGGTTGTTCTTTAGACGGCTTAGAATTTTTTGAACTGTTTTTCAATAATTTGAACTGTTCATAAACTCCTAATTTTTGCTTTATTACATTTGACCAAAATCATCATAAATATGTTACTTCCTAAAAACAACATATTATTATGATTAGCGCCAAATTAGTAAATGAAACAACGAAGTATAAAATACACTACATTCTAAGAGTTTGTTTGTTTGTTTCATATATTAAACTATACATAAACTTTTGTAAAATCGTAACCTAAATAAAAATACAATTTGACATGCTTTGTTCATATACTTTTGCTCTTAAAGATAACATAGTATCTTCTTCTTCCTTGCCTTATTCCACTAGGTGGGGTCGGCACAGCAAATTTTCCTCTTCCACTCTCCTCTATCAGCCGTCGTCTCTACACTCACTCCGTTCACTCTCATGTCCTCATTCGCACACTCCATCCATGTCTTCTTCGGTCGGCCTCTTGCCCTTCTTCCTTGCACTTCCATTTCCATACATCTCCTACTAACATGCATCTTCTCTACGCATTACATGCCCATACCACGCTATTAAAGATAACATTAGTTAACGTTATAAATGATAACATAGTATAAACACAAAATATATGAATAAAAGAACAAAGTATAAAATTCACTACATTGAACTAGTTTCTTTCAGATATTATACGATACTTCTGTGACACCGTAACCTAAACTAACATTAAAATTTTAAATTATTTTCCAATCGCAAAGCAAAAAGATCCCGCCTTATTACAATAACGTGCGTTAAATAAATAACCGAAACGGAACGTTTTAATTTCGCGCACAAACGTCGTAATTAATTGCCCCTTTTAACTCAAACAAGTGACGATTTACTCGTGTAATTGAAAAGCGTAAATCACGTACAAGCAAGCAAATCAACTCTCTACAAGCGAAGCTGATTGATCTCACACTTCCTGCTAACTGTTATATGGTTTATGTGTGGAACTAGAATAAACGGAAGAGTAACTCCATACAATTGCCACTTAGAATTCGGATCCATCTTCGCACATTATACTACTATGCCAACGAAACACACACACACAAAGCTCGCACGCGATTGGTGCCGTGCCACACCATGTGACGCCAGGCGGGCGCGCAGGTAGCTGTTTTGCCCCGCCCACCGCGGTATTTTACGATTACGCGTGGAACCATATTATCGGACAAGTTACTCTTCTAGTTATTCTAGTTCACTGGTAGTTACTTAGGCCTGGTTGCACCAGCTTAGTCAGTAACAAAATGTTAAATTCCGATTAAGCAATAACAGTAACCGTAACCGCCCAATCTTCGCTGGTTAAAGCTCTGGTTGAAGTTATCTAGCTGTCAGATGCGTCAATTGACTGTTAGCAACCGTAATACAAACTAATAATGGGTTTTTATGGGGCTAACCAGCCGTGTGTTAAATGTGTACTCTAAATCTAATTATTTATTTGTATTTTTTTTTCGTTTGAAAGGCGGAATTGTTCTTACAATTGTTTTATGAAAATCTGCCCTGCAATGAGAGCGTAGTACACTGCTTATACTATTAGCCCAAGAGCCCATACGTTTCTGACCTTCGTCATTTAATAAAAGCTGAAAATTGTTCTATGTGTGTCCCTAGTAGAGGTAAGAATGATCCCCAAACATGAAGCTGAGGCAGCAGTGGCTTTGGCAGATAACTGGTAACAAAGGTGTATAAAATTCCATCTCAAATTCGTTATAGTATAAAACCTGATTTTTTCACATTTGATTCATAATAATATCAAAAGTCGCGTTGCTCATTGCCAGACGGTTATTATGGTGGCAACCCTCTGCCAGACACCCTTAAACTATTATAATTTATGAGTATACTTACGTTATATTATAAAACCTAAATTTTATATATAATCTTTTGGGGGCCTATTAATCTATGTTTACATAAAAGCCGGACAGTTTCGATAGTTCTATCATGTTGCCAGACGCATTCAAAGTGAGCAGTTGTTCGGGGAGCAAGGAGCGTATACAGTAACTAGTGCGAGTTAGACAGAGCGCTTGGTCTAATGCAGCCCTTCAGTGTGCATCCACTGTAATCAAGTTTTTTTTATTATTAATTTCTTAATCAAAAAATTTCATTATTCTTTTTTTTTACAGTTTGAATAACAATTTTTTTTTTTTTAAATATTAGGACATTTCACACACGGCTGGTTAGCCCCATACTGAACCATTTCTAGCTCGTATTATAGTTGCTAACATAACTGATATACTACATATACATACATACATATTATATATAAATACATATTTAACACCCAGACCCACAGCCAACAAATTTAGTTAAGCACAAAGATGTTGACCGGGCAGGGAATCGAACCCGGAACCTTCTGATTAGCAGACCGGCATGGTAACCTTTACGCCAACGAGGTCGTCAAAATAATATAAACGAAAAATAATATAAATAAAATTATTAGAGTTTCAATATGATTGAAGTTGTATTAGAACAATTTTAATGGGTATTGTTTTAAATATTTGTCATTCAAACTGTAAAAAAAAAGAATAATGAAATTTTTTGATTAAGAAATTAATAATAAAAAAAACTTGATTACAGTGGATGCACACTGAAGGGCTGCATTAGACCAAGCGCTCTGTCTAACTCGCACTAGTTACTGTATACGCTCCTTGCTCCCCGAACAACTGCTCACTTTGAATGCGTCTGGCAACATGATAGAACTATCGAAACTGTCCGGCTTTTATGTAAACATAGATTAATAGGCCCCCAAAAGATTATATATAAAATTTAGGTTTTATAATATAACGTAAGTATACTCATAAATTATAATAGTTTAAGGGTGTCTGGCAGAGGGTTGCCACCATAATAACCGTCTGGCAATGAGCAACGCGACTTTTGATATTATTATGAATCAAATGTGAAAAAATCAGGTTTTATACTATAACGAATTTGAGATGGAATTTTATACACCTTTGTTACCAGTTATCTGCCAAAGCCACTGCTGCCTCAGCTTCATGTTTGGGGATCATTCTTACCTCTACTAGGGACACACATAGAACAATTTTCAGCTTTTATTAAATGACGAAGGTCAGAAACGTATGGGCTCTCGCTCTATATGCTTAACAAATCTATAGTGCCTAATAATAATTTTATAATTGATTTACTTACCGGTTGCCAAGTAACTCGCGAGCCGACTTTGAACTGTACGCGGCAAAAACATCGAAACCAATAAGGCAACAGTTGTCATGTTAATTACAGATGTTAATATACCGACGTTTCTGTACGAAGCTGTTAAATTAATATGCTGGAACACGGGGCACTTAGGGTTGCCACAGATTTCAAATATTCCAACGCAATGTCAATAAAAAAACTTCTCTAAAAAGTTTTTTTTATTCACTACAGCATTTAGCACTAGGTATATTTGACCAGCGATGTGCGTAATCACACGAGCTAGCGACACTTTGGCCTAAGATGGAGTATGTTTATTTTGGGATAACAAGCTCTCAAGGAGTTTACCGGACCACGCAGTTAGGTGCTTAAAGACATATTTTTCAACTTGAGACTTATTTTTCGATTTGAGGATGGTTTCTAGCCAGACTAGAAAATAGCCTACCACCATGTAAAATCTTTGTTTGAAACACCAATTTTTGGACATTGCGTTCTGTATTACTCAGTGACATGTTGTTTTGGATGGTCGTTTTTTTTTATGAAAGTGCTAAAAGCAGTTGATTACTTTCATAAAACAAGCCCCCAGACGACGTTGAGACTGGTTTTACTCGGGTGTTCAAGTTTTCATGTGCGTAATAAGGCATAAAAAAATTCAGTGTCATATTTTTCGTGGAAAACACACATTTTAGAACCAGAAAGGGTTCTAAAATATATTTGCTTCTACTCTAAAAACTATGTTTTTGTTTAATTTTTGTGTCGTTACACATTTTTAAAATGCAAGTTTAAGCTTTATCTTTATTTGTTCTTTTTTGTCCCGGTTTAACGCGGATGCTAGTACAATACTAAAATACCATAACACAGAATTATAAAATACACATTTTAATAATACCGTATTCTTTATTCTATTTTTTTTTATAATTTAAATACACTAGTATTATAATTCAGTTAACCCAGTACAGAGCAATCATAGGAGAAATAATTACATGTTCATTAGCGCGACTGGAACACCACGCCACATCGCGTGTCACCCCTACGTGGTGGCTGTGCCTTGTAGCTACGTGTTGCCAAATAATTATATACTTAAGGCGCGGCTCTGGTATGACAGACGGAGGTGTCAGCCCTGATAATGCTACTGTCTTGAACTTGTGACTTCTGCTTACAGCAATTTGAGCTCACAGATACATATGCTGAATATAGACGGGTTGAGCTATAGCGCATGTAGCTCGGTTTTTTCTGGGTAAGCGGTAAGCGCTCTCTCTACCTAAGATCGTAATATTGCTTGCCATCGGGTGAATTGTGATCAAGTGCAAGCCCATTTATAGTTTTAAAAAAAGGACAGTTTTAATTTGGTGCAATCTTCGTTTTTGTTTTGCGTGCGTGGAGGTAGTAGACAAATAATATATTTGTCTTTTTTTATATATTTGTTCAATATAATATTTGATGCCACTAAGAAGAAAATCACATGGATCTTATTATACTTTGCTTGTATTTGAAAACTTCTTTGGCGCAATGATTACCATGCCGGACTGACAACTCGAGGGTCCCGGGCTCGATTCCCAGCTCGGCCAACATCTTTGTGATGAACTAAGTTTTTTGCCTGTTGGTCTGGGTGTTAAATATGTACCTGTATTCATGTATGTGTATGTATATGTAGTGTATCAGTTGTGTTAGCAACCACATTACAAACTAGAAATGGTTATGGGGCTAACCAGCTGTGTGTAAAATGTGTCTTAATATATATTTATTATTAACTTGACAACAAAATTGAACAGATTCTAAACAGATCTGCAGTCTGTTAGTGATGTCTTGATACCAATAGGATATTGTTTGGCTCCGTATTGATCTCAGTCAATAGATAATCGAACAATGGCAAACGTTCGCACCAACTGACGTTGCTGTCCAGTGCCTAAGCTGAGCATTGATATGTGTGTGCAGTGCGATGGTACGCATTGATAGTTAAACCCTGCGGCCTTGCAACTTAGTGTACTAGGTTTGAACATTCAAATTCTATGCGACTTGGACTGTGAGGTAATTTTTTTTAGGTCACATTTCACACACGGCTGGTTCAACCCACACTGAACCATTTCTAGTGCGTATTATGGTTGCTAACACAACTGATATACTACATATACGAGTACATACATTATACATTATTTTATAATTGCAAAGGCTGCGGCCGGGGATCGCGTAAAAGTTATTTTTTTTGGATTTTTTATACTACTTATATATTTTTATAATTCAAATTATGTACATGTAAGTGTAATTATGATCGAGCTTTAGATCCTTGACATGACGCGCATTGCCCAGAGACCGCCGTGTCTGTAGCTACAACAAAAGGTAGCTAGGTCTTTGTCCCGCTGATAGGTGCACGCTGTTTTTTTTTAATATTTATGTATTTTTATGCTCATAATTGAAAAAGCTTACAAGACAAATAAGTTAATACGAATTAATTTTTGAATTTGAATATCTTTACTCCGAGTATGATTTATAGTGCCCTAGAAATATTGAAATTGGATGGTACGAGTAAATATAACGAATAGTAATGGATTCACACCCTTGCATTATTCGTATCATAAGTGGTGCGCAATCAAACGGAAGCACCTTTACAATATTAACAGCTGAACCGACCTTCGCCCGCGGTCACATATCCGCGCCCCATCCGCCCAATACCACGCCTTTTGTAAATTATGGTATAACGTAAACGGAAGAGTAAACGAGAATCGACGCTTGCGTGCGCCGCACGAGGCGATAAGTAAGCAAATGTCGTATTTCTCCGGCGATTCGGTAAGAATGGAACTGCGTATGGGCGCAATAAGTTACAGATGTTTGTGAGCCCGCCAGCGCTCCTATATTTTTCCTGGAGTTGGCAAGGAAACGCTCTCGGCTTAACTACCGGAAGTAAAATTGATAGGCAGATTTGGAATGAGTGTTATTGCGTTATTAGGTGATCACAGCATATGGTATGGCCCTAACTGTCTTTACTCGCTTTCTTAAGCTACTTCATATAGATTGCACTTCTTGAACAAAACGTCCCAAGGCGCCTTCGCCGTATTTGCTTGTCAATAGAGTTCATTTATTAGGTACGCTTATTTATGCTATGAAGATTTTTAATACTCGTATATTTGGCGCCGCGGCAAATACAAGACAATGCCTTACCAATTCCAATATAACCGAAAATGGCCCCAATACCCTAAATGCAGAATATAATAGCGTCCCAATTTGGCGTCCCGTAAATATCCAATGTCCTGGGGACCGAATTACTGGGAATCATTGCGGTAACAACCGGAGTCCTGTTCACGCTTGTATCCTCCATTCTGTGCTCCGATACCTCATTTATAATGCACCCTTCTCCGGATTCGGCACCGGCAGTACGTGAAGCTGCTTATTTGGTGTTTTCAAAGACTATAAGTGATATGATACGGCTTTTGTTGGAAGAAAAGAGGATTTTCAAATGACTACGATGGTTTAAGCTTGGAAGTGAAAATAAAATGTCAAAGTGAAGGAAGCTATTAAATTTAAAATTTCAGTTGCAAATTTGCGTTGTTAAATAAATCATTACTATGTAGAAAAATAACTTCTCAAATCAGCTATTGGTTAAATAGCTTATTAGTTATTGTTATTGACTAGATTTAATTTAACCATAATAGTTAATCTTTACGTTTTTTGACTACCTCGTTGGCGTAATGGTAACCATTCCGGACTGTAACTGTAACCAGAGGGTTTAGATTCCTGGCTCAGCCAACATCTTTGTGCTGAACTAAATTTGCTGGCTTGTCTGTGTCTATATAAGGTATTTGTATATGTATATCAATTGTGTTATCAACCATAATACAAACAAGAAATGGTTTAGTATGGGGCTAACTAGACTTGTGTGAAATGTGTCCTCATATTTATAATTATAATTTACTTATGAAGTAGCACATTTGAACCCCGCTCAGATCCCATGAAACGGCGTGGCGTTATATTATTTATTATCCGAGTGTCGTTGTGGCCTTCTCAATAGACGGCGCCTATCCGGCTTCCCTGTGTAGGCTATCCTACATGATTCTCTCCCAGCTTAGCCTTAGGATATGTCCAAGCCATCGAAGTCTGTGAGCTCTCACGATGTTTTGTTTGCCAAATAGCTTCTTGTTTTTGGAATTTCCACCTTTCCCACTAGACACAACCAAAACATACAGTAAAAAGTTAATGCTATTCCTTGAGCTGTTTATTTACGAATAAATATAGTATATATGAGTAAAAATAAATATAGTACTTAATTACATATTTGATTATGTATTGTGTCAGATCATTGTTTCACGTAAAGGAATTTTCACTTTGTTTATCAATAGATCGTAAAATTAATCGTTTCATGTTGGATTATTTTTGGTCGGTCTATTGTGTTGTTATGATGTGGTATTATGAATACGTAATGGTAAGATTAAACAATAGATAGATTATAACACCGGGATATCTGACACTCTGTACGAAGCATGGTAATCACAGATTAAGAAACCGTTTCTTGTGGGGAGATCAAACGTTATGAATTATCTTCAGAAGTTAGAAGAGAGCTTTACTTATCCGTTCACAGTTCAGTATTTATTATTCGCAAAAAGATTTCTATGACAGTAAAATCCGTTCTGAATTGCTGGTGATAAAAATAATAATATGGCATTTGAATCGAATAGTTACTTAATATTCAAGAGAATTTTCCCACTTAATTCAGATTCTTATTTTATATGTATTTTCACTTTTTATCTCCTGAAATAAACGACAATTGTTATAATGTTTACATTTTTATTTGCTATTTCGTTACCAGATGTGGTATTTGTAATTATAAGCATGTACGATATATTCGTCTTTCAGCTTGGTTTGGTCTTGGTTGCAAAAAAAAAGTAAGACTTAGCAACTATGCTATGTATCCTCTGTCTACATAAGCGTTAAACAGAATGAGTAATGTTATGTCATAAATAAATAAATATTAGAATTCATTTCACACACGGCTGGTTAACCCCATACTGAACCATTTCTAGTTTGTGTTATGGTGGCTAACACAACTGATAAACTACATTTTTATTTAATTATATATAGATACTTAGCACTCAGACCCACAGCCAACAAATTTAGGTAAGCACAAATATGTTGGCCGAGCCGGGAATCGAACCCGGAACCTTCTGATTGGCAATCCGGCATGGTAACCATCGCGCCAACGAGGTCGTCAAACGTACTACATTCGATACAAAGTAATAAGCTGCGAGTACCTCAGTCGCCAATTACTCGTCGATATTCCGATATAATCTCTCGTTTCATCTGCCGTGTATCGGCTACAAAATGTTATATTTATTCACGCGTACCGGCACACAAGTTTCCTATTTCCCTAAATCGAATATTCCGAGTGTGTCTCGCCTGTTTGCCTACATCGATGGAAGTGTGTCGCACTAAAATACTTATTCTTGGGCAAATATTCGCGGTTGGTTGATGTGTTTTCGCTACTTTAGGTCTGGGGATATCTTAGTTGGAATTCTAGAGCTTGATACGAAATTGTACTGGGATTTCCAAATGTTGTGGGTTGAATAGCTTAACTATCTTAATAATTGAATACGCGACATGCGTGATACTTATTCTTGGGCAAATACTCGCGGTTGGTTGATGTGTTTTCGCTACTTTAGGTCTGGGGACGGGGAAATCTTAGTTGAAATTCTAGTGCTTGATACGAAATTGTACTGGGAAACTATGTATAGTTTGCAAAATTGTATGTTAAACGTATGTTTCTTATTAAATTTTATTGATACTAATATCAATTAGTTTATAATATGATAAAAAAAATATCATATTTAGCGTACTTGTTTACAAATTGTATCAAATGACGTCAAGACCCAAGTCGCATAGCATTTGAAACGGATTGTACTTATTATTACAAGACAAATTTCTTTATACGGCTTCGGTTTATATTTGTACGCTCCGTATGACTGATCAGTCTCGTCTGCTATGGATTTAAAAATATTATCTCTTTTTTTCTCTTCGGTAAAAATACTTTCTCGATATGGTTTTCTTTGTACAGAAATCGAGAAACGATCACTAACGTAATATAAATGTTCGGTTCAATGTTATAGTTAAGTGTTAGTTATGTAATTAGTTTGTTATGGCCATACTAGATGGCGCCACCGGTAAAATTAGATCGCGGTGACGGTTGTCTCACCGCACATATAAGCATTTTTAATACCGTTTGCAATACAGACTTTTAAGATTCAATATCGAATAGTTTCATTTCTCTCCTCGGCTCCTACATAATTTTGTTAAACTTTTAACATGGTCCTATTCGAGCCAAATTTACAGTGACCTAGGGTCAAGTAAATAATCAACCCAAGTGTACTGTGTACACTGTCCGGATTTTAGCTACAGCACTAGAAACCAGTGGCAGACTGCTACTGAACGTTGTGCACATCGCGTTCCACCCTTACAAGGAAGGGTCAGCGCGATTGGTTGTGGAAGGCGTGACGTGGTCACCCCGCAACTGAGGAAGCCTGAAGATACCGGAAGGAGGAGCCAAGGAGCAAACAAACAACTACTTGTGTCATCAGCAGCAGTGATGTCATAAGCCACTTCGGATTCCAATCAGTGAAGACAAAGGACTTTGTCTCATCAACAAAAGTGATATCAGTGGTTTGTGAAGCGATCAACCGTGAGTACAAGTTTTATCAAAATTATTAATCAACTTTGGACTTGTGTTGTTCTCGTGTGCATGCTTGCAAAAAGTGTTCAGACGAAGAATTCACGCCCGTTTTCACCCACAAGTGAATAAAATATTCGAACATTTTGCAGTGACTTTTAAACTAAGAACTGTTTGAACTTTAAAATATTCTGTTGTGTGTTTAACTGTTTTATTCTGTTAAAAATATAAATTTAAGTAAAAATTAGAACCTTCTTACTGTTTGTTATTAAATTACAAAATGGCTTCTATTATCAAAAGTATTATGTGTTCAAAAAGTAACTTAGAGAAATCTTATGAGAATTACAAGAAGTCTCCTAAAGACCGTCTTGCCAAGGAATCTTACTTAAGGACTAGATTAGAGGCTTTAGAAGACCAATGGAAATTGATAACAAACAGTCACACGAAGTTGAATAATGAGCTTACCGAGGTTATTCAGAAACACGAATATTTTACGAACAATGTATACGCGGATATCGAAGAAATTTATGTCAATTATAAATCAGACATCAAAGAAGCGCTTTCCATATGTGAAGCAGTAAGCTCTTCAAGCAGTAACATGCAGTTACCATATTCATATAAAAACGAAAGTCATGTTCATTTACCCAAAATAAACATACCCACATTTTCTGGCACTTATTCGGATTGGCCTAGTTTTCGAGACCTGTTTTTATCGTTAATCCACAACAATGGCAGCATTGATGACGTGCAAAAAATGCATTATTTGAAGGGGCATTTGTCAGGAGATGCCGAAATGCTCCTTAGAGATGTAACTATCACTGCGGCAAACTATTCTGAGTCATGGGCTATCTTGAACCGCAGATACAATAATAAAAAATATTTAGCCAATAACCTTCTAAAGCGGTTCATGAACCAACCCGATATAAGTGCAGAATCATGTGCAGCAATTAAGGAAATGTTAGACACTACAAATAACATGCTAAATGGTTTGAAAAATTTAGGAATCAATATTGATTCATGGGATGTAATCATAATCTATATCATAACCACTAAAATCGATTCTGAGACGCGCAAACTTTGGGAGTCAAAAATAAGTTTATGTGATGATCTGCCTACCTTACAACAAATGCGAGAGTTTTTAGAGTCCCGTTTTCGCTCCCTCGAATTTATTGATACAAAAACAAAATTCAAACCAAATTTTTCAAACCACAAGGCAAAGGTGATGCACGCTATTGAAACTGGTTCCAACTCTGGAACAGATATGACATGTCCATTGTGTGAAACTAGCGATCATAAATTATGGCAATGTAAAGCCTTCAGCAAACTCGATTGTAACACTCGCCGTGATTTTGTCCGAACAAACGGATTGTGCTTCAACTGCTTAGGTCGGAACCACTCTGCCAATGCTTGCCGGTCGGTGACCAAATGTCGCATTTGTAAGCACAATCACCACTCACTGCTTCATCAAACGTCAATTCCAGATACACGATCGCCTGAATCTCTGCAAGCAAAGGTGACGTCTGACTCACCATCATCATCGTCGTCCTCCGAAAGTGCTTCACTGGATTCCAACGTCACGGTTTGTTTTTCCAAGGAAGTCTCATCTAACCAAATAATTTTGGCAACAGCGCTTGTTAAAACAGAATCTAAAAACGGAGGCACACAGATGTTGCGTGCACTGCTAGATCAGGGCTCAGAGGCCTCTTTTATAACCGAAGCAGCAGTTCAGCTTCTCGGTCTCAAGAAAACTCCGCAAAGATGCCTCATCACTGGACTGGGTGGTGACCAAGGCTACATTACGTCAAAACACATTGTGCCGATAACCATTTTGTCAAGTCACGACCCCACATTCGAAATGAACGTAGAAGCTCATGTTTTACGGTCTGTCACGAAGCTCCTCCCATCGAAAAAGATAGAGAACATAGAATGGTCAGAGATAAATAAGATCAAACTAGCCGATCCTCAATTTAAGTCACCAAACAAAATTGACATTTTACTGGGTGCTAACACATACGGAATGATATTGCAAGAAGGCCTAATGAAGGCTCCCAATGAAAATATGATCGCACAACAAACAGTCTTCGGGTGGGTTATATCAGGTTCTACACAGTATAACACTTATTCAGGATCAGTTCAGTGCCACCACAAAAAAATTGAAGTTATAAATTTACACACGCACATTAAGGACGAAGAACTACTTAAAAGGTTTTGGGAAATAGAATCAGACAAATTCGAAGAGAAAGTTCTCAGCCAAGAAGAAAAACTCTGCGAAGAGTTTTATAAAAAAACGACAAAACGAGATCCTTCAGGGCGTTACGTTGTACAACTTCCTTTTAAAGACGACGATCCACTGTGCAAGTATGGAAACACAAAGGAAATTGCTCGCAAGAGATTTCACCTTCTTGAACATCGATTCAAAAAGGATCCTGAACTCAAAACAAGGTATACCGAAGTGATGCACGAATACCTAGACCTTGGTCACATGGAGCGTATAACGAGCACAGATGACAATAATTTCGAGTGTGTCTATCTGCCTCACCATGCCGTCATACGCGAATCTAAAACCACGAGCAAGATTCGTGTTGTATTTGATGCATCCTGCAAGGGAACCAACGGCATTTCTCTTAACGACACATTAATGGTAGGACCTACATTGCAACAAGACTTGCGCCACATCATCATGAGGTGGCGTACCCATCCCATATGTTTGAGTGCAGACATAATAAAAATGTATCGCCAGGTGTTAGTATCTCCGAAAGATGCTAACTTCCAGCGGCTGCTCTGGAGAATCAATGCGGAATCTGAAATTGAAGAGTTTAAATTAGTCAGAGTAACTTTCGGAACAGCATCAGCTCCTTACCTAGCCGTGAAAACACTGCAGCAACTAGCACTCGATGAAGCCGAAGACGCTGAACCTGGCACATCTGAAAAAATAAGAACAGACTTTTATGTTGATGATTTACTAACAGGCTGTCAAACTGTAGATGAAGGAATACAAATATTCAAGGACATGACAAGAATACTAAAAAAGGGAGGATTTGAGCTGCAGAAATGGATGACCAATAACATTGATTTAGCAAAAGCAATAAAGGACAAAAAGGGTTTTGAAGACAAAGGAGAACAAGAGGTAGAAATCAAAATAGATGAAGTTGTCAAGATATTGGGAGTCTCTTGGGACAAGAGATCAGATTCCTTCCGCTACTCTGCGCATCTACCTCCTTTGCAGAACATTGTAACAAAAAGAAAAGTCATTTCAGACATCTCACGTTTATTTGACCCACTGGGATGGGCTGCTCCCTGCGTAGTGGTTGCGAAGGTGATGATTCAAAAGTTGTGGCTATCAGGAATCGACTGGGATGATGAACTACCAGGAAATTTATTAGAAGAATGGTTGTCCTATCGTTCAGAATTAATTAACATCTGCAAGTTTTCTTTACCTAGATGGGTAAGAACAAAGAATGATGATACTTGCCGAGAACTGCATGGATTTTGTGACGCTTCAGCCGCAGCATATGCTGCTGTGGTTTATCTGAGAACAATAAACGTTGTTGGCACTGTACACGTTGACCTCATAACTGCAAAAACAAAAGTTGCCCCAACAATGCAAGTTTCAATCCCACGTCTCGAATTAATGGGCGCAGTGTTACTTGCTAAATTAATTTCAGAAGTAGCCACTGTCTTGAACATAGATCGGACACACATTCACGGATGGACTGACTCGACTATAGTGCTGGCCTGGCTCAGCAGCCATCCAAGTCGATGGAAAACTTTCATCGCCAACAGGACTTCTGAAATATTGACAAGGTTGGACAACTCGCAATGGTCCCACGTCGAATCTCAAGACAATCCAGCAGACATTGCTTCCAGAGGCTGCACACCTACAGAACTAGCACAGCACGACATCTGGCTACAGGGCCCATCCTGGATGAAAAACTTTACTCTGGAATACAACAGACCAACTTCAGTATCAACAGAATTAGAAGTACGTCAAGTCAAAACTCACGTGGTGATAGATACTACCGTTGATCCTATATGGTCCAGATTTTCATCTTTACGCAAACTGGTCCGTGTTGTGGCGTACTGTAGGAGGTTTCTGAAAATTAAGATCATGAAAGCAAATCAGCATAAGTTCAAATCTTACCTGGAGAGTTCAGAGCTCAGTGATGCTTTGAATACTTGTATCAGGCTATGTCAGGCCACAGAACTGGATCAATCCAAAAATAGTTTGAAATCGCTTAACCCGTATAACGACGACAATGGCATTCTCAGAGCTCAAGGCAGACTTCAACATTCCGGCCTAAGCGAAGAAGTAAAGCACCCCATCATACTTCCTCACAAAAGTCATTTCACCGATCTTGTTATCGACGATGCCCACAAGAATACGATTCATGGTGGACCTTTACTGATGCTTAATTACTTAAGAAGCAAGTATTGGATCATATCAGCCAAGGGTCTAATCAGAAGACATGTCCACAAGTGTGTTAGTTGCGTGCGTCATGCTGCTACTACAAAAAGTCAATTAATGGGCCAGTTACCAGCAGTTCGAGTAACACCGGCGAGGCCATTTCTCCACAGCGGCGTTGATTTTGCTGGACCCATTAATATACGTGTATCGAAAGGGCGAGGCAACAAAAGTTACAAGGGGTACATAAGCCTTTTTATTTGCATGGTCACGAAGGCCATACACTTAGAAGTAATAAGTGACCTCTCTTCTCAAGGCTTCATAGCGGGTTTCAAACGATTTACAGCAAGAAGAGGACACGTTAGCGAGATCTGGAGCGACAATGGTACGAATTTTGTGGGAGCCGCCAAGGAATTTCGTTCGTTGGTCGCTGCAGAAGAATCCTCTGTAGCCACAGAGATTCGAGAGTGGTTGAGTACCAAGACTGTCACATGGCATTTCATACCACCTCATGCTCCCAATTTCGGCGGTTTGTGGGAAGCTGGTGTGAAGTCCACAAAGTTCCACCTTAAACGTGTCATAGGTAACTCGACCCTTACTTTTGAAGAAATGACCACGGTACTAACTCAAATTGAGGCATGCCTTAATTCCAGGCCTCTTTCAATATTGCCAAGCGACCACGCCGATCCACCGCCTCTCACACCAGGCCATTTTCTAGTAGGGGAGCCTTTAGTTATAGTCCCCGAGCAAAATTATGAACACAACAATGTAGGAACTCTATCTTGATGGCAATTGACTCAGCGGATGCTGCAAGATTTCTGGCGCAGGTGGTCAAATGAATATCTCACTTACTGCTTGCAAAGATACAAGTGGTCGAAGCATAATCCAGAACCTAAAATTGGAGATGTGGTTCTTATAAAAGAAGATAATCTTCCTCCAGCACGATGGCTTCTAGGCAGGGTGGTTACCAAGCATCCTGGTATGGACCAAATCACCAGAGTGGTAACTTTGAAATGTAACAATTCCCTCATCAAGAGACCAACTTCTAAACTATGTATTTTGCCCGTAACTGATTAAGCAGTCAACGATGAATGATCCATTAAATGATACAGAACCATCCATCTTTCTTGTATTATGTCAACTTACCATGCGGCATTTAAACAAATGTTCTTCATTTTTCATATCACTTCAATCAGTAATTATTAAGAACGAGCAATATCGTTCTTGGTGGGCGGTATGTTCGGTTCAATGTTATAGTTAAGTGTTAGTTATGTAATTAGTTTGTTATGGCCATACTAGATGGCGCCACCGGTAAAATTAGATCGCGGTGACGGTTGTCTCACCGCACATATAAGCATTTTTAATACCGTTTGCAATACAGACTTTTAAGATTCAATATCGAATAGTTTCATTTCTCTCCTCGGCTCCTACATAATTTTGTTAAACTTTTAACAATAAATGTAAATCGGAACTTCTTTGAAGTATCGGACTCAGGGACCAATAAACATTGCGGACGGTGGGTGTATACTTTATTTTAGTGGTAAGTACAAAATGTCAGTAGCAAAGTCATAAATAAACCAATTATTACTAGTCACACTCGCGCATGAAAGCTTCTGAAGGATGTATAAAAACGCCAAAATCATACCTATCTGTTTTATTATTTGTTTTGAATGTGAATATAATACATCTAGTAATAATCATTTCATGTGTGTACACCAGTTGTTGTTTTAAATATGGAGACAAAATGTTATTTTTATTTTATTCTAATGTTTCAAGTTTCAATACAACTTAGTGAAATCTATATGTTTAATCTTTCTGCTGCCCTTTTTCTTGTGATTAAAGTAAATCAACTCGAAAGTTAAGTAAAGGACTGGCAAAACAAATGTATTGTTTAATCCTTTGATAAAACGAAAGTGGTTTTTGAAACGAGGACGGCTCAGTCGTACGCGCGGCCGCCGTACGTCTCGCAGGTTCGATCCTCGAAGGAGAAAATCGTGAGGAAATCATAGCATTGTGATAGAGCATTTTTAGTACTTTCCTGGCTAGCATTCACCTTCTTGTTAGAAATTCTGCTGCCAATCGTCTAGCAGTGTATTCCGGCAGCCTTCTTGGGAGCCAGTTATTCCAGACATACACCATCTTGTGCCAGTGTCGCAAACGCGTGTTGCTACGCGTCGTGCTGGTCAAATGCCTAGTTGTAATGTGTAAAGAATAAATAATAATAAATCATTTATTGCCATAAACATTACTTTTAACATTCTTTCGCAATGGGCCCCAAACTCGGCTAGGCCAGTATCTTGGGCTCCCGTGATCCTCCGTTAACTTAAGAACAGTTTATGGAACAGTAGAAAGAGTACAATACAATAGATAGATTATAACACCGGGGTATCTGACACTCTGTACGAAGCATGGTAATCACAGATTAAGGAAACCGTTTCTTGTGGTGATATCAAAGGTTAGAATTATCTTCAGAAGTAAGAAGAGAGCTTTACTTACCCGTCCACAGTTCAGTATTTATTATTCGTAAATAGATTTCTATGACAGTAAAATCCGTTTTTATTAACTTAACAACAGTTTATGGAAAAGCAGAAAGAGTACATATTCTCGTTGAATTAAAGTTAGGAATAAAAAATTACAAACATCATTTGAGTTTAGTAATGTTATTCAATTTACAGTTAGAGTTAGAGAATAACTCTGCGAATTACATTTCGGTATTCACATCACAATTACGAGTATGTTATTCGCTGGCGGCACAAGTTTTCCTCACGGAAATATTGATGAGATTCCGGTTTACGGTATACCGTACATACTTTAGGTACGCGTGGTAAGGCGGTATGCGAAAGTAAAGTAGTAGATTTTGATAAATGCTATAATATATCCGGCGTAGAATATAGAAACAAGACTTTTAAAGTTGTTTTATCATTGCTTCTGTGTTAAGAATCGTAAAAGTTCAAAAAACGATGTTAAATCTGATTCAACGTTATTTTTTTAGAAAAAATTAGGCGTTTGTACATTTAACGTGGAAAGACTTGATAGTAAGGACCATTTTCAGCTATTATTTTATGAAAATCAGACCAAGATGCCATGACTAGAAAAATCATTGAACACATACATTATATTACATTTCAAATCCAAAATGTCTACTATTTTCGTTGTCGTTGAGTACTTTTATTATTATTTTTTATTCGCCTGTATTATCTCAGTACGCATCTTAAGATCGAGCGAACGTGAATTTTAATAATCATATACAGTAAAAACTCGATTAACCGGACTAATTGTTGTTCTTAGGCATTCGGATAATCGAAAATCCGGATAATCGAAAGTATGAAAAACAAATAGGTTTTTTTTATTTTCCGAGAGAAGCTGGGCGGGGTAATGCCAGTTCCGTCCAACACGTTAATGCTTGCAAAAATACGACTTTGGACAATCACAGACCGATTGTCGCGAATCCGTATACTGAGGGCCGGATAATCGAGTTTCTAGATCATCAGAGCTTCAGATGTGGGTATGTGTGTAAAATAATACACGCAAATGTCCGATGAATACCAAAAAAAAAAAAAAAACTTACACCTCTAAAGAAAGTCAATGCAGTCTATCTATGTAGAGCCCAATAATTGTACCACATTCTAGACAGTCAACAAGTCGTTACCTGGAGAACTCGAAGGTAATGTTAGAAGCGTCCCACTACATCAAATATTCTGTGGGCTGGTTGTGTGTACCCAGCGTAAACAAACCGTAAGGTAAGGCGAGTTGCTTGCCGGTTTCAATGTTTAATTATGTTTCAAGGGATTTCGTTGCCGGAACGTTTCTTAGTAACGCAATATAGGACGATTAGGTTTTTTTGTTTTAGTATTTAATTTAATCTTTTAAGTTACTTGTCGCCTTTGCAGTTTTACCCTCGGTAATCCGAGATTAAGAGTAGCCTATGTGCTAAATAAACATATACAAACACACTCAAAAAGTTATAAAAGTTTCGCCTACTATATGTAATATTAGTGGGAGTAAACTTTTTTAAACTAAATATTTAAAATATGTTTTCGAATTAAAATTTGTGGAGAATTTGAACGTCTATCTCAGATTTAGATGTTTATGGATGTGTCTTTTTCTATCCACTCTGCAGGTAAAAAGGCGTTCTGAAAAAGTTTAACTAATACACAATGCAGTTGTTCAATAGAACAAGAATATACTTACCACAACTATCTATTATCAATATTACCGTCGAATTGTTTTTAAACTCCGACGCAAAAAGGACGGGGTGTTATAATTTTGATGGGTCGCTCTATGTGTGTGTGTTTTACTTTTTTTTTTAACTTTGGCTAGAGTATTCTCGGCTATGTTTCATGAACATCAAACCAAGACGGCCACCGCAACAAAATGGTTGAAGTTTTTACACAAAAAGACTGGAATAGTAGAATACAAACATAACGAAAATTTTAGATCCAAGGTACACCATAAAATGTTAGACGGGGTTTTCTAAATATTTTTACTTGTTGACAAAGCCAGAGACCAATTACCGTTCAACATATGAAGAACGATTATTATATACGAAGGCTACCCCAACAACGATGCTCTTTACCTTTGTTCCGTGTATGTCCAATCACGTAATATCATGTAGCTTATTTTTCCCAATAATGCTCTAACACCGATGAGTATTATGTGTTTTGTTGCGATCATTAATCTTGCCATTGGCAGTTGACATGTAATAGGTTTGTTTCCAACTCGTTCTCTGACGTACTTTTAATAAAATGTCAAAATAATGCCATTGTTTGTTACTTTGATATCGCGTAATTTGATAATTGAGTCCTTATTTTACTAAACTGGTTATCAAAAACAAAAACTACAAACTTATGAAAATCTTTGTTTAAAATAAAAAAAAAATTCAAACACTTTTGGGTGTATATTATATGTTCGAGTTAGAAAAAAATCTCATGTAAAATTAAATAATTATATTTTTTCCTCAAATAACAAACTTATTGAGTGCTTATTCCTATGGATACGTTCTGTAGTTAGTTTTGTATGGACTACCTACCAACATGATAGCGCTTAGAAGTTGGATGCAGTTGCATTGTACGTTGATTTTCAGACAAGTTTTATTTAATAATATAATTATTTTGTTGCATCACTTTTCCTAGTAAATAAAAATAAAATAAAAAATCCAAGTAAAAATTTTCCTAGTAATAAATCATAAAAAGTTATTATTTCACTATTTTTTTAAAAATAAAGGCAATATTTCTGCGTTAAACAGAATTTTGTCAATCCAGAGACAAATGAAGCTTTAAAACCAGACCTGTTAAACCTCCTGAAAGTAAAACTCTGTGGAGGCGTGCGAGTTTGTTTTATAAACGAACTTTAATTCAAGTTTACGCCGATGTTTTTCCACGCGAGTGCCCGTTACTAGCATATCATCATTATAAAAGTTGAAAAGTTAGCGGTAGTGATGCCCTAGCGGTTAGGAGCCATAATTAAAAGTTGCCGGCTAGTTTCACCTTAAAACTTATCTCGTTAAAACTTGCCACCTGAGAGAAACAAACAGTCTTCTCGCGACCGAGTCCCAAACCGTAACCGACAGAATAAATCAAACTTAGCTCACCATTTGTGTCCAAATCAACGTGTCGACGGCCATGTGGGATGAGACTCGTACAATGCTCCTCATCCCACATGCCCGGAACTTTATAACATCGTCGAAACGTGCCATTATCTTTTTATCATACCGCCAGTAATATCACATAAAGTCGGAATATTAAAAACGTTATTTATTTAGCCCCCGAAATGAAATCCCGAAATACTTTATTTAGCGCGAAAAACGCACAATAAAAATTTCATTTGCTACCCGTGACACCTGGTTTTTTACGTCGGCTAATAATATTTTCGTATATCTCCCGTTGTAATATCGCTCGCTACTCCGTTCTAGTGATATACAGAAATAATAAAATACCAGTGTTATTTTTGGCCTCCTAGCTGGGGTCCCATTCCTCGCATTTTTGCGGCGTCTTTGCGTTCGCGTGGAAATGCGAGTTTTCAGTCTTCGCGTCGGTTAAAAAGGTACGTTTTGTGCCTGAGCACGTTTTGGGCTGACTGTTTTCATATTCATGTTTCGCTACAGGTGGCCCGCATTGGGCTGCAGACCCGGAGGTAATGTAATGACTTATTTAAACAATTATATTATTCGTATTCATGTCATTTCATCGATTTAATACGACTTTTCAATTGTTGGTTTATTTATTTGCTCTATCGGTGGATCGTTTAAATCTTGGCTCAGCGAGCGTTGGCGTCGACTGCACGGCGCGCCGAGTGATGGCCGCGGCGCGTGTTCGCACCGACTTGGCTCTTCTATTTCGCTCTGCATTTTGTGAGCGGACAGCGGCCGAAACTAGTCCGAACTGAGAATTATAGGTCGCGTTGTTTTTGGCACAATCCGCGACGATTTATGCAGCGGGAGGACATCAACTGCACTCATAAAGTGTGCACGCAAGCGCTCAGCGCCCAACTGATTCATGGCACTCCGCCTGTTTTGGAATACATAGTTTATAGCGCATCTCGGCGACACCGTTGCGCTCGGGGCTCGTCGCGCGTTTCAAATTTAATCGCATGGAATTAGTTTGCGGGCGTGTGATTTAAGTGGCGTGAACGCGCTACAACGGGGACTAGCTTTTGAACACCCTGTCTTGATGTGCAGCAAACTTTGAGCCTATTAAATTAGCTGCAACTTGGCGCCGCGCTCTCCGCACGCTTGCTTCTGTTAATACGCTGTAATGTTTAGATAATGACTAAAGTTTGGTCCGGTATGTTGCATGAAAACCTTTACTGAAAATAAACACACGCCAAGTGATTATCTGAGTTCTGCGCTGAAACGGCAATTAGCTCTAGACCGTCGGTTGTGAAACTATGCAAATCATTCGTGTTTGCTGAAGTCGTTTTGGAGTTTGAACAGAAATTCCACTCACTTTGGCTTGCTCTTTCTATTTGATTATCTATGCAATGAAGTGCAATTTCTGAATTCAATGAAGTCTGCCTGTAGACTGTTTGCCCTTAATTTGTTTACTCCTGCTATCGAAATATTACGACATGAATGTGATAGACCTGCAATTGAAATTAAGCTTGCAATTTATTAACATCAAACAATTTCTTCTATACGGCGTAGTACCAAAATCTATACTTAATACAAAAATCTCAATTTTATCATATCACTTGAAGTTAATGTTACGAGTATTTAAATAAACCGTGCTATTTTTATTTTTGCAAGCTCACTTAATAATCATACTTTATATTGTATTTTTTTTTCGATGGCTTTTAGCCGCCTCACGTCTCGAAGGTTGTGGTTCGATCCCCGCCAAAATATCTCAAATACAAACAAGAACCATGCAGCGGTACTGTTTTGATTAAGCAAAATGTTTACACTCTACTATGACCGCAGTTTTTTCATTCCTCTATAAGCTTACCACATAAATAGAGTGCGAATGCCGCGGGAGAAGCATTCGCAGACCTTCAATAGTTTCCTTCTCAAACCGGACATCCACTCGCCTTTAGCTGACGTTATCTTAATCCCCTTTTCTTGGAAAAAAAGTATGAAGTCAGAAACTCCTTGAGTATTAAGTCAAACAAAGGAAACTTCTTAGTAAAGAGATATTTACGTTCGCTTATATAGAACATTTCCTAGACTTGTTAAATTTAGAAGGAGAGTTATGTTGAAAAATCTTTGTTTTTGTTTCAGGTAAGTGACGCCTACTCCGAAATATCCCACCTACACATTACATTGAAAGGTAAAATATTTGTGAAGACACTCTCAAACAAAGTTACTACGTTTTGTGAGGTTAATATTATTGTAAAGTTGAATACCGCTTGTATAAAATCATACATTAAACAAATTGCTTTGCCCAAAAAAAATATTTGTTTCACTTGGTAAGTATAATTTCAACCAGTTAAACTGCTTCAAGTTAAAGTTAAATTTAGTGTGAAACAGGTGCATATTTAATGTGTTTAATTATTTTTAATCCACTTTTTTAGAATTAAAAATTTGATTATTTATTTATTACTTAAGTAATTGATTGTTTTCTATTCGAAATTGATAACAATCTCAAAACGAAAACATAATTATTGATAAAAATAATTAGAATCTACTTTTTAATAATTTGTTTGTTTCTTTTGAAACCATTGAAGTCTGATACTACTACTCTTAGTGTTACTATGCAAGCGCTTAGGAAATGCAATTTCGACTCGAGATAGCAAATTTGAGAACTCGCGGATTAGAAATTGTAATTTCGCGTAAAAATTTAAATTGTCTATGTCTCTTATCAGCATCATCATCTTTTGCATTTTCCTAAACAGTAGGATGATCCAATTAAGTTTAGCTGAATAGCACTGGTGTGAGTTTAAGCGAAGCGTGACAAACTAAACTTAGTTTTCATTCCACACCCGAATGCCAATAGATGGATGTATTTATTTCTGAATGACCTATATAAACTCGTCTCTAATTGACGCTAAAAGATATTCCGTTAATCTCGAACGAAATCTATAGCTGCGAAGTATTATAGCTGCGAGATTTATTCTCGCGATACCAAAAAATCGCGAGGACTGAATCGAATCAAAACTTTTCCACTTTATTATTTATACTAATCGTACTTACAATTAAAAAACACTATAAAGATTGAATTTCCTACAACCGTTATTGCGTGAGGAGTCGATTCAAATCTAGTTAATGTAAAACTAACACCGTAGTAATGGAGGCTCAGCACCACCGCGGCTGGCTAAACCACTGATGTTCCAGCACTAATAGTGTGGACATTAACTAATTCGATTTACCGAAGCCTAGCTTAAACTGCCAACTGCCCGTGACACTTCCGTGTGGCACTACTAGAAATACAGTAGCTGAAACTACTCGTATTTGTATGTTTTCTCCCGTAGTTCAACAGTTAAAAGTTTTCAGGCGATCTAATTGGCAATGTTACCACTGTTTCGGGAAGAAATCATAATCTCTGCGCAAATGTTACATAATACACGACAAACATGTCGCATGAAAAAAAAATAGAAAATACATTTCCTGTGCGACAGTTGAGTCGTTAGATAAGTGCATAGTAAAAAAAAAAACAAATTACCAACTATACAAAGCTTTTCAATTTAATCTTCGCTCGCTTAGTCTCGTTTCTCAATACACATATCTTTAACGAGTCGATCAATCACATGATATGCCTAAAAACAGTGCCTGTCCTCTTTCGGGTAAAAGTGACAGTAGTGTCATACAGGGGATAGTGCCATGGGCGGGTTAAAGCATTAACTGTGTCATACCACCTCCGGTAGCGTGCTTACCTCGCGTGTTTAAATACATTAATAACATGACCATGTTCATAAATGTCCTACTGACATAACAATTTGTAGATATCAAGAGATGCAGCTCTGTTACTTTTTGACATATTAATATGCCCTGCTTTGGGCTTTATTTTCTATACACCTCTTAAAACATGATTGCAGTCTAATTTAATTATAATTAAATAAAAAAAAAACTTTGTTGTTTATAGCGCCATATACAAAAAATACATGAAAATGAAAATAAAAATTCTTTTTTGCTAACTAATTACCTGTTCTCAATTGTACTTGGTGCAGAGGATAGCAATTGCTACTCAGCGTGGAAACGCAGCCAGTGTTATGGGCACCTTTGCATCAGGTACGGTCATGGGCGGGTTTTCCTAACATTAAATGTTTTTGACATGTATAATGTTTATTATATGTATGTGTTTTGAAGATATTAAAATTATGTACATTTAAATTGTACTTATTACTATATTACATTTTGACTAGTGCAACGTGAGAATGTTATTTTTTCATTTTTTTTCTACTTGTTATAGACGCATCCCTAAGTAGGCCGTAATACGATTCTCAGCCAGATACCAAGACCCGATATCCGTAACACGCCAACCCTACTTAGCAAATTGAAATCCCCGACATTTTTCCCGCAACGACATAATTAACCCCCATTGTTAGTAAAAACATGCTTCCCACGTTGCGAGCCATATTCTGGATGCCCGAGTCACTAAGTCACGTAATTGGTC
Organism: Mellilla xanthometata; assembly: GCA_035578125.1. NCBI lineage: Eukaryota > Metazoa > Arthropoda > Insecta > Lepidoptera > Geometridae > Mellilla > Mellilla xanthometata. The sequence continues at coordinate 3,736,328 of JAPUBQ010000015.1, read as the reverse complement.
GGAAATGGCACAGCGCGAAGCCAGATTACATTCGATCACGTTCAGCCGTAAACAGTTTAGCACTGATTTTTTTCTACACGACCTTTGTGGAGAGGCCGATTGTGCTTGTTGGATGATCCAGCGAGAGAGGTCGGGAACGGAATGTGATAAGCGAATTTTTAGATGTGGAACGCTCGGTACGTGTCGCGATTTTACGAACAGCGGTTGATTGCGATCGCTGGATGCCATGAATTGCTTCCGCTTCCTGTAAACCATGTAACGTTTCAACTCTGTTGATTTTGTAGCGTAACATAAATGTACCAAGATGGAAGGCGGACCGTACCCGCGCTTTTAAATTCTTGTACGACTTACTAAAGCAAATCAATTCTAAAGCTCTTTTCCCCACCAAATGTGCATTCACATTTGCTTACAAAACGTGCACAGGAAACGGGTCAAAGAGGATTTAAAAAATGCAACCTGCATGAATATCGAATGGGAGCCGAGCCGGCCGCAAAAGGCCAAGTCACGCTCGCCAAAGCAAACATTATTATGAAAATACACAAAATGTCTGAGGTCGGACCTATCATTTTATCCAATAAGCGTCCCCATCATAATGGACGGACCCTCGCCGTTTGCCGGACATATGTCGAGGAAAATATGACACTAATAACTAAGTCAATTTCCACTTGAGCCTGCCATTCAGGCACCGACCTAATAAATTAATAGGGGCGTCAGATCAACGTCAAAGTTACATTAGGGTCAGTGTCGGCCCGAGCCGATGGCGAGATAAACCTGCCTCACAATTAATGAAAAGCTGATTTTGGGGAATGTCTGCTCAGATAAGACCGAGTTATTGGATTGAATGAGATATTATCCCCTTGTCCTTTGATGAGTTTCGATTGTGGCGCGTTAATTAATTTAGCATCACGGGATCGGGGTTTTTTCGCTGAGTAGATTGATATAGTAGGGTCCGATAAGGGAATGGATTTGGCTCCGATTTTATTCTATTCAATAGGATCGTGTAAACGCGGCCCGTTCTGAGACCTTTATCTTATTCCACGAAAAAGAAAATGAGCTCGAGAGGAGATCTGTTTTCGGCGAAGTTTTATTCAGTAAGTAAGCTTGACTCGTAACAATACAAAACGCAGTCGAAATCAGAGATATATTTTCCACGAAGTAATAAACTGTCTCAGCGCATTCGAGACGCATTCAATACCACTCCAATTGAATTTATAAACTTAAACGGGTAGTTGGTAGTTTTATTCCAAGAAACCATTAAGCAGTGCCGTCGGAGGAGCAATCCAGTTCGCGCTCCAATTAATCAACGTCCGATGTTTTGTTTCTGAATTTCGCCTGTAAAAGTCTTAATTCACGCTTAATTTCGTCTCGTTTTCAATCTCAACTTTCTACAGAAACTTCACAGCATTGTTCCGAAAGAGGTGCAGTTCGCAAACTGTAGACCGCTTCAAAGACAGCGGCACTAAATAAACTCGGGCCCCGATGAGTTTTTGTGCAAGTTTCCGCGGAATTATGACGCAGGTATGAAACGCTCCGATGTTAAAATAAAAGGAAAAGGAGAAGACTTAGTGAGTCGTTGTTCGAACAGTTCGAGATCCGGTTCAGACAAGTTGTTCTTTGACAAAGCTAGTTCTTTGGTGAGCTCCGCAGTAATTAATGTTGAGGGACTCGCAGCTTATGTTGCTTCGAGTTTTGTTATCGTGTTTCTTACATGACCATTATTTCCAAGTTTTTCCCTCTATGTCTGAAAGGTTTCGCTAGTGCCCGAACCTACTGTACCATAAATAATGAACTACATCGGTTTCTCTCTCGGGTAATTCGATGTCTTCGGATTAGGTTTTTTTTTCTCATTGCTTTTAGTGGAACTGTTTCAAATATTTCTGAGAACTTGGATTTAGAATTTACTTAGAGATGTTTCTTGTAATACTTAGAGATATGGCAGATTTTTTTAGTTTTTATTTATAATTTTCCTTAACAGCTAATTTTAATATAATTGTATTTATTTTTTCATGTCTTCCTTTATTGCTGTTCATTGGATGTAAATTGTGTTTTTTGCCATCACATATTTTTTAAGACCCTTACTAAAAATGACAAATGTTTTGTCATCAAGGCTAAGACACGAACTTAAGTGTTACATAACGTTATATTTATATTATGTAAGGTTTAAATACAACTATTCGCAACAGTATGACAATCGCAATTATTTTGTTTGGCAGGTTGCAATATTCACGATTAATTAGCCTGATATTTGTAAAGCTTTCAACACCAATTTGAAAAGTGGAATCCTGTTTTAAAATAGCAAATATTTTACGAAGCTAATGAACTAAATTAAACATAAATATTTGTCATCGTTCCACTATTGCTCTAACATAAATCAATGCCAGTTGATTACTGCGGCTAGTGATGTACTATCGACGAAATTACATCCACATTAATGCAAATCGGATATTACGTTGTCACGCATCAAACACAGCATTAGATATTCATCTGTACACACGCATGCAAGACGCATATCGACCAATGAAATCTGACACATTGACATGAGAGCGATGTGCCCCGAATGTGTTTGCGTAACAAACAGCTCGCGGAGGCGCCGGGGCTCAAAGAACTCTGGCCGGTTGCAGAGGCCATTGCATTCCGCATCAATACAAGTGCTCCTCCGGCTAGTGACATATGAGTATTGCAATTTCCGAATGCGGGGTCGTTAGTTGGCACAGCGAGAGATAGAGAAAACGATAGAGTGCTGCCAATGATTTACGGACCATTTGCGCGTCCGTTGCCGGCGCAGTGGGCGTCGACGGCTACTGTTCAATTAAAAAGTGTCAATGTATGTTGACTCGCCGCATCCCTTTTGTCTCGCTCGGTGCGGCGACCGGCAACTAGCGCGAATTGGACTTCCTCTCGGTTAGCTGTCAGTTCGTGTGAAGAGAGAGAGAGAGAGAGAGCCTACTGTTCGTGGAACTGTCGCTTGTGGTATGACGCACGAGAATAGTTAGAAACCATATTCAGAAATGAACACACCAATCTAGAACATGCGATCGAACGTCACATTTCATGTTTACTGATTCCTAGAAGCAGATAGGCTAACTCAATCAAATATACAGTGGGAATCGAGGGATTATACATACATACATGTATTGGCCTGATATACCTACATATTAGGAGAGAAAACAGGTGTATCGATACCGATTAATAGTTAATTCTAGAGCGCGTTTACTCTGTAACTTTATTCAGAAGAGCTGTTTGTAGTACCTAATGTTTTTTCCGGCAATCTCTTTGAGAGACAATTATTGCAAACTAGGCATAATCCACCTTAGGCTAAGAGTATCGCTGCCTCGTGCGGTTATGCTGGCTGCACAATGTAAAAAAATGCATAAAAAACTAATTTTATGCAGAAACGTATTTTCACTTTTAATTGCGGTTGTTCTTTTTTTTGTATAGACTAAGTATTTCAACTCTGGTGTCGAGTTTCCAAGCCACTAATAGATAGCTTCGCTTACAGCATTTAGACTTAGCGTAGCTTCAAAAATGCTACGTAAAATTTTATGCATCTCCATTAAATAAGTGTCTGTCAAGTCCAGGCGCAGACCAATAGTATCTAATCAAGTAATCAACATACAATACGTCCGCTGCGTCTGTCACTTGGAATTATGCGGCGCGATAACAATGACGTGTCTGCAGATGTCGTGGTAATTTGTGGGTGCATTATGCACGCTCGTATCGCCCGCTCGCTCGTGTGACGGGGATTGGCACAACGTCATAATAGTCTAAGAGCCCGTGAAGATCGTCCTTCACCGATCTGATAACCAGATGAGACGTATTTTTTATGAAGTATTTTATATAAACAAATATGCCTATGTATAGTCAAATGATACTTTAGCTACGTTTATCAAAAATAAAACTAACATTCTAACTGTTTAGAATCGTTGTTACTCCTATGAAGCGCATCAAAATCGAATGAGTCACCTATTTTGACTTACCTGTTTACACCTGCTTGCCAGGTAGTTATACACTGAAATGAGTAGGCAAGCATACCGAGGCATATTCTGTGCATTAAAAACTATCAGTGAAATAAATTTTATTTGGTTTTCAAAAGTATGAAGGTAATGAAAAAAAAAATCAATAAAAGTTTATTTAATTAAAAATCAGGCGAATACCGCTCCGGATCGTACCTAGCGTAAAGGCTATCCATAGCCATACAACGCGGCAATGCCACGAGCGTTATGGGTACCTTTCCGTCAGGTTCTATCCGGAGTGGCCTATTAAATTAATTTTATGAGTGTTTTTTTTTTAATTTTTACTAGTTTTTAATCTTTTAAACTGTTTGGTAAATAAATACATTTTATTGATTTCAAATATGCCATGTTACTCCCAGCGTCTTTAATAAATGATTAAAAATAGCCATGAGCACTTTTCGAATAACACACAAAAGAAGCAACTCAGAGGCTCTTGGGTGGCTTTGAAAACTCTCGACATCGGAGCTTGGTCATTTAGGTCATACGAAGAAGAAGAAGACTCAAAATATAAACATAAATATTAAGACACATTTCACACACGGCTGGTTAACCCCATACTAAACAATTTCTAGTTTGTGTTATGGTAGCTAACACAAGTGATACACATACTTATACATATTTTATATAGATACATATTTGACACCCAGACCCACAGACAACAAATTTTAAATAAGCACAAAGAGGTTGACTATGCGGAGAATTGAACCCGGAACGAAACGTAAATCCTGTTTAAATTACATTCACATATTATGTTATTGTCACATATGATTGTTATGTAGCGAAAAATTGGCTAGATGCGAGACGGGCTAATGCATGAAGGGTTCCGTGAAAAAAAAACCATGTGTGTTGAATAAGAGCCCGCCTAAAATATTTTTATAAAGTTATATACATATATTCAGTAAAAAAATTAAGCGTCTACCTGTTACCGTAATTGGTATGTAGCAAAAAAGACGAAAATTATACGTTTATTGTATGGGGACCCCTCTTAATTATTTTTATTATTATTAGTTATTATAGCGTCACGGGTAATACACGGCTTTTACCTAGCTTCATGAATCTTAATGTGTCAATATTATCAATTAAAAATAATTCCAATAACAAACATCGAGCGTCCGACGTCGCGGCAGGCCCAGACCGAGATGGCGGGACGAACTAGATAAACACTGCAAAAACTGGCAAGAAATATTAATAGATCGTGATAAATGGAAAGAGGGTAGAGATGCCTTTGCTCTTCAATGGGACAAAACAGGCTCATAATAAAAATAATAACAAAGATCCTACACGACATTCCTGCTCACATACATTGAACTATCTCATCGTAGGTAACCTACATTCAAATAAGAGTAGCAAAGCCGCAATAGCACAAAACGTCACCAGCGAAACGTACAAACGTCCCACTGAAATGTCATCAAGTATTCCACCGCTAGCCTCTGCGATGTCATGAATGTACTGCTCAGAGTGCGTTCACAATCACATGCATACTTAGAATACGTAAAATGCCAGGTGTTCACTCGGTAGACGTTTTAAATTGAATAGCGTTATTCTAGCTCCCGACGGCTGGACTGGTGATGGGCGGCCGACCTATATATTGTCTGGGACGAGATTTAAAAGGCATTTGTAATGGTATCGCATTCATATCGCATTTGGTATTTAGGTGGATGTGTTTTATTGTACTCTGTAAACTGTTATCGTGAGGCATATTACTTGTATTTGCACGAAACGGTCACACTTACTTAAAAAAAACGTTGAATATACGTGCAACGGGTTTTGACGCATTACGAGCGTCATCATCGGGGACGAGCTTCACCCGATGATGACGCCTGGAGAGCCAGAGTCATAGCGCCGTTCACTTCCGATATATAATCAGCCTTGTTATATAATTCAGGTACAGCCTTGGATCTAAATTCGTGATTCGCGTTATGAAAAGCTGCACAAAAACCTCTGAATATATTTAACTAACCAATGCATATTTTTAACGTATATTTTTTACATAGATGATACTTTAAGTACTACGTTTTAATTTAATACCACAGTATCTTCTGTTTTTCTTACTTGTGAAAGCAAACGCCAAGTAATCGTATACGAGTGTAATATTCTTAACGAGCATGTAGACAGTAATGAGGGCGCACTCACCAAACACGGCCCGGCTCACCTCCGAGCTCCCATCATACGATATCACGGAACGCCGCCGGATATAAACGCTACCGAATATTCAGTACGAAATTCATTAAACTCTAACACGAGTTTTCACACAGACATGAACTGTATAACTGGGAGCCGCAATTAAAAGTTTGCTTAGAGAATATACGCCAACATTTTGATTTAAAGTTTGCGGTTCCGCTCGACGCCGATGGTGGGCCGCGACCGCGCCGGTTTTTCACGTCAAAAGCACAATTTGAATACGCCCTCGCGGATTTACAAATATCAGCATTCCGGACACGAGCCGGTGGAATTTCTTAGTCGGTGCTTATTCGATAGCGAATCGTACTACAGCTATTATATGTACGCTCGTTATTTACGCGCCAGTATCTAGGTAACCTTCTTATTTGTCAAATAATTAATAGTTTAAAAAAACTAAAAAACACGCTTTTTATAGAAAACCGTAATTTTATCAAATTAGTGTATTGTCATCGGTCCTCAATAAATCTACAAAGTTTGAACGAAATCTGGCCGTTTAAAGTGGTTCAAAATCGCGCCCAAAGAAGTCGGTTACAAACAAACATAGATACAAAAATACAAAAAATTTAATAATTTTATCAAATTAGTGTATTGTCATCGGTCCTCAATAAATCTACAAAGTTTGTACGAAATCTGGCTGTTTAAAGTGGGTCAAAATCGCGCCCAAAGAAGTCGGTTACAAACAAACATACAGGTGAAGCTAATATAAAGCGTGTAAAAACCATTAAAATGTTAATCTGGATTTGTTTTCCAATGGAACTGTTTTTTTATTCATGTAGTTAGCAACCTATTCTATGCTATCAGTACCTTACTAACCTACTTATTTCCCAAAAACCTAGCTATTTAAATGCTGATTTGGATTTGTTTTTCTACAATTGTTTTTATCATGTAATTAGTAGGTAACCCATTCTATACTCAGCCCAGTACGTACCTTTGAGTCACTCCTACGTAACATTAGAACGTGTTACGACATTCTTTATGTGCGCACTCGCCCTGAGAAGCCACGTAACGGCGGCGCACTGTAACCTCTACGCGAATGTATTACGAGACGTAGCATAAAATGTCGACGTAGAACTTCCTTTTACCGCGGATTGGCTACGTGTTAAATGGCTACGTACGACGGAATGTGTAATTGCTTCTACGAATCGTAGCTCGTAGCGCTACGAAATCTGCCGCTTTTGTTGACGATCTTTTGTTACAGGTTTCGCTTGAGTGGCTCTATTTAAGATTTTAATAGGCAATTATATATATATATATATTTTTAATGTTCCGTATCTAAAAGGTTAAAACGGGACCCTATTACTAAGCCTCCGGTGTCTGTCTGTCACCAGGCTGTATCTCAGAAAGAAGTTGGAAAGCTGAAATTATCACAAATTAAAAAAAAACAAGAAAGAAGAAAGAAAATAAATTTATTGTGCAGAAAACAAAAAAAAAACATACAATAAATGATGCAAGTAGATAATAATTATAACTAATAGTATGTGCTAAAATTATAGCTAAAATCGTTTTTTATTGTAAATCGTTGTTGTGTTCTTAGACTAGTAGTTAACTAGTATAAGAACACTTGTTATTATAAAAAATTTTGGTTCAAGTGTGTTGCTTTAATAATTTTAACAAACAGGTTCTACTATTACATATTATGTAAAAATATTGCATGCTGGCAGGGCATTCTGAGATTATCAAATCGAGAGTGAATAGGCTCCTTCTAGGTGAGCGTGCTACAACGTAGGCCACAGCGCTGCTTAACATCAAAAGTGGACCTATCACACTAAAAAAAAAAACTGTCGCCAAACACCTAACAGTGTGGTATGGCCCACTTGAGGCTAGTGTCTCTAACTCGTGTAGTTACTCGTATAGCTTATCAAATCAATATTTGTACGTAAATATTCAAGTAATTACAATGTTGTGGACAATAGTCATTAATTGTACCTCTACAATACAACCCTCGAAAAGCATTCCAACATCACATTTAACAAGCAAAACAAGCAGCGACCGGTTGGCCGCTTCATTATCCCCACGCTCGCTATCAATTAACGAGCTCGCGATCGCTCAAATAATAATGGTTGAATAAAAACTGCACTACAATATTCATTAGTGCATACGTTTTAATTGGACGCCTGGCGCCGTGTTGCTGCAATCGGTACGAGCCGATAATTGATCTTCTGGCACCCCTAGCACAAGTTCTTCTCGATGCGTAACGCTAAAGTTATAGGTTTCCTTTCGTATTATTCGTATGAGCAAAGTGACCAAACTCAGGTGACGAGTTTTCCCACCCGATTGCCTCTGATTCGGCTTAACGACTGCTAGTCGGGACCTACAATTGACCTGTCACCCGAACCACGGTAGGTGACAATGCCACTACACAGATCACGTGTCACGTGATCTAGTATGTCACAACTTTTTGAATTGTTATATCTCAAAAACGGTGGCTCATAGGAAAAAAGTATTGATACATTTTTTGTATACTATCTTATGATCTACAATTTTTGTCCAGATATTTTTGTGATAAAACTTACCGTTTCACTGAAATTTGCGAAAAACTAATTTTTACCTATGACCTTGAATAAAAAAATTCCATACAGGGGAAAAATGGGGGAAACTTTAAAATTGTATTATCATTCATATTTTAAACAATTTTACTGATTTTCAGCTTGATGGGAATTTATGTAGCCTCGAATGTTTAAATTGACCGGACTAAAATTAATATAACAATAATAAAAACCAAACAAAAACGCCTTTTTTTGGTTATAAACTCAATAAAGAACAGTTTTAAACGCCTTTAAGAAATATTTAATGAATTGGGTATACTACTAAACTTTGTAAACTGTTTGCGTAAGGTATGTAAGTATGATTGTTTTTTACGTGGCATTAAAACTACGTATTACTTATACAAATTATATTTTTAATTCTCTCACATTGTACAAATAGACAGTCAAAACTAGTTCTAAACATAAGCAGTGTTTATGTTTCAAACTAAATTATAGGTCCCATGCTATTGTTAAACCGAACTGTGCAAAGGACTTCATATCTTACCTTCGTATATGTATATAGCTATAGGTACGTTTGTATGTAAGTATGTATGTTTGCCTAAATTAATTGAACCGTACTTTCCATTAAGACTCAAAAGGTTTCCATTTCTAATGAGGGTGAGCTTTGAAGGGCTATTAAGAAGGTTTCATACGAATTTGTTTGGCAGTATAGGGAAAGCTTTGTTATACATTGATTTTGAGAAAAACTGTTTATAGGTTTTTACTGGAACTCTTTATGAAACTTCACTTAATGCTTACAATGCCAACACAACGGGGTGTTATAAGTTTAACGTGTCTCTCTCTTTTTGTGTGTGTCTTTCTGTAGTATCGTCACTCCTAAATGAATCGATTTGAATTTAATAAAAAAGTTATTGCTAGTCGTGTGTTCCAAACCAAATCAGTCAAGGGTTTTCTAAATCTTTAGGTAATAATTGTTTCACAAAATCTCTATTTAGAAAAATATCGGCTTACTACTAAAAGAAATAAGCAAGTATAGATAAAAACTAAAATTACAGTCCAAATACTCTATCTAGCTCGCTACCAGAAGGCGGTGTCCCCACCATTCTAACAGCATTACCACGTTGTATGGCAATGCTGGAGACGTTAAAATTTATGAATTATTTTATGTAATTTTTCATTTGTAAATTTTATTGAAGATGTGCCTTTGAGATATTTTTTCCAACGGTACTTGGGACGGCTGCCCGGTCGGTGACCGCGATCGTCCAAATTAACTAAGTGTGCTACAGACGCTTCCTTGTAACGTATCGCCTATTGTCTACAATGTAAAACACGCTAACCTAGCAACACCTGTACTGCTTGTATCACATGCAATGCCGTTTGTTAGGTGCGAAACATTCTAAGAACGTATCACATCCCTCACCCAGTTCCAATACTAAGCACTCCCCGGCATGTGTCAAGCCGCGGATGCTATTACATGCCGGCATTTGTACCGGCAGTGGATAAATGCTGCCATGTAATACCGGCAGTGTACGGATGATACGAGGATTACTCCTGCGCTTCTAGATTCCTCATTAACTAAGGGCATAGGTATCATGTATTTTTTTCTGTTATCTGTTAATACATTTTAGAATTATTTGTTAATAAATTTTTAAACTTCAAAATCTTGGACTTTATTTCTCGAACTGTATTTAAAATTGGCGTAAATAATTTATCAACAATGACTTGTATTTCTTGCGTACACTTAGGCTAATGGCTAATTTTGATTTTATTTTGTTACAGGTAAGTGAAGCAGGTTTCTACCTCATTCTTCATTGTACCCACGAGATAGTGTCCCTTTAACGACATCTTTTGCCATGCCATCGATACGTTGACATCTAAAACGATTGCCATATTATGTCAACAGGTATTTATTTAACTTTACCATTATAACAATTCAAATAAAAGAACGAACTTGATCTTCATCGTATGACATATCTTGGCAATATCTGATTGCGTAAGTTCCTAGCTGATGCCTGGAATTTCAGAAAATAATATTTTTTTCTTCTTCGTATGATAATTGAAGCAGGCTTTGGTGTCGAGAGTTTTCAATCCGTCTGAAGGCAGTAGCTTGGATTGACAGCTGTTTCTACGTAGACTGACATTTTAACGTGCCTTCCGACCCACGGTAGCGCCTAGACGAAAAAGTTACTATTAAAATGATCACGTGCTTGGTCACTCCATCTATTTATAATGTGGAGGAAATAACGAATTTATATAATTATGGAGACGTAAAGACGATAGCTAGGGTAATCGTTGACGGAAAACCAATACAAATGCCGTCGTTGTGACGATCGATATTAATGTATGCACTTTGCCGGTCTGCCAGATAGCTATCGCGGATCCGGGCGGGATGTTTGCTTTGGATCCTTGATGGAGAATAAGAACTGACTATTTGCACGTCTAGGAAATGTGTTCCGTCTAACGGTTTAGTTTAAAGCTGATTTAATTAACAAGGTGTTTGCAATAAAATTTAATGCGCAAGCTCGAGTTAATTTTAAAAGGGTTAGTTGAATAAGGACATTTAGTGTCATATATATACTTAATATCGATATTAAATATGTAAAAAAAAAATTGAATTTCTGTAGGCAATCGTGTTAATTATATACAGATCGGTAACAGCTAATTTAAAGAAACACGTAATAAGTGTAGAAAAAAAAGAACGAAATATGTATTATCCTACGAGTTTTGGCTATGGTGCAGTGAGTTTATTTTGTGAATTAAAAAAAAACGCTTTGGGCGCTTAATATTCGGAATTTAAAATTAATCGTGATTTTTTGCGACAAATGGTGAGTCGACCATAGGTTTAGTGACTAGAGCGATCGGCCTGATTTGCCAGAGACGCGAGTTCGTATCCCGCTGGTCCTGATATGTTCAATTGCTTTTCTTAAATACGATTCCACCGCCTTCCGTTTCTTTCTGTCTGATAAATAAATTTTAACTTTAAAATACATGTTTAGCGTTAAAACTTAGCTCTACTCACATGTTAACGGCTGGTTTACAAATGAAACTTTTAAATCTATGTAACAACAGTAGCTTGTTTCTAACTAGTACTTGCGTAACCAGTGCTTTTGTTAAATGAAGGAAGCTAAACTGGATGGTTTCCACTAGTTTTTAATCTTCGTTTTGCCTCCGATTTTTCTTACTAGGTGGTGTTAGTACAGCGATGTTTTCTTCCTCACTCTTCTCTACCTAATATCTATACTAGAAACTCTTTCTTTGTACTTTAATATCTGCCTTAAAAATAATATTGCTGTTACTATTTAGGAACTGTGTCCGTTTTCTAGATAATTTCTGTACAGTGTTTCCTTGAAATTACTTTAATACGATCTAGCTTCATATGGTATTTTTTATTGGATCTAAAAACAATTACAAAAGTATCCTAATAATACGAGTATTACAAATGCAAAAATTTGTGTGTAAGTGTGTATGTTTGTTACTTCTTCACGCTCAAACGGCTGAACCGATTACAATGAAACTCTTGGTATGGATATAGTTTAGTCCTTGAATTAACACATGGGCTACTTTTTACTCTGGCTTAGCGTTGGTAGCAAAATAAATTTCAACTTATTTTGAATACTTTAATTTTTTCTTATGAAACATCATATTCATTATCCACGCGGTTTTCTACCACTACTGAGAATAGGTCTCTTCTTAGGTACATGCCATTTACTTTGATTCTGTGCCAATAGTATCCGTGTTAGAAAACATATTTGAAATAATTCCAGCTTGAAAATTTAACTGTACCTCTAAACTGAAGCATAAATTTACATAGATCAAGTTGCATACAAAGTTTCACACTCGCTACAAACTTACAAAGTTGAATTATTGCTGACGTGTGGCTACACTAGTATTCATACGAGTTTCATGTTAGATTAGCGTTACGGCCAGGGCGTGCAACTGAGTACTAATAATATATTTAATGTTGTGCAAGTGTCATAGTTTAAGTTTCAGCTAGAAACTCATGCATATTGGCCAATTTCCGGAGTGTGGCGGTTAGTCGGATCACGTTCGAAAGCGGGACTTTAGTTTCCAGTACACATATCTACTGAGCTACATATCACTAAATTATGCTTCGATTCGTGCGTATCAGTAGAGTACAATACATTTATTGGTTAGAAATGGATGTACATACAATTGTACTTAGCTTACAATATTGAATAGTGCATTGCTTACAATTATAAATTATATAAAGTACCTTGTTCATAGAAATATAATCGTATTGAAGGTTGGACAAGAGACTGAGACATTTAGGTATTGTGAATTTAAAAATGTAAGACAAGTCACAATAATGAAAAATATTTTGATAAAAAAGAACACCAATTTTCCCCCGAAAATACACAAGATAAACTCACTAAAAACAGCGCGTGTCTGCAGGTAATTGCGAGTTTTTACAACGCTAACCGAAAAAAGAAACCGTCAAAAGCATCTCCCTAAATAACGCCAAGATAAGTCCAATATTTTCAACTTAATTCAGCAATTAAACACAGACCCGCTACGGAAAAAATGCCCGACGCAAACTTTGTTTGTAGGGCTTAATTGAAATAATATTCTTTTGTGTCGGAGCCAAAGGAGATTGAGGGCGGGACGTGCGCCATTTTTGTTGTTTTTCCGCCTCTACAGCAAATGAGAAATACTTTTCTCTTTGTGACATACGATGCCCACCGTCCGACGTTGCTAAGTGGCTACAGAATGCTGACTCTTAGTTATGTCGCCGAGGGTAACACGAAACAATGGTCAAGTTTTTGTTAAACTGGACGACGCGCCAGTCGTTTATTCTGATGGAAAACTAAAATAAGTAAGGCACAACCACGAAAATCTAGGAAGTAAATGGGGCTGAGTATAAAATAGTTTTTTTTATGCCATTTTTGGCAAGGATTTATGAAGATGGGCTGCTTATAGATATTAATGTAATTTACCGTATAATAAGTACAATCTGATTTAAATGCTGGGCGACCTGGCTTATGACGTCACTAGATAAAATCATCATAATCATCGCCAGACTCTGCTGAGCATAACCCTCTCTCTCTTCTCGTACGCCAATCATCCCGGTTTTGTGCTACTCTCATCCATGTCTTGCCTGTGATGTTCCGGATGTCGTCGATAGAATTAAATTAAATACTTTATAATGTATATGTTTATCACATTATATTATCACTACATTTTTAAATAACCTTTACTGTCCCACAGTTGGGCAATGGTCTCTCCCAATGGTCCCCACGCTTTTCTGACCCAGGGCAGACATATGAATGTCTGCCATCATTACAATTGAATACGAAAAATGGTGCATTTTAACATTATGTTTTTGAAAATTGTACCAAATAGCGCTAGTGATGTCATGGACCAGATTTACTATTTTAGATACTGATAACAGTGGATGGGAGTTCTACCTATATGATTAGTTCACGATTCCCAGTAGTTACAAAACTGATCGATTAAACAAGTTGCTATGTCAGATAATGGCTTCATTACCCTGATTTAGTGGAAGGGATGTGTGTGGTGGTATCGGTTTTATCTCGATTATTGCTCGACGCTTTTATGATGCCTCTAATCTGAATAGTTGCCAATGTAATGAAACATTTACATTATATTAACGGTACTAAAATAATTGACTATAATGAAAATCCTATGGTGTGGGTGACATTCTGGTCTAAGGAATGCCTAGTCTGGAATTACTGGCTCTCAAGAAGACTGCCGGAGTTTGCTGTAAGGCGCTTGGTGACAGATTTTTCAAATTTAGGGTGGTTGCTAGCTAGGCTGGCATGCATAAAAATAGAGTCTCATCAGTGGGAAATTTAATTGTTTTAAGAATAATGTAAAATTTTAACATATATTGGAAAAATATCCTATGAAATTTTATAGACATCATTATTGTACTAAAATTCCCGTAAAGCAATTTTAACGTAAGTGATAGATAACTCGTCTAACAAAAAAAATATTGGTCAAGTGCGAGTTTGGCTCGCGCATGAATTGTTTGTTGTATGGGAGCAGCCCTCAAATTTTATTTAATTTAAATTTTATAATATAATTTGACAGCTAATATACATACAGCTATAGTTATTAATATATAGGAAAAAAATACAAAAAAATCACGTTTATTGTATGGGGACCCTTAATATTTTCTTTTTTTAAATTTTTATTTGTTGTTATAGTGGCACGGAAAATACATATCTTGTGAAAGTTTCAGCTTTCTAACTATTACGGATTCTGAGATATAGCCTGGAGACAGACAGACAGTCAGCGGAGTCTTAGTAATAGGGTCCCGTTTTTACCTTTTAGGTACGGGAACCTAAAAACAAACATGTAAATCTGAAAACTTTGTAAAATAAAATAATAATCTTGTGCGTATGTATGTGTCACACTAAAATCAAGCAGATTTCTACTCAGTGCCTATTCATGAATGCAACACAGTTATTGGCAGTTGCGCTGCTCCAATTGCTGTTCGGTATCCAATAAAGCTGGTACAGCATTATGGAATCCATAGTTGCCGCCACGAGTTACAATAGCACGTAGCTTACTCGGGCAAGGGATTGAGTTCTATCTACACACAGAGATTCGCCAAGTTATACCTACTCGTATTTTATTTAGTTTGACTGTCAGATAAGAATTCCTTTCACAGATTGCTTTTAGTTTTACATGATAATTATTAGCTGGTTTTTTGGGCGGCTTGGAAACTTACGAGAGCAAATATCGGAATTTCTGAGGTCATTCGAGAAACAAAAGACTAAAACATGGTGGTTTTTTTCTCGTTAGACTAGTAGGTAAGTAAAACTCTGTAGCTTTAGTGTCGCGTTTTTTTTCTTTGAATGGCAAAGCATTCAATAGATAACCAATAACGAATGTCACCTAAAATTGTGTCCATGTTATCTCTTTTCAATGTTCGTGGCATAACATACATCAGGTTTATATATCATTCTACTTTGTCCTCTATGCAGTGGTGTTACCCTACTCGCGTATCGCAACCGGCAATATTACGACAAATGGAAGCGGTCACGCCGCTTCCGGGATAGTTTATTGCTGCAGATAGCATTAACGTTAAGGATATGACCAATGGCTTCTCTTACAACTATAATTTACGCCGTAAACCGTCTTTATTGACTCGCAATATACTCGGCTTATGTTTAATCGGATGCTTACGTATTTCACTTCATCTCCTCTGACCTCGCTTTGATCCTTCGAACGTATTAACTCTACGTAAATCCAATATTTCGAGGTGAAACCTGAGAAAATCCATAAAGGCAAATGTGTATCCAATATCGGAGTGTTAGGCTTACGTTTGGGATACGTGACCGGTCACCGATCCTCATAATGTTGAAGCCATTGCAGCGCGGGTTTATTAATTTTAGATTCAAGCGAAACGTGCGTCGGACGCGTTGGGGGATGATTTACGTGCGATCGCAAAGTGCGGTTCATGTTTAGGGTTGTCGCGCGGTGTCGTGTCGACAGCGACGCGACGCTCCTGTCAACTCCTGCCGCCCGCGTCCTTTACTGTGACCGCTCACATAAATTGTTCCACCGTTCTCAACGTTACCATTCCTCCCACCGAAATTGAATTATACGAAGCCCTCGGATTTTATATCTATTAGGAGAACGTTCAACGGTCCCCTGAGCGAGGATTTAGATACCGATAACTTTCTCATTTCCTCCGGGCAGCGACAAACGTTACTTAGACGTATATAAAACTCGGCTCCGGCCGACATAAAAGGCCGTACCAGTCGAGTATGACTTTGAATTGAGCCATCAATCTCTCACCTGACACGGGCGAGTACACGTTTATAGCGCCATATTTTTATGGCGCTTAAATCGATACAGTCCGGGATTTATTCGCTGACGGACCCTTGTTTTGCGAGTATCGATTGACCGGTGCGAATCTCGGTTGATGGATTTAATTTCTACCGAGAATGACAACGTTGTATAGGAAGTTTGACACGTTCGTAATATGCTGCGATACGTGGAGCGGCGGGTTGTGTCGCGAGGCCGGATATCGGATAAGACGCTCGTAGCGTTGATTAGCGAACCGTGTTCACAGCTTCTACAAGTTAGTGTTGCATTAGCGTAATATGCCTGTATACATAGTTGATAAACATATGAGCAAAGGTTTCATTATAATGTTTGAGCGGTGCTCCCGTGCAAGCTCACCTGATTAAACGCTCGAATACAGCTACAAACTGCAAATATTTTTGAACTTCCGCTAGGATACGAGCGGCAGCCGCGTTGTGAATTTTAATGATGTTTCGAGACGGAGCTTCGAGGCGCGATTCGCTCCGTCTAATCCGGCTGTTTGTGTAAAGTTCCCATTACATTAGAGAGCGGACTGCGCCACGCAGCCTGAACTAGAACAAATGGCCGCTCGGATATCGTAACTGCGACTGTTATAGTAACGGATGTAACTTTGGATAAATGTCAACTGTTCTCGAATTTAGTGCGCTGCCGGCTCGGCTGACTTGCGTTTTATTAGCTCGTTTTGCATACATTACTCGAGGCGCGCCGATACGCCCGCCGGCGTGAATAGTTGCACAACAATTTACTCCCATGCTAAGTTACTTTTGAACGGGACGGAAAATGAATGTGCCTAACACACTGTTTAGCATTTACGGGAAGTTGTTGTTTTAAACGGTCTGGGTTAACGTTTGTTTTTAGGACTTACATTTTATTATCCTTGATAATATGTGCTTTCCTAGTAAATCAATGTAGACTTTGATAGAGATATGTTATTAGAGTTGTACTGCTTTTTTGGTCTAGTTATTCGTGACTTTGATCGTCTTTCTAAATGCATTTTCTTATGGAGATAGCTCAGGCTCTAGATATTCAGATATACTACTTTCAATCCCGGATTAACGGAGATGACACCGCAGGGCGCAGCTAGTAGTGACATATTTATTTGACTTTGACTTTGATTACAAGTCGATACCTTGAATCTTGGATTGAAGTAGAGCATTCGCCCACAGAGGCAATAAGATCAAAGCTGGTGTACATTAGAGGAGCGCTCGCTGGCCGTGCAGGTGCTTCTTACCTATATCTACTGTTCAATTTGAATTAGACGCTCTGGTGGAGCTCAGGAGACAGTTTCCTATATCGGACTCGTCAGTTAAGAAGTTTGCTCAGTTACAAATCTACATTAAAATATAGAAATCTTCATAGTTTTTTGGCGGCGGCCATCTTGTATTTTTTATTTGTCAATCATTGCATGCTACTATTCAAGCCCATTTTTTGATACCCATATTGACGGAGTTGTGAAAAAAGATATGATTCGCCATAATATATTGGACCAAATTTGAATAAAACAAAACTCTCCCCAGTAGTACACCTTTCAAACAAGCAGATTCAAATCTTAGGTACAGAATAAAAAAACTGGATTTATTTGATTGTAAATCATACAGCCGGAATTAGAAGAACTGCATTTTTAATTAAAGTCGATTATAATAGTATCCTTACGAAAATACAATAATTTATTTTCTATTTATTTACTTACCTACATTTTTGATTGACAATATTCTACTCGAAATAAAAAAAACACGTTATAATTATATATTCTGTATATGTATAGAGGGTATACCAAATGTCGTTATAAAGATGGAGTAAAAAATGCTTAAACATTACATTTGTTGTATGGGAGCCTCCTTAAGTATTTATTTAATTCAATTTTAATAATTTAATTTGAAAAGTTATGTAAATTTATACATCCCGTGAAAAAATTTGGTGTTTACAAGCTACCGTTATTGATATATAGCAAAAAAATACGTAAAAACACGTTAATTGTATGAGTATGTAGATTCTGAGATACATCCTGGAGACAGACAGACAGACAACGGAGGCTTAGTAATAGGGTCTTGTTTTTAACCTTTTAGGTACGGAACCCTAAATGCAAGCCTAGGGCCAAACTCACACATGAGATACTGTCTCTTTATATACTGTGGCGAGCATCCAACATCCTTTGAACAAGGCCGGGGGCCAGTCGAGCTCGAGTTGAATTAAGATCCGAGATGGAACCGGATGGATGTGGGGACTGATGCGTCAAACATAATCACAGATTCACTATCATGTTCTATACAAAACTGATGGATCAAATCAAATCATTTAATCACAGAATACAGCATTAAAAAGATGTTGCATGTGTTAAAATATATAAAGTCAGCTATATTCTTACCAGTAAGGCGCGTAAAATTGAAAAAAATAGAATAATAAATAGATACGTTTTCTATTTTGGGCAGATTGTTGACCAATGGTTACCATGCCGGACTGCCAATCAGAGTGTCCCGGTTTCGATTCCGGCACGGCCCACATCATTGTGTAAAATCATGAAGTAAATTTGTTGGCTGTCGGTCTAGGTGTTAAATATGTTGATATAAAGTATTTATGTATGTATGATGTATGTCTCGTACGAGTATGTGTAGTATTATATCAGTTGTGTTGGCAACAGCGAACTAGAATAAACGGAATAGTAACTCCATACAATTGCCGCTTTGAATTTGTATCCATCTACGCACACAATTATTCTGCTATCCCAACGAAACACACAAACACACAAAGCTCGCACGCGATTGGTGCCGTGCCACGCCATGTGACGGCACGCGGGTAGCTGTTTTGCCCCGCCCACCGCGGTATTTTACGATTACGCGTGGAAGCATTTTATCGACCAAGTTACTATTCTATTTATTATAGTTCGCTAGTTAGCAACCATTATACAAACTAGAAATGGTTTAGTGTTGCGGCTAATCAGTCGTGTGTGTAATGTGTCCTAATATTATTTAATTAAAATGTAAGTATCTGTAATACTGAATGCTTTTTTACTTATTTATTAAAAATATAAATATTTAATTCAAATTTAAACTAAAGCTTTTGAAGTTGGGACCAACTGTTGCCTATTTAAAATTCTTAACTATAATAAGTTAGACTTCGAAATCAGCAAAGAAGTCTTTCAAATTAAATGTCAAAGTCGTCTCCATCAAGAACCAATTAACTCATTTTGTTAGCACATTACAGCCAGTGCTGCCCGACTTTGAATAACGACACAGTCTTATAATAAATCCCTAAGTATATTTAACTAGGCCTAACCTTCAAACTTGAAAACTTGCACAATTTTCTAACAATTTTAATGAAGTAAGTAAGTTTATAAGAAACATAAGCCCTTGTTTATCTAGGATGAAATATTACAGTAAAGATGCCTCATTACGACGACGTACAATGAAATAAAAGGTGTTTCTGTTAACAAGCATAAGCATAAGCAGCCCACTATACGTTCCCACTGCTGGGACTCGGGGCCTTATCTCGGGGCCGAGAGAACTTCTTCTTCTTCAACCTTTTCCCACTAGGTTGGGTCGGCCCAGCAAGTTTTTCTCTCCCACACGGTTCTGTCAGCTGTCATATTCACAGGAGAAAGATATAGGCCATAATCTACCACGCTGGCCAAGTGCGTGTTGGCGGATGACATACGTCTTCGGATATTGTGGTCCTCAAACATGTCGGTTTCCTCACGATGTTTTCCTTCCCCGTAAAGCGAGTGCAAATCCACACATAACTTGAAAACAAGTCATTGGTGTAGGGCCGGAATCGAACCAGGGACGTTTGATTGTAAAGCAGACAATTTTACCGAACCAGGCTTTTAGGTTATGTTCATATCTTTGTTAATTTCTCGATTATTCGACAATGTCTAGAAAGATTCGATTGCTGATTTCATTGGCACCAAAACAATATCTAATGATGAGATAACAAAATATCGAGACCGCTCTTCAAATTTTGTGGTGGCGGCTAGTCCTACTATTATTTAAAAATGTAAAAGTTTGTGTGTTAATGTTACGTGAGATATGTGTTACTTCATTTACGCTTAAACGCCTAAAAAATGTTTTGATGAAATTTTGTATGGAGATAGTTTAGACCTTGGATTAACTTAGAAGCTATTTTTTTCCGGATTCACGCGATTTTTCTATCACGCGGCGCATCGCAGCGTGTGTATTTAATATATGTTCTCGATCAATTCAAGTACCTAATTGAGTCTGGTATTTATCATATTACAGTACTCGTAAAAAACATTAAAAGTTTTTAATCACATTTAAAATAAATAGATCATTTAACAGAACATTTAGGTACTAAAACTAAGTTCATATAAATGAAATCGTATTAATGGAAAATGGGAAATTAATACTAAATTTCCACCAATAAATTGCTTCTCCTGTCAAGTTACCAATTCACGAGGTCATAATTCCTGAACGGAATTTCGTCACTAATTAATTCAATAAAGTGATACGCGGCAGTTCACGTAAATAATTTGTGCCAAGTTCAAAGCAAAGGAGTCCCAATATCTTACGAGGTTTGAAACGCTACATTTACCCATTCCGTCGGCCCGAATTTTGTCTAACATAAAACGTAATTCGAACAGGCAGGTATTTCGTCAGGCGACGCGCTTTATATCGACTCGACTCGAGACAAATTACGCTTAAATCCGGGCATTACGCCTAAATCGCGCCAATTTACGTAGAGATCGCGTCAACGTTGTACATTACGGGTGGGCCTTTAAAAAATGACCTCAGCTCGTCGGCTCAGTCGACTTGACGAAAGGAATTCGTGTAAAGGCCAATTTGTGAGAGACTCTGCTCAAATTTTTTGTTCAAACGCACGGGTAATTGGAGGATTCAGTCTTGGCAATATCGTGTTTTTTTGCAACCATTAAAAACTAGCAACCCGCCCCGGCTTCGCACGGATTATATAAGGGCTTTTTTTGTTACACATTTTATTAAGGATCTCAGATATTTTTACTTTTATTAAACAAGCAAAGAATCTAACTTTTCCTCTTTATAATAATCTTATATTTTAAATTTCCATATCACAATGTTAGTCACCGTAATCCTCCGAAACGATTTGACCGCTTTTTACCAAATTTTATATGCGTATTCAGTAAGTCTGAGAATCGGCTACCATCTATTTTTCATACTCCTAAGTGAGGCAAAACTACGTTTGCCGGGTCATCAGCTAGTAATATATAGTATAGACCAACTGGGTGGGGCTCGGTGATTTTTTGTAGAAGACGATGTAGCCAATCGTATGTCAATGTTACTCTGAAAATAATACAAAAACTTAAATAAAAGTATCTTCTAAGTGTTTCATTACAGTACGTTAAAGTTAAAACATGCATAACATTCATTTATGAATCTGACTAGTTGTTATGTTTATTATCAGACTAGCAGATCGTCTTCGTACGGGCTAATCTAAGTTGCAAAGAGAAATAAAATATAGCCTATGTACTCAGGGATAATCCAGCTTTGCAACGGTGAAAGAATTTTTTAAATCGGTTCGTTAGCCTATTTGCGTCAAACAAAAGATCAATCGTTTCCTCTTTATAAATTCGTATACATATCGTGTGAGAGGTAATACGAATTATTAATACGAATTTTCGCATAACTATAGACCATGTTTGGCTTACCATATCCATTATTTTTCTGTTATCTGTTGTAAAAATATTTAATTTTACAAAGTCTACCACAAAAATGTAACTGATATATTTGCTGTGAGCAAATATTGCTACATTCGAATCAAGTAAGTAATTAGAAGCGTACTCGTATATCGAATACCAATATTGGCGTGCTCGACCGTCGATCAGAACTGGCATATTTACGGAATGCAGATTTAAAAATCCAAACATGAGGGCAAATAATGCAGGCAATATCCATCGGGGCGTGCTCTGGATTTCCCTGCAGCTGTGTACTTTATCGCGCTAGTGTTTGCTAGAGAGCTTATTGACTTACTTCTGTGTTTATTTGATGAATTGCATGCTATCGTTGGCTTTTTAGATTCGATTTTTCGAATTTTTAGAAAGAGTGTATCGGTAAATAGAGATTGCACTTTTATTTGTGCTTCTAACACTTGTGCTCAAATGTATGTTATATCTCAATATACAGTGTAAACTTTATATAACGACACTGAAAGGACTGTGCATTTTATGGTGTTATAGAGAGTGGTCGTTAAATGGAGAGCATGTATCATTGTATGGAATACAAGCTAAACCAACTAAAGCCAATTGATTTCGACGCTTTAGAGAGCTTGGCGTTAAATCGAGTGACCTTACATGGATTTTACACTGTATATTCAGTCTTTGCATAGTATAGATATAAATGTCTTTGAAACGTCTAATTTTCATCTGCATGCTACGGTGGGATGTCACGTTAAATTGTAGGTCCCGGCAGTTAGTCTTAGTACAAGTAGTTGTTATGCCTATAAGCGTCTTGAAAACTCTCGACACCAGAGCTTGGTTGGCTACTAAGCTCATCGAAGAGGACGAATAAGAATGTGATTTCTTCGTATACCAATGATATTATTATTTGCATCAATTGTTAGTAAGATAATAATCATAATTAAAATATTTATTTAGGTATCTTACATGATATAATTTACTTTGTTTAGATATAATAATATGTATGTTCTGGCGATACTCACGGTACCTTATACATAGGTCCTAACTGGCACTGCAACAGATCACTAAATCCTATCATTTAAATAGGAAGAAATTATAATAAACTAATTAGGTATTTTTCAATAATGTAAGAAAAGGTTAACGCTAATCAATTACACAAGTTTGAGCTTGACATATTGTATTAATTCTCCTAGCTTAGCTTTGAAGCACACATTGAAAAGTAAGGCGTATTTTTACTATTAAATGTTCTTACAATTTTCTCTGAAACATAAAGTCTGGTATTGTAGACGTTATGCCGAAAACGTGAAAACAGGTTTACGCTCTCAGCTGTATATAATTCTTTCGGACATAGCACTTAGCCTCGTCCACCTCTATAAGTGAAAAGTTTCCAAATCTAAGCCGAGTCTCAAGTTGAAAGGTTCGCTAAACTTAAACATTTGCCAAAACATATTTGCGAAAACTAAAAGACAGATACCATTAAAGGTTTTCAAACGAATATTAAAGCGAAGCAAATAAATTATCTTTTACTAAATCTGATTCGATAAACACAAATATAAATCAGAAAATAAATTGAGATGACTTGGAGACTTTTCGACGAAAGCATTTTGTAAATGACATTGTGAAAGTTTTAAACAAGTTTGATCGCAAATCAAAACTTGACATGTCCCGGGGGCTTTCATTCAAACAAAGACTTTGGAATCGGCTTAGAAATGATTCGTCTACCAATGATCGTTTCGTCTATATTTCCTTCGACTATGTTTTTAGTTAAAGTCATGACTGCTCAGCCGGGGGTGCAGCCGTATTACATACCGTAGGTCGTGGATACGAACCCCGCTAATAAGTTTAGAGCATTCTAGTACTCGCCTGGCTAGCAACCTCCCTCAAGTTGGAAAATCTGTCGTCAAACACCTCAATGTACTTTCCGGCAGCCACTTTTCTTAAAAACCATATATATCAGACAAAGCATACTCTATCTTAGACCAGAATGCCGTTGACTTGTGTTATTACACGCCCTGCTCGTCTAATGCGTCCAAAGAAAAAAATATTTAATATTAATACTCCTCCATTTCTCTGGTTTTGTTAATACTCCAGGATGTTACTTTTTAGAAAAGATAACTTTTAAACTGAATTCCGCACAAACCTATTCCGTGAATAAAACCGATAACATTCTAAGCGTGACGTAAACTAAGAACTAGTTTAAAATAAATATAAAAGCAGCAAACGTTTTTAATTAATATAATTACAAGCTTATTAACTCATAGCCGGTGCACAAACGTTATAGTTAATCAAAGCAAAACAACAAGCGAGCTTAGTTCGTTAAAACAACAGGATTTATTTACAAGGTCTATTATGTCGATGCACGAGGCTTTGTAACAGCGTTAATGTAAATGAGTATAGAAGTACAACTTGTGTATACAATTGTGCATTATAAAAGTAAATAAAATCATAGACATCGTTTTAAGTAAGCGGGGTCGGCACAGCAAGTTTCTCGCTTTCACGCTATTCTTATTATAAATCCCTGCTAAAAATAAACAATAATGTGTTTTAATGTTATCTATAGCTTGATCATCGAGGTTAAGTAACGATGTCGATGCGGACAGTCTTTGTATAGGCGAACATGCTCAAGAATTTCGTTAAGAAAGTGGCATGTTCTAGTGTTAGTCGGATATCACGTTAAATTGTAGGTCGCCGCAGTTAATATTAATACGAGGTGTCGTTAAACCAAATCAGAGGCCTTCAGATGGCTTAAACTCTCGACACCAGAACTTGATCAACAAGCTCATACAAATAAGAAAAAAAAATGGAATATAAACTTTTAGTGTTTACACTGTGTACATTACAACTAAGAAGAAGGAAGTGGAAATCCTGTTTTAAAATTACACTGTAGTTCGAGCGGAATGCATTCGGCGGTCGTCATAGCACAATGCTACGACCGGCCTCGCTGCTACGGGGAGCGCTACGAAGTTGCTACAAGCTCTACGAACTTTCTAACCACCGGAATGCATTGCAAATAGAAATAATTTAATTTGCTTTGTAGATTCGTTGCTGAATTTCGTATACATGTAGAAATGTGTCTAGACGAGAACGTTCTACTTAGCTTTGTTGGTTTCGCTTAGTTTAAAAATGTAATAAATTGGGAAATGTATTGGATGCACCTTTTATTGTCATGTATTTTTACGTCAGAACAAATTTTCTTGACGAATAGATGACGCTATATTATGATGTTACATAAAAAGCTTAGTTCTGTTTATGCAGTTTACAAATGTCTTTAAGTTTTGTCCGTTGGTTTCATATACCTACTCGATAAGCAAAGAAACGTAATTATTGTATTCCGACATTAACGTTCATATTGTTTTAAACAATTCAACTTAATTACTTATTGTTTTATCTTTCTTTAATCGTAGCGTATACTAAAATAGGCATTTAATGTTATTTTTACACAGAACTAAAAAACGTACGTTACTCAGCAAATCACATTTGAAACTTTGTTGTAACTTTATACCAACATCGACTTTGTTGTTTGAGCAATAGAGCCTATTTTTCTTAACATTGCTGAAGTAAAAGAAGTAAAATTGGTAGCCAAGTAGTGTTAAGCTTACATTAAAAGCTCATTCCGTTACATTATCGAGACGGCACGTCATGTGCTCAGATTGTACGTTCTGGAAACTTAATTTATGCCTTTGAATGTTACAAAGGTTAAACCGTACTAGTGGTTGGCTTGCTTTGACATATACTAGAGCACTTCGAGCGCCCGCCTGGTTAGCTTCCACGTGCAAGTGATGGTGCGTTCTAGCACCCTCCTTAAAAGCCGGTTATTCCAGACTATGTATACTCCATCTTAGGGCAGAATGTCGCTGATTCCTGTAATTAATTTCGCTGCTGGTTAATATGCCTAGCTGTATTGTATAAATAATAATACCTAGTATTCTGAACATACATTTTTTTAATTTTTATTTGTAGTTATTTGACAATTAAGGCGTTCTGACGCGATCATCGAAGTTAAGCAACTGTCGATGCGAACAGTCGTCGGATGGATGACCATACACAAGACTGTCTTTAAAAAAAGTGGTATTTTCATCTGGACGCTACCGAGGGTCGCATGACATGTTAAATTGTAAATCTCACCAAAATCAATTCTCAAGATCGTCAAGTCAAGCCAGAAACCTCCAGGCGGATTGAAAACTCCAGAATTCGGCCACTTTATAATAATAATATAGAAAAAATTATATACTGGTCAACTTATATATACATACAGAGCTGTATTAAAGAATAGAAAAGACTACTAGATTTGACTTGTTTAAGATCATTATTACTAATCTAATATCTAACCAATAGGTAGTTAAAACATAGGCGATACAGTTAACTAAGCACATAGCTTATACGAAGAAGAAGAAATAATCTGTATTATAAGTGTTCCATATGTAACTAACAGTCAGTAACTAGTTACATATGTAACTAGCAGTCTGTCTAAACTTCTTTCGTACGCAGTAGAATTCTTGTAATTCAGATTATTCTGTTGAATTAAGCATGAGTTACATCCAAGCATATACAAAAGTAATATTTTTACGAGCTGGAGAATATTGTCTTGCCAAATATTATTCGTGCTGTTGTTGTAAGACTGGTCAACCGCTTGGTCTCTATCAAATTGTTTACATTCATATTTAACTATAGTACAATACAATATTAAATATTAGGACACATTTCACACACGGCTGGTTAACCCCATACTGAACCATTTCAAGTTTGTGTTATGGCTGCTAACACCACTGATATACTACATATATGTACATACAAACATATTTTATATAGATACATATTTAACACCCAGACCGACTAATTAAGTTCAGCACAAAGATGTTGGCAGAGGCGGGAATCGAACCCGGAACCTTCTGATTAACAGTCCGGCATGGTAACCATTACGCCAACTATGTCGTCAATATCGATATTAAAACTCTTTTTTGCACACCTAAGAATACGAACAGTTATAATTGATATGTACATTAATAAGAGGTAAAAAGGTTGATAACAAAGGTTTTAAGCTATTCGGCATTATTTTTGTTCTATTTAATATTTTTATAAGAATAAGACTGTTCCTTTAACGTGAACATTTATATTCTCCATATAACACAATACTTTGATTCGTCTTTTCAGTAATAATAATTGGTAAATTAATATAATTGTTTCACTTATTTTTTTCTATGCATTTAATGTTTTGGTGTATTTTATTTGGTTTACTAGCGTTGTTTTAGGCCTCTTACAATACTTTTTAGATACCAGCATTATACTAAAAAGTAAATTATCTTTATTTCTAAGTCATATTAATAATACGTCATAAAAACGTAACCTAATTTCGTTGAATCCAAAGGTATCTGTGATGTTCTATTTTAAAAAATAAATTTAAAGTAGGTATGTAAATGTAAAAGGAATAAAATAACCTCTTTATTAATATTACTTGATTTCTTATCGATTATATTTTAAATCTATCTACTTAAAAGGTAACAAATTATCTGAAATATAATATGTATTACTTGAGAAGCACTTTCAAAAGGTTAAACTAATTATAAGAAATCTAATAGTTATCCCTTGAGAGGGAAATTCAATGTTAAGATTAAAATTTAGGATAACGTTAAATAAAAAATTTTTTTGCTGAACTATTATTTAAAAGCTTTGCGTATAAAAGTATATACATAATAGGATTACAGACAGTCTAATAAACGATCCAAAAACATGTTACAACGACACGAAATGAAATTAATCCAAAACGTTGACTAAAACATAAAATTCGTGATCCCCCCTACTGTAATTATGTAAATTGTGTAATTAGTAGTAATATACCAGCTATGAATAATAAAGAGGCACACTACCCGTGAAACAGATATGCGTGTATCTATTCTAGGTTAAGTTTCACTAAGAAATAAATATGATATTGTCATTTCATCGTTAAGTAGCAAATTTAAGAGTAAATCTTTCAAAATTCAAAAATGTAGAGTTGTTTTGTTATTTTTTAATTGTATTTTAGGTATTATTTTGATATTAAAATTACGTCCAATATAAATGTCACACACTAAAAAGTAAAACTAATACTATTCAACCTAACCCGCCCCCGTTGCAAAGGTGCCCATCACGCTCGCTGCATTACCGCGCTGAATAGCTAATTAAATAAATGTTTTGATATTGGCATTATTGACCCAACCCTTTTTCTTTTGTTCGCTCTTTAGTTAGGTGTTGTATTTGTTATGTATATACCACAAGACAGTAGTACCCTTTAGTTACAGTAAATTATGTCGAGTTGCTATAGTTTGACGACCTCGTTGGCGTAAAGGTTACCATGCCGGACTGCCAATCAGAAGGTTTCGGGTTCGATTCCAGGCCCGACCAACATCTTTGTGCTTAACAAATTTTTTTTGGCTGTGGGTCTGAGTGTTAAATATGTACCTATCTATATAAAATATATGTATGTATGTATATGTAGTATATCAGTTGTGTTAGCAACCATAATACAAACTAGAATTGGTTCAGTATAAGGTTAACCAGCTGTGTGTGAAATGTGTCCTAATATTTATTATTATTATAGTTGAAATGTCTGACTATAGTTTAAACAATCTTCACACAAAGCTCGCTAAAAGCACTATCAAAAGCCATTTTCCCACTCATTACAAAAGAAAATATACGCAGAATGCATTCCAATTAATCCCTTTAGCAGTAATAGCGGCCCATGTTTACCACGTCACAGTCTGCCGGCCCTGTTTGATTTGGTCGCAGAGCCTGATCGACTCCAGAGTAACTTGACCTCTCTTGCTACCCAGGCGTCTTCCTCGCGAATCTCAGTTCGTAGGCTTGAAGCGGAGGCGAAAGGCTCAGGACAATCTGGCCGCTGTAATGGGACTTGTGTTTCGTAAACGATGTTTTATTCATGTCGCGATGCTCCGCCGCTGCGAATAGCCGGCTAATCACGAAGGTGGTGTCGACCGCCCTTCGGCGCGGCCCTTCCACGCCGGTTATTAAGAAACTGCCACTTCATTCGAAGGGATAATACTGGTAATACACCCGAGGCCTTTTCACGGACAAGTACACTTTCTTATTATGATAACGAATTTATGGAGCAGCTAGTGTGGTTCACTGACTTGGTTTAGCTTCCTATTTTCTGACGGACCCTTTTTGATAGTTTTCTTATTTGTTTAGCATGAGTACTGAGTTTATACGTTAGAAAAGAGACCGGTGAGTGCGCTTGGTGTGAGAGGAAATTTTTGTGTGTTATTCTTAACTAATGGTGCCATTTATGTCGAAGTAAAACTATTTCGATTTTGTTGTTTACATTGAATAGTTTTTTTTTAGTTGAACAGATGTTCTTAAATAGGCGTTACAAGAAAGCTAAACATGGGAAGAAAACGAAATAAGAAAAGGTTTCAACAGCGGATGCACGCCCTTTCTTTGAAAGTGCACCTCATTAATATCCGAGGCTTGCACTCCAATCTCGTCGCGGTCCACCACCACCTTGAGACCGACAAACCCTCCCTCATGTTCCTTACGGAGACGCAAATCAAATGTCCGTCTGACACGGCGTACCTGCTATACCCCGGGTATACCCTTGAGCACAATTTTAAGGCTCGGGCTGGGGTGTGCTTGTACGTCCGGGATGACATTTGTTGTCAGCGTCTCCGTAATCTTGAAAACCGCAGTTTTTCCGTTCTCTGGGCGCTTGTGGACACAGGCGTTGAGAAAATTCTCTATGCCTGTGTCTACCGTTCGCACACCGGAGACCAGGAGACAACCAGGCTAATGGAATATCTCAGTGAGGCGGCGGATACGGCTCAACAAAAGTACCCGACGGCCCAATTAGTATTCTTGGGGGATTTTAATGCTCACCACCAAGAGTGGCTTTTCCCACACCGAGACACCGATCATGCTGGCAGAGAGACGCGTAAGCTCGCTTTAGCGTTAAATCTCGCTCAGCTGGTCCAGGGGGCTACTCGTGTACCTGATGTTGAGTCGCACACACCTTATTGCTTGGACCTTCTGTTGACAACTGATCCAGACCGGTACTCCGTGACGATATCGTCACCTTTAGGTAAATCCGATCACTGTCTGGTGAAATCTGTATCCGTATATTCCCCATCCGACTCGTGCCCAAGGGGCACCCGCCGGCTGTGGCGATACAGGTCAGCAGATTGGGATGAGATGCGGTCTTTTTATGCGTCTTATCCTTGGCAGTCAGTTTGCTTCTCCTCTGGTGATGCTTCGGTCTGTGCGGATGCTGTGACTGATGTACTGCGTCTGGGTATGGAATACTTTATCCCATACTCCGATGTGTCTCTGTCCGGCAAAGCTCGCCCTTGGTTCGGTCCTCAGTGTGGACGTGCGGAAGCACTGAAACATGAGGCATACCTGGCATGGGTTGATGCTCGAGACCGCAAGACCGGGGATGTCAGCCGGAGGAAAAAGGACTTTAACAAGGCTGCCAAGTCCTGCAAAAAGGTTCTTCAGAAGGCTCGTTTCGATCACATTGGCCGAGTAGGGAACAAACTAGCTTCTTACCCCGCGGGAAGTAAAGCTTTTTGGTCCCTGGCAAAATCGATCGAAGGGAACTTCTGCCGCCCCTCTCTTCCTCCTTTGCTTAAGCCTGACGGAACACTGGCCCACACTGCAGACGAGAAAGCAAACTTGTTTGCTTCTTTGTTTGCAGAGAATTCGCGTCTAGATGCTGGTGGCGCCTCACCTCTTGCACCTCTTGGCTGTTCGACAAAAATGTCCGAAATAAATATTCGCCAAACTGAGGTTCGAAAGACGCTACGCAATCTAGACGTGAATAAAGCTAGTGGTCCCGACGGTATACCGGCAATAGTTTTGAGGACATGTGCGCCTGAGTTGTCTCCTGTGTTGACACGCCTCTTTCGGCTTTCTTTAGAGACTGGAATAGTGCCGAGTTCTTGGAAGCTTGCTAATGTGCAGCCCGTGCCCAAAAAAGGTAGTCGCGCCGACCCTGCTAACTACCGGCCCATTTCAGTCACGTCCATACTCTGCAAGAGTTTGGAACGTGTCTTGAACCGCAGGCTCCTGGCGTACCTAGAATTTAACGACCTCCTCAGTGACCGACAATATGGCTTTCGCCGGAATCGGTCTACTGGGGATCTTCTAGCCTACGCCACGCACTTATGGAGTGAGGCTATTGAGAAATACGGAGAAGCCCTAGCGGTTTCCCTCGATATTTCCAAAGCCTTTGACAGGGTCTGGCATGACGGCCTTATTAGTAAGCTTTCTACATACGGCCTGCCCGCTAGTTTTATTGCATGGATATCGGACTTCCTGAGGGATAGATTTATTCGGGTAGTCGTCGACGGCTGCTCGTCTGATCTTATGGCTATTAATGCCGGTGTCCCTCAGGGGTCGGTGCTCTCTGCGACGCTTTTTCTGCTGCACATCAATGATCTGCTTAGTCCCGGTATCATTGGGTACGCAGATGACAGCACCGTCGTAGAGAGCTACATATCTACTGCGCGAGCTAGTGCGGCTGATATCCAGTCTCATAGAGAGGCTATGTTAAGGCGCTTAAACCTGTCTCTTCAGGCAGTCTCCGATTGGGGCGATGCCAATCTGGTCAGGTTTAATGCTGCAAAAACCCAGGCGTGTCTTTTCTCCGCAAAAAAGAGGCCCTTTAATCTGGCCCCTACTTTCCGAAATGTAACCTTATCGATCACTGACCATCTCGAGCTTCTTGGAGTCTCTTTGTCTTCAACCCTCAACTTTGGCTCATATATTGAGTCTAAGGCTCAATTGGCAGCCAAAAAGCTGGGTATCCTCTCGAAGGTGCGCCGGTACTTCAAGCCGGAACTGTTGCTTACATTGTATCAAGCACAAGTTCGGTCGTGCATGGAGTACTGCTCGCACCTTTGGGATGGATCGGCTAAATACCAGCTTGAGGCGTTGGAGGCAATAGAGCGGCGAGCGAAGAGGCTAGTTGGCGATAATGCTCTGTGCAAGGCGAAGCTGCAGAGCCTTGAGCATCGTCGCCTGGTGGCCAGCCTTTCGGTTTTTTATAGGTTACATTTCGGTGAGTGTGCATCGGGATTGCATGATTTGATCCCCCCCGCCCCATTCCACCATCGGACGAGTAGGGAAACACCAAGGCGGCATCGTTATACTGTGGAGGTGCCTAAGTCGCGTACTAAGCGGTTTGCTTCCACCTTCATTGTGCGTACCGCCAAAGTGTGGAATTCTTTGCCAAATTCTCTGTTCCCCGATAACTATAATCTAGCGGTTTTCAAGGCAAGAGTGAACCGGTTTCTTCTGGGCAAGCGCGCTCCACCTTAGATTGCAATCTCGCTTACCATCAGGTGAATTGCGGTCAAGCGCAAGCCCATTACTAGTAAAAAAAAAAAAAAAAAAAAAAAAAAAAAAAAAGCTTATAAATTTAAATATTATTTATTTATTTTCATAACTGAGCATGAGTTATTGGAATTTAACTTAAAGTTACATGTGCCCCGTAACCAGGTAAAGTTAGGGTGTGTGTGTGTCTATTAATATGTGTCTTGTTTTGTTTTAATTTGATACTTAAATTTTAAATGTTTTAATTTTCGCTAATTATAGTTAGTTACTTGAACGTTGTCCAAAAATAAACAATCGTTGGATTTTAATATGTTTAATTATACAAGTAACCTTACATTCAAAGCGACCCACGCGCTCCATTCAAATTGCCTCTCTGGTCCGGGTTTTAGAATAGAAATTATATTTTTCATCCGAGTCAAGAAAGCCTATATAAATTAGAAATGTAAATAACGATCGGGGTTCGTTATTAAGTCGTATATTCGGGCTCCAAGCCGCTAATAGAATTATCCCGGCTATAGCTTTGAATTAATTTTAACGCCCTTTTAGGCCTTTTAATATTATCCAGAGAGTGGGCCGAGTGCGTGACACATTAAAAATTGTTACGACAGCCGCGACTTTGAAAGTTTTATAGGTTTTTTGCTCGAGGGTACATAATTCTGTTCAGTTTTTTTCTTTATTTTTCGATAAATCGAATTACATTTCGCGTAGCGTTTTCTCGCTCTCTCTTCTGAATTTCGGATACTCGGATAAAGAAACCAATAAAAAAAAACAAAGTGGTACATGGTAAGCGCGAAGCTGTGGCCGAAGATAAAGCACGTTGATTTCGAAGAAATCTGTTCACTCTCGCCTTGAAAAAATCCAAGTTATGTGTATTAGGAAACACAGTAGGAGGCAATCCATTCCATTCCTTAGCAGTACGCATGATGAATGTAGAGCCAAAAATTTGCGTACGGATTTTTGGAGTCTCCACAAGGAATGGATGATATAAAGCTGACCGGCTCCTTGGTCCTGTAGTGGAGTGGTGTTACATAAGACTACACGTCAACCGTCTTCTTAATATAACTTAAATAACATACATTGTACATTCTTAATAAACACTGTTGCACTTACTCGTATCATAATTATCATTATTTATTAATTATTAAAATAATGATGTTAAAAAAAACAGACAAATTATACTTGTGAAACTTTTTTTCCTTTTAATTCCATGAAAGTCCAGGTGCTAACAGTTTCTTTAACACTGTTAACTAACAAACAGAGTTTAATAAATAAACCTTTTATGTTCATTTCAGTGAGCAATAAATGCAGCGCCTTACAATGAACCTATTGTTAGCAAACGTCTCGTGAAACTTTCAGAAGAAATATTTTTCTTAACAAATAGATGCTTTAATAAAAAGTCAAGTGTTTTGTTGCGATTTCTTAGGCGTGGTTTGCGTGAGGCGTGTTTGTTTGTTTTAGTTTCTTCAAAGTATATGTATATTTATTTATGTATGTAGATACAATTTTCATAGTCTTGTCATTGTATGTTTTTTATTTTCAATCGTTCTAGGCCAAAATCTAAAAGACTTACCCGAGGACCTTTCCTGATTTTAAACTGAAACTCGTTTGAGTCAAAACTCCTTAGAAACTTAGACATAAATGGCATTTTTAGTCACGTCACGGGACTTTTCACCGAAATATAAACATTCTATCTTCCAGAAATTTATAACGGCACTTTGCAACAGGATATTAGAATTTTCGTATCACAACTCTGTGTGTGACATAAAGATCGATGATCTCTAAATATATCTCTTTTAAACTGCCAGAGTGGCACCATATATGTGATGGCTTAAATTTCCAATCGCATTAAAAGCTTAAAATAGATACTGATATTACTAATTAAAATGGACAGACTGTCGAGCTTCACATCGAGTAATTAGTGTCTAGGATTCAATTAGCACAGAACAGCCTGAATATGTTAGTTTAAATTAGGTGACTATATAATTACTGTATAGGTATTATTATCCACGCCCATAAGCCGGCACAACGACTTAAGAATTACGTACCGACCTGCAGAGGACGGCGGATAAATATACAAATGAAATTCCATAAATATTTTTGATATATTCACGGTCAGGCTCGGCGTGCTTAGCCAGCGTGGCTTATCTGGATTATCGGGGGATTCCCCGCGTATTTTTTACTTGTTCCCGTTTGTGCGTCCGCTTATTGTGTCCTATCTGCCGCGTGATTTGCCGTTAGCTGCGTCGGAGCGCCGGCAAATATGTTTATCGTGCCCCTAAATTCCCTTTATGGACTCGCTCGAGCGTAAAAAATAAAGCTAAATAGAGCGAGCGCGCGAAGCGAATTACTCTTTATTAAAATTGAATATCTCCTCGCCACCTTTTGTTCGGAGAGGGGCGGCGTAACAATGAAGGGGAGGCTCTTCACTCGAACCTTTTAATCATGCGACTAATTAAACCGTTTCCGCTGCGCAGGTAACGCGAGGTGATGACATAGGAAGCGTCGGGTGTGATACGGGCGTGTCTGCGGGGGAATAGTGCGGATGCTGTGATTGGCCGGTGTTGTCATGGTGACGTCATGGCGCGCGCTGGGCCTGCTGGCGGCGCTGGCGGTGTGTGCGCGCGCGCACCGCGACACCATCTACCACAACCAGTTCGCGGTGCACGTGCCGCGCGGGGGGGACGTCGAGGACATCGCGAGGAGGCATGGCTTCAAGAACCATGGACAGGTTAGACACTTTTCTTCCCTTTTTATAAGTGCGTAAAGTCCGGTTTCATGAAAACAAATGACTTTCGCTACGAAGGTCTCTAGCTAGTTGTCATAAATTATGGGAGTCTTTACAGCCATCATCTTTGCGACTTGCCATGTCGCATTTTAATAGAGGTGATATCTGATGATTCCATCTGATCAAAGATGAAGTGTTGGCGTAATTGACATGCAAATCTAAGCATACAGATTCGAATCCGGCCCTATACCATTGCTTTTTCCAAGTTATGTGGTGTACACACTGCATATTTTTAGTAAAGTACATTAGCATCCTGTTTTTTTCACACTACTGAGTACAGGTTATCTTTTCAAAACGTCACATGATAGTAAAGTCTGATTCAACCTGTCTCTTTCATTTCCTTACAGCATGCCCTACGAAAGACATTTCCATAACGCTGGTCTAACCTTACAGCGCTCTCTGTTTAATAAAATTTGTAGCCTCTTAATTCAGATGTAGCATCAATCAAAATGAACCGTTTTAATTTGTCGCCATTAAAAGACATACGGCAATAAACAAAACACATCAATCACTCGTAACAGCTTTAACTAGAACCTTAAACATTTTACTTAGCAACCCTGAGTATCGGCCCGTAACTATGACTAAGTGTTCGCGTGACTGTCTTTCCCGGCGCCCAATTAAGTTTTCCCAAGTGATTAATAGTTCTGATACCAACACTGACGCTTTTCCTTCCACTCACCCATCTGACATTTGGCTGAGACAGCCTTTGATACAACGAGCTAGGCCAGGCTTAGCCAGCTTCAAAGGAAGCGAAGCTTGCGGAGCCTAGAGCCAAGTTCCTCGACCTATACTCTATACTGGGCTTTCGGTGACTAGCGAAAATCTGTAGGTACCAGAATATAATTTATTTATATATATTCGGTATGTATTTGTACTAAGTCACTGATTAATTGATTCAAGAATTTCTTGAGCGGTAAGTTAACCAAATTTTCAAACTAGTTCTAAATTAACTGTTAGTTAAAACAAGTTTACTGATCACCATAACGTTACTGACTTTAAAGAAAGAACGGTTCGTGATTTGAACGTCATTTCATTAGAATCGCTATATGATTAAAAATATAAACAGTAACGTATAACGTTAAAAATTTTAGTAAAACAATAATTTTATGTAATTCTCAGGTTGGTTACCATTTATTTACATTATAATATGACCAAAACATATAAATACATTAAATTGTTTCTTCCGATTAACTTCTTTGGCTTACATAAATGTACTTATTTTTTTATTATAAATTTCTATATCTCTACATAAAAAACCTACTCAACTTTATATAAACCAAAACTTACGTATTTCGCTTATTTTACTAACTAACTTAACCACCATACGCTACCACCTTGCCTTCTCTTAAAGCAGGTTGGTAGTAGTGAAAATTTAACCGTGGTTATTATTTAACTAGCCGATTTCGTGATCTGTTACTTACTTATCGGTTCTTTTGTTGAATTCGACCTTAAGCCTTTAAATAACATATTTTGTTAGTCTAGATATATGTATACTGCCGTTATCCGTTCAAAGTTTTGCATCCGTTGCCGATAGCCCTGTAGGGTTAGGTAAGATCGCATATTTACGTGGCAAGTGAACGGATAGCTCGGACACCTTTGTTCACAGTAGAGTGTCATGTGGTCAAGAAGTATCGTGGCACAGAGTACGTGATAGTTCGGCTCTAGTGCCTTTGTGACCTGTACTCTAGGTGCGAAGCAAGTGTGCGTAATCCTAGACGTCTTTTGTTGGACTTTGGATAATTTAATTCTCTCGCCCATCATTAATTTGACCCCGTTCCTATGCCTTATCTTTATCTACATATATCTTTATATCTATACCAATATTATAAAGAGGAAAAGTTTGATTGTTTGTTTGCTTCTAATAAGCTCCGAAACTACTGGACCGATTTGAAAAATTCTCATCGTTGGGAACCTACAGTATCCCCGAGTAACATAGACAATGGAAACAAGTTTAGTATTCTTGCAATGTTCATTAAATTATACCGTTTTTGTAAAAATACTTAATATTATATTTGTATTTGACAACGCTCCATCGTGGACCAATGTCACTTACCACCAGGAAAATTGTTATTAAGCGCTATCTATATACTATAGCGTTATTGTGCATAAAAAACGCTTACATCATGTTTGTCTTTATCTTTTTCTTCGTGTGAGCTGTTGCGAGTCTTCAAGCCGCCCGTAGGCCTCTGACTTGGCTTTATTTTTATAAGGGCGTCATATTATTCCCTCATCTACAAACTCAATTGTTTACTCCCATCCAAGCGACGT
This sequence comes from Mellilla xanthometata, assembly GCA_035578125.1. NCBI lineage: Eukaryota > Metazoa > Arthropoda > Insecta > Lepidoptera > Geometridae > Mellilla > Mellilla xanthometata. The sequence continues at coordinate 3,698,831 of JAPUBQ010000015.1, read as the reverse complement.
CCGAACACTAAATCACGATATTAATGTGTGACAGTTGACACATGCGATATGAGAAAACCTAAACACGTAACACGAATAGTGGCCACCTCCTTGATTGATTGTCTTACTCCATAATGAATACACTGTTCCCATGTTTACACATTTGTTGTATTTAGTCAGCATATTATGTCTCATCAATCACGGTCCTTCCTGATTTTTATTACTCATTTATTCCACGGAATAAATGTTATTTTCCTTCCGTTTCCCTTTTCCGTTACTGTCGTATTATGTTGTTGTTGATAAACGATGCTGATAATGGTGTAAAAAAATATTGCAGACGGCGCGAAGACGGCCGTTTCCGCTCTCCAACAATACAGACCTACTACAATCTCTTATATATCGACAACCTCGTTGGCGTAAAGGTTACCATGCCGGTCTGCTAATCAGAATGTTCCGGGTTCGATTCCCGGCCCGGTCAACATCTTTGTGCTGAACTAAATTTGTTGGCTGTGGGTCTGGGTGTTAACTATGTATTTATATATAATATGTATGTATGTAGGTTTATGTAGTATATCAGTTGTGTTAGCTACCATAATACGAGCTAGAAATGGTTCAGTATGGGGCTAACCAGCCGTGTGTGAAAGTGTCCTAATATTTATTTATTTATATTTATTTATTTATTTCTATAAAATTTCCGTGTCACAGTGTTTGTTACCGTACTCCTCCGAAACGGCTTGGCCGATCTTTACCAAATTTTATATTCGTATTCAGTAGGTCTGGGAATCGGCTACTGTCTATTTTTTATACCTCTAAGTGAGGCAAAACAACGTTCGCCGGTCAGCTAGTATACATATATAGATGTACGATTCTCAAAGCGGTATAGGACATATTGAAAAATCTTATAAGATTCTGTGTAAATTATAGAGCCACGATTTTTACCAGTTCCAAACCACGATTACGTACAATTCGCTCAAAAGTTTTATTCTACAAAAGTAGTAGTTATAACATTTAAAATGCTGTTCTGAAAGTGATAAAGCAATTAAAATCAATATTACTTTTTTGTAGGTAAAGATTAGTTATCTAAAATCGATAGAGATTATCACCTTAGTGATTTTATATAAATTTATTTAATGAAATATCGACTGCAGCACTTCAGGCACTTCGCATTTAAACATGAATGACGCGACTGAACTCGGTACGACAGCGCCTTAACGCAAAACATGGTTTAACTTTTAAACGTAGATACCGAAACACTTTGTCTAAATTCTAATTTGGAACAACGGGTAGACGGACACCCAATTAACCTTCTGTAGGAAGCTTAAAACTTTCTACTAAAAGCTAATTTTCCCAAGCTTCACTTAGCTCCGTAATCAGTGTACGCTTTTTAACCAATTTTTGTCAAAAACAGGTCAAGGTTCTCAATTTGTCGGAAATGTTGCTGTTTCTTTATGTATGCTACGTTAATATTACTGGAAGACGCCTGGAGTAACAGAGTTTTATTTAAAAAAGGTAATGTATTATCAAATTTTATAGAGACGCTTAAAGTATTTTCTATTCCTTTTTGACCCCGACGTAAAAACAAACTTTGGCATCTGTATGTGTATTAGGAGGCAGGAGTGTTCTTAGCCAGTATGTGTGATGAAAATCGGACGAAGATTGCCGCTGCCACGAATTGGCAGATAAAATGTTCTAATATATAAGATTTCCATGTCACAATGTTAGTTACCGTACTTCTCCGAAACGGCTTGATCGATTTTTACTAACTTTTATATGCGTATTCAGTAGGTCTGAGAATCGGCTACTACTTATTTTTTATACCCCAAAGTGTCAAGGGTTGTTCACTCTTAAATTTTTACTTAAGGCAAAACAACGCTTGCCGGGTCACCTAGTATTTTATAATAAGACCATCTTTTTCATGGACGTGCCTGCACTTAAAAGTCTTGATTAAATAGTTATCATAAACCAAGTTGAGATAAAACTTGAGCTTTCTTTAAATGGCTTTTGTTACTATATCAAAAGTTTGGAATAGAATTTAATAGTTTAACGTACCCCAGAATTTATAAGTTTAGTGGAAAACTGACATATCTCGTTTGATCTATATTCTTTTAGCAATATCAGATTCAATAGAAGTTTAAACTCAATTTGTCGAGAGCGATGCGCGGAGCCGATATAGAGCAGAGTAACTGCTTATGACAGTCTTGGATATTTTACCCAAAAGTTTCCGGCTCGCTGCCGCTTCTTTTGATGCTCAAATATTAAGCAAAGGGAAAACTTTCACTTTGTGTTATTAAAATACTTTTTTGTTGAAAGAAAAACGCGCATGTTGGCGCCCCTTATCTTGTACTAAGTCCGTTTACACGCTAGCTTTTAATTAATCTAATAGTCTTTCTAATGAAAGTACTTACTCGTTGTGCCGACTTAGTTCTATATTGCATAATAGTCTGTCTAATGAAAGTACTTACTCGTTGTGCCGACTTAGTTCTATATTGCATAATAGTCTGTCTAATGAAAGTACTTACTCGTTGTGCCGACTTAGTTCTATATTGCATAATAGTCTGTCTAATGAAAGTACTTACTCGTTGTGCCGACTTAGTTCTATATTGCATAATAGTCTGTCTAATGAAAGTACTTACTCGTTGTGCCGACTTAGTTCTATAATGCATAGTAGTATAAACACGAGAGGTTTGGAGTTGTACTAATTACAAAAAGTTGTTGTTTGAAATGTTACAGCAGGTCGTCTATTCTTAACTTAAGCCCATGCTTAAGAGACGACCTGCTGTTAGACTTAAGCATGGGCTTAAGTTAAGAATAGACGACCTCGTTGGCGTAATGGTAACCATGCCGGAATGCCAATCAAAAGGCTCCGGGTTCGATTCTCGGCACGGCCAACATCTTTGTGCTTAACAAAATTGTTTAGCTGTGGGTCTAGGTGTTCAAAAGTATATTTATAAAGTATGTATGTTTATATGTAGTATATCAATTTTGTTGGATACCATAACACAAACTAGAAATGGTTCAGTATGGGACCGTGTATGACAAAAAACTTAACTATTTATCTTCCTGAGAAATTTAAAATTTGGATCCGCTACTGGTAACTTTCGTTTTATTCAAGGCATTTCAAAAATATACCTACATTTCCATCCGACTGTACTGTTTGCTGACAAAGCTTGCCGCGTGATAAGGAAAAATAAGCAAATAAAGAATTGGGATCATACAAGTTGGTTCGATGGCGTCGCTCATTCATTTCTCTCGCATATCACCTTCAGGAAATGCGGGATCCGATCCCGCCCGAGCAATGTTGGAGATCTAGGACTGCCACATTTGAGATATTAAACGTTATATTAGAGCAGGTAAGGCCGGGTTGACAAATCATTCATATATCAATGTAAAGGCAATACGGCATGTTATAGAACCGTTTTGCTGTACGTAAAAAACGACATCCCCCGACACCAGTGATTAGCCTCTTAACTTGTTACATATATGAAAATAAAAGTTGACAGTATTTATGTCCAACAATAAATCGAGTTTTTGTTTTACATGTGCTAACACGTCAATTGTCAGCACCGCGCACATAAAGGGTGCTTAAAGTCCTTGTAATACGTCTTAAGAAAAAATTTAAAGTTTGCTAGCGAATAAGTTAACATTACCTTCACTACCCGCACTTGGCCAGCGTAGAGCATACATTATTGCCTATATATCTCTCTCCTTGTGAGGGAAGGCCGCGAGTCCCACTATGCTTATGCTAAGTTAAGTAAAAGAAACAATTCAGCGAATCAAATTACAAGAATCAAATAACAAATCATTAAGTAAAAAATCATTGTCAGTTACACCAATTATTTGCAGAGAAAGAACAATAGGGAATCAATATTTTCACGTAGAAAACGGTCACACTAACTTATTATTAAAAGTTGGAATGAGTCCAACAGTTTCGGTGACCGTTTTCTACGTGAAAATATTAAGATGCCTTACGTGAACAGTTTACAGTGTTTAATAGGGAATCAAATTAAAAATGCTGAATATGTCGGTTTTAGCGCCCCTTTACAAAAGAGCGGCGAATGTGTCGCAATACCGCCACCGTGCCTTGTCCAAAAAACTGTTGACGACACCGTTTCCCCAAATTAGATTTCTATCTGGAACACGGAAGCGATGATCGGAACGGATGGAATTGAATTCGACGCGGGAATGTGCCGGCCCGTCCTAGCCTACTGCATGCGGATTCGAGAGACTTGTTCGAACTCTCCCAGATAGGTTGTAGGTGTGAGCACACATGTGCTCAGAGTGAGGCGAGGCTTTAGAGATACTTGTTCGAACTCGGGCATTGGTTGTAAAAGCATATGTGTGCTTAGTTTACAATCTTCCCAACCAGGCCTTTATTGTGAGGACAGCGAAGCTTTGGAGCTCTCTACCTGAGTCTTTGTTTTCTGAGAGGTTTCATCCGGGGGTCTTCAATGTAGAGTAAATAGGTATCATATAGATAAGCGTGCCACATTGTAGACAACATCTTAGTTTTACATTAGCAAGCTTTAGTCAAATGCAAACCTATCAAGGGTAAAAAAATGTGCTTAGATTGCTTTAGAGATTCTTGTAAGTACGGAATTCCATTCATTGACGTTAACAATAGCACGTATTTCAGTAGTATGTTTTATTAAATAACTCTTTAAATAGATGATACATCGCTCCAAGGGTGTGATTAGTATATTATTTTGTGTCATCACTCTAAATATAATACTCATGCTCTAAATATAGCACCAATGTTAAGAAAATAAAAAGCGTTTCAGGTTCAGCTGACCTGAAAAGAAACCTATTTTACGTCGTGAAAAACATTCCCATTATTCACCACAACCATTCAGACAAATCCCTGCCTAAAGCTAAAGACGATAACAACAAAACACTCCAAAGAAACTCGATAAGATCTAATTTACTTCGGACACAAAAACGTCTCTTATAGGCCTCGCCAACTTGAACAAGTCGTTAACGCAACAAAAAAATCTCTCGCGAAACTTTAATTTGGCACATAAAGCGTTCGTGATGCGAAAATAATAGTTTTCACTTACGTTTCGCTTTTATAGTTTTCTCGTCGTTGGATGGAGCAATTTTTCGGACACTTTCGCGAAGTATGCGAAAGTGAGCGGAGAGCGCGGGAAGTTCGCATCCCACTCGACCTTGGCTCGAGGAAAAGTAACGCGCTAAAAGGGAAACTATTCAGCCGTGTAACGTTAAGAACGGCGTGAGAAAACAGTGTTGGATAAATCTTTGAACGCGTGAGTAGGTAAGCAAACTAGCGCGGGCGCGAGCAAACACTCGATGGAGCCGTCATTGTAGAGCGAGTGTCGCCAAACACTCGCCCGCTCTGAGACACCCCTGAACCGCTCTGTTTGACGTGCTCCAGCAAATCGACCCAGGAAAGCTCGCATGTTGTCCCAACGGAGACGCACAAAGGCGCCGCCGACGACGCGCGACATCGCCTCTTTCATCCACAATCACCGCCTAGCAAGGACGCGGTAATTCCGAACTGTAGCAAACTTCTCACGAGCCGGTTCAGCACACCCCTATCAAACGAATGATTAAGGATGTTTTGATGACGTTATTTGTGAGAGTTCGAGTGAGTCGTTTTCGGCAATTGGGCTTTATTGTGTCGTTTATTCGGCGACGCTCGTACTCAGGAAACGTTATGGCTGTTGGATATTATTGTTCCGGAGTGGAACTTGTACGATAAATACACAGTCGTTATTATTATAAACCGCGCGAGTAATTTGCCGGCTATGGGTATTAGTTTAATGATAATGAGCGGGCGAACCGCAAAAACCGCAGAACGAATGGCTCCAAATATAATCATAGACCTTTTTGCCTAACATTGCTGTCAATAAGAAGTTATATCGCGTATAAAAATACAGCCATACGTGTTTTACTGCTATATTCGTTCTTGAAATATTCATACATACTCTCGTGATATTGCCAGACACTTAAAATGGGGACTATAAAAAGTGGGCGCCCCAAATTGCCAAAACAAACTTGAATTCTGCGGTTTTTATTATTATAGGGCACTTATTCTTTCGATGGTTAGGATAACATGAGGTTTTCTTGTGCGTTGGTCCAAGTTACGGACTTATTGCTCTCCAATAATCTTTAAAACTAATTGAATATGCAGATTTAATGTGGATGGTGTAATTTTAGATATAAACCTTTTCTGATATTATTGATTTAACATAATAAAATCATGCCGCATAATTAATAAGTTCTTGTTTGACGTATGTCATCCTTCAAGCCACTAAGCGTTAGTTAGGTAGAAGTTTGCGTTTCGCGTCACGTACCGTCGATGGCTCTCAACCGGGCTGGCCTTTCTTCCTCTTCGCTTTATAAGTATTTCCAAGCACTCTGTTTGCGTGGACGGGACCGTGAGATGTAACCTCAAAAGCCTTCTCGTGGATTTCGGAAAGTTTGTTTGTTGACCTGCCTGTTTTGTAGTAATTGAATTTCTGTCAACACAAACATCCAATTGTACCCATGTTTGTTTTGAATGAGTTTCCTAAATATAATAAAATTAAACTCGTAAATTTTGCTTGACAACTGCTTTTCGGTTTCTATTATGAATTTATTGTTGTTTTTTTTTTGTAAGAGCGTTCATGTTTTTTTTTACGCGCTACTTATGTTTGACTTGTTGAGAATTTTCCCAATAAGATTATGTTTGATTAGGTCTGTAATATAATAAGCGCTTGAATATTATTGTTTGCTGTTTTTGTTGTTTTTGTTTTACAGAAAATTGCTGTTTAACTTGGTTATATAATTTAGGATATCTTTTTAACGGATTACATTTAAACATTTGACAAGCAGGGCGCGATACTACACGAATTAGACACAGAGACACTCTGGCCTAAGGTGGGGTATGTCTAGTATGGAATAACTGGTTATCTAGGAGGCGGCAAGAATAAACGGTTTAGTGTTTAGATTTATAGATAGAGATTTTCCAACTTAAAGGTGGTTGCTGGCCAGGCGAGCATTACAAAATGCTATACCATATCTTACGTCTTTTGTTTCAAAATAATTTCAATTTGGAGCAAGACTTTATTTAGTCCCTTTCATAATCTTATTACGAGCACATGCAAGGAACAAAGCAGCCCGACAAACTATAGCGAGAACAAGTGCAATGAAGATCGCGGCAACCGCTCGAGTATTTTGTTAATTCGCCCCCTATTGTAAATTACGCTTCCTCCGGTGGGAATGAATGTGGTGGTTTTAAATAACTGACATTTAACACTGCAAGGAAATTCCCCCCCTTACTCGCACTCGCTTCAGCGGGGTAATTAATTACGACTGACGTGTTTACTTAATGTGCGATACTATCTAATTGTACCGAACTGCATGTTGGAGGGTTCGGTCAATAAAGTTGTATTTGAATTGTTGTGTGTGTTTATAAGTACCTACATGTTGACGTGGTAGTTATGTATGTACATATAATTGCGGGCTGATTTCTCTGTGTGGAATTGGGCTTTTAAAGTATATGTTTGATCATAACCGGGTGCCGACCAAAAAATGACTGACTGACTACATATTTTTTCACAAGTCCCTCAATATTAGCAAGTAATTGCCTTGTAAAATATATACACTCCGATACATTTGCAATGTAGCGCCTGTAGCTCGGCTAGCTAAGGTGATCTGACGCGATCATCGAAGCTAAGCAACGGTCGATGCAGACGCTGTTATTGGTGACCATGCACAAGACTGTCGTTTTTCAAGTAGTGTAATAACACTTAGCCGGAACCAACAATTTAAGCCCAGATAATAATCTGGGCTTAAATTGTTGGTTCCGGCTATAAGTTTTAGTACAAGCAGCCGTTCGGGCGGCTTGAAAACTCTCGACACCAGAGCTTGTCCACTTAGCTCATACGAAGAAGAAGAAGAATTTCCAATACAAGATGGTGGCCACGACAAAATGTAGGAGGATTTTGAAATGTTTAATTTATACGTATTGTATGTATTTAGTTAGCTACTAGTATGATATATTATCTATGGTCTATAACAATGATTAATTAGAAAATTGTTTCAAATTATTGTCTTTGACATTTAACTTAACCTAGGCATTATAATAAAATTACAAACTTTAGAGTAATTGAGTAAAAAATAAACGTCTTTTGTGCTGAAAACAGTGCGAAAATAGCTAAGTGCTTATTACGAGTAATGGAGAAACGTCCCCGTCTGGAAATCGCCGCGTCGACATAATTTGTAGTTCCCTTCATCAATTGTGCTGTTGTTATTTTCGCTCCAGATCTATAATAAGTCTATTATTTAACAATAATTACCACCACGCTTTAGTGCGCAACAAACGCGCAAAACGAGTGCAGAATGGACGGATGCCTCTTTTATAATGCAATAAGTTTGGTTAACTCAATTTATTGGTATGAAATTACTCGTGTTTTATTGTACAGTTTAAATTGAGTATCCAATATTGGTTTGTTAGTTTTGTTGGTGAAATTATGATTTACGCCTCGTGGTGTTTTTCGCACGCATTGATTCGGGATAAAAAGTAACGTATGTGTTATCCAGGGTAAAAACTATTTCCATATAAAATTTTATCAAAATCTGTTCAGCCGTTTTAGTGTGAAATATTTTTCAAATTATTGGCTTGTCTTACGGAAACAGAGATTATTTTTGGAATGAAAGTATAATATGTGTGAATCTAGTGTTTTTCTCCATACCAATTTTCATAGAAATCAGTTAAGTCGTTTGACTGTAAAGAAGTAACAAACATATAGACACACACACTCACACACAAACTTTCGCATATATTATATTAGTGTATATAAAAAGTTCCCTGTCGCATTCAGGCAAGGTAGTGTAGTATTTGGCACGATCTTATACGCTTTCAAATTTACTCAATTACTTGCTATATGTACCCAAGTATTCTAGTGTTTCAATTTGTGTAAGTGCTCACACAAAACAGGTAGATGGCCAATTGTTTCGACACCGAGCGCCACTAGCGGTGACACAATGGCCTATTATGCGCTATTATCTCTGTTTTACAATCGCATTACCTTCCTACGCGGCGATCGCGTACCCCGCCGCGCCGCCGACAGCCCCACAAAGCGACGGCGGACGCTTCCTTCAGACTTCAGATACATAATGTAATATTCTCCATTGAAAAGGGACGCGTGACAGGTGCGCGGAGCGTACACCCCGAATCTTGCCATGAAAAATGCGCGCACAACTCCACGGAATTACATAATGCAAGAATGTGTCAACGCGTCTATCCGAGCGACGGTACAGCCAGATTCTTTTTGTACGTAATAAGAGAGCGGTATAAGCCAGATGCTCCGAACATTCGTATTATTCAAAGCTCCCGGTACACTCGACGCGTGTTTATTATGTCGTCTTTCTATCCCGGTAAATATGATTTTCATTGTGCGTAATAAAGTCATAATAAAGGCGGTCTCGGAGCGGGCCGGAAGGATGTTTCGACCTTTCCTGTGGACCTCGGCCCGCCGGAATATTGCCCGGGGAGGGACCGTTGCCCGCCGCCGGCGATAATAAAATGTGATTATTAAATGAATATATTTCACATGTTTTCAATACGAATGTTCTCTTACTTCTATTTCATCTTTCATGTCAATGACGAACGAGCTTGTTATAAAGTTCTTGTGTGTCTGAAACTTTACAATGGATAATGGGAGTTTTTCAAAGAGTTGTTTGGGTTAGATGCTAAATACCTAGATTTTGTAAAAAAAAAACGTTTTTTTTTTTGTTGTAGCAAAATGTGTTCCTGTTTCTTTATGCTTCATTTTGAACGTCAAATCAGAAATAAAAATAATAATAAAATGATAATAAATATTAGGACACATTTGTATTATAGTTGCTAACACAACTGATAAACTACATTCACGTTCATCATACTTTATATAGATGGATATTTAATACCCAGACCGACAGCCAACAAACTTAGTTTAGCACAAAGATGTTGGTCGTGCCGTGTGTGAATCGAACCCGGAATCTTCTGATTGGCAGTCCGGCATGGAAACCATTACGCCAACGAAGTCGTCAAACGAGGACAGTTTCATTTGTATTTGTAGTTATTCAATGTCTTTCTATTCCACGATTCTGTCTTATAGACTCTCAGCTAACGCCGATTTGTCCCCGTCAAAACAGTAGTACGTTTTGACAGATCACCAATTGGCCAACCAAGTACCGGATAGAATTAGCCATTGCCCCTCTGACCCCTTTTAGTGAGAGATTGAAGACCGCCTACCTGTTCCTTAGTGCCGGCCATATCTTTCGAGAAAAAACGCCATTTATTATCGCCTCTTTCAGAGGAGAGCACTGATTGGCTCAGCGGGAAGCTTTTTTTCTTAGCTATGATGGCGATCAGTATGTGAGTGATGATAGAAAGAGGAAATCAAACGTAGATTTATATATAAACCCCGTATAATATACATATATGATTGGTAATTTTTATCCGTAATATCTTCTTATTCGTGTCACAGTGTTTGTTACCGTACTCCTCCGAAACGGCTTGACAGATTTTTTCCAAATTTTATATGCGTATTCAGTAGGCCTGAGAATCGGCTACTGTATATTTAGATTTAGAAATAATTATAAAGACAAAACAACGTTTGCTGGGTCAGCTAGTATATATATATATATATTCTACGTTATCAAAGAATACTTATGGAAAATGAAAATGCCTTGAAACCCCAATAGTAAACTCACATGAGACCTAGACATACGAGCTCAAGAAATAGCAAAGCATTTCCAGTGTATTAAATTAACAAGAAATGCAACAACCTAGCTTCCAAATGCATATTTCGCAGCCATCAAAAACAATAGTTTATTTTCTCATTGCTGGCATTTGAACAAAATTAATTTTGTAGTTCCAAATGTTTACTTGGGAAGGAATTTGATACGGCCCAAAAGCTTACTGTTTCATAACGCAAGGGGGAAGTTGAAACTTGAAAGCGTACATTAGCTCCACGAGGAATTCCTCGAGGTATAACGAGAATCAAATTGACCTGATTTAATTTGGCCTCCTTTGAGGAAGCCAATAAGAAACAACTAAGCGTGTGAGCCGGCTCGCCTCAACTGATTTTGAATACGTGTTACGCACGAATATATTATATAATTATATAACCTACATTGAATACTGTTTACTTTGTTTTGATACGTGTGATATCACATTTTAGACTCATCACCATCAAGTTCTTTTTTTAATTAAATTTTATTTATTGACTCATAAATAATCAAATGTTAACCAAATAATTACCTACTCGTAATAACAAGTACAAATAAAACAATTGGAAAACCCTCGATACTTTGAGTTGGCGGTGATCTTTGATTTTAATTTTAGCATAGTATATGTCTTCTACGTGGCAAACCCTTTCATTTGACACCTATGTTGAACGAATTCTGAAAATGTCATCCATTTATGGTTGGCTTTGAAAACACTCGACCTCTCAAACAAATGAAATTAGTTCTTAACTAATATGCTCCTGTGATAATAGTTATATGGGGATAATTAATATTATGTTATTTACTCACTTATTTAGTTAAACTTTTTTGTTCCTTCTCTTATAAGTGGTGATAAATTAAATCGTCCATCACACTTACGCGTGTTTAGGCAAAATTATTCAAATGTAGATTTGTTATCGATTCCTAGAGCTCTTATCAACAAATTGATTACAGTAATCAAATCTACATTAGCCCAATTCTTTCAAGTTTTATTTACTATCGAGTTCGTGGCGCTGGTACCAAATATTATTATTAATTCAGAAACGATTAAATACCGGCAGCCCGCGGGAAATGTCAGGTGCTCTTAGTTTATAGGTATGTACGTGCTGAAACGCGAACACGCAAGTCTCCCGGACCCCCCCGCTAGTTGTTCCTACTAGTCACCATTGTAATCTGACCTCCAATAACTTGAATTTAACTACCGTTTGAATAGAAATTAATGTACAGAGGGGTGCACCTAAAATGGTTCAGCGGGCATTTAGTTTTATGTACATGATCAACAGTTCCGTTTATGTTGTGTACGTGGTCTAAGCTCGGTGATGGTAATATTCCTAACATAGATATTTTGGCGTGAATGCGAATTGCTTCATTCCAGCGGGTTAGCGTTACATTTTTCATAAAGCTAGGTGTTTGTACCGGGACCTACTTAAATTATATTGCTCTAGGTACCAACGCTAACATTCTCTGAGCGGAGAAAAGGAAATGTTCTCGAAAATTCTGGAAAGATACTCCATTCTACCAATTACACCGTTCACTAAAATACAGAATTCAACATACAAAGAAACAGCAGTAAACTAGGGCTAACGCTTAATCATAACTGGCAACAAAAAGAAAACATTTAAAAGTCCATGTTCTCTCTCTCTCAATTGCAAAACAAAATGAGCGAGAGCGAGAGGAAACGAACGTACAATTATTTTCGTTATAAGTAGAGTTTTCAAGAGAACATATTATCGTGTTTAGAAGGGCAAACTTTCTATATTTTTATTTAGATATTCTTATGAGTACAGATATAGTCAAATTAAACATTTCAAATAATTAATTAAACATATCAAACGAAACTATATAATATCATCACACTTACCTAAATAATAATATAGAGTTGTATAATACTATTTAAAATTCATAAAAAATGTAAATAGGACCACATACATAATTAATTTAGAAAACCACTCCGGACAGAACCTGACCGAAATGGTATTATAACTGGCGGCACATGGCTGGCTAGCCTCATACTATACCATTTCTAATTTGCATTATACGAGAACACAACTGATATACTACATATACATACATATTCATATCGATACATATTTAACACCCAGACCGACAGCCAATATAATATTAAGTTCATCACAAAGATTTTGACTGTGCTGGGAACAGAACCCGGGGCCCTCTGGTAGCCTGGCAATCGGGCATGGTAACCATAACGCCAACGAGGTCGTATACGATACAATATCTTTATATATATAAATCTCGTGTCACAATGTTTGTCCTCAATGGACTCCTAAACCACTCAACCGATTATAATAAAATTCGCACACCATGTGCAGTTTGATCCAACTTAATATATACTTGATAGTAAAGTTTAAATCTCAAATTATAGTCGCAATTTTAATTTATTGCTAATTATTGTCTATTATTATTTGACAGTCACAATTATCACAACAGATGTCGATACCTTTCGACTGGGTTGAGTAAGTAAGTAATCAATAGATAGCGCTGTACCCCTAAGTGAGGCTAAACAACGTTTGCCGGGTCAGCTAGTAGTACATATATGTATGTAGATAGATAGGGTGATATTAAAGGCAATTATCTGTCTGTAGCTATTTGAATTCGCAATTACGCCGTGCTAGTTGATATTTTAATAACGACACCGGCGAGTCGCGTGTCAAAAGTTAATGTAATGTTTCCGTGACAGAATCAATTTAACACAAAAACCTGTAAATACAGCTCATTGCTTAATTGACCTGTGATCATTTTTTAGAGTTCCGGGCCTAAAAGGTAAAAACGGGATCCTATTACTAAAACTTCGCTGTTTGTCAGTCACTGGGCTGTATCTCGTAAACCGTGATAGCTAAAGCTGAAATGTTAACAAATAATGCATTCCTGTTGCTGCCATAGCAAAAATAATACTAGAAGAATGAAAAATATTTTTTTTTCCACTATAGTTTTTATTTACAATAGTACCAACTAACTATAATATACATGACCCCCTTATTGTGATAATATTAAGGTGTGTTTTTGCTCAATAAAATACTAATAACGGTAACTAATAGAGACGCTTAAATATGTCACACAAAAAATAGTTTACTTTTAAAAGAAATGACAAAAATAGAATAAAATTAAAAAATACAGGTGATACGAAATCCTCCCATACGAAAATCGATTGCCATTTTTTAAAGATAACGGAACGGAACCCGTTTTGCCCGAGCCTGACTCGCGCTTGTCAAATTTTACTAAATATAAAATTCAATCACTCTTTCCGGTTGATTGTAGGTTAAAGTAGTTAAAACACTATTTGAAAACCCGCGTCATATTTAAATAAAAGCCTTTTGTGTTTTTTTCCTCAAATCGATATGACCAATCACGGAATATTAATGAATATTCAACGAAAGGGATTGTTATTTTAGGGGCACCGCAGTGCTTTTATTAATAAAAGAAACAAAAGCAGCTTTCGTAGTTTCAACAACCCCAGTTCATAAAATAACAATTTGATTAAAAAAAAATTGCAGAAACCCATATAGCTTTAGTACATTTTTTATTGTTGCAATTAAAAGCATACATAATAAAGATAAACGAAAATTTATTTGCTAGTATGTTTACAGAAACCTCTTTTATCATGGAAATGGGAAATTTTGTAATATTGGAAACTTTTGTATAAGACACTTTCCAGTGCTCGTCTGGATAGCAAACATACTATAGTTTAAAAATCTGTCGCTAAGCAACTAACAGTGTGTGACAGCCTCCTTGAGAGCTAGTAATTTCAGACTACGCATGCTCCGACCTCTAGCTTGTGTGGCTACGTGTCCTGCTGGTCAAATGCTTACGCGTAAATAGTAAAAAAAGCTTATTTAACGCAAAAGAAATGTATTTATACATACTATAAATAAATGTAATGGTACATACACAAGTACGATGCATTTTCTGAATCAGCTTCTATACCTCTTGACCTGTTTGCAATGCGTTTCCTCTGGCTAGATCGATGTGTGTACAGCTTTAATCAATGCAGAACCTATGTACCTGTACAGGGTCATTCGATGAAATTTATTTTCGAATGTATGCTACGATGCCTTTAGTTAGTGACTGAAAACAGGAATATTACATTTGTCATTTGGTACACTTACATATTTTTAAGCATTATATTTTTTTATTTAAAAGAGTTTTCTGTATTTTGTGTTCAATAAAAAAATCTATGTATACATCTACAAGTACATTCCATTTTCATTCTGCCAAAAAATATAATAATCTTTAAATGAGAATATGTCGATGACCTGACAAAGTGGCATTTTCATCTAAGCGCTACCGTGGGTCGGATGACGCGTTAAATTGTTCCTACAATGTCCAGCTGCTAGTCTTAGTACAAGCAGTCGTTAAGCCAAGTCAGGGGTCTTCGGGCGGCTTGAAAACTGTCGATACCAGAGCTTGGCCACTTATCTCATACAAAGAAAAATAAGACAAAGAATATATAATAATACAAGTACATAATGCACCCTGTCAAGATGTTGCATTGGATGTTTAGTTAAAGCCAATAGATGTGACATATTTGTAGAAGTAATAAGTCTGTATAAGGACCGCGCTGTAGCACCATCCATCCATCCCGAAGCCCGATCACCGCGCCGCGTTTTAAAAATCGGAATACCCGCAATTTTTCAACAAATGTTGACTATTTACAAGCACGCGGTATTGGTCCGGACCGATGCATACAAACCCATGAATATTCACCTGCCGCCACTCGACGACTATTTCCCATTGATATGTTTGCTTCGATACCCGTAAGCACACATTTGGGATTGTTCAAGTTAACATAACAAGCCCCTGAAGGAATGAAAAAAGTTTTTCCCTAACACCCTTATTTAATGTGGGAAGATCGATGCGAGGCAATCAATTTTGCAGTTTACCTTGGATTGTAGCGTGTTAGTTTTGTTTCATCGGCGAGCGTAGGGAAATGCGATACGTGTTTATTTAGTTTGAAACGTGAATTCGTTTGTTTTTTTAGCGTGCTAGTTTTTTTTTCAATTTGATTACTATCGTCAATACTAATCTAGCGTTCCAGCTTGTTTGCTTTGTGTCAAAGGTTTGTGAATTTCATTGATATTAAAGTATTAACTGTGCTATTAATCTTTGAAGCGGTGATAGTTTTATCGAGATATTTTTTTAATCCCTCCTCTACCTCCTATTTACATGTCGGAGACCTATTTTACAGTATTCCTTTCATACCAGTTCTCGCTTGTATGTTTCTCGTACTTGCATTCTCCATACTTTTTCTTCCTCTCATTCATCATCTTTCGTTCTCAATTTTAGTCTAAATCTGGCTAGGTACTAACTTAACTATCTAATTTTTGCAAGGTTGTGGGATAATTTCTCAGTAATAAATTCATTCTGCAGGTCATGGATCGATCCCCGCCAATGAGCTTGAGCTTACGATGAAGGAAAAAATCGTAAGAGAACCATATAGGATTAGTGGTTAAGCATTTCCTCATGTTTGCCTGGCTAGATCTATATCTTTCAAGTTGAAAAATCTGTCGCCAAGTTCTTAAAGGTGTGTGCCGACAGCCTCCTTAAAATTTAGCTATTCCAGACTAGGCATGCTCCATCTTAGGTCAGAAGTGATTACGCTGAATCTTGTGGTTATGCGCCATGCTGGTCAAATATCTAGCTTTACTGTATAACTAGATTTGAGAAGTGCAGTGTTCTATTTCGACGAGAATTCAGATTCATAGTTTGACCCTTTATTAATGCGTGAAAAAAAAATTACATAGGCACTAACAAGCTTCATACTTGCTATTAATGTGAATTGTGATATTCGAGTATAAGCACTTATACAGACTAGAGACGCGATTATTGTTTGTCAAAGAGAATGGAGAAGCTATTAGTGCTATATTCTCTTTGAATATTGTCTTCAGATTCCGCGGATTACTTCCAAGCATCTCATTATTACAAGGACGGGCAGAATGTTGGAAAGAAAATATAGAGAGAACCTCTTAAAACGAAATAAGACATTTTTCGCGATATGTCACGAGAGCAAAGATATTTTCCCTAATTTCATTTTTCGGAATACGGAGTTTTACTTAGCTAACAGTTTAAGGTTGTTGGCATTTAAGCTGGTTATTTTTTTTACCTCTCTGTCGACTCTGAAATACGTTTTACCAGCAAATTGTATTATTTGGAGTAAAAATACCGTGTTTCCGTTAAAAGCCTCGCGTCCCCTTACGTATCTTATTACCCACCATGGCTTAACCTATTTAACTTGGCTTAAATTTAGTATAGTTCTTTATTGTGAAGTTACGCTCCCCCAAGTCTTACATGAAGAAATTTCATTTCGAAATCAAATTAGATCAGAGAGAACATAGCTGGTTATGAAAGTAAATCATTTTCTGCCTTCCGACGTGCGATAATAATTAAATTAAGTCCAATCTTTTTGATCCATAATTTTTTTTTTTTTATTTATTCCTTACACTTATATTACAATAAATCATCAATTAATCAACCAGTTTAAACAAAAACCTGGTTTTGGTACATATAAATTTGTAAGCAGGTATTTTATAAAACTTGTATTTTGGGGCCGGCTTCTACGATAATTCCACTTCTCATTTTTGTGTCATACATATGTATAAACACATTAACATTCATATTAGTTAGACACTGTTAATGGCGGTTGAAGACTACATTAAAAAGAGACTTGGATACAACACCAGTCAATAACTACAACACCAGTTAAAAAGAAACTTGGAATACAAAATCAGTCAATAACTACAACACCAGTTAAAAACACTGAACAAAGCTCGCTGCGAAGCCAATCATGGTGTCAGACGGCGGCCCAAACAAAGGCAGTCACACCTCGGTTGAACGTCTACTGTTCGACGAACCGATGGCTGGTGGCACTGTGGCACTGATATTCATTTATTTCATTTCCCACCGGACGCGGCGGCTGGAACCCGCTTGCAGGAAACAAAGCCATTTCCGCGACACGGTACTCACAGACAGACCCGCAATCTTTGTTCACTTGCAAATTAGAATTGTACAGAGAATACTTGACTTAAGTTGTAAGAAGGTTGTCTCTGGAGGCTGCAATCCTAATGACGTCACTGTAATAGCACTCTTATTACAAGTTTGCATTGTTTCATAGATATACTTTAAAGAGCGCTCAGTATAATAGTAGTAGTACGCTAGCAGAATATCTTGTCTCTTTTTCTCGTCCTTTTCAACTCTTTTCAATCCAAAGGTTGCCTGGAAGAGATCGCTGTTAGCGATAAGGCCGCCGTTTGTGGCATATTTTTTGTGTTGTGTTTATTTTGACTTGTACTTTTAATTTGCCCTATAAAGAGTTTATCTATCTATATATCTTGATATGAAATTAAATTTGTGTTCCACTAATTGTAGGTGAGCTGTAAAACTATGAAAGGGTAAGTTTCCCTTATGTCTTTAAAAATAAAGAAAATACATGTTTTACTTTAAAAGATAGTATGTTTAGTTATTTACAGTTAAATTTGGTTAATAACATAAATTAGTAAAAAACATTCTGAATAGCCTAAAACCAAAATGAGTACGTACTACTTAGTTTATTTAATATGTACACACATGATCACAACAATTATTTCATATCAAATTCTTAATTCTTTCCTCTGATTCCTATCCACTAAACACTATCATATTATATACATTGTTCCGCTAATTAATAAAATATTAGTGACTCAATGAGGTTCATTTATATACAATACACTTCACTTATAATTCCTAATTGAACATCTCACAAATTTCCATGAAAGTACCAGGACAACATAAAGTCTGCAGCGGTATACATTATGAAGCCTTATACAATTACGGAACTGCCACATCTCCCCTTACCGGATTTAAAGACATCGCATCGATTTAGAATTTCTTGTGAATGACATCCGCGATGTTTATTGCCCCACCCGCGCCGTAGGCGCTTTGTGCGATTCTTTTTGTGCCATAATTTATCTAATTTGGAACAAAGCGAATAATGCGCGCGAATATTCAACTCGGTTCGCATTAAAGCTGCTTTTTATTCCGCCTTTTCTTCGGAACTTTTCTTTGGTCGTGCTCGTGCCGAAGCTGGGTAGTGTTCGTTGTATTAAAATATATTTTACAACTTTCCTCTGATTTCTATCCAAAAAACAACTAAAATCACGTCAAATATGAAAAATGTAAGCGATTGTATCAGCTCTAAATCTGACGTGTTTGACGTGATTTTAGATGTTTTGTCTATGGTTTAGATAGTACCATCTCTTTTTGGTCATTTATGACGAAAAGAGACAGAGCTACTTTAAATTTAGTTTAGTCGTGTGTGCTGCTGAATCGCCACCAATGTTCCGCTAATTAGTAAAATAAATGTAACTCATGCGTGAGGTTCACGTACAAATATGTTTAGTTTAGTTTTCTAATAACCTAATTAGATTAAATACGTAATTGATCAGAAAAAACACACGCAAAAACTTATCGACGAGGATGGGATTCGAACCCACGCGTGCAGAGCACATTGGATTAGCAGTCCAACGCCTTAACCTCTCGGCCACCTCGTCATGAATAACGGTCGCGTAATTTTTCCCATCTTTCTATTAATAACTTAGAAAGGTTCTATCTTCCATCGTGAAACGGTCGTATAACATGCCTATATAAAATTTAGATGGCAAATGTTACAATTCTTTATTAAACCAATTAGTATAGAGAAAAACATGTTTGTTGTCTGGAATCAAGTCGTACTTAGTTTGTACAAGTTATCAGACAGTGTATTACTCTGTTTTTCTCGTTAACTTCTCTCAAAAAACAGCTTAATTAATTCTTAACATAAATTGCTCAACATTCTTATTGTCATTGTTAAAGTTGTTTATCATTGAAGTTAATTAAAGAATGGTTTAACGTATTTTCTTCTGAAAAAAAATAGCGCTATCCGCTTAATTAGTTGTCTGTACTGTTACCACTCATCGTGACTTTAAGTTTAGTTTTACACTGACTTATTGGATTTTAAGGTTTTTTTTTTACATTAAATGGTCTTGATCACAATTCACCTGATGGCAAGCGACATTATGATCTAAGGTGGAACGCGCTTACCCAGAAAAAACCGGTTCACTCTTGCTTTGAAAACCGCCAGATTGTAGCTCTCAGGGAACAGGGAACTAGGCAAAGAGTTCCACACCTTCGCAGGCTTTTAGTTATTTCAAGACTTAAGTTTTAGATATTGTTAAATCATTAGTTTTCGGTTACAGAACGAATATTTGTAGTCTTTGTTTGAGTGTGGACAATTGTTTTTGTCGTTTCTACGAGTATGAACTGCTATTTATCACTCTTAAAAACGTCTATTCTACTTAATTCCATTAGCCGACGGCCCGGAAAATATGTCTCGAAATGTAACAGCGCTTACACGTTTCGTTTCACGCAGAAACAGAGTTTGCTCTCCAAAAATGAAATGTCAATAAGCGAGACCGCTAGCGGCCTCTAGCGTCCACTTACCGTCGCTCCGGCTTACAGACAGTGATTGGCGAATGGCTGTAAGCCGTGTGTTGGCTCAGGTGGAAACCCAATACCTACGAGTACATAATACTCTACCTATATATATTTTACAAAGAAAACTTTTTTGATGCGAAGACACCTTAGTCGGGCGTGCGGTCGTCTTACGTACCGTAGGAAGTGAGTTCTATCTCCGCAAATGAGTTTTTAAATATCGTGAGAAAACCGTTACATTTAATTAACCATATTTTCTAGTGCTCGAAAGGCTTGTTACCAAACCAAATAGTTGGTCAAGTTAAAATTCTGTCGCCAAGTACCTGACAGTGTGTTCCGGTCGCCTTCTGGAGCACTTCCATTCCAGACTAGGCATTCTCCACCTTTGGCCTGTGTCATTGTGCGTGTAGTTATGCGCTCTGTTGGACAAATGTACTGACTACTTGTATTAACAAGTAGATTAGTAATAGAATTTATTCGTGCATTTCATAATTTTAGTGACGTAGACCTGGTGTTGTCAGTTTTTAACTGAAAAAATTATAGCGTGGGTTTACGTATATATATGAAAATAATATATATGATATACTATAACAACAATCCGAGATAGTTTGCGATCCAGGCTACAGATGCGGGGAAATAAGGATTTCTCTAGAATCTGTCTTATTTGGGATGTGGCTTGTTTAGTAGAATTCAAAAAATATTTATAAACGGCCTGGCGTTTCTTTATTTTGGTAACTAAACGAACTTACTCGTGCTTGTAGGTGAATTCGATCACATGTTAGAAAATTAGCAAATAAAAGGCAAATTAACAAAATTTTCTACAAAGCTTCATATTCAGTTCAAAAGAAACGAATATAAATAAATTAGACCACTAGTTTTTCAACGACCACGTCGTTAATTAGGAAGATAAGGAACTCCCTAACAGTAATGAGATGTTATGAAAGAATATCTCTCCCAACGTTATTCCTGGGCTCGTGAAGGCTCATTAAGGCCTAAAGTTGACTTGAAGGGTCTAAGCACTTATTTAAACTTAAACTACATCTCTGTGCCGACCCACGGCTCCTAGCAAATTGCTCCGAATTAATTCGGCTTACATTGTTTCTATAGACTGTAAGACAGAATACAAGGTCACTTGAAAATGAAATGAAAATGAAAATAGCCTTTATTACTATTACTCACAAACATTACAGAGAATTATACATATGACATTATTATTGTTCATATAACAAATTATTATATTTGCTAATTTATGATGCTATTATTATTAATAGCTTTCAATATATATTTTACATTACAATATTTAATTATGATAATATTCTAGTATATAATATTAGTAGCTACCGTAAGTGTTATACGAATTAGCTTAACAATCCTTTTCACTTCAATAGCAATGTCCACTGGTAATGTAACATACACCACCTATAAACATTGCCACTGAAACAAATAATTGATAAATTATAAGTATGTAATAGAAAATTTTAATTAATATAAGTTTTTTCAGGTTTTACATATAATATATAAAAATAATTATTCTAAACATTACATAGTATTTAAAGAGAAAATTGATTGATTAATGTAGATAGAGGTATGTCTGAAGAACTTAGATAGGTAGGTAATTAATTAATACAAGGTTGTTTTATTTATAAACATATACAATACATTTCATATAATTTTCTGGAGTAAAAGCCGCTTTTTAAGCGAAGGCCTCCCACAGACAAGGTAATGCACTTATTAATCACAAACAATATTTTAAGTACACATTTAATATTAAAATTTAATTTGCACTATGGGCTTTCAAATTTTGTACACACATTATTAAACTACAAAGCAAATGTTATGTACTTTTTAATGATTATTTATTTTAAATTTTAAATATTTATTTGTGTTTGTCTGCGGGGACATGGTCTACTCCTCCACGGTGACCAGCCGGCTTGGAGGAGATTCATGATTGTTTACATTTTTGATTGTGTATCGTTACTTAATTTGTAGAAAATAGTCGTCGCCATAAAGATGTTGAGAATCGGTTACTTGCCAGGCTTCTGACGTATTACAAATGAAGCAAGATTATTTGAGCCTGAAGCTACTTTTTTTGCTGATTGTTGTTGATCTTTCATGTTTATTTCACTAGCATCCTTCTTTTCCGGGGTTATTTGATATTTTCTTTTGTTGTTTAATCTGTTGTCTTTACTATCATCCAAAATAATGATCTTATCATATTTTATCATAGCTTTCTTGCCATCTTGATACAATTTTGAGATTTCTTCTTTTAATTCTTTCCTTCTTGCTAGTATTTTAGGTGGGTAATCTTCCATAATATAGTAATTAGATTTTTCCAATTTCTTTTTCTTCTTTAATATTTCTAATTTTGTTCCCATGGAATGAAATGTTATGATAACGGGTCGTATTTTTTCATCTTTTCGTCCCAGTCTCCTTATGCAGCTAAATTCTAAATATCCGCATTTGATTTTCATGTAATCATTAAAAATATTTGTTATTTTTTCCTCTAAATCTTTGTAATTGTGCTCAGTCTCTTCTACACCAAATACAAGTAAGTTTTTCTTTCTCACCTCCTTTTCCAATTTATCAATTCGAGTGTCCTGCTCTTCTATTTTTACAATAATTGCTGTGTGTTTATCCTCAAAAATCGAAAACTTTTCGTCAATGTTTTTGTTGACATTTTCTGTGATGTCCCTGGTCATTTCCGTGCTTTGTTTTTTCATATCTTCTGATATAACCATCATTATTTTTCTAAACTCTTCCATATCTATATTTTTATCCATTATATTGATTATATAATGAGTAACGTAACTTGTAAGAAATTATGAACATATATTTTTTTACACTATGGGGTAGATAGTAAAAACTTTGAAGATCGTAATATTTCACTTGGGATTTTCACTATTTTTGCACAATATTTGAGTTTTAAATCGAAAATAATATGCAGTATCACTAGTAAACACAGTATTTAGTAAGTTCAGAGCAAATACAGTTATGCACGAGCGGTAAAACAATTTTGGAACTAATTTATTGACGGAGTACTTGTTGACGTTTGACCGGACGGCGACGTTTGAAATAAACATAAAAGATCAACAACAATCAGCTAAAAAAGTTGCTATAGGCTCAAATAATCTTGCTTCATTTGTAATACGTCAGAAGCCTGGCAAGTAACCGATTCTCAACATATTTGGCGACGACTATGACAAAAATAAGGTCACTTAGAGTACTGATAATTTTATTAAAAACTCTGAGCTCTATTATAAACACACCGCTATTGATAGCTTTTGTGTGGGCTCTAAATGAGGCTTAGAAATGGTTTTAAAGGTTGATCAGTGAAAAAAATATATTAGACTACACTAAAAAGAAATCACTTCTTTTTTTTCACAGATATTGAAATCCTAATTAAACTCCTTATTTGAATGTGAATTTATAAGAATGTCTGTATTTGTATGTGTTTTTGTAAAAACTGTGTCTGACAATGGTTTGCCTAGTTGACAATAAAATCATATGGACAGACATTTAACAATGCAAAACTAATTGTTTCGTTTCTCCACTAAGCTTATTCAATATATTTTCACCTGCGGTATCTCAGTAACTGCTATGAAGTTTACTGTGATAGTGGCAGTAACAATAACCAGATATCATTGCTATTCGCCAGCGTCGCTCTAGGAAATGAATATTCCACTGCTAATGGACCTGTGTACTTACTTTCTTCATTAAAACTTACATAATGCGAGAACAGCTCTGCAGCTGAATAATTATTACAATTGAGAATTCTTCTTGTGTGTTTTTGTAACACTGAACACCGACTTCCGGTTTAAAAAAAAATAAGGAGGTTTTTAATTAATTGCAATTCTTCTGTAGTATTTTTTTTCTGACTGTATTTTACTTTCGAGTAATCGGTTCCCCGATATTATTTAAATTGACTCTTCTTTTTGCCTTTTATATGACACTGATTTTATTGAATTATCCAGCGAACGGCGAGAGATGATAAATTAAATATACTCGTACATTAACTTGCAAATAAATACAAGGAAAACATCCGTATCACTTAACGTGACTCTGACCTAAAAATAAAATATGTAAAAATAATATAAATTTGACATGTAATTACGTCTCGTATTCCCGACCTTATTTTAACATCCGAAAATATATGATTCACACTTTTTCCTCTCCGCGATATTAATATGTAAAGAGCTGTTCGAATAAAAATGAAATGTGGGTCTGGAGTCGGCAGAATTCGTGCTTGTCTAAAGAGAAACCGATTAAATTGGTATTTGCAAAGAGTCGTCGAAGTATCGTTCTTTGAATAAAGGATCTCTGATTTCAATAAGTGGAAGGCGTGTTTCAGAAGAGATTTTAACGCTTCTCTCGGTCGGAAGAGAAGTTTGATTGATTTTTGCAGAGTTTTTCGATAAATACCGATATGGAAGTTACTTTTATGATTTTTGCTTCATGTTTGAGTATTAGTGGTATGACTTAGAAGATGTTTTTTAGGATTCTGTTTCCCTTACGTGTGTAGATACGGAATAGAGAGAGATACCGGGTTTGAATTGACTGACCGACCTGCTTTCATAATTGTATTGTTTTGGATCAGTTTCGGTAAATCTTTGATGCAGAAGTGAGATAGAGTAAATAGAAAAAAAATGTTTTAGAGTCTGATGACGGCAGTTGAGGCTCTGTCTTACAAATTGAAAACTACTGCTAGCCTATTTATTTTAACATTCAATTTCAGAAATGTCAAAGTAATTCTATACAGTAATATCCTTAAAGTTCTTACGACGACCATCTATCAAATCCGTACAAAATTCGATTACGGCCGTTGCCAACTCTTGTTTCCCACCAAATTACAAAGAGGGCCCGTTTATTATACCATCAAATCTCCGAAGGACCAAAGTTTTGTGTCGTCATAATGTAATAGCGCTGTAACTTCGACAGTAAAGGTAAACAGATCTCGGGATATATAGAGCTATCCTTTTGTTTTAATAAAACTTCCTAAGCCATATAAATATGGGATTTCGTTACAGGCAATGTTTTGTAACAGATGTTTGTGTTGCTCGTTATACGCTATTGTCGGAGCCTACGTACAATATTGACGGCGTACTCATACATTATGTACGTTTACTCAAACAAAGTTACGCGCAGAAGTTGAAACTTGTGTAAGCAAATGTGAGGGGTGACGAAAATTGGAGACTTGATGTTAATACGTGTGTTCCCTTTGAGCATTATGTGGAGGATGGGGTCTTGTGTTGTTATTCAAACCGATTAGTTTGGAACTATCTCTAGCCATTTGTTTGTGTTACTGATGCATCTTAAACTTAACCATATGTGTATTTATTAATTTGTATTCTATATCTATAAATGTTTATTTTACTGATTTTCAGCTATTATCATATTGAAAGCCATCGATGTTATCTTAATTATGTTAGGATGATTTCTGATGTATTTGATGAGTGTTTGTTTTTTTTACGCAGCACAGCTAGGAATTTATCCAAAAAGCCCCTGGCGGTCTGTGTTAGCGACATTCTGGCCTAAAGTAGTCCATGCTTAGGAATAACTAGAGCCTGTTAGAATACACCTTTAAGTGCTTGGTGACAGATTTTTCAATAGAAGGGTAGTTGCTAGTCAGGTGAGCTCTAAACATACTCTACCACCATGCACTATGTGACTTTGTATTCTGTCATCATCATCGTCATTACATTCTTGGTGATTTCAGTTTTGCCGACCAGTTTCTGTTGAGAACTCAATACTGTTTACACGGCGAGAGTCTCCTTCAAGCGTCGTACATTCGCAAATAGAGTACAAAGCGTACAAATTATCGATTCCGTTTAGCATGACGTGTGTCAACGCGCCGTTTACAGCGGCACGGCTGGCGGCTGATTGGCCTCTCATTTGGGGCGATTGTGCCTCACGAATACATAATTTGCCGCTCGCCTCAGTGCGCCGCCATTAAGATAATCTCCAGCCTATCGGGTGCTATCGGCCATGTGGGCCCTGTCATTGATTACCTGAATGCCCCCGCTGCGGCCGAGAGGTCGCCTAGTGCTCTGACCCTTAATGCCTGCATTGTTGTGCGGTTAATTAATACCCCATGTAATTGATTTGAATAGGATCAAATCGCTAGATATCGAGTCGATTGGCACTTTCCATTTCATTTAATCACACTAATATCATAAAGTTTTTGTGTAGATGTTTGTATTTTTCTATGGAGACAGAGCACGTTCTGGATTGACATATAAACTACATTTTCACGCAGGGTATATACTTGGGCTAGTGTATATACTCGTATACTTTGTTTGTATTTTCTTAACTATCATGAATTTGTTCAGCCCTTCTTCTTTAAAGGTACATAAGTAATTGACTCTTTAGGTTCTTAACATTCGTAAATCTTCATTCAAATGGTCGAGATTTGGTAAAGGATTGAGAACTAAGTCCAAACTACCCTCAAAAGCTGTATCTGGCCTAATGAAACTTAATACATTACCACAGAATAATAACTTGTACTTCGTACAGAAGCTTCACTTCGCAATGGTTTTCAAAGAAATATGAACTCAATCTGATAAACAATATGATTTAATTTAGCTCGCGGTCCAGTCGATCACGTGATTAGTTTTCTACCTACCAATTTCTTTTCAAAGGAATATGGGCCTTAATACACTATGCTACGGTTCATAATACATTGTACATGGTTATACGTAGTACTAGTTATTATTCTGTGGTATTGAAAGAGCCACGGACTATGGTTGCTTACTTCGAGAAACTAATTCATATGCCATCTAGCGCGAATAGAATTCCATAGGTATCATCTATAGTATCACCGAAAATATTTTGCGTTGGGCTCTTAGTCTAATTTCGTAAATGTACGACAAATGAAATGCAACTATCTTTTTAACCGACTTCAAAAAGGAGGAGGTTATATATTCGACGTGTATGTATTTTTTTTTTTTTTTATGTATGTTCACCGATTTCTCAGCCATTTGTGGATCGATTCTCAAAATTCTTTTTTTAATTGATAGAGTATGGTTCTGAATTGGTCCCATTGTCACCAAAATAGGATCTGATGATGGATTCCTAGGGAAATCGAAGGAAAACCTAAAAAGTTAGGTTATGTTTACGCCCGAAGAGAGATTCACGCTCGTTCGGCTGTACTGATATTCTTGAAATTTAAGATGAAAATAGGTAAGACTATGTGTTAACACATAGGCTACTTTTTATCCCGAATATAATTACTGTTCCCGTGGGATGCACCAAATAACACATTAATCTTTATAACTTCTTCACGCCCGAACGGCTGTACTGATGTTGATGAAATTTGAGATGAAGATAGGTTAGACTATGTGTTAACACATTGGCTACTTTTTACCCCGAAAATAATTACTGTTCCCGTGGGATGCACCAAATAACACATGACACACTGATTTCGCTTAAATTTGATATGGGGGTAGACTAGACCTTGTATAACACGAAGGTTACTTTTTATCTTAAAAGTCATTGCTATTCCCTTGGGATACCCAAATAACTCGATAACCTATTTCACTTCTTCGCGCCCATACGGCAATACAGATTTCACTCATGTAAAATTTGATAATATATTAATAGACTAGACACTCGAACGGATAAAAAAAATTTTTACGGGCTCGCTTCGCTAGGAGTTATCCCACTTCGTTCGACTTTCCCCCAGGATGTTTTGGGCTTATGACACTCCAAATATTATATAATTTGTGCGGCTTTGGACTTCTTTATGCTCAAATGGTTTGAACAAATACGGTGAAAATTTTCGCGCTCGCTTCGCTCGCGCATTGCTCGATACGCTCGCATCCAGCTCGCTTCGCTCGCATCCAGCTCGCTTCGCTCGCCCTTGGTCCTAGTACGTTTTGACACAACAAACATTATGTTATTTGTGCTGCTTTGGACTTCTTTATGCTCAAACGGTTTAAACAAATACGGTGAACATTTTCGCGCTCGCTTCGCTCGCGCATAGTTCGGATCGCTCGCATCCGGCTCGCTTCACTCGCATCCGGCTCGTTTCGCTCGCATCCGGCTCGCTTCGCTCGCTGTTGGTTCTAGTAAGTTTTGACACAACAAACATTATGTAATTTGTGCTGCTTTGGACTTCTTCAAGCTCAAGCGGTTCGAACAAATACGGTGAAAATTTTCGCGCTCGCTTCGCTCGCAATTAGTTCTAGTACGTTTTGACACAACAAACATTATGTAATTTGTGCTGCTTTGGACTTCTTTATACTCAAACGGTTCGAACAAATACGGTGAAAATTTTCGCGCTCGCTTCGCTCGCGCATAGCTCGCTTCGCTCGCATTCAGCTCGCTTCGCTCGCATCCGGCTCGCTTCGCTCGCAATTGGTTCTATTACGTTTTGACACAACAAACATTATGTAATTTGTGCTGCTTTGGACTTCTTTATGCTCAAACGGTTCGAACAAATACGGTGAAAATTTTAGCGCTCGCTTCGCTCGCATCCGGCTCGCTTCGCTCGCAATTGGTTCTATTACGTTTTAACACGACAAACATTATGTAATTTGTGCTGCTTTGGACTTCTTTATGCTCAAACGGTTCGAACAAATACGGTGAAAATTTTCGCGCTCGCTTCGCTCGCATCCGGCTCGTTTCGCTCGCAATTGGTTCTATTACGTTTTGACACAACAAACATTATGTAATTTGTGCTGCTTTGGACTTCTTTATGCTCAAACGGTTCGAACAAATACGGTGAAAATTTTCGCGCTCGCTTCGCTCGCATCCGGCTCGCTTCGCTCGCAATTGGTTCTATTACGTTTTAACACAACAAACATTATGTAATTTGTGCTGCTTTGGACTTCTTTATGCTCAAACGGTTCGAACAAATACGGTGAAAATTTTCGCGCTCGCTTCGCTCGCGCATAGCTCGCTTCGCTCGCATCCGGCTCGCTTCGGTCGCAATTGGTTCTATTACGTTTTGACACAACAAACATTATGTAATTTGTGCTGCTTTGGACTTCTTCAAGCTCAAGCGGTTCGAACAAATACGGTGAAAATTTTCGCGCTCGCTTCGCTCGCGCATAGCTCGCTACGCTCGCAATTAGTTCTAGTACGTTTTGACACAACAAACATTATGTAATTTGTGCTGCTTTGGACTTCTTTATACTCAAACGGTTCGAACAAATACGGTGAAAATTTTCGCGCTCGCTTCGCTCGCGCATAGCTCGCTTCGCTCGCATCCGGCTCGCTTCGCTCGCGTCCGGCTCGTTTCGCTCGCAATTGGTTCTATTACGTTTTGACACAACAAACATTATGTAATTTGTGCTGCTTTGGACTTCTTTATGCTCAAACGGTTCGAACAAATACGGTGAACATTTTCGCGCTCGCTTCGCTCGCGCATAGCTCGCTTCGCTCGCATCCGGCTCGCTTCGCTCGCGTCCGGCTCGTTTCGCTCGCAATTGGTTCTATTACGTTTTGACACAACAAACATTATGTAATTTGTGCTGCTTTGGACTTCTTTATGCTCAAACGGTTCGAACAAATACGGTGAAAATTTTCGCGCTC
The DNA here is from genome assembly GCA_035578125.1 of Mellilla xanthometata. NCBI lineage: Eukaryota > Metazoa > Arthropoda > Insecta > Lepidoptera > Geometridae > Mellilla > Mellilla xanthometata. Next base: position 3,669,149 of record JAPUBQ010000015.1, on the reverse strand, counting down.
GCTTCGCTCGCGCATAGCTCGCTTCGCTCGCATCCGGCTCGCTTCGCTCGCGTCCGGCTCGTTTCGCTCGCAATTGGTTCTATTACGTTTTGACACAACAAACATTATGTAATTTGTGCTGCTTTGGACTTCTTTATGCTCAAACGGTTCGAACAAATACGGTGAAAATTTTCGCGCTCGCTTCGCTCGCGCATAGCTCGCTTCGCTCGCAATTGGTTCTAGTACGTTTTGACACAACAAACATTATGTAATTTGTGCTGCTTTGGACTTCTTTATACTCAAACGGTTCGAACAAATACGGTGAAAATTTTCGCGCTCGCTTCGCTCGCGTCCGGCTCGTTTCGCTCGCAATTGGTTCTATTACGTTTTGACACAACAAACATTATGTAATTTGTGCTGCTTTGGACTTCTTTATGCTCAAACGGTTCGAACAAATACGGTGAAAATTTTCGCGCTCGCTTCGCTCGCGCATAGCTCGCTTCGCTCGCATCCGGCTCGCTTCGGTCGCAATTGGTTCTATTACGTTTTGACACAACAAACATTATGTAATTTGTGCTGCTTTGGACTTCTTTATGCTCAAACGGTTCGAACAAATACGGTGAATATTTTCGCGCTCGCTTCGCTAGCATACAGCTCAATTTGCTCGCAATTGGTTGCCTGACTGGAATACGCCAGAGGTTTTTTGATCGTGAAGTTTATTTGGCTCTCTGTAGCTAAAACTTAAAAAATATCATGACTAACCACTAAAAATGTAAAAATAAAATTGTTTTAAAAAACAAAGAACCGACTTCAAAACACAACTAAAAAGGGAAAAATAATTTTAAGCCTACATCAAATCAAGAATAGTTATATAAGTAGAATCGAAGAGATTATTTCATGTACTTATAAAAAACTATTTTAAATTTTTATTTATCCTGTTTTCTTGAAGTCGGTGCCATCTAAGAAGAACAATTTAATGTTTGTTAAAAAAACTATTTTCAATTGTCTTTCTTTGCTGGCACCGACTCCAAGAATACAGGATTCATAAAAATTTAAAATAGTTTTTTATAAGTACATGAAATAATCTCTTCGATTCTACTTATATAACTATTCTTGATTTGATGTAGGCTTAAAATTATTTTTCCCTTTTTAGTTGTGTTTTGAAGTCGGTTCTTTGTTTTTTAAAACAATTTTATTTATTGTACTTTTTGGATATTGGAATAGTACGGGGAGAAACGGTTTGTAGTTTGAATTAATTTCATTTCATATAGGAACATTATGTAATACAGTCAAAATAGATTTTACCTTTACCTGTCAGCGTCTTTAGGTAACAAAAAAAAAGTTTAATTTCGATCACGATCCGTATTTAAACAATTAAATACTGCACAGTATTTTTTTGCTTTTTTTCGTTTTGTGTCCATCTTGCAATTATATAATGAATCAATCAAATAACACAGAATAATAACTAGTACTTAGCAAATAATTAAGTTGAACGTGGTCGAACATATACCTAGCGCGCACGCGTGTGTTTTCGTTCGCTTGTGGCAGCCTACTAGATTGGACACTCCGGAGTGGCCGCCGCCCGTAGGTATGTTTTTAACACCTACACGCGGAGTGACACAGGCCTGACATTACTTACTTTAGGTACTGTGTACATTTAGTCCTGAGGGTCCACAATAGAATCTACGTATGGACTTAATTTGAAAGGCTTCAATCCCACAGAAATCTGAGCGTCATACCAACAAACCCTAGAAAGTTTCAATAAATATACGAAAAGCTTCTTGCTCATTTGGGTTCAGAATAAAAATATTTTGTTTCCTTACTCATAAAAACCGGTAATGGATTTCACTTTGCTATCACGAAAATGAAACAGGATATTTTAGAGTTGAGAACCTTCTCTCTGATATTCGGCCTTACCCTAATTTGGTGGAGTTTTTATCCGAACATCGTCGAGATAGCATCTTGCTCCTCGTCGCAGGTGCAGAGTGGAACAATGGCAGCGACGCGGGTTACTAATGCAGATTGCGTTCAGAAGGGCATATCTAAATCACGGGATAGAACATAACGTCGGCACTTTATCTTAACTCAACACCTGCCTTCCCCTCCCCCCTTCCCACTTCCTGAGTTATATCAGCGGTTCTCCTTTTGTTGTTTACGAATGAGTTTTTCCACGTCGGCCGCGGACCGCCTTGGCACACCTGCTTCCCCCTTCAGGCGTTATTAGGGTTCGGAAGGTAAACAGCAGCCCTTCTAATTTGGCGGGAAACGCGCTTCTGTCAACGCTATGGTTTGATTTCGTGAGTGGTAGGCTGTTTGAGTGCTGAACTGCAGAATCGGACATGTAATGATAATTATGATCACTTTTTCACTACAATTGTATAGTTTGTGCTTTATTTAATGGATATTGATAAATACTCGTAGCAAGACTTTTGACTATGAATATGATGTCTTTATTAGTGCTTATTTAATTATCAGCGAACGATATTTGCGTATGAAGTGAGCCATTATAATGCAGTTAGCAATAATGTTATGGGTTTTGTTGGCAGTAAAGTGCATGTTCTTAGATAGATGTCATGACGACAAGTCGCTAGTGGGCTCTGCAGTAAATATTTCTTACAAATACTTATGAATTAAAATTTTATTGTGTCGTGGGTTTTTAGATTTGAAATTACAATAGTTTACAAAGTACTTGTCATGTAGAAAAAAATTCAAATCTTAAAAATTCGCAAAAATTGAGACGCATTCAACAAACCGTTGTAATTTTAGTGACAGTTGTCTACGCGGCGCATTTTGCAGTTATTATTTATCTACGGAACCCGACAGTTGTCGCGGTCCGACACACGCGAGATAACTTTTTATTTATCGCACTCGTTTTATGTGTATTGTGAGCGAATAGTACGCGTCGTTGTCGGGAACTTATCGTGCCTAATGTTGCGTTATTCTGTTTCGTCTCTATGTCCATTGACGTAATATAGGGAAATACTTGAGGGGCTTTTTGGTACCGTTGAACTTTCGTTTGTTTTGACATCTCTGATGATATTTCGGTTTCACGAATTTGATTATCACGTCAAGATTGGAAAAGATTTTACGTTTAAGTATGTATGTGTTTCGTATGTATATACTGCATAATTCTGTATATGTTTGGAATTCGTGTAAAATCCTAGAGCTAAGAAACTGAAAGTAGAGTGCCTTTGAAAAACATCACTTAAGTACGTCCTTGTATCACAAAACTTGTTTTTACCATGTGAGCTTTTTAGGCCCGGTCTTGCAGTCCTGACTGCGCCCACGTCTTTGAAATGGGACTTCGGGGGGTGATGTTTTTATTATAAACACGTGTCGGGACTCGGGAAATATTTGCGGGTGTTAAGGTAATGCGTTCCGCTGATGTACGCATGTCGTTTACGTTTGAATTGTCTTATTAGAGACGTAGAGAGTTGCGGGGAGGCGCGGGCGGGGGCGCTCGACCGCCTTGTATGATTTACGTCAGACGATGTTTTTCCTTTATATGAAGACTTGACGCCAGATTTCGTACATTCATTTTTGGTAATATTTATAGGATACTTTCTCACACGTGTGACGTCGCCGCGTCGTTCGCAGGTAACAAATGTGAATCTTCCGGATAGATTCACATATTATCGTTTTGAGCATACGCTTCTTCTATGTACATACTCGTATATATGTGTACATTTTAGATAAACTCTTCTCTAGCATAGCTTCCCGCTTGAAATTTAACTGTTTTTGTTAATTTAATTTTTTCGCCCCCATTCACACATTTTTCCAGTCTTCTTCTTCTTCTTCGTATGACCCAAGTTCTGGTGTCGAGAGTTATCAAGCCACCCGAACATCTCAAATGCCGAAGGATGACTTGACTTATCAACTTTTAAATAGCTGGGACCTACATTTTAACGTGTCATCCGACGCACGGTAGAGCCCAGATGATAATGCCACTTTTTAAAAGACAGTCTTGGCACCCATTCTAAAACGGTCCGCATCGACCGTTGCTTAACCTCGATGATCTTGTCGGATCGCCTTAGTTAGCCAAGCTACAGGCGCTACCAGTAATTTATATAAAAGAGACATTTTTTAGCAGAGATAAGTTGATTACTCATAATGAAAATATGCAATACTACCACTACTGACGTTTATTTCACAACAAAATCCCTAGCATGTTGTTTGTAAAAATCATTTAATAAATGGCAAATAACAACGAGGCTTCCAACTCGTTTTGATTGGAATTTGTCGGCATTATTGGCTTTTTGGCGAATCGCCAAATCGACTTGCCTGTTTTGCTTTTTGGCCGTTGACTGTAACCGACGCAACGCTACTGTTAAGGTTAGTTTATAGGTTAGCGAATAGAAATATAGTGGTCGAGATTTGGAGACTTTATGTTTTGTTTTGTTGCTAGAATTAGTTACCGAGGAAAGTGGGAATATCATGCTTATATAGGTAGAGGTTTTGAGTGCTCGCGCGATGTTACAGGATAGTGGTTAGAAGATTAATTGAGGGTGAAAGACGAAAGACAGAAAGACCCGCCCAAAGCCTTCCTACAACTATACCTATAACAATGATGGCCAACTGCACTGCGCACCGTGCAATAGGTTATTTTGCCAAGTTCGCCATTGGTGGATACGCCTAGGAGGACTATAGAATTCATGGTGATTAACATCATTCTCAATTTGAAAATCTGTCGCACCTTACGGTGTGTTCTGGCGGCATCCTTGAAGCTAGTTATTCCGGACAGCACCTGCTCTGCTGATAAAATGAATAGCAGTAAATCGTTTAATAATATTAAACAAATGACTGTAAAAAATATCTCGAGTAGACAGAGAATAGAAACAGTTAATATGCAAGTCCTTACAAATTGGGTAGGAAGCAGTTCGCATGATATGTTGTGTCTTGGCTCGCTTTACGGTATACAGCGTTCAATTTGTACTAATTTAGAGCCATAGTTCTGCTCCTATCAGCTACGTAGCTTTGTTTACGGATAGGATATACCTAGTACCTAGATATATAATATCAAAGCGAACTGAAACTCTCATACAATAATAGGAGCGTAGTTAACTACGCCTGACAGGTATTTCCATAGCCTTATGATATCACACCAGTTCTTGTTAGTAAATCCAGAGAGCCGTAAACCAAAGTTTACTTTACCGTTAATTAATTAAACCGTTGCATTCGAGCCATAATATAATCATCGCACGGTACGAAAATTGCGATTGGTCAATTAATAAAATTGCTCCGCAGTTCGATGAGGGCCTCTCTCTTGTAAATTATTGCGTATTGAAATATTGAAAAGACGAAAATTCGCGTTATTAAACCTCATTTTACAACGCTTGTTTTATCGATGATATTTATGAATGGCAATCATTGTTATGATGCTCATTATGTTGTTATTTGCGGTTTTGTTGTCTATAACGCTGTTAATTGATATTGTTAAGATTTTATAATAAAAATACACCTTTTCGTATTCAACCCAGTAGTTATTAGAACATGTAGCCAATACTCTGATAATCTTATACTCCGCTACGCCTTACCTGTCCATTCATATTTACTTGAAAAACGATAAATTTAAGAAGAAAAATTGTATCCCCAAATTTTATCAATAAATACGTCTACTTTATAGTTAGAAAGGGGCTGTTATCAGCACTATTTTTCTGAACTCGCTTGTTTTGTTTCGTTGTATTGTTTTGTTCATGCTGTGTACACATATTTAGGGGTACTATATAAAACCGAACCTGTTGTTCATTACACTTTTATGGTTATTACGTATTTTGTTCTGTTTGGTGTGCCAATAAATTGTCTTTTTAGTGTGTTATATCATGTCATCATATTCACACACTCCGCCCTTGTCTTTTCGGTCGGTCTCTTGCCCTGTCATTTCCTTACATCTCCTAGTAACATGTATCTCCTCTCAACGCATCATGCACATACCACACTAACCTTCCACTCTTTAATTTCTCACTCACTGAAGCTACTTTCAAACCTCTTCAAATGTATCTGGAGACCAAAAATCTACTTTGTTACTTGTTGACTAGCTTGGTAGATTATCTTCTTTATATTTCTCCTAGTGGGTGAAGGCTGCATACGCAATACTTAATGCTCTACTTGCAAATTTATCTAAATATTTCAGAGTGGTTTTGCTTAGTTCGCACACAAGTCGAGACGAGGAAAGTTAGACACTTTAAATTTCTACAAACAATAGTTGTATTATCCGGCTTTATTTAAACACACACGCGTATGTATAAACAAATGTCTGTTGGTGCCTTGTGTCCTCTCGGGTATAAGGAACAATTTGCCGCGATATTGTCGCGGTCGGCTCCAGAATGTTCGACAATGTTCGCTAATGCCCGCCGACGTTAAGCCGGAAGATTATCTGGGTAAAGCCCTGAAGTCCCACTGTTCGCCGGTGTTTAGGGCCGCTACCTTTAACAAATTGCTGGAGCGCAGTCGGGACGTAATTAAGTTTGGCCGAGTGTGAGGATTCCAGGGGATATTTTTTTACGAGAACAGCGACAGTGTTATCTTGCTGGGTTTGTTGCTCGTAGATTGGATAGAGATTGAAGCGCAGAGGGGTTTATGCAGGTATCCTACTATCTTACTAATATTATAAATTGGTGTGTAATTGTGTATGTACATTACTTTTTCACGCTCAAGCGGCGCTGCTGGTTTCAAATAAAATGTTTTATTAATAAAATGTATATTAATGTACTTTAATATTTCTCCATCAAAAACTTAAACTCTGCTTCCTCAGTCGTTTGAGGCAATGATAAGCGTAGAATCTTGATTTTACTGTTATTTAAATCGGTACTAATAAGACTTATAAATTAGAAATAAAACTAGTTCAAAAAATATTTTTAGTCGTTTTTTTAACCAGTTTTTTTTCATATTGATCAGTCTTATTGGTATCAAAATGAGTATACATATTCTTAGAGTGATTCTTTATATGAATTTCAATGTATTTTTTCGATATTTTGATCTTCGCCTTAAACAGTTGTCTAACATATACATGTATGTGTTAAAACTATTTATTTTCCTGGATAATTTAAAAGCAAAGCCTGTCAAGAAAGTAAATAACCTCTTTACTCGGCTTTGTTAAAATGTGCTTGCAGTCTAGAAGTCTCCATGCTCTTATCCCCAGCATAATAGTGCAAATAGTGAGTCAGCTACGTTGCAGTTCGATATCTGGATCCTAATCCTACGGCAGGAAGCAAAGAGGTGGGATATTCTGAAAACCAAATAAAGGGCTAAGCTAGGGCTTTGGTGGCGTTTCAGTGCGAATAAAAAGCTGAATTTTAGATTTTGCATTTCAATTATGTGAAGATATACATATATTATTCTGCCAATTGGTTATAACAAATCTTTATATAGCTGCTGTTTTTATAACGATATATAACTGTCGTTTTTACTGACTTCAAAAAAGAAGGTTGTTCTCATTTGACTGTGAAGATATATGTTATTCTGCCATTGGTAAAAACAAATCTTTATATTTCTGCTGTTTTTATAACGATATCTAACTGTCGTCTTTACTGACTTTAAAAAGAAGGTTGTTCTCATTTGACTGTATATCCCAAGTACTACTTCCAAGATAGAGACGACAGTGAAGCGAGGCCGCAGGCCAAGCTCGGCTAGCTGAGGTGATCTGACGCCATCATCGTAGCCAAGCAACGGTCGATTTGGACGGTGTTTGGATGGGTCACCATGCACAAGACAGCGTTTTTCAAGTGGCATTTTCATTTGGGCGCTACCGTGGCTCGGATGACGCGTTAAATTGTAGGTCCCGGCTGTTAGTCTTAGTACAAGCAACCGTTAAGTCAAGTCGGGCGGCTTCAAAACTCTCGACACCAGAGCTTGACCACTTAGCTCATACCAAGCAGAAGAATCATGATGGTGGTCGCCATGATTTTAAAACCGCGAAAGTTTTAGATATATGGCGTGTAAATAAATAAAGGCAGAAAAGTCGTATAAAAATGTGTGTAGGTTAGATTATTTTATAGTATGCTACGATAGGCCACAAACGCCCCAGTAGCTCGGTCGGAATGTATGTCCCCATGTCGCTACATTCCGGTACGCTTTGCGCATGTTTTGTGGCGACGGCTCGCTCGTCAGTGAAATCAACGGATGCATGCTCGTTAAATCATTTCTGTGCTGGTATTCTGCAAATGTTTCGAATAGTTTCAGAATACTATGTAAAACTGAATTTCGTTGTGAAGTTTTACAAGATAAGTACGTATGTTTGTATCATATGTATAATGTGTAATTTATCTGAAGTAATGAAATAGTTTATTTTTCACTTTTGTTCAGGATGTTTTATTTATGCGTAATAGGCTTGCGCTTGACCACAACTCACCTGATGTTAAGTGAAATTGCCGTCTAAGATGAAGCGAGCTTGCCTAGGTGAAACCGGTTCACTCTGTTTGAGATATATCATAATATATAGATGCTTACTTTATCTATACCAATCTTGATAAAAACAAAAGCTGCCATTTTTCACCGGTAAAATGATATTCAGCACAGCCCCAGTGACCTAATTTCAGGTAAAAAGTAAGCAGATTACAACGTCACGTCATGATGCTGCGCAAAAAAGGAGGTCACATAAATATTTAATGCAAAAAGATTTGCATCGGCCGGGAATCGAACCCGGGCCGCCCGCGTGGCAGGCGAGCATTCTACCACTGAACCACCGATGCTTGTAACTATTGTTTGAATTAGACATACTATTCATTGAGCTCAAAATAGATTGCTATGATTATACATCGGCATTGCTGTAGAAATAATAATAAATTGCTGATAAGACACGTACAATAACATAAACTGCTTTTAGCGCGCTATAGGTCAAGCTAATGGCCACTTTCATAGTTCAATTTGAATAATTTTGTGCCGCTTATTTCGTAAATGTAAGCACAAGGTTGTTCGTATACACACCCGCAAGCCGGACGCGGGATGCGTGTCGTGCAAATGCCTATAAAACAGAAATGCCCGGTTTTTTACATATAAAATGGGGGAAATTTCATTTTATTCGTATTTGCATCGGATGCGATCGGATTTCGTACGTCCGCTGACAGTTTTTACAATATAGCGAATTTGGACCACTCGCACCTGGTTGTTAGACTGGAAAGTGGTTTTTCGACGCTCTGTGTCAATATTTTAACAACTGTGGGAAAGGAAAAATGCAAATTTACGAAATGTATCTGTGATTGCTTTCACGCTAAATGTAAATATTGTATTTTTGTTTTTATTTTATTTTTGTAGTGTACTCGTAATATGAGAAAATCGACTTCTTTTTCTTCCTTGTCTTATTCCATTTAGGTGGAGGCACATTTCGACTATTGCCATTAGAACTTTAGTATAAAAACTGTCAACGTCAGGCGTGGCGAAGGGGGTAACTACGTCACCGGCATTGTTCACTTAAAGCTGCATTGTCGTCACTTTAAGCTTTAGAACGTTCCACAATACGGGTCAATCGGATTTCTGCAACAATGAAATATTTCCGCCCCGTTGCGCCCGTGAGACTTTTTTTTTCATTTTCATCTCAGCAGAAACCAAAACCTCAGCGGTTCTTGTGAGAAAGAATTCTTGAACGGTTGCTCGGTTAGACTTCTTTTCTCAGTTGAATATTATTAGAATTGTTATGTTGGGCCATTGTCTTCACGATACCAAAGCTAGTATTTAAATAAATGATTCTTTCAATAATATTTCCGAAAGACCTGATCACTATATAAGTTGTATGTTATACATAAAAATAATATAGAACTGAATGCCTCAAACACGCAAGTTACATACATTTCTGTGCAACCAGTGCGGTCGCGGCTGCGGCTCCCGGATAGGGTTGTTCAGCCAGTGAAAGTTCAAATACAAATACAAATCATTTATTGATGACACCAAAGTTACAAGTCAAATAATATGATATTACAAAAGTATATGATATGTATCAATGTCAATTTTCAATTCTAATAATATAATATCATTACAATGGTATTTGATATTATTAATCAAATGTCAATTGTCACGTCTAATTCTAGTACATGATATGAATCAATTGATGAAATATCAATTTTTCAATTCTAGATAATCATTAATGTTATAAAAAGTTTTTTTTAATAGCCAAACCCTCAGGCAGGTGCGTCCCGGACAGTTGCGGGTGTACGCGGTTGTAGATCGCGGGCCCCAACACGTAAACGGACCTCTCCAATTTCACAAGTCTATGTACCGGAGTTTTCAGTTGCATCTTCTTCACGTTGCCTCGTAAATCCCACGTTTTATTAGCACCGTTCTCATCGACGTACGTTGCTTTAATCATCTGATGAAGATGTATCAAGGCCCATGATTATGATGCTATACCAGATCGCACTCAAAACTACGCTTCTTTTATTTATTGGCACACGTGTAAGTTTGTATGCGTGTACTATTTACATACATATATCTAACAAGTTAAGCGTATTCGTTAAAATATGCTTGACTTGTATAAAAATAGAATAGAATAACATTTACCTACTTTCCCAAAAACTCTGATTTGTTTCATTTTGCTTATAATAATTTACTTCAAATTGGATTCGTCATATAAATTGATTGCTTAAGGCAATGAATGATAAGGGCCAAATCTTGATTTAACAGTTTTTTCCCTATAAATCGTAAACGGAAATATATATCGAAAAAACAGCTTATAGGCTGTCTGAAGAACCACTCTAAGAGTATTTATACTTATTTTGGTACCAATCAGACTTAAGAATTAGAAATAAAACTGGTTCGAAAATCTAAAATTAAGTTAGTTGAATCAGATTAGTTTGTAGTTATAAATAAATAAATAAAATATAATAAAATAGCCTTTATTTTCCTAAAAATATTACATTTCATTAATTAATGCTAAAATTGTAATTCAAATTTATTTATAAACATATTTTTGTATATTTATGTATATTAGGGCACCCAAAAGCGGGTAAAAGCCTCCTCCTTGCTGGCCCAGGCGTTGCGGTCTTGGGCAGTTAAATCTATCTTCTATACTATAAGACTCTTTGTCCTGACTTATTCATTCATTCATTCATTCATCTATAGACAACGCAGAGCCCAAACGGCTGGTCCTAGGGTTGTGAAATTTGGAGGGTGTATTTGTTGTAGTATGTAGACGCGTACTAAGAACGGATTTTTGGAAATTCCACCCCTAAGGGGGTGAAAGGGGGTAAAACAGTTTGTATGAAACTTCTTTGTTTTTGAACTTATAGCAATGAAATTTGGAATATGTGTAGTTTATGTAAAATTAAAAATAATGGTATCAAGTTTTTTTGCCAGGGGTGAACTAAGGGTTTGTAATGGGGGGTGAAAGTTTGTATGGAAAATTCTTTATTTATCAAGTTAAAGTCTTGAAAGTTGTTATAGTAGTAGTTTATTAAATGGTCAAATTAAAATTTAAAAAATTTTCGCAGGGGTGTATTAAGGGGGATGCCATGGGGGTTTAAAGTTAAAAATGAAAGTTTTGTGTTTTTGAACTTAGAGGTGCAAAATTTGGAGGGTGTATATATTTTAGTACTTAAACGTGTACTAAGAATAGATTTTTGGAAATTCTACTCTTAAGGGGGTGAAAGGGGGTAAAATAGTTTGTATGAAACTTCTTTGTTTTTGAACTTAACGCAATGAAATTTGGAGTGTGTATAGTTTATGTAAAATTAAAAATAATAGTATCAAGTTTTTTTGCCAGGGATGAACTAAGGGTTTGTAATGGGGGTGAAAGTTTGTATGGAAAATTCTTTATTTATCAAGTTAAAGTCTTTGAAGTTGTTACGGTAGTATATTATTTAATGATTAAATTGAAATTATATTTTTTTGCCAGGGGTGCATTAAGGTGGATACCATTGGGGTTGAAAGTTAAAAATGAAAGTTTTGTGTTTTTGAACTTAGAGGTGTAAAATTTGGAGTGTGTATATATTTTAGTACTTTAAAATGTACTAAGAATAGATTTTTGGGAATTCTACCCTTAAGGGGGTGAAAGGAGGTAAATCAGTTTGTATGAAACTTCTATGTTTTTGAACCTCTGGCATTGGTATTTGGAATATGTATAGTTTATGTAAAATTAAAAATAATGGTATCAAGTTTTTTGCCAGGAATGAACTAAGGGTTTGTAGGGGGAGGGGGAAGGGCGAAAGTTTGTTTGGAAAATTCTTTATTTATCAAGTTAAAGCCTTGAAAGTTTTTATGGTTGTAGCTTATATGGTGGTTAAAATAAATTTGTTATAATATTCGCCAGGAGTGCATTAAGGTATGCCATTAGGGTTTGAAGTTCAAAGGGAAAGTTTTGTGTTTTTGAAATTAAATACTTCTGAATTGGAATTTAAGTATGTGTTCCACTTGGTGGTATGGTTCGCGTATTCTAATTATTTAAATAAAAAAAATGGCTTGGAGAACACGATCTAATCTTTCGCATCATCACCAAAGTAGCTAAATACAGAGGTTAAGTAGATCTCAGGAATCAAATGCGGAAAGACAGATGCGACTCATTTTGTTATCGTAGCAATGTAATGTTTATATAAAATTGGCACGGGAATGGGATACAATAGAATTTTCCACAGGTTACGCGAAAAGCGACATACACGCGGGCGGAGCCGCGGGCAACCTCTAGTAATTCATAATGAATTGGATACAGATGAAAGTGTCAATTATTCGTATGTCATTCGTATGTCTTTACGGTGACTCTTCAATGCATATTTCAAAAAGTCTTTCCAATCTTCATGTAATCTATCGTTACGAGTCGAGACAGAATAAATTGGATAAGGATGAAAGTGACAACTATTCGTATGTCATATCTTTACGGTGACTCTTCAATGCAAGGGAGCATTTCAAGACGAATAATATTATGACTATATATTTATAACTGTTTATTAGAAATGTATGACGAGAAGGACGTACAGGCTTCGAATAAAAAATATAGCTTAAGGAAACAGGATCATTTGAAAAAACCAGCAAACAGTCTAGCCAAAGTACAAAAACAAAAATATTTAACAAAAAAATTATGTTTAACAAACTGCCACTTAAAATTATTGAATTACCTGTCATTAAATTCAAAAGGACGCTAAAACAATTCTTTAAAATTAATCCATTTTATTCTATAAAAGAATTCTTGAATATGCAACTCGATGAATCTTCATTTTCTTCTGACATAATTTTGCAATAACATCCCTAATTTTATACCTACAATTTTAGTCTATGTTACAAAAGTTAAGTTTAATTTAGATTAGTTAATAGTGTGTTGCTTAAACTAAATGTAAATGACTTGCCAAATCCGATGAGATGTTGCAAGGTCAATAAATGATTTTATTTATTTTATTTTATGCATATTCAAAAAAGTCTTTCCAATCTCCATGTAATCTATCGTTACGAGTTGAGACAGAATAAATTGGATAAGGATGAAAGTTACAACTATTCGTATGACATATCTTTACGGTGACTTTTCAATGCATATTTTAAAAAAAAATGGTTGCCTGTAAAGTCGGTTTTACGGGCGAAGATTTTACGTGACAACGTCTGCCGCGTGCTGCGCGCGCGGCAGACCGATCATAGTTGAGTGGGAGAGAGACGCAAGGCATTCGGCGGGCCTCTCTCTCGTTCGGTGACTCATCGTAACGTTACCGGGCGTTACACTTTTTCATAAGTGACTCCCAGCCGCAACCTAATTTAAGACGTTGTCACGTCAAAAACACTCATAAAATTAATTTAATAGGCCACTCCGGATAGAACCTGACGGAAAGGTACCCATAACGCTCGTGGCATTGCCGCGTTGTATGGCTATGGATAGCCTTGCGCTAGGTACGATCCGGGGCGGTATTCGCCTGATTTTTCTATAACCTACGCCCAATTTCAGAAATAAAAAGAAGATTTTATTTTATGCATATTCAAAAAAGTCTTTCCAATCTCCATGTAATCAATCGTTACGGGTCGAGACGCAGAACACCGTTCACGTCACGTCTTAATAAGTGTTTATTTTACGAGTGCCACCTCTCTCATGCCACCTGCGGCAGAGGTGCACCGCTAAGATATTAAACTTGAAAACGTTCATATGACATCTAAAATATGAACGTAGCAAAATGCACTTTGAATAAATATATGATCCGCTTATACTGGCTTCTCCGGGACGGTATTTGAACCCGATGCCTTTTAAATCGATATTACTTCTGTGCTATCGCCCCGGCAGAAGCTTAAAGTATTTGTATTTATTTATTTACTAGAAGTACAATTTGGGGGTCTTCAAATCTAGGGTAGGTAAATAGGTTCCTTCTGGGCAAGCGTGATACATCTTAGACCACAGTCAAGCTTAACATCAGGCAAGCTGCGGTCAAACGTAAACCCATTTATCATAAAAAAAATGTACTATTTACTACTTTTTATTTATTTAATTTACTATTACATATTTATGTAATGTTTAATTTAATATTATTTAATGTATTATTGTTTTATGTTATTTTGACTACGTTTTATAAATATAGCAATGATAGCAGCTCAATCGGGCGTGCAGTCGTCTTACGTCCCGTAGGTCATGGACTCGATCCCCGACAATGAGCTCATACTTTTGTTTAAGGAAAACATCGCGAGAAAACCATATTATGGTGGTAGAGCATTTTCTATTGGACTTCTAGCCAGCAACCATCCTCAAGTTGAAACATTTGCCGAGGGTCTGTTTCGGCAGCCTGCTTGAGAACCAGTTATTCCAGACTATGCATGCTTAACCTTAGGCCGGTATTGTTGACTCGTGGAGATACGCACTCTGCTGGTCAAATGCCTAGACTGTTTAAAAAAATAATAGGTCGAGTGCGAGTTGGGAACGCGCATGAAGAGTTCCGTACCATTGTTGTTTGGACCCCCTTCATATATGTTTTTTTATCTTTATAGTATTTGTTGTCATAGCGGTACGGGAAATACAATGGCTTGTGAAAGTGTCAGCTTTCTAGCTATTATAGTTTCTGAGATACAACCTGGTGACAGACAGACATATAGACATCGGAGGCTGAGTAATAGGGTCCCGTTTTTACCTTTTAGGTACGGAACCCTAAAAAAAAGTGAACATAGATAGATAGATAAACTCTTTATTGAGCAAATTAAAGGCACAAGTCAAAATAAAAAGTAACAACACAAAAGTATCCCACAAACGGCGGCCTTACCGCTAACAGCGATCTCTTCCAGGCAACCTTTGGACATATCGTGTTCCATTTCAAGTATTTCAGTACTTGTTATATTAATTCAATCATTCGAACTACAATTCAGTGAGCATATCTGATACTGACAGATATCAATGAGGCACCGCTTCGGTCGGTCGCTAGTGCACTACACAATTCTATTACGAACGAACTAATGATCCATTGAATATTCCCCACTTGCATTCGCTGGGGCAGAGCAAACGACCTATTTTTGTCGCCCTCAACTCTCCTCTCTCGAGTTGATTGGCTCAATCAAGCGCTCAAATGAAGGCTGCCAACCGCCGTTTGTTACTTGACGGCGCTTCGCTGCACCGCCTTTTTCACCTTTTTTTTTCACCGCTGCAGTCCCAGTTTATTATTATTATTATTATACCAGTCTTCGTCCCCGCAAAATGAGATCAGGGACCCACCCTATTCACTGTTAAAGTATTGTGCGGTAGCCGAGCGGATCACTCTTCGGTGCATTGAAAAGATTATTAACATTAATGGAGATACGGTTTTCAGTAATATGCTTAAGAGTTTCGTGAAGCATTTTTTAGATTAGGTGTAGGTACTAAAATCATTGATGATCGTGGAAATATTACTTTAAAAAATGCTGTGTTTTGATGACCTCGTTGGCGTAATGGTTACCATGCCGGACTGCCACATAGAGGGCCCCAGTTTAGATTCCCGGCATGGCCAACATCTTTGCTATGAGATAATTTCTTGGCTGTCGGTCTGGGTAATATTTATCGATATATAGTATGTACCTATATATCAGATGTATTTGCAACCATCACTCAAACTATAAATGGTTTAGTATGGGGCTAACCAGCCGTGTGTGAAATTAATTTGTCTTTTTTTCTCTAGAGTGTAAATAGTTTGAATTCTAATATACTTAGATATTGGACAGATATACTCGTACCTACATAGACTAAATTATTAATCATGGTAGTCTAAATCTATCATTTACTTAATTTACAAAATGTATCTTAAAGAATAAGCATACAATGGACCTGCGTTACCTCATTGTAATGCGGAAAATGCAGGTATAAGAAAAAAAATATTTAGTGTACTTCCGCTGTGATCTAAAACATCAAAACATTTAAAATTTTTGGTATTAATATTTTAATGTTTCCTTTGCTTATCTTAATTTGGTTTCAGTTCACAGCGGAATTACACTAAATATTAAAATTTTTCTTTTACCTACAATGGATTGCCGCAAAGTAACGCCTGAGTCAATAAGTTGATTTTTGACACCAAATATTTCATATTTTCTTCTACCTAGCATACAATCAGTTTAATCGTACGGGCTTCACTCCAAATGCGCTTACTTTTCACAGGCAAAGAACCTTTGAGTAGATTTCAAAGGCCGTCGGCTCTCAGCATTAGCCGGTGAATGTCTCGCGTCGAGGAGCTGCGCCGGTCAAATGACTAGCTCACTGAAATCTGTCGCGGGAAAAATGAATTTTGCCTCCCACAGTTTCCGAGCTTGTGGTTTCATCTTCTTTGCCACGCCGCGACAGTTTCGAAAGGCGGATGGTGTCATTTACAAGCTAAAATATCTAGCTTTTTTTACTCCTTGGCATAAGAATAAGCCCATTATATTGCTTCTCACGAGGAGAAGCGTTTCGCTTCCTCATATATTGTGCGGACCATTAAACTGTGGAACTCATTGCTGGAATCCCTGTTCCCTCTGAACTATATGTTGGATATTGTAGTCGAATAGTTTCCCATCTCTAATTATCTTTTTTATCTATGCTCAACTTGTCGGTGTTACCCATCACTATTGCAATAAAAATGTAAAAAGGAATATGGCGTCTTTTCTGCTCCCGACTATAATTAATACAAAAATCAAAGTAGAAATACAAGTGTAAAATAAGTGTCCTCTGTTCATAAGGAAGCTCAATACTATAACCTCACTGTTTTCAAGGCGAGAGTGAATCGGTTTCTTCTAGGCAAGCGCGCTCCACCCTAGATCGCAACATCACTTAACATCAGATGAGTTTTGATCAAGCGCTTGCCTATCCATCATAAAAAAAAGGTGAAAGATCGGCCATAGTCCACCACGCTGGGCTAATGCGGGTTGGTGGATGACACACATATTCGGATATTGCAGTCCTCAAACATGCGGGGTTCCTCACGATGTTTTCCTTCACCGTAAAGCGCGCAAATCTATACATAACTTGAAAAACAAGTCATTGTAGGTCTGGGATCGAACCACGGGCCGTCTGATTGAAAAGCAGACGTTTTTACCACTGCGCCACACTCGATTCTCTCGCTTCTTTTACTCCTAACGGCTAATAGGCATTTGACCAGCAGGGCGAGCAGAGCTAGTGCCTTAGGTAGAACAAGCCTAGTCTGGAATAACTAGCTCTTAAAGAGGCTGGCGGTAAACACTGCTTGGTGCATGACGACTTACTTTTCAACTTGAGGTTGGTTGCTAGTGAAAAATGCCCTACTACCATGCAATAGTTTCTTCACGATGTTTCCTACACCAAACAAAGCTCGAGCTCATTCGCGGGGATCGAACCAACGGCCTAAGGGTTCTGAGTCGGTCGTATACCCGACTGAGCTGTTCTCGTTAAAAACCTACCGTAATTAACTAATTACTAATTGTTGAGGCGTGAAAATAACTTTTATTTAAGACATATTCTCCGAGCATACTCATCAAGGCTGGAAAAGTTGTTTTCGATATACGCGTGGAAGATTAGCACTTCTCAAGGCAAAGTTTTAGCTTTTCTTGCGAAAGATAAATACTGGAAACGGCGCCGGGTGCCAAATTAGTAATCCGCTGTAATAATAGATACGTTATAAATACATTTTATTAATATCTTTTGCTATTTTGTACCAGACAGATAATTCTCGTAGTAATAGCTGGATAGTTACAAAGTAAATGAATGGGTGTTAAAAATAGCTTCGAAGCGAATTAATAAGAATTATATTTGTACTAGCTGTGCCCTACGGCGCTACCCACGTTAAATAAATACGATATTTCAGATTTTATTCATCCATCTAGATTCTCAGTGAGCTGTGCTACGAGTGTTAAAAATTATAAGTACAGCAATATATATGATAGCAGTATTATGTATTCTGTAGCAACACAGCTTTGATTCCGGCCATGAATCAAAGTTTTTATTACTTTTGTTGTTTTACGGAGTGCACTCGCGATCTTTTTACTGCCGACATCAAAGTGTTGTCAGCAGTATATCATTTCTATTTTATGACTAATGTTTTTATTTTTGTTTAGCGGTCCCAATGTGTAGATCTATCGGCCTAGAGATAGATCTAACGGGACGGCATATAGCTCATTAAATACAAAGGATCACATATAAAAAAAAGGTTTATAAAAGTTTTATTGCGTAAATGCATTTTAAATAACTTATTTTTATAGTCCCGATTAAAATAACCAATATTTTCGATCAAATAATCGTAGAAACGCATAACCGCATAACCACCTTTTTTAATTTTGACGGTTTGGTTGCTAAGTTCAGTGCAAAGACGCTATATTGTTAGTTTTAGACAGACCGTCAGTGTCAGTCAAAAGTAACTAAGTTCAAATCCGTTCATTCTTTCGGGAGCTATTACACAGACAGACAGACTCATCAAACCTTTTCTTCTTCTTCTTCTTCGTATGGCCAAGCTCTTAGCTAACAGCCGGGACCTACAAATTAACGTGTCATCCGACCCATGTTAGCGCTCAGGTGAAAATGCCAGTTTTTAATAGAACAGTCTTGGGCATGGTTACCCATCCAAACATCATCCGCACGACCGTTTTGCTTAGATTTGATGATCGCGTCAGATTACTTTAGCTAGCCGAGCTACAGGCGCTATTTCAAACTTATTTAATATCATTCACCACGTAGTATTTGCGCCGAGGGTTAAAAAGTAGCACTGGAACTAGTAGTGTAAGTATTTTAGCGGTTTCCAAATCCCCACCGGGCCCGCGTTCTCATTTCCACGGTGAGTGGTATTGACACGTGAAAGTTTAATATGTGTAACGTTGTCTGTCAGATCGTTGTTCACCGGAGGCTTACCGAATAATGGCGATATGTTTGCGGTAAATTTCGCCGAAACTGACTGTATTTATGTGTGCCCGAAAGTTTTTTTTATAGTGGTAGAGCATTTTCTAGTGCTCGCCTTTTTGTTTTTTTTTTGACGGTGCCAGAGTGGCGACCACTACCGACTAAAACCTCCACGGTGTTCCCTCGCTGCACCTTAAAGCCGGGGGCTGGAACATGTATGTACCTACTCTTCAACCTCCCCGGCAGTTCTAGTGCTCGCCTGGCAAACCACCTTCAAGATAAAAAATCTGTCGCCATTTTTAGCGCGATCTTATACCTAATGATGGTGATCAAGCAGTAATTCCAATCTAGGCAATTAAGAGTGTAGACCCAAAAACAAAAAGGCTACTTTATTAAATTAAACTACTTTAAAAAAAAGTTAATATAGTTACGGATACTTCAGAGCGATGGCAACTCAGTCGGCCTTGTCGCCGTGTTGCTTAGTGCCCGGCTGGCCAAACCTCAAGTGCGTATCCAGAAACGTTAGCGATACTCTGGCCCTAGGTGGAGCAAGCCTAGTATGGAATAACTGGCACTCAAGGAGGATGCCGGAACACGCAGTTGGGTGCTAGGCGACAGATTTATCAATACTATATATATTTAAATTTGAAACTTATTGACTCAGGTGTTACTTTGCGGAAATACGCTGTAGATAGAAGAAATCCGCTGTGATCTGAAAGCAAATTAAGATAAGCAAAGAAAACATATGTTAAAATATATTACGGACAATACTGTAAGAATAATTTTACATGAATATTTTGAATTGACATCTAAAATTTATTTGATTATTTTATGTTTATTTTAATGTGTATGTTTTTTGTGATAGAACTTGAAAAATAGTTGAAATAAATTGAATTTGAATCGAATTGAATGGAATTAAACTAGTGTGAGTTAAGTGAAAGATGGTCGGCCACCTTATACGACATGACAATTTCATTAAAAATATCGTAGAAGGAAAGATAGAAGCCAGGAGAGGAAGAGGAAGACCTAGAAGATCATATTTAGACCAAATTAAGGAGAAGGCGAAAGTCATGTCGTATAGGGAGGTCAAGGATTTGGCCGAAGACAGAACTACCTGGAAAAAACTCCACAGACAAGAGCCCAGCTCTTAAATATTGAATGAATGAATGAATGAGTTAAGTGTGAGTTTTTTTTTAATATTTCGACGTTTTCTTTGTCTTACGTTAAGCAGAAGTACACTAAATATTTCAGATTTTCTTCTATTTAAACTTGAATCAGAGCAGCATTTGTACCCTCCATCAGTTTCACCTGGAAAGTTGGAGCTGTCAGACCTGGAGGCAGTGTCGGTATGCGACCTTAATCACCGGCGTGACCTTTAAGTTTGTACAGCGCGGTTATTAGTGCAAAGGTCGGACTAAATGTCCGTTGTTACGCGACGGCGGTTGCTTTCCAAATGAACTTCCCACGGACCTGCTTTTAGGTGCTTTATTAGGTTTTAACGAACCTAAGTCGATTGGCTTTTTCAGTATAAATAAATAAAATTATAAATATTAGGACACATTCACACACGGCTGGTTAGCCCCATACTGAACCATTTCTAGCTCGTATTATGGTTGCTAACACAACTGATATACTACATATACATACATATACATATTATATATAAATACATATTTAACACCCAGACCCACAGCCAACAAATTTAGTTAAGCACAAAGATGTTGACCGGGCCGGGAATCGAACCTGGAACCTTCTGATTAGCAGACCGGCATGGTAACCTTTACGCTAACGAGGTCGTCTTTAAGTTTAAGTGTCTTTGTCTAGTGTCTTTGTTCTGTTAGTAATTTGTGTAGAAGTAATTTGTGTCTGGTTTTGTGACGTCTCTAAGTGCATATATGTATATGTCAAAAGAGAAATAAATAATCTATCTATCTATATATATCTATCAGAAGTAAAGTTACGTAGCATTGAAACAAAAATGCGGAATATAATATAATTCTAAAATTTAATACATTTTATTCTATAGTAAAAAGTAAGTAAGTGTGATGTTTAAAATTGATATTTAAAACATCACACTTAGTACGAACATATTTTGGCATTAAAATCTATCCGAAAGTTGAGCATAAATTGCTAGTTTAAAATTATAGTAATCATAGTCCTTAGAACTGGTAATAAAATAGTTGCAAATTTTTCATAGAAATACATTATAATATACATTCGGTCTAGCTTTTAGTTCCCACTACACGGCGTAGCGATGAGCAATATTATTAAAAATACTTACACAGTACTAAAAAACTGTTGTTAAATTGCAGTGGGTTTGAGTTGTTGGAATTCAAAAGCACGTTTTTCTTTCTCCATCTTTATTAGATAGCTTGGGTATGAAGTTATCAACAAGATACAGACCGCCTGCCAACTTACAAAAAAAAAGTTACCAACTTAAAGAAAAATAATACAACAAAAAGGTTCAAGTCAACTGTCAGTTGTCAGTTGACAGTTAATAGTTGATCAATTATCAACACTCCTCCTTGATCAACTTACAGCGAAGCGTTTCAAAGATTCTCCTGTTGAGTGGTTTGGTGAGAATGTCTGCAATCTGCTTGCTGCTCTCGACGTGTTGCAACATCACGGTGCTGCCGATGTGTTGCTCAATGTACTTTCGTGGTATCTCTATGTGTTTCTTTCCTCTGGTCGCTTTTCCTTCATAGGCATTCTGTAACATGTGAATGGCTGACATGTTGTCGACTTTCAGAGTGATCGGCTGATCACTTTCCAGGATGCCAAGTTCCAGTGCGATTCTTTTAATCCAGCACACATCGTCAATTGCAGTCACAGCGGCTCGGTACTCGGCTTCTGCAGTTGAAGTCGCCACTAAACGCTGCTTTTGTGAGTACCAGATCACTGGTCCTCCTCTCATCACCAACACTCCACTCGTTGACTTTGCAGTCTCTGGATCTCCTCCAAAATCTGAATCGGTGTATGCCATGAGTTCTTTGCCTCCTCCGAAGTAGATTCCAGCTGTCGTTGTCCCTCTCAAGTACTGGAACACACGTTTCACCATCGCCTGATGGCTTTTCATGGGCTTGTTGCAATGTCGACTTAAGTAGTTCACGGCGAAGCTGATGTCTGGCCGAGTTATTGTAGCTAAGTACAATAAGCTCCCTATTGACTCTCGATAGTTGTTGTTTGCCGGAAGTGCCTCGTCGTTCTTGAAGTCTGTCTTCTTGGTGATCATTCCTTGCTCAATGGGTGTGGATGCTGGGTTGCAATGTTCGAGTTTCATCTTCTTCAAGATCTTCTCCGTATACTGAGGCTGGTTCACGAAGATGCCATCTTTGTCGATCTTGATTTCCATGCCCAAATACGTTAACTTGTCCTGTGCTTTCTTGCTGTATGTGATCTGAAACTCCTTGCTTATCTCTCTCAAAAGTCTATATATCTCCTTTTCATCCTTTCCAGCTATCAGTCCATCATCCACGAAGAGTGAGAGCATGATGCTTTTGTCCTTGTTATAGTAGATACATGGGTCGTCGTCTGTGGGGATCAGGCCAATCTTCTTTTTGAAGTGAGTTGTAACTCTCTCGTTCCACATCTTTGGGGCTTGTTTGAGCCCGTAAAGACTCTTGTTCAACTTGCAAACTTTTCCTGATCCATCGTCGAACCCTTCAGGCTGGTTCATATAGATGACTTGTTCAAGATTTCCATACAGGAATGCCGTTTTCACATCGAACGATACCAACTTCATTTTCTCTGATGCTGCGTGGCTCAAAAGTAGTCGAATCGATGCATGGCGGGCTACTGGGCTGAAAGTTTCCGCGTAGTCCACTCCTTCCTTCTGTTCAAATCCCCTCGCCACGAGTCTGGCCTTGTATCTTCCATCAGCTTTCTTTCGAAGTACCCACCGACATGTGATAGGTTTCACTCCTTCAGGACAATCCACCAGTTCCCAAGTTTTCATCTCCCTCAGCGAGTCGTACTCCTCCTGCATTGCTTGTCTCCACTTCTCATGTTTGAGTGCCTCACTCACCGAAATGTCTTCAGTCTCTCCAATCATTGCTGCCAGTGAACTCTGTCCTCCACATCTTTTGTTAAGTTCATAGTCTTTCAGTCTCGGTGGTAGTTGCAAGGTTCTACGGTCTCGTAGGGTTCTTCTTTCTGGCTCTTCTTCTGGCGGTTGTGTCTCACTTTCGTTTTCACTTTCTTCTTCTGCACTTTCTCCAGTCGTCCAGTTTTCTTCTTCTGACTCACTGCTGCTTTCCTTTTGTTTCTCTGGTTCGCCCTCTGTCGCCGATGTCTCGATTTCAGTGCCTTGTCTCCTTCGTATGTTCTCTTCGTCGAAGATAACATTGTCCGAGCTGATGACCTCTCTTTTCTCTTTCATATAAATCCTGTAGCAGGGTGAATCAATGTCATAGCCAACCAGAATTCCCTTTTCTGATTTTCTATTTATCTTACCTCTCTTCTGTGCTTGGGTCAGCACATAACATTCACAGCCAAAAGATCGCAGTTTCTCAATCTTCATTTTCCTTCCAAACCACAATTCTGCTGGACTCTTTCCTGGTACATTGCTTGTTCCTGTCTGGTTTATCGTGAAGATCACGTGGTTCATTGCCTCTGCCCAAAGTTTCTCGTCTAAACTATCTGCATGTATCGCTGCTCTGGCTGCCTCAACAATTGTTCTCATTTCTCTTTCAACTCTTCCGTTCTGCTCTGGTGTGTGTACATTCGTAAAGGTGTGAAAGATTCCCAATTTATCCATCATCTCTTTTGTTGTTGCATTCTTCAGTTCTGTGCCGTTGTCAGATCTCAGGCTTTTTACTCTCCTCCCTAGTTGATTCTCCACGAGTCTCAGGTAGCTTGCAATTTTCTCTGGAGCCTCACTTTTCGTCTTCATAAAGTAACAGCTTCTATAGTGAGAGTAGTCGTCCTTCAGCATGAGCCAGTACTTTGCTCCTCCTAGAGATGGGATGTTCATCTCGCCGGTGTCGACATGCACGAGATCTAACAAATGCTTGGCTGTCTTTGGGTACTTCGAAAGAAAGGAAACGGAAACTTTCAGCCCAGTAGCCCGCCATGCATCGATTCGACTACTTTTGAGCCACGCAGCATCAGAGAAAATGAAGTTGGTATCGTTCGATGTGAAAACGGCATTCCTGTATGGAAATCTTGAACAAGTCATCTATATGAACCAGCCTGAAGGGTTCGACGATGGATCAGGAAAAGTTTGCAAGTTGAACAAGAGTCTTTACGGGCTCAAACAAGCCCCAAAGATGTGGAACGAGAGAGTTACAACTCACTTGATCACGTGACCTGGCTTCCCACATTTGTAACATGTGACTTGTGACTTGTCCTGCTTGCTTGACGACTGTCCTGGTTTCGCACGTCGTGCCATGAGTGCGTTGCTAGTGCTGCCCTCTGCATTTGTCGTCGGTTCCTTGAGTTGCTCGTCTTCAAGTCTGAGACGTTCGATGAGAGTTTCCAAGTTTCTCATGTGTCCGGTCACGTTGTTCCAAGCTGTTCTGAAATGCGCCAATTTTGCCGGTAAAACACTCAGGATTCTTGTCATAACCCAACTTTCTTTCATAGGATCTTTTTCAGTTGATACTTCATCAGCCAGATCCATGATCTCCATACAATTCTCAACTGCTGACTTGTTCTCGTCATACTCAAAGGTAAAGAACTTGATTCGGGAAGTTTCTAAGGTTACTTCAGTCTTTGTGCCATATAAACTAACTAATTTGTCTATCATGTCTTTGGAAGTTTTACAATTTGCAATTTTGGTAGCTATCTTGCTGTTTACATTTAAACCTATCAACGTTTGAGCTTCGACATCTTTCTTTATCCAAGCTGAAACGGTTGGATCTGACTTACCACCTGCTGGTCTGACTGTTCCACCTGACACAATCTCATAAAGATCTCTGTTCTTAAGTGCTAGGTTTAATTTAAATCGCCATGATATGAAATTTACATTTCCCTGACTATCTTCACTTAATATCTCCAACTGAGATTTTACAGTATCCATTTTGCATTTAATTCTTACAATCTGACTGACTTCTGACAATTTTAAATAGACAAAATGGATTTACAATCTTTCGTGGCGATTTTCTGACTTGAAGCGACTTTCGTGTACGTAGATCAACGTTGACTTTCTGTGCGATGGCTGCTCCGATGTCGCAGTTTTGTAAATTATGTCTGCCTTGCCGGTTCTGTCGTCTTGGACTTCTTTCTTGACTTTCCCGTCGCTCACCTGGCTTTATTTCCAACGAAACCCTTTTTCAGCGCCTCTGGGCCCATAACCTGTTGTTAAATTGCAGTGGGTTTGAGTTGTTGGAATTCAAAAGCACGTTTTTCTTTCTCCATCTTTATTAGATAGCTTGGGTATGAAGTTATCAACAAGATACAGACCGCCTGCCAACTTACAAAAAAAAAGTTACCAACTTAAAGAAAAATAATACAACAAAAAGGTTCAAGTCAACTGTCAGTTGTCAGTTGACAGTTAATAGTTGATCAATTATCAACAAAAACTTTAAACATACAATACTTGTACGTAAAATATTTGTCACAGTATCGGACTCCAAATATTTTTAGGGATTAGAATAATATTGTATGTCTTTAATATTGTTAAATCATTATTTATAATTCAACACATCTTTTTCTTACTTTCATAACTAGCTAACGCACGCTATCACGTTAAGTTTAAAATTTAATTCAAATTTTAAATTAACTCGACATTATAAGTTCCCTTTATCACTGAAACGTGTCTTTTCATTGATTGATACAGGTACATCTTTGTACATGTGCTACCCGACAGCGTATTTCGTTCGTTTTACATAAGCATCGGTGGTTCAGGGGTAGAATGCTCGCCTGCCACGCGGGCGGCCCGGGTTCGATTCCCGGCCGATGCATCTTTTTTTGCACACTTTTTGTATCGCTATTTTTATCCGAGGTTGGATGACGCGTACAAACACAATACACAACACGTAGCTAAACTATGTCAAATTCCACTTTGTTGAAAGTTCTATAATAGCTTGACTATATATATTTTTTTTTACCCCATGCTGAACCAATTCTAGTTTTTATTATGGTAGTTGACACAATTGATATACTACATAATATACTTAACACCCAGACCCACAGCCAACAAATTTAGTTAAGCACAAATGTGTAGACTATGCCGGGAATCGAACTCGGAACCTTCTGATTGGCAGTCCGGCATGGTAACCATTACGCCAACGAGGTCGTCAAATCAAACGGATTGATCAGATACCTAGTAGATAGGTTATACGTATAGTTTAATATCTCACATTCCCGTATTAATCAATGACGCGAAATCAATTAACCTTGAATTATAATGTATAATTTCTAGCCCATGTTTGATAAGTTAGATTAAACAATGTGTTGGAATACGACCCAACGGTAATCCCCTATGTACTCGTAGTTTCCTTGATCACGTTGACGCAATCTGGCCAAACTGAAAATGGATGCGGATTACATTTAATAAGAGACCGCAAAGCTTTAGAATCCTCTGCCTGAGGATCTGTTTCCTGAGAAGTACCATCTTGGGTAAATGGTAAATAGGTTACTTCTAGGTAGGGATGCTATAACGAAGGTTACAGCGCAGCTTAACATCAGGGATGTTGTGGTCAATCGCGAACCTACGCGTATATATAAAATAACTAGCTGACCCGCCAAACGTTGTTTTGCCTCACTTAGGGGTACAGCGTCATCTATTGTTTACTTACTCAACCCAAAGGTATCGACATCTGTTAGAATCATTTGGAGTTAACAGATAATTGTGACTGTCAAATCATAACAGACAATAATTAGCAATAAATTAAAATTGCGACCATAATTTGAGATTTAAACTATCCTATCTCTCAAGTTGGATTGAACTGCACCTGGTGTGCGAATTATATTATAATCGTTTAAGTGGTTTAGGAGTCCATTGAGGACAAACATTGTGACACGAGATTTATATATATATTAAGATAACATAGAGACGGCATATTTCAATACTTGTTTCATGTCACATATCATCTATATATATCAAAATGTTTTTTTACGGATCTTACTCAGCTTGAGATAAATTTGATTAACTATAAAATATCTATAGATCACCAACATACTACTAAACTGATATTTTTGTAAATTAAGTGTTAATTGTTCGAAAGTTTTAGTCATATAACATGGAACATATAATCAAAACAAATGTTTGCGCCAATTCTATTTTATTCAACTAAAGAGTACTCAGTTTTCATCATAAGTAAGTCTTATCATAAACTATTCGGAAGCTAGCACACAAAGTGCTCACAACCACTAAAACAATATTTCATCCCGAAATGTTCACTCAAAAGAACTTCCACGCCTACACTCTGCTTTCCTCTGCTTTCCCCTAAATATATCACTTAATATATGGGGAGAACGGGGTAACTCGGGTTACACGTTGCGACGGTTAATTTACAGTGTGCCCTACAAATTAATATCTCTGATTTTAGACCCTTGTCAGCGGCTGGTGGGCTTACATGGCTCGAGACACGAGCGAATGAAAGGCCCATTGTATTGTTATCTTTTTTGAATCTCCATTATCTTGACCGTTTTTTGTCTGTTTGAGCCACGTTTGTATTTATTGTGAAGATTTTACAAAGGAAAAAGAAGCCAGAATTGGAAGCCGCAAGGAAAAAGACGCTAAGGAGTTATTTTATTTTTCGTAATCTAGTTGTACGTGTCATTCTTCTTCTTCCTTGCCTTATCCCACTAGGTGGGGTCGGCACAGCAAATTTTTCTCTTCTACTTTTCCTTATCAGACGTCATCTCTACACTCACTTCTTTCTCTCTCATGTCAATGAAATGATATAAAAGGCGATATGTTTTACTGCTATTTTGATATATTAAATGTATGGTGGCATATTATATTCAAAGTACATGCGGCTCACTACTACTTTTTTTGGCATTAATTACCTATTTAGTTTGACATGCGATAGTATAATAAGCGACAATTACAATTATTATTTGACATTCCGATTTAAACATTTATTGACGATTAATATGACATTTGTAATAATAATATGAGAATGTCATTTTCTCATATTATTATTACAAATGTAGCTATGTAAATATGTGCAGTTGATTAAAGGCTTTTTTATTTTATTTATTTTATTTTATTACATGCGGCTAACATACTTCTAATATTGGTAAGTAAGTAGTCGGTATCAAATAGCCTACAGTGGCGAAGATCAAAGAAGAAAGTTCAATTCGGAGTTGTTTTGTTGGGAAACAATTTGAATTATGCTCAATGACTTGAAATCCTGGAAATGTAATGCGAGTCTCTCTGGCGGCGGAGTTTGAAACTTTGACAATTAATTAAAAGTTTTAAGAAACCCTCCTTTGGCCTGCTCACTCTGTCGCCAGATGCGTATCTTGTCTCACCAATTTTTTGGCAGAAATCATAAAAATACACAACATTTTTAAAGTTCAAGCGCAAGTCCATTAAGCCTAAAAAAGTAGTTGACTGTCTGTCTTGAAAAGAAACCTTATAATCTACAGCAAACGTCATTGGCTTGAAATAACTTAGTCAGAAGTCTTTAGACTTAGTCTTAGACTTGAAAACTGTTGATTTCATAATTATTAGCCACTTAGGTCAAGAAAAAGACAAGATACACAACATTTTCAAAGTTCAAGCGCAAGCCCATTAAGCGTAAAAATAGTTCACTGTATGTCTTGAGAAGAAACCTTATAATCTACAACCTACGTCATTGACTTGAAATAACTTATATTAATAACAGTCATTGTCAGAAGTCTTTAGACGACTTCAAAATTGTTGATTTCAAATTTTAGCCACTTAGATCAAGAAAAAGAAAAGATAAAGCATGAAATGTATGTATCTACATATGATATACTTAATTACGCAAAAGGTCTTGGCTTGAAATAACTTATATTAATAACTTAGTTAGAAGTCTTTAGACTTAGTCTTAGACTTGAAAACTGTTGATTATAAATATTAGCCACTTAGATTAAGAAAAAGACAAGATAAAGCATGAAATGTATGTATCTACATATGATATACATAATTACGCAAAAGGTCTTGGCTTGAAATAACTTATATTAATAACTTAGTCAGAAGTCTTTAGACGACTTCAAAACTGTTGACTTCAAATATTAGCCACTTAGGTCAAGAAAAAGACAAGATAAAGCATGAAATGTATGTATCTACATATGATATACACAATTACGCAAAAGGTCTGTATACTCGACGATCGGGCCGGGATATAAAGAATTTGTTTAAGAATCTAAACTAAGCTCACAAAACACACATTTAATGCTGAAATCCTACGTTTGTAACACGAGAACTAAACTTTGCACCGTAGCCGAGAATCACAACAAACTGCGTTGCAAGTTGAGCTCAGTAAAGATAGTTCGGTTCACGGAATCTTGTTAGAGATCACTGCTCATCGAACTTAGTAAGGTTCTGGGAACCGAGATTCTCCTAGCTAACTAATCTAATTTACCATTCCTACGCTGATGAACCTAAGGCATAGTTATGAAGCTCTGGCTTGGAAAGGCTGACACGGTTCCTTAATGAATTGCGCGAAGACTTCTTTCTTTGCAGTGCATTTGGCTTGATTAATGTATGCGTTTATATTGGAGTACTGGGAACTAACGCTAATCATTTTAGGGGTTTCTTTGGTACATCCAGATAAACAAGTTTTGTTCTAACACTTGCCAATATAAAAAGTACCTTAACGCTCAGAAAAAGTATATGGAAAAGGATTTTTTTTCGCAAATACCCAGAATTATTAAAGTCAAATATTTTTTTGCGGTTTCAAAGTGTAACAATGTTGTACAATTAGTTCTGATGTGTCTTCTGTGTCTGAAATAAATGTGTTCTTTCTTTCTAACTGAAACCTGTCAACTGAGAGAGCAAAATATATTATGAAAGGAAGTTTCTTAAAACCAGTTCTAATAAGTTTTCTACTGTCTTCTCTCTCATGTCAATGAAATGATATAAAAGGCGATATGTTTTACTGCTATTTTGATATATTAAATGTATGGTGGCATATTATATTCAAAGTACATGCGGCTCACTACTACTTTTTTTGGCATTAATTACCTATTTAGTTTGACATGCGATAGTATAATAAGCGACAATTACAATTATTATTTGACATTCCGATTTAAACATTTATTGACGATTAATATGACATTTGTAATAATAATATGAGAATGTCATTTTCTCATATTATTATTACAAATGTAGCTATGTAAATATGTGCAGTTGATTAAAGGCTTTTTTATTTTATTTATTTTATTTTATTACATGCGGCTAACATACTTCTAATATTGGTAAGTAAGTAGTCGGTATCAAATAGCCTACAGTGGCGAAGATCAAAGAAGAAAGTTCAATTCGGAGTTGTTTTGTTGGGAAACAATTTGAATTATGCTCAATGACTTGAAATCCTGGAAATGTAATGCGAGTCTCTCTGGCGGCGGAGTTTGAAACTTTGACAATTAATTAAAAGTTTTAAGAAACCCTCCTTTGGCCTGCTCACTCTGTCGCCAGATGCGTATCTTGTCTCACCAATTTTTTGGCAGAAATCATAAAAATACACAACATTTTTAAAGTTCAAGCGCAAGTCCATTAAGCCTAAAAAAGTAGTTGACTGTCTGTCTTGAAAAGAAACCTTATAATCTACAGCAAACGTCATTGGCTTGAAATAACTTAGTCAGAAGTCTTTAGACTTAGTCTTAGACTTGAAAACTGTTGATTTCATAATTATTAGCCACTTAGGTCAAGAAAAAGACAAGATACACAACATTTTCAAAGTTCAAGCGCAAGCCCATTAAGCGTAAAAATAGTTCACTGTATGTCTTGAGAAGAAACCTTATAATCTACAACCTACGTCATTGACTTGAAATAACTTATATTAATAACAGTCATTGTCAGAAGTCTTTAGACGACTTCAAAATTGTTGATTTCAAATTTTAGCCACTTAGATCAAGAAAAAGAAAAGATAAAGCATGAAATGTATGTATCTACATATGATATACTTAATTACGCAAAAGGTCTTGGCTTGAAATAACTTATATTAATAACTTAGTTAGAAGTCTTTAGACTTAGTCTTAGACTTGAAAACTGTTGATTATAAATATTAGCCACTTAGATTAAGAAAAAGACAAGATAAAGCATGAAATGTATGTATCTACATATGATATACATAATTACGCAAAAGGTCTTGGCTTGAAATAACTTATATTAATAACTTAGTCAGAAGTCTTTAGACGACTTCAAAACTGTTGACTTCAAATATTAGCCACTTAGGTCAAGAAAAAGACAAGATAAAGCATGAAATGTATGTATCTACATATGATATACACAATTACGCAAAAGGTCTGTATACTCGACGATCGGGCCGGGATATAAAGAATTTGTTTAAGAATCTAAACTAAGCTCACAAAACACACATTTAATGCTGAAATCCTACGTTTGTAACACGAGAACTAAACTTTGCACCGTAGCCGAGAATCACAACAAACTGCGTTGCAAGTTGAGCTCAGTAAAGATAGTTCGGTTCACGGAATCTTGTTAGAGATCACTGCTCATCGAACTTAGTAAGGTTCTGGGAACCGAGATTCTCCTAGCTAACTAATCTAATTTACCATTCCTACGCTGATGAACCTAAGGCATAGTTATGAAGCTCTGGCTTGGAAAGGCTGACACGGTTCCTTAATGAATTGCGCGAAGACTTCTTTCTTTGCAGTGCATTTGGCTTGATTAATGTATGCGTTTATATTGGAGTACTGGGAACTAACGCTAATCATTTTAGGGGTTTCTTTGGTACATCCAGATAAACAAGTTTTGTTCTAACACTTGCCAATATAAAAAGTACCTTAACGCTCAGAAAAAGTATATGGAATAGGAATTTTTTTTCGCCAATACCTAGAATTCTTAAAGTCATTACGGTCAGTTATTACGGTTTCAAAGTGTAACAATGTTGTACAATTCATTCTAATGTTCTAACTAAAACCTGATAACTGAGATATGGTTTCTTAAAACCAGTTCTGATATGTTTTCAGCTGTCGTTTTCAGAACAAAAGTTGGTTGTTTAGATGCTCGAAAGCCTTCCTTAAAAGTAAAGTTCGTTTTGCGTTAGTTATGTAAAAAGCACCGACAACTTTTATGACATGTTAAAACTAAAATCCGGTTATATAAAATTTTTGCATATTGATTTCAAATCAAAATCAGGTACTCAATACTCAAATAATCTCCTATTTGATTTATTAAATTGTAATATACACGAGTACTTGCTTTATTATAAGAGGCCTAGCGTAAAACGATGTATTGCTATAAAACGGCAATCCAGCAAAGACTACTTTGTATTTTCCAGACCGCTGCAACCATTTAAAAGAGTTCAGTATAAAGTTAAGCAGATAATAACTTAATCTAGGTTCATATATTCGCGGCTGAATGTTCTGAGCGGGTCCATAAATTGTGGCCTATGTGAAAAATAGAACTGACTACCGACCGTGCGGTGAATGCGAGGTCTTAAATCTTAAATGTAACAGAGGTGCAATGCTAAATGCACCGTTTTTACGTTCAGACCAATTGGCGAGAGTGGTTTGCGGTAATTGTAGGTTTTATGTATTGCGTGTTGCTTATCCTGAATTTGTAAGCACATTTTTTATTGCCGTCAGGTGTTTCCGTTTGCAGTTAAGAGAAATTAAGAAAATAAATTCCTTCTAGGCAAGCGTGTTACATCTTAGATCACAGTGAAGCTTAAAATCAGACAAGCTGCTGTCAAATGTGAGCATGTTCATCATTAGAAAAAAAATATCTCGTAGGTATCGTTGATAACACAAACTGATTAAACAGTTTACGTGTTGTAATTTTTGATTATTCAATTTGCGTTATCATTGTCATTATTATCAGCAATATGAGACGTCATAAAACGTCAGTGAAAAGGTTAATTAGTCCATTGAAATCCTATTTCAATGAATCCAGTCAAGACGAAATGCTTAACTATTTTTTTAATATAAATATATATTATTCTTACAATTTTTTGTTATTGACCCCCGAAACGTCACGAAAATAAAATTATGTCTTCTAAAGAATGCAAAGCATGTAACATTTCACTGGACTAAATACGCATGTAGCAATACAGATATATGTGTACGTTACCAATTCAGAATAGGCGTCATTGTACAAAATGGTAACCCGTATGACAAATAATAAATTATTCGGTTCACTATGCCGTGTGTGACAGTACATAATATTCATTGCTTTGCCACATCGTAAAACCGCATGAAATATTTATTTAGCGTCTCTCATCTCTCCGCTCAATCCACTCACCTGCATAAAAATTTCAGAACAACACAGAATAACGACCGTTTAGATTTATTCCGCTTGACATTACGCGGGGTTTAGCTTATTTATGCCCTTTGTATATTATCTTTATAGCTCATAACCCGCGAGGATACAGTCATACAGTGTGCTTACATTGCAACCGATAAATAAGCAGCGCCAATACACCAAAGTGCTTGTCTTTTGCTCATAAAACACCACCAATTGTGAAGCGGTGGGTGTTATTCTGAGGTTGTCGCTAAGTTTACGATGGGGGGTAATAAACGTTAGAATATGGTTAATAAAGACTCGTCAGATGGCCTATCTTTATCAGTCGCTTAATACATTGAGATAGGAAACCGAAACACTAATTGAGTGTTTTCACTACTCATTATGAACTTGTAGTGATTGTAGATGCAAGAACAGAGATAGTTTTATAGAGACTCGAAAGAACTGGCTTGTTTACTTTGTAAGGATGTCTTTGTGTGTATGATATTATAAATAGTTGGAAGCGTAGTTATACTCTTAAATTTAATTTGAATTATAACTATGTATTTATTACAATACAGTTATACACTGTATTGTTATCTCAGATGAGAAGATAAATTAGAGGAATGTCAGATCGAATATATACATAGAATTTATTAAAATTTGAAAATGGTAAAAGTTATAAGGAATTTAAAAACATAACATATTTGTAACCTTTTTTGTAATTTCAATTTATTTAACTTTTGTTAATTTTATATCAATGTATATTGTAAAATACTGTGGCGTAGACAGCCTTTGCGCGTCGTGATGACGTCATCGCCGTGTTCGGACTTGGAATCAATAGAAGTTTTTCGAATGCAATTTCAAATGGCTGAATAGCCTATTCTGTGGAAACACCGCCTCTCGTCTGAGGTACCCGGGTTTGGTCCCAGACAAGTTAAGTTTTCTTGCAATAGAAAATAACTTTCTAGAAAATTCGTGATCGAATGGAAAAGAAAGTACGGGACGGAAGATGATGAATCATTATTTTGATTTTTGAATCCATAAGCGGGCCGGTGCACGGCCTACAGTCAGTTTTTGTTTGGAAGGGAATCCAAGAATATGAAGAAAAAGTAGTGAAGTAAAATGATAGAGACAATACCAACAAGTCTCACAATCTCCAGTAGTAAAGGTGCCAATCTAGAACAAGTCTTTCTTTCATATCCCCCTACCCGCTTCCCGTAACAATACCCACTACAGCAATTCAGGCACTTCGCTCAAACATGTATGGCGCGGCAGAACTCAGTACATCGCTTTAAGAATATAGTCCCAAGATAGAAAGTTCTTAATCAGCGCTTAAAACCCATAACGGCGCTATCACTAAATCTAACAAAGTGTGATCGTGATTAATGCGCCTGAAATTAATTAAGTTACATTTTTTTTTTTTTTTTTTTTTTTTTTTTTTAAAGTGGGGAAATCCGGAACGGACACCCACGTGCGGCACAAGTGCCACTCGTGGGTAGTGTCGGACTCCAACCGACTAAAACCCCACTGCGCTACTACCATGCGTTATTGGGTCGTGGTTATGGGAGCAATTTCTTAGTCGTCCACAACCACGGCGACGCTGGTCGTCTGAGACTCTTCCAAGGACGGGTAGAGTTGGAGAATCTCTAGCCTGCTTCCTTTATCGT
The DNA here is from genome assembly GCA_035578125.1 of Mellilla xanthometata. Lineage (NCBI taxonomy): Eukaryota > Metazoa > Arthropoda > Insecta > Lepidoptera > Geometridae > Mellilla > Mellilla xanthometata. The sequence goes on along the minus strand of JAPUBQ010000015.1, from coordinate 3,634,000 downwards.
GTGCGGGATTCCACGCATACCACCTTATGGCCTACAGTTCAGGGTGTTTAACCCTTCTCAAGGGGGTCGAAGGAGGGCGTGAAAAATCCTCCTTCGACGCCCAGGTCTCCTGCGCCGGATCGCGAGATCACTGGTTATCTCGCGTTCGCGCTCGGCCGTTTCTTTTTGAGTCATTACTTGCTCACAAAAGGAAACGACCGCCTCCCAGGATATCTCCGATCCAACCATTGAATTTATCAATGTCGGAAGCGAGACATCCCATCCTACTACTGTGGACAGTTCGCGGCGCTCACTATCCCAGGCAGGACATTCCACCAGCGTGTGGTGCGCAGTATCTTCCACACATCTGCAGTGGTGGCACTCGGTAGTCGGTTCCCTTCCGGCTATACGGCATAGATACTTCCCAAAACAGCCGTGTCCGGTAAGCACCTGCACCAGCCGGAAGGTTAACGATCCGTGCGCTCTGTCCAGCCAGTCTTCAAGGACTGGTAGGACCGCTCCTATAGTCCAGCCACCATAAGTGGTATTAGCCAACCTTTCCCGCCAGTCATCGATAACGGACTGACGAGCTCTGAGCCTCCACATAGCTATCTCCTGCGGTGTAGGGTGAGCTCCACGCAGGCAGAGATTTGCTCGCCATGCATACAGAGCAGCATGCACTCCGGCCTCTAGGTCCCAAGGGAGTGATCCAGCCAATAAACACGCAGCCTCATATGAAATAGTTCGGTACCCACGAACTGCCCCGATCGCCAGAACCCTCTGAGATCGCCTCAGAAGAGGTATTGTATGGCGATTAAGGGCTTCTGCCCAGATTGGTGCTCCATATAGAGCCATGGATCGAACTACTCCCAGATAAAGACGCCGGCACTCATTTTTGGGTCCTCCAAGATTAGGGAGTAAACGCTTCAAAGCTGCGGCAGCGCCCAGCAGGCGAGTATTCATTCGAGCGAAGTGTTCTCGAAAATTCCACCTGCCATCAAGATGTAGACCCAAATATTTCATGGATGGCTCCACAGCGACACGTATCTCTCCAATATTGATAAAGAAATTCCGTGGAGGCGCCCGCCGCGGCCCATGAAACATCAATGCCTCCGACTTGTTAAGCGCTACTCGAAGCCCCAATAATCTTATTCTTCCTACGACCTGCTCCGTGGCAATCGAGGCCAGCTGAGCGGCTTCAGTAAAGCTCCTTCCCCGGGCAGTTACCAGAGTGTCATCTGCATAACAAATCACGTTGGCGCCTTGGTCAAGATTTCCCCGCAACACCCAATCATAGCCTATATTCCACAGCAAAGGCCCTAGAGCTGAGCCCTGTGGAACTCCACAAGACATCTCTTTCCGCACGATTCTACCATCTCTCCCCTTGTACATTATAAATCTTGCGGAAAGATAGGCATCAATAATTCGCCTTAGGTAAGGAGGTACTTTGTGGTACTTTAGTGCTTCCTTGATACATACCCATGGCAGTGAGTTGAAGGCATTAGCTATATCCAAAGATATAGCAGCCATCACACTACCATGAGATGTCGCCTCGACAGACAGGGCTTTCACTCGACAGATGGCATCGATTGTGGATCTGCCTGGTCTGAACCCAAACTGTTGATCAGACAAGTTTGGTCCTACCATATTAAGATGTCGGATAAGCCGACCAGCTATTACCCGCTCAAAGATTTTATCTGCTTCATCCAGCAGAACAATTGGTCGGTATGCAGAGGGTAATTCTGCTGGACGCCCGTTCTTTCTGATAAGTACCAGACTTCCTGTTTTCCAGAGCTTTGGATACTGGCCCTTTTCTAGACAGGCATCTAGGAGCCTGCGGAATCGATCCCCAAGCTCATCCAATGCCAACACCCAGGCAAGACCTGGTATGCCATCAGGTCCAGGGGCTTTAGATTTAGCCTTAAGTTTCAGGATAGCTATTGTCAGCTCTCCCTCAGAGACTGGTGTTATAGCCTCAGGCTCGCAAGCTTCTTCTTGTGACGACCCCATTTCAGGAGGACGAAAGTTTACGCCCCTAGGGAATAAATTTGTCACAACCTCCTCCAATAACCAGGGTTCTAAGGATTCTGTTAATGGAGGAGCCCATGGACGAATCTTTCCTCTAACTTGCATATAAGGGCGGCCCCATGGATCTCGGCTAAGCGCCTCAAGTTGTTCCGCATGTGCTCGACTTTTAGAATCTCTGATGGCTGTGTGTAGTTCTCGCGCCTTCTCTCGATAGGCGTTATACAACTCAGCTTCAACCGCTACATCCCTAGTCCTGCGGCGGCGTCGATGTCGTGTATATCGGCGTCTTGCTTCTATACAGTTTCTGCGCATAAGAGCAATTTCCTGAGACCACCAGTATACCTGACGCTTTGGTATATGCGGTTTGGCCCTCTTCATGCTTGCGTCACATATTTGTGACATAGCATCTTTAAACCACTCTGCTTCTACATCGATATCTAAGTCGTCAGTTTGCGTAAGCCAAGCCTTGACAATGGCAGCCTCCATCAGTGCCTCTCTTTCCATTGTTTTCAACGCCCATCTTAGAGATCTTGATGCAGGGCGTTGACAGTTATTAGAGTTGAGTGAAGTGGAAATGTCGAATCGGATATATCGATGGTCCGACAAAGACTCTACCTTATCCAAAACACGCCAGCCACTTGTCCTGCCTGCTAGTATCGGGGAAGCTAGGGTAATATCAACAATAGACTCTCCATTCCATCGTACACATGTAGCAATTGAGCCCTGATTGAGAACCAGAAGGTCTGTTGTTGCCGCCCACTCTTCCAAGGCATCGCCTCGGGGGTCAGTGGCTGGGTTGCTCCATGCAGTAGACTTAGCATTAAAATCTCCTGCCACAAGTGCCTGACGAGGAAAGTTTTGTCTTAAAACAGCTCCTATCACATGCAAGAACGAATTGAATTCTGAAAGAGTCCGTCCATTTGGGGAAAAATAAACTCCTACGAGAACTATGTTTCGCCACTGCACTGCTACATAACCTCTACCTCTTGAAATAACAGATATTGGCGGTGCGCCTAGCGAACTATTGGATATAATTACAACTAAGCCATCAAGATCACCAATCCAGTTATCTCGTGGAGGTATGAAGTATGGTTCAGCGACAACAGCTACCTCGATTGACATTTCAGCCATGCTTTGCATTAAAAGATCCTGCGCACCCGCACAATGGTTCAGGTTCACCTGGAGGATGCGATGGGCCATGGTCAAATTAGATCAGTGCTCATGGCCTCCTCTTCACTCTGTTGTAACCGGGAACTGTCAATAACTGCAGTATCAGCGATAGTACTCCGGGACTGTATCATTAGACCTCCTTTAGATCTAGGCGGAGAACAGGCTTTACTGCCCATTCTATGATCTGCTCTTTTGTTAGCCGCTGCACATATTGGGCATGATGGCTTGTTTGTACAGAAAACAGCTTTGTGGCCTAGTTCCCCACATCGATAGCAAATTTGACTGCGATCCTCTTCAGCTGTGCACTGTGCACGTACGTGTCCAATATGTAAACAACGATAACATTGCATCGGTCGGGGTTCTATCAGCTTTATCTGTGCAGACACCCAGCCAACTAGAAGACGGCCACCCTCCTGTAACTTTTTTGCAGCTGTAACAGGGAGGCGCACCCATGCTATTCCTGTTCCATGAGATCCTTGCTTGATTGCTCCTACTTTGACAGATTCTACGTTGCACTCCCCTCGCTGTGCTATAGCATCCTGCAGTTCTTCCGCTGACACAGAGTCATCCAACCCTGAAATGCGCATTTCCGCGCATTTTACTGGTCTGGAGACCTTAATTAGAGTTATGTCAACGTTTTCGCGAATCTTTTGAGCGAGGGAGTCTGCTTTTTGGTCGCTACCACTGCCACTAATTTCTAGCTTACGAGCCCCAGTTGCAGCTCGTTTACACTGCAGACCTGTACCCGCAATACCACAAGTGGGAAGATCGATCTTTCTCCGTAAATCTTTCATGACATTTTGATAGGTCATTCCTTTTTCTACAGCCTCTGGCTGCAGTGTAATAACAACGGCTGCAGAGCGAGGGGTGCGCAATGTCACCCGTTTTATCCCTTTTGTTTTATTGGCTCCGCCAGATTTAATTTGGGAATTTGCTAGTTTTCGACCTCCTTTTCCGACCTGCGTCCAGTTATCATCTTGGTTCGAATCTGGTGGATTCGGTTTGGAAGGGATGGTTTCCTTTGTGATATCTACTAGCAAGTTCGGCACTGCCTCAGTCACCTTTCTACCTTTAATAGGAATCCCTGTAGTAGCTTTACCTTTCTTTCTCTTCTTGGTTTTAGGCTCCGGGTGATTGTTCACCTCTGCAGAAAGTTCCATCCTTGTGCAGTCTGAAGCCAAAGGTGGTCGTATGCGCATTTCTGGCAATAGCCGATCTTGTATTGCTTCGAATCGTGCATTTATTAAACCACCTACCTGCATCATGATGCAGCGGGTTACTTCCTCAATTAGGTTCCGATCAAGTGGTATTGCAGATACCTGCTCATCCAGTCTTACTGAGGGACCAGCCTGCTGCGAAGATGAGGTCTGAGAAGGACGCAATTGAGTAAGTTCACTCTTCAAATCAGCGACTTCCTTACGCAGTTCTTTGATCTCATCCGTCAATCGTGTATTCACAGCTTCTAGGATCGCTGTTTCCTCGGAAGAAGTTCTCTTAGAGAGAACATTTACAATCTCTATAAGTGAAGACGCCGCCTCTTTTAGTCGTTTTTGGAAACTACCTTTTAGGTTTCCAGATTTTGCTGCGACATCCGTGATAATCTTATATTCATCTTGGGCTTGCAAAGCCAGTTCTTTGATTATGCGGGTATCATCTTTGTTGTTGTCAAGTTCCTTAGACCTGACGCTTAGGGTCCTCCGCCTTTTTTGAATAGCTTCCGCTCCGCCTTCAAGTTCTATCTCAAGCTGTTCGCTCTGAGCTTTTATAACGTCCTTCCTCCACTTGTTTACGCCTACAGCGCTCTTTGAGATCGGTGATCTAAACGTCGCAGGGGGTAGATTTTCCGAGTCACTTTCAGATACTTCGCTGTTTAAGCGTTGTCGCTTGCCTTCTGTCTCTCGGAATCGCATTCTTGATGCGGAGGACTCTCGGGAGCTATCGGATACCCAGCTCGCATTTGAGTCCTCATCAAGAGCATCGCCTAGGTTGCACTTTCTCCTCAACTGTTGTCTTCCTCTTGGGGTTCTTAACATTAAATGCAAAGGAGTATCTCTGTTCTTTTTTCTACAACCTTTGCCTAACTTCACGCTTTCATTCTGTCCTTTTTTCTTATTTGTATCTTCCTTTTTTTCATTCGTCTTTTTCTCTGTGCTATTCTCTACAGATTTATTTTCTTCATGGCATTGGTTGCCCACCCCAAAGTACGAAGGGCAGCTCTCGTCCATGGACGAGAGGCAGGATTTCCCGGAGACCGGCGCACCTGCTTGGGGACTCTCATTACTAATGCCGTTATTCATTTCGTTTTTTGTTTGGCTCAATTGACGGGTAGAGCATTCCCGAGAGGTCTAATGGTCAGACTTCCCGTTGACCATGCCCGATGTTGTAAGCTCGGAGTCGCGTTGTAAGGCCACGCGGCTCCGATCTCGCATCCCGGACACTCTCTTCAGCGACCCCTGAACCTTTTGATTTGGTGTTCTGTTCAGGGCGACTGCCTGCATGCATATCTTCGGACGTTATCCGAAAGGACACCTACAAACAGTCGCCACTGACAGATATTTATAGGATCCTTTGTAGAATCTCTGCCTGAGTACCGGACGGCACCCCTCAGCCAGCAGCTGCTGGACTGAGCCCTACGCCAATCCTCTCAAAGGAGAGGTACAGGCGAGGGCTCTCCTTCCTGCCCACCATGGGCCCCCATGTCCTATTATATGCCATCCAGACAGAGCTGGATCGCACGGAATAGGATCAACCCCCCCGGGTCACTCTTAGCAACGGTCGAGCAATGCAAAGTACGAACTGCACATTGCTCGCCCGTTGAGCCCCCCCACCACGACAAGGTGGTGACCCCACGGAGGGGAATTAAGTTACATCGCCCAACTTCCTTACGCGGAGGCAATTCCCTTAATTACTTTGTAACTATTTACAATTACGTGGTGCTCTTACGTCACTTAGCTTCAAAATTTAATTAAAGAAGCCCGCATGCCGACAGCGTTACTCGCTTTCGTTTTCTGCTCACCTGAGTGTACGTGATGCAAGTGGAAATTAATTATTTAGAAAACCTCTGAAAAAATTGTTTCAATATTCAACAAGAAAAGTAATTCACACTTGCTTCGAGAAGCTTTTCGTTATGCATTCATCTTAGTTGCTGGGACAAAATAAGATATGACAACGCTTTTAAATTATTTTGTAGCTCGCATACGACGAGCTTGGTCTTTATACGACTGACTTTTATGAGAGCAAACAGCGCGCATTAAGATATTGTTTAATGTTTTCCGTAAATACTGGCCCATCTTGGTTTTTTTTTTTTTTTTTATCCTTGATAGGTTAGCGTTTGACTACAGCTAGCCTGATGTTAAGCTGCACTGCAGTCTACGGTGTGGCACGCTTACCTAGAAGATACCTATTAACTCTACTTTTGAAGGCCCCCGGATGATACCTCTCAGGAAATAGAGACTCAGGTAGTGAGTTCCAAAGCTTCGCAGTCCTAACAATAAAGGTCGACGCAAAGCGTCAACCTCTTATAGATTATAAATGTATTATTATATGAGAATGCCAATATTATATATAATACGCGTATATTAAATATGTAAAAATATCAAACAAATAATAACAAGCGTGTTTAAATATTGAAACAATTTACCCTTGCTTGTTTGAGTCTCTTGAAGACTTGGCTTAACGGCTACTAAGACTAACTGCCAGAATCTACAATTTATCATGTCATCCGAACCAAAGTAGCGTCCAGGTAAAAATACCACTTTTTAAATGACAGTTCTCTGCATGGTCACCCATCCAAAGATTTTTCGTTGGTTAACCTCGATGATCACGTCAGATCAATTTATTTGGTCGAGCTACATACGCTGCATTATGGTATGAAATAGTAGTATTTACGGAAAACATTAAACAATATCTTAATGCGCGCTGTTTGCTCTCATAAAAGTCAGTCGTATAAAGACCAAGCGCTCGTCGTATGCGAGCTACAAAATAATTTAAAAGCGTTGTCATATCTTATTTTGTCCCAGCAACTAAGATGAATGCATAACGAAAAGTTTCTCGAGGCAAGTGTGAATTACGTATCTTGTTTGTATACATTTTATTCAAGTAAGGTGTAGAAAAAAAACAGAATCGGACTGTACAAATATAGTCCGATTCTGTTTTTTTTTCTATTTCATTAGTCGCATTGGTACAAAAATCAGCATAAAATCTAGAGCAAATTTTAAAACTTTTGACACCATAGCCAGCCACCTCGCTCACGAAAAGCCTGCCTTAACACAACAATATTGTACACCACTCGCAATAGTATTGTTTTTTTACACAATAAGATAAACACTTCAAACTTAAAATGGAGTCGAAAATACTTAAGGGCGATAAAAAAGCTCACTTATCGAAGCTTTCAATCGAAAAGCTTCTATAGAAATTCTAGTACTCGACTACTTTGTATTGAAAGGCAGACTTTTATAACCCATTGAAATGATCAAAGTCGGATAGCTATTGTCGCAGCTCTAGTTAAAATCTGAACTTTTTGACCCGAATGTTGTATAGCTCTTTTAAGTCATAAAATGTGCATTATGTTATCATCATCATCATCAGTCAGTTTTCTGCCACTGCTAGGAATAGGACTCTCTTCTAACACGCCATTCACTTCGATCCAGCGCCAATTTTGTCCAGGTTCGTCCTACGACTGATGTTATGTCGTCGACCCTTTTTACCGGATTATGTCGGTTTATGATTATTAAGTGGCAATGTCCTTGGACTTATCTGAAAAATAAAACTGTGTGATAAGAGCAAAGTTAAAGAACCTTTCAGTTACAGCATTTCATCATCATTATCTGCAGCGCAATATGCATTTAGAGTGAAATCTCTTCGCGCTACAGCTAGTTCGTTAAAAAATAAAGTTGTGCATTCGAATGGTAAAAAAAACACCGATGGCGGCACTGATAGCACGATATCGCGTGTTTCGGATTTACAATAGGCCATTGAAAGCCCCCTAAAAATAGTGTTCAACTCGCCGTGGCCGCCACCGTGGATAGGGTTACCATAGACAAAATTAAAAAGATGAAATATATATGGGGAACAAATTAAATAGAAAAAAAAAATGAAAAAAAAAAATAATATTATTATTATTATTAATTAGGCCAAGCCCATCTTTTGGGGGGCTTGAAAATTTGACACTCGCTAATGAAGAAAATCACTCTAGTTGTTCATTAATATAATAATAAATATATAAACTATAAATTATAAGACAGTTTTCACACACGCTTTGTGAGCCACATACTAAACCATTTTTAGGTGGTATTATGATTGATAACACAACTGATATACCACATTATTAAACAGACGTACAAAAAATACTTTATATATGAGGCAAGCGAGAAGACATCGGCTTTTAAATGTTTTCTTTAATGATTCGAATTATACACAAGTGCTAAATATTACTTATCAGTCCTCTTCTAAATTTTATAAGTCTAAATGTGTATTTTATTATTGGATATATTTTGGGAAGGACTAGCTGCCAAAGCACGGGCTAACGCCTTTTTTGGCAGCTTGAGGCAAATTAATTGAATATGTATTTGTGCCAATAAATAAATTTAATTTTGAATTTAAAATGTAATCACGTCTCATCAAGTCACATTCGGACAGTTGCTGGCTTGCTAACCCTAGTGTGGCGTCCCAGCACCACTGCTACGAACGAATGGGGGTGCTAATGTTTTATAGTGGCCAGTAGGAGCTATATTCCACGAGTTTGAGGGTGAATGGGATACAAATAGGAAACGCACAATAAATAACGAGTCTGGGAATACTTGTTTATTGTTATTGTGGGGCTTTTCTATAATAATTCGCTGAGCCGATTTCATATAGCTCAGTGTATGTTGGAAATTGTTACCGAAATTAAGAAGTAGATGTATTTGTATACCTGTGTGGGTACATATATTATCCCATATATAAAAATAATTTTATTATCATAAATTTTTGATATAAATAATTTGGAAATACATATAATTTTCCTCTACCTTAGTATAACATAAATTATAAGCATCAAATAGCAGTCCTCTGTACGTTGCTACTGTTGGGACTCGGGGCCATTTCTCGCAATAAGGAAGATATAGGCATAATTCATTACGCATGCTGCGGGTTAGCGGATGACACCCGTTTTCTAATTTTGAAGGTTTCTTCACAATGTTCTTTTCGCTAAATGAGTGATTAAAATTCAACACAATTTTGCCGTCACATAAATAAGAGTTTGCATAAAATAATTTTACATAGCGCAATAATTATAGTATTATTACACTACTTCCATTGGCTAAAAGGTTTTTGTCTTTTGTTTCAGATCGGTTCGTTAAAGAACTACTATTTACTGTCACATCACGAGATCCACAAGCGGTCTACGGAGCCAAGTCACGAGCACCACAAAAAATTAAATGACGAACCACAGGTAAGCTGTTATAAAGCTAGCTTCAACAAAAACTGCTTTAGTTTCACCCACTTTTAAATTAACTGAAACCCACCATCCACCGTCGGACGAGCAGGGAAACACCAAGGCAGCATCGTTTTACTATAGAGATACCAAGGATGCGCACTAATCGCTTTGCCTCCACCTTCATTGTGCGAACCGCCAAGGTGTGGAATTCATTGACAAACGGCCTGTTTCCCGAAAACTATAATTAATCTAGCGGTTTTCAAGGCAAGAGTGAACCGGTTTTTTCTGAACAAGCTCGCTCCACCTTAGATCACAATATTGTTTGACATAAGGTGAGTTGTGATCAAGTCGTGTAAAATAAAATGTAAAATAACTGAGTTCAAGCAAAGACTCATGAGCATAATACACTTTATCTGTAGTGCATCTTGCTTGCTAAAAGGTACTGGAAACTAACGCCTTTTGGGACGGCTTTGGACCATAATTATATAGAAAATCGCCTATTGTTTTAATTCGGGAATACATTTTTGCCGCCATACTTTTTGCCGCTGACTCACTGAGCAGCTGTTTTCAGCTCAGCAAATTTCCAAAAGGCTAAAAACAAAAGTCGTTGATGTGTATAGATGTCCTAGATGTACTGAAGCAGTCCTCTGAAGGTTTATGTCAGTAACCAGTAGCATTGTATATCAAAACTTATCCTTACTGGAATTTCTGTTATCACCAACTTATCACACGTCGACGTAGTTAAAACGAATGGCATCATTATGTTCCCGCGAAAAACACGCGTCACGTAGATTATTACGAGTTTTGACAAAGTACTCTGTAGCTGTCACATTCCGTACACAACCTGAGCAATCGTATCGCGAATCGCATTTATAAACTGAATATTTTATAGAGACTCATACATACAGGAACGGTCGCGGGAGGGTAAACAAATTGTGTTTGAGATAGGACTTTGTAGTGCGTGGGTATATTATATGCTAGTCGCGCCCCGTGGTGTTGCCTGCGTTAATCCGGGCAAAAAGAAGTTAGTCCGGGATAAAAAATAGCTTACGTGTTAATCGTAGGTCTAACCTATCTTCACAGAAAAACTTATCAAAATCGTACAAGCCGTTGGAGCGTCAAGGAGTAACATAGATTTTGAAGTCATTTGCGTATCCCACGGGAACCACAATAGTTTTCGGGATAAAATGTAAAACCTATCTTCAAACCAAATTTCATTTTAATCGGTTCAGCTGTTTGAGCGTGAAGAAGTAACAAACACACACGCACACTCAAACTTTTGCTGTTATAATATTAGTAGGATAGGATATTATGCTACATACATTAAGTTTGTAACGGTTTTAGTAATCTCACTACCTATCTACTGTGTCTACATAGCAAGTAAAGGTTGAAAACCAGAGATGGAATACCTTCTACTGTCAGGATTATGCTAGCATTATACTGAACCCGCGCCTTTTGTGCTCAAAGAAAAATTTATTGATTATATTAATATGTGTGTATATAATATTTTTTATGCTACATAAATATTTTAATCTTCCTTTTTTTTGTCATGCCGGTTGCAAATGGAAACGCTAGATCCATAGAGGCGTAGGCCTTGAAGGTGTCAAAATCCTGGCCAGACTTTTAGCGGAGGCGTCAGGCATTCGGAATACTGGCTTCGGCCAAAAATTGTGCATTGCCATTCAACGAAGCAATGCTGCCAGTATTCTGGCTACATTTTCCTCTACAAACGGTTTATTAGATAAGAATTACTTTATAGTAGTAATACAATTTTGATATTTTGTACATGCCCTATTTTATGTTAATAAATGGTAAATATGATTTCTATCTAAAGATCGAAACCAGATAAGGATCTGAGGTCGTCGTCCTAAGGTTGAATGTTTATATGCTTAGTTGTAATAATTGCACAAAGTTATACGAGTGACATTAGTAGAGAGAGTAGAGAAGGATATGAGACTTTTGTCTTAAAAAAAAAACAGTCTTCTTTTCCCCCGATTTTTGAAATAAATAAGTTAGGAGCAATAGTTGTCTCTCTGTCTCTTGTGAGTTTCTCAATACGGCTGTTTCCCGTAAGACACCTGTGTCAATATTGACATGCTAGATTCGAAATCTATGTAAACAGGTTTTAGATTTCTACATATTATACGCGATGAATTAGTAATTGTGAGTTACATAATCCCGCATCACTGTTATTTTATCAGCTATGTAAATAAGCTGTTCGATGTAATGATGATATATAACATGTTTTTTATTCAGTTTTTAAACTTTACCATTTCTTGGGACAAATTTGTTAAGCGAGTATTGTACTGTAGATGGCCACTACATTTTCTCCAGGCTCTTACACACCTGCTATACAACCGAAATGAGACAATCCTTTCGCAGACAAGAAACAAGATAATATCAGCCTCTAGGGACGAATCGCGTCCATTTCGTCCCCGGGAACTAACAAGCAAAACAGGCACCGAGTTACATCCCTAATTTCGCGCAATGCATAAAGAAAAGGTCCGAATTACGCTCACGGAAATACGGTACACGAAACGTAAACAAGATAAAGTAAGGTACCGTACTCACTAGACGTGCACAACGGGACGACAAAAAGATTAAGTGGGGTCGTGGATTACAGAGTTAGGGACGCACGTGAATTTTGGCCGCGTTTAAGCCGGGTACACGACACTAGGATGGTACGGAGCAAATATCATCCTTTCCGACAAATAATAATTTCCCGAATTAATTCTTCGCGTAAAAGACAAGCTTGCATAAAAATAGGGCGAATAGAGAATCTTTTTTACAGTTTTAGGAAAAAGTCAGTCCCAAGTACCGCTGAAAAGACCAGGTTAATACGAATACAATTACAAATCATTTATTGAAAACACCAAAGTTACAAGTCAAATAATATGATATCATTACAAAAGTATATGATATGTATCAATGCCAATTTTCAATTATATTCTAGTATTATAATATCATTACAATAGTATATGATGTGAATCAGATGACAATTTTCAATTCTAGATAACCATTTATATTATAAAAAGTTTTATCTAATAACCGAACCCTGAGTCTAGTCTTAAAGATGGCGGTGGAAGGTGCATCCCGGACAGTCGCAGGTACGCGGTTGTATATCGCGGGCCCCAACACGTAAACGGACCTCTCCAATTTCACAAGTCTATGTACCGGCGTTTTCAGTTGCATCTTCTTCACGTTGCTGCGTAAATTCCACGTTTTCGAGTAAGACTTGCCCTAGGACTCCAGGCCAACCAGTGGCATGAGACAGCAGGAGAGAGGAGGTAAAAGCGACCAAGATCCAGTTTGGGTCAACGCGCCAACATAATTAGTTCGAGTTCATACCACCTGTAGCAAAATCCAGACAAGATCAAAGTCAAAGTCAAAGTATATTTATTAACCTTAGGCTAGTTACAAGCACTTGGTTTCGTCAAAACAGTACAATATGAAAATTATACAATATATGTATAAAAATAGAATTATAAAAATAAAACCTATATAATATAATAATCAAATTACAATAGAATTATTTGTCATTTTTACATGCTAGTACATTCAATTTTCAAAGATATATATTGATATATAAACCAAGTCTTAACAATAGCAGTTGGGACAATCAAGCATCGATCAAATGATCACCATTATAACGTCGTATAGGTATTTAATAAAACGTTTTTCTAGAAGAAAGAAAGACAGAAAAAAAAATATTTATTATGACAAATTAACACAAGTTTCTCTAGTGTGCACCCAGCCCAAACCTCTCTAGCGACACTCACTGATATTATTCTCGTGAAATATTAACTTTGAGCGCGTGTGATTGTGCTCCTTTGTGCTCACACCCACGACAAGCCTTCGTCTGGGTGAAGCCTACTTTATGAAGCCCCCACAAAACCGCTCCATGTAGTGTATTAAACTAATCGTATTTTATTAATTCGCCCGTAAGTCTCGTACAAAGCGTGTACCTAGAATTGTGGAAGACTTTTTGAAACGAAGTAGTTTTTTGTTTTTTTTTCTTTACCTCTTTCTTATTAAGAGATGAAAATAGAAATACTAATCTTTTTTTTTTGACACATTTCACACACGGCTGGTTAAGTAATATGGTTGCTAACACAACTGATATACTACATATACATACATACATATTTTTATATAGATACATATTTAACACCCAGAACAACAGCCAACAAATTTAGTTCAGCACAAAGATGTTGGCCTTGCCGGGAATCGAACCCGAAACCTTCTGATTGGCAGTCCGGCATGGTAACCATTACGCCAACGAGGTCGTCAAAGAAATACTAATCACTTACAGGCCTGTGTGTTTAATATCATTGTGAATAATGTAATGTGAATGTTATTTATATATCGCTTGATAAATACTTATTGATAGGTAAACAAAGTAATGTTCTGGGTTCCACAGTAAACAATTGAAGCGCAGGCACGTGAATCGCTTGGCTCTGTAAACTTGTGTAAACCGCCCCAAGTTTGGTCGATCCAATACAAACGCGAAACCAAAACGGAACACAATAAACGCTGATGATATAAAAGGATCCCGTTTAAACGTTCAAAGTGCTCATAATATCCTGTTTTCTTTTGTTCTTGCTCCATTTAATTAATTCTTGGGTTGAAATTAGATCTTTCTTATTACTCACGGTTCTGTTTCCGCGATCGTGATTGTTTTGCCTATCGCCGTGTTTGTTAGAAGTTAATTAAGTGTTGGTTTTGTGAGTTTTCTCACTTTTCTTAACTAGGAATAGAGAGTGAGTGGTGAACGTTTGTTGAAAGTAGGGAACAAAGAAACAGTGAGAAGAAACAGTAGTGAACACAGAATACCTACCACCAATTCGTGTAAGTTAAAAGTTTTGAAGACATGAAATATCGCTAAGCAACAGGTCCTAAAAGTTAGTCACTAAATGGCAAACTAAGTCTATTTTTAACCAATATAAAATATGTCCACCTAACCCTATATGTCAAAGTTTTATAGACAAGACAGCAAAGTTTCCTATAACCCGATAACACATGACTCTTTGTAACGATATACATATATATAAAGATATATCTGATTTGATTTGATCACGTCAAGAAATCATAACTTGTAGAATACTATTGGGATCACAAGGTTTTTCGTTTGATGTCACCCAAAGCGTGACAAAGGCACCCGAACTGTGCTATCTACATTAGTCGTGGCCGTTTATTGAATGGACATGTCGGTTTTCGGGAAATCTTATTATATCCCCATGACAATAGGTGGAGATTGGGTGTCCGATGGAAAGGCCCGGAAGTATCCGATTTACGGTATTGATTTAGTGAGGTCTCCGGCTTTGAAACAGACGTCTTAAGCGCATTGTGATTTGTGTCACATTGGAATGACTTCTAAGGAAATTGGAAAAGAAATTTGACTTCACGTGTCGCTACTGTAGGCATTGTATGTTTTTTCTTTACAAATTATTTAATATTGCCTTTTAAGACCCATTGTTGGCCAAAGGCCTCAGAACCCTCTATCCATTTGTTTCTCTATCTAGCGCTATTATAGACCAATCCTTCAAATGTTTGTCAAGCTTGTCCCTCTATCGTATCTGCTCCTTTTTAAACTAATATTAGTGATTTTATTGAAGACATCAACCGTTAAGATGAACTTGGCCAGCATAGCGTGGTAGCGTTATTGCGACCTATATATAGGTGCGTTTGTGTCCTTGCAAGGCAAATTAAGCATAATAGATAATATTCTTATTTGGTATTTGTTACTACTGCCGGGATTCTGAGCAGTATCTAGATCCCGGCATCTAAGTACTTAACGGTTGATGTCTTCAATAAAATCACTAATATTAGTTAATAGCGAAGGAGATACGATAGAGGGACGAGCTTGACAAACTTATGCTTAATTTTTAGAAGCTATGTTTTTCGTTCTTCATCATCATCCATCATCCACAGCCCTCTTTATCCCACTGCTGGGTATAGGCCTCCCTCTGCATGTGCCACTTGCGACGATCTTGTGCAGTCCTCGTCCAGGTAGGACCAGCGACTTCAGTGATATCGTCAACCCATCTCGCTTTTTGTTCTTACTTGGGACAAATTTGAATAAAGGCGATACTTCATTAACCTTCAACTGAATGAAACTTGTAGCGTAGCACGCTTCTCTAGCTACTACAGCTCGTATGTTGCAACAAAACTGTTTACCTTTATTTCGCAGAATAGTGTAGCGCACTTTAAAGACTAAGGAAGTGGGTAGCTGGAGCGCCGCTATGGCAGCCCTGAGTTCAGCTATGGAAATGACATCGTTACGCTCCTGTTTGCCTTTTTCTATGTTTTTGCGCTCGTGCCGCGGCAGTTTGCATCTCAAGTAGCTGCACGTGTTCCTGGAATTTCTTTCTAAAATATCACGTTTATTAGCATCACGCTGCAAGACGAAAGGATGCCGCCGCGCCGCGCTAACTGAGAATATGCGAGTAGCTCCTCTCTCCTCTCCTTCAGCGAAATATCTTAAAGCAAGTCTCTGCCGCTAACATTCTGCTGCGGTGGAATATTCTTCGCTATCATAAAATTAAAGTTTATTTCCGCTAGACCTAGCGACGGGTAATACAATGTGTTAATACTTTGCGGAAGTTCTAGAGTTCTTAAAGTGAAGTGTCGGACGGCTCCTGTTCTCCGCAAAAGTGGCTTTATTTTTCTCCGTTAATGTCAAAGTATTCGCGGAACTGTCTTGTGTAACTTCTTTTATATTCTTTCACACATTTTTACCTTTACGGTGCGACGTAATGATTCATGAAACAGTAATTTTGTTCGTGTAATAATCACGTAATTCGTGCTGCTTTAACGATTAATGTGAACGAAATGCTAAAAGTTGTAGGGAACCGATATGAACGAAATAGCGGGTATAATTAGGCAATTTTCCAGCATGTTAATTCATTAAATTAATGCCTCAAGCTTTGGCAATTTCCGTAATGGCGACGAAATAAATGCTCAAACTTTAACGTGGCTATTTATTACCTCGCTATCCGCTCCTATTTATATAAATGTCTACCTACAAACACAGTTGGGAGTTTTCTTTACTCTTCTTCGTAAAAAGCCTTTGTATTAAATTGATCCACAAGAATTGGTTTAGAAATTCTCATATCCGTTTTTGACAAAGATCATTGTTACCGATTGAAACACGGCTGGTTAGCCCCATACTAAACCAATTCTAGTTTGTGTTATGGTAGCTACCACAACTGATATACTACGTATACATACATCAATATTTTATATCGATACATATTGAAAACCCAGACAAATTTAGTTAATCACAAAGATGTTGGCTGTGCCGTGAATCGAACCCATTTGGTTGGCAGTCCGGCATGGTAACCATTACGCCAAGGAGGTCGTCAAACAATGGTCATATACAAATTGATTCAAACACATTTCTTTACATCCTCACTCTATATTCTACTATAAATACGAGTATATCAAACATGAGCTAACTACTTTTGAAACATGACTCGACTAATTTTGACACTACCAGTAGTGCCTCAAAGATATGAAGCGTAGCAGAAAATAAGTATAATAAATGGTCCAGACTGTGTGCAGTGAACTATGAATCGATAGGAATAGATGACCCGCCGGCGAGTTGGTTCTTTCGCTTCACATAAATAGAGAGAAACAAAAACCCCTGCCTCTATATTGACGTTTTGATTTATCTCATGTCTCGGAGTTATTTGAGATGGAGTCATAACTCCGCGCTGCGATGCATGAAACGGAGTCTGGAAATATCTCGTCATGCTATGGGACAGATAATGCTATTGAAATATTTTATCAAAGACGATTAAGCGAGCATCATTATCTTGAATTTACAGTTTTGTCGTTATAAATGTTTAATAAAATTAAGAATAAGAAAAAAACTTGTTCAAAATGTAAAAAAATGGTATTTGGTAAATTAATTGATATCAATGAAAATGAAATATGAAAAGGAAACATATTTATTTGCTAACTTATTACTGTATTGCATATTATCTTGTGATGTATACTTAACGAGGCCTGAATATTAGTATATTTATTCTTAGAGTTGTTCTTTAGACGTCTGTAAGTTAAGTATGGTTCTATTGCTACAAGTGTTATATATTTAAAAAAATAAAATGACCATGATATATATAAAAAAATATTAAAATGCAAATTAAAAATTTTGCCCACGTCATTTTGCATTAAAGTAAATCTGCGTAGTTTATTAACTTTTTTTTACCTCAAATGAACCTTACCTTACCGGTTGTGTCTTTCAAGTACATCAAATTTTTTAAACATCAATAAATTGTTTAAAAAGCACATTGAGTATTTGCTAATCTTTAGTACCTATCATTATTGTCGTGTAAATATACCTATCAATATTTATTTTTCGCCTTGATATTTTTCGATTTTTTTTTGCTATTAATTTAAGTTTATTTTTAGAAATCATTAGTACATACCCATTTCCTCGGATAACATCCAGTTCTCAGCGTTAGTTCATAAATATGTATTGAAGCAACTTTAGTAAGGGCCTAAATAAAGAAAGTTGTAGTTTTAGGCTCCAATCTCCAACGATAAGTATGTATGAGAGGATGGTCTCATGCATACTGTGTTTCCAATCATTACATTTACACATTTCTTGCTGATAAGGCTGTGTTTCTACTAGGCAGGCTGGACCGCATTTAATAAAATATATTTTTTTATACGTAACACTATCTTGTTTGCTGAATACCTTTTGAATAAACATTTAGGTATTTTTACACGGGAAGGTACGGAGACCGATATGCGTTAAGGGTGAGATATTGTATGTATATGTTTCTTTGTGCAAACGAATGTTGCCATTAATCTTCAAAAATACTGAATTAGCGTTTGCCGTAAGCTTACCTGATTTTAGGCTTTACTGTCGTCTAAGATGTAACACGCTTGTCCTAGAAGGAACCAATTTACTCTAGATTTGGAGACCCCCAAGTGGTACTTCTCTGGCCGAGGCTAGGGAAGCGGAACGTAGGCTGTCCAGCGGCAAGATGGGTCGACGATATTACAACTATCGCGGGTCGAACCTGGACTAGATTGGCACAGGACCGAGACAGATGGCATAACAAGAGAGAGGCCTATACCCAACAGTGGGATAGAACAGGCTGTGGATGATGATGATGAAGTGGTACTTCTCAGAAACAGAGGCTCAGGAAGGGAGAAAAATATACACTGAGAGCTGAAAACCGTTTTACGCATTTTCGAATATCGTTGTTGTGTATTCGGGCTAATGTTATTTCGCCGCTATGACTTCCGGCCAACAAGTGTGGCTATAACGAGCGCTCTCTTTACGAATGACCCTTTTAACCTTTTTTCGGGAAAATGATATCATTTAGGAGGATGGCTTACATTGTTATTAGGTTTCGTATGTGCTTTTATAACTTAAATCTGGCGCGCGTGTGAGCCTGGATCGCGTTACACGTATAATGAGGTAGGTATAATACTCGTACATACTTTTGCACGTGCCTTTAGAGTTTCTTTTATGGTGGCACTTGGACATTGCTATTTGGCATCGATGAATACGCGAACGGCCATTCATACAATAGGACGTGCATACGTTTGGTTTTCACCAAATTCGTGAAGTTTACAGTCCACACATTTTGATATATTGCCATATATTATGACAAATACGCGGTAACGAATAGCGATATGAAATGCCACCTTCAATTAATGGCAATTGATGAGACTGTATGTCCATGTGTTGCTTACACATGGACATACAATATACATAGTACACCTGTGCCACAGAAATACATAGTATATCTGTGGAAAAGAAGCTTTATGGGATAATTTTATTATTAATATTGGGTTTAATTGAGGTTTTCCGTTGATAAGCTTATTAATTTTAATGGATGCTCTTTGTGGTGTGAAAAAGTTTTGTTTGATTGTTTCTCAACAAATGAAAGCTTTTTCGGTTAATTCGGAATTAGTTCGGAATGCTAATATTTTAAATTCGAAAGTTTGTGTGTATGTATGTTTCTTAAGTACTTCTTCACGGCTGAATTGATTAAGGTGCAATATTGTATGGAGGTAGCTAATATTTAGGCTACCTTTCATCGCGAATCGCGAGAAATAGGAAACTATGGAATAAACTGGGGGAGGCCTACGCCAAGGAGGCGACAGCTACATAAAGCAATACTTTAAACTGACAAGAGAAATCGCACTATTAATATGATACAACAATTATAGCTATTGACAAATAAATCGAAAATATGACATTTAATTTTAATAATCAATTGAATGAGTAATATGATGTAGTTGACTAAAAGGCTTTTTAACCGACTTCAAAAAGGAGGAGGTTATATATTCGACGTGTATGTATTTTTTTTTTTTTTATGTATGTTCACCGATTTCTCAGCCATTTGTGGATCGATTCTCAAAATTCTTTTTTTAATTGAAAGAGTATGGTTCTGAATTGGTCCCATTGTCACCAAAATAGGATCTGATGATGGATTCCTAGGGAAATCGAAGGAAAACCTAAAAAGTTAGGTTAGTTTTACGCCCGAAGAGAGATTTACGCTCGTTCGGCTGTACTGATATTCATGAAATTTGAGGTGAAAATAGGTAAGACTATATGTTAACACATAGGCTACTTTTTATCCCGAATATAATTACTGTTCCCGTGGGATGCACCAAATAACACATAAATTTTTATAACTTCTTCACGCCCAAACGGCTGTACTGATATTGATGAAATTTGAGATGAAGATAGGTTAGACTATGTGTTAACACATTGGCTACTTTTTATCCCGAAAATAATTACTGTTCCCGTGGGATGCACCAAATAACACATGACACACACACTGATTTCGCTTAAATTTGATATGGGGGTAGACTAGACCTTGTATAACACGAAGTTTACTTTTTATCTTAAAAGTCATTGCTGTTCCCGTGGGATACCCAAATAACTCAAAAACCTATTCTACATCTTCGGGCTCATAATATGGCAATACAGATTTAACTTTGTAAAATTAACAGCCTAATAGTCTGGCTAACAAAGGTAATCTGACGCGAGCATCGAGGCTAAGCAACGGTCCATGCAGCCAGTCTTTGGATGGGGGACCATGCACAAGACTTTCATAAAAAATTGTAAACAGTGGTATTTTCATCTGGGCGTTACTGTGCATCGGATAACACGTTAATTTGTTGGTCCTGGATGCTACTCTTAGTACCAAGCAGTGGTCAAACTAAATCAGGGCCTTGAAAAACACTCGATACCAGAGCTTGGCCACTAAGATCATACTAAGTGGAAGAAGGAGCTATAAAATTTGATATATCATAAGACAAGACCCTCGAACGGATAAGGAAAATATTTACGCGCTCGCTTCGCTAGCAGTTATCCCGCTTCTTTCGTAATTTCCCCCAGGATGTTTTGGGCTTATGACACTCCAAATATCATATATTTTGTGCTGCTTTGGACTTCTTTGTGCTCAAACGGCTCGAATAAATATGGTGAAAAGTTTCGCGCTTGCTTCACTCGCGCATAGCTCGCTTCGCTCACATCTGGCTCGCTCCGCTCGCGATTGGTTCTAGTACGTTTTGGGTCATAGCTTATGACACAACAAACATTATGTAATTTGTGCTAATTTGGACTTCTGTATGCTTAAACGGCTCGAATAAGTATGGTAAAAATTTTCGCGCTCGCTTCGCTCGCGCATAGCTTGCTTCGCTCGCGTCTGGCTCGCTCCGCTCGCGATTAGTTCTAGTACGTTTTGGGTCATAGCTTATGACACAACAAACATTATGTAATTTTTGCTACTTTGGACTTCTTTATGCTCAAACGGCTCGAATAAGTATGGTAAAAATTTTCGCGCTCGCTTCGCTCGCGCATAGCTCGCTTCGCTCGCATCTGGCTCGCTCCGCTCGCGATTGGTTCTAGTACGTTTTGGGTCATAGCTTATGAGACAACAAACATTATGTAATTTGTGCTACTTTGGACTTCTGTATGCTTAAACGGCTCGAATAAGTATGGTAAAAATTTTCGCGCTCGCTTCTCTCGCGCATAGCTCGCTTCGCTCGCGCATAGCTCGCTTCGCTCGCGATTGGTTCTATTACATTTTGGGTCATAGCTGATGACACAACAAACATTATGCAATTTGTGCTGCTTTGGACTTCTTTATGCTTAAACGGCTCGAATAAATATGGTGAAAATTTACGCGCTCGCTTCGCTCGCGATTGGTTCTAGTGCGTTTTGGGTCATAGCTTATGACACTGCAAATATTATGTGATTTGGGATGTGATGTCAACTTCTTGTGAAGTTTATTTGGCTCTCTATAGCTAAAACTAAAATAATATCATTAGTAACCACTAAAATTTTTAAAATAAAATTGTTTTAAAAAACAAACAACCGACTTCAAAACCATAACTAAAAAGGGAAAAATAATTTTAAGCCTAAATCAAATCAAGAATACATAAATAGAATAGAAGAGTTTATTTCGTGTACTTATAAAAAACTATTTTAAATTTCATTAATCCTGTATTCTTGAAGTCGGTGCCATCTAATAAGAACAAATTAATGTTTGTTAAAAAAAAAACTATTATTAATTGTCTTTCTTTGCTGGCACCGACTCCAAGAATACAGGATTAATAAAAATTAAAAATAGTTTTTTATAAGTACACGAAATAAACTCTTCTATTCTATTTATGTATTCTTGATTTGATTTAGGCTTAAAATTATTTTTCCCTTTTTAGTTATGGTTTTGAAGTCGGTTGTTTGTTTTTTAAAACAATTTTATTTACTTTTACTTTTACTTTACATCGCGAATAACGTATTAAAATCATATTATGAACTATTGTCCACAACATAAGTAGTTAAATTGCTTATTGACTCAGGCGTTACTTTGCGGAAATCCATTGTAAATAGAAGGCAAAATTAAATATTTAGTGTACTTCCGCTGTGATCCGAAATCCAAATTAAGACAAGTAAAGGAAAAATTAACTAAGATCAAGAACGACAAGTCGAGAGTTATCTCGACTTATCGTTCGAAGAGTCAGCATCTCCTGATGATGCCTTGTGGCTTCGATCATCAATAGTTGGTATTGATGATCGAAGCCTTGTGGTTAAGCGAAACACGTGTAGAGTTAAGAATTTCCGAATTGTGATAGGTAACGTTAATCTTAATTAATCTTAGTTAATTGATCTTAGTTTATTAATCTTAGTTAATTAAGCTTGGTTAATTGATCTTAGTTGATTTTTCCTTTACTTGTCTTTATTTTGATTTCGGATCACAGCGGCAGTACACTAAATATTTAATTTTGTCTTCTATTTTAAGTAGTTAAAAGTATATAAAATGTTCTTTTGTTCAGTACTTTACAATAACTTTGTTACAATACAAAAGTTGTTGTTACCAACGTACCGTGAAGCATCTTTGTGTACCGAGTAACGTACATGAGAATAGTGGGGTAAACTGACCGGCACGGGAGCATAGTGGGGTAAAGTGGCCAGAACTGGGGTAAGCTAGCAGTGGGGGAAGTTCTGTTACACCGGTCTAATAAAACTGGGGGGCGGACCGGCCTTTCTCATGCTGATCAGGGGACTGATCGAGAATGTTCTAAGGATATCTTTAGATAAGTTTTCTATTGACTTTTGTTGGTTCCTTAAGTGTGTTAGTTACAATGTACGTGATTAATAGTAGATATGTAGCTATGCCAAGTTTACGTAAGTAGTTGGGTACGTTGGGATTAGAAATGTCTCTGATGACTGTATGTCGGAGTAAGTGCGGGCAAAGACAGAATGACTCAATACGTACATAGTATGTTGAACATTTAAATTAAGTTGAGGTATATGACATTGTGAATTTCGAGAAATGTATCTATCTGGTATTGCGTCGTCGTCTGTCACTTGTTAGGTTATCTAAACTGTATATATAGTTTCAGTTCCATATTTTTTCCATGTTTGTGTCAAGTGTGCTGCTATTAAAAAATATTTGTAAACCAAAGAAGGCCCATCTGGGAGTCTTCAAAACTAGGGTTAACGAGTATTTTTTTAGATAAGCGTGTAACATCGTAGACCATAGTGTTGATTAACTTAAGGCAAACTGTGGTCAAAAGCAAACTTAAATGTTGTATAAAAATCATAATTAACGTGATATATTGTTATAATATTTCTTAAAGATATAAACATGTATTTTTTAATAAAATATCAAATAATGCCCTCCAGTCCCAAAAAATATAGAAACGTATTTTCGAACAAACACCTTTCATTAAAAACGAACATAACAAACTGTTGTGTTCATAATGTAAATTTAAAGAAAGAATTTTAATTAGATTCAAAACAAATACGACCCTCTGAGGGCGAATTGGGGCACAACAAAAGACAAGGGTCAACCGTACAGGCAACAAAGCTACAGTAAGTTGGGGTACAAAATGACCTCTTTATTCGCAATTTGCACACACAGTCGCTATGTAAATTATTGCCGTTTGTTCCCGTAAACGTCTACCTTTCTTTTCCGAAGCCATTTGAATAAAGCAAATTCGGATCGAGTTTTCCTAAACGTAGCTCCGACTCTTCGCGACAACTTTGCTTAGTCTTCTTTTTCTTCGTGAGATTGGAGACCAAACTCTGCTGTCGAGAGTTTTCAAGCTGCCCGAAGGTCTCTGACTTGGCATAACGACTGCTTGCATTAGGACAAACAACCGGGGCCTACAATTTAACGGGCCATCCGACCCACTGTTTGTCTTTAAAAGTGACACTTTTAAAAAAACAGTTTTCTAGTATGGTCTCCCATCGAATGACTGTCCGCATCGATCATTGTTTAACTCAGGTATTCGTTTTAGATTACCTTAGCTCAGCTACAGCTGCTACACTTTGTTTAGTATAAGAGTAACCACGTTTTATTTATCATTACAGCTACAAAAAGCCTTAATATTAACAACTCCCTGAAACCCTTACTGCCTTAACTCTGCCGCATTGTTCTACCAAAGGCCGAGACCACTTTTTTCGGTGTAAATCTGTTTAAACCCGTCTGCTCCATAGACCTACGGCCGCAATGGGCCCCGGCTTATTAGTTTAGGACCCTATTACGTTACGGTGTGTAAGTACAAAGGGGCTTTATTAAACCACATCGGGTCGTGCTCCGTGTATTTTTTGCACCGTCCCAAGACTGAGGATAACTATGTTTGGTTTCCAGGCGACATCTGCCGTTTGCTCAGCTGAAGCAAAAACAATAGCGCTAGCCGCGACGCAAGAACTGTTTTCTATCACCGTTAGCATTTTACTTTTTATTTCTGTACAAACGCAAAACTCTAGTTAAGGTTCAGGAGTGATAAGGGGCTAGGTTTTGTTTCCTTATTAGTTTAATAATTCCTGACGAAAAAACGACGCGTCATGTTATAAATAATAAATAAGCATTTATTTCAGGTTTTACACCCATTTTACTGAATATTGTTATTTTATGTTATTATGTTATGAATTTGTGAATCGTGTCTGTCTGTGTGTTTGTCTGTGATGTCGTAGGCCCCGAAAAACGTGTTTAATGAAAATCTGTTCAAGAGATGGCTTCCGCTACAATTTAGGGCTGGGGGTTTTTCTACATTCTAATTTATAACTTGAGTATAACACGTGATCATAATCTACACGAAATCTTAGAAATCTACAAACCATAGAAATCTTTAAGAAGATTCAAAATTTAATCTCAGACAGACTATATATTTGAAACGCATTATTAAAACACATGATTGAGATTCTAGCAATTAATCGTATCTCGTGTTGATTAAAACGTTGAAATTAATGTCAGCTAACAGAGATTTATGTTGCACATTCCTAATTCCTCCCCTTTTCATAATTATGCCGTGGGACCGGAGGGAAGGATGCGTAGGTTTTTTTTTTATCAAATTAGTCCGGGACCGTGACAAACAGAGCAAAGTTTGTGTTGGTCCGGCGGAGAGAATTCTTTTGAATTTATACGTCGGGCTCGACGCGTATTTTGCTCTTCATTAAACAGACCTTTTTAAATACTTCTCACATAATGTTGAGAGTACAGCGTTCGTCGGAACGGATATTAAAACTGATATTCTGAAATTACAAGCGCATACTCTCATTAAAGGTTCTGCAATAAAATTTCGATATAAATTTTAATAGGGATCATAATAATCCAAATTGTTTTCCATCAGGTGATTTCTACTGCATCAGTATGCAAGGGGCGTTGAAATAAAACATTGATATTGATACATTATGCTAAATGAAAGAAAATAATGCATGCATCTACGCGCACTGGAACGTAGCACTTTGTACAAATTACTGATTAAATATTCACTACTTTCTGTCCAATACTACACTAGCATTAGCAAAAGACATACAAATGGTGGACCATTACATATGGATATGTTTAATAATGTTTTGGTATTTATTTTTGACAGTCTTTTTAAAATATTCCTTTTAATTATTTTTTTGGCTGATATAGTTTAATCAGTTAATTATACATTACATAGATAACATAGTTGGCTTAACGGTTGCCATGCCGGGCGGCCAACCGATTCGATTCCAGGCACGGTCAACATCTTTGTGATGAACTAAATTTTTTTGGCAGTCGGTCTGGGTGTTAATGTCGATACAAATTATTTATGTATCTATGTACATGTAGTCAATCAGTTGTGTAAGCAACCATAATACGAATTAGAAATGGTTTAGTATTGGGCTTACCAGCCGTGTGTGAAAAGTGTTCCTATATTTTATTTACTTAATATATATATAAGCTCTGTTTCCTGCGAAGTACCATTCTGGGGTATCCAAATCAAAGATAAAGGTTTCTGCTATGGACACATACTACTTTGCAAGCGTAGCTTAATATCAGACAAGATGTGTTCAAACGTCAAACCTACATATACGTATAACGCACTAAAAAAAGTAAAATAAAAAACTAAAGTAAAGGCTCTCGCCCATTGCAACTCTGCCTTATGGTTTATGAAATTATGAACGATACAGTAGCCAGGGAAGTCGCTAATTACATTACTGCCTCTACGGTAAGACAACAAGAGTTTAGCGCGGCGGGAAATTTTAAAATATGTTCCAAGGTACTTTTTTTCTCGACTTTTTTTATTATCTTTTGTATAAAAGAAAACTGTGTGTTAAGAGCTGAAACATTAAGCTCTTACAGCTCAGAAAATTATAGTTGTGTCTGAAAAGCTCGAGTCTGATATGATTGTGAATTATGAAAGTATCTAATTTTCGGGTGATATTATAGAGTTTAGTAAATTGCTTATGGTTGTTTTACATACTTGTATTTTGTAGTTTAAATATAGTTTAATAAATGCTTATACATATTAAAAAAAATAGGGATCGTTTCGCTCGTTTTGTTCTTTTCTTTCGGTTCTTTATTTCATGCATTTCATTCTTTCATGTATTCAATTTAATTTGAATAAGTATGTGAAATCGGTAAAATGGCTACGGCCGTTAAGTTATGTACTTTAAATTAATAAAAGTGCAACATACTACTTACACACTGCATATACTTACTTACATACTTACTATTTATTGTGAGCAGAATGAGAAAAAGAATAAGATATAAGTTTGTGTGATTTGACAGTGATAGGTATTGTAATATATAACTGATATAGATAAGATTTGTGTTTATATATGACTGTTTAATTTAATGATTATGTGTGTAAAACTGTAAATGACTCTAATTTGATTAATGTTAATTATTGTTCATGTTTTAATTTTTTTCTTTGTAATGTAACTTTTGACTAATTTTATAATTTAAGAGTAATACGAGTAATATTTAAGTAATTGGATTGTGTACCGTATTAATTAAATTCAATAAATAAATAAAATAAAAAAATAAGAATAAAACATTTATCCCGACCAATGGTGGTGTGTAGCTACCATTTTGGATTTAACATTTATCATAGCGTATATATTCTACTAGTGAAACATTTTCTTCCGATCCCCATATTGAGGTTTATGGGTGGTTTTGTGACAAATGTGTTTTGCGCCATTTTGTAGCCGCGGATCAATGTTCAATTTTAATCTAACTTAGCTAAAAATACTTTCGACTAAACCATCTTTCTAATAAAATAAATCGTTAAACCAGACACGTCAGACTTTTAACACTGCGTCGTTTAAAAACCAAATATTAGCTCACTTACGTTACTGAAAGTACCCATCCCTTACACGAATTATATTACGTAGTAGAAAAAAACTAAAAAATCATAATATGAACTTAGTAAAAAGCACAGAGAGCGTACTCAGTGCATAAGAACGAAGTGAGGAAACGTGACTAAACATAATCACTGGAAACTTTTGGCGGTGCTTTGTGTAACAAGTATAAATTCAAAATTTAGAAAATTATCGCATATTTTTTTAAGCCTGCGGCTATTTTCGATTTCGAAAACTATCGTAGTCCATGTATTCAATTAGTCAAGCCCCTTTGATATCTTTATTGAGGCAGTTATGAAAATATTACATCCGTTATTTTGCGGCGACCGCCATCTTTGATCAATTTTCTACCAACATAGCTAAAAACACTTTTCGAACGAAATAATACTAGTTCAAAATTGGTTAATCCGTTTGGGAGCTGCAATGGTACACACACACACTCACACACACACATACACACATGCACACACACACACAGGTATGTCAAACTTATATCCCCCCGTCTTTTTTGCGTAGCGGGTTACAAAGTAGAATCGAGTATCTCTAGTATCACTGGTACGGCTACAAGCACCGAGGTACACGGTGACCGAGGTCAGGTACTCCTCTCTGAGGGTAATGTTCTTATTTTGTGATGTCGAGTGACCTCCGGAAAGAGGTTTGCTAGTTAATTTAATTTTTTAGTTGTATTCGTAACAGTACTTATTTTATTGAAACCTTACATTAAACCTAGTGATGCTTTTTTATATAATCTTTTTCTTTATATTAGCTGCGCTCTGCGGTGTTACTTGCGTTAGTCCGGGATAAAAAGAAGCCTATGTTTTAATCCAGCTTCTAAGCTATCTCCATATCAAATTTCTAGCAAATTGAATCAGCTGTTTGTGAGTGAAGAAGTAACAAACACTACTGCTACTGTAAAAGTAGAACATATAACTAGATATATAAGCATGCGATGCAGGTTCTATCCAAACCTCAGCCGAGATAAAATACTCGACCGTATTTCCCGGAGTCTGTCTTTTACATTCCAACAGCTGTGAAATTGCATATCCTGAAAATGCAGAACCTTAAACTGTTTCAATTTGCGGCCAATTTCTTCTTTTGAAACCTTTTTGAGCGATTCAAAGGGAACAAACAGGTTATATAAAGGTACTATATATTATTAGAATTTGGTAGTTTCTTTGTAAGTAGAAAATATTTTTATGGCAACAAATATATAATAAATAAAAACATACACTACGTTTAATATATGTTACATGTGTTTATATTTTTTATGCCAAATTTAATATACTGCAGTTTTTAATGCAACCTTGCACTGCAGAATTTTAAATATCTCTACCTTGTCAATGCCAACGTTGGATTACCTTGGTCCAATCAAGATCCCATCATATCGCAAATCCCGAAACTACTATTGCCATGTCAGAGGTCTTCGGGCGGCTTAAAAACTATCGACACCAGAGCTTGGCCACTTAGCTCATACGAAGAAGAAGACTTACGCATTACTATAATATACTATAGTGAATTTGCACGAACAAACGTAAGCGTACACTTACTTAAAAAAGTAAGCGTGACCGTTTGTTCGTGAAAATATATAATATTTACTGAATTTGCACTAGTACATATGTTCCCAATTTAGGCAAAAAAAAGTTGTGACCGTTTGTTCGTGAAAATATATAATATTTACTGAATTTGCACTAGTACATATGTTCCCAATTTAGGCAAAAAAAAGTTATTTCTTTTTTTTTATTACAAACTTCATTCTACTCTCTACGTAAAAAAAATTAATAATGAAAACCTCACCTACAATTACGACATTCGTCGTCGCATTTGAAGACGCAACACAATCTATCCGCCTCAAAACTGCAAACAGAAACAAGAAATAACAGGCATTATCACTGAAAGTACACAATTAGCGCCCCCATAAGATGCAATTACTAGATTGTTATCCGCTGGATGGAAGCCAAGCGGTGGCCGCGAGACCCGGGACGCGAATGTTTTCAGACTCGCACTCGATTAAGATAAAGCCCGCCTTTTATCTTGGTTTGAAGCGGGTGAAATACGACGCCATTTGTATACAACGAGATATTGCAAAAGACTGGCTGAGACCTAGGTCGGGAGCTCCAAACGTAGGATGCCTAAGCGACTTACCCGAGGCAGCTTATTTGGATGCTTTTCGTTCGGAAATATAATTTGGAATTGCGTAGATTTTAAACTCGGGAGCAACCGTATGGCTTTATTGTTTCGTTTTCTCTCGTGAGTTTTATTTGCTTTAATATATACATATATAATATTTTATATATCTTTATTGAAATTGTAAGTTCGGTTTTCTTAATGAATACTGCAGCTTTTCTAATCAAAATTTTACTAAAATCTCCGTTTCGACTGCTGATGTTTATTTTTTAATATTTTTTCTTCAGCTCAAGGTTTTTGCCTAAAATATAAATAGGTTCTTGTCGATACTCATAGGAAGAAAGTAATGGCTGAATTTAACACACTACTGCATAATTAACCTCTATTCTTTTTTCTTTTGATACATTAGGAGTATATTCCCTCATGATATAATATATTTTTGTGGATAATATTAGCTATGAGGGTATTTGTATTTTTTGCCCTTAATTGGTAACCTTTGACTACAAGTTGCCTGGTGTTAAGCTGCGCTGTAGTCTACGGACACTCTCGTGACAGTAAAACTCTATTTATGATCTTTTGTTCCAGGTTCGATGGTTCGAGCAACAGAGAGAGAAGCGGCGCGTGAAGCGTGACTTCAACCCGTACGACCGCACTGCGTTCGCGCAGCTCTCGCGGCGACTGCCCGCACACCGCACGCACCATCGCGCGCTCACCACCGCCGCCTTCTTCCCGGACCCTCTATTTAAGGAGCAATGGTATTTGGTACGTGTCTAATAACCACTGTAAATATTGTAACATATTATTATCCTACGTTTGGCAAAATCCACCATCGAATGGAGCCCACCAAATAGACGGCGTCCTAAGATTAAATGGCGGTATGACCTCGACACACACAACCCAGACTGGAAGACCGTTGCCCAGGACAGACAAAAGTAGTGGGAAGGTTAGGAGGCCCTTTGGGAGGCCTGATTTTATATGCTTAGATAGTTTATGTTATTTGTACGAGTAATTAGAATAAATCATACCGTTGCAGTGTATAGACATGTTACCTAAATCCAAATTCAATCGATTGGAACAAAATTTGGTGTACTTACGAGATAGTTTGGACCTATATTTTTGAAAGTAACACCAGGGCTTACTTTTTATAAGCTGTTTATAGGTATTACATATAAGTTAAGATGATGCGACAAAGACGAAAAAAATGAAAAAGCGTTTTTATTCGTTTTAAGTCACGTAATTCATATTGTTTATTTTAAAGACGAGGCCAGATATTGAAACATTTATTTAGCGCCAGCAGATGTGAGCTCAGATATATTGGGATCTATGTAGTTATTTTGCTATTTCGTTTTGTAATTTGCCAAGAAGCGTGTGTGATTTTCGCTAGTGCAAAAATACTGAACATTAAACGAAAACGAATTACCCACAACCTACAATAACAAGCTTTTATATTTTCTTGGTCAAGTAGCACTTTGGCACTTTTCCTTCAAACAAGTGCCACTTACAGCACCTTCATATCGTGAGTAAACACATTTCATCGTTGTCCTAGTATTTTATTGTATTTTAGACATCTATAGGAAACGTTAAACCTTGAGGGTAGGCAGGCCTTTGCCCAACAGTGGGATCAAATAGGCTTTTAATAATAATAGAAAACCTTCAGTGAAAAATATTTAAACGAAATTGGTCAAAAAATTCAGTTGCTAATAAAATACTGTAAAATTATCTTCTGGGCTGATGTAATAAAAAAGTGTGCATAAAAATTGCCTTTTGGTAAGGCTTACTAAGTTTAATTATTATTGTCTGAATGAATGATATATATTGACAGTGAAATTATTGTCATAAAATTAACTAAATTAGTAATTTAAACTAAATTAGTTATTACCCCTAGTTTCTACCAATAGGGTTTATAGACGAGCGTTAGTTAAATATTACATATTTATAGTTCATAGGTCATATTATTAGTTCATACTTATATTATGCTTCAATAAAATGACAATAGGTAATCTTATCTTATAATTTAATTAAAATTAAAATATCTTTAAATGAATTATTCTTGTATATATATAATTGGAATCTCGGAATCGGCTCCAACGATTTTCATGAAATTTAGTATATAGGGGGTTTCGGGGGCGATAAATCAATCTAGCTAGGAATCTTTTTAGAAAATGTCATATTAAAAAAAAAGGAGCTAAGCTCGGTCTACCACGTACTGAAACTCTTATGTGAGCAGGTTCTAAAAAGGTATCGAGATGTTTTTTTAATGGTGACTTATTTGTGAACGTATTTTTGTTCATATCTATAGAACGGAGGTGCCAAAGATGGGCTAGATATGAACGTGGCTCCAGCTTGGCAGAAGGGCTACACCGGCAAGGGAGTGGTGGTCTCAATCTTGGACGATGGCATCCAGACCAACCACCCTGATCTGGCGCAGAATTATGTGAGTATAAAAAAATGCATTTTTTAACTTGTGGGTGGTAAATAGT
The DNA here is from genome assembly GCA_035578125.1 of Mellilla xanthometata. NCBI lineage: Eukaryota > Metazoa > Arthropoda > Insecta > Lepidoptera > Geometridae > Mellilla > Mellilla xanthometata. Next base: position 3,601,704 of record JAPUBQ010000015.1, on the reverse strand, counting down.
CAAAGAAAAAGTCAATCATTTATTGCTGAATTAAATGTTATGTAACAATCTTTGCTTAAATATACCCATGGTTAGGGTGTAGCAATATAGATTTGGAGCGGGCTGATTTATATAATTATCATTAGTTATTAATAATTATTCTATGTTTACGCCATTTAAATTATATATTCTTTTACGTCATAATAACATTTATATAATAATAGATTTTTAAGACATTTTTCGAATTTATTATCATTTTCTATATTTTTCAATCTATCAGGTAGTTTATTATATATTTTAATCGCCTTAATGTAATATATTTTTATACCGTTTGGGCCCGAACTTTGAATTTCGACACTGGATTTTTGTATTAATAAATTATTTACATATCTAGGCCTGAGCTGGTATTTTCGTTTTTTAAATACCTTACCACCATGCTATTTCCTCACGACGATTCTTGCATCGAATTTCGAGCTCATTAGATGCCATTAAACGCATGACTTTCGAAGACGTAAGGCTGTCAAAAGCCTGACTGTCCAAAATTTTTTTACTACCACTGCTTAGATTCGGGGTCTTTTGTCATATGGAGATAAGTTAAGGATATAATGCATTACGTTGATCAATTACGGAGTTAAGTATTTTTGTTATTTGATAGCAGTTTTTAATTAAATGAAAACATCGAAATCAGGGCCATCTATTTTTTACTGTGCGTTATCAGAACGATAGACCTCGTGAATTCTTCGCGAAACTATTACAAAATCACGTCGTCATACTTCGTCAACTAATCGTTACAAAGGTTTTGTAATTAGATGTAAGTGATTAGATTTTTATTGTACAGGAAATTTTGGTTTACAGCTACTTGTACATTTGTATAAGACATGTATGGTTTTCTTAATGCGTGTAAAGTAGCCAATAGTGCGCTGCGCCTTACACACTAGGTCAGTCAAGCTGCCTGATCTGTGGGGCGGCAGATGCTATAGAGTATCTGTACTGTAAAATATCATCAAAATCGTCCACTGAATAGCGCCGCAGCAAATTTCTCACACTTATTGTGGTGACCACTCTGCATGTCAAGCAAACCTAACGAAAAAATATTGAATAATGGAACCTGCATAGTCAAGTTTAGTTTTGCTGAGCAAAACATTTAATGCTAGTTTAACTTTAAAGCAAGATGTATATCAGCACCGCAGCACCGGCCAACAGTTTGAGTTGAGCCAAACTTTCGGCTTCAACATGCGGGTCGCCTATTCTAATGCTTTGTAACTTTCTAATAGCAATGCTGTAGTGTTATCTGTTGTCCAACTGAGTATAGTTTGAAAGAGTTTTCGTTTATCACTAACTATAGTCAGTTGCTTATCATTTTATAATGAATTCTGTCAAATTAAATAAAATCGTAGGTCATTTACTGATGATAACGAATTTAAAGAAGGCATTAAATATTTTTAATATGAAAAAAAAATAAAGATATCTTTTTACAGGTAACTTAATACAGATAACCGTTTATTTTATACTATAAATTGATTGAAATTGAGTACTCGATTTATCAATTAATGTTGCAGATTAAATTTAATTTCATATGGAAAACAATTTCTACGTTTTTTTTTTACTTATTGACCTCTCTAATTAACGGGGTAATAATCCCAACTGACAGCAAAATGACTTAAATATTGTTGACTTATCAGTCTATGATGACTTTATAAAATACTTTTTTCCCAGGATCCCGTTGCCTCAACGGATATCAACGGCAACGACGACGACCCCATGCCTCAAGACAATGGCGACAACAAGCACGGGACTCGGTGTGCCGGCGAGGTCGCTGGCGTAGCTTACAACCAAGTCTGCGGGGTCGGGATAGCTTACAACGCCAGTATAGGAGGAGTTAGGATGCTGGATGGAGTAGTCAATGACGCGGTAGAAGCAAGGGCGCTGGGTCTGAACCCAGATCACATAGACATATATAGTGCTTCCTGGGGTCCAGAAGACGATGGCAAGACTGTGGATGGACCTGGACCACTGGCTAGAAGGTAATTTGCAGTTGCTTCTTATCATCTTCAATAGAGACTACCATTTTAGTTTAAACATGCTCATAATACCTGTTAAGGGCGATCATAAATAATCGCCGTTGTAGAAAATAAACAGCCAAGCCAATTTCTATTGGCTAGGATATAACTTGATTATCGTCATAGTAAACCGAAAAGTTAACAGTATTTTCCACAGGCTTCTTATTGTTCCAGGGCTTTTATTTATGGTGTCACGAGCGGTCGTCGTGGTAAAGGCTCAATTTTCGTCTGGGCTTCAGGAAACGGCGGCAGACATACAGACTCCTGCAACTGTGATGGTTACACGAACAGTATATTTACGTTATCGATATCTAGTGCAACTCAAGGAGGCTACAAACCATGGTATTTAGAAGAATGTTCGTCTACTTTAGCTTCAACTTATAGTTCTGGAACTCCCGGTCACGACAAGAGTGTTGCCACTGTAGATATGGATGGAAGACTAAGGCCCGATCATATTTGTACAGTAGAGCACACAGGAACTTCCGCCTCTGCGCCGTTGGCGGCTGGTATTTGTGCGTTAGCTTTGGAAGCAAATCCAGACTTGACCTGGAGAGATATGCAATATTTAGTTGTACTCACTTCTAGATCACAGCCTTTAGAAAAGGAAACTGGCTGGATAATAAACGGTGTCAAAAGAAAAGTAAGTCACAAATTTGGCTACGGCCTGATGGATGCGTCGGAAATGGTAAACCTAGCCGAACAGTGGAATCCCGTTCCGCCACAACACATCTGTAAATCACAGGAAATAAATGAAGATAGACAAATCGAATCAACCTTCGGTTACACGCTCAGCACTTACATGGATGTGAATGGTTGCAGTGGCACCGTCAACGAAGTTAGGTTTCTCGAACACGTGCAATGCAAAATATCGCTCCGATTCTTCCCTAGAGGTAATCTAAGAATTCTCCTTAAATCTCCCATGGGTACGGTATCAACGTTGCTATTTGAAAGACCTCGAGACGTCGTCAGTTCTAATTTCGATGACTGGCCTTTCCTCAGCGTTCACTTCTGGGGTGAACACGCTGAAGGTAGATGGACATTGCAGATAATAAACGGTGGCAACAGACACGTCAACCAACCCGGCATACTCAAGAAATGGCAACTGATATTCTACGGAACATCGGTAGACCCCGTGATATTGCGCTCGAAACGACCGTCGCCAGTGGCCCCTCCGTTTGCATTCCCGACCGCCGCGGACGGTTACGAAACGATCGGGGATTCTTTTTACAATACTGACGCGTTTGCCAACTATCAAAACTTTCCTAATTTATTCGCCGCCGGTTCCAACCTGGAGAAGGCAGTAGCCCGCCTCGACGGACATAACGTTCCCTCACCGCATGGGGAGAATGTCCTCGCCGATAGTAATGACAAACGCGTCATGCACCAATGTGACCCTGAATGCGATTCCCAAGGATGCTATGGAAAAGGACCTACTCAATGCATCGCCTGTAAGCACTATAGATTAGACGACGCTTGCGTTTCTCGTTGCCCTCCGAGAAGCTACGCGAACCAAGGGGGAGTCTGTTGGCCGTGTCACGAGTCCTGCGAGACGTGCGTCGGTCCCGGACAAGATTCCTGTCTGACATGTGCTCCGGCTCATTTGCTCGTCGCTGATTTGGCCGTGTGCCTGCAGCAGTGTCCCGACGGTTACTGGGAGGACGCCGAGTCGTCCACGTGCCGGCCGTGCGCCGCTCACTGCGCGACGTGCTCCGAGCGAGCGGACGGCTGCACGTCTTGCGAACATCACTTGCTCCTCCACGACGGAACCTGTCTCGCCTCGTGTCCTCCCTCGTTCTACGAGACTGAAGACTACACGTGCGCTAAATGCCACAACTCGTGCGACACATGCGAGGGTCCCGGCGAGGCGCAGTGCGTGACCTGTCACCCGTCAAGTTACGCTATCGACGGACGCTGCGTCACCACCTGCCCCACCGGATATTACGCCGATAAAAAAAGAAGAGAATGCATGAAGTGAGTACATTGTCTAACAGAACTGTAGTGTTTTCTTGGGAGACGGGTACTTTTTTAACAGTTTTCTTTGTTTGTCAGGTGTCCGGTCGGTTGTTCAACTTGTACGACAACTTTGTGCCTCTCGTGTGAGGCCCACTGGGAGTTGAACAAGAAAGGGAAGTGCGTTCCCACTGGATCTGACCAGTGCACTGCAGGAGAGTACAATAAGGGACAGAAGTGCGAGTCTTGCGACCCTGCTTGCGAGACTTGTTATGAGGAAAGTGAAGATCATTGCTTGACGTGTCCGTCGCCAAACCTTCTTCAGGACAACAAGTAAGTTGAATTATACCCAGAATAGATCATTTACTATCAGGAAAAAAAATAACACTATGTCTAGACCACATAGTGGAGAGACGGTAGGGAGGCCTTTGCCCTGCAGTGGTCTGATTTATAGGCTTAGATAGTTAGATATATAGATGCCTAGACCGACCGAATTGAAGTAGTCTTGACTTTTCTGTAAAAAGCGATGTAGCCAACCCTACGACAAAGTTACAGTCGATGTTTTGCGATTGGAAAAGATTTCAAATTTAAAATATTAAACTTATAATCTGCATAGCATTCATTTATTTAGTTTTAATGTGCAAAACCAGCTGTTGTGTGAGATGACATTAATATTGAAAGATCTTTATTCATGAGATATAAAAGGGAAAATTGACGTAACACAGTGTTATAATTTTTGTATTTCAGTTGTGCCAATTTGGCACAGCTAACGAAACGAAAAACGAAAGACCATGTTTTTCTGACTACCGTATCCTTTTTTCTGACAATGAATTCAGTAAATTGTATCAATTTACTGAGAGATAGATAGATAGATATACTCTTTAATATAAATTTTGATAAAAATCGGTCAAGCCGTTTCGGAAGAGTACGGTAACTAACATTGTGACATGGAAATTTAATATACAAGACAAGATAAGATGAGAGCGCAGTTAGAAGTAGACGTATAATTGAAAAAACCATTATTTTTTTTCTAATTGAATTGTATTTATGTAAAAGTTTAAAACGTTGCTTTCTTTGTTTACTTTTATTGCTAACTAATGAAATCATGGAAAGTTGTGCAACTTATTCTTTATATTAAATTGTTTGCGAAGTTCAAATCCCCTTGTTTGAATTATAAGCCTTGTTAAACTTGGTTATTGACTTCGCAACGCTGGAAAATGTTAATATTTTGTCAAACAATCTAGCATTTTCAAGTCTGTTGCGATATTTAAAAATACTATTTCTTAGATAGATTAACTCTTTATTGGGCAAAGTATAGGTACAAATTGTACAAGGTACAACAAATAAAAAGTAACAACATAAAAAGATTTACAAAGTTCCACAAACGGCGGCCTTATCGCTAACAGCGATCTCTTCCAGGCAACCTTTGGATGAAAAGGAGTTGAAAGGACGAGAAAAAAGAGGGATAATTATGATGGAGGAATTAAAATAAACAAGTGAATAACATTATAAAATATTATAACTATAGTAATATATAAATACATATTCATAATTCTTCTCTTTAATAACTTATACTGGCTTCGCGCCACGGCGTTACCCGCGTTAATCCGGAATTAAAAGTAGCTTATGTGTCCTAAGTCTAACCTGTCGTCATAGTAAATTTCATCATAATGGGTCAAGCCGTTTGAACGTGAAGTGATAACATAGATTTGAAGTTATTTGCGTATCCCACGGGAACCGTAATTGTTTTCGGGATAAAAAGTAGCCTATGTGTTAATCCAAAGTCTAACTTATCTTTACACCAAATTTCATCAAAATCAGTTCAGTCTTTGATCGTGAAGTAATAACATAGATTTGAAGTTATTTGCGTATCCCACGGCAACCACAATTGTTTTCGGGATAAAAAGTAGCCTATGTGTTAATCCAAAGTCTATCTTATCTTTAGACCAAATTTCATCAAAATCGGTTCAGCCGTTTGAGCATGAAGGAGTAACACTTATACCCTGAGATCTTCAAATCGAAAGTAAATAGGTTCCTTCTACGTGAGCGTGCTCCAACGTAGGCCGCAGCGTTGTTTAACATCAGGCAAGCTGTGGTCAAACGCAAACCTATTTCAAATAAAAAAAAAACACTTATTTACACAAACTTTCGCAATTAGTGGGATTATGAAAAAGTCACAACATTTCCCAGCAACATAGTTAAATTAAAAAATAGACTGTTGATCCTTTACCGTAATTTCATGTAATCAGAAATTCTGTTGTTGGTTTCTTCACAAATAGTGTATTTGACTTGAGCAATCAACGTCGACTAAATTTGATCTACACAAGTTTAGCTTGAGGGCAGACACAAAGCAATTTGTTTGTTTGAACAACTGGATTAGTAAGCAGATTTACGTATTAAATATACACGAGTAATGTGTAATGAACTCAGGCAAATAAATCAATATAAAGGTAAAGAGAAGGGCAAAATCTTGATTATACGGTGGACTGCCAATCAGAAGGTTTCGGCTTCGATTCCCGGCACGGACAAAATCTTTGTGCGTAACTAAATTTGTTGGCTGTCGGACTGGGTGTTAAATATACATATACCTATATAAATATGTGTGTATGTATATGTAGTATATCAGTTGTGTTAGCTACCGTAACACTAACTAGAAATGGTTCAGTATGGGGTTAACCAGCCGTGTGTGAAATGTGCCCTGATAAAAAAAACATAAACACTCCGTAGTTAATTAAAAATAATGAATGTTTGTAGTACATACGTCTAATTGCAAGCATATTTAATTTTTCACCCGCACTTAAAGATGTCACGCATAAACGAGAATCCCGCAGTAAAATTTATTTAATTTCCATGTTAAAATCTCTAACGAACCAAGCTTTATATCATATAAATGTGACCGGACTGTCTCAACCTTTTTATTCCAAAACAACAAACGTACATATTTTATTTCAATTCAAAGAAGTTGCAATAGTAAAATTAAATTTGTAGCAACCACTAAAATTAATTTTATATTGTGGAGTAAAACTTGTTTTCTTTTTTGCTGGATTGTATGTTTTCTACTCTTGGTAATAGAAAATGGTTAGGTGAAGCTAAAATTGCATGAAAAACGTATACTAAATGCATGTTACGTAATTTTTATTTAAAACGCCTTTTATCTCGTTGGGCAACTTCATAAAAAAACGAAGAAGTGAAGTGGATAAATAATACTATGCTTCTTTTATTGAACAAATATGGCTGGAAATGGGCCATTTCAAGTGAAATTCGAAGTGTTTTTATTCTTGGAACTTCTTATAATACTATTTTTTGCATTTTTGCTCATAACATCGTCTTAATACTAGCAACTTTTAGATTCATACATGTTTATTAGTTATATAGGCATGTCAAATTCATAAAAGGATGCACATTACATATTCCACTATAGAACGAGTAGGGGCACAGCGAAAAGACACCGATTCACTGTTGAAGTTCCGAGGATTCGCACAAAGCGTTTTTTTCGACCTTCCTTGTGCGGGCTGCGACGCTTTGAAACTCTTTTCCTGGGTCCCTTTTTCCTGAGAAGTACAATTTGGGGGTCTTCAAATCTATAGTAAATAGGTTCCTTCTAGGCAAGCGTGTTGCATCTTAGACCACAGTAAAGCTCAAAGTAAGCTTATTCATAAAGAAATTTAAATAATAATAATTAATAAATTCATTTATTTTAGCATGGTAGTCTATAAGAAAACACATTTCATAAAATATTACAATTAAAATAATAAAATGGAAACAGTTAAAGAAATTAAATTATGTCAAAATAAAATTTAAATACTACCACCTAGTATTATTAATAGCTACTTTAAAAATACTTGTCGTATAACCGTACACCCCTCCGCAGATGTGTGTCGGAGTGCAGCCGAGGTTTCTACGCGGAGGCGGGGCGGTGTACACGCTGTGTGCACGGGTGTACAGAGTGTGCCTCCAGGCTCAACTGTACCACCTGCGCCGGCTCCTTGAGACTACAGTCTGGCTCCTGTAGGACTACCTGTGCTGGAGGGTAAGTATGATTATCATCATCATCAGCTTGTTTCCTGACTTTTTTACAGCACTTTACAGTTACATAATTCCATAAGGCATTGTAATTATATCCTGGAATTGAGCAACCCCGTTTATTAATTTGATTTTTTTACTGTTCCGCTTACCATCAGGTGTGTTGTGATCAAGCATAAGCCCATCATAGCATAATAAGCACTCTATACGTTCCCACTGCTAGGACTCGGAGCCTTCTCTCACGAGGAGGGAGATATAAGCCATAATTCACCATACACGTCTTCGGATCCTATTGTGGTCCTCAAACGTGTCGGCTTATTTGTAATTTTTGCCTTCGCCGTATAGCTAGTGGACACATAACTTTAAAAATGAGTCATTGGTGTAAGGCTGGGATCGAATCAGGGCCGTATGAATTGAAAAGCAGATGTTTTTCCCAATGAGCCACACTCGTTTCATAAAGCTTATCATAATAGAGTGTAAAAAAGTATTTGAGTGATTGTATTTTTGTTATCTCAGGTACTACGCGGACCGCGGCACGTGTTCCAAGTGCTACATCACGTGCAACACGTGCATCGGGCCGCGGCGCGACCAGTGCGCCTCGTGCCCCGACGGCTGGAGGCTCGCGGCCGGCGAGTGCCATCCTGAGTGTCCTGAAGGTAATAATAAAAAAATAAAATACAGTAATACCCCGACTTACGCTACCTCGACTTACGCGAATTCGGAGTTACGCGATTTAATTTTCTCGTCTATTTTAACGTTTTTTGTTTGAAAGCCGCGCACTTCAGATTGTGTTTATACATTTTATTAATATAGTTTGTCATATTATCTAGAATTAAATTAAAATTTATTTCCTAAATTATTGTTTTATATTTCCTAAATTATAGTCTCCGGTCCCAATTAAACATACTTTGTATGACTTTATAGGTATGTATATGCAAAATTGTACCCCGACTTACGCGAATTCGACTTACGCGGATAGCGCTCGGTCCCACCTATCGCGTAAGTCCGAGGTATTACTGTAAATAACATAAAATAAAAAGTCTTTATTTCAGGCTAGTTATACCCATATGATTACATAAAGTTAATATTAAATTGTTGACACTGTAGAGGGGTGCAAGTCAAATTTTAAATGTATAAAACAACAAACATCGTTTTCATGGTCTTCTTCTTCACTTATATACTAGGACACGTTTCACACACAGCTGGTTAACCCCATACTGAATTATTTCTAGTGAATTATTTCTACTGAACTATTTTAGTTTGTGTTATGGTAGCTAACACATCTTATATACTACATACATCCGTATCTATTTTATATAGATACATATTCAACACCCAGGCCCACAGCTTACAAATTTAGTTAAGCACAAAGATGTTGGCCATGCCGGGAATCGAACCCGGAACTGTCCTATTGGCAGTCCGGCATGGCAACCATTACGCCAACGAGGTCGTCGAGTTATATGCCAACAAGCATAGCATAAGCAGCCCACTATATGTTCCCACTGCTGGGACTCGGGGCCTTCTCTCACAAGGAGAGAGTTACTGGCCATAATCCACCACGCTGGCCAATTGCGGGTTGATGGATGACACACTTCTCCGAATATTGTGGTACTCAAAATGTCGCTTTCCTCACGATGGTTTCCTTTACCGTAAAGCGAGTGCAAATCCACACATAACTTAAAAAATATGTCATTGGTGTTGGGCTGGGATTTTATTACCAATGGACTCCTAAACCACTTAACCGATTATAATAAAATTCGCACACCATGTGCAGTTCGATCCAACTTGAGAGATAGGATAGTTTAAATCTCAAATTATAGTCGCAATTTCAATTTATTGCTAATGATTGTCTGTTATTATTTGACAGTCACAATTATCTGTTTACTCCAAATGATTCTAACAGATGTCGATACCTTTCGACTGGGTTGAGTAAGTAATCAATAGATGGCGCTGCTATGGTAAATCTACGAACGTGTCATATAAGCTACACTATCTATTTTTCATACACCAAAGTGAGGCGAAAGAACGTTTGCCGGGTCAGCTAGTACTTATATATGCCAACAAACCAAGTTAATATGGTCTCCTCCCTCCCCAGGTTTCTACCAGACCCAGGACGGGTGTCGTCATTGCCACCACTACTGCCGGGAATGTGACGGCTCCGGCCCCCTCCACTGCAAGTCTTGCCCTCCCCGCTTCATGCTAGACGGCGGGCTCTGTATGGAGTGTCTCGGATCACAATACTATGAAGCAGGCAATGGAACGTGCAAAAGTTGCCATCCAACGTGCAAAATGTGTTCCGGCCCGTCGCAGTTTAGCTGCACTGCTTGTGAACGGCCGAAGAAACTTGACAGGTAATTTATTTATTTATCTAAGTCAAAAAAAAAAACCTAAAAAGTTACAAGTTACCCTTTCCATTATTGTGTTTTTTTTTATTTTTAGACGCAGGTATGGACCTAATTTTGGATTTAAATTTGTTTTATTGTAAATTATATACAGTTAAATATAGCTTAAAGACTGTCTCAATAATCGCTCTAACAATATTTATTTTTACTTTGTTATAAATCCGACTAATGAATTAGGAAATACCTGGACCAAAAAATGTAAAATAAAATTTTTTGAATCAGTTTTTTTTAATATCAATGATAAATGTTATTGGTACCAAAATAAGTATAAATATTTTAAAGATGGTTCTATACACGGTCTCTAAGCAATTTTTAATACCCTTTATGATTTATTGCAAAAAAGTGCAAATTCAAAATTTTGCAATTGTTTCTACAAAGTATCGTGATCGTTGAGTTTAAATTATATCAATAATTCATTAATTTTGCCGCAATCAAGTTCATTATACTTTTGTTACAGGCGGTTAATATAAATTAAATTGTACTAGTATAATGACGATCGCATTGCAATTACTTAGTCAAATTAGAAACCGCCCAATTTATTAGTAAATCTTTTGAATTTGCTCGCTAGCTGTGTAAAAGCTATCTACGTGAAAAGCTTTTCATTTTATGCACCATTCACGCACACATTGAAACGAATTTCTATAAAAAAAATACTCAAACAAATTGGAATAGTCTCAAACCTTTGGGTGTCGAAGTTTATGAACCATTTTCACTTATACAAAATAAAAATACAAAATATGTTTATTGCTCCAACCAATATTCTATTAAAATATTAATTACTAGAAGCCAGTCTAAGCTATAAAATAATCCAAGTTGTAAAAATAAACAAAATATAGCCTATGTTACCCAAAGATACGGACAGGAATGGACGAGGTTGGCAAGAGATGGGAAAATATGGAGTAAACTGGGGGAGGCCTACGCCAACGAGGCGACAATAGCCTATGTTACTCGGGGATAATGTAGCTTCCTAACCGGTGAAAGAATTTTTCAAATCGGTCCAGTAGTTTCGGAGCCTATTCGCGTCAAACAAGCAATCACATTTTTCCTCTTTATAATATTGGTATAGATACAAATAAAAAATAAGGGTCGTTGCTCCAGCAAACATTAAAAATGCGTTCCTAATTCTAATTAATTCAAATCAAATCATTTATTAACCTTATGACTACTTTTGTCATACACGGCACTTCACTTACAAATAACATCTTAATAAAATTATATATTTTTTAAGAACTAAACCACAATGATTAAGATTAATAATAAAACTACATAATAAAAATAAAAATAAAATTTATCTGATAATCTATTTTGTGTCACTGAATGTAATTTTACATACAAGAAGATGTTTTATTATTAATCTTGTCATGTCCGAACTAATTACTATTCTTTATATCATTTCAAAGCTTAAATTCTCAAAGATATTTTGTATTAGGTCGTCTGCAGTTTTCACTCCTCGAACTCTCTGACATTTTGTGGCTTGGAATGGCTGTCTTTCATGTGTCTAGGAGCAATGTAAGGGTGTCATTCATGTTTTATGCAGATTTAGTTTTTAATGGGACACAGTCTAATTTCTCTTTCGTTCTATAATGGTCCATCAGTGGTTGGTAAAGATTTTGAGTTTAATTAGTCTATTTATTATACGAGGGTGGATTAAAAAGTTCACGGCCTAACAAATAAATATGTAACTGACCTCAATCGAATAGTTCACTTTCTGTTTGTCAAATTTTAAAATTATATACTATTCAGACTTTGATGTGGATTCAGTGAGGGGTTCTGGTTAGCTTGTTGTAAAAATTAAATTAGTATTGCCTATCGCCACAGACGAAGGGATAAGAGGTGCAGTAAATGTTTGTTACAAATACTCGTATATAAAAAAAAAAAAATGTAATCTTAACTTTAATTTTGACGACCTCGTTGGCGTAAAGGTTACCATGCCGGTCTGCTAATCAGAAGGTTCCGGGTTCGATTCCCGGCACGATCAACATCTTTGTGCTTAACCAAATTTGTTGGCTGTGGGTCTGGGTGTTAAATATGTATGTATTTATATATAATATGTATGTAGTATATCAGTTGTGTTAGCAACCATAATACGAGCTAGAAATGGTTCAGTATGGGGCTAACCAGCCGTGTGTAGATGTGAAAAAAAAAAAATCTGTCGCGTGTTTTCAAATTTTTAATTCAGCACTTGTTTGAGATAAGGTAAAAAGACAGCGACATGTGAAAAGCTAGAGCTCTTCAACCCTTGTTATACGACTGGTGCTTTAGGTCTCTTCAGGAAATGTCGTACACTGGCACAGGTACACGCGGCACGAGTGTTCGAGGTGTCTGAGAGAATGTGTAGAGGTCTTGTATCGACGCACTTGTCACTCGGAGTGGCGCGTCGAGAGCTGCCGAGACGAGGGTGTTTTACAAAAGATTTAAAAGGAACGAGTGGGGATTTTGTGGCAGTCCAAATTGTCGAGTTTTATGTGATACGAGATGTTTTTGTAATGTTACTTATAAGCATAGCGTAAGCAGCCCACTATACCTTCCCACTGCTGGGACTTGGGGCCTTCTCTCACGAGGAGAGAGATATAGGCCATAATCCACCACGCTGGCCAAGTGCGGGTTGGCGGATGACACACGTCTTCGGTTGGTTCGATTTGTGGTCCTCAAACATGCCGGTTTCCTAACGATGTTTTCCTTCACCGTAAAGCGAGAGCAAATCCAATGTTGTTTTAATCGAAATTATTTAAATTAATTATATAGTTTTGCAAATAATTTTGGAGCATGATAATATAGACTGTTATCTTTATTTTGAATATATGTATGTTAAGTATATATTGAATACAAATTTGAGATACACGTGTTGTAGGTACGGGACGTGTGATTGTCATTAGACGTACGTTAGAAGGTTACACAGTCTGCATTAACAATATACTTTAAGGCGAAGGTAAAAGCAAAATCTTGTCATTTAACAAAATGTCAACCCCAGGCTGGTTAGCCCCATACTAAACCATTTCTAGTATGTATTATGGTTGCTAGAACAACTGATATTCTACATATACATACCTTATTTAACACCAAGATCGCTAGCCAACAATTTAGTTCATAACAAAGATATTGGCCATGTCTGTAATCGGACCTGGAACCTTCTGATTGGCAGTCCGACCATTACGCCAACGAGATCGTCAATGTACTGTTTTGTTTCAGATTAAACAACCAATGTGTCCCTTGTTGCACCGCACAGCAGTCCACTGATGTGGAACAAATTGACTGCTGTCATTGCCATCCCGATACAGGTATTATACCTTTTTTTTGTGTAATAGTATAGTACTTAATAGTAATAACTTACGCTTGACCGTAGCTCACCTATTGTCAAGTGATTTTGAGATATAGGATGGAACGTTTTGTAAGAAGAAACAGACTTTATGGTAAGACAACCTGTAAGGTTGTTATTCAGTGGAAACAGAGATTCTGGTAAGAAGTACTCGTATCACAGTTTGGCCGTCATAGTTTTTAAAATCCATCGCTTACCATTAAGCAAACACTGAATAGTTGCTAAGTTATTTAGTTATGTATATAACTTATTTGCTAATAAAAAGTTTATCGTATAAAATTATTAGATGATGCCACATTTTATTATTTATTTTGTGTAAATTTTGAGTATAACGTTTATTTAATGTTATGTCATACATAATGACTTATTTTGGCTTTTGTCTCACTCATCAATACTAAGAATAGCTAGTACTTCAGTTCTGGTTTTCAACTGGCTCTTTTTCTCATTATGCAGATGGTACTCGTAATTTAGGTTTCCCGGTTCCTAAACTTTTTTTCTCATGGACCAATTTCAAAATTTGACTGGTTCCATTAATAGACCCATAGCAAATTTGCTGCCTATTGAAATGCACTGCTCTTGCGTTCAATTATTATTTACTCATACATTGATTGACACTCTCAAGTTGGGCACTCCTATTTTTTGTCACGCCACCCTTGTTTTTTTTCTGGTGCTTAGTGCTTTAAGAATAGCTCAAATCAAAATTCGTTTATTGCATATGTAAACCTCAGAGTAAGGTACATAAAATAATGAATAATAGCTATGTGAATTGAGACCCTGCGGGTCCAATTGCTACATTTTGAGAACTACTAATTTAATTCATTTTTTTATGATAATATTGGCTTACGTTTGAACGCAGCTTGCCTGATGTTAAGCTTGACTGTGGTCTTAGATATGTCACGCTTGCCTAGAAGGAACCTATTTACTCTAGATTTGATGACCTCCAAATTGTACTTCTCGTGAAAAATACATGAAATGTTAATCAAGTGAACAAAACCAAGTGAGACATTAGCAATGTATTGTATTCTGAAAATTTTCTTACTACACAGGAGAGTGCATAAACTCATCGGTAGCAGGCAAGAGGCGTATCGCAGAGTGGAGCGCCCTTCACACCGAAGCGAGCGGGCCGTCCGCGACCAGCGTTGGCGCTGTGGTGCTAGCGGTGTGTGCGGCGGCCGTCGGTGTCTTATTAGCCGTATTTGTGGTTGTGCAGGTGTGTATTGCTTACAAATAATGTAATGTTATAACTAAATGTTCTATTTTGGGTGATTAAAATTGTAGGTGCCTATAATGGGGGTCATATACATTATAAAATATAATATACTTATCGAAGTCATTATAAAAAAGGCGGATTTTGTAGTGATAAAAGATCAGTCAGGCGTAAGGCAACCTAAAGTCTCGAGGATCTTTGATTCTTTCCCCGCCAATTAGTAACTTAACCTAAACTACAATTTAATTTATTAAATAATAACCCCAAATAATTATTATGTTAAAATTGAACTAACAAATTATAACGGCAAAAGTTGAATGTTAGTAGTGTGGTAATATTTCCATCGCGAGGCCTATCTAGTAAGTTTATCATAATCATCAGACTATTGCTACCACTGTTGGATAAGCCTTCTCTCTCTAATGCCAGTATGTGCGATCTTGTGCCCCACGGCCCCAGAGTGTGCCCTCAATGGACCGGGTGTGTTATTGATAAGATTTTTTATTGCTTAAAAGTGTTTTTCAATATTTCAACAGTTCTATCCTGACGGATATGCAACATTTAAAATAAGTAATATAATAAACTTAAATTGATGTTTTTTTTCTATGTTTTTTTTTTTTACTGAAACATATTATTTTTCTAATACTTAAATTGATCCATCGGGCTGGTGGTTTGCCTACAGGTCGCTCTCTGTCCTATAAAAGCTAGTAGATTACTAACTAATAATAACATACATATGTTAGTCTCGGTATAAATCGCGACAGGCGATTGCATTACAACCGTTGGATTATCCGCGAGTCTCATTACGGAGCTGTAATGGGGCGCGGCTGTACTGAATAGCAGTATTTGCAATAGTTAATGCAGCTCAATCAGTTTGTTACGTGACTCCGGATTTAAGTAGTTCTAATTATACTTATACCTGCTCCTTTGTGCAAAAACACATTACCAGATGTATAGTTTTAAGTGATTAAATAAATAAATAAATATTAGGACACATTTCACACACGGCTGGTTAGGCCCATACTGAACCATTTCTAGTTCGTATTATGGTTGCTAACACAACTGATATACTACATATACATACATACATATTATATATAAATACATATTTAACACCCAGACCCACAGCCAACAAATTTGGATAAGCACTAAGATGTTGACCGGGCCGGGAATCGAACCCGGAACCTTCTGATTAGCAGGCATCTGATTTTGGTAACCTTTACGCCAACGAGGTCGTCAAATTGTTTGATTGTTTATGTAATCGATGTGTACACGAATAAACGTTTTTTTCTTTTGTTTACTTTACGTTTGACCGTAGCTTGCTTGTGGTCATCTTCTTCTACATTAGTGGCCAAGATCTAGTATTGAGAGTTTTTATGTTGCCCCAAGGCCTCTGGTTTGCGACACTGGTTAAGACCATCACGCTGCGGCAGCGAGCGTGGTGGACTCTGATTGCACTAAGACTAACAGCCGTTGCCTACAATTTAACGTCTCATCTGACCCACGGTAGCGGCACTGTGGTCTAAGATGTAACACGCTTGCCTATAAAACAAATTACGACCTCGTTAGCGTAAAGGTTTCCATGCCGAACTGCTAATCAGAAGGTTCCGGGTTCGATTCCCGGCCCGGTCAGCATCTTTGTGCTTAACTAAATTTGTTGGCTGTGGGTCTGGATGTTAAATTTGTATGTATTTATATATAATATGTATGTATGTATATGTAGTATATCAGTTGTGTTAGTAACCATAACACGAACTAGAAATGGTTCAGTGTGGTGCTAACCAGCCGTGTGTGAATTAAATAAAATAAGAAAAAAGAAATGTTTATTCTTCTTCTTCTTCTTTATCTTTACCTTTTCCCACTAGGCGGGGTGGACACGCCCTGTTTTTCGCTTCCACACCACTCTAATCAGCCGTCCACTCTCTCGCCGTTTATTTTTAATTTAAATAATGTAATAGAACACTGGATCCTAAACAGTACATTATCTCCAACAGAGCGCACACTGGCGCGCGCGCCGCGACCACCCGAAGCGTTCGCGCAACATCGTGTACGCTCCGCTTTCGAGTGACGATGGCGACGCAACGCTTGCGAGCGCGCCGAATGTTCGCTCCGAACACGAACACCAGCCGCTGCTCGAACAAGCTACGTAACAGACAAGTATATAAGTAGATGAGTTTTATGTGATAAGGTAATTTGTAATACGGTGTAAGCTGATACAACTTCTATCTTGTTTTATACAACCACACAGAATAGGGGTCAAGTGCTTTTTAATTTTAAACCACGTTGTATGGAATAATTTTGTGATTTTGACATGTGACAGTCGATTTCGTCTTTCTTGCACTTATTTAATTATGATGACAGCTATTGGTAGAACAGTTTACATGAACTATCAAATATATTATTTAACGTGCTTTTGTTTTGTAAAATTTAATTGAATCATAAAAAGTAAAATACAATCTAATTTAAAATTAATATGGGTCCTGGAAACCTGAATTAAATCAATTTATTTATTAATTGACGCAAATCATACAGGGTTAACAATAATTAAGTCCATAAACAAAACAAACTTTTGGAAATTCATGAATAAAAACCCGACACGCGGCAAAATGTATTAAAACTTGATATTTTCCCGAATTCACAAAATTCTTGGAACAAAAGTTGTTTGTCTACTAATACTATCTCAGCTATATGTAGCTCTCCATAATAGGTAGGTTTCAATTTAAATTATTTTACAACAACAACAATATGCTAGTTAACTCTAATCTAAACCAAGCACCGTTATATCCAAACCGTAACAGCTTTACCTATAAATTATATTTAACTCGGCTGCAAATGAAATACCTAGTTTATCTACGAATAGGATTATCAGCTTGCACTGTATTCCTATTACAGTGCTATACAGATTTCGAATAATTGAATGTGGACCACTGCCCGTTCGACGTTTTTAAGACTTGAATATATTAGTTCTTGCAGTGCAGTTGCAGTTCCTAATTGTTATACAGATTATGGTTGTACGTATATTGACTTGATAATTATGACTGAGTTTTAACACTAAATGTGTAAAATCACGGCTCTGTAAGATTTATGGCTAAATTATGAAGTGAATTTATAGAAATCATTACAATGTATCAAGGTATGAATTATAACTGCGCTTCAACTGCATTAAAGCGCTTTACAGACGAGGATTATTTACAATTTATGTTCTAACTTTTGCGTAACCTGAGAAGTGGGAGTAAACTTTCAAATGCTTTCTTTATTAACAATTTTCTTTCTTTATTAATTTAAAATTATATAAAATTATGTTCAATATATTATATTTATATTAAATACACGTCACTTATTAAGAACACTTAAAAATAAAAACTGCACAAACATGAAAAACAATTAAAACAGGCTATGAGTTCCCCGCGCTGCACCGAAGGTCCCCAAGTCCCAAAGTCCTTTCTTTATCGAATCAAGTTGTAGTATTGTCTGTCGTCTGTGACTTGCTCGTGTGTTCAAGTCTTTAATGTTACATAGGAATAATGTTCAAAACCTCGTTAAAGTTTAGGCATGCAGTGTTACTGGTAGCTTTGTGGCTTTACGTTGAAATGGTAAAAGGTATTTCACGTTTCGAAATTAACAGAAAAAATCTCGGATTATCACTGCAACTTGTGTAATTAAGAATCAACCAAATTATTTCTCATCTGTGATGTCATCGAGCTACTATTAACCCTGTATGATGAAATATGGTGTCTTTTAACTTTTTATAATATTGTTAATTGGTAATAATTAAAACTTTGAAATAACGAGGTGTCATTTTAAATATTAAAATAGTGTTATTTTCTAAAGAGCTGATGCAAATATGCCTAGAGGGCCAATGAGGCCTTACACTAAACATTCAATAGTAAAGTTACTTTAAGTAAACTTTAGGTAAACCTATCGCTTACCATCCAGCGAATGTTCAGATCCCGTGAACAGTAAAAAAATTGCGTGACAAAAGTAGATTTTATTTAATTCAATTTTTTTTTTCATGCAAATGTTGCCATTTGAATAGTAAATTGTGCGAGTGTTATAAAAATGCATGTTTTTATAAATATTGATGTTTTTACACAAACAGAATTCCAATTTTAAAATAATAATAATAAATTGATAGAATAATGTAAAATGCTAGTTTAAAATTGTAAGTTAGAACAAAACGTTCAAAACATTGGGTCATATTAAATGTTAATAGATAAGCTAAGTCTAGATTGTTGAAATTGTTTATCGCACTTTTGTTTTTGTAACGGTATGAAATGCTACATTTTTATGACTTGAGTCTGTAGTTCATGTTGTCTCTATTACATTATATATGAAAAAGCGAGAAGACATGAACTTTTATATATGACCTTTACCAACACAAGTTAAACAGTAGTATCGAATACAACTGGAATAAAATCATCGATAATATATCTATTTGGAAAAATTCAACCATTTTTTATACAAAAGTGCAATAAAAATTTCTAACTTGTTCAAGCACCAGATTGAGATTCAGTTTGTCAGTTTAGCAGGAGACTAACTCCCAATCCTATCTGACATAGTGATAGAGTCGCTTCCATAGTCGACATTTCTAGATTTTCACATACCGTAGTTATACTCGTAGTTCCAGTTTTGACTGGCGGGATAAATAAGTTTGGGTCTCTGTACCAGAGGTTACGGCCTTCCACTGCCGATTTAATGTGATAGTGTAACATTTAGTGGTGTATCAGCCGTGTAATATAAGCACGATGATCTTCCTATCCAAGTTAACAACGGAATATATCTGTTACAATGTCTAAGAAATGGTGATTGGTGTGACACAATTATGTCTCTCTTATTAGGCCGAGGCTCGATCGTGAGCGGAGCGAGGCTTTGAATGAGTGATGTATCATTTTAAGGGACCGTTCCTGACTTGAAAGTAATTTATTTGGAGTAAATAGTCGCTTGGCAAGAAGGGAAAAGTTACTTTTATAACTGGTATCAACTGCCACCTTGCCTTTATCCGCTACGTCAATTTTCATAGTTGCGTCTCTGCGACTGCGACTATGAAAATCTTGGCCTATTCCGGCAATTGCTACGTCCGCAATCGAATCTCGACTTAATCCATTAGATCCTCACGACTACCCATTTTCCATCAGTCCTCGTGCTTTCATTAGTGAACAACTTGTAAAACGAATGCAACATTTTATTTATATAGGTCATACCTGTCACCGTTGTGTTTCATTCCTTACTAAGTTACACTCGTTTGTAATCATATTTTAGTTAGTAGTCCGAAAGTTACCAATATGTTTATGAAATTGTACAAGTAAGCCCATACATATTATGAATTCAGTTTAGAACTTAATAAATACGCTCTCAAATTGAATTTTGTGTCACAAACCTATGTCACAGATATTTTAATGTTAAGTAGCTTTTTTAATTTAGATATACGTAGACAATCTTTTAATCATCTAGAAAATATGTTAATATCGAAGGTTTTTGTAACTTAGTTTAGCTAGGAATATACAAAAATTGTCACAATCGTAATAATATTTAAAAATATATAACTATTGTAACTAGCCGCTCGCTCGAGCTGGGTTACTTCATGATGTTAAAAAATGAATATTATTGTGATAAATAAATTAATATTTGTAAAATAACATTTGTTGTGGAGTGATCGTTATTTTAATATTTACAAGTCAAAGACGAAGTGTTACCATTATCCATCACACAATGTATATAGATCTTAGCTAGATTGTTCAACAAATTGTTGATAAAGTTCCAAATTAATATAAATTATTGCTAGTAATGTTTTTGGCTTGAATTTGCGTCAATTAACAATAATATTACTGTACATTTTTTATATGTAATTTAAGGATTTAAGTTACTTATTTATGCCAATTTACAAATGGATTAAAATGACTCAAAAATAAGATTAAATAGGTAAGTAAAAAACTGGAAAAAACCCTTGACGTCTGATTTGCCATTTATTTATAGCGCCAAAAGCAAAGGTCCAAAACAAAATAGAAATAACCATTCCAATAGAATGTTGGTCAAATTTATTAGTATTTGACTTTATTCTATTGCAGTTTTATAGTTTGGTTTAGTGGATATATTTTTAATTAAGAATATATTTTTGTATGAAACATTCTTATGTGCAATTAATATTTGTAATAAAAAGGAAGTCTATGTCATATTTGTTTTTTGTTTCATTTACATATTTATGCATTCTAATCGTTAATACACCTTTCGGCTAGACATTTGACCATCAGAGCGCGTAACCATATGAGTTAGCGACACTTGGCTTAAGGTGGAGCATGCCTAGGCTGGAATAACTGACTGACTGAGCTGACATAGCTTCAAATACTACTTTTAATGTTAGATTAACCGGGCAACACTGCGGGGCTAAGCAAGTATAATTCCTTTACCACAAGTCCCTTGATATTGGCTGTGCATACATTAGGAGCCGAGAATATGTAGAGTATTTGTATACACATAGGTTATAAGGCATATTGTACATGCTGTATTAACATTTAGACTGACGCGTGATGAACTGGGAGCTTAAGGTTCTATGATCTCATAGTAAATTCATGTACAAATGTATGGAGATAAGGTATTTGCATACTTAGGATAGGAATGTACTTTATAGGATCTACCAATTACGTCGGGTTACTTTGGACTAGTCTTGCATTGTGGCGTCTCTGTCACACCGCCCGCTACCAATCAGATCGCTCGTTCTGAATCGCGCAAGCGGTATTTACATCGCGCGTACGACTGTTATGCATGACCGTCGGACGGCCGTCTCCGGACACAACATCTGTCCTGGGGGATAGCCCTTTGCTACATGGAGGCAGGCCGTCGTCGCTTCATATATGCTATTACTATACTCTCAAAAAAGCAAAGCTGGTATGCTGATTATGATGCTTTAGATTCCTATTTAGTCCTTGATATGATGGATAGAATCTATTACATTTTCCACCACGAGCTAATTGCGAGTTAGCCAATGACACACGTCTTCGCATTTTGCTGCCCTTGGAACGCGTGGACTTCCTCACGCGCGATGTACTCCTTTATCTTATGTGTAAGTACAATTAGCTGGATTCGATCCGGCGTGTTGCGGATTGCAGTCCGAAGTTCTCCCGAAGAGCTGTTTACGGTTATAATAACCTGGAATATATTTCTTGTAGACATCTTAGGCCACAGGTAAGCTTAACATCGGGCAAGCTGCGGTCAAACGCAAGCCTATTCATCATATAAAAAAAGGCATGTTTAAATAATAGTGATAGCCAGTTATACAAAAATTATACATTGACCTGATTCTCCGCTAAGCTATCCAACAAAAACTATTATTTTGCCTTATTCACATAAAGCGTAACACAAAAATATTCCTTGTTACTTTCCGCATCAGAACTCAGTCCAAATTGATTTTTGCCGTGACCCAACCCGATATTTCAATTTACTACGCATTCGTACCTCAATAATATCCCCGGTTTTAACATACATTTGATCGGCCTCATTAACATATAGATAGAACCCGAAAAAAACCGCTATCCAAATTGTACCTTCCTTTTTGTCCCTTCGGACACTTTCCAAAGACAAATTAAGGCCTTTTTTGTCGGATCTGTGACCGCGGAGGCGTCGCCACAGTTTCATTTTGGCTTCGAATACACAAAGGGTTCTAAAGATTTGAATTAACTTGGGTTAATTATGTTGTTGTAAATTGTGTTAAATAAATTAAACGGTGACTTGTTCGAACAAATTGTGCATGCGATAAGGTCGGCGCCTGCGGAGATGTTTAAGAGTTTTTGTTTGTAAGTAATTTGTTTTACAATGTTAGCTCACGGTCGGATTTACTTCGTTTTATTCACGGCTAATTTCTACTTTTAATCTTAGGAATAAAGACGTGATAATATACATGTCTTCTCACACGAGATGTAGTTTTGAACATAGGTAGCGGATGAAATCGGTAATTATGATTAATAATTCTAAAAAGTCTACGACGTAGGCCATCTACTACGTCATTTTGCTACGTCGTGTTTATAGCTACGCGATTTTCGTGATAATTATGTATATTTTTAGGGAATATTTACACTAATATTTTAGATAAATTTTAATACAGAAGCTGATCAAACTTACTTGATGGGACACCGATTGGGATGAGATTCGATATAAAGATATCATAGACGTTGGATATTAACATGGCTTCTTTTGACTCGAATGATACTCTAGTACGATTTATTGAGCGTCTATTTTTTTTATTACTTTGCCCAAACAAAACGCCAAAACGGCTACAAACATACACCTGATGATCATACGTACGCACGACGCAGAATCCGCAAATCAATAACCGGCTTATTCAATTAATAACCCGCAAGCGGCGAGATAAAGTGGATAAATGTCTCATAAATTAGTTTGCGGCTGTCGATAAAACTCGCTGTCGACCACGCCTGCCGGTGGTTAGTGTGTGCTTCTGTGGAGTCGATTAGCCGACATCGGGTTACAGCACGGACAGGGTTAAGTGATTAAAAAGTTTTAAAAAGTCACTTCAATTATCAAGGCGTAGGCATGAACATAAACTTTAAATTACATCAATTATTTATCGTTATAAATCTTGAACGGCTAAAATTGTTATCAGATATGAATAAATTCCATAAATATATTTAAGTATAACAAGTTTATTTAATCAGAAGAAACATACCTAGTGTAAATTTAACTGATTTAAAAATAACATGTCAAAATATTAAGAATTAATCAAATAACCTGCCCCTGGTGCAAAGGTACACATCGCTTTCGCTGCACATTACCGCGCTGAATAGCCATGGTCAACCTCTGCATAATATATCAGTATGAAAAAGAAAACGATATAGTGTGGAACATTTTTTTTTATTCTAAGATAAATTTGTACCAAAATTAGTATTAATAACATTAGCGTTGTTATCTAGACGGTCACTAAGATAGTTTAGTAGTTTTAGAAAGATAAATTTAAGCATGTCATCGCTATAAATAGATAATATTTTAAATATCTACTGTTGTGTTACTGAGTGTAATAAAAATTAGTACGGATTATTATACTACCGATTTTCATTATATTATTATTTCTTTCTGAAGCCCAACTACCCTGCGGCTCAACGGCCTTTTTTTCTTCTTAATTTTATAGCTACCTTTTACTTACCTATTAATTACCTGCCATAATATAATTGCAGAATATATTGTTTTATTGCATGCGAAAATATTTTAAAATCCATGAAGTACTAGTAAGCTATAGATAAATATTTCAGCTGTTATTTTCGATATTGTTTATGTAATAGTTCGGAAGGTACTTTGATAGCAGTGTGCAGTAATCATGCTAATGAGTAATCAAGTATCGCCAAATCAGATATCAGTGCTCGATTAGTGGTAAGTAGCGCGATTCATTATTCAATTCAATGAACTGTCATTCTGTGCATCATACTAATGCTATTACTAGCTGTGCCCCACGGCGCTACTCGCGTTAATCCGGGATAAAAAGAAGTTAATCCGGGATATAAGGTAGCTCATGTGTTAATCCATGGCTTAACAAAGGTTAGGCCTCGAATTAACACATGGGCTACTATTGTTTTGATTTGATGAGATTTAATATGAAGATAGCTTAGATAAGATAGCTTCATAGTAAATCTCATCAAATCGGTCCAGCCGTTAAAGCGTGAAGATATTGAAGTACTTTGCGTATATCCACACCCACACACGTAGTACATGAACCACAATTGTTTTCGGGATAAAAAGTAACATATGTGTTAATCCAAGGTCTATCCTATCTTCCCACTAAATTTCATTCAAATCCGTTCAGCCGGTTGAGCGTGAAGAAGTAACAAACATACACACAAACTTTCACATTTATTATATTAGTAGGATATATAAAGTATATTTTATCTAAAAGCAAAAGATTGTGAATATGTGTGTTACTATTTTACGCTCTACCGTCTGAACTAATTTGAATGAAATGTTTATAAGAATAGAAATACATCATCTGTGTTACAGAATAAATAAACTACAGTCTTAGATAAAAATGATGATGAAAGCATAATTTTGTACCTAGTAAGAATTCCTTAGTGATAGACGTTTTCCGAAAATTGCGTCTTACATTTTTGACATTCAAAACCGCCGCTCTTTCGTATAAAAATAAAACATACCTGTGAAAACAATATCGCACCGGAATTGACAAATCTCATTTCGAATATCGGGACAATATCATGCAAGTTGTGTGTGAAGGATATCCGAACATCGCTGGCATACATTATTTATGTGGGAGCTATATCGAGCAGTTTGCTTTTGTTTCTGGAGTAGTTTTACTCCGGTGGGAACCGCGAACATGGATCCGGAATATCGATCATGGGAATATAGTTTAAGGTGGCGTTTTAATATTGCGACTAACACCTTTCATGAAGATAGAATGATTCCTGATTTATGTTTGATTTTATTATCACACACGATTTGTTAACCCCATACTGAACCATTTCTATTTCGTATTATGGTTGCTAACACAACTGATATACTACATATATATATATTTTATATAGATACATATTTACCGAAAGCCAATAAATTTATTTCTGCACAAGAATGTTGGCCTTGCCGGGAATTGAACCCGGAACCTTCTGATTGGCAGTCTGGCATGGTAACCATTACGCCAACGAGGTCGTCATTTCAGATTTCCTTTTTGGAGTTTCTTATGCTTCTAAATCCCTCTGTCGTTTTGAAGTGAATAACTATGAAGAATTATCACCATCGGCCTATCTTGCTGATAAGAGAGAAGAAAACACAGATGAATAATTTTCTTTCATCTCCTAAGCCAGAAGATACGATTGGTACAGAACTTAAATGTATATCTACATAACAATAGAGTACTAGTATGACCAATAACAAGAGTAAGTACTACATAATAAATTATCTAAAAACATTTCAATTTATCTGGCACCTGTATTAATGCAATATTTTTCTAATTCATAAACTACCAGTCACTACTCCTAGTCAAAAATCTTAAATCTTGTTTTTTTTTTTCATAATGTTAAGTTAGATTTAAGCGTCCTTTCTTATTTTCTCTACTAATTCTAGCCTAGTGAAGTATTTAATTTTATACTAAAGGTAAAGTTAAGTAAAGGTAGGTAAAGGTCAATGAAAACTAAAACTAAAAAAAACTTACTAGAATCACTAATTCAGCCTTTGTCGCAGTATATCGGAAGTTTTCCTTACTGATATCGTATGACAAATTCGGATAGATAAAGAGCCTGCTGTATTTGTTTGAGCATTTTCTATATCCGGTATTGCAGGCAAAGTTATATGTACGAAAAATAAGGAGAAGAGGTGAAATAGTTGTGTCTTGATCGTTGCGTATGAAAAAAGCATATGTGGCTATTTGACCCTGTTAAGTATAAAAGTAAAAAAAAAAAAACACTTTTATCTGGCCGTTTTAAGTAGGTCAAAATCGCGCCCAAAGAAGTCGGTTACAAACAAACATACAAACAAAATTACAAAAAAAAATTAATAATTTTATCAAATTAGTGTATTGTCATCGGTCCTCAATAAATCTCCAAAGTTTCAACGAAATCTGGCCGTTTAAAGTGGGTCAAAATCGCATACAGGTGAAGCTAATAATATAATAATAATGGTGAAGTAGGTAATATAAAGCGTGTAAAAAAGTAATGGATCTTACTAGAACTGTTTTATTTGAGGAGCAGCCGTTAGTTGGCTGTTAGCTTGGCAGTTGTTTGTAGCCAGTGTTACAGCATACCTGCAGTTGCACTCCCTTTTTTTTTTTTTTCGTGAGGAAATGCATTTACGCATCTCCCGCTACAAGCCTGGGGGAGGCGAGCGGGGTATGTCGGACTCGACGGCCAGAAGGGCCGTCACTACCGACTAAAACCTCACGGTGTCCCATCTCACGACGGGGGCAGGGATGAAGGACCGCTTCGCGCATTGCCGCTGCTCTCCCCGCCCAGGCCGCTGTCCGCAGTCTGAGCGGACCCACCTCAAGGGGGGAGACACCCCCCTCTACGGCGCGAGCGATGCCCTGGGACAACCAAAGGCATCGTCTCCTCGGGAGCAGTTGCACTCCCTGGTTAGGTACAATTATTGCTAACAGTATATTTCACAATAAATGTATCCAAAAGAATCCTTTTCTTTTTCTTCTTCACCGTATGAGCTAAGTGGCCAAGCTTTGGTCTCGAGGGTTTTCAAGCCGCCCGAAGGCCTCTGACTTGGCTTAACGACTGCTAATACTAAGACTAACAGCCTGAACCTACAATTTAACGTGTCATCCGACGCATAATAGTGCCCAGATGAAAATGCCACTTGAAATAACGTAGTTTTGTGCACGGTCACCCATCCAAACACCGTCCGCATCGACCGTTGCTTAGCTTCGATGATCGCGTCAGATCACCTTAGCCAGTCGAGCTACAGGCGCCACAAATAATAATAATAATAATAAAGATAAAATAGCGTATTAAACAGCCCCGAACGATATGTATGAGTTTGTATGTATGTATTATATTATTCTACCAACATAAGCGCAGAATTTATTTAACCTCAATGCATGGAGCAACGACGGTCTGCCTAGATACGGCCATGCATGTACATAGCTAGGACCGGTCGTAAGCGCGTTGAAAACATCGTTTGGCCGGTTCAGAAACGAGCGCTGTGATTAGCGGTCGGTGATGTGTGGCACCACAAACGCTTTGTTTAGTTCAGTTAATTTAATAGCTTACAACATATGTATGCAAGTTTTTTTTTTGGTTCGGTCTTCATCATGCACTTTTTTTTTTAAAAACAGAAGTTTTTAAATTCAGTCACTAGCACTGGACAATATTAGATTTAACTATAGATATCATTTATTAAGTTAGAATATACCTATGTATAATGGTTAGTTTTAATCTGTCTCCATCATGCATTATTTTAAGTTTCTAAATTAAGTCACTAGCACTGGTTATACAATATTAGATTTAACTATTATAGATGTCATATTAAGTTAGAATATACCTATGTATATAATGGTTAGTTTTAATCTGTCGCCAAGGCTTATACGTTACCACAAATTGAAACTTCGGCGAGCCGACGAAGTCCAGATGGTTTTAATAGATTTTTAACACAATTTCAAGTTAAATTTGTGACTTTACGAATACCGTTGTGTCTATATTTTACTTTGTTAAAAACTATTGAGAATTTTAGTAAAATTGAGATAGGTTAGTTCCATCTAAGTCTAATTTATATTTGTGAATATTTCGCGAATTAAATTTTAAAGTTGTTAGTTAGCAACGCAAAAACCAAAATTCTATTTCTAGGCATATGATTTTAAATCTATCTACTTTTACTATATTATAAAAATCTTTGTCCTGACTCATTCATTCATCTATAAACAACAAAGCCCAAACGGCTGGTTCTAGGGGTATGAAATCTGAAGGGTGTATTTGTTTTATTTAGTTAGTCGTATACTAAGAATGGATTTTAGAAATTCCAGCCCTAAGGATGTGAAAAGAGATAAAAAACTTTGTGTGAAACTTATTTGTTTTTGAACTTCTAGCAATGAAATGTAGAATATGTTGAATTGAATTTTATGTAAACTATTTATATAAAATTAAAAATAATGGTATAATTTTTTTGCCATGGTTGAACTAAGGGTTTGTAAACAATGTATAACAGACATGGCGGTGAAAATGTAAAGGGATAGTTCTTTTTTCATCTTAATTTTGTTATTTCATTGTTTATACAGGCGCTACTTATTTTGTGCTTCAGCATATTTTGATGAATGCCTTACCTAACCTTCCCTAATAAAAGTAAAATCTATTATAACTTACTGCAGGAAAAGCCGAAACTGCGGGTAATACTCGTAGCTAGTTTTATATATAATTCGGGGAATACATCGAATATGAAAATGTTTCTTAGGCGCAAACTCTATAATCCGCTAGCTATGCCGAGCACGCACAAACGATTTTCGAACGCGCAAAGTCGTCTGCGACGAATTTTGTGTTTTCAGATTTCACAAATCTACTACGCTTAACTTTTGAGTCATCTCTGTTGAAAAGTACTTGTTCATACTTCGTTATTCATTTATCTGTTTTTAGATTCTAAGTCTATTATAATAAATAGTGTATTTACATGTCCATAAATATAGTAAAAATTATACATGTCAAAAACATTTGATGTTAGGAAAACCCGTCCATGACCGTACCTGGTGCAAAGGCCCATAACACTGGCTGCGTTTCCACGTTGAATAGCGTTATTCATTTATTAAGTATATTTGTTAAATTTTTGATAATATAAATATTTTTGTAGTTCTTCTTCTTCTGCGTATGAGCTAAGTGGCTAAGCTTTGGTGTCGAAAGTTTTCAAGCCGTCCAAGTGCTCTGTCATTGCCGACTATTTGTACTAAGACTAACAGCTAGGACCTACAATTTAACGTGTCATCCGACCCATGGTAGCAACCAGATGAAAATGCCACTTTAAAAACGACAGTTTTATAAATGGTCACCATCCAAACACTGTCCGCATCGACCATTGCTAGCTTCGTAGACAGAACCTCACCTTAAATCACCTTAGCTAGTCGAGCTACAGGCGCTACTGTAATAAGGTATACTTTTGTAATAAGGTGTCAACCTTATATTTCGACAATCATAAAGAAATTGAAAAAAGCGAGCGTGGCTCGGTGGTAATAACGTCTGCTTTTCAATCAGACGGCCCCTGGTTTGATCCCGGCCCTACACCTATGACTTGTTTTTCAAGTTATGTGTGGATTTGCACTCGCTTTACGGTGAAGGGGAAACCGGCATGTTTGAGGACCACAATATCCGAAGACGTGTGTCATCCGCCAACCCGCACTTGGTCAGCGTAGTGGATTATGGCCTATATCTCTCTTCTTATGAGAGAAGGCCCCGAGTCCCAGCAGTGGGAACGTATAGTGGCATGTTTATGCTTATGCTAAAGAAAAGGTTTAATCCAATTAATGAGCCAGTATTTTAACAAAGCATGACGTGCATGGAAGCAGCCCGTGAACCCCTATCTTATTCTTATTCTTATTCTATGATGGGGGCGATCAGACCTGCACTGACAACCCGCAGGAGGCGTATTGTGCATTTCCCCCTACCAGCCTACCCAAGTCATCCAAGCTCCTTAAAGTAACGGAGCACGGTCTTGGGTCGCTGACATACCTGTTCCACTGTCATTTCGTCATATGTTAACCCCTAAAAGTTACCTTCCGTGAACCCCTAAATGTTACCCTCTTTTTTAATTATTTTTACTCCTAGGTTCGTACAGCTAGGTTCGTTAAATGATAGAAGTGAGTCATTATCGTCTACTTTAGAACTCCCAAATTAGTTTTTGATGTCCGTATATTTTTGCATTCAGTAGAAGTTTTTGTCTCCGTGCAACGGTCATTAGGCCTAGAGGAAAGTGTTGATGGATTTGTAATTTGCCAGTTTTCTGACGACTTTTAGGGAAAAACGCTTGAAAAACGTTAAGACGAGACTGATGGCGGAGTAATTAGTGAAAATCGTGAAATAATTATGCCTTTTTTATATTTTGGCAACGAATTGTAGATTTGTGGAGCTACACCTTAACTTTACCTGATTACAGGGTACATGTTACTTCAGTTAAATAGGTATATACGAGTAATTTGTGTACATAACAAGCTATAAAATACATTTTGACTATGATGTTCTACGAGATATATAGAAGTTTTTATTAGACATATTTCTATTTTATTTTAATTTCAATTCAACAAATCTAACTTTTTACTTATTTAAAACCAAAAGCTAATGCTATGACTAAGTCAAACTCATAACTCCGTTAAAAATGAATAAAGTTTTACTTAATTGGTGACAGTATAAGTGAATCAAAGGGCTATATTTTCACCCGTAGGACATATACAATGCATAAACAAAAGGTCTATTTTGGAATAAAAATTATTGAAATCATCTTAATATATATATAAATCTAGTGTCACAATGTTTGTCCTCAATGGACTCCTAAACCACTTAACCGATTATAATAGAATTCGCACAGCATGTGCAGTTCGATCCAACTTGAGAGATAGGAAAAAAAAAAACTCAAATTATAGTCGCAATTTAATTTATTGCTAATTATTGTCTGCTATTATTTGACAGTCACAATTATCTGTTAACTCCAAATGATTCTAACAGATGTCGATACCTTTCGACTGGGTTGAGTAAGTAATCAAGAGATGGCGCTGTTATGGTAAATCTACGAACGTGTCATATAAGCTACACTATCTATTTTTCATACCCCTAAGTGAGGTAAAACAACGTTTGCCGGGTCAGCTAGTACCTATATATTATATTCTTAGTAGATAAGTATACAAAAGTATACCTTAGAAAGGCGAAGCGAGCAATTTTCATTCGCTCCACAATAAATTAAGCAGATACATCCCAGTACTTACAATGAGATTGCATCAAATATTTATAAGCTGGGCCTCTCACATTTTAATATCAAAAGCTTCAGGAATAAGAGCATCGGTAGGTGAGAGCATATTCTATGCCTCTTCAGCGCGAGTAAATTGGCTAACATTTTAAGTAGGAACTCTTTTCATACGTGTGCGAATTCAAAGCCACTTAGGGTTGGAAAAAGGTGTCTAGACGTGGAAGGTAGTGGGTTTTTATTTCCGGTTTTCTGTGTGGTTTGAGATGTAAAGTCAGAAGCGGGTCCTGAGGAGTTTCCTGTAGGGACTAGGGAACGCAATAAGTATCGTTGCTATGGCTAGATGTATTATGC
Organism: Mellilla xanthometata; assembly: GCA_035578125.1. Taxonomy (NCBI): domain Eukaryota; kingdom Metazoa; phylum Arthropoda; class Insecta; order Lepidoptera; family Geometridae; genus Mellilla; species Mellilla xanthometata. The sequence continues at coordinate 3,570,039 of JAPUBQ010000015.1, read as the reverse complement.
AGTTAGTCATTTTGCCAATATTATAATTAACATTAAGGGAAATGTTTGATTTTTTGTTTGTTTGACGAGGCTCTGAAACTACTGGACCGGTTTGAAAAATTATTTCACCGTTGGGAAGCTACATTATCCTCGAGTAACATAGGCTATATTTTATTTCTCTTTGCTACTCAGATTATTTTAGAGCCCTTGCGAAGCCGGGACGATTTTCTAGTAGTTCATAAATTTATGGATTTTTTAATACTATTTTTAATAACTCATAGTTTATTATTTTACTGAAAGCGTATAAAATCCTGCAAGCATCGCAGCAGGATATGTAGCTATGTTCTTTAACTAAATATTTTAATGTAAAATGACCACATTTTTTTGTTTTCCGATTGTAAAAGGAAGGCCTGTAATTATTCAAGAAGACGAATGGCATTTAAGATAATACAGCTCACGTAAAGGTTTTATCTTTTTGACAAATTGCCGGTAATGTAAGTCAGGTATCTCAGTGCCTCATTTAGTAGGCGCCCATAGTCATGTCCATTTAGACAAGCAATTTTTTGCTTTCCTTTTTTGTGTTTTTTAAAAACAAATCGTACGTATGCCTTTTTTTACTTATTACAGCTAGACAGACATAAGACCAACAGAGTGGGTAGCCGCACGAATTAGCAAAACTCTGGTGGAGGTAGAGCATGTCTATTCTGAAATAACTGGTTCTCAAGGAGGTAGTTTTAAATTTAAACGGCGTTGATTAGACTTTCAGAAGAAAAAAAATCAAGTAATTTAATATGCAACCTAACAGAATCAAAAGAACTATATACAAATGAAAAAATATCGAAAAATATTTATTTACCAAAATACATAATGTTAGTCAATATAATAAACGAACAAACATAGTTTTACACTCCGTACATTGTATGATTTTTATGATCTTATCAAAGATAATCTCTAAGTAACCAATCAAGTCAGTTACACTCTGTCTAAGGTGAAGTATAACTAAAATGGAAACATATAAAAAACAATCTTAGCCACAGTCATAAGCAGTTATAAACATATCAAAAAACAACCTTAGATACAGTCATAAGATATAATATATAAGCAGTTTTTCCGGGGAATACCTTGTGCAACAAATTTCCCATGCAATACAAAGAGGCAATGCGGCAAGCCTGATGGGCACGTTTGGGCGGGTGTCTTAATTTTTATTTTGTTTTTATTATTTTTTTAGTTTACTAAATTTTCTAAGCTTTGTTAATATTCTTAAGTCCTGTAAAATATAATTATTTATAATATTTGTAAATTATGTTTCAAATAAATTTGTATTAAATAGCAGTTTTAAACATATATAAAAACAAATGACAATCTTAAACACGAATAAGTTTGCAAGCGTTCGGACGAAGTAGATCTCAGTGTAACTGTATCAATCGGAGTTCACACTTTATTATTGGCGAAGTACAAACTTGAACCCAGTCTTAGGAACTTGGGACTTGGCCAATACAATCTCATTGTAACTTTTACGATCGGAGGAAGCTCCGAAGCAGTTTGCTTTGGAGTGTTTAAATAAAACAATTTTTGATGGAGATTGATCGAGGAAGTTTTGTTAGAGCCTAAACGCATTAGTCAGTCAGTTTTGGTTCTTCCTCGCGTCATTTTACTCGGGAGGTAGGGAATCCGTCTCGAGGAGGTTCCTCTTTACGGAGGCTGGGCTCCAGGGCACATTGACCCTGGGGAAAGTGCTGCACCCCGGGAGTCTCACCAGAGCGGGCGAGCGGGAACACTCGGCGGCCTTCTCCGGGACTCAACCAGGGGTGACAGAGTCAGATCCGGTTGCCATCATGGCTTGTAGTATGACGGGCCTCATTTATCTTTGCCGCTGTGCTCTTCGCCTTCAGAGTCGGTCGCCTTCAGAGTCGGCTAAACGCTTAATAAGATTTTACATCGCCGATGCGGGATTGAGATGCCTTCAAGAAGCGTAAAATAGCGGAGGAATTATACTCTACGTCTGCTTTAAGGTGATGTTGTACCGAGTTCTGCCTCGCTATACATATTTGAGTGAAGTGCCTGCACCGCGGTAGTAGGTATTTCAAGAAAAAAATATATTAACTCGACAAATAATAACATTGAAATCATAACTTCTAACCGTTATACTCATAATAATCACCTCAAAAAAAAATTGGTTTATTTTTATTTTTCCAGTTTTTTTTAAATATATTATCTTTCAGAATCACACCATTTAGAATTTTTAAAACAACTTCTTTAAAAGAAATAAATCTATCGATCGAATTTAACTTAATACTTAGTATTTATGCTATTTCGCTTCCCATATACCGCATATTAACACACGTTCGAATGTTCAACGCGTCAAGACATCTTCAGAGAAAAACTATGCATATTCGGATTCTATGTGCAGTTTTTTCATTTCGATATTTTTTTGACACAAGTCACTCACGGCTGTTTAGCCCCATACTAAACCATTTTCTTATTATGGTCTATTTTTTTATTATGGTTTTAACACCCAGACCGACAACCAAAAACTTTAGTTCATCTCAAAAATGTTGGTCATGTCGGGAATCGATGGGTACCAGAGGGTTTTTGGTTGGCAGTCCGGCATGGTAACCATTACGTCAACAAGTTCGTAAAGGAGGATATAAATAACAACAACCAATTCTTCTTCTCTCTCTTCTTAGCTCTGGTGTCGAGAGTTTTCAAGCCGCCCGAAGGCCTCTGACTTGGCTTAACGACTGCTTGTACTAAGAATCACAGCCGGGATTTCAAAGCCAACAATTTAACAATCAAATATAAGCATGGCAAACTATATCTAATTCGGAAGATAAATACGACACTAACAACCCTGCTGAAGACGTGCAAAAACTATATTCTACAGTTTAATTAAAGAATATCGCCCTGTTTTAGAAATCGGCTATAAAAGACACAGGTGCCGTAACAAAATTAGAAACTAACAACCTGAACTCCAAACTCAATCTCAAAGCAGTCCGTAAAAATAACAGTAGTAGAGTACCCGAAGTCGAACGAGCTCATTCGAGGCAAAGCCGCAGCCTAGACTTAGCTGCACTGATTACTTACTTAGATTCTAAATTGCGCATCTATCTGTATATATAATATTTGACGACCTCGTTGGCGTAATGGTTACCATATTGGACTGCCAACCATAGAATCCTGAGTTCGATTTCCGAAACGGCCCACATCTTTGTGATAAACTATATTTGTTAGCTGTCGGTCTGGGTGTTAATTAAGCATCATTATTAAGTACTCGTATTTATGTACTTACATGTATGTAGTATATCAGTTGTGTCAGCAACCATAATACAAACTAGAAATAGTTTAGTTTGGGGCTAATCAGCCGGGTGTGAAATGTGTCCTAATATTTATTTGTTGATTTGAATTGCTCGACTATAGCTTGACTATAAACTAGTATAGTCACCAATGCATGCTAACCTTATAGAATTTATCTTTTTAATTAATATATATTCTTGAATCTTTTTCAAGAATTAGTTATGAAAAATATAAGGGGTCCAAGGCTTGTTAAAAAACAATTTTGCGCGAGTGATGCTGGATATAAATAAATCTATGTGTTTACATATATGTACATCAGTACCTCCGCAGATCTATTGCACATTGTCTAACAACCGAAACGACCCCGAATGCAGACAAGATAAATCGAGAGACCCAGTCAACACTGAGTTACAAATGAGTGCTTTTATAAGTATTTACCATGTGTAAAAAATTAAATATCTTTTATATATCAAATTTATACTGATAGTTATTTAAAAAGGACGTCAACACACGAGTTAGAATTATGAAAAAAAAAATAATGAACATTTTTCGTTGTTAACAGCTACGTTTTCGCCAAACAATGCCAAAATGTAGAATACTTTTTCATACAAATGCTGTAAAATTTCCAGTAAAGCACACCAGAAACGCAACACGTTTTTGTAGTAAAAAGTTATTGTCCTTATGGTATGTGAAATAATTGGTAAGTTTACATTTTAAGCAACCAACTGACTGACTTACGCTTTTAAATAATTATTTCCACGAACGTCTGAAATATGTCACTTTTTATTAATCTAAAAATTTTTATATATGTACTTATCTAAGTCACTGGAAGGCACTAGCCTCCATGGCACGGGCGCGAATGCGTCCAGTGAGGGTTAGTGAATAAGTTTGTATTGTACATATGAATTTGAATAAAAACATTTTGATTTTGATTTTTTGATTTGGTTATTGGCACTCAGTTTGGTAATATAGGTATAGGTATTTAGGTATCTACCGACATCTATAAGGCGTAATCCACGTTATCTGTACGCCGTAACGAACTCCGGCAAATTTATTCATAGCTTCCTTCTCTTGTAAATACGATGCCTGGCAACACAATCGGAATTTCATTTTGATTTTAAAACTAATCTTCGAGATGTAACGGCGGGATAAGTTTTTTCCGCAAGTATTGCCATTTTTGCGCTCGGAGCTTTTGTTTTTATTTCCGGTACTTTCAATGCATTTTGATGAGTAGCCGACTGGGTAAAGTCAATAGTCAATTTAGAGGTTTTATTCTTAGGATTCTTTATCAACATTTATTAGTTAGTAGTAGTATTATCAATATGTATTAGTTAGAGATTCGGAGGATAAAAACTGTAGAACCTCAATTTTTAGCTAAAGACAAAAAATCTGTCGCCTAGCACTTACAAAGTGTATTCTGGTAGGCCCCGTAAGAGTAAGAAATTCTAGACTAGACATGCTTCACCTCCAGCTAGCGGGTTACTGGCTGACATTAATGGTAAAATCCAGCTTTTTTTTATTTTAAGTTACTCACTCGAGATAAAAAATAAGACAAATCTTCCTGAACCAAGGGGTTCAGCTTTGTAGCTGATATGCCTTGAAATTAAATGCTAATTTCACAACCAATGACTGCCCAGACTTATCGGAGCCACCTGATCGAAACAACGCTAGACCAAAATGCTACTGGCTCAAAAAACAGCATTGCGAATCCGATATATGACCTCGTCAAAAATAAAGAGACCTCGTTTTTAGTAATAAAGAGGCTTGTGCTGACAAGTCATTAAAGGCAGTTTCATTTACAACGTCCACTATTACATCGTTTACAGCTAAGTGTAACTTTGCCGCCATAAAACTGTGGCAAATTACCAAAATCGAGAAACAGCTTGCATTCATGGGAACGTTTAAAAGTTTTAACTTGTTTTCAGTTTCATTAACGGTTAACGTCGGCAAAGCGTGCTAATTATGTACGCAATTTGGCCGAGATTTCAGTGCTTGCACGCGCACCCCTGTTTAGTTTAGGTTTACTTTAAAAGTTAGTGTTGATAGACTTCCTAGCTAAGTTTAATAGCTGGATGAGTATATATACGAGTAAGGGAGTCCGTATGTAGCGGCCGTAGCTCGCTAGCTAAGATGATCTGACGCGATCATTTAAGTTAAACAACGGTTGATGGAGACAGTCCTCGGATGGGCGCACAGGACCCATGACTAAGCAAGCAAAAAGCTAGCAAATATATCCTTATGTAAGTAGCTTTAAGTTTTATCATAGACTATTAATGATTGCACGCCAGTAGGCAGAATTTTGCACTTTTTCTTTGACCGAATACCTGTCTGTACCTATACCACTAATATTCGCAATAAATTGATTCGAATTTGAATTTGACTCTTTTATAAAGTGTCTGGGTATCTGGGTGCAAGCGTGGGACGGATGACGCGTTAAATTGTAGGTCCCGGCTGTTAGCCTTAGTTCTAGCAGTTGTTAAGCCAAGTAAGTACCTTTTGACATACATACTGATAAATCTGATTGGCACTAAGATAAGTATATTATTAGAGTTGTACTTTAGACGGTGTTTATGTTATTTTTTTCCATTATCTATTTATCGTTTATGATTTATAACGAAAATCTATAAATCCCGGATTTTGCCCATATTATTATCGTCCTTAATATAAGATCAAAAGCGACGTCGTTATATTAAAACGTAATTCAATTATACCAACAAGAAAGTTATGAAACGACATATTTTATCGAAATCGACCATTACTAAGATTTATTAGGTATTTCAAATCGTCAAACAAACAATGTCACGCGAAATACAAATCAATTTTACGTTCTAATTAAAGTGGAAATGAAATGAACAAAGAAACGCTTTTAAGGGAGACATAAATAATTCAATTCTTTACGGTTTTCCGGAGTTTCTTTTTTTTTTTTTGATTTGATTGATGATTTGATGCGTTCTATACAATGTCCTTGGAATTGTAAAAACCTTTGTATAAAAGCATTGTATCTTGAGTTACCCGTAGCTCATCTTTGACGCGGTCATCGAGGTTATACAATGATCGATGCGATCAGTTTTTCGATGGGTGACAAAAAGTGTTATTTACATGTCGGCGCTTCCGTATGATGCATGGTATAAGACACCAAATGAGAATTTTCTTTCTTTAAATCCATTAAAGCCTGTGAAAATATTTGTCACCCTGTTCCCCGAAACAACTTAACTAACTAAGCTCGCTTAACTAGCGTTTAAGGCAAGAGCGAAGCTGTTTCTTATGGGCAAACGCGTTACACCTTAAATCACACACCATTAGATCAACTAGTGGCTCATCACTTACGTTTATTTTGTCGGTATTAGCCCGACATGTTTCAGCACAATCAGTGTGCCATTCTCAAGGGCAGGAACACAGCCAACGTACGTCCGCGGTGACGGGTGGGCCTGCACTGATAAAAACGTAAGTGATAGCCGGTTATACAAACATTATTCAAATATGCCTTACGAAAGTTTTAATACAGTGATTAGATCAATTGTTCACCAGCACAAGCCCAGTAAATGTAACAAAAAGAAAAAGCGTGTAACGTAAAGCACAATCAAGAATGCATTTTTTTAAAATAGTTATGGTAAATACTGCTTAACTATGTTGATAGCGTCAGATAATCTTTAGCCAATCGACCTCGCCGATTTGACCACCTCGTTGGCGTAATGGTTGCCACACTGGACTGCCCGTGTTAAAAAAAACTACTCATTGCTACATGAATTTACTGATTTAGAATTTTTAGATTACATTAAATTGCTAAGTATATTTTAAGAACCTAAGGTTTTAGTAAATCATTTATTATGGTCATATCTAAAAATAATGAAAATAAATAAAATTAAGTCTTATATCCTATAAAGACTACGTCAAAGCCCCTCGCCCAAACGTACCCATTAGGCTGGCAGCATTTCCTCGCTGAATCGCGAGATAAATTTGCTGCCGCAAATGAAGTTACTTATTATTATTGCTATCCACAAGACCACTTCTAATATCCTGCAGCGTCCCTCCCGTGGACTTAAAGATGCGTCTACTGGCTGGACACCCGCCGCCTAATTTACGGCGACATGGTGTGTAGACACTGCCTCACGAAAAATTAAGTTATATTATTAGCTCTAGATGTGACATGTTTTCCGACAGATTAATATGGAAATGAAAAACTTGTAGTGGTAACTTGCACTTGGTACTCTAATTTATTTATTTTATTTATTATCAATTAATTATTACGGTTAGCACCAATTACAATAATTAATAAACTTAAAACATATATGTAAGTCAAAAATTATTAAGAAACATCACAATATCACAACAAAAATAAAATCACAATAAAAGTTAAATAAGAAATGTCAGGTAAAAAATTGCAATAAATTATATGTTGTTAGTAAGCATTAACCTAAACCATAATGTCAGCAAGTCTTAATAGAAGACTCCACATACTCTTCCTTCTCACAATATTGCAAAAGCTAAGTAGGAGGTAGGAAGGTGTAAGGAATGCTGATGATGTAAGACTTTTTGTATGGTGGTAGGATATTTTCTAATGCTCGCTTGGCTGGTTTCCACACTCTAGTTGAAAATCTGCCACCAAACATTTAATAATTTGATCCAGCAGCTTTCTTGAGAGCTAGTAATTCCAGAAAAGGCATGCTCCACTTTCAACCTGAAAGTCACACACAGAACACACGCACGCAAATCATAACTGTGATATGTAAAACAATTTAATTAATTTGCCTATCTTTATCTATTAAGTAGTTCAACTCAGAAGTAGGCAATTCGAAAGTGCAAATTGATCCACAATAAATCTTTCATTGATATTTTTTATTAAATTCTGACTACGTTACAGTGATAAATAAACCAATTTAGAACTATAATAAATTTGAAATACGGAAACGCCTTTCAAATCAAGCAGTGAAGGATGACCTAATAGTATTTTTTATGATAAGCAGTGTCAAATGGATTTAAAGATCTTTTAATCTGCCAAGATGATAAAAACTCGATCGCAAACTCGTTTGCCATATCTAGCAATACATCTTCTAAGTAGGTACGTCCAAAATACGCTTACAAATTGTTATTAAGGGTAGGTAATCCAGCTGGGTTATGAATTACATCGGTATGTGGGCCTAAACAAATATATAATGTTAACGTGGTAATTGTGGAAAAGCGATTATATGCTTTTATTAAGGTCATACTACGTACCTACGTATGTACGTATTTATTTAGGTATCTTTGCTTTTGTAGAGAAGTTTTTGAATCAGTGTTAATTGATGAAATGCTTTAGCGAGAATTGATAATTGAGGAAAGTAACTCTTTGTAGTATATTAACTGTATATAGTTATAATCTCATATAGGTACATAGGTACTAAAACATAGTTTCTCTGACTTATGTATGTACCAAATAGGCATATACAACAACAAAATGGTTGATCTAATCTAGGTCGAACTTAAAATTTTTACTTCCGTATTTCTAGCTTTCTTAAATCTAGTGGTTAAAATGTATGCTTCTTTTCACTTTACCACTAGAAAAGATAACTTTCAGTGCGACACAACTAATATATAACTGAGTATATTGCTATAACATTATTCATAAAAGCAATTCCATATTATCATATTATACACGGATGGTTTTCGTAGATTTTGAATCTCACAAACATGATTACTATCTTGAAAACTGACTACAAAATTCAAAATATGATTACTCAAATCAGACAAGTACTATATCTTAACTAGGGAGACGTTTCAAAAATTCCACACGAAAAAAGCGAAGACATTCTGTGACAAGCCCGAGACAAAAGTTATACATCTCAAATGTAAGATTTTAATAACAAATTTGCCAACATTTGCTCGAAACAAAACAAGGCGCCCGTATGCTATTAATATAAACTTGCCTCAGAAAAGAACAGCACTTCTTCGTTAGACGAGCAAATCTCAACACTACACCTTTAGATATAAAATTCAAATTGCAACTTGAAAAGTAAACTAAGCACATTAACGTATACTAAACCACAGAACGTGTGACGTCATATTTCGAATAAGCTTCTTCGTGACGACGTAATTTGAAACTTTGTAGTTTAGTATTGGCGTGTTAAACGAAGGGAAATAGTAAAGTTATTTCCAATTTTTATGAAATTAAGTTGTTAGCTTACTTAGCCTAGTGACTTACTCAAGTTCTGAAAGTTAATAAGCTCTAGGCTCATTAAAGCTATAAGCATATAGCTCATTAAATTAAGCTTAATTATTATTTAATTGTTTTTTTTTGCCTTTGTTAAAAACCTGCGAGAATAATTCGCCTTATTTAAATTTATTTTAATTTCTATGTGATTTGTGATTGAGTGATTTCTAGGTGATTTTTTATGTAATATGTTATTTTTCTTGATACAATGTAAATAAATGTAAAATAAATAGGATACACGACAACTAACTTAACTTAACAACTTAACTAAAAAAATAGCAGATTGGATTCTACGTGATTTTCGATCGAAATTATTCGATTACCTATAGATACATATTTATGATTATTGGGTTCGTAAATAATTTATGTAGATACTTTTTGAATAATGTACAATAAATAAAAAGACTTTCATGCCCAATATTAATTCAGTGTCCATAATTATTTTTATGTGTTGTTAAGTTTTAGGAATAATAATTAACTAAATTAACTTTTCGTTCGTTCGTACATAAGATTTTCATATAAAATAAATAAATATATAATTATAATATTTTTTATTTTTACTAGTAATGGGCTTGCGCTTGACCGCAATTCTCCTGATGGTAAGCGAGATTGCAATCTAAGGTGGAGCGCGCTTGCCCAGAAGAAACCGGTAAAATGAATAATAATATTGATTTTTATAATTCAATTTATTAAAATAAAGACACTAGTTGAAACCTTAAAAGACCGTTACAAATATGACCGCACTTCTACGACATCACATATCTTTTTTTTTTACTAAAAAAACTAATAATTTATTGTCCAGGCAGCATTATCCCTTTTCAGCATTATTATCAGTGAATATCAATAATATGTTTGTTGTGTAAAATCTTTCGATTAATAATGTTTTCAGTTTCCTCACGACAATAATGTTTTGGGGATTCTTCATTTCCAGAAATACTCACTTTTCAAAATAAAATGTCGTTACCTCAATACCAGAGACTCAATATCATTTTAGCTCAAAAATCTGTAAAGCCTACAAGTACAAGTTGGTCTCTCTCAAATTGAAAAGTAAACCCGTTTGAGAGAAAAGTGCTGATAATAGCAACATTTGCGGGACAATCCTGGTAACCCCGTGAGAGTGGATCCAACACGTTTGATATATTGGTTGTGCGAACCAAAGCACCCGGTATTTGGGGAAATTGACACTAGCGTCAAATACAAATCCAGTGAGGGTCACAATATTGTGAAAGCAGATTGTAATTGACATAATATAGAATATGTGGAGGCAATGCGGCAAGCCTGATGGGCACGTTTGAGCAGGTGGCTTATTTTATGAAATTATAAAAAATGTTTGCGTATCTAAACCAATATTAATTAATTATATTATATTTTTAATGTGATATTCATACGAGTGAGATGATGTACTTGGATGGACTCGGGGCCTCCTCTCACTAGGAGAGAGATATAGGCCATAATCCACCACGCTGGCCAAGTGCGGGTTGGCGGATGACACACGGCTTCGGATATTGTGGTCCTCAAACATGCCGGTTTCTTCACGATGTTTTCCTTCACCGTAAAGCGAGTGAAAGTCCACACATGAAAAACAAGTAATTGAGGTAGGGCCGGGATCGAACCAGGGGCCATCTGATTGAAAAGCAGACGTCATTAACGCTGAGCTACACTCGCTTTTTCAATATTAAAGTTAATACCTGCTAATAGGCAAATAGCTTTTGTACGAGATGTCAACCCTTTTCATTATAATTTTGGTATTCGAGCGCGGGCGCCAGTTATCTTGATTATGCGATTAATTTTCGCACGTAACCTAATAGATTTTAATACGAAATTGATTGCCTTGATTGGCTTTTAATATATTATCATAAACCTTTTTTAATTTTATAACAAGGGCAAAAGGTTTTATTTCGTTATCTATCGTAAATATTTATTACTGTTTTCGTGGATTCGCACCAATGTTTAATTTCTTTAACATTTACGATTTCTAACGCTACATGGCTAAACATTCAAGGTATTTTTGTTTAATGCTATATCGTACTGAGTTCAGTCACGTTATGTGCATTAGTGCGAGGCATCAGAACTGCGGTAGTTAGGTATGTAACGAAGTAAATTCACCTGCAAAAACCATTAAAAATATAGAAATTTGGCTTTAACAATTTTAAATTATATCATCACCTACAAACAAGTCACCAAGCACCTATCAGTGTATTCAGTCAGCCTCCTTGAGAGCTAGTTATTCTAGACTTGGCATGCTGCAGCTTTCACTGAGTACATTTTTTTTTTATATTTTATCTTTCACAATCAAACACTTCAAATAAAATTATACACTACACTTATTCAAAGATAATAATAAAACTGATAAGTTACATTATATTAAAAAGTTAAAATTTTGTTAAATAGTGTAATAGAAAAACTGAAAACTCGCTCTATTTTATTTACGCAGGTATTTATAGAATTTTTCTGATATGCTATTTTGCTCATTAATATAAGTATCAAAAGCAGTCTTGGAGTTCGGTCTTATTTTAGGTAATGAAAGAAAGACAGAGAAGAGAGACATTCTCATAAACTTATTATTGAATTCACGATTTATACTTAATTGTAAATTTCCCTACTAGTTCCGATAAAAAATATATTTAACTTTCCTAACGCAACTTCATCCCTTATCCTCTTTCCTGATTTTCAGTTAAACTTTCGTGTTGGTTTACACTATGCTGTATTAAAACTATGTCACTAACGATATCTTCCAAAAAGCTCGCATCTTTACGACCCGCGCTGGAAAGCTATAGAAAGCTTTCATTTCAGGAATTACGTTGTGACGAGCCAACACTGTCTCAAGGATTTTATAGGAATATGAAAATTTTAGTGTTACTTTAAGAGTTTTATGCATATGTACGTTCATATATTTTGGGGGTGTTACCAAAATATTTAATGTGCAACTGCATTATTTTTACTTAGTGTCTAAAAGCTATGTTGCCTTAGATGACTTTGTTTTTTGTAATTTCAGTAAAATGATTCTATGTTCATACTATTGATTTTGTTAAAGGTTTTGATTTTTTTTTAATATAATGCATTTACATAAGTAGATGATCCGACGCGATCATTGAGGTTAAGCAAATGTCGATGCGGACAGTCTATGGATGGGTGACCATACACAAGGCTGTCTCTTTTACAGTGTAATATTCGTCTCGGATTTTCAAATTATACGTTAAATTATAGGTCCCGGCTGTTAGGATTAGTACAAGCAGTCGTTAAGCCAAGTCAAAGGCCTTCGGGCCGCTTGAAAACTCTCGACACCAGAGCTTGGCCACTTAGCTCATACGAAGAAGAAAAAATCTTAAATAGATTCATTTTTCTTTTTAATTCTTGATTCTACCAATACTCGATCCTATTATTCTAAGTTCTCAATTAAAAGATATGAAAATAAGTGTACGCTTAATATCTCAAATTCTATCAAACTAAAACTAATGTTTAAGCTTTTTGTTAGTTGCATTCAATTGATGAACCAATTATTTTTGTAAAGCAAAGAAGTAACCCCCTGAAAAACACGAAATGCAGGATGGAAGCGTACGCAATATATAAACGTATAATATTGGATATTAGAGAAATAAATATTTTACGCATTGTAGTAAAATTATAACGGCGGTATGAGGTTGATTTACGCAGGTTTGATGTGTTTTGGTTTTTACTGTCAGTTGGTATAAAATTGGCAGATTTTAAGTTCAAAGCGTCTACGGAAACAATAAGATATTTTGCACTGATACAAATTTATTAATTTAAAATTAAAAAATATCAAAAATATGGTTACAAAAAAACTATAATGAAAATATAAGGTAACCACTTTGGCGAGTGACTGTAAGCTCTGCACTAGTTTAAGCCACTTTAAATCAAAGCCTTGCGATACATCGTAAGGCTTACTATGGTTTCGATTACCACGGGTGATAGCGGTTCCATCGCTTACTGATATAAGGTAAGTAAGTTAAATAAGAAACTTTCTTCTGCCAGAGATCTTTAACGTTAAACCTTTCAAGCGTTGGCCCCCACAAGGCGAAAATATGTATCCATCCTTTAGGCGTTCATATTTTCGCATTTTGATGCCTTCTTTGCGTACTAAACCTTAAATATAATATTAATTAAAATAAAATGAACATAGTTTACCGCAACAGTCGCAACTGAGCAAATGTCGCCGGTATTCCGTTGCAACTGGCAGTGACGTCATGCGTGTATGACACAGAGCCGTAGGTGGGTGAGGGCAACAACTGTTACAAGTTTACAGCCTTATACTCGTATCATGAGGAAAATACATTTTCTTCCATACCTTGACTTTTCCATGTTCTTCTTCTTATGAGATAAGTGACCAAGCTCTGGTGACGAGTTTTCAAGCCGCCCGAAGGCCTCTCACTTGGCTTAACGACTGCTTGTACTAATAGTCGGGGCATACAATTTAACGTGTCATCCGATCCACGGTGGCACCCAGATGAAAATGACACTTTAGAAACGACAGTCTTGTGCATGGTCGCCCATCGAAACACTGCCTGCATTGTTGCTTAGCTCCGATGATCGTGTCAGATCACCTTAGCTAGCCGAGCTACAAGCGCTATAGTAAGTACAAATGTGCTTACGAAATGTGCACATATGTAAATACGACAACACCTAAACTTGTAGCGATGTATGTATGTGATGTCATTCCTTCTATTTAAAGAAATCAATCAATAAATATGTCATTTATGTGCGTGTGATAATAAGATTCCTTAGCAAGTGTGTCGGTTTCTTACGTAAGCCTTTTGGAGTTAGAACTAGGGCGTTGGGCGGCACGAAATCATAAATCAATAAGTAATTTACTTGAGACAGCGTAATGACTTGTAATTGGCCTTAACTAGGCAAGTTCCCATGTTTTCCGAACGGACCTAGTTATTAACTGATATTAATGTTACTTAAATTACATTTGGTGTAAAGTTTCGGGTAATTTTTGGCTACCGAGGGCACTTTGGTAAAATTGACACTTTTAGTCGGTAACACTTTTAGAACTTTATACCGTAAAATAACTTATTAGCTAACTAAGATATAATTTTAGAAAACTAGGTACTCATCTTCACAAACTTTCGCATTTATAATTATTAGTAAGATAAACATGACGACTTCATTGGCGTAATGGTTCCCATGCTGGACTGCCAATCAGAAGGTTCCAGGTTCGATTCCCGGCTCGGACAACACCTTTGTGTTCAACTAAATTTGTTGGCTATCGGTCAGGGTGTTAAATATGTATCTATATAAAATATGTATGTATGTATATGTAGTATATCAGTTGTGTTGGCAAAAATGATACGAACTAGAAATGGTAAATAATGGGGTTAAAACCAGCCGTGTGTGAAATGTGCCCTAATATAAAAAAAATATATATATATTTTACTGCTTTCTTGATATTGAGCAACATTTTTTGATATGTATATGTTATCATTTGATAACTATCGATCGATCATTAGTTATAAAACTAAGCATCAAACACATTTGATCAGATACAGGTAGGTATAATATAGGTCCTTACATATGAAATTGGCGTTTTGTATGGGAGGAACAAAAAGTCGACAATTTATTAATATAATACATTTAATTAATCAAAGTATGAACCATTATTTCCTATGCACTTTTGCCATCTCATAGGTAGTTCATTGATCCCTTTACTAAAAAAACCTTTCGGACGGGAATCAATAAAATCTTTGAAGGCGATTTGGAGTGCCCCATCGGAGTTGAATTTTTTCCCTTGCAAGAAGTTATCCAAATTTCGAAAAAAATGGTATGTTATGGTAATATTACCCCTTGCACCATGCACTTTGTAATAATCGATGCTACCGCGTTTTACAACACAAAATTACTCAAAATAACCAACCCCTCGCGTCGAAGTAGAAGCCTACAATTTGCATCAAGTGTATGCACCCTCTGACCTGTTTCACATAATACCTATTACTTAAGTACATAAGTAGCTTGTGGAATGGGCAAGCCGAGTAAAGTTATTGGGGACAGATTTCGTTTTGCATTTGGGGTAGGTAAGTAAGTACTTACAACTTCCGTATTTTAATGTTTAAGTATTTCTAATTTATGCATATTTTATGCTCTTTATTTTTTCTGTGTTTTTTCTAGCAACATTTTGTCTTTACAATTCACATGGTTATTATTCGTTTTCGTATATTTATCACTATCTTTATGTTTAGACAATAGGTAGGTACATTTGATAACTTAAATTCATATGTTAATATTATTAGTTTTGACCTATTCATCACAATCTTTATGTTTAGACATTAGGTATATTTGATAACGTATTTGTCTTATTCCCATATTTGATGTTTACGGCAAAATCAAGTTTATGCGTTCGTTTGTGTGAATGAATGTAGGTAGGTATACGCCTTTATTTGAATATTTGCTTATTAGTCAATATTTTTGCCGAATACATGAAACACCTACTTGACAAAAAATAACAAACAGCGATTAAGAATATTGAAACTTAGTGCCAGTAAAAAAATATAATTATGCCACGATATAACATTCGTTTCGGGGGTCGCATCAGTTCTTTATCATCATATTGAATGTTTTTGTTATGTCCCGTATACATATTTGATATCATTTGACGATCATCAAGTAGGCAGTGGTATGGCTCACACATAAAACCTCTAGAATGTTTGTTTTAGTGCAGTAGTTATTAAAGTACTTCGAAGGCTTTCAAATAGCTTTAAAACAACTACAAGTTCTTATACTACCGGTTTAGACTTTTACCGCGTAGAAACGTGACTCATATATTAAACTTACTATTTTTTTTATCTATCCTTTATTGTCCCACTGTTGGGCACAGGTTTCCAATGATCCCCACGCTTTTCTGTCCTGGGCCAGTTTCTTCCAGTTGGTGTGGAAGTCCACCAACTCCTTGTGCCATCGAGTTGGCGGCCTGCCTCGTCATATTCTGTCATCTAAAAAGTCAACATACAAACCTAAAATTAACAAATACCTACCTAAAGAAAGGAGAGAATGAAAGAACGAAAATACATTTATTGTACACAAAACAAAATATACTTACAATTTATGATAGATAAACATCACAAATTTTAATAGTGTTATAATAAATATGTCTACATACGTCTATAGTTAACTTAGTGAATGTGGAGATGACGGCTGATAGAGTGGCGTGGAAGCGAAAAACAGGCTGCGCCGACCCCACCTTGTGGGAAAAGGGTAAAGAAGAAGAAGAGTCTAGTTTACTTACCTTCGCAAATATCTGTAGGGGGTTATACTAAGTTCACTGAGTCATAAGCAGCTTAACGCAGTGGGTTATCCAGTTGACCCACCGAGGCATACAATGCTGGCAATTATGTTAACAGTTCGGCCGAATGCAAACTTCATGCAAATGTGATGCCCTCGCAAATGACTAGTGCGACCCTTGGGCGACAGAGCTCGGAGATTAGGAGATTCGGAAGAGATTGATTACTAATCCTACTTTTGAAATTCGAACGCTTTTTTCTTGTTACCCTTTCTCGCTCTAACGGCTTTACCGTTTAGCCTTTTGAACCATAGATATTATTTATCCCGATAAAACGCGGATAGCACCGCGTGGGATATCTGGTGTTTGAGTATTATACCTATATTCACAAGCCCAGCATTAGTTCATATAAAAAATAACTGAATACTCAGGTTCATTAACATTCCATGAAAATAACAATACAAAGAAAAAATTACATGGAAAACAAATGGTATAGGTACTATGCATGGCATGCCGCGCTTCAGATTTTTACATCCCTTCCTTATTGCATTCTTAACTTTTTCTCTCTATAAAATTAGCTATGTTTGGCAAATATTTTATGTATGTACTACATACGTCAATCTTAATATTTAGATCGTGGTGCTACTTTAAGAAAGGTATTGTTGTTCTGGAGGTTAAATACGCCACCTGTATACCTATTATCATCCTGCTTCCCCCGAAAAGCCTTCCAATGAAGCTAATACAATAAGACTGACTTTAATTGACAGCACGACGTAATTAAATCGTACACTAACTCCCGCACTAACAAGGGCGGGTCCTCAGGGCAAGTTCGGTATAACGTAATTATTTTATTAGTAGCCTACCACGTACGGGACTCTTATTGCCCTGGACGAAATAAGATTATACGTACATACGTAATTCGCACGTCTTGGGGCGAATTGGGAGAAACCAGTCGTTAAGAGTTCGCCCAGAAATTGTACCTTAGTGCGTCCCTGGGGCTAGGGTGAGGAAACTCAGGAACTGTCAAGTTATAATTCTTGTGCTAGTGTATTATCTTGTACAATATGTGATACGAATAGTATAACTATTTAAATAAAACTTGGGTTTATAATTATCATCACTTTAACCGAATTCCTTTTGGAAATAAAGATAGACATCTTTGTTTACTCGGAAACTATCTAGCTGATGATAATTCCTCTAAAGGTTGATTTTAAATATTAAGGCCCTGTCTTGTTTCAATATTTTGCATCCTTTATTGAAAATAATTGCTTAATATTTGTATAGTACTTCAGTAGATATTTGTGATGTAATAAAAAATAAAGATAATGATAAAAAGAAAAAACATTGATTGATTGCTATTATTTTTGTAAAGTGACCTAATCTTGAGAGTCAATAGATATTATTAAGTCGCTACTAAGGCACCAAAGATAGCTTCAATATATGTTATGGTAAAAAAACTACAATCTACGAAAAAAGAAAAACATAATTATTTACAAAACTTGTTTATTACAAAATTAATAGAGATTACGAAACGTATACGTCACTACCTAAATAAATTATACAAACAATAATTACGCACAAACAACGTAAAAATACAATAATAACAAGTGATTGATTCACAGCCATTCCGATGATAAGGAATGTCAATAAATGCAAGAAATAACAATGAGCCAAGAAACATAAACTTATACGAAAAACAATGTTGAGATAATAATATTTTCACGTAGTGAAACGGTCACACTTACATTTGTATAAAAGGTTGCAATAATTGTTTAAGCAACTTAGACTTTTCTAACTTACAGCATTTTTGACCTGCAGTGCGCGTAATCACACGAGCTAGAGACACACTGCCTTAAGGTGGAGCATGCCCAGTCTGGAATAGTTTGCTCTCAAGGAGGCTGACGGAACAAACTGCTAGACGATAGATTTTATTAATGTAAGTGTGATCGTTTCTACGTGTAAGATGCCTTCCATGAAAACTTTACAAAGTTTAATGTTGAGAAACACATATTTTTCTTTGAACAGAATATATCTTCAGACCTTTTATACTCATATATTGAATAAGCCGTTTTTGTTTATGTTGAAATATGATTTATAATAGTAATAATATATGAATATGGCATGTGTAAATTAATTTGGTTTTTATAAACATAAGCAGATATGCGAAATCAAATCTATTTTGATGTGACATAATTTTGTATTAGTTCATAAAATTTATCATCTGATATATTCTATCCAAAGATTTAAAATATGAAATGATTATAAAATGAAAAAACTAAATGAATAATAAAAAGGCTTTGAGCCTACCTACGTAATGTAGGGTAAAGTAATAAATCTATTTAATACTCTCAAAAACTTAATAAGTAGTCATAATTATACTTAAAAATAAAATAAACTTAATTTACTATCGTAATTCTGACGTATCTATTAAAAATATTATTCTTTTAACTCTGCTGCTATTAAAGGCAAATTGTATCCGAGTCCGTTTTCAACACTATGTAGGTGAATAAATATTAAATTAACCCAAAATTCGAAAAGTAGAGCTAGAATTTGGACTAATACAGCATATTTAACGAAACTATAATATTTTTACTACAATTCATAATACACATTTCTGTATTGACTTACTCACTCACTCGATACTTAACTTATTATTTAAATTAACATACAGGAACTAGATACTTTTTATTTCTAAAGCTTGAAAACAGCGAACTAGAATAAATGGAAAAGTAACTCCATACAATTTCCGCTTAGAATTTGAATCAGATCTACGCACACAATTATATTGCTATCCCAAAGAAACACACAAAGACAAAGCTCGCTCGCGATTGGTCGCATTAATGTCACGCCACCGATACTAGCCGCGCGGGTAGCTGATTTACCCCGCCCACCGCGGTATTTTACGCGTGGACGATGGAATCATTTTATCGGCCAAGTTACTATTTTATTTATTCTAGTTCGCTGCTTGAAACCCATAGATGTCTGCCGTGGAAAGAATAGCGATATGGGACGAGTTTTTTTTAAAATACTTACTAGTCTTATGCGGCTTCTCTTTCAACATGTTAGTTTGCATACAAATCAATCAATCGAAATTACAAAAAAAAACAACATTCAGACCACGCTAGTACGCTAATACACAGTGTAAACTCTATATAACGACACTGAAGGGACTGTGCATTTTATGACGTTATAGAGAGTGGTCGTTAAACGGAGAGAATTTTGAATTAGAGAATTGTATGGAATACAAGCTAAACCAACTAAAGTCAATTGATTCCGACGCTTTAGAGAGTTTTTCGTTACATCGAGTTTGCACTGTCGATCAATGCTTAAGACTGCTATCCTTTCCCGCCTCTGTGGTTTGTAAAGCTTAAAGGCACAATATGAATTTTGACTTTTTAATTATTCGAGCAAATAGTTAGGGACTAACAATTAATATTTGTCATTTGTCAAGTGAAATAGAGCTTAATTTTTTTTCTATTCTGCGCTATAACTTAGTAACAGAAAATGGGCTACGTATGTAGTTCTATTATTTATAGATCTAAATACGAGATCTATGTTATAAATCTCATTTAACTATTCTAAACCTATGTTATATTTTCTTCTTCGTAAGAGCCAATTGATCAGGCACTGTGGTCAAAGTTTTCTAGATGCTCAAAGGCCTTGTATTTCGATTAACGACTGACGAAGCCTAAACGCTGGGACTTATAATTTAACAAGTTTTCTGACCTATGGATATGTTCTGTCTATTTCATTGATCTCATAAAAAATTACTTATAACAACGAAAAATTAAATCATTAAAACGATTTCAATCAGCTGATTTGGCATTTGCGTTTGAATAGATGCTTAAATATGTTGCCTTGACATAAAGATCTTTGAACATGAAATACGAATACAAAGACGCGGATCTCCGACTTTAAAGTAGATAATGAGAATATTTAAATAAACACAGTGTTTATTACAATGACGAAAAATTTAGAGGAAATGTTTAAGAAAACTTTTTTGTTTACAAATATAATTTGTTGATGTAATATACGAGTATATTGCGTATAGAACACGTTGTTCAGCTTATCAATAAATTAGCAAATTACAATATACTTATATCTCTATATAGGCAAAAAATACTTTTAATAATATTCCTATACGTTTTATCTACACCGAGTAAGTTGTAACTAGCGCATTTGTTTTAAGTAATTAGCTAATAAATAATAAACAAAATGAGCTAAGTGGCCAAACTTTTAACTTCGCGTTCGCGTTTATTCTTCTTGACCACTTAGCTCAAGAAGAATAAACCAAATCTTCTTCTTCTTCTTCGTATGAGCTAAGTGGCCAAGCTCTGGTGTCGAGTTTTCAAGCCGCTCGAAGGCCTCTGACTTGGCTTTACGACTGCTTGTACTAAGACTTACAGCCGGGATGTACAATTTAACGTGTCATCCGACCCACGGTAGCGCCCGGATGAAAATGCCACTTGAAAAACAACATGGATCTTGTGCATGGTTACCTATCCAAACACCGTCCGCATCGACTGTTGCTTAGCTTCCCTGATGATCCCGTCAGATTACCTTATCTAGTCGAGCTACAGGCGTTACAAATATTATCGCTCGCGGGTTTTTTTTTTTAATTTAGTAGCTGAAAGCGTTGCGTTAGTTACCGCTTAACCTTTGTACAGAGAGTTTGGATATAAAGTCTTACTGCTCCATAGACTTGCCATGTATGTACTGCGCCGCTTGGAAGGTGTTATGCATTAGCATGGTGACTGTCATGGGCCCCACACCGCCAGGCACCGGGGTAATGGCGCCGGCGATCTGACTCACTTCTGTTTTAGGAGAAAATAAAATTAAATAAATATTAGGACACATTCACACACGGCTGGTTAGACCCATGATGAACCATTTCTAGCTCGTAGTATGGTTGCTAACACAACTGATATACTACACACATACATACATACATGCATACACACATATTATATATAAATACATATTTAACACCCAGACCCACAGGCAACAAATTTAGTTAAGCACAAAAATGTTGACCTGGCCGGGAATCGAACCCGGAACCTTCTGATTAGTAGACCGGCATGGTAACCTTTACGCCAACGAGGTTGTCAATTGTTATCATTTTATTTCATCAATATAATAATATTGGACAAGTGCGTGACGGGCTCGCACATGAAGGGTTCTGTACCAGGCTAGATATATTTAGATATATTTGTATGTCTGTGTATGTTCCGTACCAGTCTAGATGTCCTAGTGATGTCCTTTCAGCATCGAGCCTGACATACCACACCCACCTCCCGGGTGTGGTGGGCATGCGTAAATGCATTTCCTCACGTAAAAAAAAAAGACTAGATATATCTAAATATATCCAGCCTGGTACGGAGTATATTTCTGAGATAGGTGTGGTGACAGACAGACAGCGGAGGCTTAGTGTGTCCCACTCAACTTATAAAAAAACAGATGATAGCTGTAAAGCTACGGTTAAGATGGAACTTAAATTTTCACAGAATATATTGATGTATATTATTTTTCGAAATAAATAATTAAATAAAACTAAATTAAATTCCCATGCAACAAACATGTTTTTTTGCCATTTATTTAATATTGGTATGGAACCCTTCATGCAAGCGCGCTATAAATTACTGCTGTTGCACAACAATAAAGGAAAACTAAACCAACCTTCATAATCCACATCTCCTACCAGCTTGGTCTTCCCATCTTCATTGGTTATCCTCGTGATACCAACATCTATGATCGTGGCTCCAGGCTTTACCATGTTAGCTTTCACAAGACTTGGAATACCTACACAAAGAAAATTGACACTTAGAACATCGGTTTAGAGTTGAGTTTAGTTTCAAATAGTAGGTTCGTAGAAAAGTAGTAGTTTAGCGATAAAAGGTTTGTGTTATTCAGATAGACAGAATTGATAGATTGACTAATTAATTATGTCAGATACCAAACAACAGATAATTGTGAGTGTAATTTAGAGATAGTAGGGCAATAAGGCCTTGAGTTCAGCAGTGGCTACTGATACAGAATTTTATTGGTCATCATTCAAAGCTTAACTTAAAATACATATTATATTTACATATGTCGCTTGTTACCGTCGTAAATATATTTATCATTTAAATACTCGTCCGTTTTATAATATGCTTTTTATATTAACAACAATTACTACCAGTATCTACAGCTTATGCTATTCTTCTTTGAATGAGCTAAGTGGCCAAGCTCTGGTGTCGAGTTTTCTAGCCGCCCGAAGGCCTCTACTATACGACTGCTTGTACTAGGACTAACAGCCGGGACCTACAAATTAACGAGTCATCTGACCCACAGTAGCGCCCAGATTTAAATGCCACATGAAAAAAGGTAGTCTTGTGCATCCAAACACCGTCCGCATCAACTGTTGTTTAGTTTCAATAATCGCGTCAGATCACCTTAGCTAGCCGAGCTACAGGTGCTTCAAAGCTATGCTTTTGGGCAATAATATAGCTGAAGTTGATGATGATAAATAAATTAATTCACTCACCAGTAGCAGTGATAATAATATCAGCATTTCTGCAATAGAATGCTAATTTATCTCTTGGTGTGTGTCTATGGCAGATGGTCACAGTGGCATCCATCCCTAATCCATTATCATGTCTTCTGTCACTGTGAAGCATCATGGCGATAGGCATGCCAACATTCTTGGAACGACCAATTACTACTGCGTTGCGGCCGTGTGTTTCTATGTTGAACCTGTTTAGGAAAGAAAAAAGTTTGAGGTTCATACTTTAAATATTTGTGGGTTAAACAGGCTAATAAGTTTTTAAGCTATTCAATGGGATGAAAGATGAATTTTGAGAAATTTAAATACTTACAATTTTTACTGTAACTTGTTATTTTTTTTACAGTCATACAAAAGTAGGTATTTAATATACAAAAGTAATTAATTTAACTTTAGCACCACTATGAAGTTTAAAAAGGTTTTGCAAGTATGGAAATATTGTGTTCATTTCCATTTTCAGTAATAATGATAAGAGACAATTAAATTAACAATGCAATCCATTTTAGTATTGAATAAAGATAACCCAGTTCTGAGTAGATAACACAAATTTATGCAATGCTGTTCTATAAATAGCTCAAAATAAATTTACTTACTCCCCATGAGGAGTAAATATTGATGAATAAACGAAATAAATTACTTTGGACTTTAAATTAATGAAAAAATATGACAAAATAGTTAGAGACAAAAAGTTAAAGCAAAAAATAGACAAACATAAAGCTAAACCTACCTGTTCAGCATTTCAATAACAGCCAGTGCAGTAGCAGGGACTAACGTAGGCATATCCAAACATAACCTTCCAACATTAACTATATGGAATCCATCCACATCTTTCTCTGGTGCTACTGCATTACAGACTCTTCTTTCATTCATAGAATCTGGTATTGGCAACTGTACTAAAATTCCATCTACGGAGTTGTCTGCATTGAGTTCTTGTATTTCTGCAATAAGTTGCTCTTCAGTTATGTTCACATCTCGTTTTAAAGTCTCGGCGTTGATTCCAACGTATGCAGCAGCTTGTACTTTATTTCTGACATATGTGTGACTTGCAGGATCATCCCCTACTATAATGCACTTGAGTGATGGTGCTCGGTTTCCGCTATTCACCCATTCAGCTATCTTAACCTTCAATTCATCTTTCATTGTAGCTGATAAAGCTTTTCCGTCGAGGATCTTGGCCATTATTCTGTTTGAACAAATTAAAATGATTAAGTATCTATAAATAAAAGCCTTTAAGCTAGAAATAAGCAATGGTAACAAAACTTCAAACCCTGTTAATTTTTTTATGTTTAATAATAGTGTGGTCAATGGTTTTATATTTATAAAAACAAATAAACAGTGTTATTGCAGTATTTATATAATATTTAAATAAGGTGTAATAAGAATGAGATTAACTTGTTACTGTACAAAATAGCTCTATACAAAATGAAACAGTATTTAATTTGTACTAAAGTAAGAAAAAACCTTTTAACTAAAGACCATAAATAATCTAGCAGTACAGCTAGGCAAAGACATAAGTGAAATTATCTACACGGCTGCTACAAATCATAACACAAAATTCTAGCAATAAAACCAAAAAATAAACAATAACTAAAAAAGCAAAGAAAACAGAAGGACAACCAAGGAAAATACCAAAAGCCACAATACACAATCACACTTGAGATTTTACCTGGCCGAGCCCAACGAGTCAATGTAACTGTGGCTTCTCATTGTGGTAGTTAGAACTGTACTGACAAGCCGCAGCGAAAAGATTCGCCTCATCGCTTACTGTTGACGTTCATTAGTTCATTAGGTCAAGCGAACCAAACAATGTTTAGAGATAAAAATCCAATTCATGTTACAATATTCCAACAGACACAAAAAGACCGGATTTAACTGCATTCTGTCAGATTTGAATTAAGAACGCCCATTGCAGGTCAAAAAGTTCAGGTTATATCAGAGTCACAGGCAGAGATGAAGATTTCAACCGCTTTAAACTGCTTTCTAGTAGTAACTTAATTAACTGGCAATTTCCAGTGGTTGATATAAACAAATTAATAAAGATAATTGGCTTTAACCAGAAATTACAGGAACTCTCAGAGATTGCTGGTTTTTTGGTGTCAAAGTACAACAATTTGAGGCCAATAACAAATGAAAAGGCATAAACAACTTTTTACCTCATCAGTAAAATAATATTTGCTCTTCCAAATGAATTTAAACCTTATAATTTTATTAATGTAGGTAAATAGTTTTACTTACATGGGAATGTGAGGTTAGAAAATAACAGATGACAAAATAGCACCTGTCTTATAGAATCTCAAAGAAAGCACTGAGAGAATACGGCTTATTATGAAAACAATTGAAGATCGAATTTTTCATCCAATATCATTGGCTATTGTCATTGATTGAGTTAGCGGAAACGTTTGGCAATTGTTTTCATTTTATGATAGCCACATACATTGGTGTTCTGATGTTACTGTAAATAGTGACGTGGAAGCAAGATCATTGACGCATATTTCTTAAGTTTTCATACAATAACCACGTTTTGTTGACTCGTCAAGATCAAGATGTTTTAACCAAACCAACAATTTTATGACTAGCACATTTTGTTTATAAATCAGATCTGTGGGCATATAATATGAATAAAAATTATCTACGTACACTGATCCAGTTAAGTTCCGATTCAAATAAATTAAAATTAATAAAATAATGAACTTTAGGGCACACAACACAATACAGACTTTTGGTTATTGAATTTTGAGGTTATAATGAAAAACTTAGCAACAGGTGACATTAGACACAGGTGACGTTACATTGTCAATGTCATGGACACAACAATCTTTTATTCATGTTTTTTGAAATAAAAAAAATCATAAGAAATCGTTTACTTGTTTATTATATACCTAGTAATGTACGAAAATATAATAATATAATAAAAATATAATAATGGTAATAACTTTGAGTAATTGTGTATTTACATAAGTTTGTTGTAGAAACCTGTTTAGCAAATTAAATCCCTTTTTTTTTAAATTAGGCGTCTACATGACTGTCTTAAAAGTCCATCCAGACTACAGAAGTAACAAAAATTGCCCAGTTGAAAACTTTGTACTGAGGCGCATAACCCCAAATTTGTGCTATAACACGTCATGGGCTTAGTTAGTATCTCTAGTTTGTTTATAAAAACATCGGCACATAAAATTGACATAAGACATAACAACATAATACCAATAAATTGTGTCTGGTACTTAAAACTATGGTATTTATATATGTAGGTACCTATAAACAGTATCTCAGTAGTAGTACTTATTGGCAAAGATTGTGGGCGCGGCTGTGACGAAAGAGGCAAGACAGATAATGTTTCTCGCAGATACCGGGTGTCAACGGACAGACTTTAATTACCTATAACTCGAGTCGTATGAGATAACGCAACAAAAACATATTGTTACACGTCGTAAGGGTGGGTTTATACAGTCAGGAACCAGCTTCCGCGAATGTGCCAAGATGGGTGGTTCAGTGTACGTTGTGTGAAAGAGTTTTTTTTTTGAGTTTTGAAGTATGGCTTGATTTTTTTAAAGTCTTGATTATGTAAAAAAACATGAGTAGGTAGGTAACTAGGTATTAAGTAGTAACTAAGTTGGTCTTTCAGTAGACTATGTATCATCACAAGTTCTTTTTTAATTTTATACTTATGTATTTATTTTATTCTTAATACTACCTACTCATTAATATTAACCCAGCGTTAAAATGGCCGATAAAATGGTTCCACGCGTAATCGTAAAATACCGTGGTGGGCGGGGCAAAACAGCTACCTATACGCGTGTCCGCGTGGCGTCACATGGTGTGGCACGGCAACGCTTTGTGTTTGTGAGTTTAGTTGGGATAGCAGTATGATTGTGTGCGTAGATGGATCCAAATTCTAAATGGCAATTGTATGGAGCTACTCTTCCGTTTATTCTAGCCACTAACCACTTTTTCTATGAGGCTACCAGATAAATAACAAAGACAGTTTCACTCCTCATAACAGCCAATCGAGTTGTCTATTTATCGTTAGCTTGAAAAATATTTATTATTTCTTAAAACAATAGCTTTTCAAAATTGAACTAAAATTATATTATTTTCGATTTGTTTTTTGCAAAATGTACGAAGCGCTTCTAGGACGTCACGCGTTAGGACACATTTGATTATAATAATGTACCTACACACGATAATGTATGATAGATATACAGTGAGTACTCACCTTTACGGAAAATTAACTAAGAATCTATTGCACGAGTATCTGTGGTAATCAGCTCATGAGATACACGTGATTGAATCTTACTACGAAGTACAAGTTAATATTCTGTGATCTTACAATAATACGTATATCTATGTAAAATTTGGAGGCGCCACTATTGTATTTTACCCAAATTGGTTTGAATAAATTTTAGTTCCTCATTTTTACCACAACCATAATAAATAATTACTGTGGAATATTTTACTTGCGTTTTGAATATTTTAACGCCTGGTTCCCTTTTTTTTCTCTAGCTGCGTTGTTTATTATTAAAGACCCCCAGCGGACGATAGATAAGATAATTATTGCTTATTGTGGTTTATTTTTACTTAGTTTATGTACGTAGGTAATTGCGTCAGCAGTATTTTATCTTTGTTGTACGACGTAAGCATATTGATAGTAACGGGAAAAAACTGCGTTTTAAGGAAACTTAGGTAAAATTGAAAAATATGGTTAACAATCCTAGATTGTACTCGTTGTCGCGATAGTTGTATTGGTAAACGGCCCCATCCCGACCACCATCTTAAGAGGCTCTCGCTAGATGGTTGGATCAAGGGTTGAGGTGGGTCCGCTCGGATTGCGGACAGCGGCCTGGGCGAGGAGAGCAGCGGCAATGCGCGAAGCGGTTCTGCATCCCTGCCCCCGTCGTGAGATAGGACACCGTGCGGTTTTAGTCGGTAGTGACGGCCCCTCTGGCCCTCGAACCCGACATACCCCGCCCGCCTCCCCCAGGCAACTTAATACTTGGATAAATAAATGAATACATGAATAAAAATTATAATAATCTAATTGTATCGGGACGGTTATTAGTTATGTTTAGAAAAAAATGTTAGAAGCTGGATGTATAGTTAACGCATTTTATAATAGACTTTACTTGCCCAAAAAACTCGTCAAATTCTATAACGTAGGGTAACTATGTACTTACAAAAAATACCGATAACAAGCTTAACTAGAATCTTTCGTATTTCTTAACGTTACCATAGATTATTAATTATAATTATACATACCTATAAAATATTATTTTATTTTAATGTTCTTCGTCTATGCTGTTACTAACCCAAAATACACTAATCACAAAATGTTGGTTTAGGTAACACGTGTTTTAATAATTACTCAAAGCACATTGGTGGAAAAATATGAACCAGTTAGGTATTTAAAACATAGTTATCAGTCAATTATTTGTTGTCTATCGCAATTTTGCGGTTACATTTCATTATTTATTGTTGATAAATTATTATTTTGTGGTTGTGATAGTACATTTATTTTGACAATTATTTAATACATAAATGTGTGCGAATAAATAAGTAGACAGAGCAAACACTTAAAGTCGAGTTTAATTTTTAAAATTGAGAAGGGAAATAGTCTTAAAGCAGTGAAGATGAATATCATCCCTCAACAAGATTTTTAAAAGTATCAAGCATCTGAGGCTTCTTGATATCGAGTGGTAAGACATTCCAAAGCCCCACTGCTTGTGCAGTGAAATAATAAATCATTTATTTGAACCATTAGGATATACAAAGCAGATTACATCAGTGTATGATAGTTACAATGTATCCTTATAGTTATGTATTGAAAGAAACTGAGCGTGTTCCTCAGAACTAAGCGAACTTGTATCTCTGAGGAGCAGCTCCCCCAAATGTGATTTATTGCATTTCTTATACAATCTACATACTTTATATTTTAATATTTTTAGATTTTGTTTTAATTTGACAATCTAATTATATTCAAAATAATCGCTAGAAAACGTTTTTTTTCGGCTCAGGAGAAACAGTTAGTTTTGATTGTCGATATGCCTGTTTATAGTAGGGGAGCCCACGATGCTGAATATGTACTTACTCGAGCGCTTGTTCGATTATAATGTAGATATTATAACATGAAAAAAATCTGTATAAGACCTATCTTGTCCTCCGATGGAGGGCGCCACCAGGCACTTTTTAAAGTTTTATAAATGACTGTTTAGCAATGTTTTTTTAAATTATGTTTATCGGCAGATTATAAGTCTCCTAATATGCCTAAATTCTCTCCTTGAAGATAAACCTACAAATTTAGCCATTTACCGTCAAAGTTTGAAAGTTTGAGACCCTCTCACTCCCAAGTGTTACATTTATATTTTAAGTTTTTTTTTAAATACACTTTTATGGACGTTAATAAATTATATTAGCTTAATCTGACAATTTGGAGTATGTCTGCCATACATTTTTTTTCAGCCGTTATCACAGAAGCCCACCAACGGAAAAAGCTTCTATTTTGAGGTACTCAAAAGAGTTTAAGGTGTCTCCCATATCTCTAGATACTACATAAATCCCCTCGTCAGATGGTACTATTAAAGCAGATACTTCAAACTAAGCCGACTCGTCAAGTATCTTCAGATACTCAGCTGATGAGTTAGATGTCTAATTATTTAGTGCTCGTAGCTTGTGTACTAGAACCGCTCACCCGGCTAATATTCAATTAAAAGTTTAAAATTTCCCCCGCCGCCTTCGCAATATTACTCGTTTACGCAACGCCTCGGGAGGGTAAACAATTTAACGATTTTAATAGACTAGGTTTTATTTTTCTCTCCTCTATTTCTTTTTTCAAAGAAATTATCTTCTCTTTGTTCTTGTAGGGAAAATCCGTAAGACTGCTTCAAGCATTAAACAACCTGGGTTGTAGGGCATTTAGTAAAAATATGCTTTTATGATACATAGGCTTTTGCTTTATCGCAACTCACCTGATGTTAAGTGATGTTGCGATCTAGGGTGGAGCGCGCTTGCCTAGAATAAACTGATTCACTCACCCGTTAAAACATTATAGTGTAAATTATATTATTACTAAAACAACAAAAATGTTATAATTTTACGTATATTTTGGCTAATTTTGTGACTGACGTCATGGCTCAGGTCGATTAGCATTATAATTTTTTTAGGTATTTTTTCAAACAAACAAACAAAAATGACATTACTGCCATATAAAATAAAATAAAAAAGCCATTTATTCAATTACACATATACATATTAGAAATTGCAACACTGTACAATTAATTTCCTCTTTGTGAAAACAATATTAACTATATTAAATAGGTTGATAATATTATTATCATATTTACAACATTAGATAACTAGGTTAAACTGTATAAAATATAATTAATATCATTATTCTGTTTTGCCGTGAATGCGCCGTCGTATCTTTGTTAGTTATTTTTCCAGTCCCTAGTCTTCTTCTTCTTCTTCGTATGAGCTAAGTGGCCAAGCTCTGGTGTCGAGTGTTTTGAAGCCGCCCGAAGGCCTCTGAACCCTGGTATTAACCAAAGTTTTCTGTCTCTTGGTAGTCGTCACCATTCCTGGCCATGTCCCTCCGAAAACAAACCTACTATGTAACTCTCCTATAGCAGCCTAATTAATAAATGTTACTGAAAAAACTTTATTCAATTCATTCATTCATTCAATATTTAAGAGCTGGGCTGTTGTCTGTGGAGTTTTTTCCAGGTAGTTCTGTCTTCGGCCAAATTCTTGACCTCCCTATACGACATGACTTTCGCCTTCTCCTTAATTTGGTCTAAATATGATCTTTTAGGTCTTCCTCTTCCTCTCCTGGCTTCTATCTTTCCTTCTACGATATTTTTAATGAAATTGTCATGTCGTATAAGGTGGCCAACCATCTTTCCTCTTCTGTTGTCTATTGTATTTATTATGGTTCTTGGTTCTTGTACTAGGCAGAGTACCTCTTCATTAGTTTTCTTATTCAATCTCTCTATCAACTCTTTATTCAATATTTGATCCTAATTCTATACCATGATTACCAATTTCTTCTTCATGGTCAGTGTTAATGGGTATATTCTAACAACTAGATAATATGAAAAATATGCTTACTCTACTTAGATGCTTGTTTTACCTAACTTTTAACGGTGGTTCAAACTACCTTGCACATATTGAGGTCGACCTGTGTACACTAAGCTGTTTTTAATGTCATTTTAGAGCATGGAATGGCGGCTAAGTACTGAAATTAACGAAACATACAACAGAGACTTGAGAGTTTACTGAAGTTTTGCATTTAAGCAATAGACGAGTGTCTACAATGGTTTAAGTGTACGTATATTATTTTTCACATACGGCTGGTTAGCCCCATACTAAACCACAATATCTAGCTTGTATTATGGTTGCTTACACAACTCATATACTACATAATGTACATACACATATGTTATATCGATATAAAATATATTTAATACCCAGACCGATAGTTGACAAACTTAGTCCATCACAAATGTTGGCCGTGCCGGGAATCGGACCCGGTACCCTAAGCTTGGGAATCCAGCATGGTAACCATTTTACGCCAACGTTCCTAACCGATAACAAATGGTTAACCTTAAGGCACGTTTGTTGGACAGCTGGATCTATTTTCGTAATTATTGCGTTTTCCATCGCCATGAGAAAGATAAGATGTAATGGCTTAATAAATTAACACAGTTGCGTCGAAAATTAAAAATGTTCAATGTTGTATAGTATTTTCTAACCTACCTTCAACATAACTATCAAACTGCTCTGAACAATATTAATGACTTTCTCTAATAAATTAATAAAGTTGGAATCGAACAAAAGCAAAAGGCAATCTTGTTTCAATTCCAATTAAAAATAAAAAAGTCGCAAAAAAAAACTCGCAAAGAACGTAATTCCCGAGAAAAACACCAGTGACAAAGAAGTTCAATTTTTAACGAAATTAATTCATCGAGTTCAATAACTAAGTTCTTTTTTTTGCTTTTTAATAACTTTTGTTAATTAGTTACTTTTCAAAGAGTTTTTCAAGTACTTTGTGAACTTTGGATAAATTGATCTTGTTATTCATTAAGCATCGTTAGAAACTGTTGTTGACCTTTCATTTTGGTGTTTACGTAAGTTATACCAGCTAACTGTGGCCTACGGCAGTGCTCGCGTTTTATTCGTATTATGAAGGTTGATGGTAATTTTTGAACACCGTATCTTTCAAAAAATGACCATCATCCTTCGGCCATTTATTTAATACAGCAAAAAACATCTTACATTACCATCACCATTTATATAAATTGGTATAATATAATAGGCTGCAAATTATAAAAAGAAATAATAAATAAATCGTTTATTGAGGCAAAACATACATTCACATATCAAGACATTCATCATTATTAGATATATTTTGAACATTACATTACAATTTTTTTATTTTTTTTGTATGTACACAAAGTTTGTATTTTAACTTAACAACGGTTTTGAAATAAATATTATATTCTATTCTATTACCTTAAAAACCTTGTATCATAAATTATTAATACAATCTTTGTTTTCTATGTATAATGTGTATTTATGTATATGGTGGCTGAATTGAAGCAAGGCAGTACTTTGAATAATTGATAAGTCTGTCCGATGAGGCTTCTGGTATGTCTGCCTATTTTATTTCAATCGAATACAGACACGCAAAGGTCTTTACACTTGTTACCAATTTGTTATGTACCTATACACCTAATAGGTATCTATATACGGTTGGTATGATTATTGATCAACAAAATATCATCATCATCATCAGCTCTACCCACTGCTGGGTATAGGCCTCTTCTCTCTTATGCCAGTATCTGCGATCTTTTGCTCCACGACCCCAGAGCGTGCCCTCAATGGACCGGATGTCGTTGATCCATCTGGCTGGTGGTCTGCCTATAGGTCACTTTCTATCTCGTGGAAGCCATTTAGTGGTTATTTTGCTCCATCTATTGTCATGACGTCTGGCAACGTGTCCTGCCCAGCGCCACTTGAGTCGCGTAACACGGTCCCCCACGTCAGTAACTTTCGTCCTGCGTCGGATTTTCGTGTTACGGACTCGATCTTTCAGGCTGATGCATAACATGGACCTTTCCATTGCCGGTGGCAATTCCAGCGGGCAACATAATATATATCATTTAATAAAGTAATAAAGAAATAAACTTTATGCAATAAAAAAGTCAATAATTGTAAGTATGTCAAAATATTAAAAATTAATCAAATATCTTCCCCTACTCACCCCTGGTGCAAAGGTGTCCATCACGCTCGCTTCATTACCGGGCTGAATAGCTATGGCCAACTTCTGCACTAAGAACGACCCGGAGCGGGAGTCACCGGTAATGTTATTAAAGATATTAAAACAAATCTTTTTTTTTGTAGGTAATGATTTTACCTAGAATCGTTATAGCGTATTATTTCATTATTGTTAACTGTTGATTTTATATGAATTCTACTGCTGCACGACTGGAGCTTCGCTGAAATATGTTTGGTACAAAAGCATAGCATAGCATAAGCAGCCCACTATAAGTTCCCACTGCTGGGACTCGGGGCCTTTTCTCACGAGGAGAGAGATATAGGCCATAATCCACCGCAACAAGTGCGGGTTGGCGGATGATACACGTCTTCGGATATTGTGGTCCTCAAACATGCCGGTTTCCTCACGATGTTTTCCTTCACCGTAAAGCGAGTGCAAATTCACACTTAACTTGAAAAACAAGTCATTCGTGTGGGGCTGGGATCGAACCAGGGGCCGTCTGATTGAAAAGAAGACATTATTACCACCGTACCAACAAAAGCACCTTACACCTTACATTCAATATTTGCCATATGTCATCGCCTTAAGAACACACTTTCCCATATTATTTTAACCTTTATTTCAAAAGCCACCCGCTTCTATCCAGAATTCCAATGATTTCAGCGAATTTAAATTATCCTACGTCGGTTATTTAACTCAAACACTTACAACTCATAACTTGCACGTTAGCTTATATCGTCCCCGTAGAGCGAAAACTCACTAAGTCGGAAAATGGCCAAAATGAGTTATTAATGTCACTAAAACAACTTTTTTTTTCTCTGAATATCTGTTTGACAATCAATTCTGTAGCTGTCTTAGTTTCCAAGTTACGGAGTGTGAAAAGTGAATAAATCTTGTTTTATGATGCAGCCGGGAAATGCGAGAAGTCACTAATATTTTTAATTACTTTATAGAATTCAAATCTTATGAATTCTTACGCATTTTGTTAAAATAAAATCACTATTATGATCTAGTGACTTTTCTAATTCAACAGTTTGTTTCGATACTCGAATGCGAAAATTAACTAACTCGGGATAGTGACTGCTTACTCTTTACTGTTAAATGATTATGTAAAATACAACCACAGCGAAAAATTATTATCTCAACATAAACACTTCTTCTATGATAAAAATAGTTTAAGATAATGATTGCAAATATTAATTAAAATAGTTTAGTTATTATTTGTATAAGTTCGACGTGGGTCGTTACATTTAGTTATATGTCGCTCCCGAGTTAGTGACTTATTCGCGGGCAGAACGCCGCGTGCGTCGCGTGGTTACTTTCATATAACCCACCACACTCCGCTCCTTTGTTGGCTGAAAGCTGCTGGGACATTTTGTCCGATGACAGTGTTAAATAAGAAAAATACGTATCTTGTCACAGGCACGCAGAACCAAAAATCTAGTAGAAGAGTTGAGTTCAATAAATAAATATTAGGACTCATTTCACACACGGCAGGTTAACCCCATACTGAACCATTTTTAGTTCGTGTTATGGTAGCTAACACAACTGACATACTACATATACATACATATATATTTTATAGGTATAGATACATATTTAACACCCAGACCCACAACCAATAAATTGAGTTAATCACAAAGATGTCGGCCGGGCCGGGAATCGAGCCCGGTACCTTCTGGTTAGCAGTCCGGCATGGTAACCGTTGCGCCAACGAGGTCGTCTCAGTTCTTCTTCTATTCGAATTTTCTCTGACTCTAGCAATCCATGGTTTTCCGACAGCGAAGATGATAAGCGTACTAATAAGAAAAGACGTGTGTACGAGTATGTTGCAACGTCGTCTAGTGAGACGACGAGAGCGATAGTGACGATTGTCAGAAATCAAACTTGAAGAAGATTGATCGTAGCGATGATGATAAACCAACCTCAGGTGCCTATTTTACCGTCTTGCAATTCTAATTTAGCAGGTATTTACACTATAGGCAGTCAAGATTCAACAGAGCAGCCAATTACAAATGCTGCTAAAAATAATGAACCTACGCGTTGGAAGAATGTGAATGTGATCCTAGCAAGTGGAAAAAAATACAGCTAAGTCTAACAAACAAAACTGTTTGCCTTATTTGGGTAAAAAGTAACCTAAACCTATGAAATGCTTCATTGAATACCGGTATCAGTACCATAATAACTTTTCTGACGAAGACAGATATAGGATTTGTCAAACATACTAGCAAATTACCGGTTTCAAATCACAAAAACAACTTTTACTTCAAAAAATGGTGGCTCAACCTTTAAAAACTGTGAAAGTTGGTATTCGTAGCCAAAAAAACCGATCTGCTGCTACCTATGAATATTATTTTGATAAAAATGATACTTAGATACGCGTCTGCAGAGATTTTGTCCTAAAGACATTGTGTATTTCAAATGGATCTGTCATTGAAGCCTTAAAATATAAAGACGAGCTAAACCTCCTCATGAAGCATAATGTATAACATGGTATGAGATTAATGGCAAAACAGGCAGTGTTGAAATTGCCAGAATCATAAATTGGTGGTTTACTCAGATACAAAAACCTAATTAAAGAAATCACTATGTATATACATGTGCCAGGCAACATATAATAAGTATAACGGCGTATTTGGTACATTTAATACAACGAACGGATGCAAATCTTGAAGTAATCGAACAAAAATGTTTAGAGAGTGGTCACACCCATTTGGAAGTGGATTCTATGCACAGTGCTACAGAGAGAGAACAAAGACACACCCCTGAGTATTCTATTAGATGTTCCACTAACTACAAGAAAGAGGAGACAGTAAATATTTTTGCACAATAAAACAATCCTACTGTTATGGGGCCAACTAAGTTTTAGTAAATCAACAATATTCTATAAATATGCTACATACACTACACTGCTACTATTTAATCATCGAAATCAATCTACTTCGTCTTCGCCATCTTCAGTAATGTCTGGCTCCCGAAATCTATTACATCTTTGCTTGTGGGTAAAGACATACCAGACATTTAATTCTTTTGGAATTATGCCTTTGTCAGATAAATTGTTCAGGTTGTTGTTCTGGTCCTTCTTCTTTGCCTCTGAAATGGTCAGCGGCGAAGAATATGCTTGTGATATTATATGTATTTTATATATTATAGGTATTTTATTCTTTTATCAGTTCTTCTTTTGGAAAAAGTAGTAGTACAAACATACTACTTGATTTTGATGATTAAATAAAATCTTTTTTTATCTATTGTATCTCCCGTTTTGTGTTTCGTTGCAGTGTAGTGTATGTAGCATATTTATAGAATATTGATGATTTACTAAAACTTAATTGGTTTACATTAGGATTTTATTATGCAAAATTGTTTTATTATGCAAAATTATTATAAGAAACATTTTTGTTAAAGGGTCTGTATTATATACAACTCACGTTTTGTACACCTAGCAATTAGGTCCATATCACCTAACTTGAGATGTTTTCTTAAAAATAATTTTATCACTATGGAAAATTCACTAACTCAGGGCGAAAATTAACTATTTCGTACTTAGCTCAAGTGGTTTTAAAGAGAACAAATAATTAACTTGTGTTTTCTAAGCTTCCTAGTAATTACTCACTTTTTATTTGATACTGAAATGAAGTTCATATAATAATATAAACTTTAATATATTACCTTCTAAATAAAACTCAAAGAATAGAGATATGCACTGCCATACTAAAGTTACAGAATTTTGTATTTTCCAAAACTTTAACGCTCATTATCTCAAAACAGGTTTTTAGGACTTAGTGACTTTTCGCTCTACGGGGACGATATACATATTAACTCGGGAATATTATATTTGTGCAGGGTTCAAATGATATTCATACAAACTGAACGGTGTATAAATTTGCGTGGTAATGTTTCTTGGTCTCGCAAAGTCTTGAAGCTAGAGGTACTGTGGTAATTAATATAAGGATTCATTCAAAAATATGATGTATTAGCTGACCCGGCAAACGTTGTTTTGCCTCACTAAGGGGTATGAAAAATAGATAGTGTAGCTTATATGACACGTTCGTAGATTTACCATAAGCAGCGCCATCAGCTATTAATTACTTACTCAACCCAGTCGAAAGGTATCGACATCTGTTAGAATCAGTGGATCTGTTAGAATCAGTTTGGAGTTAACAGATAATTGTGACTGTCAAATAATAACAGACATTAATTAGCAATAAATTTAAATTGCGACTATAATTTGAGATTTAAACTATCCTATCTCTCAAGTTAAAACGAACTGCACATGGTGTGCGAATTTCATTATAATCGGCTATGTGGTTTAGGAGTCCATTGAGGACAAACATTGTAACACGAGATTTATATATATTAAGATATGTCGGAGAATGAAAAGGAAATTCTCATCGACATCATAACCATTAAGGGTAACAGTCTTGGTGGGCGTCATTAGAGTTAAGTCCGAGCACAAAACAAAATAGTCAATTTCACAATATTCAATTTAGGTTTTATCACACTGTAGGCACTTCACAATACTTTCGGATTGAAAATCAGTAGCTAAGACCAAGCAGTGGGTTCAGGGTTCCAATCTTCTCGATGCACATGCTCGGCTCTGATTGGTCAATAGATACGATTGATCAATAGCTCTGATTGGCTGTTTACAATACATCCTTTAACTACTCCTTAATAAACAAGGCTTTATAATTTAGCAAAAACGAAACTACAAAACAAATTAAATCTAATCAAAGTTTTTGAAAGTAATTAGAACGTAAACAAAATAACATTAGAATTAAAACTAGTAATCCGATTTATAGCACCCTCCGATACGGCGCTAGTGTAATGTAGAAGACAGATGGCGCTGTTCACTCTCCGACATATATTTAAAAAGAGATAGATTCTTTATAGCCTGTTTACGTGTAGCGCATACAATCTAAGCTAGACTAACTTACTAAATTCCAGTTACGTGCTATGTCACAAAAACGTTCCACGTAAGTCAACGTCAACGGTTTGATATGTTTACGAGATTTTATAATCTTTATATATATAAATCTCGTGTCACAATGTTTGTCCTCAATGGACTCCTAAACCACTTAAACGAGTTTAATAAAATTCGCACACCATGTGCAGTTCGATCCAACTTGAGAGATAGGATAGTTTAAATCTCAAATTATAGTCGCAATTTAAATTTATTGCTAAATATTGTCTGTTATTATTTGACAGTCACAATTTTCTGTTAACTCCTTGATTCTAACAGATGTCGATACCTTTCGACTGGGTTGAGTAAGTAATCAATAGATGGCGCTGCTATGGTAAATCTACGAACGTGTCATATAAGCTACACTATCTATTTTTCATACCCCTAAGTGAGGCAAAACAACGTTTGCCGGGTCAGCTAGTATATAAATAAGTAATTAATCTATTTTTAACATCAAAAGCTTAGGCTAGGTACTATTGAAATGAAGTTCAAATTTGATGAGAGCGCACTGGTGCTCGAAATATCAAAATCCCAAATCAAAATTATCCATCAGCAGCAGACTGTTTCAAAAAGATCAACCTTTTCATTCAACCGCCATAAACCGGCCAGTTACAGATAAACCCACCGCCTGATATGAAACTTTGGATAACGAATAACTCTAGATATGGCATTACTAATAACTTACTTTGGAGGCACGAGCATAATAGTTTTATGATCTAGTTTTTAATTTTGCGTTAATCGATTGATTCTCATTTTGAAGTCAGAGTGCCGCACTTTAAGGTAGTTTAAAAACTAGTTAGTTTAAAAACTTTAACACCATATCTTTTTAGGACTGACACAATGAAGATGAAGAAAAATGTAACAGCGACTTTTAAACCCTGAATTCTAAGCCTGTATGCTAATTTTGACTATGAGTATCTGTATCTCAGAAATAAAGATAGTATATATGTATGTATGTCTTCACACACGACATCTAGTTTTGAACAATATAACTAGCTCGTTTAATAAATAAATGCTAATACGCAAATATTGCCTTTAATCATAGACAAAAGTATATATTTTTTATCTCTGCTTTAATGTTTTGTCGATAAATACTTTTCCGAGTGCAAAAAAAAGATTGTACTGAACTTTGACATGCTTAAACTGTCTACATCGGATCCTACAGAACAGAAGAGAGCAGCAAGTATCACCCAGTTGGCATACAATTATATGTTACAAGGCTTTTTACGGGTATTCGTGATGTCATTCAAAATTTCTAATCAGAATGAATGAATGTTATTTATTTTACAGTAAGTCACAAAGATGGATGAGAGCAGCGCAAAACCGAGATGACTGGCGTACAAGAAGAGATGCCTATGCTCAGCAGTGGGCGACTACGGGCTGATAATGATGATGATGATGAAGTCACAAAGATATTACATTTCACTTATAATACTAAACTTCAAATTGGAATCGTCAAAAGATGTCATTACAATAAATACAATATTTCTTAGCTGTAAAGGGGCCTTGTCATACAAAATAAATAGTTAAATTCAATTCAAGTAAAATAAATAAAAATAACTAATTAATAGACTACATACTAAATAACAAAGGTAAATTACCAGTTCTAGTTTCGTCAACTCTATGTCTGAAACTGATTTAATGAATGAACGAACGAACGAATGAATGTCTATTCAATCGTGAACGTAACGTTGGGAATCATGTTCACTTCACTGGTTTTATTAGTCCACTGTAAAATGTTGAACTTTTATGCAGGAGTTGTTTCCGAGGGGGGTAGTTCATAATGCAGTTAGTTGGCGCTGATTTGTTGAGCTAGTTCAAGTGTGCTTTGTTTTTGTGTTGTTTGGAAATAGTAATAAATTTGTTTGAATTTTAATGGAAACTGTGAGTGGGAAATTAAAGCAAAAACCCCAAACTAAATAATAAAAGTGATAAATACTAAATAATAATAAAATACTTAATAATGATAAATACTAAATAATAATAATAGTGATACATTTGTTTGAATTTTAATGGAAAATGTGTGTGGGAAATAAAGCAAAAATTCCAAACTAAAGTTTAAGCATAAATATTGAATTAACCAGGATTTGACAAAAACTTCTTTTGAGATCACACATAAGAAAACTAATCTCCTATACTAAATCACACCTGTAGTGCCTGTAGCTCAGCTAACTAAAGTGATCCGACGCGATCACAAAGGTTAAGCAACGGTCTATACGGACAGGTTTTGGGTGGGTGGTTTGATGGGTGGACAAGACTCTCTTAAAAAAGTAGAATTTTTATCTTGAAACTACCGTTGGTTGGATGCCACGTTAAATTGTATGTTGTTGCTGTAGCCCGGCTGTTGTTAGTCTTAGTACAAGCAGTTGCTAAGTAAAATTAGCGGCCTTCGGGCGGCTTGAAAACTCTCGACACCAGAGCTTGGCCACTTAGCTCATACGAAGAAGAAGAAGTATAAATAACACGTTTCTATATACTATGTGTTGCGGAGCGCTCTTTCCATATCAAGTGTTACCACTACAAACATTATAAAGAGAGTAAAATGTAATCCCCTACTACATAGTGGTGGGGCCGGGGCGTAACTCTAAACTTTTGATAAAAGCTGCGAGACACCGATACTAAAACTCTTCTTTATAGACCACGATTCGATATAAAGTCTTTAAGTTTAGATTCAAGTACAGAAAACATTTACAATATTTACTATAGCCTATTTAAAAAAAATATTACGTGATATTAAAATAAAACATATTGGAAATTAGAATTAATTGCGAATTGAAATACTGCAATTAAAATCTATTTAAGAAAGAAAGATATTAAATCGTTGGTAAGTTATTAGAATTAAATGTAACTCTAAATTTTTGCGTTTTGTGCAGTAATACATTTCTAGTAGTAGTAAATAAAGTTTTGTAAATAAAACGAGACCCCTTGTTTTATTTTTTAACATTTTTATTGCTATTAGTCACGCCTAGCAATAAAAATGTAACAAAAATACTACAAAAATACGCTACGACGCTTAGATTTCGAGTCGTGTTGTGTTGAAATCGTATTCTATAAATGTAAGTTAGCCAGTGCCTTATGTCGCCTCAATGGGGGTATCATTTTATGAGGATGGGTATAAAAAGTATCGGGTAGGGTATTTGAATAAAGGTTACCTTTGGGTAATTTTAGAAGGGTTGGAGTAGCCGAGGTGGGAAGCAGTATGTGGGAAGTACTCGTGTAGGTATAACGAATATGTACTTAGGAGTTAATAATTGTATTGAAGTAGAAATATTTTTGACTAGCTGCGCCCCACGATGTTACCCGCGTTAATACAGGATTAATTAGGTTAATCCGGGATAAAAAGTAGCATAAAGTATAAGCAGCTGGGACTCGGGGCCTTCTCTTATGAGGAGAAAGATGTGGACTATATCCACCACGCTGGCCAAGAGCGTGTTAGCGGGTTGACACACGACTTCGGATATTGCAGTCCTCAAACATGCCGGTTTCCTCACGATGTTATCCTTCACCGTAAAACTAGTGCAAATCCACACATAACTTGAAAAACAAGTCATTGGCGTAGGGCTGGGATCGAACCAGGGGCCGTCTGAATGAAAAGCAGACGTTTGCTCAATAATTGGTGATGTGTGAGTCGGTCTTGCGA
This sequence comes from Mellilla xanthometata, assembly GCA_035578125.1. Classification (NCBI taxonomy): domain Eukaryota; kingdom Metazoa; phylum Arthropoda; class Insecta; order Lepidoptera; family Geometridae; genus Mellilla; species Mellilla xanthometata. The sequence continues at coordinate 3,527,937 of JAPUBQ010000015.1, read as the reverse complement.
ACGAAGGGTCCCGTACCATTATCTATTTTTAAGTTATTTTGTAAGCTATCATAACTAAAGATTTTGTAAGTATTTCAAGCGTCCACTAGATGTTTTATTAAGATCGAGAAAACAAAATGCGCAAAATATCACTTTTTTACTGGAAGCTCTTCTTAAATATTTATTATATTCTGTTTTTAGTGCTTGTAGTTAGCAGCAACAAAAATAAAGTATCCATAAACATTTCCACTGTCTAGTTATGACAGTTCATTTATTGTCATAATACTGACATTTGATACAGCCTGGTGCGATATGGACAGCGAAGTCTTAGTAAGGGTCCCGTTCGTACCTACTCTTAATATACGAAACCCTAAAAATAAGGAAATAAAAATCTACGCAATGATGGCGATTCAGCGGCACACACGACTAAACTAAATTTAAAGAAGCCCCGTCTCTATTCGTCTTAGGTGGCCAGAAAGAGACGGCACGTTCTGAACCACACACAAAACAACTAAAATCACGTCAAATATGAAAATGTAAGCGGTTTTAGAGCGCACCCAATTGTATCAGCTCTAAATCTGACGTGTTTGACGTGATTTTAGATGTTTTGTCTATGGTTTAGATAGTACCATCTCTTTTTGGTCATTAATGACGAAAAGAGACAAAGCTACTTTAAATTTAGTTTAGTCATGTGTGCCGCTGAATCGCCACCAATGGGCCTTTTGCCTCAGTTTCCAGGAAACTTACATTTAATGTCTAGTGAACAACAAAAAATAAAAACAGTTTATCTGGTAGGGGTGTAATTAGTACATAGTATAATTACAGGCACGGCTGACCGATTCCAGGGAAATCTTGGCTGTGTTCCTGCAATTATGGCTGGGTTTAACTGCGACCGAGCGGGATCCAATTACCGGTGCAAAGTAGAAGAGATCTTGTTCATTTGCGTTAGAAAAATAAATTGAGTCAAAGAGCAAACGCTATAATGCGACAACTACATTTATAATAAGCGAAGTAATGTATAAAAAAATAAAGTCTACAAAAAACATAAGTAAAGTACTGAATACAACTATCGATTTTTATCGACTAAACTCATCTTTTCATGTTACTAATATTATAGATAGTAGATGAATAATTGTGTAAGTGTGTATGTTTGTTAAAACGGCAAACGGCTAAACTGATTTCGATAACATTTGGTGCGGAGATAAGTAAGATCCTGGACTGAAGATGAAAACATGGGCCACTTTTTATCCCGCACTAACGCGGGTTTCTATGCGGGACGCAGTTAGTGGTTTATGTGTTTACTTACAAAATGAATTCAGCAGCTTTTTTTGGTGTAGTTTTTGTATGCCGTGTTAAAACTTACGTAAGTAGGTATCAACACGGCATAAATTTTACTCGGACGTTAGTAAAGTAATAACTAACGAAATAAATTCAAAACGCTTTCGCCTTTAACTTGAATGCGTTACGGTTCAGAGATTCGACTATTTGTGCATTTTCATAGTTGACTGCGGGTCAGGTGGATATGCAAAAACGTAACCATCTTCTTGCGTACCCAGTCGAGTATAAATTAATAAGAAATACTGCTCCACTTTCATTTGATTATAACTCCAGCACCTGCAATTCTTTGACTTTCTTCTCCTTTACTACGACGTGACATTCAACTATGTAATTTTTTGTTTCTGGACTTTTTTTAAACATGTTTCAGTCAAATACATTTTAATTTGATAGTATCATCTGCATGCTGGACATAAGCATTTAGTAGCATTTATTTTTTATGTTTTTTTTTCTACTTGTGCTAGCCTAGCTATAATTGCTATTAGCAATAAACCGTCACTTGAAGCTTTTTGTATTATTTTTGATCCTGTTTATTTATGTTTGAGTGAAAAAAAAAAAATTTATCTGTTGAAACACAGTGTATGCTAATTTACAGCACCATTAGTTTAATTTAATATTGTGTATTTGTTATTTAAGTGAATAAAGAATTTTTATTTGTTATCTATTTCAAAATCTCTAAAATCGAAACGCCTAAAAATTTAGCAGCCGTCTTACAAAATCGTGTGCTGTTTCCTATACTTACTGTTATCTGAGAGTTCAGGTCACTGGTTAGAGTAAGTCCACCTCTGCTTTATGATTTGTGAAATTTACTCAGCGCCGACCGTACTAAAGTTATCGTGCTTGGTGGAACATGGGGCCTTGGCAGTGAGACCCGACTGAGTTGAATTTTAAGAAGTTTACAGCATTTACGACCGAAAACGGGCCGCTTGGATTGAAATTTGATACTTTGTCGATTGAATATGGCGTGGGAGTTTTTGGGAAATTTTACACTTTACAGATAGGCATTTGATAAGAAAGGCGCGTAACCACACGGGTAAGCGACCCTCTGACTTAAGATGGAGCATGCCTAGTCTGGAATGACTGGCTCTCAGGGAGGCTGTCGGAACAAACTGTTACGTGCTTAGCGACAGATTTTTCAACTTGAGGTTGGTTGCTAGCTAGGCTAGCATTAGAACTGCCTATTTTTATTAATAAAGAAAAAGTAGGCAATAATCAATAAATGCTTCATTTTGACCGTGCTGGTATTTCACTCATAATACAAACTAGAAATGGTTTTGTATGGGGCTAACCAGCCTGTGTGAAGTGTGTAATATTAAAAAAAAGCTATGAAATTTTTACAAGTTATAACAGAGTGCACATGTTTGTGCTTACAGTAGTAAGCGCTTCTATGTTGTTATTTTTGTTTCAATAAATCTATTTATCTATCATTACAAGGAGGTCAATATTCCGTGTAAACTGTAGAGTCTAAGTATATATATCCAGTATCAACAAAAAGGTATTCGTAGACTACACTAAACTAGCACCTAGATAAAACTATACAAGATACGTGACTGAAGAGCTCGAAGCCCGCGGGTAGTACGAGATCCCTCCAACTTATCTAAGGAATCCGATCGGGAACGTTCAACTTTGATTTTATAGTTTGCTTCTCAACTTTAGTTTCAGATAGAATACTTGTCAGTATTTTTGTGAAGAACATCGGCATCATACAACACAAGAAGTGTGAAAAGAAATTTTAGTTTTTTTTTTTTTACAATTTGCAACTCCATTAAGGGCTCGCTTTCCTCAAATGTATCATGTATGTGTAAATAAATTTAATTTTAATATTTAATTATTGTAAGTTGACTTGCCTAGTACGGCGCGATGTCTTGATGTTTATAAATGATGTGATTTAAGATTAATTGTATTTAAAACTATATATAATCTAAAAAATCAGTGCCAGTGGGAAGAGTACCTAAAATGCCAGCCGAGTTGTCTCTTGTACATTATTATTTTTATATTGTTTTAAGTTAATAATGTAAAGACTTTAAAATAAACCATAATGCGAGATAAGTACAACCAAATGGATTATTTATTTATTTATTGAATTTAATTTAACACGGTACATAGACCAATTACATTAATTAAATATTAATAGCATACATCTTATAACAATTGTGTCATACTTGTAGATAAATCATTAGTTTCTTTAAATTAAGACAATAATAATTACATTACATTTAACTAAGACAATTCCCCAGCCCCAAAAGGCCGATGAAGGCCGACATTCAGAAAAAACAAATACTATATGAATAATGTTTTTTGTTCTTTCCAGCTCAGACGTTTGAACTTGTTGACAAAAATAATAATAAAATAATTTAAATTCTACTACAATCACGTTTTAGATAAGAATAATGTTCGAATGTCTGTGAATACCAAAACTCAAAATTTATGTAAGAAAGAGGCTTTAAAACTCTCTACACCAGAGTTTGGCCACTTAGCTCATACGAAGAAGAAGAAGAATACTCAAAATAATAGTGTAAGAATACTTCAGACATTAAACTATTACTGGCAGGTATCTATGTGTTAGAAAGTCACGTCAGTTGTATAAAAGCTTTCCCGTGTATCAAAAGTTGAACTGAACTTCCAAGTTAGAGGTAAAAACAAGCCTTACTATTTTCCTCGGTCATTTTCAACTTCGTGATCCGACTACTTTACTATCTGAAATATTGAAGGGCTTGTTAATATTTCAACTGGTCTAAAGTGGTAAAAAATATTAATATTTTATTTAGACTGACACTGATACATTAGGTGACTAGCCGAGCTACAGGCGCTACAAATAAATAAACGCGATTCAGTCAATAAAATATTTAAAAATCTCTTCCTCTTGCTCAGTCATTAGTTTTTAAAAGTGAGAGAATCTTAAATTTCTAAAGTTTTGTTCTTTCTTCTTGAACTTAGGCTATACCGCCAAGCAACATTTTAAAACGTCTGTACAAATAAAATCAACAAATGAAATCCAACGATTTTAGTGTAAATTCAGCTTTATAGCAAATATTTAACTACGTGCTGGCATTAATTTAATTTTCAGCTCCTAACTATTTGCTGGACTGCAGCTGCTGGTATTTGGTGTAAACTAGAGGTGTGGTTTATTTGGGAGAGTTTGTGAATTAAATAAAGGTAAAATGATATCAATTATTATTTTCAAAATTTGTACAATTCATAATCAAATGTGACACGTTGAACGCCATGCTAAAAATTTAAGTGTTCAAAACAATTACAATTTTTAAAATACAATTAATTGTTTTGTTTTCTTTTTTGCTCGTATCTTAGTTTGTAGTTGTTAATCCTGAGCTAGACTGAGGGGAGCAGGCAAAGATGCGCGGTCAAGCCTTGGCATTTAATTGGTATATTTTTTTTTTGGCTATACAATAAGTTATGAATTCAAAGGGAGACTCTTTGTAACCTATTTATGCGTTTTATTTTATAATATCTATTACTCAATATTAATAAACTATTGGTAGTAGGTACAATGCCTTCGTATTAACTTTATTAATTTGAATTATTTTCATTTCCTTATTTGTTTTGCAGATGCAGATGCAGTTTTCCACGGCAGAGCATGTAACTAAACAAGTTCGTAACAATCTGGTCAAAGTTGATAGTATGGACTGTTTGATTCTCAAAGAGCACCACACTGTTAGGTGCTAGGTTTTCAACTTTGGAGTGGTAACTGACCAGGCGGACTCTAGTTTTTTTTTTACAATAAATCGATGGCAATCGACATTATGATCTAATGTGGCTTACCCAGAAAAAAATCGGTTCACTTTTGCTTTGAAAACCGCCAGATTGTTATGTAGCTTTCAGGGAACAGGGATACAAAGAATTCCGCACCTTCGCGGTTCGCACAATGAAGGTGGAGGCAGACCGTTTAGTACGCGCCTTTGGAACCTCCACGGTATAATGCTTATGTAACAAAATTTTCTTCCCCATGTCACATCTCTAGGAACATTTGGCCAAGGTAATCCAGCGAGCACATATAACCGGCGTCCATACTTCTAATTAATTTCTCGACGACGACGTCCATGGCTTGGACTGTAAACTTGTTACAATAATTATTACCACGACAGACGAGCTGGCTTGAAAACTGTTGGGATTTGATGAATATTATAAATAAATAGTATTTAATGTTTGTATAACCAGCTATCACTTAAGTTTGCTTTGTCGGTATTGAGTGCGGGCGCGGCCGCCATATCGAGCGTACGTTGTCTATGTTCCTGCCCTTGAGAATGACACACTGATTGTGCTGAAACATGTCAGAAACATACCGACTAAATAAACGTAAGTGATAGCCGCTTATACATACATTATTAAAATATGCCTTACGAATGTTTTAACAAAGCAAAATATTATTTTACAATAAATTGCATTTAATATTCATAGATATTTTTTAAAAAGTCATTGTGAAATTATACAAGTAAAACAAGAAATCCATCGCAAGTCATATCCCAATCACTGCATTGAGTAGACTGCAGTGTGACCGTCCCTAGTAGCAGATTTCTTTTTTTTTTCTTACATATTTTTTACATAAAGTTAGCTTCGAACAAAATAAATAGAGAAATAAACGCATTGTGTAATTTAAATTAGGATACGAATACAAAAAAAAAATGTTTTTTTATTTTCTTTTTTACGCTCAAACAGCTGAACCGTTTTAGTGAAAATTTGGTATGGGACCAGGAAGACTATGATTTAGGCTACATTTATCTCAAATTAACGTAGATAATAAACCGAATAGTTACTTTTAAATATGTAACTTCAATACAATACAATACAATAATTTATTGATAACTCCATGTTACATGTCTTCGACTCTTGTTTGTCTGAGACTATAATTATGTACGAGTAGCATATGTGTAAGTCTTGAGTATCAGCGGTACTGATTACTATACCGACATACGGCAATTAATCTAGGTCTGTGAAGTTCTTTGATCTTTAAACAATAACAAAAATGCATTTAAGTACCTACTCAGTTGAACAACTTTTATAATCCCTGAAACTCGCTCGTCTGCGAAAAATATACAACTCATATACCTAATTAATAAGCACTCCTGAACATGATGCCTTATTTGAACTTAGAAATTTTACGAAACAACGAGAGCTAGCGTCTAGCTGTATTATAAAACTAAGAAAATATTAAGCCTATATAGCTTAGAAGTAAATTAAAGATAAACAGATTCTTATAACATACCTATACATTTAAAAAACATAATACATCCATACTTATTTTACATAAGAGTATTTAGTTCTAGTCGATGGGTCTGAATTGAAGATCCAGATACCATAAAATTACAAAGTAATTTTATTTTAAATTTAAATGTATTATAATTTTAGGCTTCAGGAAAAAAAGAAACGTTTTAAACGTGTATATTCCTAGAAATTCAGCAACGTAGTTTAAAATCAAAATCTTGACAATTGACCTATGGAGACAACACCTTTTAACTTCGATTTTATACGTTGATAACGAACAGCTTATTATGTAAAAAAAGATAATATGAAAAGCTACCCAATAATAAAAAATAATAAACAACAAAAGATAAATAAATAAACCTAAATTACATATATTATAGTAGCTACGCGTTTCTATCTTAGCGTCCTTGACATGCCACTAATTTTATTATTTTTTTCCGCTTCAAAGTGGCTTTGTGTTCACGAGATATAAAACTATTTAAACAGCTAAGCTTACGAGAGAAAAGAGTATTTTCATATCGATACCATTTTACTTCAGGACTCTTGACATCGCAGAAGATAAGAATAACTTTACCCTAGTATAGGGTTGCCTCGTTCTTCCAAGGGATAAAAATATTTAAAACGCTGCCAAGTGAAGGGGCAGGGTGAGTGACCTGGAGAAGCTGTGACGAACTGTTTACTGCAAATTTTAAATTTAAATCCGCTTGTAAATGGTTTGTGTCTGGCATTCGTCTGGTGAATACCATTTTTACTTGAATTCCCATAGACTTAATGCGTAGATGACGCAAAATGATGTTGGTACTGAATGGGAGACCGAAGACAAGCTGGCGTGACGATCTTGACCACTTGTCTGATGACCGCCAGGCATCCGCATACTGGGATTTATGAAGGGAGTTGGAGGAAACCTTTTACCAGGAATAGGAAAGTATAGGTTAGGAAAAAGATACATACTTGCCACCTAGGTTACACAAATCAAAATAAGTAATAAATAAAATAAATTAACTTGTCATGTGGGACACCTTAAGAAAAACATGTCGATTTCCTCACGATGTTTTCTTTCTCCGTAAAGCGAGTGCAAATCCACACATAACTTGAAAAACAAGTCATTGGTGTAGGACCGGGATCGTTCCAGGGGCCGTATGATTATAGATGAAAGCGTCGTCGTTTATGCCACTTCGCAAACTCGCTCTATTGAATTTATTTCTATAATTTTATGAAACCATCGAAATAAAATAGCGTTATCTAGATGTACACATCTGTGTTCACATATTCTCCTTCTCCAAAGTCCAGGGAATATAAATTCAAGTCACAAACTATGCAGTTTATGTTATGAGTGAGCGGGGATTTCGAGCACGTCTTCGAAAAAGGTGAAACCAAAGTAAAGAAAAGCTTGTAAAATTTAAAACCTAACACTATGCTGAGAATCTTCTTTATAAAAAGGTGTAAACGAAATCGTTCTGTTGAATTTTTGAAAACATATATAGATAGACTAGCTGACCCGGCAAACGTGGTTTTGCCTCACTTAGGGGTATGAAAAATAGATAGTGTAGCTTATATGACACGTTCGTAGATTTACCATAGCAGCGCCATCTATTGATTACTTACTCAACCTAGTCGAAAGGTATCGACATCTGTTAAAATCATTTGGAGTTAACAGATAATTGTGACTTTCAAATAACAGACAATAATTAGCAATAAATTTAAATTGTGACTATAATTTGAGATTTAAACTATCCTATCTCTCAAGTTGGATTGAACTGCACATGGTGTGCGAATTTTATTATAATCGGTTGAGTGGTTTAGGAGTCCATTGAGGACAAACATTGTGACACGAGATTTATATATATTAAAGAAGATAGACGGCAACGAGGTCCGAGACTTATCTGGGACTATGTTGGCGTAATGTTTACCATGCCAGACTGCCAACCAAAGGGTCCCTGGTACGACTAACATCTTTGTGAACATCAACAAATTTGTTGGCTGTCGGAATGGGTGTTAAATATGTATCGATATAAAGTATGTATGTAGTATATCAGTTGAGCTAGCAACCATAATACAAACAAGAAATGGTTTAGTATGGGGCTTACCAGCCGTTTGTGAAGAAAAACTTTATTGGGCATATAATAAGAACAAACCCAACATACATGTCTGCGAGTTTCCAGAAAGATAATTTAGGTAGATTTGTGAATGTAATGGAAATAAGTAAATGCCACGGCCCATATACTCGTGTATGGAGTTTTATACTCATGTATGGAGTTTTATACTCGTGTATGGAGTTTTATACTCGTGTATAGAGTTTTTCGCACGTCTAGCTTATTTTTTTCTTATTTTTACTTTATTCATAACAGGCTCAGATAGCGCCTGTTGTGTTAACCGCGTTAATCCGGCATAAAAGTAACCTTCTTACCGTAAAGAAATAACTAACCTATTTTATTTACGATTTTCCAATTCTTCTTGATTTGAACGCTTTATTCTGGCCAGCACATTGTTTCCCGCAAGGTGCTCTCGTCCATTAATAACCCGCGAAGTAATGGAGCGAAAACTTTCTACGCACGTTTTTCATTAAATCCTCGAAGAGAAACGAATTTATAAAATCAATGGGAGCGCGCAATGGAAATTAAGCTGTGAAATATGGCTGCCATCGCCTATTGTTTTTATAGCGAGGCTATTAAATAAAGCGGAAAACTTTGTATGGGAGAAGTTTTAATGCAATAAAAGTGATTGAAATAGGCTCGAGAAATGCCAATGGTTTGGTGTTTTCATCTAACGATTTGGGGAAAATATTACGGAGGCGGAAAAGGCTAGTTTTTGAACCAAGTATAAAAATTACCCTAAAGCTAATCCAATTGCTAAGTTAAATATTATTGATGCGAAAATGTGTGTGTGAGTATTTATATTTGTTACTTCTTTTCGCTCAAACAGCTGAACTGATTTTGATGAAATTTTGTACGGTGTCAAGTTTTAATTAAATTAACTTCTAAACATCATAGGTTACTTTTAACCTCTTAGTAAATACAATTCTATTGAACCTTTGTAACACGAGTGAAACCGCGGGACACAGCTAATACAACGATACATACATATATCTCTTTTTAAAAATATATGAAGCAATTTATAATATAAACAACCCTAAGAACTTAAATGTACCTAGATATAATAATTTTGACAACAATTTGCATAAAAAAAAACATTTTTCATAACATAATATTATGAACACTGGCAAAAAAAAACTACACAATAATAAAAAATTAAAAAACCTAAATAATAAATAATATCTAAGTCAGTGTTTGTAGTAAGGTGCCTAATACTCTGGCGGCATTACCTCGCTGAATAATAATAATACATTAATAAAAGTTACACTCGCTTAGTCCTTCCAGCAAAGTAATATTAAAATATATTTAGTAATATTTTTGATAATAATATATTTGATAGTAATATTTCAGATTAATTACAAGATGAATTAAGTGTTTTGAGCCGAGAAATTCGGGTTTTTAACCAATTTATACTTGCAGGTCTTTGTACGATCCTAGTCAAGGGCAATCATGGACTTTCACACACGGTGTCAGTTGATCTGGACTGATCTGTCAATCTCAACGAATCCTTTTAATTTTTTTGCAGTCATTCACAAATCGAATGGTGAGCATGACTCTCCAATATACAAATATATCAATGCTTACTTTTGAGATGAAGGTTAGTAATATACAACAGCGATAAGTAACAATGTTAATGTAAATGCATCAATTGAAAGTCTAATATTTGAAAGAAAGAAAGATAGGAAGAAAGATACATTTATTTTGAGACACGACCAACAAAGAAAAATGATATACAAGAAACATTAAAAAAAACATTTAGGTGACAAAACCTTTATTTTGTTATGTTTAATTGTACATTACTCTATGCATGTACATAAATGTTCAAACAAGTTCACTTACGAAACGGTGCGTAATACTTCATCTTCTTTCTTATGAGCTAAGAAGCCAAGCTCTGGCGTCGAAAGTTTTCAAGCGGCCCGAAGACCTCTGACTTAGCTTCCCAACTGCTTGTATCAAGACATTAACAGCATCATGACAAAATGCTGGAAAATCTTGCATGACGTCACTCTTACGATCCATGTGCGGAGGCCCTTAGTATCTAATATTACAAAGTGATCTTAGATCGAGTAAATTTTTCAATATTCTAAAAATAGTTCTAAAGGAGTAGTTTCCAAGTATTTTAAATAAGAAGCAAGAATAATGTTCAAATCAATATTATCAGTTTCTGAAAATAGTTCTAGGCATCTATTTTCTAAGTTTTTGTAAAGAAGCCACAAAAACATGTTCAAAAAAGCCGGAATTTTACCGCAAACTGCCAAAATTAACAACTAAGTTAAAAATGTTTGCCTAATAACCTAACATAAAGACGAATTAATGAAGACACCTCCAGAAGGGCGTGCATCACTCATAAATATAAGATAAACACTAAAGAGTGTCCTAGAATAAATAAAAGCGTGTTTTCAAACCCTTACCTGTAGGATATCACTTTTAGGGATAAAATTGTCATTTGTTGAACTAGTTTTAAGTTTATTTTCCTGTTATTGTATTGTTATTTTCTTGTGTCGCAATAAACAGTTCAGTCAATCTATTTGCCCAGTTAATAGCAACCCCCTAATCAATCAATTTATTTAGTGATTGATATTGTCGCCCCTCCAATAATAGTTCCATCTTCATTTTCACTGACGCAACCACCATAATACATGCGATATAAAAACATACGTTCTTGTTAGTGGAGACGCACACGGACTAAATAGTTGTCATAAAGTTAGTAGTTGGTTTATTTTTTATTGAAATACTGGGCTAAGCTTTTTGAAATGAAGACAGCTCAGTTGGGCGTGTGGCCGACTCGGGTCCTGAAGATCATGGGTTCGATGAGTTTGAACTTTACCAAACAAGCAAACATCGTGAGGAAACCATAGTGTGGTGGTGGGGTATATTTTTAGTGCTTGCTTGGCTAGCAACCATTATGTTGAAAATAATAAAATTAAAAAACTTTCGGTTTTTTAACATGATGGTTAAAGCCAAGCACCTAATAGTGAGTTTATGCAGTCTCCTTGAGAGCCAGTTATTCCAGACTAGGCATGCTCCACCTTAGGCCGGGGTGTGGCTAATTCGTGTGGTTAAGCGCCCTGCTGGCAAAACACCTAGCTGTAAAGATTAAAATAAAAATAGCTTACATAAGTTTTTTAGTAGAATTTTGTTTCCACTTTTTCTTCATATTTGTCTAGTGGCCAAGCTCTGGTATCGAGTGTTTTCAAGCTGCCTGAGAGCTTGACTTGGCTTAACAACTGCTTGCACTAAATCTAACATCCGGGACCTACAGTGTAACGTGTCAACCGACCCACGGTAGCACACAGGTGTAAGTATTTTTTTTAACGTCAGTCTTGCGCATTGTCACGTATTCAAAGACTGTCCGCATCGATCGTTGCTTAACTTTGATGATCTAGGGTTTTCTAGATAAGTTCATACATATACAGTACATACATGGTAAATGTTTGAAACTTCTTTCCACTACACACTCCATGTGCACTCGTTCTTATAACCTATAGTTGTTTAGTAAAAGGTTTTCCCTGTAAGTGAATTAGTCACGTGCTGTGCCGGTCTTGCCCTATAGAAAACAGATACATAGAGCATTGATTTATGTATCGTATGGGCTATTTGTTACAACAAAATGATTGTTCGACTGTTTTGTATTCTATCGGTGAATGTCCGATGGAAGGATTAGGAATTTCCGTTTCGATTTCAGTTTGTGGAATAAAGAGGCTTAAAATGTGTGGTCTTTTTAGAGATAATTTTTAATGTTTACTGTCTACGCCTGCGGTTTTACTCGTGCACACGTTATAATGCATTAAAAAAAGAAATTTGTGTTTTAAATCCTACTAATATTATAAATGCGAAAGTTCGTGTGAGAGTGAGTATGACTGTCACTTATTCACGCTCAAACGGCTAAACCGATTTGGTATGGAGATAGGTAAGATCCTGGATTAACGGATAGGCTACTTTTTATCCCGAAAATAGACCTTGAATTAACACATATGTTAATTTTTATTCCGGATTAACTTTTTTTTGCCTCGGATTAACGCAGGCAACGCAGCTAGTCATAGCTGGTATCAAGCTTTTCAATTATTATAGCAAACATACTCACATACGCAGGTATTCTAGACTATATGATTATGAATTATATTACAGACAAAAACCCGATGACTATTTTGACAATTCATAAGTTTTAGTGGTATATAATAGTGGTATAATAATTATTTTTTCTAACTACAGTCGATTCTACTCCACTGCTGGACATAGGCCTTTCTCTTGTCATGCCATCTACCTCGGTTCTATGCTAAGCGCACATAGTTCAGGTTTGACCTAGGTAATATATAAGGTATTATATCTATATTAGACAATTTATAATTTACATTTGATTTTAAACTTTGATCTTATTAACAAACGGTATTTTTTTTCATAAAATGACTCTGCATTTTTTCACATCTTTGTTTCTTCCATTCCATGTAAAGTGGTTAGTACTGGAGTCAACTCTTCAACAGCAACACACTGGAACATGGATACGCGTATATTTTTAATTAAATTTACCTGTAAAAAAACAAACAAAAAAGAAAAACAATTTTAATAAAGCCAAAGAAACGCAACTTCTCAGAAAAAGAGCAGACAAAAGCGTGACGACATCATGCAATATGATGCCAAGAAAAATACAGCACGACCAAGCAAACACCGGATCGATGTTTTCGCAAAGAACCCAGCCTTATGTGCCACAATCAGCCGCATACATTATGCATGAAGCCATCCCGGCGCGACAGATGCCGGTTGCAGAAGGACTACAAAGACCGATATTAATATTTGTTTGTCAGGTATTTTGCGCAGTTGCGAAGTGTCGTTACAGAGGTCATTAAAGAAGTTGTTCATGATTTCTTTTCATTTTAAATTTAAATGTCTTTGTTTTTATTGCCAGTGGGGACGTACATTCCCTACTTTGCCGGGTGTTGACTTCTTCATTGTGTTAAATTCAGATTCACCTTTAAATATTAGTCTTTAGAACCATGTAAATAAACAACAAGGCGGCAAATGCATAATTTGATGTGTGATGATGTTACAAGACAGTTTTTGAAACGACTTTACGATTAGTTAAATAACTATGAAGCTAGGTGTAGACATCACCACATATTACCCCTAATGATATTATGCTTATGTGAAGAGAAGCAGCCGATTTAAAATTTCACAAGATTCTCTCGAGTAAGTTTGATTGTTCTGTCTTACTTTCTGAATTTAAACTTATTACTCCGTCTAGCTCTTGTCAAAGAAAAAACCTGTTAAATTTGTATGTACCCCGTTGCCGCACTAATTATGTACCTACTTAACTCTTATATTCCACGCACTATTGCTAGTTTTAATGAAAAGTATACTAAATATGCAGACATTTTCAACATAAGGCACAACTATTTCAATACTTATGTATATTAATCATTACCTCTTCCTAAACGGTAGTTAAATTATATGACTTTGACTGTGGTTTCTATTTTTAATTAACTGTAAATTAGGCTTTGTGATTTCGTTCGTAAATTTCATTATATTAAATAATTGATATATATTTTTTAAAGAGTTTAATCAAAGTAAGAGTAACCAATAAATAAATACAATATATTAAATAAATAATAAAAAATATATATATAAACCCCGAAAGCTGAAATAAATGAATTTATCAATTATTTAATTATAACTAGGCTTTTTCTATTTTTTGGCGCACCCACAGATTAGAAAAGGCGAACCTTTATTTACAATTTGAAGTATATGCAGAATAAAAACGGCAGAAACAATATGAAATCGTTCAATATTTACAAATAGAGGCAAAAAACTCGATTGGCCAATCAGGCGGCAGCACACATATGGAGCGAGTCCTGCCTGGATTAGACTGTAATGAATTTAGTCGGGTGATTGATGAGCATGGCCGATGACTGCTGTATTCCATATAACATCTGTACGTACTAATAAAGCTTTCTTTTGTTTACTTTTTCTGACTGTTTATTTTTATTAGCGTTAAGTTAGATCATGTTTCTCATATAGAAGGAGTACTTTCATATTCTATAAGTTGTTATTATTTTATTGACTTTTTTTCCCCTTTTTTTTCTGGTGAATAGGTTTACATTTGACCGCAGCTAGCCTGATGTTAAGCTTAACTGTGGTCTAAGATGTAACACGCTTGCCTAAAAAGAACATATTTACTCTAGATTTGAAAACAAGTTGTACTTCTCGGGAAAAAGAGACTCAGGAAGAGAGTTCCAAAGCTTCGCAGTTCTCTCAATGAAGGTCGGATCCTTGGAACTTTGATAATATTAAAGTAATAGAATGTCACTGTTAACTATTCATATAGTTCTATTGCTTTTAGGCACACTTATGTTTTCAAGCTTTACCTACAAGAAGTAAGCCGAACCTTGCCTATAAGTAGGAGCAACACTCTGGATGTAAGATGGTGCGTGACTAGTCTGGAATAACGGGCCCTTAAGGATGCCGGAATATACTGGCTGTGCTTAGCGACAGATTTTTCATGAAAGAATGAAAATTCAACTTTGAAGACGACAGTCTTTTGCATGGTCAACCATCCAAATACCGTCTGTATTCAAAATAAAAATATATGTTACTTCTTTACGCTCCAGCTGGATCAATGTTGATGAAATTTACTATGAAGCTTGGCTAGACTTTGGATTAACACATAGGTTACTTTGTGTCCCGGATTAACTTATTTTTGTCTCGGATTAACGCGGGTAACAGCGCGGGGCGCAACTAGTAAGTAATAAGAGTCAATTATACCTCGTTGACGTAAAGGTTACCATGCCGGTCTGCTAATCAGAAGGTTCCGGGTTCGATTCCCGGCCCGGTCAATATCTTTGTGCTTATCTAAATTTGTTGGTTGTGGGTCTGGGTGTTAAATATGTATTAATATATAATATGTATGTATATGTACTATATCAGTTGTGTTAGCAACCATAATACGAGCTAGAAATGGTTCAGTATGGGGCTAACCGGCCGTGTGAATGTGTCAAAAAAAAATAGACGCATCACACATAAAATATACCTCTTATAGCATTAACCATAACCACGTACAAACCTTATATCGAGAGCGTACGTGACAAATAATCCCAAATGAGTATAATAAACGAGGGCCTTCATGACTAATATTGAAATCAGAGGCATGTGATCACAATCAATAAAATGTAATTTTCATTAATCCTTACTGCGCTGGTTCGATGCAGAACCGATTAAAGGCAGTAAGGGTTGTTTTGACTTATTTGTACATAATTCTCAAGTTGTCTAGAAACTGTCAAAACGACCGTTGTGCGTGACATGGCCTATCCCAACGGAAGACCTAAGGTAGTTGCGCCCAACTGATTGCAGAATCGTTATTCACGTGTAAAAAGTAGTACTTAATAGATATTTTAAACTTAATAGATATGAATAAAAAGTGCTATTGTGTTCAATGGGTTAGAATATTTATTTAATGAAATTTATTAGTTTAATTATAAGTTTCTAGTAATAACTTGAATCTATAATAAGCAATAAGAATAATTTGGGAATAAAAAATTAATTATTCTAACTAGTATTTTTAAGTTATGATTGTAGAGTATGTTATTTATGGCTTAACAAAGTTATGTATTTCTGTATTTCCAGCATTATCATATTGGAGTTGGGGCTGATTCGTGTACAGGTACTTTTGTTTAATTTTAGGGACCGTGAAACTACAGTTATTTGTTTTTTAATTGCTATATTGTCAGGAATAAACGTTCCTTTTTTTTTAACCACAGGAACTTAACTTTCTAGAAAACAGGGGAAAATATAAAAGTGTCAGTGGCGATTATGTGTTCTCAAATTTTATTATTGCAGTTGTTCTAGTCTACTCTGTATTCGTCCTGGCATCATAAATTGTGATGGCATCAGTATTGTGTAATTTGTCGCTATCACAATACTAATAACAAACCGAGGTATATTGCGGCCATCTCTCATTGATTGTTAATGACATTTCTGATTGATTCATTTATCTTCTATTTAACATCACGTATTGGTTTTGTATCTGTTATCATAGTATGTTCATGTCTCATTAATATTATAAATGCGAAAATTTGTGTGAACGTGTGTGTGTTTGTCACTCTAACACGCTCTAACGTCTGTACCATTACAGGATGAAATTTAAAAATGAGTCTGAAGATAGGTCTGTAAGATCCTGGGAAATAATCCAGAATAACACAATAGTGTTAATCTGAATTAACTCGGGTATAAACAAATAAATATGAGGACACATTTCACACACGGCTGGTTAGCCCCATACTAAAACCATTTCTTGTTTGTATCATGGTTGCGAACTAAATTGATATACTACTACGAGTACAAACATAAATACTTAATATACTTATTTAACACCAAATAGTAATAAATAAAATAGTAAACGTGTAACAAAATTCAAATTCAAATACTTCATTTCAAGCAACAAATACACATACATATTAATTTACCACAATGTTAATACAATCACAATAAAATTAAATAACTATAACAGATAAAATTATAACAGATAATTTTTTATCTTCTTATAAATATATATAGTTATTTTCTATAACTTTGATTAGCCTTGGGCATCATACAAATCCTCGTATATCAGTTTAATTTTATTATTTTTGTACTATTTTCTCATGATTAAAAATATTCTGTCGATCTGTGTAGGTATTGTATTCAATCGGTCCGTTTACAAGTTTGCCAATAGCAAACTCGTAAGCTGAACATTTGGAAGCTATCATTCGTTGTACACTGCATAGTCAGCGGTGATTTGATTCCACCACTCAACACAGCCCAATTCAATTAAAACGCTTTTGTTAGCGTTAGATTCGAGTAGTGTTGCCATTCAATTGTAGTTTTTTCGCGAGATATATTTTTTATTTTCTTCTAAATGCATAAATTCAATGATTTGTATTTTAAGAAGAGATTCTCATGTAATTGGATTTATTAGATACAGGATATGTTTTTATTCTGAATACGTCATGCATTTAAAAATACAAGTTTATATGCAGTATGATATTTCATTGTGCGAATAAACTTCCGTTCTATTGAACATATTAGCAACTAATCGTATAAAACAATTAATTTTTGGTTTATTTCTAATAGCCCTAAAACGTGAGTAGTCGTTCTAATACTACTCTATATTTGAAAAGTCTCAAATCCTTAGCCACCTTTGACCTCGCCATAGTGTTTTGCTTTATGGAAATGATTTACATTTGACCACCACTTGGCCATATTGTGGCTGAAGATACAACACATTCCCTTCAGCATTCAAAATCATGGAGACCTGGGGGTCAATTTTTGACCCGCTAGATTGAACTCGTCATTAAAACAACGGAGATGACCGCAGTCCAGTATGCGACAATTTGCTAGAAATGGAATCACATCGAGACGCAGCCCTGTCTATCGACAGCCACGACCGCTCTTGCACGACTAAGATGTAGATTTATGAAAGTGCGAGTAGAAAACAAGCGAAAACTAGTATGAAAGGTATTGAGTAGAAATGGGCTCTGAAGTAGCATCGGAGTTAAGATGAAGAAAAAAGAAGAAGATTCAAAATCTAAATGTTCTTCTTCTTGTGGTGCCTCTCCAACTATTGAAGGTAGGCAATCAGCTCTGCATACTTATTTTTGTCCATTGCTAATCGAAACAATTCAGCAGCACTTCTGATCCCGGTCCATTCGCATGTTTAATGAAAGAAAGAAAGAAAAGAAAATACATTTATTATGCACACTTAGATACAAATAGACATTTCAAACAATATACTCAGGTGTCAGGTGTGTGCACAAAAGGAGCAAATTCAGCATAATGCTGAAAGTACCAAGTACTCCAGCGCTGGTTTTCAATTTGCTCCTTCATTCACACTTTATGTAGACATAATGTATGTAGCAGGTAGCACGAGTACACACTATTTATATATGGCAAGTATTAGCATCAATATATCTTACAATAAAAAACCTCTATTTTACAAGTACAAATTTACAAACATAATGCAAAATTTTAATAAATATGAATATACTAGCTGACCCGGCAAACGTTGTTTTGCCTTAAAAATATATAGTAGAAGATTCTCAGACCTACTGAATACGCATATGAAATTTGGTAAAAATCGGTCAAGCCGTTTTGGAGGAGTACGGTAACTAACATTGTGTCATGGAAATTTTATAATTCTTTATTGGACACATAAATAAAAAAGGCACAGTAAAAGACAATTAACTTAAAATATTAAGCCTTATCGCTTAAAGCGATCTCTTCCAGGCAACCTTTGGATGGAAAGGAATTTATAAACGACTAAAGAAGGACGTAGTGTACAATAAAGAATAATAAAAAACATACATATAATATTAATAATCTTATCTTAATTTATATAATCTCGTGTCACAATGTTTGTCCTCAATGGACTCCTAAACCACTTAACCGATTATAATAAAATTCGCACACCATGTGCAGTTCGATCCAACTTGAGAGATAGGATAGTTTAAATCTCAAATTATAGTCGCAATTTTAATTTATTGCTAATATAATTTGTTATAATTAACTGTAAGTAACCTATCTATATAGTAATTGAATTATCAATGAAGTAATTCGTAAAAATGAAGTATCTTTTTGTACGTGTAACTAACTCCTAACCAAAAAGAAACCTGGCAATAACTAACCTTAGGCCTATATTACTTAAAGTAGGCGACCATACGTTTTTATCAAATCGCTAGTGCCTTGAAAATTCGCAAAACGGACACAACCGTCAACGACGCCTGCCCTCACGCGTCTGCCCGCGTTCGGGTCGCGCACTCAGCTATTAGCCGCTTCTTCCCCACCGCACCTACCCCCGCTCCCCCCACGCCCCGTTCGCCTGGCGCCGCTGCATTTTAAATCTGTGATATCTTCGAAAATATTTATTTAATTTACATGCTGCAAAAAGCCATATTGATCTTTATTAAATGCACAATGTATTTAAGATACTTAATTGGATAAGGATTTATACTGTATTGCTTAAAATCGCTTCGTAAATAAGCCATTATTTCTCGTATAAAGTAAAGGATAAAAAATGGTTATTGTGGGTTATTCCTAAGAGATAAACATATACCATCACGGACTTTTTTGTAGACCTTTTTAAGTTGTACAATACTGTAGTAAATTGTTTTGATCTATCTTGTAGGATTCAGTCAGCGTTTGCAATGTAAGCACAAAAAATGTGTTTTTTTTACGACCTCACATTAAAAACCTCAAAAATTGTAGCCTATGTGTTATTCTGATGTATAAGCTATAGCCTATGTGTTATTCTGATGTATAAGCTATATTGTGGTAAAGTTTCATTCAAATCCATTCAGTAGTTTTTACGTGAAAGAGTAACAAACATACATCCATACATCCACACATCCATACATACAAACTTTCGCCTTTATAATATTAGTAGGATAATGAATATTCTACAGTCCGCATTTTCCCACTTTCAAATCTTTGTAGCATGGTCACCCCACATATCGCGTATGCGACCGACACCATTTCCTATTGTAAGCTTTTTGACATGACAACGTCATTCGGGTTCCAATTAACCTATTCTGCCATACGTGTAATTAGTACCAAACGTATGCAAAAACAAACACCCTGTTTTCATTGTAGGATATTGCTGGGATTTCCAAAATACATGTTAGAAGTTAAAAAAGGTTATTTGAGGAAATGTTATTTTTAGGATTATTTGGTAAATACTAGTCGGTTCCCTGAATTGAGCTATTATATTGTAGTGCGAACAAAAAGAGGCGTATATTTACCTCTGGGCGCTATCGTACGTTGGAAGGTATGTAGAATTGTAGGTTTGGCTTTTAGTCGGAAAGGCAGAAAATAAACATGTCAGAAAGAGACAGAGAGAAACTCGATATCAAAAGCCACTTGGCTTAAAAGAAGAGTTAAAACATGACTTTGTTTATTATAAAAATACGGAAAGACAAAGTATGAGTAATTAATAAATAACATTTGGATTACAATCTTTGTTACCTAATATTGCTTAATTAGGTTAGTCACTACGTTACTTTGATTTTCAATTTAATTTACCATATTGTAATAAACGAAACATTTAATTATTTTTATTTTTTATCCTTGATAGGTTTGCGTTGACTACAGCTAGCCTGATGTTAAGCAGCGCTGCAGTCTACGGTGTGGCACGCTTACCGAGAAGATACCTCTTCTTCTCCTTTACCATTTCCCACTAGGTGGGGTCGGCACAGCCTGTTTTTCTTCCACGCCACTCTATCAGCCGTCATCTCCACATTCACTCCCTTCTCATTCATATCCTCCTTCACACAATACATCCACGTCTTCTTTGGTCTACCTCTCCTTCCGCTACTTCTTACAATCATATCCATACTTCTCCTAGTCACATGCATCTCCTCTCTACACATTACATGTCCGTACCACGCTAACCGTCCACTCTTCACTTTCTCTGACCGAGACCGAGAAGATACCTATTTAATTAACTCTACAATGAAGTTGGGCAAATTAATTAAATAATATAGAAACATTATACTTAGTCAAGAAAACTAGTTTGAATTACTAAGTTTTAAGCCTTGGACCTAGGATTTCAGGCAACTTCGAGCAATGAAACTATTTCTTAATTCACCAAACATTTACCCACAAAGCCAACCCGATTAAATGCGATACCATTATAAAGAGCCGCGCTCACTTGCCCACAAGTTGCTTAGTTTATTACAAACTCATATAATAGTGATCGAAACTAATAAAGATCATCTGTGTAATTAAGCCAGAGACTAAAATAAGATTAAATGAGATTGTAACAATATACTAAATGCTTTCTTAAACAAGTGTTACTTAATATCAAATTTAATTTACGCGACCTTTCGACCTACGCATTTGGATGGCTTGAAAACTCTCAAAACGACAGCTTGGCCACTTAACTCATAAGAAAAAGATGAATATACACGAGATTTCTTGGAAGAAGGTAACCATCTTGAATTTAAAATTTATGATGAAGAATCAATTTTACTAAATGAAGCTCTTTCATTTGATACCCATATATTCTGGCAGTTGTGATAAAAAATACGTCATACGCCATTTTGTAGCGGCCGTCATCTGAAATTTCTCTCTGAAACCTCACTTGATGCTAGTTTATTCATTAAAAATATGCGTTAAGTCATTTAGTAGAGATATCCTACTAATATTATAAATGCAAAAGTTTGTGTGCAAGTATGTATGTAACTTTTTCACGCTCAAATGGCTGAACAAATTTTGATGAAATTTTAAGACTTTGTATTAAATAGTCTTTTTATCCCGGATCAACTTTTTTGTCCCGGATTAACGCAGGCACAGCTAGCATATAATGATAGTCAGTAAGATAAGTTTTAGCAAGGTAAAATAAAGGCTTTTTAATTTTAATTTTATTTATTACTTATGGTGCCCGTATATTATTAGAAAAATGCAGCACATAATAGTCATGTGTGCACTGTCCTTAAATACGATAATATTATTAAGGGAAGTATTCCTGGTTTTATTGTGAGGGTGGCCGGTGGCTAGAATTTAATTAACCACGTTGTGCAGTTGGTTCTGGGCCAGTCTGTTGGGACGCTAGCCTTTTGCTTCACAGTAGGAGCGGAAGCGGATTAAATGTTAACTATTCATATCTTCTTCTTATATATAAAATTTCCGTGTCACAGTGTTTGTTACCGTACTCCTCCGAAACGGCTTGACTGATCATTACCAAATTTCATATGCGTATTCAGTAGGTATGAGAATCGGCCAACGTGAAACGTTTTTACCCCTAAGTGATAAGGGTTGTTCACCCTTAAATATATTTTTTTATTTTTTCGATGAATTTTTTTTATTAGAATTTAATATAAAGTCGCATTAAAAAATACATACAACCCTAAATTTTTACTTTTTTATCATCAACCCCTATTTTTTTATGGCCATTTTAGTAAATTTCTGTGTCACAGTGTTTGTTGCCGTACACCTGCGAAACGGATTGACTGATCTTTACCAAATTTTATATACGTATTCAGTAGGTCTGAGAATCGGCTACTATCTATTTTTATACCCCTAAGTGATAAGGGTTGATCACCCTTAAATATTTTTTTTCATTTTTCGTCATATTTTTTTTGTATAAAGTTGCATTAAAAAATACATACAACCCTAATTTTTTACTTTTTTATCATCAACCCCTATTTTTATGGCCATTTTAGTAAATTTCCGTGTCACAGTGTTTGTTACCGCACTCGTCCGAAACGGTTTGACTGATCTTTACCAAATTTTATATACGTATTCAGTAGGTCAGAGAATCGGCTACTATCTATTTTTTATACCCCTAAGTGATAAGGGTTGATCACCCTTAAACATTTTTTTCTAATTTTTCGACAATTTTTTTCATTTTATTTAGTATTAAGTGGCATTAAAAAATACATACGACCCTAATTTTTTTACTTTTATATCATCATTCCCTCAGAATACAGAAAGAATCATTCCCTATTTTTATGGCCATTTTAGTATTTTATTCATTTTTCATCTCGCTTGATAACTGATCAAATATAGTATCTAACTGTACTTCGAGTAAAAATCCTTTTTTTTTTAAGAAAATAACTTACAAAATTTAACCTGATATACTTATGCTTATGATTATTACCAATCTTAAATACTTAAAATTTGCCGCGCCTTTACTTTACTGGTGAGTGAAATGCCACACTATGCCATAGACCGAAGTCGGTCTCCTGTTTTACTCACAAAATTCTTCTTCATAGACTTCTCTCACTGTTTACACAAATTTCGACCTCCGTTATTGTTTATGTATCGTATGTAGTAGTATTGTTAACAATTATCATTTTGCTATATCAATGTAACTCTCTTATTAACTTAACCGCGGCTCCACCCGCGTGTAAGTCGCTTTATTGCATAACCTCTCCTGCACATGACTGTTGTAAAAAAATGTATTTTCATCTGTGCGCTACTGTGGATCGGATTATACGTTAAATTTTAGGTCCTCTTAGCATAAACAGTCGTTAAACTAAGGCAGGGGCTTGAAAAACTCTCGACAACATAACTTGATCACTTAGTTCTTATGTAGAGGAAGCTATAAAATTTGATGTACTAATAAACTAGACCCCGAACGTATGAGCAAAAAATTTTCAACAAATATGATGATGACACTACAAATATTATGTAATTTGTTCTGCTTTGGACTTCTTTATGCTCAAACGGCTCGAACAAATATGCTAAAAATTTTCGCGCTCGCTTCGCTCGCGCATAGCTCGCTGTGCTCGCAACCGGCTCGCTTCGCTCGCGATTGGTCCTACGACATTTTGGGTCGTAGCTTACGACACTACAAATATTATGTAATTTGTTCTGCTTCGAACTTCTTTATGCTCAAACGGCTCGAACAAATATTATGCTAAAAATTTTCGCGCTCGCTTCGCTCGCGCATAGCTCGCTGCGCTCGCATCCGGCTCGCTTCGCTCGCGATTGGTCCTAGGACGTTTTGGATCATAGCTCACGACACTACACATATTATGTAATTTGTTCTGCTTTGGACATCTTTATGCTCAAGCGGCTCGAACAAATATGCTAAAATATTTCGCGCTCGCTTCGCTCGCGATTGGTCCTATGACGTTTTAGGTCATAGCTTATGACACTACCAATACTATGTTTGATTGGTATTAATTTGATTGGTTACGGCTCGAATGGAATCGCTAAAAAATTTTGAATACCTGAAACTTTAGAAAAATATCATTACCTACTAACCTTAAAAAATTTACAATGAAATTGTATTATACAGACTTCAAAATCATACCTACATTTATAAATTCTAACTGTATCTAAAAAGTGAAAAATAATTTTATGCCTACACATAAGTACCATCGAAGACTTTATTTGATTAACTTATAAACATGCTATTTTCAATTTGTATTTATCCTGTATTCTTGGCGTCGGTGCCATCTAAGAAGAACAAATTAATGTTTGTTCTAAAATAAACACTATTAAATAGATATGATTGAACATAATATTCTTTGGCGTTTGTTACTTTTATATTCCCTTAACGTTTGTTCATGGCGCTCCATACCCATTTCACGCATATACCATACACATATAAAATAAGTAAGTAACATTTTAATTATACTAGAATTTGTCTAGAAACTAGAATAAAAATAATTAATGAGGCAAAACAACGTTTGCCGGGTCAGCTAGTAAATATTATAAAATTGACTAATTACAAATAAAATGTAAATAATTAATTGTTGCTGAATATATGTAATATGTAAATTTGACGTGGCTAGTATAACGCAATGTTATAAGGTTAATAAAGTTCTATGATTTCTATGAAAATTCCCATGATTGTGACATGGGAGTGATGATGAGTGACTGATGAGTGGTGATGATGAGTGATGATGATGATGAGATGCTAGTTACCGTACTCCTCCGAAACGGCTTGACCGAGTTTTACTAAATTTTTTTATGCGTATTCAGTAGGTCTGAGAATCGGCTACTATCTATTCTTCATACCCCTAAGTGGCATACACATATATATACTCGATTTTTTTTTGCTGTATTATATTTTATATTTGTTTGCATTATTATTTATATTTGTTAAAGTTATCTTTATAGTTCTTCGTTTTTATTTTAAGTGACTTGGCTGTAGTGGCGAGAGTTTTCCATTCGCACCAAAGGCTCTGACATGGCCAACTGCTTATACTACTGCCGTACTATAAGCAGTTGCACTTACTGTTAGTGCTTACCTTTACGAAATCCATCCCGTGGTTGGATGCATCAAGCAAAACTTCTGGCAAGACAAGGTCTCAGATACCGTCCGAGATAAGGGTATAATTTAATAAAAAATAAGATTTTTTTAATAGTTTGTTTCGTACCTGAGCTTTACCCGTAAATATCATATGACTTAACCCACAAGTTAGCCACACAATGCCACGGCACACTCAACCTACATAAGTTATAGCCCTCCACGTAGTTAAGTTACAACTTGGTTTGTGGGTCACCAACGCCTGAGCGCCAACATCTTTGAGGATAAACGTTTTGCCTTAAATAATTAAGAATTAAGATCGCTATTGTGCTGGACGAGAGTTGTTTGCATTCAGGGCTATTCACAACTAACACTAATAAGAATCAGTGTAGTATATCTGATTTTTTTATCTGCTGATGTTTATACGCAATGAATACGTCTGCCGTAATCAATATAAGTTTTGAAGACTATAAATAAAATATATCGATGGCAAATCTGGTCAATTAATTAACAAACGCGTGATAATGGTCTTCCATTGATATTTTCTAGTAGTAATTATAATATATTATCAAATATCAAAACGAGAAATATCAGAACGTATGAGTTAAGTGGCCAAGCTCTGGTGTCGAGAGTTTTCAAGGCACCCGAAAGCCTTTGACGTAGCTTAACGACTACTTGTACTAAGACTAACAGCCGGAACCTACTATTTAACTTGTTATCCGACTTACCTTAGCGCCCAGATGAAAATGTCACTTTCAAACGTCTTCGGTTTCCCAGCGATGTTTTCCTTCACCGTAAAGCGAGTGCAAATCCACACAAAACTTAAAAAAGTCATTGGTGTAGGGCCGGGATCGATTCGAAGGGCCGTCTGTTTTTTTAGGACACATTTCTCACACGGCTGGCTAACCCCATACTGAACCATTTCTAGTTCGTATTATGGTTGCTAACACAACTGATATACTACATATACATACATACATATTAAATATAGACACATATATAACACCCAGACCACCAGCCATCAAATTTAGTTCAGCACAAAGATGTTGGCCGAGCCGGGAATCGAACCCGGAACCTTCTGATCGGCAGTCCGGCATGGTAACCTTTACGCCAACGAGGTCGATTGAAAAGCAGACATTTTTCCCACTGAGCCACACTTGGTTTTTTACATAAGTTTTAATACTGCAAACTTGTGTATACTCCACAGCGAACCTGACTTCATAATTATATTTGCAAGTACACAGTACTGTATGTGTCGAAAACTAAACTTCTTAGCTTTTCAATTATAGCTTTTATGTAGGAGGGATAAGTTTCATATTTGTCTGATAAATATTTTGCATTACAAAAGACGCAGTGTTACATAGCTAAGATATAATGTATGATTAGAACAATCTTTCTGACAGTAAAGTTTATGGTTATGGTAAAATAATGTATGTATGAGATTTTGTTGGTATTTACATACCTATTATCTATTTACTATTTAGTATTTACATCCTAATAATTGTTATAAATGCGAAAGTTTGTGTGTAAGTATGTTTGTTACTTCTTCACGCTCTAACGACTGAACCTATTTTGGTAAAATTTGAAGGATAGATTGATTATAATTTAAAACACAAACCATTTATTTATACAATGTACGAGTGCATTGCCTTAGTTAGCTGATCTACATGCGCATAATACCAAATAAAATATATATATGGCTATAAAGTATTAATGTATATATAGTATATAAGTTGTGTAAGCAACCCTAATACAAACTAGAAATGGTTTTAAATGGGGCTTACCAGCCGTGTGTGAAACACCTATGTCCTAATATAAAAATTAAAACACTCATTTTACTGCATATTTCTTATTCTGTGTCTTCTCTTGTTTTCTTAGTAATTATTAACAGGTTTTACAAAGCAAACAGCCACAAGATTTGGAAAACAACTTGGCTCCAGTGTTTGTTTACCTTATGAAGAAAAGTTAAGAAGTAAGACCCTACGGCTAATCGGGGCGGGTCAGGCGTAAAATTCTGAACAAAAGCTAAAATCTAAACAGTTTTTAGCATATGTTAACTCACCACAAGGACCTACAAGTAGAGTTCATCGACAAAGCTACGCAGAACAGAAATACGCCGAAGCTCATAAACTTCACCATCATGTGAATGTCGAGGCTATCCAGCTCCTTGACAATACTCATGACATAAGAAGATTTAACAGAACGGAACCATTCGAATTAGTGTAGTGTTGTGTTAAATCTTGAGTCATAGTTAAATCCAATGTTTTTAGTACTGAAAATAGAATACTATGTCGAATTGTACTAGACTAGGGACATTAATAAAAGTGCTAATGGACACGTTCTTAGAGACTTTATGTAATTAGTAGTTTATGTTAAAGTTAGGTATCTATTTTTTAGCTTAGGAGGCTAGATTTTAGTTTTATTAAAGGACAACCTCAAGTATAAATAAATAAATAAATGAATGAATGAATTAATTAATTAATGAATAAACGAATGAACGAATGAACGAATGAACGAATGAACGAATAAACGAATGAACAAATGAACGAATGAACGAATGAACGACTGAACGACTGAACGAACGAATGAATGAACGAACGAACGAATGAATGAATGAATGAATGAATGAATGAATGAATGAATGAATGAATGGCTGGATGGATGAATGAATGAATGAATGAACGAACGAACGAACGAATGACTGAATGAATGAACGAACGAACGAATGAATGAATGAATGAATGAATGAATGAATGAATGAATGAATGAATGAATGAATGAATGAATGAATGAATGAATGAATGAATGAATGAATGAATGAATGAATGAATGAATGAATGAATGAATGAATGAATGAATGAATGAATGAATGAATGAATGAATGAATGAATGAATGAATGAATGAATGAATGAATGAATGAATGAATAAATGAAAGAATGAATGAATTAATTAATTAATGGATGAAGCGCCTGCAGCCGCCGGCGAGTGGACGGTGCGACCGAGGTGACTGGCGGCAACAGTGCTGACGCAAGTGGCGTCCCAAACTAAGCACTTACCTTTCTTCCATGGCACCAAGGTCAGCCCGTCCGGCCTCTTTCCGTCTGTTCTGGATAAACCCGGCGGCTCAAGAATACTAGGGACGTTAGCCGAAACTAAAGAAAGCCCTCCGTACGATGTCATTTAAGGCGTGGTGGCGAGGAAATCTGCCTGCACTGCGGCGTATTTATTTGTTTATTTATTTATTTATTTGTTTATTTATTTATTTGTTTATTAATTATTTATATATTTATTTATTTATTTATTCATTCATTTATTCATTAATTAATTAATCATTCATTAATTAATTATTAATTATTTTAATGATTAATTAATTAATTAATTAATCAATTAATTAATTAATTAATTAATTAATTTTTTTAATCAATTAATTAATTAATTAATTAATTAATTAATATTAGGACACATATCATACAAGGCTGGTTAGTTATCATTACGTTATCATACTATACCATTTCTAGTTTGTATTAGATATGATTGTTAATACAACTGATGATACATACCTAATCGATTCATATTTAACACCTAGACCAAATTTAGTTCATCACAAAGATGTTCCCCGGGCCGGGAATTGAACCCGGGACCCTCTGATTGGCAGTCCGCCATCGTGACCATTACGCCAGAAAGATACGATGATGGGTAACCTTTATTTAAACAAAGTTCCTTTTGAAACATAAAGGAAATGCTGTTAACTTACTCGTGGATTCTATTTAAAGCAATAGTGTGGCTTTGATGTCCATCAATAGAGCAGCAGTCGACAAATGTGACAAAACACGGATAAAGTTAATTTCCTCTGCAATATTGCCTCGGTGCGGATATGCCCCAATATCCCCTAACAGAAGGAGTGTAAAGGTTTTGAGGTTATTTTGTTAGCAAATAAGGACGTATATCCCTTAATAAGTTTCTGTTTTACGTATTTGCTTAGGTCCTTAATTCTTTGTAAGTGACGGGGTGAAGTTAAGTTATGTGTGTAAGCCGATTTGGTTTAAAATTATATTGCGTTTAGTATTATGTATTTGGTAAGTAATTTGTTAAATATGACCCTGCGTATAGATCTAGATCCCTTTTGTAGAAAGCCAGACTAGCAATCTCAACAAAACACGACGCTATACTCGGACGCGTCCTGTTTTAAAAGAAGTACTACAACATCTGACGCAATGACAGTGGAACAGGTATGCCAGTGACCCAAGACCGTGCTCCGCCACTTTAAGGAGCTTGGATGGCATGGGTAGGCTGGTAGGGGGAAATGCACAAAACTCCTCCTGCGGGTTGTCAGTGCAGGTCTGACCGACCCCACCATAGATTTAGAATTAGAATTTCTTTTGTAGCACCGATGCTTATATTCACAAGGCAGCAATGTACTCACGCACTCTAATTCGTATAAATAAAGTACTTAGATTATACTTATGTGTAATGAATTGCGTTTGTTTTGTTTTTTGTTTGCCTATGTTATATCCTAGAATAAACTAGTTTGTGTTAACGACCATTTGATTGGACGAACCAGTTAAGCCTAGTTTTCTGTTTTTTCCTATCGCTACTAGGGTAAAATAATATCATTGTCCTAAAATCGGTTAGATTTGCACTGCAACGTATTAATGCTGCCTAATAACTATTTTCTGATTTTTTTTTGGCTTATGTGAATACATTAGCATAAATTCATATAAGAGGCTTCTTTATTCTAAAACACCTAATAAAATATCATATATTATATTTACCACGAACTTCTCACAAACATGAAATTAGGAACGAATCTAGCTCCTACTTGTCTTTCAGACGTTGCTTTACAACATTTCGCAACGTACTAAAAATTCGAAATAATAACTTACACTATTGCAGTTATTTTAATTATGTACAACTACAGTCAAAGGAAAGAATTTTATAAAGCCCTCAAAGAAAATGATAAAACCCAGGCATGATAGAGTAGGGAGAAAATTCCATACATTTAAGTTGAAAACTTAAAACGTTGCAAAGGCGTGTGAACCCACTCCGCTTAAGGGGTCATGACATAGTGCAGTTTTAAAAGTAAGGGAGGAATTATAAACGTCGGCCTCCACTTAAGGGTTACAGTGCATTAAACGTACTCCTACTGAGTTATTTTATGTAGTGCCTGTAGCTCGGCTATTTCAAATGATCTGAAGCAATCATTGAAGTTAAGCAACGGTCGTTGAGGAATGTCCATATATTCCAGGGATGGATGGACTGTCTTTTAAAAACTCAGTTTCATCTGGTAGCTACTGTGGGTCAGATGACACGTTAACTTTTAGTGCTGTCAGTCTTAGTACTACCTTAGAAAGTACCTTTCAACTAAAAATTAACGGTGACAAAAAAATACATTATCTACGGCTCCTATGCGAGTACGAATAAGACAGATGAAAGAAAATATCTAGAGTCACTAGCTTGACCTTCTTAGTACAAAAATAGGGTTATATATTTTACATTGGCAAATATAGTATACTCGTATCTTCACTTTCAACAAAAAAACTCAAAGGCAAAAAATCCGATTAAAAAGCCAAAGCAAATTCAACATTTTTCCAAAAATGGTTCCAAAAACAAATAATTTTTCTATTATATACAGTTTTTTAGTCAGCACTATATAATGCACACGCACCTTAATACTTTCAGAGAGGTATTATCATAGTGCTCCGTTACATTAAAAAGATTATTCAGTCGCATTTGTAACATTTTATGCGGCTTTTGACCGCTACCTACCGCTTTGTCGACTAAGTGTTGTTTAATGATATTTTTATGCTGCAAAATAGCTGTAAATGAAGCCAAGAAATTTTGTTTATGCGAAGTTTTAATCGTCTCTTTTTTGATACAAAGTAATGACCTTTAAACTGTAGTAGGTATTTTTTCTGTGGTACAAAAGTCTGATTCGATCCCGGCTCTACACCAATGACTTGTTTCTCAAGTTATGTGTGGATTTGCACTCGCTTTAGGTGAAGAAAAACATCGTGAGAACACCGAGACGTTTGAGGACTGCAATTTCTGAAGACGTGTGTCATCCGCCTACCCGCACTTGGCCAGCATGGTGGATTATGGCCTATATACTATAACTCTCTCCTCGTGAGACAAGGCCCCGAGTCCCAGCAGTGAGAACGTGTAGTGGGCTGCTTATGCTTATGCTAGCCTTTTTTGGGATAGAAGAATTCTATAGTGGAGACCGCGTACCTGCACACGTAGCGTAGGACTTACTTAATTACTACTTAACTTACTCTCTAATTAGCACTTACTTATTAGAGAGTAAGTTTTAAAACCTTGACGTCGTGTGAGAAGACAATCACATTGACAGACTTTTATTCCTAAGAAACAAAAGATGATATCGACGTCACATAGCGTTGGTTGTGGTTTTTAGCGGTGCTAATTAGGCACAGCCAAGGACCATGATTTTCCTTCCGTACCTAATTTTTATCGTGTATTACTTTGATTATTATATCTTCTTCTTCTTCAATCTTTTCCCACTAGGTGGGGTCGGTACAGCAAGTTTTCATCTTCCAAACGATTCTGTCAGCTGTCCTATCCACATTCAATCCCTTTTCTTTCATACGCTCATTTATACAATTCAGCCACGTCTTCCTAAGTCGATCTCTACTTCTGCTACCTCGCATGATTATTATATCACTTTGATAATAAAATCTCTCTCCACTTGACAGTTGAGACATTGCAACAAAACCATAACATAAAAATTAGCGATGCGCGACTGTGAATGA
Organism: Mellilla xanthometata; assembly: GCA_035578125.1. Taxonomy (NCBI): domain Eukaryota; kingdom Metazoa; phylum Arthropoda; class Insecta; order Lepidoptera; family Geometridae; genus Mellilla; species Mellilla xanthometata. The sequence continues at coordinate 3,495,819 of JAPUBQ010000015.1, read as the reverse complement.
TTCCAGTCGAATTATTCGACTTTATAAATCATTCGACTCATTCGAATGATCTCCGAAAATTAGTAACTAACATGATACCCACTCAAAATTAACCGGATTGAATGAATACTACATTAGTTACTACTTGAGCCGACTCCACTCCAAGGATTCATTCTAACTAACTAACATGATACCCACTCAAAATTAACCGGACTGAATGAATACTACATTAGTTACTACTTGAGCCGACTTCACTCCAACGATTCATTCATTTGAAACTAACAAGTGACATTGACAAGATTCGCTAACAATCGAGTCAAAACGCCATTAGTAACTAATTAGTAGTCATCATTCGATTATTAACATTAGTACGAGTATATTACATTCAAGTCGAACGTGTAAATTAGTAGTTGTAGATAATTCGACTGGTACGATTATTCGCAGTCGCGCATCGCTAATAAAAATAAACATAAACCTGAAAAAAAAAAAACATATACGACGCATCTTCAAGTCAGCACGTAACGTAACCATAACCGGCCGTTACCCGCACTTACCGCGTCCGGCCATCATTATGCAAAATCGAACACCAGGAGCTTCAACTACCGAACCGACACCAAAAAGGAATAGCCCAAATAAATGTAGTATAAGCCTGGACAATAATCATTTGAATACGAATGTACTGATTTCCCCTGTAACATTTATTTTGTGGCGTACCTCTCAATATGGGCGGTATTGCTTTTACCCGCCCATGCCAATAATATGCGACTTTTACGATAATTTCGCCTATTTTCACGGTTTTACGTCCCATTTTTGTTTGTGCGTTTGCTAATGTGCTTTTGTTTCTACTTGGCTGCTTTGAGTTTGCAGTATTTCGATTTTGGATACTTTTGGGTTTGTTTGAATAGAAGTTTGTTGGCGATCTAGAGCTTTGATAGATGTGATGATCTATATACAAGTACATTTGTATACGAAAGCTTTTTGTTTCGAGGCCGAAATTATAAGTATTTATACACACATAAAAAAGCGCAAATGGCTCAATGAGAAAATTTTCTGCTTTTGAATCTGACGGCCCATAGTTTGATCCCGGTCTACACCAATAACTTGTATTACAAATCATGAGTATATTTACATTCTCTTTATGATGAAGGAAATCATCGTGAAGAAACCGACATTGTGTGGGGATCACTATATCCGATGATGTGTGTCATCCGCCAAGCTTACTTTTTAGAGTCAGTTATTCCAGACTAGGCATACTCCACTAAAGCCAGAGTTTAATTTATCACCAAGGACGATGTGATCCATGAACTTTCTTGAAAACCAGTAATCCCGAACTTGTTTCACCTGCGGCCAAAGTATTGCTATCTCATGCGGACCAAACGTTCGTGCGACCTACTTGTTAAATGCCTTGTACACTGCAATAAAATTACCAAATATGTACAACAAAGACACATTTTTATCACTTCCTCCTAGTTTCCATTGTCAAAAAATGTCACCGCCGCTTTTGACGCAGTATTTTACTCTTATTCCGACGGATGACCTTTAAACGAGATTACTTTCAGACGGGAAATGTTCGCAAAAAAGAATAGTGAAACGAAACTGGAAAAATTTAAAATATAACATGGAAAACGAAAGCAGTCAGTGGAAATTGTACCTGCATTTAGTGAAGTGACGAGGGGCTTAGGTAGCGGGCATGGAAATAATAATAATTAATGTAAAAGATTCAATTTCGTGGAATTTTTTTTCGTGCCATCCCATCCCATCAGACTAATTCCTTTAATATTATGGACGGCGAAAGTTTGTGTGTATGTATGTTACTCTTTCACGTTCAAATGGTAGAACCGATTAGAATTAAATTTGGGGTGCAGATAATTAATTATTCATAATAAAAGAAGGAAAGAACACATTTGTTTTAGACACAGAAGACAAAGCAAGGAAATTATTTGAGTTTGAGGAATTTAAGCGTTATTAGTATAGTAACACAGTTGAAATTTCTAACGCTCACTGCGTACGGTCATAAAATTTTATAGCTGTTATCGCGGAGCAAGATAGCTTATGTTTATTAAGGCATTAGTCAAAACTCAACCTTAAGAATAAAGTGGTAAGGTTGACTTGAATTGAAATATTTTTGTGACGTAATATATTGTAATAGATACAATAGCATAATAGTAAACTCATGCCGTTTTCTTTTATCATTGATAACACTAAAGTTACAAATCAAATAATAGGATATCACTTCAAAAGTATATGATATGTGTCAATGTCAATTTTCAATTATATTCTAGTAATATAATATCATTACAATAGTACATATATTATGGTATTAATCAAAATGTCACTTCTAACTCTAGTGATATAATATCAATACAATAGTATTAGATATGGATCTAATGTCAATTTTCAATTCTAGATAATCATTAATATTATAAAAAGTTGTATCTAATTGCCAAACCCTGAGTCATCCAGAGGAGCATCCCGGATCTTTGTGCTGTGTTTGTATGCAACACTGAATCTGATATATATTTAATGGAAGACTAAAAATAATTAACGTTGAATTCTCGCTACGCTCACCTGTGAGTCTCACCCTGTTCTGAAGCGGCACGGAGTGAAGTGCCCTCCGTTTTGTAGGTCGGCCTGTTTACACTAATTGCTCGCGACACTGGCGTGTCACTCTCCGTGCTGTGTCTGACACTGCCGCACACTTCCCGGCTTGCACGACACAAACAAGTTACGTTTTTTTTTGATCTCTGACGCGACGGAATAACGCAGGGATTTTATAAGTTCCCAAACGGATAACCCGATTTAGACTTTGTATTTTCGGGAGTGTTTTTAGCTTTGTTTTATAAAAATTGGTCCAAAATGGCCGCGATGTGGTTCCCGTGGAGTACTCAAATAACTTCAAAATCTATGTTACTCCTATTTTATCTAGATTTTGATGAGTTTTAGGTTTGCTATGAAAATGGGTTAGGCATTGGATTAACAAATTTATCCTTTGTTTTATAAATAAAAACACACACACACACACAAAAACCTTACAAGTAGTAGATTGAATCTAAGTCAGTGTCCGCGGGTAAGGTGCCTAAAGTACTGGCGGCATTACCTCGCTGGATCGCCAAGCTTATACGCTGGCCGAGGTAAACGCCAGGTCTTGGGTCATTTGTTCTGTCCACCTTCTGTCCTTTGTTTTTACTTTTTATCGGGATTAACTTCTTTTGTCCTGGATTCTGCGGGGCAGCTAGCAAGTAATCCATCTTGCATCGACACATAATCACTTCAGCCTTAGCTTTTTGGTTCGAATGAATACGGGTTTTATTTCAGCTTTGAAACTAATCGTTATTTACGGTAGACTTACAGTTTAGGTTGGCCGCTGATGCTAATTTATGGCCAGGTTTTATGAAAGCTAGTGATTTAGGTTCTTTTCAAAGACGGTTTTAGGATTTAGGTTGGTTTGATTTTGTTTGATAAATCGGTATGAAATAGACAAATAGTTTTAGAACAGTTCTGTCATCTATAATTTTAAAGCTGTTGCAATAATACAGTGTAAACTCCATGTAACGTCACTCGATTTAACGACAAACTCTCTAAAGCGTTGAAAGCAATTGGCTTTAGTTGGTTTGGCTTGTATTCCATACAATGATACATTCTGTCCATTTAACGTCCACTCTCTATAACGCCTTAAAATGCACAGTCCCTTTAGTGAAGTTATAACGAGTTTATGTATATTTTTTAAAAGATGGAAGCAATTTACGTTTAGTATTTATATTCAACCGAACGAACAAAGTCTAAGCATTGAATCCAAACTAAACTATAAGTTCTACTTTGGACTCAAGAATGTTATATTTTTGTCCATACTTGCTACTAACTAGGGGCAATGTACACTAGTATGTAACTGTTTAGTACAATTATGATAATAAAGATATTTTAAAATTGATATTGGATTGAAAATTATTAAGCGTGTACTGTATTTTTCAAATACAACTTTTTTTACAATGAAAAAATACAACCCTGTCGGTTTTCCCTTTACACTGGAGTCGCACCATTCGTCGTGCGCTCGCCGCAACAAGTTGCCCTTATCGGGCTGCCCTTTACCGCACTCTGATGCAGGGATTAGCACACCCTAATCAGCCCTTTAACTTTAACATTTATTTACTTGTTTGGGGTCGTGTTGTTTTTAATCGGAGGAAGTGAACAAAATATTAAATAAACAGTTTTAGTTGATAAACTTTTTTGGTTAAAAAAACATTACAATATTTTTTAGATTAGTTTGGTTACAGCATAGACAAAGTATACACATTGTCTTGTTTTTTTTACTGGTTATGGGTTTGCGCTTGATCGCAATTCACCTGATGGTAAGCGATATTGCGATCTAAGGTGGAGCGCGCTTGCCCAGAAGAAACCGGTTCACTCTTGCCTTGAAAACCGCTAGATTATAGTTATCGGGGAACAGGGAATTTGGCAAAGAATTCCACACCTTGGCGGTACGCACAATGAAGGTGGAGGCAAACCGCTTAGTACGCGACTTAGGCACCTCCACAGTATAACGATGCCGCCTTGGTGTCTCCCTACTCGTATGAAACTTCCAAATGTACATCTGTAATGTATGTAATATAACCGTAGGCGGTCACTGTTTTCGCTTTACTGACGTTTACTTAGGAGCAGATTATTCTAGCTACTTCTATATATTATGTACCAACCGTATACAGGGCTAACGGTAGTTACCCCAATATTTTTTACCGTGAAAAGAAATCAAATTAGTTTAATAATAAAATTAACTAAATTACAAGTATATTTAATCTACAAAACCAGTGCCAGTGGGAAGAGTACCAATGCCAGACGAGTTGCCTCTTTGTATAGCAACGCTAATCCGCTGTGCAAAGTAGAGGCCGGCATTTTGGTCACGAGAAATAGTGAAAATAATACACGGCCTGTAATACAATAAAGGCCTAATAATACAAGCGTACTACTGTATTTTTTAATATAATTTAATTTAATACATTTTAATTTTAGATTATGTTTTATATTATAAGTTGAAATATATATGCTTAAAAGTAGATATATGGACATTGTTTAATATTTGTGTTAGTATATCCAAAACTGTAGACAGACAAACTGGAGAGCTCAATAATTGGAAATCGGCAAAAAATATCTTCACCCTACACGTTTTGAAAAGGTCAACTAGCTTTTGTTACAAAGAGATAATTCCTAAACGCCCTAAAGATATTGACATAGTTTCCAGTAATCCTGTTTTTTGTGAGAATTTTTGCGTTCCAGATATTAGGGCGAGGATTTACGTGTTTGTCCTTATTTCTTCATTATTAAAAGTAAATATGTACAGAGAAAGGTTGTGTGGAACGATTGTTAGCTCGAAAGGGTTGTTTACTTGAGGCTGGTCCAAACTCTAAACAAACATATTAGAAATTGGAGTTTTTGTTTGTATTTTTACGTTTGGTTATTATTTTGAGGCAAGTTATGCTTAGAACAATATTTTTTGGAACGTTATGTTTTTGTTTTAAAATATCTAGCAAAAACAAATGAAGACTCACTATTAATTGTATTATGCCTACATACATAAGTGTGAAGGAAAAAAAACAAAAACCAGCATTGGAATACTTAGTGCTTTCAGTATTATCTTACAAAAAAATGTCTATAGTATTATGCTGAATTTGTAACTTTTGTGAACTCACTATTAGCGATAATGATGTCTTAAAATGTGTTTTTTTTTTTGTGCACAATTAATGTATTTTTTTCTTTCGTTAAAAAAATGTTTCGGCTTTGAATTATCTTTTTAAAATAAATAAACCAATAGGATGTTGTTAACACAAGTATATATTGAATAATAAAACACACCAGCGACTCAACATTTGTAGTGGATCTTAGATTTAAATGTTATTAATTCGTATGACGTTGCATACGACAACTAAAGCCTTTCAAAAACCAAAATTAAATGTGTATTGATAAAATATAATATTAATTCATTTTAAGCTATTTTTTTTTTATTTAAGTGTGTTCCTCCGACCGACCAACAGTGCCTATCGTAATTTGGTTTCAGATCACAGCGGAGTAAACTAAATATTTCATAACCTATTGACTCAGACGTTATTTTGCGGAAAATCATTGTAAATAGAGGACAAAATTAAATATGTTGTATATTTCCATAAAAATAGAGATATAAATTAAGATAAGTAAAGGAAAAATTAAAAATGTTTAATAAAACATTGATTATTAATAATTTATTTAATATAATAATATTTTGCTTATCTTAATGAAGGTTTCAGATCACAGCAAAAATACATTAAATATTTAATTTCGTCTTCTAAACATTTCATTTTTTTCTTCTAAGCGAATACCTTAAATTAAAAATACTTTCAAAAATTTAATAAATATTTAAAATGGGTTGTTTTAAAGATCCAATCGTGCTGTAATATTTTTATTCTTTTCTACTCCCTGGAAAGTATTTTTAATTTATAGTATTCGCTTAGAAGAAAAAAATGAAATATTTAGAAGACGAAATTAAATATTTAATGTATTTCCGCTGTGATCTGTAACCCAAATTAAGATAAGCAAAATATTTTTATATTAAATTATTATTAATAATCAATGTTTTATTAAACTACGCGGTCTAAATCGAGAGTAAATACCTAACGTACCTCCCAAAACAAGCGGCGGTTCTCATAAGCGCCAGCCAGTAATAGTAAATCCATTTGGCTTTGCTCCAACGGAAAACAATAAAGGCTTTGAAAAATAAAACTATTGAAAATTCAGCGGCTCACTCCGAAAACATGAGGGTACATCGTTATTGACTGCTTCTCAAATAATGAAGATGCTTTCGGAACGACCATGATTGAGCGATATTTTTGTTGCGACTTTCAGAATCTTTTTAGGGTTCCGTACTTTAAGACTACCAACGGGATAACCAAGATTTCGTTGTCTGTCCGTCTGTCACCTTGCTGTATAACATGAACCATGATAGGTAGTAAGGACAGATAATCTGTCAAAATCAAAAATCAAATTATTTATTAGCCTTACGGCATCACGCCGTACAGGGCAAGTCCATTTACAATTTACTTAATTTCTAGTTATCTGTTATTGCTATGACAAGAAATACTAAAAAAATCCTTTAATATAATACGAGTATTTAAAATACGATTGTTTGTGTGTATGTTTGTTACTTCTTCACGCTCAAACGGCTGGATTTTGATAAGATTTACTATGAAGATAGGTTAAACCTTTTATAAGGACAAAGGCTACATTTTATCTCAGATCAACGTGGGTAACACCGCGGTGCGTAGCTAGTAAAATAAATAAACAAAAGAGGCCTTACGACTCACTAACAAACTAATGAAAAGTGACCACGCCAATTGTCAATAGATGGCGTTATCGTCAATTATACTACTCGTTATTAAACCTAGACGACCCCGTAGGTGTTATGGTTACCTTACTGGACTGCCGATCAAAGGCTTCCGGATTCGATTCCCGGCACGCCCAACATATTTTTGATAGTAAATAAAAAACTAAGCTGATATATTTAAGTGCTACTAACGTGTTTGTTTGATACTTTACTAGGTAGAGGTGCGGAATCTTTTATGCACGATCTCGACCTGGTCAGTTATTATTCGTTTTTGAAGGTTACTTTAAGGTTTAGAATGTGATATTATGTCAGACAAACTTATTGACGGGTTACAAGCTCTATTAGCTGCGCCCGTTGATTAACTCGCGGTAAACCTGGATGAATGTTAATCCAGGGTTTAATTTATCTCCTCACCAAATTTCATCAAATTCAGTTTAGCAAATTAAGCGTGAAGAATTAACAAACATACACACTTTTATTACATTTATATTTTTATTCATATCAAACATATTACATATATCAAAAGAAATCGTGATAATTCTTATAAAATCTACGAAATACCAGATATTTTTGCGACCTTTGATAAGTCGTTAACTTGAATACTGATGAAAATTAGAGAGTTTATTGACGCCTACAGATTACTTTCGGGTTATAAAGAAAAAACTTTTAATTCGGCATCAATTTGAATTGTCTCGGCTAGAATCTTTATTGAAATCGAAGGAATAAAATCACTTTCCAATGGCAGTATTTTGCAAGCTGATACCTAGAAAATCGAATTCGATGTTTTATTTCAATTTCTCCACACTAAATGAAGACATAAAACTGATTTTTTGGAAGCTACGATACTTTAGACAGACAAACACACATCACTTTGTGTATGTCTTTTTTTTACTCTAAACAGGGCAGCGCTTGACCACAAATTCACCTGATGGTAAGTGACATTGAGGTCTACAGTGAAGCGCGCTTACCTAGAAGGAACCGGTTCACACTCACCTTGAAAATCGCTAGATTATAGTCATTGGGGAACAGGGAATTCGGCAAGGAATTCCAAAGTTTGGCGGTTCGGACAATAAAGGTGGAGGCAAAACGCTTAGTGCGTGCCTTGGACACCTCAACTGTAAACCGATGCCGCCTTGGCGTTTCCCTGCTCGTCCGATAGTGGAAGGGGGCGGGGTGTCTGTCTATCTGTTTACGTCAAACTATTTATTATCAAACTAATTATTTTATAACAATTTCTAAGACTAAATTACTACATTGTGATCAAAATTTTTTTGGACAATTTCGTTAGAGAAATTTATTAGCTAAAACACAATCCTCCGTTCATTAACTCTCTTTGTGAATTAATAACATTCAGTTTGTCTGAATAGAAAGCCGATGATATTCAAATCTTTTGAAATAAAGACCCTAAGTCTATGATTACACTATCTATGTGAGGGTGCTTATTGAAACACAATAATTAACTTGGGTCCTCAGGCTTGGCCCAAAATTTAATTACTTATTTGACCCGGCTAACCCTATGGCCTTCGTAAGACATGTCGGACATCTATTCAATTATGTTCCGAATGAATATTTGGTTTGGTACAGACGACAGTGTTGCCATATGTGATATTGTTCCCTAACAGACTGGGTTTGTTACACCAAAATGCTAGTGTACAAAAAGTTGCCACAGAACTTATCAGATCTTAATCAAAGAGAAAGTAAAGTGTTTTGTGACAGTAATCCGTTACACAATTTAAGTGAATATACGAATTTGGAACTTGCGGAATCGTAATTCATGTGTAAATAATATTATAGGTATTTTAAATTTAATATGTGGAAAAACAATTGTTATTGTGTGTAGTATTCAATGGTGTAGAATATTTAACGAAATTTATAAATTTAATTTATCAAACTAGGCTTTTGAATAGATATTTAAGTAATGCTTGTAGCGTGACTTGCCATTAGCGTATGTTATTGGTGGCCAATAAAATTATGTGTTTCTGTTTTCTTTAAACGGTGATTTCATGATCTTTTTGCCTTAGTATAATTGTCAATTTTTGATGTAAATAATGATAAACAAATTTGAATTTTAATATATCGCGAGATATGGACACAGACAAAAAACGTTTTGGTAGAATATCATATTTATTATAAACAATTCAGATGCTTAGTAAGAATTTCAAAGTTTGAATTAAAAATTACGCGTGGAAAATCTATAGATGTTTTTACGCTGAGATGAAGATTGAGATTTGGCATTTGAAGTTGTTTCACAAAAATATTATTATACGAGTTTATTAAAAAAGTTATCAAACACCTGAATCTGGTATTATCAGATTTCAGCGGAAGTACACAACGAATGCCAGATTTATATTTAACTAGCTGACCCGGCAAACGTTGTTTTGGCTTAATAATTATTTCTAAAAATACAGTAGCCGATTCTGAGACCTTCTGAATACGCATATAAAATTTGGAAAAAATCGGTCAAGCCGTTTCGGAGGAGTACGGTAACAAACACTGTGACACGGAAATTTTATATATAAGATAAATATCCTGAATATCTAATGAAAATACTAAAAAAATAAAATACACAAAAAAATGGTTTTTCCCATTCCTCGAACCTTTTTCTTTTTAGATAGTGACACAAAAATTGAGGAAAAACGAAACGTCTCGCCTAGCAACACCAAGTCAATGTTATTATAAAGATTCCATGTAAATGGAATAATATATCTAATGTGTATCAGAATAAATTACATTAGGGACCAAGATATTATTGGCGTTTACTCGTACATAATGGATTTTTCGTCCACGAAATACGGTATAGTTACTGGATAATGTAGCGAGTAATTATTGTAGTCAATTTTCAAGGCGAGAGTGAACCGTTTTCTTCCAGGTAAGCGCGATCCTCCGTATACCTCAATATCACTTACCATCAGGTGAATTGGGGTCAAGCGCTGACGTATTCAGAGTAAAACAAAAAAAAAATCAAGTGATTAGGAAAAAATCGTACGAGGGCGAGGGCGTAAAAAAAAGTATAAATCAATTCCAAGAAAACCAACCAAGAGCTAGAGGGGACGAAGTTTTAAATGTTTTCTTTACCGACTTTTTCTGTTCTGTTTTAAAGTATCTAGTAGAAGTAATATTTCATTAATTCATTACATCACGCATTAATTCGATATAAAAGTAACTTATTATTTAATTCAGAGCTTAAACTATGTCCATACCTAATTTCACAGAAATCGGTTCAACATTACACATAGACTTACATATTAACTTTCGCCTTTATAATATTAGTGAGACTATTTGCTCAGTACCCAATCTTGTGATTATGTTATTCTCTGTACGTTAAACCCTGGAGGTTTACCGAATTTCAGCTGCCGTTCTACTGGAGATAGTTCCAAAAGGTACAATAAGGATGGCGTAAAAATAATGTCCCTGGTACTAATTGTCCCGAGACTTGGGGACCGTGGTCACCGCTCGAGCGAAAAATTGTATTAGACTCGCAATAACAGACCAGGGACGGAGACAGGGATCAATTGGGGCATAGAAAGATAAAGAAAATAGCTGTGGAAAAGATAAAGAAAAAAACTGTGGAAACTATAAAGAAAAAAAACTGTGGAAAAGATAAAGAAAAAAACAGATAAAGAAAAAAACTGTGGAACTCCTTGCCGGAATCCCTGTTACCACTGAACACCCTTACTGTCTTCAAGGCTAGAGTGAATCGGTTTCTTCTAGGCAAGCTCGTTACATCTTAGACCGCAATGTCACTTAATATCAGGTGAGATGTGGTCAAGCGCAAGCCTTTTATGCATAAAAAAGAGATATTGACATTATCAATTCTACACTATTGTGCTAATTAATATATGTATATGTTTTTTTCAAATATTTATAATAAAAACAATTACTTTGTTTTTTTAATTATCACCTTACCGATTCTACAATGTGTTTTTTCAATAAATAAATTGATTAGGATTTTTTTCTTTGTTTCTAATATAAAGAATTAAAAATATATGAAGGATCAAGTGTAGGCCCTTATACAACATAATTATGAATGTTGTATCTTTCAGTGCCATTACACTTTAATTTAAGTAGTTTTTCATATTTTTTTTTTTTTTTTTTTTTTACACTAAATAGGTCAGCGCTTGACCACAATTCACCTGATGGTAAGTGACATTGAGGTCTACGGTGAAACGCGCTTACCTAGAAGGAACCGGTTCACTCTCGCCTTGAAAATCGCTAGATTATAGTCATTGGGGAACAGGGAATTCGGCAAGGAGTTCCAAAGTTTGGCGGTTCGGACAACAAAGGTGGAGGCATAACGCTTAGTGCGTGCCTTAGGCACCTCAACTGTAAACCGATGCCGCCTTGGCGTTTCCCTGCTCGTCCGATAGTGAAAGGGGGCGGGGGGAATTACTTCATGTAATTCATTCGCACACTCGCCGAAATGCAACCGATAGAATACCGACAAACTGGCAACAATACGGCGGTGCTCCAGGCTCTGCAACTTTGCCTTGCAAAGATTTTCGTTGCCTATAAGCCTCTTAGCACGTCGTTCAATTGTCTCCAACGCCTGAAGCTGGTACTTTGCCGATCCGTCCCAAAGGTGCGAACAGTACTCCATGCACGAACGAACTTGTGCCTGATATAATATAAGCAGCTGTTCCGGCGTGAAGTACTTTCGCACCTTCGAGAGGATACCCAGCTTTTTGGCTGCTACTTGAGCCATATTCTCAATGTAGGAACCAAAATTCAGGGTCGACGACAAAGTTATGCCAAGAAGCTCTAGGCGGTCGGTAATCGGCACGGTTGCACCTCGGAAAGAAGGGGCCAGGTCGAAAGGCCTCTTCTTAGCGGTGAAAAGACACGCTTGGGTTTTGGCTGCATTGAACTTGACTAAATTGGCATCGCCCCATTCAGAGACTGCCTGAAGAGCCAAGTTCAAGCGCCCAACCATGGCTTCCCTATGACACTGGATTTCGGCCGCACTAGCTCGTGCAGAAGACATGTAGCTCTCTACAACAGTGCTGTCATCTGCATACCCAAAGGTACCGGGTTTTAACAGATCGTTAATGTGCAGCAAAAATAATGTCGCAGAGAGCACGGACCCTTGGGGGACACCGGCATTGATCGCCATTAGATCTGACGAGTAGCCATCAATGACTACCCGTATAGATCTGTCCCTCAAAAAGTCCGATATCCAACCACAAAAACCAGCGGGCAGGCCGTATGTGGAAAGCTTGCTAATAAGGCCATCGTGCCAGACCCTGTCGAAGGCTTTGGAAATATCCAGAGAAACCACTAGTGCTTCTCCGTACTTCTCAATAGCCTCACTCCAGATGTGTGTGGCATACGCTAAAAGATCCCCAGTAGACCGATTCCGGCGAAAGCCATATTGTCGGTCGCTGAGGAGGTCATTTGCTTCAAGGTATGCCAGGAGCCTGCGGTTCAAGACACGTTCCATGCTCTTGCAGAGTATGGACGTGACTGAAATGGGCCGGTAGTTAGCAGGGTCGGCGCGACTACCTTTTTTGGGCACGGGCTGCACGTTAGCAAGCTTCCAAGAACTCGGCACTTTTCCAGTCTCAAGTGAAAGCCGAAAAAGACGTGTCAACACAGGAGTCAATTCAGGCGCACAGGTCCTCAGAACTATAGCTGGAATACCATCGGGACCACTGGCCTTATTCACGTCGAGATCGCGTAGCGCTTTCCGTACCTCAGTCTGGCGTATGCTAATGTCAGACATCACTGACGCACAGACAAGAGAAGACGGAGGTGACGCGCTACCAGCATCAAGACGAGAATTTTCGGCAAATAGAGAAGCAAATAAATTGGCTTTCTCTACTGCTGCGTGAGCCAACGAACCGTCCGGCTTCAGCAGTGGAGGCAGTGAGGGGCGGCAGAAGTTCCCTTCGATCGACTTGGCCAGGGACCAAAATGCTTTACTACCCGCGGGGTACGAAGCTAATTTGTTACCCACACGGCTAATGTGATCGAAGCGTGCCTTCTGTAAAACCTTTTTGCAAGACTTGGCAGACTTGTTAAATTCTTTCTTCTTCTGGCTAATATTCCCAGCCCTGCGGTGTCGGGCATCAACCCAGGCAAGGTATGCCTGTTGTTTCAGTGCTTCTGCACGTCCATTTATTTTAAAATAAGTTGCCCTGACTTGTGAAAAATGCGTTTAAAAATCACGCTGTTAGTTATGGTATAGTTAAAAATAATGTTACAACAGGATTTCAGAAATAACGTTTAAAATCTAAGATATTGACAATACTCAGTTTTAGTTACATCAACTTAGAACCAATTCTTAGATCTTCATTTTTTAATATTTGATAATACGACTATGCAGCCCTATTTCATTCCCCTTAGTTCGTCCATAGTCAGACTTATATCGTGGCAGTGCCATGCGTAACTAATTTCAGAGGAGTAGCGTACTAAATTGCTGGTGTATTTAGTATATACGTCTACTCAATGCAACTCTAAAGTTAGGTGATTTGCCTTCAAATTACATTAGTTCAAGCTTCAATGAAATTGAAAGTACTTTCGATTCAAATGACTTTGAGGGAGACTCTATTAAATGAAATGAAGTAAACTTCAAATAGTTTTGTTTTATTGCGCGCAATCAAACAAATGGTAGAGATTTCAGGATTTAAGTTCGAACCCCTTGAACGCTAACAACTTTCTGAATTTTCATTTAACTTTTATAAATTCGAATAAATTAAAGAAATAAACATAAAATTGGCTCAAAACTTCTCAAAGTAATGTATTGGCTTCTTAACTGACTAAAAATATCTTACGAGTATATTTATTAAATAATATCTATTGATGTTTATTAAAAAATACTTTCTAGTCAGATTCTTCTAAATAAAAAAATAACTGAAATCTTTTGAAATTATTTGGATATCCTACGAGAACAACAATTGGTTTTGAAATAAAAAGTTAGCCTATGTGTTAATCCAAGGTCTAACCTAGACACCAAATTTCATCAACAAAATCTATATAATAGGCCTACGTAATTTGCCTCTAAGATCAAACAAACCTTCATTTTCTTAAAAAGATGGCAGTATTTATGGCATGAACACTGCAAAGAAGGTCAAGGTTAGGGAAGCAATTGGCTCGTCCGCCGCACGTGCTCTGCTGAAAACCACGTCTTAAACACCATCGTGAATAAATAACTCCGATACGAAAAGATAAAGGGTTGCCAATGTAATCTTTTTATGTCGGTTTGTTTTTTGGTTTTATACCTATAAAGCGTACGTACCACGATTAAAAAAGAGGATTATATCGGACAAAAAGAGGTTAGTTAGGGATAAAAAGTAGAATAGGTATGTGTTAATTTAGGGTTAATTTAGTTAAGCTATCTCCATACAAAAATCATGCAAATCGATCAGCCGTTTATGCATGAAAAATTAACAAACATAAACACTAACACACTTACTATAATTATACACACACAAACTTTCGCAAAGTAGAATTTATGCAAATCGAACCAGCCGTTTGAGCGAGAATAAAATACAAACATACACACTTGCACACACACACACACACACACACAAACTTCCACATTTAATATATTAGTAGGGTCGGATATATTCGCATAAAGATTAGAGTTTACATAAATCGTCACATCTTGACAAGCTAATGAGGCAGCTTGAGAAGTTAAACGTAAATCATTAAAAAATACAAAGATAAAGAAAAATATAAAGTTAAACCTGAAAATCACATGAACAGGTTCAAAGATTCCAAAGAGCAAAGTGTTAAAGAGTTTCCTGTCATAAAATTTGTTGAAAAAATATAAATTTTTCATTATTTTATAATACCTTTTTCGTATGAGCTAAGTGGCTAAGCTCTCATGTCGAGAGTTTTCAAGCTGCCCGAAGGCCTCTGATTTGGCTTACGACTGATTGTTATAAAACTAACAACCGGGACCTATAATTAAACGTGTCATCTTGTCTTCATAGTTCTATGGAGACAAGATTTTCGTAACAAACCTGAAACCTTTATGTATCGAGCAAGAAGTAAAGGTAAATAAATAATTCCACCAATGCCGCTGGCATAAGCTATTTATTCCGCAAATTGAATGAGGTGGGGTGTAGCCGAGAAATAATATATCAACAGAATGGGTAGCATTACATTGATTCAGTAAAAAATCGCACCGTTTTGTTTTTGGGGTAAATGTTGTATTTTTTCAGGTTTAAGTTGAGGGCGGAACGGGATCACGGCTATGGGTTTGGGTTGATTAATATTAAATGGGTTACGTTACGAGCATAGATATCAGAAAAATATAGTACCTACGCCAGGTAAAACTTGTACTATGGTTGTGACAATATACTCAGGAATAAAGATTAAAAAATATATAAATCGCCAACAAATTTAGTTAAGCACAAAGATTTTGACCGTGCCGGGAATCGCACCCGGAACCTTCTGATTGGCAGTCCGGCATGGTAACCTTAACACCAACGTGGCCGAAAAAATAGGAATCCTAGAAAAGAAGTATGGTTTCTCCTATCGAAATTTGGTCTTTAGAACTAACCTTATTACACACATACAGGAATCGTCGCAAATTTTAAGTATATAATAATTAATAATAATAATATGCAAAACATAAAAATGTAACTTTGACGTACGTTTGGCTTTATCGGCTTGTACAGAAAAATAGTAAGTAACACTAGATAACTTAAATAACTTTTGAATAAATACGTTCTGAATTGTAAAAAAAAACAATTCACAGTTTCACTTATTATAATATTTTTCGTAATTAATACAACAAATATATCTACGTTCAACTTACTTATTTAAAAGTTAAAGATAAAAGATAACACACACACCTTTTTTATCCTTTTACATAAACCGGTAACATGCTTGTTTAACAACCTGCGAGGCAAGCACGGGTGGTGGACAATATATCCACTGGGAGAGGCAATAATCTGCTCGTTTTTATTACTTTTAATTTAATATTTAATTTTGATGCTGCGTTCGACGTTATATTTTTGTAAATTACATCAAAATCTGTGCATATTTTTCACTTTGCCATATAAATAGAAGCTCAAATGAATACTTCCATTACTTTTTTCCCCACTTCCAAATCAGACAACACTTTGTCCACTGCCATATGTCAATCGAAGGGTCATCGTTTTACTTGGAAACAGTGGGGAATAGCGGCATAAAATGTCTACGATTAACGTCAAGTGGAAATATTTTAAAAGGGAAATTGTGCCACGTTAAGGTGGATTTCTACTGAGAGATGAAAGAGGTAGAAAGACTGTTAGTCCTGCACCCGTGCTAGCTCCGATGAGCATATAAATCTCTTGTATTTGCCTCACACACAGTCCCGCACCTAGGCACAGGAAAGCATTAGCTCCCAGCTCGCTAGGGCTCCTAAATTGGGCTAATGAGGAACTAATGTCCATTAACCCGACACGGTCGGAGGCCTAAATTAATTAGCCAAGTTCATGGGCCATAAATTAAGACTACTATCGATAATGAAATGGATAAATATAGACGCATCGTCGTCGATGACCGTCAATAGACCGTCAATAGGAAATAGTCATATCGATTACGGTACATAGCAGTTGTGCTTGGAAACTAAGAATAAGAAATGTGTACCAATCTTAAGGACAGTATTAATTTATTTTACAAAATTTCTGCTGCATTAACCCGTTGAACAGTAATACTTTTTTGGTCAAAGTATTTATAATCAACATAATTTGGATTTAAAATTTATAATGATGCATCTACTTTACTAGTCAAGCTGTTGTTTGATACCTATATTAAAGGAATTGTGAGAAAAATATAAAAAATCCGCGTTTAGAGGCAGTGGCTATTTGAGCCGATTTTCGGCAAACATAGATAGAACATTCTCGATTCTTGACTAATACACCTCTCAAATAGAGAAAGCTTAAAATAGTTTCTTTCGTTTGTGATACCACAGACAGTCGAAATTCACATACGTCACACTTGTAACACTCCACAGCCCTTCGTTTTTGCCTGGGGAATTAAACAAAGAGTCAGTTTTGCCACAGAATAATAACTTGTACTTCGTAGTTTTGCCTAGACTTCAGCATTTCGTTGTTAGCGACTCCTATGTTTTCTCCATCTCCATATCAGAGGCCGCGAATTCAAGCATAACAATCCGCGTACAAATACTATTCGAATATTAATTAAAGATGGGCCAAAGTTGGGGATTCCGGCCCAAACCCGGTTTGCGCTAGCAGAGAATGTAATTGGAATTGTTCTTACAGAATGTTGGTAATTTAAGATTGCTTCGAAGACAAGCTTGGACAGTTCGGGGGTTACGGGAACTGTGTCCGACTGTCGGCAAGTTTGGTTAATTTCAAGTATCTGGTTTTGAGATACTTTTGACTTATGAGTTTTGGTGATAGGCGCCGCGCAAGGAGTTTGGGAATTTCTGGTAAATTTTGGTTGTCTCGATTGCTTTAAGACAGAAGGAAATGTAAGTAGTTAGATTAATTCTTAATTGTAATTTTGTGAAAGGATATAAAGTTATATATAAACGTATAGTTTTCAATGCTTGCCCGGCTGTTAGTCTTATTACAAGCAGTCATTAGGCCAAGGCACAGGACCTTAGGGCTGCTCGTAGACTCTCGACGCCAGAGCTTGTCCACTTAGCTCATACAAAGAAAAAGAAGAATGCTTGTTTTAAAATGTTAATTGACCAAAATTCTCAGCGCCAACTGGCATTAGGCTATTATATATTTTAAAATAATTAATAAATTAAATATTTTTTTAGTATCATGTGTTAAAAACGGAGTCACAGTAGACCCAATAAATTCGGCACTTACCAGGTTTGAAAGTTATCATCAGACAAATAAGAGCACCGATTTCCCGCTTCCGTCCCAGCAGAGTCTATCAATGGGCATCCGAGGAAATCGGACTAGAGTGACTTCTAATACCCAACTACTTAAAGCTTGGCGAGTTAGCAAAGAATCATAGTTTTTCTGCCTACTGCTTGTGATTTGATAGACCAACTTTGCCGAGAACTTTCGTGAGAAGCGTAAGTGGCTGAGTACTTAGAGAGAGCTTTATTTATTAGCAGTCGGTTGGAGCCCTTCACGAAGTTGGGGTGTATTTAATTTTGAACGTTTAAATCATAATTTTGGCCTATTTTAGGAAATAAACTCGAGTTGAGTCGGTGTTGACCTATTTTTAGCGGAGCGGTTATTTACATCAATAGTTGATTGTGGAGTTTGTGCGCCGTGAAATTGGCATTATTTTTATTGGATGGGAAATATAAATTGGTTTTATACATCTTGTGAGTAACTTGAAATATTGACTGTGGTATTTGTTAGCTTATTTTTCATTTCTTATTTTCTAGTATAGTTAATCTTGTTTTTTTTTTACCTTTGATAGGTTTGCGTTTGACTACAGTTTGCTTGGTGCAAAGTTACGCTGTAGTCTATGATTGTGGCACGCTTAGAAGAATAAAAATAATAAGTAAATTTACTCTACTTTTGAAGACTTTCGGGTGATACCTCTCAGGAAACAGAGACTCAGGTAGAGAGTTCCAAACCTTCGCTGTCCTCACAATAAAGGTTGAAGCAAAGCGTTTTGTTCGAAAGTTTGAAACACAAACCTTATTTGTCTTAAAGTTTATACGGCACATAACGTAAAATCTTTCCGAATCAATTTAAGCTCTAAAAATTCTTCCTACGCTTCCAAACAGTCCTAATTAAATTATCGCTTGCTTAGTAGAATAATAATCAGCAATTCTTTTGAACTTGTATTAAAAAGTCCTTTGGTGAGAATATAAAGTGACTTAAGTCTTCGCTTATATAATACAGAGGGGAGAAAAGTTTGTTTGTTCGTAGGTCTAGTGTTGAGAAATTAATGTTTCCATTATACGTAGTAACACAAAGCAAATAAGTTTTTGGGCTTCGTAAAGCAATCTCGGATATGGCTCTTTCGAATTTGGCAGTCAGTTTGTATGCGAATAAATTATTTGAAGTCTTTTCGATGGGTACTTAAACGCTTGCCAAAGTATGGAAAGAGATAAATGTCATTTTTGTTTTTCTAGACTTTCGGCGATAATCTTTGGATTATCATTCAATCGAGGGAGATTTTTCTGAACATTATTCGTAACGATAAAAAGTTAAGAATAAATTTTATGTTGAGAATGTCCATTTTCATGTCTTAAAAGACTGAGCTGATGACTGAGCAACACACAACAAACCGATTCATTTACCAAAGTAATTATTACAGGAAATGATTCCAATAGATTATTAAATTTTGTAAGTACTTAAGCTGTTGTAAGCTGTTCTGATAAGATATTTTTGCACGAAAAAACTGTCACACTTAATAAAAAAAAAATAGGTTGGGTATAATCTAACTACTTTCGACGCATTCAGCGAGCGTCTTCGTCAGGGACAAATATTACACAGACTATCACCGTCAGAATTAACCCGTTATTTAGTAAGTGTGACCATTTTTTGTGCTATTTGCACAAAAACATGGCCACACTCAATAAATAGTCCATTAAAATGTTACATGAGCTTTACATATTTTGTTAGTAGACGCAATTTTATTTTTGAGACGTGGGTCTCAAATAGTAGTTTAACCTCAAGCTTGTGGGTTTGCCACCATTTCCCCCGACCGATAGATAAAAATAAAATTGTTTTAAAAAACAAACAACCGACTTCAAAAACACAACTAAAAAGGGAAAAATAATTTTAAGCCTAAATCAAATCGAAGAATATATAAAATATAATAGGAGAGTTTATTTCATGTACTTATAAAAAACTATTTACAATTTTTAGTAATCCTGTATTCTTGGAGTCGGTGCCAACAAAGAAAGACAATTGAAAATAGTTTTTTTTAACAAACATTAATTTGTTCTTATTAGATGGCACCGACTTCAAGAATACAGGATTACTAAAAATTGTAAATAGTTTTTTATAAGTACATGAAATAAACTCTCCTATTATATTTTATATATTCTTGATTTGATTTAGGCTTAAAATTATTTTTCCCTTTTTAGTTGTGTTTTTGAAGTCGGTTGTTTGTTTTTTAAAACAATTTTATTTTTACATTTTTAGTGGTTGGTAATGATATTTTGTTTAAGTTTAGCTATGGAGAGCCAAATAAACTTCACGATGAAAAAATTTGGCGTGTGCCAGGCAGGCAACCAATTGGGAGCAAATCGAGCTGGATGCGAGCGAAGCGAGCTATGCGCGAGCGAAGCGAGCGCGAAAATTTTCACCGTATTTGTTCCAACCGTTTGAGCATAAAGAAGTCCAAAGCAGCACAAATTACATAATGTTTGTTGTGTAAAAACTTACTAGAACCAAGTGCGAGCGAAAAGAGGTGGACGCGAGCGAAGCGAGCTATGCGCGAGCGAAGCGAGCGCGAAAATTTTCACCGTATTTGTCCCAACCGTTTGAGCATAAAAAAGTCCAAAGCAGCACAAATTTCATAATGTTTGTTGTGTCAAAACGTACTAGAACCAAGTGCGAGCGAAAAGAGGTGGATGCGAGCGAAGCGAGCTATGCGCGAGCGAAGCGAGCCCGAAAATTTTCACCGTATTTGTTCCAACCGTTTGAGCATAAAGAAGTCCAAAGCAGCACAAATTACATAATGTTTGTTGTGTCAAAACGTACTAGAACTAATTGCGAGCGAAGCGAGCTGGTTGCGAGCGAAGCGAGCTATGCGCGAGCGAAGCGAGCGCGAAAATTTTCACCGTATTTGTTCGAACCGTTTGAAGTCCAAAGCAGCACAAATTATATAATATTTGGAGTGTCATAAGCCCAGAACATCCTGGGGGACCTTCGAACGAAGCGGGATAACTCCTAGCGAAGCGAGCGCGTAAATATTTTCCTTATCCGTTCGAGGGTCTTGTCTATTTATATATCAAATTTTACAGTTCCTTCTTCCACTAAGTATGACCCAAGTGGCCAAGCTCTGGCGTCGAGAGTTTTTCAAGCCCCTGATTTAGTTTGAACCCTGCTTGTACTAAGAGTAGTGGTCCAGGCTCAACAAATTAACGTGTTATCCGAAGCACAGTAACGCCCAGATGAAAATATCACATTTTTTTATGGAAGTCTTGTGCATGGTTAGCCATCCAAAGACTGGCCGCATGGGCCGTTGCTTAGCCTCGATGTTCGCGTCAGATTACTTTTGTTAGCCAGGCTGCTAATTTTATGAGCGAAATCTGTATTGCCGTATGAGCGCGAAGAAGTAAAATAGGTTATCGAGTTATTTGGGCTTCCCGCGGGAATGACTTTTAAGATAAAAAAATATATACATACAGTCGAATTTATAACCTCTTCCTTTTTTGAAGTCGGTTAAAAAGTAACCTTCGTGTTATACAAGGTCTAGTCTACCCCCTATATCAAATTTTAGCGAAATCAGTGTGTCATGTGTTATTTGGTGCATCCCACGGGAACAATAATTATTTTCGGGATAAAAAGTAGCCTATGTGTAAACACATAGTCTATCTACATATACCTATCTTCATTCCAAATTTCATCAATGTCAGTACAACCGTTCGAGCGTGAAGAAGTTAAAAAGATTTATATGTTATTTGGTGCATCCCACGGGAATAGTATTTATTTTCGGGATAAAAAGTAGCATATGTGTTAACACATAGTCTTACCTATTTTCTTCTCAAATTTCATGAATATCAGTACAGCCAAACGAGCGTGAATCTCTCTTCATGCGTAAAAATAACCTAACTTTTTAGGTTTTTCTTCGCTTTCCCTAGGAGTCCATCATCAGAACCAGTTTTGGTGACAATGGGACCAATTCAGAACCATACTCTTTCAATTAAAAAAAGAATTTTGAGAATCGATCCACAAATGGCTGAGAAATCGGTGAACATACATAAAAAAAAAAAAAAATACATACACGTCGAATATATAACCTCCTCCTTTTTGAAGTCGGTTAAAAATATCACATTTTTTTATGGAAGTCTTGTGCATGGTTAGCCATCCAAAGACTGGCCGCATGGGCCGTTGCTTAGCCTCGATGTTCGCGTCAGATTACTTTTGTTAGCCAGGCTGCTAATTTTATGAGCGAAATCTGTATTGCCGTATGAGCGCGAAGAAGTAAAATAGGTTATCGAGTTATTTGGGCTTCCCGCGGGAATGACTTTTAAGATAAAAAAATATATACATACAGTCGAATTTATAACCTCTTCCTTTTTTGAAGTCGGTTAAAAAGTAACCTTCGTGTTATACAAGGTCTAGTCTACCCCCTATATCAAATTTTAGCGAAATCAGTGTGTCATGTGTTATTTGGTGCATCCCACGGGAACAATAATTATTTTCGGGATAAAAAGTAGCCTATGTGTAAACACATAGTCTATCTACATATACCTATCTTCATTCCAAATTTCATCAATGTCAGTACAACCGTTCGAGCGTGAAGAAGTTAAAAAGATTTATATGTTATTTGGTGCATCCCACGGGAATAGTATTTATTTTCGGGATAAAAAGTAGCATATGTGTTAACACATAGTCTTACCTATTTTCTTCTCAAATTTCATGAATATCAGTACAGCCAAACGAGCGTGAATCTCTCTTCATGCGTAAAAATAACCTAACTTTTTAGGTTTTTCTTCGCTTTCCCTAGGAGTCCATCATCAGAACCAGTTTTGGTGACAATGGGACCAATTCAGAACCATACTCTTTCAATTAAAAAAAGAATTTTGAGAATCGATCCACAAATGGCTGAGAAATCGGTGAACATACATAAAAAAAAAAAAAAATACATACACGTCGAATATATAACCTCCTCCTTTTTGAAGTCGGTTAAAAATATCACATTTTTTTATGGAAGTCTTGTGCATGGTTAGCCATCCAAAGACTGGCCGCATGGGCCGTTGCTTAGCCTCGATGTTCGCGTCAGATTACTTTTGTTAGCCAGGCTGCTAATTTTATGAGCGAAATCTGTATTGCCGTATGAGCGCGAAGAAGTAAAATAGGTTATCGAGTTATTTGGGCTTCCCGCGGGAATGACTTTTAAGATAAAAAAATATATACATACAGTCGAATTTATAACCTCTTCCTTTTTTGAAGTCGGTTAAAAAGTAACCTTCGTGTTATACAAGGTCTAGTCTACCCCCTATATCAAATTTTAGCGAAATCAGTGTGTCATGTGTTATTTGGTGCATCCCACGGGAACAATAATTATTTTCGGGATAAAAAGTAGCCTATGTGTAAACACATAGTCTATCTACATATACCTATCTTCATTCCAAATTTCATCAATGTCAGTACAACCGTTCGAGCGTGAAGAAGTTAAAAAGATTTATATGTTATTTGGTGCATCCCACGGGAATAGTATTTATTTTCGGGATAAAAAGTAGCATATGTGTTAACACATAGTCTTACCTATTTTCTTCTCAAATTTCATGAATATCAGTACAGCCAAACGAGCGTGAATCTCTCTTCATGCGTAAAAATAACCTAACTTTTTAGGTTTTTCTTCGCTTTCCCTAGGAGTCCATCATCAGAACCAGTTTTGGTGACAATGGGACCAATTCAGAACCATACTCTTTCAATTAAAAAAAGAATTTTGAGAATCGATCCACAAATGGCTGAGAAATCGGTGAACATACATAAAAAAAAAAAAAAATACATACACGTCGAATATATAACCTCCTCCTTTTTGAAGTCGGTTAAAAAATAACGTATGCTACGTTATAGGTACAATGAAAACCTTCAATATGAATGCAAACGTTTTCAAAAGATACCAAACTCTTTTCCGACTGTATTTAAATATTTAGCATCGGAGTACAAAATTACAGACCAAATGTAAATCTAGCTACACTAGCACAAAGCCCGTGACAAAAACTGTGCGCATTCAAAAATAGCACAAAAAACGTAATAACGTTATCGGATTGCAACTGCGGAACACGCGAGATTACGCCGTGACGCGCAAAAAATGTACAGTCAAATATTTTAGTTACTTTACTATAGTTTAGTTACTAACAAACTCGCTGGCTTCTACAAATTTGTACGACAAATTTGTACATATATAATAAGTAAAGTAGTCGATAAAAACAAAACACAATTAAATTTGTATCGTAAGTGAGCTATTTAATAAAAAAAATGATATAAGTAACTATAAGCTAGACATTATGTAATTAACATAAAAATGCGTACAATTATTTCCCACCAATAACCCGGATGGAAGTGTAAAATAAAATAGGCTGGATACTCATAGAATTAGGGAAAGAAAATATAGAAAGAAAGGCGACGGATGAAAGAAAGACAAAGTATGAAGAATGAATGTGCGAGAAGCATAAAAGCGAGAACTGGTATGAAAGGTAGATCAGGCCCCAGACACTACTCACTAGTCGGGGTAGGATTATATAAAAGAAAAAAAAAATTGTACGAGTATATATCACCTTTCATAAAACGTAAGATTGGTGTTACCTACATTACTTTATTACTTTCGGAAGCACAACAATATAAAATTTTAGGTTGACAATAATACAATAAATAAAAATCATTTCAAAAATATCGGCCGAAAATTTACGTAATCGTGTAACAACAATTTTACACTGAATCATACGAGTAGATAATGAAACTTGAAATATCGTTGCTACCATTTACACTCCATTTTTATAATATTCTATATTGGTCCCATAGCGCCTTAAATAACTAATAGTATTCTCCGAGTAGTGTAGTAAACCTTGCGAACAAAATTTATTAGAGCACCGCCATTGCCAAAATTTCATCACTCAACACTTAACTAGCCAAATTATTCAAACTCACAAAATCTCTACAGATGATGAATTTTGTATTGAATCGTTCTTCCAAATAAATAACGTAAATAACGCTGCAAATATTTTTCAATTTTTTAGGTAGGGTCTACCTTAAGCAAAATACTTCTATTGAGTAGAATTTATGTTTACCAAAATTTTCAAGACTGCTCTTCAAAATTACTCACCCCGCTGGTCATACGCCTAGCTGTACTGATAAAGAAACCCGGAATCCCTAGAGGAACTATAGTTCAGATACCGGGCTTCCGGCGAAAACCTCACAGTCTTCAAGGCGAGAGAGTGAATCGGTTTCTTCTAGGCAAGAGCGCCCCATCCTTGAGTTGCTATCAAGTGCAAGTCTATCTATCATGAAAAAAAAAATACCAAGTGCGAGTTGTGCTCGCGCATGAGAGTTCCGTACCATTATATAGCAAAAAAAACACGTTTATTGCATTACCCCTTAATATCATATTTTTTTAATTTTTAGTATTTGTTGCTATAGCGGTACAGGAAATACATTTATCTTGTGAAAGTTTCAGATTCTGAAATATAGCCTGGAGACAGACAGCGGAGGCTTAGAAATAGGGTCCCGTTTTTACCTTTTAGGTATGGAACCCTAAAAAACACTACGCAATGACACAAAATCTACAGAACTTCACTTCACTGGCATATCTAAACCCACCATAACATAAGTTTCTTTTATTCGTCTCTTGAAGCCGACTAATTGTCCATTTGCGGGCAGTCGAGCGGTTCGCGAAAAACAGAGAACATGGAACAAGCACGTCGACGTTTTTAATTCAATTCTTGCCGGGAAGCTTCTGTTGCATTTTTCGCAGCGCGACCACTATTTTGTTTTGTTCAAAAGTGCAAACGTCTATGAAACGTTAACGGGGAAAAGGATAAAAAGCTTCTTAATTTCCTATCCTTTTAGCGCGGCAGATGGTCGCCGCTCATTTGTTTATTGCAATAAGAATGTAAGAGTTTGTGGTGTTGGAATAACACTCAACTGATTTAAATATTAAATGGCTGCTTTTTTTTAGCTCAACGCATCAGTAAGTTGAAGTGACAATGGTCTAGTCACATCTGTTGCAGATCCGATAACCGCTGGGGTAGACGAGTTCTGGAGTGGAGACCGCGTACCGGCACACGTAGTGTAGGACGTCCTACAACGAGGTGGAGCGATGACTTACGGAAAAAATCAGGCAATGGATGGAGACGATAATCTCAAGATAGGGTCGCGTGGCGTGCCTTGGGAGAGGCCTATGTCCAGCAGTGGACGCAGACGG
Organism: Mellilla xanthometata; assembly: GCA_035578125.1. Classification (NCBI taxonomy): domain Eukaryota; kingdom Metazoa; phylum Arthropoda; class Insecta; order Lepidoptera; family Geometridae; genus Mellilla; species Mellilla xanthometata. The sequence goes on along the minus strand of JAPUBQ010000015.1, from coordinate 3,469,514 downwards.
GCTGATGATGGTGATGATGTTTCTAAAGAGGTTGGTGGATTCTTTGTTGTAACTTCTATGCTGGCTATTACAATAATTACGAACCGATTGCTTCAGGGCTTAGTTGTGTCAGTTTCGGTTTTTATCTGCTTTCAATTTCGAAAATTTTCTTTTTTTTGTATTAGCTTGGCCAGACACTCATGCTGAGAAATTTCAAACCGCCCAAAGGACTCTGACTTGGCTTAACAATTGACCACGACAAACTGATTAATGCATATTACGAGTACTTAATTAATATAAATTTATTCGGTCGCATAATCATTGCCAAAAAATACTATTGCAATAAACATTTGTTGATGCCTGTTAGACGAGGACTGAGTGCCCAACATGCTGGTAGCATTACTACGCTGAATGGTAATGCTGATAGGTTGAGCCCGAAATGCCCCAGCTATTTGATCACGTGTCGCTTTAATCAGGCTCCAATAAGTTTTAACAGATAGAATTTTCACATTTTTATTGTGTTTAAATTGTTTTATAATGAAATTGTATCCACATGACTAAGTATTGTCTGTAAATATTAACTTCCACACCTAAAGCTCTTGTCTGTAAACCCTATGGGTAAAAACTAGCAAAATGATTACTTAATGTGTTATAGTTATAAATAATTTTAACTTTTTATGACATTTAACACCTATGTAAATAGTTTTATATATACATATTAGTACACGTTTCACACAGGGCTGGGTAGGTCCATACTAAACCATTTCTAGTTTGTATTATGATTTCTAACTAACTAAAGTCTAGTGTGGTAACCATTACGCCAAAGAGATTCTGTAGTAGTCTGTAGACAGTAACTCATTATTTTTTCCTTAAAAAAGAACAATTACGTATAAGATATTTACGTATTCGAACCTTACATTTTCATTCCGTTTTCCTTATCTGCGAGTAAGCACGATGCTGCTTCCTATCCTAAACAGACTTCAGCCAATATTCAAACTACTTATATAACATTGTCAATATATCGTCGACATCATAGTGTGACAGATCCCATGAAAAGGGTCGCCTCACCCTCTCAGTCCTCACTTAAGTTACACGATTGATATTATACCACGAAAATTGCTATTCAAAAGAATATCGAATTTTCTGTCTTTCCTTCAGTCTATTTACATACTGAGTATCACTATTTCATAGTCTTTATGTCCAAGGACAATAGGTTGAAATTTGAGTTACATTTTCTTATTGGCCCTTAAATAATGTTTATGGTATAAGGATTTCCGATCATTGATTCCTGATACGGGCTTTAGATCCCGTAGTGGAGGTAAGGTGAAGAGATATGCGTCCCGTTTTATTTTATTTAGACCCGATATGGGATGACCGTTCCCTAAAATTTGACTTGAAGATTTTGTTTTATCGGATTCGAAATTATATATGACAAAACAGTTTTTTTATACTCCTATTTTTTATACAGCTAAGTATTTGACTAGCAGGGCGCGTAACCACATGAGCTAGCGAAAGTGGCCGAAGATATGCCTAGTCTGAAATAATTGGCTCCAAAGGTAGCTAAATAGAAGGAAGGAAGGAACAGACTGTTAGATGCTTAGCGATAGATTTTTCTACTTGAGGATGGTTGCTGGCCAGGCGAGATAGAAAGCGCCATGATTTCCTCACGATGTTGAGAATTTGTAAGATATAAAACAATATTAATATAAAGTTATTGCAAATAATCACAATTAGCTTAGTATTACGGTATTACTGGCGATGATCAGACATGATTAAAATAGGCTATGTTTTATTCCAATGTCTAAATTAGATCTAGATTATAAGTTTTAAATAGTTTTTCATTCGGCTTTGCAGCATGAGTGTGAAGAAGTAACCTACATACAATAGAACTTAAGGCGCTATTGAACCGAGTTTAGCAATGCTTATACAAAATGAAATAAACGAAATAAATTCATATAAAATCAACAATTAGCAATACAGCAAAATTGAAGTTTTAACTACCCTAGGTCATCTCATTATCAACAAAAAAAAAGGTTTGTTTTGATTTCTTTATGACATTCAGAAGCACAACATTTTTGTATTTTATAACAACTATTTTTTTTCTAAATATAAAACGGGCGAATTTTACGTAATCGTGTTTTGGAACTCTAACGATTCTTAACACTGGATTAAAGATAACAGAAAAAAACATAGACCTATCGCAGGATTTTATAAGACTTTTCAAAATATGCTATTTTGCTCCCATAGGGTCATAAAAACTAAAAACTTCAAGCTTTATCAGTATTATTTTATTGAAAGAAAAATAATGAAATTCATAGCAACGAATTACAACACGTAAATCAAAGGAATCAGCCGAGCCAAGATTTCCAATATCGCCTTTATTCCTTAGACATAAATATCAATGAGACATGAAATAGAGTTTTATTTGTCATCAAAACCCAAACTTTAATCTCGCCAATCTCGGTACACAACGCACGTTGCCTCTTATCACTTTTCATAATAAACATAACCAGTGATTCTTCGGACAATAGACCATGCGAAAACAAAAATTATTTGAACATTGTTCGTACTTTACTTTCATAGTTTGAAGTATACAGCTATAAACTAGTTTGGAAGCCATTGGATTTCTTTTTAATATTTGTAACAATTACTGTGTGTAAAAAAACTTGAGAGGTGTCAAAGGGCACCCGGATGGAACGAAGTTCCTTTCGATTAATTAGTGAAGGAATTGTATTTTTTTAAAGTTATTATAATATTTTTTATTATTAACAATTAATATAATGTAACAAAGATGTTGGCCGTGCCGGGAATCGCACCCGGAACCTTCTAATTGGCAGAGAAAATTGTAACCATTACGCCAACGAGGTCGTCAACAAACACCATCAGGACGACAAAATTTCGTTGTTCCAAACGGCTGACACAGAGACGCTTCGCTCTCGTCGCTCGCTCGGCCGTTATACATAATAGGCGCGTCCACACAGAGCGAGCAGTCTCGCGCGGCAAATGCCTCGCGAGGCTGCTTGCTCTGTGTGGACGCGCCTGGTTAGTGCAACAATGACTAGGCTACTGAGGCGCCTTTGAGCAAATTCAAAAGCCGACACTCGATGGCTCGCTCGGTCGCTCGCTCGCGGCAGAGCGCGCGCTTGCCTCGTCCGAGGCACGTCCACACAGAGCGAGCAGCCTCGCGCGGCAGATGCCTCGCGCGGCAAATGCCTCGCGAGGCTGCTCGCTCTGTGTGGACGCGGCTAATAACGTTTTGTCTGCAACCACGACAAACCCCACCGAAATGATGATATAGAGGTATAAATCTTACAATGAGTTTCACAACAAAGACTGATGCTCGTCTGGCGTCGAATATAACTTTTTTCTCCTATTACTAAAGATACAATTTTGTTGTGCGCTATATATTTTGATTATACATGCTTGTGTTTTTACTGCTCGGCTTCTATTGGACGAGATTTATGTGACTTGTTCAAATTGTGTTTTCCGTACGCAACGTATGTAGTCATAGAAAATAAATAGTGAAATAAATTATATATTGTATTCTTCTTCGTATGAACTTAGTGCAAAGCTCGCGTCGATTTCAAACCGCCCGAAGACTTTTGACTTGTCTTAGCGACTGCTTGTACTAAGACTAACAGCCAGAACCTACAATTTAAAGTGACATCCAATCCACGGTAGCGCCTAGATGAAATATTACGGACATTCTGCTAAATTTTCATTACATATTTATTACACAGAATCGCTAGGCATTTAGCCAGCAACGCACGTAACCACATAACTACGCGAAAATCTAGTCTAAGGTGAAGCATGCCTAGTTTGGAATAACTGGCTCTCAGGGAGGTTGCTAGAATATACGCTAGCGACAGAAAATGTTCTCTGTCTATTTTAGCTCTATATATAGATTTGGTTAAAAATAAACAAAAGAAGTAGCCCGGTTTTCCATCCGTCTTAAAAAAAATAACATTTTATAAAATGAATTTTCAAAGTGGGAGAAAGCTATTTGTTTCAGGGCTAAAGTTTCAAGGGCTCCTCAAATAAGCAGTCGTTCAGTACTCGGACAACAATCTAGATTGGTTTACTTGGAAAATGAGCCTTAAGGCTTTGGCAATAAGAATATATTCGTCCAACAACCGCTAAGATATTGTGGCCACTGGAAATTGTATGAAATTGTTCGAAGTAAATAAAGGTGTTAGTTTGAATCGGTTTAAAAGTTAAATGGATAAGTTTATGAAGATTTACTTAGAACTGACTGATTCATCTAAATTAAATTGAAAAAGTTACGTCTTAAGTTTTTTAATTATCAAAATGTTTTTTTCTCTCTATTAGTATAACAAACAGACTATCCAATCTTAAAAATTTCATTCTAGACCTTTCTTATATTTTCTTTTAGCGCCTGTAGCTTGACTTACTAAGAGGTGATGCAGACAGTCTTTCGAAAGGTGACCATGCACAAGACTGTCTTTTAAAAAGTAGCGTTTTCTTGAGAGAGCTACCGTGGTTGGTTGGCACGTTTATTGAGGTCCCGTTTGTTAGCCTTAGAACAACCAGCCGTTAAGACAAGTTATAGGCCTTCGAGCGACTTGAATATCTCTTGACACCAAAACTTGGCCACTTAATTTATAAAAAAGAAGAAAAAAAGAATTATGAATCATACGAAGAAAAAGAACAAGTGTTCCTTCTTGCCTATAAAAATATATTATGATATCTTGACTTGAAAGATAACAAGATAAACCATTTATTAATAATTGTACAATTATAGTAAACCGGTTTCTTATAGGCAAGCGTGCTTCATCTTAGACTGCAATGTCACTTAACATCCGGTGAGTTGTGGTCAAGCGCAAGTCAAGTCAAGTCAAGCGCAATTATACGTAAAAAAATAAATTGAAAGTAATAAATAGCATAGCTCAGTTCTATTATTGTTGCGAAAAAGCAAAAAAGACACATTCTTCTTCAAGCTTCTTCATGCTATTCTTCTTCAAGCCAAGATTACAACTACTAAGTAAATAAGTTTTTTATATTAGAATAGGACCTCTGCGCTCCGTTGTCATGTCAAATGCATCCCATGCTCAGAGGTTAAATGTCAAGTCCAGATAGAATATGGAAACAAAAACAGAAAGAGTTTTAACCATTTTCTATTATTGACGTGACAACGTCTTAAATTAGGTTGCGGCTGGGAGTCACTTATGAAAAATTGTAACGCCCGGTAACGTTACGATGAGTCACCGAACGAGAGAGAGGCCCGCCGAATGCCTTGCGTCTCTCTCCCACTCAACTATGATCGGTCTGCCGCGCGCGCAGCACGCGGCAGACGTTGTCACGTAAAATCTTCGCCCGTAAAACCGACTTTACAGGCAACCATTTTTTTAATATTTAGACATACCTAGTTACTGGTAACTATCACACAACTTCGCAAAGGTGGCTTTAGAATAACTAAGTAGAAAGTTTTCTTCTTCTTGATGACAGTGAATGAAATTCCAAGAAGATAAAGAAGAAATATTCCTCAAGTGAAGTTTTAACATGCCAGTATATTCTATTTTTATTTATTTCCACACACAGTAAGTGAGATTTACAGACACCCGATTCACTTACTTATGCTAACTAAGGCTTCGTTAAAAGTACAAGTAAAACAAAGAATTATACATTAAAAAAGAATAATAAAGAAAACTGTAAATAACATCGATAGGCTTACATACTATCTTATTTAACAACTTTATTTTCACATATTTGTACTGTGGTCCATTGCCGCTCTGCGGATCTGCCTCTGCAGAATAAAAAATTGTTAATTTTACATCGTTATTTACAAGTTATGTACAAATTCTTAACCTTGTCAAAAATTAAAATAAACTTAATGTATAATAGTTTAAATTCGGGTAAGCACACCGTCCAAGCTATCACTGCGTAGTTGCCCCTTGTACCGCTGAGTTCCCAAGATATTTTTTTGTAAACAATTGCTGCTAGCCTTTGGGTCTCCTTAAGCAAGGACCGACCACTTTCATTACCAATATTAGCGCCCCGTCCCGGCTTCTCAATGGCTATAAAATAATTAAAGTTGCAAAGAGAAACAAAATAATAGCATAATATGTTACTCGGAGATAACGTACGAGTAGCTTCCTAACGGTGAAATAATTTTTCATATGGTTCCTGTATTTTTGTTTCCTATTCGCGTCAAACTAACAAACTAACTTTTCCTTTTTTATAATATTGATGATGATGATAGACATTTTAGCCTCAGAAAAAAAGTTTATCTCGTCACTTACATAAATGCTGAATTACACTTCTGTACATATTTTCTATTCTGTACCCACGAATACGTCGCAACTCGCACCAACGATAAGTACTGCCCCCTTGGCAGTAAGGAGCTGTACAGAATGAATTTTAAACACAAGCAATGTCGGGAGACAATTGAAAGTGTGCATTATGCATGGACCGAGCCAAGGGGAGCTATTGGTACCCACATCTAAACATTTGTGGAGGAGGTTACTTTAACTTGGCGAGTTTATGGACAAAGAAAACATCGCGAGGATGAGACTCATATAAGCTTTAAGGACTACATTTGAAGACATGTGGCCAATTTTGGGTTGGTTAACCCATTTTTGAATGAATTTTGGGTTAACTAACCCAAAATTGGCCTACATAGCCACCAAGAAAATTGCATATAATATGGCCAATCAAATATATGATTATGGATATTATTGTATTGTATAAGTAAGTGGATAGCACCCGAAAAAAATTAAACTAAAGATGACTTGAAATAAAATCTCATGTAATTACTTTAAAGCAAGCAATTAAGTAATGTTAATAACCTTATTAACATTTTGAAGGTTTATTATTGCCAGTAAAAATAAATTAAAACATAACCGATAAAATTTTGAACTAAACTTAAAATAAAATGTCAACACTAACAATAGTAGGCTATGTTTTGTTGTTAGTCAATGATAACACTGTATGATGATGACACACTGATAACTCTACAGTGTCTTTGTTGCCTTTGATATGATGATGATTTTGGGTCTATTTATACACGCAATTCGTGAAAATATCAATGATTTTGTAAGATCTGCTCGTTTTTTTTCAACAAATGACTGAAAATTAAAATTTAGACGATAAATCGCTTAAAATTAAATTTGTAAAAACGAGCAAATTTAGTACTTTTACGAATATATTCGTAATCTGGGCACTTAAAAACGTAACAACATTTGCGATGATAAACAGGGCAACAAAAAAAAATTGTTTTTTTGTAGAGCTGTGTAATTAATGCATCCCAATTTCAATCGAAATCGTGGTTGGACTTTGGCGCCTTCTTGGAAACCTGTCCTGAACTCTGTGAGCCACTCCAATGTAACAGATTCAATGCAGGACACAGTCAGCGTAGTGTGTGCGGATCCGAGCATACTCTCATCATCATCATCCAGCGACGAGGAAGAGTTAACATCTATCCAGCCGGCGATATATGCGCGAGAGCAGAGGGCAGTATAGCAGCGCGGGCAGAAGCGCGACCGCGGGGTTCGATGGTCGCCAGTGCGCGCGAAGATCTCGTCGGCGACGGTCCGTGTAACACTCGCCCCTGAAGATGGTGGTCGGAAAGTACCGAAACTGTTGGACTCATTCCAACTTTTAATAATAAGTAAGTGTGACCATTTTCTACGCGAAAAAAAAAGATAAAGCTAGCATTTAAAATATTTATCTTTACTTTTCAAATGTACTATTTGTGACTGCTATGTACGAGTACGAGTATATAGTAGAAAAAAGTTCTCAACTTGCTCACACTAGATAATTTTACATCTGATTAAGTAAGTCATACACTTCTGCAACCCTAATTATTATTTAATGTACCTACAGACACGCCATTTTTACTGTTTTAATATACGAGTAAGTATTGATTATGTACTCGTACATTGTATGTGATTTTCTGTGGTTAATAAATATATCTTCTTGTTGTATTTTTTATCTTGGTTTAATTAAATCTCGTCCTCACATACCAAAATAGCTGCACTATGTCTTAACTTTAATAAGAGCTAAGAAATTAATATAGTTTTCATAAAACTTTTACTTAGAGGAAAACCCTGTGGACTACTCGTACCTTGGATCTTTAGAATTTGCCAGACGAACTATTAAAGTTTTATTATCAATTTTAAATTCTTACTGGCGTCGCTTTTACGACACATTTACACTAGCTGTGTTTACTTGTATGTACTTTTAAAAGTTTTTGGGGTTTCGTTTTCGTTGAATGACATGTCAAATTTGAGGATATAGCTATATAGGTAACATACATTATTGGTACGTGTAAGAGGCTTCCTAAAGTTAATCACCTACAAAATATCAGAAAAAAGCTAGTAGAAGAAATCAAAGTCTTTATTATCTTAAAAATATACTATTTATGTCTTTTTGCGAACCTAGCAACCAAACCAATCCGATGTACACATACAACCATAGCCACATATATTTATAGCCTAATAAATATAAAAGACGCTTAACCCCTTGTTGAAAATCGTACTTCGTGTATCATTCGTATATCGTTCGCCAACTATTCGTAATTTCTTAATTAGCAATCCTCTCTAGTATTTTAACCCCTCATACAACAAAACTAAATTTGAACTAGTCCTGTCTCTTTTCATCATTAGTGAAAAGAAAAAAAACAGCACGTTCTGAACCACAGCCAAAACAACTTAAACTACGTCAAATATGGAAAATGCATGTAATTTTAGAACGCATCTAGTTACATCAATTCTAAAACTACTTACTTTTTAATATTTGTCACAAGTTTAGTAGTGTTATCTATGGCTCAAATCGTGCTGTCTTTTTCTGGTCACTTATGATGAAAGGAGAAAGAGACAGGACCATTTTTAAATTAGCTTAGTTGTAGATCAGAAACGATAGAAAAATAAATACAAAATATTTTTTTTCTTTTAAATTAGGTATGTGTAATATTTGCAAAGAGTGGATGACTTATAACAATGTCAACGCCAGTCAAATATCGTTACTTTATAATTAGGTCCTTATAATAATTCTAATTAATTAGTGGAGTCAAACTATACAGAACCATTTAGAACCTTCTTGCTCTTGGCTTGTGTTAGTGTTCGGTCGCAAACTAAACTGTAAACAAAGTGGTATTGAATTATGCAAAGACCTCGTCATTCGAGACCAATGCAATTTAGAAGATGCTTGCTAGTTTACAGTCTTAACCACAAATATGTAGCTTAATGGCATGACGTTACGGGAATTTAATTATTTAATACATAATTATATATTGTTTAATTTTATGCATCCAGTATTTTGGGCACGATGCCAGACACAGAAAAGATTTTTCGTAATCTTTATAGGTTTTAACGCTATTATGTCTAATGATGACAGGTTTTACAATATTATAATTTGTGTTTTGATTTCGGTTTAATAAATATTTTTAGTTATTTGTGGGTATATATTTTTTTGTTTATATCTTCTTATATATAAAATTTCCGTGTCACAGTGTTTGTTACCGTACTCCTCCGAAACGGCTTGACCGATTTTTTCCAAATTTTATATGCGTATTCAGTAGGTCTGAGAATCGGCTACTGTATATTTAGAAATAATTATTAAGGCAAAACAACGTTTGCCGGGTCAGCTAGTATATATATATATATATATATTATACATTTAACATATTTTAATGTTGTATTCTGTGAATAAATGATTTGATTTGTAACATATTAGTACCAGCACACTACTGCTTGGTGGCAGAATAAATGTCAAGGACGTGGTATTTCTCCGTATTGATATCAGATCTCTAGAACGATCTTGGGGACATTTTTATCCCTTAATCTACCAGTTGAGTAGCCATCAGCAGGCTATAGAGATAGCTAGTCTCCACAATACCCGGGGTTCGGGTCCAATCAGTAGGCCATTTATCTCAATCTGAAGTCGCCAGTTCATCTCACTATCTCAGCTTCCTTTAGTTAACTTCTAAGTTTCCACTTGCCCTTGAGTGGAGAGGATTGAAGTTTGGTAGAATAGCTCCAGTATACCATTAATATTATGTATTATGACGACCTCGTTGGCGTAAATGTTACCATGCCAGACTGCCAATCAAAAGGTTCCGGGTTCGATTCCCGGCACGGCCAACATTTTTGTGCTCAATTAAATTTGTTGGCTGTCGGTCTGGGTGTTAATGTGTGTTAGTGGGTCCTATTTATTAATGGTACGGAGCCCTTCATGCAGGACTTGCACTTTACTTTTAAGATACGCAAATGTTTTTTTTTACACATTTCACACACGACTGGTTTACCCCATACTGAACCATTTATGGTTCGTATTGTGGTTGCTAACACAACTGATACACTACATATACATACTTTATATAGATACACATTTAACACCCACACCGACAGCCAACAAATTGAGTTCAACACAGAGCTGTTGGCCGTGCCGGGAATTGAACCCGGAACCTTCGGATTGGCAGTCCGGCGTGGGAACCATTACGCTAACGAGGTCGTCAAAGTCTATGTTGGCCGATCTACCATTTCATCCTCTACGGCTCTGTCCCAACTTACCCCCGGATCTTGCCCCTATGCGGAAAAACTTTACGCATTTGTCAATGGCGTAACTTATTATCTATTTACTTGGGAACATTGTCGCCAAAACTGGCGAGAACAGTGGGACACGTATGCGAAATCGAAACCGTTTATTATGTTTTGTAGTTTCCTATTTAAGCTATAATCTTACCACGGATCTGATCGTAGTTCAATTCGTGTCGTATTGGTGAAAAGATTTGTTTTTATATGTGTTATATGTCTAGAGTAAATAGGTTCCTTCTAGGCAAGCGTGTTACTTCTTAGACCACGGTCAAGCTTAATATCAGGCTAGCTGCGGTCAAACGTGAGCCTATTCATCAATAATAAAAAAAGAGGTTTTTTTTACTCTAAATAGGTCAGCGCTTGACCACAATACACCTAATGGAAAGTGACATTGAGGTGTATAGTTAAGCGTGAACCCAGAAGGAACCGGTTCACTCTCGTCTTAAAAATCGCTAGACTATAGTCATTGGGGAACAGGGAATGTTGTTTGACCACTGCTTGCCTGATGAAGCAGCGCTGTTACCTACGTATTGAGCAGGATAATGCACCAAGTGACATGACCTTTTCACTAGGAACGAGTAAGGCGTGTAATTCGATTGTATTTAACTGACATATTGAAACACATATTTTGTTACTTAAATTAAACTAGCCAGGCGAGCAAAAGAAAATGCCAACGCTCTATGGTTTTCTAACAATTTTTACCTTCACTGAAATCTCGAGCTTATTTTTTTCTTTTGGTCACATTTCACACACGGCTGGTCAACCCCATACTGAACCATATCTAGTTTGTGTTATGGTAGCTAGCATGACTGATATACTACATACAAATACATACATACATATACATATTTTATATAGATACATATTTAACACCCAGACCCACAGGCAACAAATTTAGTTAAGCACAAGATGTTGACCGTGCCGGGAATCAACCCCGGAACCTTCTGATTGGCAGTCTGGCATGGTAACCTTTACGCCAACGAGGTCGTCGATAGCTGATTGGCAGGGATCGCACGACGCGACAGCCGATAGGGCTGTCAACGCTGTAAACTTTACGCTTAATATATTTTTTTCCATATCGCATGGCATCTATTGTCTCATGAGTAGGTTACGGCAAGCAAAACAAGTCTCTGGTCTCGCGAGGCTCGGTGTCAGCCCTCATGATGTTTTCCATTAGGGTGGTGACGTGAGCTTTAGTGCGTCGCGGAGCTGCGTCCCGCCGGTGATTTGGCCTAAGATGTAAGATGTAGCGACGTTTTGAAGATTTTTTACAGGAGCTATAACAACAATGTAACAGCCAATGGCATAGGCGACTCGCGCGTGAAGGATTTCGTTCTATTAATAAGACACGTAAAGAAAATCACGTTTAATATACATAAATACCTAATGCTTATTACATATTTTTTCCATGGTATTCTCATAAAAAATCAATGATGGGTAGAGATTTTTGTACCTAATGCTTATTACAAATTTTTAAATGGTATTCTTAAAAAAAAATCATTGATAGGTAGAGACATCTAATTAAGCATTGTTTGTTGTGATTTTATGTAGTATTTAAGCCCCGACGCTAAAACGATGGGGTGTGGTAAACAGAAAAAAATAAAGTTATAAGTTTGACGCACCTACATTATGTGCGTGTGTCTGTCTATTTGTGTAAAAAAAAATCCAAAATGCCTGCCAGCAAAAAATGTAGTTTGGGGGGTTTTTTATATTTTCATGAATATAAAAATATCTCGTTCGATTCTTATGTAATAAATAAAATAGTAGGACATATTTCACGTGGGTGGTAAGCTCCATTCTATACTATTTTAGTTTGTATTGTGGTTGCTAACACATCTAATATACTAGATATACATACATACATTCTTTATATCGGTACAAATTTAAAACCCGGACCGACAAATCTAGGTCATTACAAAAATTTTACCCGTGCCGGAAATCGAACCCGGGGCCTTCTAGCTGACAGTCCGGTATGCTAACCATTACGTCAACGAGGTAGTTAAATAATTTTTCCGTTCTTTCATGATTTGTCCCACACATAGCTCCCTCGGGATAACGAACTTGGCTCTAATAAATTGTATTATTTTTCCTTTGTAATGGGACTCTTAAATAGGACGAGTTGACAGTAAGCGCGCGTGTAAGCGAAGTTACAAGTTGGGAAATTGATTACCAACTTACCAACGTGCCACTTTTATTGACACGCCCAATGGAATTATCTAGAACTTTCTGGTTGAGTTTTGTACTGTTCTGTTCAAATCTCTGAGCGGTACTTGTCGCTGTAGGCTTTTGGGATTTTATAAACGGATAACAGATAAACAACTTTTTTGGTAAAATATTACATTTACAAGTCAGTAGTAGTCTTTTAAATTTTTTTCTGCAAGCTTGATGGGCATGTTTGTGCGGTCTTAATTTTGTCTTATCAATTTTTGTTATATTGTTTTTTTTTAAGTTTATATAATGTCGTTTTACTAAATGCTCCTTAAAACTTAAACTCCTACTAACTTTACTAAAAACGCCTTTGTTAATAATTTTCACTTTATTATTCTTAAGTTATGTTTAAATTTATTTTTATTTACAAATTATTAATAATTAAAATTAATAATATGACTTTTGGCTGTAGTTTTTGCTGTACCTGTGGTAGTAATTATAATATATGATTCTCACACAGTCAGTATTAGTTATAAATGTCTATAGGTATATAAAATTTACTCAATACAATGTTTATAGTGTAAGCAGAAAAAAATAATAAAATGTTTACAGTGTAGACAAAAAATACATTCATAATGGCAACATAATGTATCAGTTGCTCTGGTAAAGCTTTTCATTTGGTTACTAAAAATTTGTCAGTTGAGAATAATAATATAACTAATTATGTACCTACTTGCAAAGGGATGTTACGCCATTATGTGATATTATGCTTCCTTCCTCAATTAAGAAAAAAAAAAGTGATTAATATTTATTCCCGCTTATTGAACAAAATAATACATGAATTGTTTGTTGAAGCATTTGCTGTTTTTATTATATTTGGCAGAGCTAATTATTAAAATTAATTATTGTGAAATTAATTTGTAATTTTTTTTCAAAATTCAATTGTTATTACCTAATTTGAGATACGAGGTCTTCATCTTCTTCGTATGAACTAAGTGGAGCACTGGTGTCGAGAGTTATCAAGCTGCCCGAAGGCCTCTGATATGGGTAAATAAATAAATAGATTGTCTGAGAATATCAGCCAGAACCTACAATTAAACGTGTTAGCCGACCCACAGTAGCGCCCATATGAAAATCGACGACCTCGTTGGCGTAAAGGTTACCATGCCGGTCTGCTAATCAGAAGGTTCCGGGTTCGATTCCCGGCCCGGTCAACATCTTTGTGCTTAACTAAATTTGTTGGCTGTGGGTCTGGGTGTTAAATATGTATTTATATAATATATATATATGTATGTATGTATATGTAGTATATCAGTTGTGTTGGCACCCATAATACGAGCTAGAAATGGTTCAGTATGGGGCTAACCAGCCGTGTGTGAATGTGTTAAAAAAAAAAAAAATGCCACTTTAAAATGTCAGGTTGTGATTGGTCACCCTTGCAAACACCGTCCACATCGACTGTTGTTTGACTACGATGATCACGTGAGATCATCTAAGCTTTATCTAAGCGAGCTACAGGCGCTACTTGTCTTGAAGTTTCGGTAATTACAAACGATGTATCAAGAAATGCTGTTCGCGAGTTCTGTCTGGATAACTACTATAGTTACTGAATATGATTATTCATGTTACTGAATCTGATTATTCAATATAACGATGATGATGATCTGTTAAAACCTCCCTAATCAGTCGTCGGGCGGGCGGCTTGGCAAAGTTATATTGAGTTCATAAACGGCATTTATCCCCTACTTTTTCCTCGCGTTGAAAGTTCTATGGGGTCCCTCCCCTACATACGGTAACCCATATAAAGTTTGTACGAGGCTTTTGGGACCACAAATAGAGTAAAAGGAATTTGTTGAGTTTGTATATTGGGAAAGAAATCAGCATCATTTTTAGGGTTTCGTACCTAAAAGGTAAAAACAAGACCAAAAAATGTCTGTTTCGCTGTCTGTCTGTCTACCTATAGTATACCTATAGTAGGTATAATACATTATGTCTGTCTACCTATCTATTGTATAACAGTATGTACGTATAGTATAATAAATTACATTTTAATAACTAGAAATATTTTTATTTTCTTTGTAACACTCCACCTTTGATCATAATATCGCTTACCATCAGGTGAATTATGATCAAGCGCAAGCCCATTTATTGTGAAAAAAAAACGATGATCAATTTCAAAATCAAGATGGCTGCCACAACTTTTCAACAACGAAGTTTCGTTGTTGAAAAAGTTTTCATTGCGAAAGAGATTTTCATATTACTTGGCTACCTAGTCAGAAGTTAATATAAATAGTGACTCTTGAGCCATACTCTGGGGTCTTCTTATGCACTCAAGTACTAAGCAAAGTTTAATTCTTTAAATTGCTTGCATCGTCTAGGGCTTTTGTGGAGATGGTCTTGAGAAAATGCAATGTTAGAAAAGGTACTTGTCTTTTGGTAAGAAAATAGTTTTGGGAGTAAAGAGCGTTCTAGGAATTTTGCTGACTGAGCGAGTGAAGTAGGGGAAGAATCAATAATTAATTTTATCATAATCGCTTTAGCATTTCTATGGAAGTGGATTTTCCAAAATTTTATTGTTTATTTGTTCACATTAATACATTTTGAGTACTTAAAAGATCTGATCTTCGGCAAGTAACTCATATTTTTGAATTTGAAGTAGTGCATGAAGTTTCAGCTTTAGATTTCTTTTTTTTATATTAGGACACATTTCACACACGGCTGGTTAGCCCCATACTGAACCATTTCTAGTTCGTATTATGGTTGCTAACACAACTGATATACTACATATAGATACATACATATTTTGTAAAGATACATACTCACAGCCAACAAATTTAGTTCAGCACAAAGATGTTGGCCGTGCCGGGAATCAAACCCGGAACCTTTTGATTGGCAGTCCGGCATGGCAACCATTACGCCAACGAGGTCGTCAAAGTAGGGGAAGAATGGAGAAAATAATTAGCATTTCTAAGGAAGTTGATTTTCCAAATTGTTATTGTTTATTTGTTAACATTAATACATTTAAGTATTTAAAAGATTTGAGCAAGTGATGCAAATTTTTTAAAAAGAAATTATGCATGAAGTTTCCGCTTTAGTTTTCTTATTTCTTTATCTTCTATAGCTTCCCACAAGGTGACGCTGTATTCAATAAGTTAAAACTACATATTCTAACACATACTCGTAACATTTGTCCTGTAACCGCGTTATGACAAACAAGATATGCACTTAGAACATTGGTATTCACGCTCACGTTCGCTCGCTCGTTTCGCTCGCGCATACCGCTCCTTCTGCTCGCTTCTTTCGCTCTTAGAGCTACTTACGTCCCGCCAGAGCTAGTTGTTGTAGTATTATTATGTTATGCTTGAAACAATGCGAGGGTGTATCTGTAGATGTCTGTGCATTTATTTCGTTATATCAAGTTGAAAGACACTGGCCGTTTCAAGTGAAAAATTTACATTTCCTACAGTCTCTAGTATGATATTTACTATTCCTTATCTACGAACCAATATTTTAAAGAGGAAAAAAATATTGTGTGTTTTTTTGACGCGAATAGACTCCGAAACTACTGGACTGATTTGAAAAATGCTTTCACCGTTGTAAAGCTACATTATCCCCGAGTAACATGGGCTATAATATTTTGTTTCCGAAAATATTAGAGATCTTTACAAAAAATCTAATAATGTGACTAAAGCCTTTATATAGCCTGTGCAAAGCAGGGGTTTGACCGTTAGTATCTTATTAAGAAGTTATCGTATCTCAATAAAACGGTAAAATAATTAATTTTTATTTATTTCTTGGAGACTTGAATTAACACGTTTGTATTACACAAACGTCATCTTAAGAGAGAGCGAAACAAAGCATCATTAGTGAGCGGATATGTTTTGATTAGGGTTGGGATTTTCGATGAAATATCAATTATATTTAATCGACGGTTGGGATGCATATAATCCGGAAATAGAAGAGTGCTGCAATCTATTCTAGAAAATATATGACATGGAATGATTAATACTATATAAAGCAAGGTTGAAGGCTAATAAATCGAAAACAAATGAATTCTAGCAATTAATGGGTATGGATATTCTGCAAATAATAATGATGAAAAAAATAATAATAAAAAAGTCATCAGTGTCAGGTCTGATAGCACAAAATATCCAAGAAAAAAAAATAAACAAACCCAATGTTTTCTTTTTGGATTCGAGATAGTTATATTCCCATAGTCGTAGATATATAAACATATAACCCTGTAGTCTTAAGTATAAGCATATAACCCTGTATGAAAGCTGATGCGGCATAGCGACGATTCATAGAATCCGGCCACCCGGGCTTTGCCGTATCAGCAAACATTTCATTAGAAATAAGACCTAGCATTAAGAACAGTTTAGAATAAAATCTTCGACACTCAACACCTATTTTAAGTGGTTTAATTTTAATTTAGTTTTTAAAAAGATATTAACGCGCTCCCGATTCCTAACTGGCGCAGCCGGTAGGATAATCGGCTGCTGTCATCGCGAGTACCGAGCGTAGAATCCGTGAAAAGTGTACGAGCGTGGCAGCATTGGTGGCTAGCAGCATCGCGTGGAGCCATCCGATTATCCACGAACCAAATAAATGAGTTGGACGTCGGCGATGCGGGGCATGTAAGTGGCACACCCAGAGTAAAATCCTCCGCTTGTTCCACCCATTCCCATCCAATATCTTGTGTTAAAATCACACATTTAGTTTAAGTTTGTGACTGAAACTGCACACATTAAATTAAGGAAAACGTAGCGAAAATTGCTCGTTTTAGTTAAGAAAATTGTGACTGAAACTGCACACATTAAATTAAGGAAAACGTAGCGAAAATTGCTCGTTTTAGTTAAGAAATTGTATTTTTAAGTAATTATAGATTAGGTTAACGTGACTTAAACCGCACATAGTGTTTAGATATTTTTAGTTTTTTTTTTGTGTTATACTTACTAAGAAAAATGGTTGACAACGCAGCGCAATTAGCACCTCCCCTTCTAAGGGATATGTTAAAACTAATTCCTGAATATGAGGGTGACGCGAATACGTTAACATTGTTCTTAAAAAAGTGCGAGTATGTTATCCAACATTTCCAAGGAAGTAATCAGCGAAATGAGTATCTGATGCAATGCATCACTAGCAAATTAAAAGGGAAGGCCGCCGCATTAGTCAGTGAGAGGGAAGATTTTTTAAATTACGACAACCTGAGAGAACTACTAATTCAACATTTTGGAGACCCTCGCAGCGAGGAGTCAGTGGCCATCGAATTAGAATCGATGAAGTTAAAATCCGGAGAAACGTACCTAGAATTCTGCGGCCGCATTCAAAACGTAAGGGCCACCCTTTTTGCAAAAATTAACCAAAATTTAATAAATTCAGACGAAGTAAAAAACGCTAAAAGACTAATACATAACAACACAGCCCTTAATGTATTCTTATACAATCTCCCAGAGCATATGGTCAGGGTCATACGTTTGAAAAATCCGAAAAACCTAGAGGACGCCTTAAAACAGGTAATAGAAGAGGTGAATTTCCATGAGCAATATCAGATAAAAGCTAAACTCTTAAATAACCAAAACACAGTAAACTGGAAACCTCCGCCTCAAGCTTCTCCACAATTTAAATTCGGAGTCCCAAATCAAGGTCAGTATAGGCCACAGTTATTTACCTCGCAACCTATACGACATCCGATGCAGTCGGGCTTCAAACCAAACTTTCAAGCTCACCAGTATACTCCGCAACCCCAAGCAGCACCGTTTGGGTATCGACCTCCGCTACAAATGAATCAAGGTGGGTTTAGACCTCAAGTAGGACAGTTTGGATATAGACCCCAACAGTTTGGCTTCAGACCACAGCCGGGACAATTCGGGTATCAACCCCCGCAACCTCAGAGCTATCGACCACCACAGCTATTTTCAGGCGACGTGACAATGAGAACTGCACCAGCCCTGCCAAAGGTACCCATTAACGAGATGCAAGTAATGGAAGAAGGTATGTACATGCCTTACGATTATAACACCCCTATATATGACACATACGACGAGCAACAGGCAATCGACGCTAATTATTACACCGAAGCTGGCGCCGAGCAGCCTTGCCAACCGGAAATGGATCCTGACGAAAAGGAAGAACAGATAAGTGCGGAAAATTATTGTATTACCTTTGTCCAAAAGCCCGAGGTAGTTGAACTAAATTACGACCGTTCTCGAAAATTACCATACATGAATATCCCTGAAATAAACGGCAAATTTATGATAGATTGTGGTAGTAGCAAATGTTTCATTAGCCCATCTAAAGCCGATCAGTACTACGCAGCGTACAAGTCTTATAAATTGTTTACAGTTAATAGTACGCATGCCTCTAGCGCGCATAAAGAAGTAATTAACATCCCACTCTTTTCGGCTTTTAATGCGGACTGCGAACAAAAGTTTTATATCTACGAAGTAGACCCAAAATATGACGGCGTGATTGGATTAGATTTGATGCTTAAACTTGACGCTAAAATAGATTTAGAAAATCGAATTTTCAAAACTAAACGCGCCTCGATCCCCATCAAACTCGACAGTGACCAGGTCCTAAATTTAACTTCGTGTAGTGAAAACCGCGTGAAACTACCGGTAAACTGTAAGAAACCGCTTATCAACGAACCACCTCAACTCAACGAAAATATAAAATGCGATATAAACTATACTACCGTTTTGGCTGAAGTAGAAGTAGAACAACTAAAACACAAGAACGAGCAGTTAAACGCTAACGCGGACTCACTGTCACACCTAAAACTTAATGCATTAAGTACTGACGAACTCGGTGACGATATACCAATGATAGTTAATTTAGAAAACCGTGACTCCAACGCCGACCGCGATCACTCAGATACAATATCTATTTCAGACTCTGAAAGGACCGAAACTGACAGCCCCATCACTGTTTCTGACTCTGATACAATAGATAATATATTTAAAAAGGAACCCGAATGTTTAGTGCGCACGGATTCAAGCTCCAGCGCTACCGAAACAATACAATCTGGTAGAGACTTAGAATCATTAGGCATACCAATACTACATGAAGCCATAGACACCAAACCAAATCAAATACTAGTGTTCCACAAATATGAAAATGAATTGCAAATGACCGATTTATCCACAAAACATCAAAAAATCTTAGAAGTATTTCTACCTCACGGAAAACCCGATTTTATCTGTACGTTTCTAAAAAAGTACATAAAACCAAAGTTAAAATATTTCATATATTTCGAAACGCCTCAACTCCGACGCGAATTTAGTAACATTGTGACGTCATTATTTAAAAAGGACTCAATTAACTTCCAGGAATGTACCGAACGAGTAATAAATGTTGAAGGTGAGGATGAACAGAAGCTTATAATAAAAAAATTACACGAAGGAAAAACTTGTTATCGCGGTATAACAGAAACAGTAAAACGAATAAAAAGAAACTATTTTTGGCCAGATATGCGCGAAACCGTCGCAGCAGTAATTAATTCGTGTGATAAATGTAGAGCCTCTAAGTACGATCGTAAACCCCTTAAACCATTTTTACAACTAACCGAAACGCAAGACGCCCCGTTCCAAGAACTTTTCATAGACATATTTCCAATAGAATCAAAATCATATTTTACAGTAGTAGAGCGACTCCATTCGACCTTATCTGAGATTTTACCAGCCTTTAAAGGAGGTCAAGAGCTACACGCAAGAGCAGTAAATAAAAGACAATTGAAGTATAAACCAAAGTACCAAAAAGCAATAGTAACCGGTAAAGCACAACTAAACGTAGTATCCATAAAAATCAGAGACAGAGATACTAAGGTCCCAATTAGAAACATAAAACGCCCTCCACAGATGGTGCTTCCTCCTGATGACGGCGATGGTCATCCAAGCCCAAGACCTCCCGAGCCAGGGCCTTCAACTTCAAGAAATAACTGAAAACCCAGGTCTTCTCCCAGTAAAGCAAGGCCGTGCGTTTCTACAATACGAAAACTGGTCAATTATAAAAACTATAGATTTAACAGGTATAACTTCTGACTTACAATTTAACACGAAACAATACTCTAAATTTTGTGCTAAATTATCCTCTTCTAAAAATGTTTCCTCCATTATTAATAAACTAAAAGATTTCCAGTTACAAATAAATTACATCCGCGATGACAGAGAAATTACAACAGTTAATCCCGAGTAAGCGCGTAAAACGCGGTCTTATGAATCCACTAGGCTCTCTAATCAAAGTCATAACAGGAAATCTAGATAACGACGACGCTATCCATTTCGAACAGTTATTAACAGATACAATAACTCGCGAGCAAGCTATTTCTAATAAGATCACCATTATTTCCGAAATGTTGGACCACATAGTCAATTCAAGTAAAATTGTAAATGAGAACACTAAGATTATAAACGATAGAATTAGTAAAATAGAAATGTTTATAAAATCAAAGGAAAACGATGAATTACTTATGTTCCATATAACAAATATATTTAACCTTTTTATAAATAACTTCCGTACCATTTCGATTAGACTAAGCGATGTAGAGACAGCTTTAGCCCTTAGTAAAGTATCAGTATTGCACAAAACTGTAATAGACTCTGTAGAGCTACTGACACTGTTAAACGAAATTAGTACCTACGGTAGCCTCATGTATCCTGTTAATGATAAGAACTCAATTAATTTAGAGGAAACGTTTTCTGTAAAAACCTACCTTAAGAACAGTAGCATAAGATTTATTATTGACGTCCCACTTGTAGAGAAAGAATGTTATATATATTACAAATTGTACCCATTACCCATGCTTAACCACTCCACCGAAAATACCCTTACCATCATCCCCGAATATCCTTACTTACTCCAGGGTGAGAAAAGCTACCGAACGATTGCCCGAAGATGTAAAGAGGTAACAGCCAAAGAGTACCTTTGCTCCGAAAACGACGTCGTCCCGTATACCAGAGAAACCTGTATAGAACAACTAATGAAATATCGACAAAACGTATCGAAATGTACCTTGCGACAAGTCATTACTGAAGATTTGAAGACTCAGAAAATCTCTGATAACTGTTGGATTATATTCTCTAAACATAAGAAAGTACTTACACAAAAATGCAGAGATGACGTCACACAGAAGCCATTGAAAGGTACATACATCCTTACTATTCAAAAACCCTGCGACGTTACAATTGGTACTCTACAACTACGAGCAAACCGCTTTCTTGAATCAAGAAATACATATAACTACGTGCCTGTTATACATTTACCTGTTTTACCAGAAAAGATTACAGAAGAAACCGAAACCGTAGACTTGCAAGGCGTTAACCTGGATGACGTACAACACCTGAACTATATACTAAAGAAAAGTGTGAAAAGTGCCCATAACCCAAATGTGAAAAGTGAAGTGAAAAGTCTTGGCATTGCCACAAGTGTTCTCTATCTAATGGTTTTAATACTTTCGGTATACCTAATATGGTCAAAAATAGTGCCCCTCGTGCGAAAATCTCGTGAAAATCATGAAATCAGTGTAAACGATAATGAAAATGTAAATGAAAACCCTATTTTACTAACTACCCGATTGTAATTAATATAAGCTCGTTGCCTCTGCTCACCCTCGAAGCAGGAGACGCGTATTGCGGAGACAACACTAGTAATAAGAATTAGCATAAGAAAATGTAATCTAGCATAGTTCCGTAGCCTCTAATCACCTAGTCCACACCAGACTATTGTATTTTGGGGGCCACAATTTGTGAGCGAAGTTCTCGGAAAACTCCGTTTCCCGTGAACTTCGAGCTGAGGGGGAAGGAGTTATATTCCCATAGTCGTAGATATATAAACATATAACCCTGTAGTCTTAAGTATAAGCATATAACCCTGTATGAAAGCTGATGCGGCATAGCGACGATTCATAGAATCCGGCCACCCGGGCTTTGCCGTATCAGCAAACATTTCATTAGAAATAAGACCTAGCATTAAGAACAGTTTAGAATAAAATCTTCGACACTCAACACCTATTTTAAGTGGTTTAATTTTAATTTAGTTTTTAAAAAGATATTAACGCGCTCCCGATTCCTAACTAGATAGTCACAGACGCTGTAAATTATAAAGAACAATGTTATTATTATGAAAAGGTTATTACGAACTCAAAGATTTATTTAAGGATACATTAGTATAGATAAGTTATTGTTTCAAAGTAAAAGAGCTGTGATAATAAATAAATAATAATAAATATAATATATTATATTGTACAGTAGCCAATAATATTTAGTCATAAGTAGTAACTAATAGTATTGTAAGGGCATTGTCTAGTTTGCCTCAGAGCAAAGCTAGCCAGTGCCTCTTGCTACGCCCTATTAGAACAGGGTACATGTAACATAGCCTTAAGTCATACATGTGTTGCAAGCTTATAAAAAACTATAAAGAACTAGCTGACCCGGCAAACGTTGTTTTGCCCCACTTAGGGGTATGAAAATAGATAGTGTAGCTTATATGACACGTTCGTAGATTTACCATAGCAGCGCCATCTATTGATTACTTACTCAACCCAGTCGAAAGGTATCGACATCTGTTAGAATCATTTGGAGTTAACAGGTAATTGAGACTGTCAAATAATAACAGACAATAATTAGCAATAAATTAAAATTGCGACCATAATTTGAGATTTAAAATCTCGGATCGAATTGCACATGGTGTGCGAATTTTATTATAATCGGTTAAGTGGTTTAGGAGTCCATTGAGGACAAACATTGTGATACGAGATTTATATATATTAAGATAAGATAGATAAAAAAATACAATACGAGTGGAGATTAAAACTCTACTTTGAAATTAAAATACTAAAAGCGTGAAAATGATTACAGAGTCCCATGAGAGCTATAAACCTTACACGCTAAAAGTTATAAAAGAGAACTTTTACGCGAGTCACGCCGCTACTGGTATGACTATGAAAAAACTTGCGGCTTTGAGCAAGACGGAACTAACTTTTTGCGGCTTTTCTCGTTTTGGAGTCCCGTGCTGTGATGGACTAATTAAGTTTTTACGCAGAAATGTCATTAAAATTATTACATTTTAATACATACATAACTTTGGATTTGTGTAGAGACGAAGTACAAGTTATTATTCTGTGGTAGAGATAAATGAAGTAGTTGCAAATAATTTATTTTTTACTTACAAGTTTGTCCTCAATGGACTCCTAAACCACTTAACCGATTAGTTCGATCCAACTTGAGAGATAGGATAGTTTAAATCTCAAATTATAGTCGCAATTTTAATTTATTGCTAATTATTGTCTGTTATTATTTGACAGTCACAATTATCTGTTAACTCCAAATGATTCTAACAGATGTCGATACCTTTCGACTGGGTTGAGTATATAGTCAATAGATGGCGCTGTACCCCTAAGTGAGGCTGTCCCGGCAAAACAACGTTTGCCGGGACAGCTAGTAGAATATATATTTCCATTTAAAGTAAAAAAATATATATATTAACATCTAACTACAGTATAAACACCATGTAACGTCACTCGATTTAACGACAAACTTTCTAAAGCGTCGAAATCAATTGGCTTTAGTTGGTTTAGTTTGTATTCAATACAATGATACATTATCTCCAGTCAACGACCACTCTCCATAACGCCGTAAAATGCACAGTTCCTTCAGTGTCGTTATATAGAGTTTACGCTGTATTATTTTTTTTTTGTCGTCACTTTTTATTTCTTAAGGTATTTAAGATATCCTCTTAAATAGATTGTTTTTTTGCCCAAACCAAATGGTACCAATAATAGGACCCTATTGTTACTATGGTTTTGCTGTCCGCGCGTCTGTCTGTTCGTTTCAAGCTGTACTTCATAAACCGTGATAGCTAAAGAGCTGTCATTTTTATGCAAACTTTCAAGGCATTACGGCCTATTAGATATTTTTAAGGTTAATAAAACGTAACTTTTTGCTGTTTTGACGGTATGGAACTGAATTCTTTACGCAAGAGCCCAACTCGAAAATCATACATAAAGTCTACAGAACCCTCAAACATTTTGACGACTAACGCTTACCAAGTTTTTATACGGTGAAAGCTCATATCTGAAAGAAAAACTTCAAAAGCCTGTACATATGTTAGTTAGTTGTTATTTGAACGAAGCTTTTTACTTTTATAAGGAAAGTTATATGTGAGCTTTGTCTTTTTCAAGCCAGCATTAGGTTTATTTCGCCGTCTTTTAACTGAGCTATGTTGACAGCATGTATTTAACTTACAGTTGCTTTGCTTTGTAAGTTGTTGGTTAATACTGTAGGAGGCCTACGCCAAGGAATAGAAAAATTTACACAAGGAATAGAAAAATAACTAGGAAATACACGACAACACAAGTGTATGTGTTGTCGTGTATTTCCTAGTTATTTTAAAACAACTTAATATAAATATTAAGTTGTTTACTAATATTAAGTTGTTAAGTTGTTTCCTAGTTATTTTAAAACAACTTAATATAAAACAGCTTAATCATCTTAATTATATTTTATACAGTTAAATATATAATGTAGTAATAATAATTTAATATATCTATTGTGACTTACATAAATAAATAAATAAACACATAACAAACAGCTGGTTAACCTCATTTCTAGTTTGTGTTATGGTAGCTAACTCATCTGACATACTACATACTCATTCATACATAGTTAAATATTTAACACCTACAGCTTATAATAATACATTTTGATAAGCACAAAGATGTTGGCCGGGCCAGGAATCGAACCCGGAACCTGCTGATTGGAAGTCACGCATGGTAACCTTTACAGCACTGTGATCTGTATAAGTTTCTATATATTTAATTTTAAATTTTACAACGAGTTTCAGGTTTATTTTGAGATAACAAAGATCCATTAATCTGTTATTTATTAAAAATCATTAAAAACTAAGACTTTAAATAATTAGATTTAGTATTAAGCCTAAAAGTTTCGGTATTTAGAAAGAAATCAGAAGACTAACAAACATCAAAACTTTGCAGAAGAACTAAAAATTATAATCATAAATAACAAACAGAGCGCAATATCAGAGTTGAACTGCTCAGAACTAGTAAAATTGAGCATTTTATTAAACCCTCATAACGCTTAGAACGGTGATAGTACTGTCTGGGAATTCACATTACCTATGTTCGCCTCTGATCAATGTTTGAAACGTTTTAGTTTTGTAAAAGTTTTGCAGAAACTTATACTAAAGGGCACTTTAAGTCAAGATTTTTAGGAGACTTTATGTCATAAAATACATGGATTTTGAGTTCGTTTACGAAAACTTTTTCGGTTTCTTTGTATGAGCAAAGTGGCCAAGCTCTGGTGTCGAGAGTTTTCAAGCCAACAGAAGGCCTCTGACTTGGCTTAACGACTGCTAGTACTAAGATTAAGATCTAAAATTTAACGTGTCATTCGACCCACGGCAGTGTCCTGATAAAAAATCCACTTTATAAAAGACATTCTTGTGTATGGTCGCGCGTGTGTAGGTCGGTTAAGGCAATCTGACGCGATCATCGAGGTTAAGCAACGGTTCAAGAAGTCTTTGTATGAGTGACCATACATAAGACCGTCACAAAAAGTGACATGTTCTTCTCGGTGCTACCGTGGGTCGGATGACATGTACAATTGTTGTTCCCGGCTGTTAGTTTGAATACGCTTCTATGACTGATAAATCATAAATCAAATGATCAAATCAAATCAATAGTATGGTAGTGTTAACGCCTCTGCTAAGTCAGAGGCCTTCGGGCGGCTTCAAAGCTCTCGATATCAGAGTTTAACTACTTAACTCATAGGTACAAAGAAGAAGAAGAAGGATAGTAAGAGAAATATAATATAAGAACATGCCTATTCCTCTTACGCAATCGAGTAATAAAAAGGAAAACTTGTACCGTCTTCTCGGTTCATTAGCTTAAGCTCTGATACGAGTTGACGGATGCTCCGCCTCTTCTCAATTTGTCGAATACCCACCACTAAGCACGGATTAAGTACGTTGCTTAATCTTTAGACGACACTTCCTCGGAATTACGAGTAAGTATCTTAACGTAAAAACGGAATATCTTTAAATCTTTAGCTCATTAGCGCTTTTCAAGGATAAAGGTGCGATTATATGTACTGTTATTATTCTGGGTATTTAATTTATTACTTAGTCTGTCGTGAACTATAGATAAAAGTTTATTTTTCGGAGAAGAACATTTTGGAGGTCTTCAAATCTAGAGTATATAGGTTTCTAGACCTGCCTAGACCTAGACCACTGAAAGTTTAATATCAGACAAGTTGCGGTCAAACGTGGGCCTATTCATCATTAAAAATAATTTTTCATCTATATTTCAGACTTTTCATAAATCGTATATAGCTATATAAGTAATTATAAACATCTTAATCTTCATAATCTGTACAAACTAAGGCAACCAAAGTACTCGTACCTTTGTAAGTAAGTTTCTCCTTTCACATTGTTATAATAATACTAAAATTGTTAGCTCTGCTTACAATAATTAAAACATTATTTCTACAACTTCACATAGCTGAATGCGTAGTTTTCATAATAATAGCGTAAATGTATGTACATGTTTTGATGTCTCTGGGGATGTAAGTGCATGCGATTAGGGTAAGTGTCTATTAGTATGGACTACTACCAACATTTAGGAATATTAGCATTCAAATTTTGTCAAAATTTAAAATTTATTTTTGTACTATATAACGTACATAAACAAAATACTTCATGTGTCGAGTGTGGAGCTTGTCAAATACATTGTATCGATAACTCAGCGGCGTAGTGATGCGATGATTGGCTGCCGCAGGCACCCGCGTTATATCGGCAGCCAATCACATCAAGTGTTTCAAGGATTCTTGCATTTTGGCGCCGCCGATTTGCCGACAAAGCGTGTTTGAGAAGCTCAGATTCTGCACTTGGGACTCTTTTCGAGAAAAAAAACCTAATGAGTACACTTGGAATATGTAGGATTTTCGTATCTTTAAATTCTCACCTTAAAAAAATTGCAAAAGTATTTTTATTTTTAATTTAGTAATCTTACGCTTGATCTTAACCACCTGATGGTAATCAATATTGTGATAACATGTTATTTTGTCATTATTGACTCTTATTTATAAGTGTTATAAACTAGTCACAATACATATTATTGATATGTAGGTAATTTTAACTGTGAAAATCAAAATGATTCTCCTTTCATTATAACCAAAGGTCTATTATAAGTCACATATTAAAAACATCTATTATAAGTCACATATTAAAAACATCTTCTTCTTCTTCGTATGATCTAAGTGGCCAAGCTCTGGTGTCGTGAGTTTTCAAGCCATCCGAAGGCCTGTGACTTGGCTTAACGTCTGCTAGTACTAAGTCTTAACAGCCGGGACCTACATTTTAACGTGTCAAACGACCCACGAATTAGTATAAAACTAGTATTATTTTTTTAAACAATTACAATAATGCTCGCGGTGCGATACTAGAATAATTTTGACTAAAAATATACCACATAGATTAGGGTGAATGAGGGTTCCCGCAAAAGGGCAGGCACAAATTCAATTCCACATAGATTAATCATAGATAGGTGAAAGGCAATGCCCTGTAGGCCAAGGCTGCTAAATGAATAGCAGTAGATAGCGACAATTTCTAGGAATAGCTATCATTTTGTCAATGGTTATGTCGCGACGTCTCTATCTTGTTTCTGATGATTAATGAGGTCATCACTGGATAGTATTGTACTTTTAATTGGTAAATGTTGATACCTTAATGTTTATACAATATATACACATATTAGCGTAATGTCAAAGAATGCACACACTGTATAATCGTAAATTAATCATTATTTCGAGCATAGACAAATAATTATAAGATGAATATAAGTGATATTATAGTACTAGAATATAATTGAAAATTGACATGGATACATATCATATACTTTTGTAATGATATCATATTATTTGACTTGTAACTTTGGTGTTATCAATAAATGATTTGTATTTGTAATTGGATATGCTTTATGTATATTATTATATACATATGTACATACATATACACTATCTCTATCTAAGACTTATATGTGATTTGCCGCGGGAATCGAATCCAGGTCCTCACGCATTGTAAATTGGAGCATAGACTACTAGGCCAACGAGCAGTCGAGACATACCCGTGTGTAGTACTTTTGTAATAGTACCATTATTATAAGATCATAACATTTTATTGCTATCGATATAGCAGACTTGGCGTACTGTAAAGGTCGCTCTGCATTATGCAGGTCGCGTGCAAGTCAGACCAATGCACTGATGAGTTCGGAATTAATATTTAAATGTAGCGGTCTGGACCGAACGCTCTTTGCCTTCTAACAATGGTAAAATGATAATTTTCTTGTACGTACTACCTACTGAAAAATTGGATTTTCTTCGTCTTTTTTTTAAATGGTTTTTTTGTGGTAGTATTATTATTTAGATTTCTTAAAATGGGGTTTAAAACATTGCTTGGAACTTATTTTTTAACACTAGTAGCATTCTGCAATATTAGCTGCGTTAATTTGAGATAAAAATTAACATACATATAAGTACTGCATCCCGAATTTCATTTTAATCAGTTCAGATATTAAGTGAAGAGCCGTGAAGAAGTAACAACATACACATACTTTCATGCAAACTTTCACATATTTTGTAATATTCTAAAATAAATTCTTAAAAATACGAGAATGATGCCTTTCGAATATAAATTAATCTATTCCATTAGATAATAATATTTTATGACAAAGCTTCAAAACGTTAACAGTTATCTCATAATTTAATATTGCCGGAGTCATAATTCTCTAAAAACAAATTGATAAAATTTCTCTCACAGGAAATACGTGAAATTTTCCGGAGAAATGTTACAAATCATTGCTCCCCTCAGACTTTATTATTTTAATTACCACCAACTACTGCGCAGATATATTACTATCGTAAAATTACGATATTCGGGGCACGCTTCGCAAATTGTAAATTAGACATCCCTAGTTGGAAAGATGAATTAGATGCAGAGAATCACATTCAGACATTGATTTTGATTACTTCTGTAAACTTTTATTGTAAAATTCTTATTGATTATGTTGTGGTATTTTTACCATGCGTGATTCGCGGAGGTATTTTTTTATGATAAAAATATGTTTTTATCTAGTTTTATCTAGTACTTTATAATATTTTAAAGCATATGACAAAAATAAAACATAAATTACTTTTAAAAAGATTAGAAATTTGCCTCTGATACCATACAATTAAATTAAATCGTAAGATTATTTGAGAATATTTAGCTTTTTTTACCAATGAAATTAAATGTGAACATCATTATTATGCTATAGTTTTTATGTCAGTGTGTGAGTGTATAAATGTTTGTTATATCTTCATCTTTATGATCAAATAAGTGGGCCAGTTTCGATAAAATTTGGTATGGATATATTTTAGATCCTGCATTGTTTTAACACATAAACAACTTTTATTTAATCCCGGATCTACGCTGGCAGCACCGCAGGGCCCAGCCAGTAGGACAATTCCGGTTTGGAGTTTACCATCTGCTCTAAGCTTATCTTCGTTCCCTAACTTTCCCTAGGGTTGTGAAAAATCCAATTAGTTCTTTCGTGCCACCATTCGTACCGCGCCAACGAGTACGGCCAGACCTTCAGCGTACATCACTATCTTTGATAGCTAGCGACGAATTTAAATTTACACATTTTGCTTACTGGAAAAAAGTCAGGACGCAAACTACGTTTTCATTGTGCATAATATAAAATAGTTTAGAGAAGAGTGAAGATGTTATAGATGAAAATTAAATTAAAATCAAAATATATTAATTATTTGACATAGATTGCATAAAATACTGGATAAAATACTGCATAAAAGACTGCATAAAATAGGAATCCTAAAGTAGTTTCAAACTATATTTTGGGAAACAATGGCATCTCCCGAATTGACACCGAATACACTTAAGCCGACAAAAATACACGTTTTAAAGATACTTGTGTTGAAAATATATAGATATGGTTAAATTTATGGCATTGTGATTTTCCTTTCATTATTATTTAAGTTTTGATTTTATTATTTGAATACAGTGCATAAAAAAAAAGTTTTGAATAAATCATGTATTTGACAATGTATTATAATATTTCTCAAACATGAAAAGGTTAGAAATATCATGTTGATGATCTAAAATAATTTAAGATTTAGCGTTATATGAAAAATTAGTAAAGTTTAATAAATTATTATTAGCTATTTTATAAGAGCTTACTAGTAGTAATTATAAGTGCTGCACTACAAAATTTAAATTCAAGCTTACTCCTGCCATTAAAGAAAACCCCCTAAACTGGCAACACCTCCATAAAGCTTTTACAACCACTAAACAGGCCTCCTACCACTAGAGATAACAATTCAATTTCTTGCCCGAAAGACTCCCAATAAAAATTCGAAGGCAATTTTAGCCGTTGTCAGAGGGATATGTAGATGGATTTTGGTAAGCGATTTTCGATTATATCGTGTGGGTGGCCCGTATCTTGCATATGTCTGGTGGGAAGATAGATGGCGCAGTCGTCGCTTATCTGACGTACTCCGGTTTGACGTTATCCCGAGCTTTTAAAAATCGAAGCCCCTATTTAGCTCTGCCGGTGGCTTGGGATGAGTTTTTGGATGGGTTTAAAGATAGATGCAGATGAGCGATGGGACGGTGCGTTTGATGGGTACGATCTATCTTGCACACTTTACTGTTTTGTAAAGATGTTGAGATAAAACCTTATAGAACTGGCTCTATTTTATTTTGCGAGATAAATAGTGTAAAAGATTGCACCCACTGTTTTTGTACTATAGTGAATTTGAAAAGATTTACCATCATAAACGTAAATTATACTAATATATACATATATGATATACATATGTACAAATTTAGAAATTATAAGCTATTTTTCAACCACGGGTAGCCAAAAAGAAAGATTCATCAATATCAGTTTTTTTATATCTCAGATGTAAGAAGCTGTCAATGTGTATGTCTTCTCAAACGACATCTATTGAACATTAGAGCTAGTTTGTTTAGTAAATTAATGCTACAGACATTTTCGTTTCGTAATTAATGACTTTCGGAGAGCAAAACATAGAGTGAAACTTTCACGTACAATAAATAGGCTACATTGGCTTCTACAGAAAAGTAGTGAGAACCACACAGTTGTATTCCTAATACATTTATAGAATACGTAAATATATACATATATATAACTGAACTATTCAGTTAAATATTTACACATTCATTTAATAAATAATCAATTGACCAGTCTCTTTGACTCAGAAACAATTGACGAATATTTGATTTTTTTAATAAATCCAAATTAATTCTCTGATAACGAAGCTGAGCAATATTAATTGAATTATTCAGATTGGCCCGTTGAAGTCGTCAGATTAAAGCATTGATTTAATTTTGCCAGTCCAGTGGTTCAATAATGGTGAAATGGGACTTTGTCACTATAACTTATTAAACTCAGCCTTAGGCAATCTTATTTGCTGTGAATCTATAGTTTATTTTGCAATAGGAATAGAAGGTATAGTCTATTCCCTTAAGACAGACTTAAGCGGAAAAGTACATGAAAATATAGATATTCTTTAATGAAGCGGCGGAAAATTTAAGATTGCGTATAAAAGCAATGAAAGTGAGAGTTTAATGTTTTATGTATTCAAAAGATATGTTTTTTTTAACATTTGTTGTAATTTATATATTTTTATTTCAGTTTATTGTGTCTTACTGCTGGGCAAAGTTTAAATGTTGTGCTTAGGACATAAATTTAGTTTTTATACATGATTCGTTCTACTTTTTAATCTATGTATCTTTTGTTTGCCATAATTAACTATTTTTATTTAACTATTATTAGTTAATTTTCCAATGTTTATATTAATTTGTGCATGTTGTGTTTGTCTTAACAAGTGAAACAATTGACTGTAAAACCACATCAACTTTAGAAAAAAAGTACGTGAATGATTTTATTTCCTATAGACAAGCCTTATTCAATCCTACTAATATTATAAAGGCGAAAGTTTGTATGTATGGATGTATGGATGTATGTTTGTTACTCTTTCACGTAAAAACTACTGAATGGATTTGAATGAAACTTTACCACAATATAGCTTATACATCAGAATAACACATAGGCTATAGCTTATACATCAGAATAACACATAGGCTACAATTTTTGAGGTTTTTAATGTGAGGTCGTAAAAAAAACACATTTTTTGCGCTTACATTGCAAACGCTGACTGAATCCTACAAGATAGATCAAAACAATTTACTACAGTATTGTACTACTTAAAAAGGTCTACAAAAAAGTCTGTGATGGTATATGTTTATCTCTTAGGAATAACCCACAATAACCATTTTTTACCCTTTACTTTGTACGAGAAATAATGGCTTATTTACGAAGCGATTTTAAGCAAAACAGTATTAATCCTTATCCAATTAAGTATCTTAAATACATTGTGCATTTAATAAAGATCAATATGGCTTTTTACAGCATGTAAATTAAATAAATATTTTCGAAGATATCACAGATTTAAAATGCAGCGGCGCCAGGCGAACGGAGCGGGGGTAGGTGCGGTGGGAAAGAAGTGGCTCAACGCTGAGTGCGCGACCCGAACGCGGGCAGACGCATGAGGGCAGACGTCGTTGACGGTTGTGTCCGTTTTGCGAATTTTCAAGGCACTAGCGATTTGATAAAAACGTATGGTCGCCTACTTTAAGTAATATAGGCCTAAGGTTAGTTATTGCCAGGTTTCTTTTTGGTTAGGAGTAACACGTACAAAAAGATACTTCATTTTTACGAATTACTTCATTGATAATTCAATTACTATATAGATAGGTTACTTACAGTTAATTATAACAAATTATATTAGCAATAAATTAAAATTGCGACTATAATTTGAGATTTAAACTATCCTATCTCTCAAGTTGGATCGAACTGCACATGGTGTGCGAATTTTATTATAATCGGTTAAGTGGTTTAGGAGTCCATTGAGGACAAACATTGTGACACGATATTATATAAATTAAGATAAGATTATTAATACTATATGTATGTTTTTTATTATTCTTTATTGTACACTACGTCCTTTTTAGTCGTTTATAAATTCCTTTCCATCCAAAGGTTGCCTGGAAGAGATCGCTTTAAGCGATAAGGCCGCCAATTGTGGTACACTAATTTTAAGTTAATTGTCTTTTACTGTGCCTTTTTTATTTATATGTCCAATAAAGAATTATAAAATTTCCATGACACAATGTTAGTTACCGTACTCCTCCGAAACGGCTTGACCGATTTTTACCAAATTTCATATGCGTATTCAGTAGGTCTGAGAATCTTCTACTATATATTTTTAAGGCAAAACAACGTTTGCCGGGTCAGCTAGTAAAATAATAAAAATAAAGCGCTCTCATTTCTCCTTTCAAACTCCTATAATACGAGGGTGAATCAAAAAATTCTTGGAATCAATATTAAAAAATGCAAAGATTTAAATAATAATATTTTATTTTTCTACATAATCTCCCTCCAATGCAATGCATTTAGATACGCGTTTCTTACTTCCTTAATAGTTGTGAAAAAAAAATATTTTCTTGACTCTCGAAAAAGTCCTCTACGGCAGCTATAACCGCGTCATTATCGTGAAATTTTGTTCCACGAATTTCCTCTTTTAATTTTGGAAATAAGTGATAATCACTTGGGGCTAAGTCCGGAGAATATGGTGGGTGGTCAAGGAGATTGAAGCCAGCACAGCGGATTGCGTTAAGCGCAACTTCCGATCGATGAGCAGGAGCGTTCTGAATGAACAACACGCCCAACGACAGTTTTCCACGACGTTTTTCTTTAATCGCTTCACGCACTTTCGGGATTAAATTTGCATAATAGGGTCCAGTAATCGTCTGGCCTTTAGGCATGTAGTCAATAAAAAGGATTCCTTCACTATCCCAGAACACAGAGGCCATAACTTTGCCAGCGGTAGGAGCAACTCGAAATTTCTTAATGGATGGAGAGGATGGTCGTTTCCAAGACATGCTTTGTCTTTTAGTTTCAGGATCAAAATGGTGGACCTACGTTTTATCCATGGTGACAAGACGACGGCAAAAATTATCCGAATCAAGCTGGAACATTTCGAGATTACGCTTGGAAATTTCCAAACGTCGCTTTTTGTTTTCGTCGGTTAACATTCGTGGCACCCATCTTGCAGACACTTTTTTGAACCCCAGTGAATCAATTAAAATGGATTGAACGCTACCGAAAGATATCTTTAGGATCTCAGCTATACGTTTTATAGTCATTCTTCTGTCTTCCAAAACCAGATTCTCAACCTTTTTGACATTTTCTTCTGTAACGGAGGTTGAAGGCCGCCCAAAACGCGGGTCATCTTTACAGCTTGATCTACCTCTTTTAAATTCAGCCACCCAGTACGCAACCGTAGAATAGGGTACAACATCACCCCCTAATGTCTGCTGAATGTCCAAAAAAATTTCCTTCGTAGACATTTTTTTCAAACTGAGATATTTTGTCACCGCACGTAACTCACTTATATCCATAATTTTAACTTTTTAGCAACTCGTTGCACAAAAAAAATTATTACATGCGAACGAACTGACAAAAACAAGTGACAGTCTGCATAAATATAGTGTGATAGACACTCTTTAATTTTAATATCGAACTTGATCCAAAAAAGTTTCATATATATGCACTTCTAAGAACTTTTTGATTCACCCTCGTATTTGCAAGATTTTTATAAGAGTTTCAAGTACTACTTTAACATGATGTTGTTTAGCACTCGAATTCCAAAAATGCTTGCTAAAGTTAGTTAGCAGTCTCATATCGAAATAACAGTCTAAAAGTGCAATCTTAATAAACATTTGCATATGTTGCAGCATACTGACTCTGTGCAGGGGATGCATGGAGGCAGAGGAAACGGTCAAGCATGTGCTTTGGAGTGCAGGAGCTTGACGAAACAGCGAGAAGAATTCCTCGGGACACCGAGGACGCTGCGGGAGGCCTGCGCCGGCGTACGCGAGCTGCTGGCCTTCTTCGGCGAGATCGGCTGGCTGGATTAGCGACCACCAGTCGGGCCCACAGAGGAAGCCAGAAGACTTCTACTTGCGAGAAGAAGCCCGCTAATCAATGTATCAATGTAATTAACAGTCTAAAAGGCTTTTTTACCCTAGCCGAAACATTTCTGACAAAAATAAAATATGTCATCGAAAAGTATAAAATATTTGATGCTAGTAAAGGTGTTGTGTTAATTAGTAATTATACTGATAGTGTGAACAAAACTGCTCAGCGGTAAAGTAAAAACGTGAATAAGAGCATTAAAAACACAATAAGAAGTATGCTTACTATTTGGCACTAAACCTAACATAAGCATAAATGTCATTAAAAATATGTATTTAATATGTGTCTATTTGATTATATAATTTATGGACTGCTAGTACTAAAAAAATAATCGCTCGCGAAAGTTGTGTGTAGCGCCTGGAACTCGGCTAACTAAAGTGATCTGACGCGATCATCGAAGATAAACAACGACCGATGCGTGCAATCTATGGATGGGTGACCATGAACATTTTAAAAAGTGGCATATTTATCTTGAATTTTAAATTTTAGGTCCCGGCTGTTTTAATACAAGCAGTCACTAAGCCAAGTCAGCTTTCAAGCTTTTGGGCAGCTTGAAAACTCTCGACACCAGAGCTTAGCTCATACAAATAAGAAGAAGAACGTGTGTTCTAGAGATACTGTATATCCCCAATTCCATACAAAATAAAGACACGCGTGTCTTTATTTATAGCAAGATAAGCTAATTCTTACCGCAACAAGTTAAATCAAGATTTATTAACCATAACGGCTCTTGTGAAACGTTAACATAAATCAGTGAACGCTCCAAAGAACCAGGGTTTCGTTTCGTATCGGAAAAGATAGGATTTATGAAGGTGAAAAGTCTACGATTGCACTTACGCTGCGCCAATATAGGTACTTGGAGAAAGGAATGACGACTCAATCGCAAATTGCTTTTTGACGACATTGCATGTTCGATTTTAACATGTTTGAGTCTTATTTTCAGGACAGCAACAATAAGCGAATATCTTGATACTGAATATCAAAACGAGGCTTTCATCTAGCGATGCGCGACTGTGAATGATTCCAGTCGAATTATTCGACTTTATAAATCATTCGACTCATTCGAATGATCTCCGAAAATTAGTAACTAACATGATATCCACTCAAAATTAACCGGACTGAATGAATACTACATTAGTTACTACTTGAGCCGACTCCATTCCAACGATTCATTTATATTTCATTCATTTGAAACTAACAAGTGACATTGACAAGATTCGCTAGCACTCGAGTCAAAACGCCATTAGTAACTAATTAGTAGTCATCATTCGATTATTAACATTAGTATATTACTAATATTCAAGTCGAACTTGTAAATTAGTAGTTGTAGATAATTCGACTGGTCAGATTATTCACAGTCGCGCATCGCTACTTTCATCCATATGCCTACAAAGAGTCCTTGAGTATTTCGGTCACATAGCTCGTAAAGATGGGAGCAACCTTGAAAAGCTAGTTATTACAGGCAAGATCGAGGGTAAAAGTCCGCGAGGACAAAGTCCGATGCGTTAGACTGACCAGATTCGCGCCACACTCGAAACGAAAGTTCATGAAGCCAATTCACACAGCAAATGACCGGAGTCGATGGTACAAGATCGTGCGGGAGAAGATGATACGTGGCGGGGGTCACGACCCTCAGCAGTGAGGAAAACGACGCGAGGAGGAGGAAGAGTCTTATTTTCGATTTTTGGCTTTCATTTAATTTCGTTACTGTCTTCCTGGTAAAGTTAAAGTCAAAGTCAAATAATTTATTGCGGTTTCAGAGTGTTACCATACTGTAAAATTAATTGAAATGTTCTAACGAGCAAAATTAAGAAAGCTAGTTTCTCACAACATTATAAATAAACGTTACATTATGATGGCTTACATGAAATTCATTAAAAAAGTTTATTACTTTCAATAATATGTAAAATAATAGACATAAAATTATCTTAATGTGTTTATTAATTTTCAGTCAATAATAATTACAATTTCTTCTTAAATAGATTTATTTGTTTATTTGTTATATGTTTAATTAAATTGGGTAAATGTTTATATACTTTCATGGGATAGTTAATGCCCATCTATTCGATGTAAAAAGAGTTGTCTGTATAAACATTAGTGGAATAAAATTAAACATTGCCTAGAAGTGAAATGAAATGAAAATACAGAACTCGTACTTGCTTACCTTTCACCTACGAAGATGGATTATGCCTAGCCTGGAATTACTGGTTCTTATGAGGTTGCCAAAATCCGCCGACAAAGCACCTAAGTTTCGCGACATGTTTTTAACTCGAAGCTGGTTACTAGCTAGATCAGGAAAATAATAATTATGGTTTCCTCAGAAATGTAGCTTAATCTACATAGCTACATTTCCAAATGTATTTTTAACGCTTAAGCAAAATGCGTCGTAAATTACAGTACCTGTCATAAAAAAATACGCGCCAAATATTTACTTTCAATTTCAAACGACACGTTTAATCTTTAGAACGAATGTATCGGGCTATAAATTAGAAATACGTTTTGCAAAGGAAAAATGTAAGCGCAGACACAGTTCCAACGTAAATCACTCGTATTTATTTATTTTTTTAAGGTGTTTTGGTAATGGATTTTCTCATTTGGCTATCATCTGCAGATGGATTTATTTTGTAAATTATTTCGTAAGGGAAAATGGTAATCGAGCGAGCGACGCGTTTACGAATCAATTAGCAAGAAATTTGCTTTCGTCTCTGCGTATGTAGGTACGAGTATGTTTATACTTGCATTGGTCCACTATGTAGTCATGTTGAAAAAAAAATCTTAACAACAAATTCTACGATTACATAAAATTTTTTTGGCATCGATAAATTTTGATAAAGGCAGTTTTTACAAAAGGGTCGCAAATGATGAAGATACGGGTGGCTAATCAAAGAAAATGATAGATTGATTAATACCTTTTTATTGAATGCGTGAAAACAAGCCAATCTGCTTTTTAGTAGTTGGAGATATATTTGGATACGAGTTGAACAATGAAGCAAAAAA
This sequence comes from Mellilla xanthometata, assembly GCA_035578125.1. Classification (NCBI taxonomy): domain Eukaryota; kingdom Metazoa; phylum Arthropoda; class Insecta; order Lepidoptera; family Geometridae; genus Mellilla; species Mellilla xanthometata. The sequence goes on along the minus strand of JAPUBQ010000015.1, from coordinate 3,430,703 downwards.
TATTGTACTCCAAGTCTAATGTTAGGAATATTACTAGTTTTATTTTGTTATTAGTTACCTTAACCGGCTCTGGTATTAACTGTTAAATTTTATCTGAATTTGTAAGGCATGAGTAAATTATTAATTAATAATTTGGTCACTTTATTTTTAAACTTATAGATTTGCGTTTGACCATACTATGTATGGCAATACTATGGTCTACGACTTTACACGCTTACCTAGAAAATACCAATTAACTCTAGATTTGAAGACCCTCAGGTGGTATTTCTCAGGAAACAGAGACTCAGAGAGAGAATTCCAAAGTTTACATCCTCAATTTTTGTCATGTCTATATTTACCCATATTCCATCAGTATTGGTTAACATAATTATAACTGTAATCAGATGGCTTTATTGGCGTCTTAAAAGTGAATTATATCTGTAAATTCGAATAGTAAATACCTAAACAATTTGCTTTGGAGATAACAAGTAAATTGGACTATGAGAATATAATATTATCATGAACACAAGCCCTCCGTATTTCACCATCAAGGGTTAAAATCATAGTGTCGTCAAGTTGCAATTTTGTTGTTGAACCCCGGCTTATATCCCTAAAATAGTGTAGCAGGGTCGCGGTCTCAATCACCATGATGTAAGAGCCTTTTACACGAGTAAAACGAGGTCATACCGCCATTTGTTTAGGGACAAACATCAAGAGGCCCCTAGCAAACCATTTCGACCGGCCGTATACTAGCGTGGCTACAGGGAACTTTGACTACAATGATAAGGTTCTATTTGCGCGACAGTTTTATTAGTGGTATGTTTTCGGAACATTTTTTTCAATGAAAAACACATTATAAACTATGGCTTATGTTAGTTTTAAATTTCCATACACTGCCATTTACAGTAATTACCTATCCATATTCTATTCTATATAAAGTCAGCCGATTTTTTTCATTATAACAGTAATAGAACCTAGCATTTTATTTTCTTTTGTTTTCGTCTGAACATCCAATCGTAGCATCCATAAGGACTTAGATTGATATAAAAATACATCCATTACGTGAGTGCCTACTTACAAACAAACAAACGAAGATCCATTTTTGTTCCATCCATCCATTTCAGCAATTCCAAACCAATTTTCTAAGAAAATCTTACAGCGGTCAAACTATGTTCCCGCGTTTACGACACCTCAGCGGGTGAGCGACATCAAAAACCGCTTAGAGGCGCTCACAGCGCCGCCTCGGGAGGCCCGCGAGTGTACTTTATATGGCATGCAGTGTACACTATACACTAACTACTAGGCATTGGACTAGAATAAAGAAAATGTTTTCTTTGGACTACAAGATGTAGATCTAGTTATTTATTCTGAACTAAAACAAGGTTCAATACACATTTTATTCATTTTACTAATAATTCTTATTTATTCTGGACTAAAACAAGGTTCAATACAAATTTAATTCATTTTACTAATAATATTTTTTTTATTCTGAACTGGAACAAGAGCCAATACAACTTATTAATCTAAAAACTGTCGCAACCAGACCTAAACATCAATCTCAAAATATTATAATAAAGTACAAACGTGCTCGGATGTGCATCGAGGTTACGCAACGGTAGATGCGGACGGTCTTTAGATGGGTGACCATGCACAAGACTGTCATTTAAAAGTAATATTGTCATCTAGGTGCAACCATGGGTCGGATGGCATGTAAATTTAGGCCACGGCTGTTAGTCTTAGCACAATCAATCTTTAAGCCAAGTCAGAGGACTTCGGGCGGCTTGAAAACTCTCGACACCAGAGCTTGGCTCTAAGTTTATACGAAGAAGTCTCAAAATATTAAAGTTCAAAAAGTAAAGTTATACGCCAATGTATGGAAATTTTGGAAATTTTATATATAAGATACATACATAGATTATGCTCCACATTATTAGAAACAATTCTTAAAAGTATTTATTTTCTGTTTGCTATAAATGCTATTGATTATATTTGCAGTGATTAAATCAAGCAAGACCATGAATTCTGTCATTTCATTTTGTAACTTATCTTATATTTCATGCAATACAATAAGTTGCGAAACCATCTATAAAATAGGCAATTACTTACGAGTACATACTTTATCTAAAGGCATATCTGTGAATTCTAATCACAGCAATATATTTACTTAAGAGTGCATTAACATAACACCATGATGTGAACAGTATGAGTACATTTTAATGTATTAAATTGAATTAAATCATGTTGCTCTGCCCGAAAAACATGAAAGCGCGATCCAATATTTTTACACTTCGATGCAAAAGGTATTATTCGTAAAGGTTTTAGTATTGATAAATAAATAATAAACCCACCCGTGGGTTTATTTCATAAATAAAAAGCAGCGCAACAAACAAAAATAAAATTTGGATGGGCCGAAACTCAATTGAAGCCAATGGGAGAACGGTAAATGCATTGCTCAGAGTTCGGGATCTTTGAAAAATGTGATAGGATATTATTTAAATGAAAAATAGCGTCGTATTTTTATTTGATTTTGAAATGATATCAGAGTAGTAAAGAAGTAACCATATATTCTCGTACTTTTAATATACTTGCTCCATTTTGTGTGAAACAAATGTGTGTTTTAAATTGCTTTAGAATGTTAAGCTGATTCTTTACTTATATTATTCGCATTAAATTTATGGCCTCAGCAAACTATTACATTTATTTATTTTTTATCAAACTGGCATAAAAAAAGCTTCAACCTTTTTTTTACACATTTCACACACGGTTGGTTAACTGATGGTTTGGTTTGGTTGCACAGTTGGATTTTTCACATAACTTAACTTTATAATTGTTTCTTTATTACCTCGTATTAATCCATAGATATACATGCGATTGTTTTGGTTACTATGTATCTATCAAAAAGCTATTTAGCTACGATAATGATGACTAATAGTCAGTTCGGAAACTTTCATTTAAACATTAAAGCTTATAAATGTTCCTTACATATTGTATGCAATTCATCAACGGTGGTGTATTATTTTTCTATAAGTAAATAAATAAAGCCATTTATTCTCAAGAAACTTAATTAACAAATCATGGGTTAGTGAAATCTTTATTAGTTTTTACCTATAAATACATTTTATTTTATATATTTTCTTCTGTTTATTAACAATTATAAAGCGTCTTGGCGCACCCAAATATGGGTGCAGGCATCCTCTATGCGTTGCCAGGACATCCGATCTTGAACCAGTCTAGTCCAAGTTCCTACTTAGCTTCTTCGATATCGTCGCGCCATCGTTTGCAAGATCGTCCTCGGGGTCTAGGATGTTCTGCTGATCTTCTTTGTTTATCTATACCATACCAATATTATAAAGAGGTAAAGTATGATTGTTTGTTTGTTTGACGCGAATAAGTTCCGAAGCTACAGGACCGATTTGAAAAATTCTTTCACCGTTGAGAAGCTACATTAGACTATTTTTTGTTTCTCTTTGCAACTCAGATTATTTTAGAGCCATTGCGAAGCCGGGACGGAATGTTACTTTTTATAAACTTACAAAGTTAAATAAACTAACACATTCACGCATTCGCTCATCCAAACATGCGACAGTACAAACATTTCCTGACGAATTAACGGGGGCTGATCAGATTTCCGAATTATACGGTCCGCGAGTTCCATCACGGAGCCAATTATGCTGTCTTTTGCTCCCCCTTGGTTTCTGCCCACTGTGATTGCCTAGGACATGCGTGACACTTAGAGTGGTATAGCTGCAGAGAATGAGAGAGAGACAGAGAGAGAGAAAGAGGAAAAAGAAAAACTGAGCGGGAGGTAATTCCGTTAAATACTTTTACTGCGTTTGGGAATAAGTTTAAACGGATTCATTTAGTCACGCCATATGAGTTTGCAGTAACGCCTTTTCACGCAATAGCTCGTGAAATTGTTTTTCAATTGTTTTTAAGACAATTTGTTTTCATAAGTAGCGCTAGTAATTCTGCTAAGGTGATCTGACGCGATCATCGAAGTTAAGCAACGGTCAATGCGAACAGTCTTTACATGGGTGAATTTAACAAGTGGCATTTTAATCTGGGCGCCACCGTGTATCGTATTACACGTTTAATTATAGGTGCCGTATGTTAGTCTTAGTACAAGTAACCGTTAAGTTAAAGCTTGAAAATTATGGATACCAGAGCTTGGGCACTTAGCTCATACAAAAAAGATGTTTTTTTTTATCTTATAGTAACTTTGTTTTACAAACCTTTTATTATCCGAAAAACAAACAAGCGATTTTTGTTTTATAATTTTGGAATCTTCATCTTCTTTTTCAACCATTTCCCACTAGGCGGGGTCAGCACAGCAAGTTTTCCTCTTCCACACGATTCTGTCAGCTGTCATATCCAAATTCACTCTCTTTTCTTTCATATCCTCATTTTCACAATTTAGCCACGTCTTCCTAGGTTGACCTCTACGTCCGCTACCTCGTATCATCATATTCATACTTCTCCTGGTCACTGTAGTATGCATTTCCTCTCTACGTATCACATTATTTTTAAAAATTTCGAAGTGTACTTCAATAAAAACAGACAGGCTTACTCTTTATTTAATACTCCACTGAATTAGCAATGGCGAGACAGTGTTAAGCCACTGTGTAATTAACACGCCTAGATTAAGCAGATCTGTGTTCAATCTAATCTACATAAGTATAGATAGCTGACTACCTATATATCGGAGTGCTTATTGGAGTGAATTAGCAGTAAGAGCCTCTTAGCATAACAGTCGAATGGGAATTATCTAAATTATGCTAAGGACCTAGGTGATAACTGCAACTCAAGTGCGCTCTTAATTTCGTGCCTACAAGTACAGGTATTCCGTGATTTGAGCTAGATTTTTTACAGCATTTTTTTTACTCTTAATGGGCTTTCGCTTGATTGCAATTCACTTGATGGTAAGCGATATTGCGTTCTAAAGTAAAGCGCGGAAGAAACCGGTTCACTCTTGTATTGGTATAATTTGTGACAAAAATTTAGTAAACAACTAGGATTTGACGAGTAGGTCATAGATAGATATGAAAGTCATTCTAAATCCAGATAACAATTTAATCCATTTAGGTGAATTGTGAAAATATAACAAAATGCTAATGATCACCCAATGTTAGTTAATATAATAAATAAATAACTGAAAGCCAACAATTTTAGCTCATCACAAAGATGTTGGCCGAGCCGGGAATCGAACTTGGTACCCTCTGGTTGGCACTTCGGCATGGCATTACGCCAACGAGGTCGTGAAAATAAGGATAACTTTTATAACAAAAAATTGAGACAGAGCGATTACTTTTAAAAAAATGCTTTTCAATACAACTTAAAATTCAACAGACAATGGCACTCATACTTCATCAGTAGACTCGATGTTACTAGATCTTACTAAAATAATGAGGATAGCGATTTGATGATAATAGTTTTATTACATAATATTCTGAACCTAAATCCCCAACGACTTCATTCGGTCCATTCTCTACGCGTCACAAGCATTTCATAAGCAGTCACTAAATCACCCAGCCATTGGAGCTGAGCCATGGGAAACGACAGCCATCATCGCATAACTCAAATATGTCCATAACAAAGACATAGCAAAAACCGTCGAGAGGCGTAAATCCATCAGTGTGGTGTGACGTATCACGTACGGGACCCGGCGGACGGCTTTACGACAGACCTGCCTTCGTAAAAGTTCGATCGGGTTGAAGACACAAGCTTATCTTCCCTTTGAAGTTACCCTTACGTTATATAATTATTACCTCAAACTAGCTGGGGATAGTATCATACTCGTATTATATTCCAAGGTTAATAATGAAATTCTCATTATTTGGCCGTGATCGTCATATAGCAGAATCCTTAAGATCGATTTTGCGACCGCTTTCTTACAACTTTACATGATAATATGTTTCGACAACTCATTAAAATACGATTCATTAAGAACATATAAACATTTAGTGTTTGACGACCTCGCTGGCGTAATGGTTTCCATACCGGACTGCCAATCAGAAGGTTCCGGGTTCGATTCCCGGCACGGCCAACGTCTTTGTGCTTAACTAAATTTGTTGGCTGTCGGTCTGGGAGTTAAATATGTATCTATATAAAGTATATGAATATATATATGTATATGTAGTATATCAGTTGTGTTACCAACCATAATACGAACTAGAAATGGTTCAGTTCAAAAAAAAAGTATTGCGGTGGAATTGGATGAATGTGGTTATCCCATACATTATATTATAATTTATAGGTATGAAAAGTATAATAACAAGTGCGTTCCACGTTTTGGAACAATTTTCCCTTGTTTGTTGTGTTTAATGACACTATAACTTGAACAAAATTGTTCCATATCTTTTCACATTTTGATTGAAAAAAACCATAGTCAAAGGTCCCGGCCTCGTCCTTACTAAACCTCCCCTTCTTGTTACTTGACATTGACATTAGTTTCTTGTCACTTTGACATTGACATTAATGATTATTTACTTCTATTATATTTTTACTCTCGAATTAAGCATTAGTGTTTTAAGGTCGTTTTCAAGTTTTTTTACTCCTTATAGTTAGGTAGGTATTTGACAAGCAGGGCGCATAACCACACGAGTTACACCGACACTCTTGCCTAAGGTTAGGTGTTTGTTGATGGATTTTTTAACTACAGGTTAGTTGGTAGTTTATTTAGCACAAGAGTAAGGTTACAAATGAAAATAAGATTTCGCCTATGACTTGTACCATTTCCTGTAATGCCTCAACGAGCCCCGTCTAGGGACAGAGCGTCAGACGTATGCCAGTACAGCCAAATATCTTAGTTACGATCCTACCGAGCCACAGACGTATAAATAAGACAGTTCGCTCTCATTGGATTGGATTCTATAAGCAATTGGTGGCGATTCAGCGGCACACACGACTAAACTAAATTTAAAGAAGCCCCGTCTCTTTTCATCTTAGGTGGCCAGAAAGAGACCGCACGTTCTGAACCACAGACAAAACAACTAAAATCACGTCAAATATGGAATGTGCAGGCAGTTTTAGAGGTGATACAAATAGGTGCGGTCTAAAGTCGCCTATATTTTCTACATTTGACGTGATTTTAGTTGTTTTGACTATGGTGCACGACGTGCCGTCTCTTTCTGGCCACCTAAGATGAAAAGAGACGGGGCTTCTTTAAATTTAATTTAGTCGTGTGTGCCGCTGAATCGCCACCAATATTAGTATTTGTGATATAAATAATATAAAAAAAGAATTTTGTTCACTAGCCTGGCTTTATTTGACTAATTTGATCACAGATTTGATGAACTTGGAAAATAATATAAATTCTGGACCAGTTTTAGATTAAATGCAAAAATGTGTAGCAGATGTCATGTGATTGTGGATTTAATATTAAGCTATGAAAATGCTTTTTATATTGTTAACATGTTTTACGATCTAATTGTTTCAGGAATAAAACTAATATAACATGTTTTACGATCTAATTGTTTCAGGAATAAAACTAATATAACATGTTTTACGATCTAATTGTTTCAGGAATAAAACTAATATAACATGTTTTACGATCTAATTGTTTCAGGAACAAAACTTATATAACATGTTTTACGATCTAATTGTTTCAGGAATAAAACTAATTTAACATGTTTTACGATCTAATTGTTTCAGGAATAAAACTAATATAACATGTTTTTTTAAAGTTGTAAAATTATAAATTTTGCGAACGCTTTCTTTCAACCTAATATTATATGTTTCGGCAATTCATTAAAATACGATTAATTATTTTATTAAACGTTCAAAAATCTGCTACGCCGCGGGAATCGAACCTTGCGCTTTGTTATCCGAGGCTAGGAAAAAATGTTTTTCAACCTCGTAATTCTATCCGCACGAGTTTTCTCTAACACGTTTAATATATCCATTGTTTTTGTCGTTATGCTTTGGACATGTATGAGTCATTACCGATGGCCATTTTGTGTTTAGGGTTAAGATACATTTACCCCTTGTAGGTGTTATTCCTACCACTGTTAGGGGTAGGTTTGGCTTTACAACGAGAGTAAATGTCTTTAAAAACGAGTTTCATATACGTCAATACTTTTCATAGATGTATGTATTACGGATTGACTACAGCTTGTCCAATGTAAATCTACGATGAATGACTTCTTCTGAACAAGGTCATTAGCCTCAAATAAACTTTTTATATGTACACAGTTATGTTTTGCAAAATTAAAAACTTTTAAATATCATCAACCCCTCCTATAATACAAAATACGAGACTATTGTTTTTTTTTTCAAATGATGTTTATTGTTTAGTTAAATACTAAATTTAAGAATTAATAAAATCTTTATTATTTTATTAAATATTTTAAATTAGTGGCTCCAAGTGGCATTTTACAATTGGGTTATAATTACTTAAAATGCCGTAAAAATATCAGATGGTTGATGCAGCATAAGAGATTCAGACGTCAGTTTATAAACACTTAACAAATAAGATTAGAATAACGGAGCGATTACTTTTCAAGAAAACTGCTTTTCAAAACAATGGACTGGCAAACTTAAACGCAGAATTTCAACTTAAAATTCAGCAGACAATGCCGCTCAAACTTCACCAGTAGACTCGAACCGTCGGTCGCTCAAACTTGTTCCAATCTTGCGTTCTGTGCCACCAAAAGAATACTCCATGTGGAAACTTTAAAACAACACTTTTATGCTAATAAAGTCGGATCACAATGCTCTGTTAAACTCCATCGGGATTCAATTCAAAATGTTCGCCAAAGTTCGGTTAAACTTGGGAGGGAGAGTAAAGAACAAACACCGAAAGTTGGCACAGAGACTTTGACAGCCACTGACTTTGTACCCCAGACTCGAAATTCATATTAGCCGGTATCTGAGAAGATTACGGACCCTGTGTGGATAATTTCGTATGAGTTAGTTTTAGCCAAACATTGGGCGGGTGGGTGTAGAACACTGGAAGTGTCAGATAATCCTAGGAGTTTATTACATTAATTATTACTAACTACTTACCTTGTAATTTGAAATGTAGTGCCTATAAAATGAGAAATAGAATCTTATTTAATCATCAGAAAATAAACAGAAAGGAGGAGCATAATAAACCATTCATTGCACCCTACTTCCTACTAATATCTTACAATCGAATATACTTTTCCAGCTACGGGAAAAAAATGATAACTATGAATCTTTATCTAGATTCTAGCGCATTGGTTGTGATCTAACCACTAAACTGACCTTCTGGAATAAGATATGAATCTGAATTCTAGCCAGGTGAGTACTAAAAATGCCCTACCACCATGCTATGTTTTTTCACAATGTTTTCCTTTTCCAATAGTTTAAGCACTGGTGGAGATTGAACTACCGACCTTCTATAATATGAATATAGAGTCTATAATCTAGATTGAACAGAGCACAGTGATAGGGGATTTTCTTATACTCGCCTGGCTAACAACCGCCCTCAAGTTGTAAAATCTGTCGCCAAGCAATTAACGATGTGTTCAAGCAGTCTCTTTTAGGGTCAGAATTTCCAGATTAAAGATGCTCCACCTTAAGTCTGAGTGTCGGTAGTTAAACAATTAAATACTGCACAGTATTTTTTTGCTTTTTTTCGTTTTGTGTCCATTTTGCAATTATATAATGAATAAATCAAATAACACAGAATAATATAACTAGTACTTCGCAAATAATTAAGTTGAACGTGGTCGAACATAATATAGCGCGCACGCGTGTGTTTTCGTTCGCTTGTGGCAGCCTACTAGATTGGCCCATGCGCATTGGCCGCCGCCCGTAGGTATGTTTTTAACACCTACACGCGGAGTGACATAGTCCTGCTAATGGTCAAATACGAAAATGTTATATGCGAAACAACATAGCCGGGCACAACTAGCAAGCTTATTCACAAGCTCCTTCCAGTTGGTAAATTCTATATCCACCCATCAAGTCCCTTCTAAGCATACAATCTTATTGGATCAGGCCTTAGCTAATGTTTGTTCGCTCCATACCAAACTGCTGAGAATCAATTTTATGTTCCATTCTCTCTAGTTGACCCACAAGATTTGCAATCCTGTGCTGACATCGCACTGCTTTCAACCTTTATTTATTGAGGCTCCGGTGTTTTAGCAGATAGGTTCTTGAAAAGTTTCTGAAAATGGAGAGTTTAATGTTCAGCTCATATAAATTTTTATCCTTCAATTATGCACATAAAATAACAATAATATTATGTACATAAATTTAAAATTTCAACTATTTTTGAGTAACTGACAAAAGTCCTGGTATTATAAATGTACTCGCAAGAATATCAATATTTTTTGGACTGAGATTAAAGTAAAGAAGCAATCGCAACTTCAATTTGCAAGGTGATATAGCCATTATATATAAAAGATAAAGATTACGATAAAGATAAATAATTTATTGGCCTTCTTGTCGCATTTTGGCATTTACATTACATAATATTTAGGAAATTATTTGTACTACTTATATTATAATTAAATTTAATGTAAATAATTATATATTCAGTTGTCCTAAATGAAGATTCCTCCAGGTGCATAGTCATGAATTCTTATAAGGAGTACAGTGGATGACCATGTTTTTGAAATGGTCCCGTTTCCTAAAACTGTATTTATTATTCGAAGCTAGTAAGTCCTTCTCGTCATATATTTCTGGTAAACAGTTATAAATACAAAGTGATACCACAGTCATTATTTTATTAGTCTTGAAGTGCTCTCTAATGGAAGTCCGTTTTTTTGTCTCAGCATAGTACAAATTTTACGTTTTTGAACTCTGAGCACTTATTTGATGTCTGAGCCATTTCCCCAAAACTATATACGAGTATATATGTATGTACAAATATATATACGAATATTACTATATCTCTCACTGGCGGTCCATTTAACCCCAATTCAAACTTTTATGGTATCCCATAGAAATAGAGATCCACCTCATAACATATACAGTTTCCGAACTTTAATTATTACAATGAGGCCTTATATAATAATAAGCCCCTTGTCGGAGTTGAACCCTCTATTGATTTCCCCATAGGAACGTTCGAGAAAGTTCTTTTGTTAGGAAAGTTTTTGAGGTATCTATCGATAGGGTGAGAGAAAATGGACCTGCGAATGATGAATTTTTGGGGGAAATATTGTAATGCTTTCTTTGGAAATTGGTTACACCTTAAGGGTGCTACTTGTATAGGAGCTTCAACAGAGCGAATATAACTATTTATAAACATTTTGCGGTTTTTGCATTTTTTAACTTACTTTTGAGGATTGCATGAGTTTTCTATATTATTGTATCTATTACAATATCTACTATGTCACAAAAAATATTTCCATTCAAGTCAACCTTACCGCTGTATCTTAAGGTTGAGTTTCGACTAGTGCCGTAATAAACATAAGCTATCTAGCTCGGCGATAACAGCTATAAAATTTCATAACCGTACGCAGTGAGCGTTAGAAAATTCAACTGTATTACTGTACTAATAACGCTTAAATTCCTCAAACTCAAATGAGACCACACTCTTACTTGTAGTCTTATTTTCCTTGCCGTTTTTAGAGACATCACCTTAAATCTAGTACATTTTTGATCGAAGTTGGTGACCGATGTTTCGATAAGGGTGGTTGCTAGCCAGGCGAGTGCCAGAAAATGCTCTACCACATTGGTGGCGATTCTGGCGTACATACACAAAGCAGTTCTGTCTTTTTTCGTCATAAATGACCAAAAAGAGATGGTACGATCTAAACCATAGACAAAACAACTAAAATCACGTCAAATACGTCAGAATTAGAGCTGATACAATTGGGTGCGTTCTAAAATCGCTTACATATTTCATATTTGACGTGATTTTAGTTGTTTTGTGTGTGGTTTAGATCGTGCTGTCTCTTTCTGTTCACTAATGATGAAAAGTGACAGGGTTACTCTAAATTTAGTTTAGTCGTGTGTACGCCAGAATTGCCACCGTTGCTTTGGTTTTCCTTCACTGAGAGTTAGAAGTGTCGGAAATCGTGATCAGTATTAGCTACCACGTCCCAGCTCTCCAATATCAAAACGCGATCAAAAAAAAATCTCCATGACAAATTTTAATTTAAACTTTATCGTCACTCCGCATTCCGTCCATAGACAATATTCATTACCGCCTTTACTCGGCCGTAGTGTTTTTAATTAATGAAGCTTTTGCGTACAAAATTAATGAGTGCCTCGACGGATATAGTTAGGTTTACGGGTATTAAAGCCTTTATTAAATTTGTTTACGACGAGAAAAAGTGCCTAAAAGTTGTGTGCTGGTTAATCGGCTCAGCGTTTAACGGAAACGTTCTTTATTAATATTAAATGCGTCAGTAATGAAGCCGGCTGGACGGTATTAAAAGTTTTTACTAATTAAACTTTGTGTGTTTGTATTTGGGTACTCATTCGCTTTATTAAAATTGAAATTTAACTTGGTTACAAAGAGTTAAGATGATTATGGGAAAGTCTTGAACTTACAGTTTTTGCGTAATAAATCATAAACGGTATTAATATTTAAATCATAACGGTATTAATGTTAAGTTTACTTTACTGGTAATATTTGATCAGGATTGAATCAGGGGCCGTCTGATTGAAAAGCAAATGTTTTCGCACCGAGCCACACTCGCTTCTTCAAATCCTCCAAATTATTTGTCAGCAATAGACAAATCGAATAGAAACAGACCTTGTTAGAGAAAGTTGAAAACCAAAACTAACCGCACACCATTGCACCTTGTAAAAGGTGTAAAATTAACGATAAAAAATAAAATAAATAAATTATAAAAATAAAAAAAATTGTAAAAGGTACAATAGTGTGCGGTTTTCAGTGACGAGTCAGGGTTTGATTTGGGCATGTTCCAAGATAAATATTACGGTAGCCACTCACTAGGGAGCACTGCAGTAAACCTTGACGACCACGTTGGCGTATTGGTTACCTTGCCGGACAGCCAGGGGGTCCCGAGTTCGATTACCGGCACGGCCAACAGCTTTCCGATGAACTAAATTTGTTGCCTGGTCTGGGTGTTCAATCGATATAAAGTATTTACGTTTTAGCAACCATAATACAAACTAGAAACGGTTCAGTATGGGGCTTACCAGCCGTGTGAAGAATGTGTCCTAATATAAATAAAAAACTTTTTTTTATCAAATTTTTTTTCATTTAGTACTTTTGTGTTACAATTTTTTCGACGCAGCGTAGATAAAATATAGTTCGTATAGGCTTAAGTGTCCTCTCCTTCTACGAAACTTTGGAATGCAATAGGAACTTTTTAACAATGTTTCGTGTGTCGTCGCAATTGTCATGATTACTGTAATAAGACTCGGGAAACTTCCCGAGTTCCTTGCACATCACAAACATAGGTTATGTAATACTACAGCTGATATGAAACGTATAACAAGCATGTTTCACGTTTTGGAACAATTTCTCCCTGTTTGTTGTGTTAAATGGCACTACAACTAGAACAAAATTGTCCCAAACGATGGCACATTTTGTTTAAAAGAAACTTTAGATAAGGGCTTCTCCCTTACTAAACCTCTATGATCACAAGTAAAAAATAAGTTAAGGAGTTATAAAATTAGATTTCTAACCCCATTGTGGGCTTTTTAGTGTCCCGTATTCAAAGGGTATATAAAGGTATTACAGATTAAAAGAAATGGCATGTCAGAAAAAATATGGTCTATGCCTTTGTCAAATTGGTGCAACTACAATATAACAACAATAACGCAGTGTTCTGCCAATTATTTCTTTTACATGTCAGATATAAAAATTTGTGAATTCGTAGGTCTTTTTACTTGACATGTAGTTTTGAATATTATATTAGTACTAGCTGGTTTATATTTATCCTACTCAATTTTTAACTTGTTCTACTCCTTATAGCTTAGCATTTGACCGGCAGGGCGCGTGGAACATGCCTAGTCGGGTACAACTGGCTTTTAAGGGGGTTCGTCACGATATTTCGAAAATCATATGTTTGATGAATGTTATATCGACTTAACATTAGTTTGAATTAATAGTGACGGACCTGTAACTTTGGCGTAAATTTGACTGCATAAACTTCTTTAGAATGGTGGCGATTCAGCGGCACACACGACTAAACTAAATTTAAAGAAGCCTATTTCTTTTCATCTTAGGTGGCCAGAAAGAAACGGCATGTTCTGCACCATAGTGAAAACAACCAAAATCAAGTCATATGTACAAAATATGGGCGACTTTAGAACGCACTCACTTGTATCACCTCTAAAACTGCCTGCACATTCTATATTTGACGTGATTTTAGTTGTTTTGTCTGTGGTTCAGAACGTGCCGTCTCTTTCTGGCCACCTAAGACGTAAAGAGACGGGGATTGTTTAAACTTAGTTTAGTCTTGTGTGCGGCAGAATCGCCACCAATATTAGTATCGTAGGACTTGCTATTTTTTCGGATGATCATTACTATGTTGCTGAAAATACGGCTACAAGTAAGGCACCTAGCCCACCGGAAGCACCCGTAGCCCCATTTTCAATTCTCTGTTACCATTTAAGGCGAGTGGCCACAAGTCAATTGTCAGAAGCATTTGGCCGCGTGACAAATTGTCCTTCACTGGAGGACAATCCTCTATCCGGGGGACAAGAGTATCATTAATCAAAGATACTTCGCGAATTTCACTAGAATTATTATTTTCCTATGAACTATTAATCTTGCCAATATTGGCTTATCTACTCGGCTTTCTTGCTTTTCTTTTATTCTTCGGTACTGGAAGCTGTCTGTTGCTGATGCTGCGTTTATTGTGGTTTTATCTAGAATAATGTGTTCATAAATTGATCTATTCGTTTCGAAAATAAGAGCTTAAGAAAATACGCCACTAAAAAAACAGCAGGCAGAGCTTTTGTTTATATTTTTAAGTACGGGTATATTCTTTTAGGCCTTTGAATTCCAGTTTAAAATTAATAAGTTAAATTTACATAATATTGTGAACTTACACATCATGTATTGCATTTATGCTTTGCTTCAAAATTTATCAATAGGATCAATGAGTGAAATAAATTTACATTATTTTAATACACAGCACAAGTCCGCTATTTCATGCTACTTATCCATGTACAACTGTTTCGTAGAACGGGGTTATTAGTTTGCTGCCTGACAGTTCTATATGTTTCCTTATTCAAAGGTCAGAACATTGTATTTTTAGTAGAAAATGTAAAAGGTTCGTTTTAATAAAAGTTGACGAGTCACGTTTTCTAACAAAATTGGGATTTCAGTTAATTAAAGATTCGGTAAAGATTTTTATCAAGCATAAAATATGATGTTACTTAGTTTTATTTTGGGAGATGGCTTAAGCTTAAGCATGTCTAGTCTGAAATATCTGGCTCGTAAGGAGGTTGCCAAAACACACCGTTAAGTGTTTGGTGAAAGATTTCACAACCTCGTTGGCGTAATGGTTACCATGCCGGACTGCCAATCAGAAGGTTCCGGGTTCCCGGCACGGCCAACATCTTTGTGCTCAACTAAATTTGTTGGCTGTCGGTCTGGGTGTTAAATGTGTATCTATATAAAATATGTATGTATGTATATGGAGTATATCAGCTGTGGTAGCAACCATAATACGAACTAGAAATGGTTCAGTATGGGGTTAACCAGCCGTGTGTGAAATGTGTCCTAATATTTATTTTTATTTATTTATAGATTTTTCAACTTAAGGGTGGATGCTAGCCAATTTGGTAATCACCAATAAACGAGATTTTATCACTCTCATCTGGCAGTTTTATATGAAATAAAGGAATACAAAAACATTCTTTTCTCAAGAACAATTCAATCAAAACGACTGTACTGCAGTAAAAAGTAACTTTGACAATAAAAACTTGCTAAGAGAAAATCCTTTATATCTGTTTACTAAGCTTTTACAAAGACTTAAAGGATTTAGAAGTAAATAGAATGTAAGCATTGGTAATAGAATAATCCTACTAATGTTATAAATGCAATAATTTGTGTGTAACTGTGTATGTTTATTCATACTTCTTCACGCTCAAACATTGAACCGATTTCAATGAATTAATTTAGTACGAAGAGAAGTAAGACCCTGGAATAACATAGGCTACTTTTTATCCCGGATATAGTATGTTATACATTTAGCTGATTTGTAAAACATCTTGATCATTTTGAGCCTGGGTTTAGCAATATAATTTTATCAATAAAATCACAAATACATTTGTGAGAGCATGACTTATTTAAGGTTATTTAAAATGTTCAACTCCACAGCTATCTACCATCATATGACATCAATCAAATATCTCTTAAAAAGCTTGGCAAAATGAGGTTTTCTTTTCTTATCTACGGTTACTAAGTCTATGGTTTTGTAGCAACTCAAATTAAAGGGTCGAGATTCATTACGCCACATCTCGGACGAGTTTCTAAACTCGGCTGAGGGTTGTAACAAACTGTTTATATTCGTATTTTATTGTCGCAATATGTGGGGTGGGTTCTGTATACGGAACGCTTACTTTGAGCCTTTAAATCGCTCATCAAAAGATACAATGAGATGTGAGTGAAAAAAAGTTGAGAGGTTTGTTTAGATAGACACACAAGTATAAATAATTACATATACAAAATATTTGTTTATTTTTTGTTTTGTTTAACCTCTTTATGATTTTTGACATACATATTAAATATTTTGGGCAGATAGTGACTAAGGCCAGCTTTCTTTACCTATAAAACATGTAACAATAATAGTCCTCCAATAGCTAATAGCTAACAACTTTATGTATTAATTAACTTACAATTTCGCGTATTGATAGTTGATAACTTCATGTACTAAGCCAGCAATTTCACGTATTACAAGCTTACGACTAACAAAATTATAGCCTATTAGAAAGCTTTCATTTAACCATAAGTTGCAAATCTAAATTAAATAAAGTGCGAATTCTTCAAACTGACAGTTATCATACCTTTTAATAACGAGATCTCAAAACTCAGGCTGAGAAAAAGGGACTTTTGTTCATGAACAAAATATTGCTATCTCTAAAACACCAAGTCGGCTGGCTTCTTCAATTAAAACCGGATCTGCGGAGTGATCCTTTGTGAATAAAGGAATATAGAAAAAACGTCCATTGTTTTAAAAACCGTTTTGCGAAAACAGGGAACGGATCTCAAAAAAAGGGAGAGAATTTTTTCTTTCACAAACTTGTTAAAAGATAAAATCCAATAAAAGCCGTGAAGGAAATTCGACGTTTCCTTGTAAGAAGCTCTTTACTGTACAGTCGGCCAATCGTTGGTGAAGCCCAGTAGATATGTGGAACACAAAACTTGGATAGTTCGAATAAAGGCAATATAACTTGCTCGCGGTTCTTTCAAACAGACATGTTGTCATTGCGAAAGTTTTTTTATGTTATTTTGTTGCCGCAATAGCTGGTATCCCTTTCATGAGTTTGGTACCTATGATAGATATTTGTGAAACGTTTCGAACTGACGCTTGTAGAGTAAAACATCGCATCAACGAATCGAAAACGCATCGTATAAACGAATGACTTGTATCTTGATAGATTATGGTTATGGCAAAAACATGATAATGTTTATGGTAATAACATTGGCCTTTTTTTAATTAGCGAATATTTTTTTCCTGTTAGATTATTTACCAATGGTTAAGGCAAAAATGATTATAGCTATGGCAAAACCATGATAAAGTTTATGGCAGAAACATCGGCCTTTTTTAATTAGCGAATAACATTTTTCCTGTTACATTGATTACTAATGGTTAAGGCAAAAATGATTATGGCTATGGCAACACATGATATGATTATGGCAAAAACATCGGCCATTTTCAATTAACGAATCACTTGTCTTTTTGATGAGATTGTTTTTTAGTTTTTGTAGCACAAGTTATGTTTTTTTTTTTCTATTTTTATTCTCTTTATCTGTATTGCTATAAAGACTCTATCTAACGTTTAAAGGCGAATTGATAGCGTAAGGCAGAAAAAACATATTTTAAGTAGTTTTTTGGCTTAGCTTTTGAAATAAGATTTTTTCCAAAAATATATTTTGCTTTTTTAATATTATTAAACATTTTAAAAGAAATGCGCTCTATTGTAGATTTACCTGTTAAAATTTCTGTTGTATAAAGTATTACTTTTTAAATTAACCTATCCTTTTTGAAAGCAGTGAGTGAAATTATAAACTCAGAATAATCTTGTACCTACATAAAATACCTTAATCCTCTGCTAATTCGTTTTTACTTAAGCCACCCATTTCCATTAACGATCTAAACATTTTATAATAATATTCCAAATGAATACCAGGATTTTCTGAGTAAATACAGTTCAGTACCTTTTGTCGATCAAGTGGGAAGAATTCAGTTTTTAAAAAGCTTTTTGATGGAATTCAACAACTCTTAATACCTTGATTTATTTAGGATGGAAAAAAGAGTTATTTATCTTTTACATTTGCATTTGCAATTTCCTGCGGGACTTTGAAAAAATTTACTTTGTTTCCAAATGTGTTTTTATAAACAATTTGAAGATGTCTTTCAAATCAACATAAAACATTTCTTGTTAAAAAAACTAATCACTAGTTTAATTTATAACAGACTGTAGCTAAGGAATGCAAAACATGGCATAAAGAATAGCATAAGTTACGAAAAACTAACATAAACTTACTTAACTTCACTTTAACCCATAAATACAGTTCCTAAATCTTTCTCAAGCATTAAGCTATACAAATGAACAATTAACTAACTTTAATTAAGGGTTTCGCAAGGATCAGCGCTAGGTCCTAACTTGTTCAAAATATATATCGCAACTAACAAGATATCTGAAGATTTACTGGGAGAGCCATCGAGCTGTGCTCTGCCTGACTTTCATTAATTACAAATAGGTCATACGCTACTGCAGTCGCTAGTTACTATTATGTTTTTTTCCCACATGTATTATTTTTCAAAAGAAAACCTCACTATGTTTTTTTTCACTAGTGAGTGAAAAAAAGTGCCTAGTGAGGCAAATAAAAATAAAGCTAGTATGGCTCAATGGCATAAGCGTCTGCTTTTCAATCAGACGGCCCCTGGTTCGATCCCAGCCCTACACCTATGAGTTTTTTTTTAGTTATATTGTGTAGTTTTGCACTCGTTTTACGGTGAAGGAAAACATCGTGAAGAAACCGGTATGTTTGAGGACCACAATATCCAAAGACGTGTGTCATCTGCCAACGCGCACTTGGCCAGTGTAGTGGATTATGGCCTATATCTCCCTCCTCATGATAGAAGGCCCCGAGTCCCAGCAGTGCAACCGTATAGTGGGCTGCTTATGCTTATGCTATGAGGCAAATAACGACCAGGCCATGTAACCACACAAACTACTGAGATTGTAGCCTAAGGTGGAGCATGCCAAATCTGAAATAACTGGCTCTTTACGAAGCTGCCGGAACATACTCATTTTACTTGGTGACAGATATTTCATTATGAGGGTGGTTGCTAGCTAGGTGAGAAACCATACCATAACTTTCTATAATAATAGTTATTTATTATACCAATGATTAGTTGTTATTTTTGCAGTAAAAATATGTACGGCAAAATTGTTCGTAGCTGGGTTTTATAATAATAATAATAACTTTATTTAATTCAGGTTACCAGGACCCATATTAATTATAAAATACATTTTAACATTTATCGATTAATTTTTACAAAACAATGGCACAAAATAGTAATTTAAAAAACACACACACACAATGTAATTATAAATTAAAATAAACAAATGCAATTACTTCAATAGCCCCTTACAAACGGCACTGCTGGAACATGCCTGTTGCAGCTGGTTTTCTTTGAGACGATTCTGCAACGATTTATACTTATTGTAAAAAAGAAAAATTCCTGATTTATAATCTTTTTCTAACAATTGTTTTGTCGTGGAATTTTCTAATATTTATTATACGTAATTAGACCAGTCCTTTACTCCTTGACTAGGTTCAGCTTCAATTTAATTAATTGACTACCGATGTCTGTCGTTTCTAATATTAATTTTAGACTTATTCACTTCTTATAATAAATTTATACTTTTTGTAAAACTGAGTTGCCTAATTTGGTTCTTGAGACTTACAAAATGATTAACGAAAAATTAAATTTTGTATCCCTAAAACAAGTGTATTTTATTTTTAAAATTTAAATATGGTTAAAACGCTATTGTACTGAGTTCACCAGACTAGAATAAACGGAAGAGTAACTCCACACAATTGTCACTTAGAATTTGGATCCATCTACGCACACAATGATACTGCTATCCCAACGAAACACACACACACACAAAGCTCGCATGCGATTGGTCGCATCAAGATCACGACTATACTAGCCACCACGTGCCTGACCGTGTGACGCGGGCGCGCGGATAGCAGTTTTGCCCCGCCCACCGTGGTTTCTTACTCGCGTAAAATACCGCGGTGGGGTGGAACCATTTTTTCGGACAAGTTACTTTTCTTTTTATTCTAGTTCACTGGAGTTCACACACATTTGAGCGAAGCGCCCTGCGTGCAGCAGTGGATTTATCACGAAATGAATTCATATAAAATCAACAATTAACAACATTGAAATCATAATCTCTAACGATTCTTGATAATATCTACAAAAAAGCAAGATTTTTTGTTATATCTGGATTACTTTCAGAAGCACAACATTTTTAATTTTAAAACCACTAGTTTTTTCATGAATTAAAACCATGGAGTGAATTTTACGTAATCGTGTTTTCAATTCTAAACGCTTAATTAAAACTTGCAAAACCGAAAAAAACGTAAATCTACTCGTATCATTCACGAAGGGTTTTATAGGATTTTTCAAAAATGCCATTTTGCTCTCATAGCGTCTTAAGCTTGTATACCAAAATTGTGTGTTAGTACCGAGTCATATTGGAACTACCATACAAATATTTTTTATCACCTGCTTGCCCTAGTATTTATAAATTATCAAAACTGAGTGATTGTAAAAAATACATTTTAAAACAATGCTCAATTTTCACACTTTTTTATTTACATTTAGTTTATAATTTTTTTTAAAGCTTGATCAAAGTGACACAAACATTGGTTCAGTTAAAACTCGAAACTTTAATCAAACCACAACTACTAACTAGATACATTTGCCAAAATGCCTTCAGCGTCGTTGCGTTATATTTAACTTTATTTACGGCAAATTAAAACGAAACTTCTTAATTGGTGCATAATATGAATAACTATAACTACGCGAACGGAAGAAATTGGAACCTCAAATTGGCAATTCTGGAGCAATTTTGTTGCTATTTTGCCGCTATTTGGCAAATATAATCGTCGAGCGATGGCATAAAATAGCTCTTTTTGCCCGTCCACTGTAATTCAGAAGATTAATTCCCAAATGGGCCCCACTAGAATGGCGAGGCGAGATTATGAATTTTGGCACGTAAACTGGGCCGATTTATGGGGGATACTAGCGATTGCAATTGTGATCGTTTACAATGGATTGCAGTTTATTGTTGTTTTGGCTAGCTAAAAAAATACTAAAATTGTAGCAATGTTTCTAAATATTTGATAGATTGCATTACCATTCCACTACGTTCCGTTAATCATAATAAATTTGTTCCAGGCTAGATATGCTATATCTGAGGCTAAAATGTCGCTAAAGCGTGTGGTCCGCGCCCCGTTGGTCAAATGCAATGTGTAAAAAAGTGGAACACAACTAAATATTTTTTTATCTATTATTAAACATTTTTATCTAAACTTTTCTTTGGGAAGTTTTATAAATTACAGAAATAATACCATCACTGTTTTTTCACACTTTGGAAACGTACTTTTTTAATTAACTACGAGAACACATTTCACACACGTTTAACCCCATACTGAGCTATTTCTAGTTTGTGTCATGGTAGCTAACACAACTGATATACTACATACATATTTTAAATAGATACATATTTCAAAATTTTGACCCACGGCCATTTTTAGAGCAATGCCTGAAATAATATCAAGACTTAATCACGTTCATCAATTTCTGCTACATTCTTAAAAACTCAACTGTTACGAACCCACTGAAAAACTCCCAAAAAATATGCCATAATCCGCTGAAATGATGAGGTCTGCAAAAAGCGTACCTACACGAAATCAGCGCATTTCCGTATGCCGTACACGGCGTATATGAAGCTGGTATATTGAAGGATGTGAGATTAAACCCGAGTTATTAACTGACGGCAAGCACACACGTCATCCACATATATGGAGAACAGTGTAGGTGAGAGAGGACAACCTCAATATAGTCCGATGATACAAGCTGCGCGGAATTTTTGAACTGAAATTGTTAAAAATGTTGATAAGTAGTAATGAGTTTTGTTGTGTTTATTTTATGAAAAGAAAATCAACACGATCTAAGATATTGTTTTAATACGAGTATTTCTTTTTTTTAGTGGTTTTATCATCATCATCATTATCAGCCCGTCTGCGTCCATTGCTAGACCTCCTCGAAGGCGCCCCACGCGACCCTATCCTGAGCATAACGTCTCCATCCATTGCCCGCTTTTTTGCATATATCGTCTCTCCACCTTGTTGCAGGACGTCCTACAGTACGTGTGTCGGTACGCGGTCTCCACTCCAGAACTCAAGAATGGTTTTATCAATCATTATTATATAAACAAATATGATAATAAAACTGTCGCCAAATATCTATCAGTGTGCGTTGTTCCAGACAAAGCATGCACGGTCGGACTCCGACTCACCTTAGGCCGGACTGTCAGGACCCGGAGACCTCCATTAAGCATAGAGGCAGGTCACCGGGGGGGGGGGGTTTAGTGGGTACAAATCCCACATAACCTGGCTGCGCCCCATCGTATCCAGGTATCTTGTTGAAGATTTCCCCCTCGTCAACAAAAAAAAAAGGCCGGAGTGTCGCTGGTGCAACTCGTGTGGTAAAGCACCCTGCTATTTAAATGCCTAGCTGTAAAGAGTAAAAAAAACCACAAAAACTTCCGCTTCAGTTAAAAAACTTTTTAAGTCAGTTAATTCCTTGCATCGGTCGCAAAAGATAAGTTTAAAATTTATCATTAATCATAAACCCAGATAACTTGAAATTCCGACATTGTTTGACAAGTTTGTTAAAAATAAATCATTCCAAGGTTAATTTAAGTCTTAAGCGGGATTCCTAAATCTCAAAATCTTGATTAAATTGTTTATAAAATATTCCTGAGAGCTGTTGGTACTGAGTTGCTTCTTATCTATTTCAGTGGTCTAAGCTATAAACGAGCGGGCACCAAAACTTAAAGTATATTTTTGTAAATATACATACATAAGTGCCTCTGATTTCATTAAGTGGATTGTTTTCAGTTTACGTCTTTTCACGAATAAGAAAACGGAATTGATCGATAACGCAGTTTTGATAAAACTAATCAATTTTGTTGTAATTTTTCTACAAGGATATTAAGTTATTAAAAAACTTGGGCATTAATAAATATGCATAACGTTTTCCTTTTCCGATTCGGAGCCTTGGATTACTATTCACTCTCCTTGTAAGAGATATAGGCTATAATCCACAACGTTGACTAAGAGCAGATTGGTGGATGACACAAGTCTTCGGGTTTCATGATTTTTGGAGAACTATGTGGGTTTGGGGATTTTTCCTTCACCGTACGAGTGAGTGTAAATTCCGCATGTAACTTGAAAAATAAGTTACTGAATTATGACTGGATTCGATCCGGGGTCCTACGGACTGTAGTCTAACGTTCTTCCAACGAGCCACAGTGGCTCTTTTTATTACAAGCTGTAGGAATTTTCTGCAATAAATTTTGCTATTCGCTTTTAATTTGCACCATATTGCTTATCTACTGATACAGAGAAACAAATTTAAGTCCAAATTTGACTTCCTCAAGCATGAAATATGAGAAAAGTATTAAATTGATGTTCTAATATTTTATTTTGTTATCTATGAAACATTAAGATAGGAAAATACTGCTTGCAAATCTAAAATCTTTTTATATATCGTGAAAAAAATGTTTGGCATATCTCACAAGAAATTTGTTAACCACTAATAAATCCATAGTCAAGTTAAGTATTATTTAAAAATATAGATATTGTTGATCGACCTCGACAAAGTTGGCGTCATGATCTAGACGAATATGACACAACCTGGGCCACCAAAGCTAAAGACCGTGCTGTCTGGAAGGAGGCTGAAAATAATAACAATAGATATTGTTACGTTTTGTAACAATACAATTAATGTTTGATTTTGATTTGGAATTATTTCAATTATTTTTTTACATTGAAAAGACCCAAAGAAAGAATGACAGCGATCTTCATAGTGACCGCACGGGTTTGTTAACGTCTTAACTGGTGAATTTTTAACAAAATTCTTAATTTATAATTGCAAAAGAACAATAATATATCTCTCTCGTTATTCTACAATTTGCGTTATTCTGTTTGCACGGATCATTTTCGGGTTACCTTGCGTAACAATGTGAATTAAATAGAATGTGCTACCTTCTGAGACACACGCGCTATTAGTTTAGTTAGCACTCTTTAATCCCAGTAATATTATAAATATGAAAGTTTGTGTGTAAGTGTGTGTGTATGTTTGTTACTTCTTAACACTCAAACGGTTGGACTGATTTTGATGAAATTTGTTATGAAGACAGCTTAGAATCCAGGGTGGATTGATACATAGGTTACTTTTTATCCTAGGCTACTTTTAATAAGGTTAACACCGCGAAGTGCAGATAGTTATTTTTATAAGTGTGATTAAGATTATTATGCTTCAAACTAAGTTTTTGTTCATTCAAATAGATTGATTTGATTTGATGATGATGATGTCAATGACCTCTAAAAATTCTCGACACCAACGCTCAGGTACTTACGAGCTCTTAATTGCTAATAACAATTGTAACATTATAATAAAACTAGCTGACCCGGCAAACGTTGTTTTGCCTTATTAATAATTTTTATTCTAATTTCTAGACAAATTCTAGTATAATTAAAATGTTACTTACTTATTATAAGTGTGTATGGTATATGCGTGAAATGGGTATGGAGCGCCATGAACAAACGTTAAAGGAATATAAAAGTAACAAACGCCAAAAAATATTATGTTCAATCATATCTATTTAATAGTGTTTATTTTAACAAACATTAATTTGTTCTTCTTAGATGGCACCGACGCCAAGAATACAGGATAAATACAAATTGAAAATAGCATGTTTATAAGTTAATCAAATAAAGTCTTCGATGGTACTTATGTGTAGGCATAAAATTATTTTTCACTTTATAGATACAGTTAGAATTTATAAATGTAGGTATGATTTTGAAGTCTGTTATTTGTATAATACAATTTCATTGTAAAATTTTTAAGGTTAGTAGGTAATGATATTTTTCTAAAGTTTTAGGTATTCAAAAATTTTTAGCGATTCCATTCGAGCCGTTACCAAACAAATTACATAATATTTGTAGTGTCGTAAGCTATGACCCAAAAGTCCTAGGACCAATCCCGAGCGAAGTGAGCTGGACGGGAGCGCAGCGAGCTATGCGCGAGCGAAGCGAGCGCGAAAATTTTTAGCATATTTATTCGAGCATAAAGAAGTCCAAAACAGAACAAATTACATAATATTTGTAGTGTCGTAAGCTATGACCCAAAACGTCGTAGGACCAATCGCGAGCGAAGCGAGCCGGATGCGAGCGAAGCGAGCTATGCGCGAGCTGAGCGAGCGCGAAAATTTTTAGCATATTTGTTCGAGCCGCTTGAGCATAATGAAGTCCAAAACAGAACAAATTAGATAATATTTGTAGTGTCGTAAGGTATGACCCAAAACGTCGTAGGACCAATCGCGAGCGAAGCGAGCCGGATGCGAGCGCAGCGAGCTATGCGCGAGCGGAGCGAGCGCCAAAATTTTTAGCATATTTGTTCGAGCCGTTTGAGCATAAAGAAGTTCGAAGCAGAACAAATTACATAATATTTGTAGTGTCGTGAGCTATGATCCAAAACGTCCTAGGACCAATCGCGAGCGAAGCGAGGCGGATGCGAGCGCAGCGAGCTATGCGCGAGCGAAGCGAGCGCGAAAATTTTTAGCATATTTGTTCGAGCCGCTTGAGCATAATGAAGTCCAAAGCAGAACAAATCACATAATATTTGTAGTGTCGTAAGCTATGACCCAAAAGTTCTAGGACCAATCGCGAGCGAAGCGAGCGCGAAAATTTTTAGCATATTTGTTCGAGCCGTTTGAGCATAAAGATGTCCAAAAGCGAACAAATTACATAATATTTGTAGTGTCATCATCATATTTGTTGAAAATTTTTTGCTCATACGTTCGGGGTCTAGTTTATTAGTACATCAAATTTTATAGCTTCTTCTACGTAAGAACTAAGTGATCAAGTTATGTTGTCGAGAGTTTTTCAAGCCCCTGCCTTAGTTTAACGACTGTGTGTGCTAAGAGGACCTTCAATTTAACGTATAATCCGATCCACAGTAGTGCACAGATGAAAATACATTTTTTTACAACAGTCATGTGCAGGAGAGGTTATGCAATAAAGCAACTTACACGCGGGTGGAGCCGCGGTTAAGTTAATAAGAGAGTTACATTGATATAGCAAAATGATAATTGTTAACAATACTACTACATACGATACATAAACAATAACGAAGGTCGAAATTTGTGTAAACAGTGAGAGAAGTCTGTGAAGAAGAATTTTGTGAGTAAAACAGGAGACCGACTTCGGTCTATGGCATAGTGTGGCATTTCACTCACCAGTTAAGTAAAGGCGCGGCAAATTTTAAGTAAGTATTTAAGATTGGTAATAATCATAAGCATAAGTATATCAGGTTAAATTTTGTTAGTTATTTTCTTCTTCAAAAAAAAAAGGGTTTTACTCGAAGTATAGTTAGATACTATATTTGATCAGTTATCAAGCGAGATGAAAAATGAATAAAATACTAAAATGACCATAAAAATAGGGAATGATGATAAAAAAGAAAAAATTGAGTCGTATGTATTTTTAATGCCACTTAATACAAAAATAAAATGAAAAAATTCGTCGAAAAATTAAAAAAAAATGTTTAAGGGTGATCAACCCTTATCACTTAAGGGTATAAAAAATAGTTAGTAGCCGATTCTCTGACCTACTGAATACGTATATAAAATTTGGTAAAGATCTGTCAAACCGTTTCGGAGGAGTGCGGTAACAAACACTGTGACACGGAAATTTACTAAAATGGCCATAAAAAATAGGGATTGATGATAAAAAAGTAAAAAATTAGGGTTGTATCTATTTTTTAATGCAACTTTATACAAAAAAAAAATTTTTGTCGAAAAATGAAAAAAAATATTTAAGGGTGATCAACCCTTATCACTTAGGGGTATAAATAATAGATAGTAGCCGATTCTCAGACCTACTGAATACGTATATAAAATTTGGTAAAGATCAGTCAATCCGTTTCGGAGGTGTACGGCAACAAACACTGTGACACAGAAATTTACTAAAATGGCCATAAAAAAATAGGGGTTGATGATAAAAAAGTAAAAATTTAGGGTTGTATGTATTTTTTAATGCCACTTTACATAAAATTCAAATAAAAAAAATTCATTGAAAAAATAAAAAAAATATATTTAAGGGTGAACAACCCTTATCACTTAGGGGTAAAAACGTTTCACGTTGGCCGATTCTCATACCTACTGAATACGCATATGAAATTTGGTAATGATCAGTCAAGCCGTTTCGGAGGAGTTCGGTAACAAACACTGCGACACGGAAATTTTATATATAAGATTAAATGTTTTTGTCATTTTTGTTATTTCATACCAATTACTTTATTATTAATTAGGTACGAGCGAACATTTTTTTTATGAATTCTAATAACGGGGCCTGATTGAGATAGGTATATATGTCCATGTAAATAATATTACCATGGTTATTCGTTAGACAGTTTATACACGGTATACGATTTATAACGCTACAAGAAAACAAACTTAAAGTATTATTTCTACTGACAACTCTGTAGAATAAATATAAACAGGTGCTTTCCATTCTTGCCAACAGTGTGTATGTCAAAATTCTAGACATAATCCGAGCGAACAAACATCAGACTTTCCGACCGCCGGAGGCAGTGCAGATTTACGCCGTTACTTATTCCGGTGAAACTTAATACGGTGAAATTAATTGTAGGTACGCTGTGAATACTTATGTTCTGCGTTATACGTGATTTTGTCTGACAGAGAATTATCTTGAGGCGTTTGTTTGTTGTTTTGTGAGCGGTTTTTGTTGTTTTTGTTACTCCAAAAATGTGGGAGATTCTCGGTTCGTTTTTTTTTTGTAATCGAGTATTAACGGAAGTACGGAGTACGAAAGGAGTGTTTTTAGATATTTTTGTGATTGGAGTAATTTATTTATGACAGAAATTATTATTTTTAGCTTTTTCTTTATGAAAACTATACAATACAACAATAATAAAATAAAAGTGTCAACTAATAATTATAACTAGAATTTATAGTAAATAGTGAGAATTGTCTTTATTTGATATCAAATCAAAAACATTTAAAAATAAAATGGAATTTAATTTTATTATCAAATTAAGATACCATTTAAATTCAATACTAAACTCTAAAAAACATTGTCACAGGAAAGGATGCTCATATATAACTGCACAAAAAGTATTTCTCTATTTTTAATTAAAATAAACGAGATTTACTCATGATACATACCTTCCAGTAACAGTCGTGTAAATTAATATCGTCTTGGTTATTTGATTTAAACATGTTTTAGGACTGCATAATGCGGTTGTTTTGGAGCAAACAATAATTTGTAAAAGTTTTATTCATTTTACAAATTTTGCTTTACTACTTTACTTTTTTTTGAAAACTAATATAATATAATGAATATTAAAAGTATACATTTAATGTTAGGACTACCCGCCCATGACCGCTCTTGGGGAATCTGTGCCTTCACTGGCTGCGTTTCCACGCTGAATAGCGATGGCTACCCTCTGCATCGTATCTGTTTATAATAAAAGTTTGTCATGACAAAATATACACAATCGACTCCATAAAAATCCCTTCACTTCAATCCGACCATTAAATCAATAAAGCATTGAAATCCAAATCAGCAAAGCACCCGCATGCGAGGCCGAATATTTAAGCAAATACGATTCCCCATTCGCAAATAATTCATACGTTATTTTTATTGTTATTTAAACTTACTCGTGGATGTGAGGGCGAGATGAAAAAAATTCTATTGTACCAACAAACGCAAATTTCCCCAGGGCCGAGCGACTGACCGCTTCACTGAGTGCGATTGAAAAAAATACACATCGTCGCTACTATTCTTAACCCTCGACGCAAACGATAGGGTGCTATAAGTTTTACGTGACTGTGTGTATATGTTTGTTTTTGGCATCATAGTTCCCGAAAGAATGGACCGTTTTTTGTGTGCTGGGCCCATAACCTTTTCTTTTATTTTTTAAAGTAGCTTTTGCCTTTAGGCACAGCCAGCGTCATGTCATCGAGTTAAGAAAAAAAAAACTAAAATAAATTAAATAAGTTCAAGAAAGAGAAAATAAAAAAAAACCCATAACCTTCGTTAAAGGAAACGCCATGTCTAGAGTTGAAGACTTTTACTTTTTCTTTACCCTTTTTAGTAGGAAGCATTAGGATATAAACACAATACTTTTGAAATGTGTCTAAGTTGGAATATTGATTATAGCTATGTTTGAAGAAAATCGTCCCAAGATGGCCGGCGGTACAAAATGGTAGACTGCATATGTTTACACTAGACACGTCTAGTGTATTTTATCATTCAAATGTGTATGATAATTCGTTTGAAATTGAATTAATATTATTCTTATTCTTCGGATTCATATTTTTACTCAACTCTCACATTATACTAATAGGTGTTATATGAAAAGGGTCGACTAGTAAAAATAAAATAGAATCCTATGATAAATTACAAAATATGCAAGATGGCCACGAGAAAGTTGTCGTGGGTTTTTATAATTTTTAATTTTGACTTGTTTCAGCATCTACAAGGTTCGTAATTGAGTCCTGTTTCTCCCTTTTTTGCCAAATAGAAGAAATAACAGTTGTATTGATTGTTACCTAACATTAAAAACTGTGTTTGACTTGAAGGAGCGGATATGATTGGTGCCCAATTAGTAGAAAACATGAAACTAAAATTGGTAAAAATTGTTTCTTCGTATATCCACCGGCGGAAACATGGATACTTCTTTCTTGAGATGGGTTTTCCCTTTTTTTTGCAATATACACGTTTTATATTGTAAAAATATTGAAACATATAGATATATATACACTATATAAACTCTATATATCAACATTGAAGGGACTGTGCATCTGTGTCGTAATAGAGAGTGGTAATTAAATAGATAGAATGTATCATTGTATGGAATACAAGCTAAACCATTGATTTCGACGCTTTAGAGAGATTGTCATCAAATCGGGTGACGTTACATGGAGTTTACACTGTATATATATTTAACCCGACAGACGTTGACCTGTCTTAACGATTATTTTTTCTGATGCTAAAGCATCAGAAAAAATAAATAACATAAAATAAAGGTAATGATTCCAACGCAACATAATTTTCGAAGATGTGTGCAATTCGCCAACCCTCACTTAGTCAGCGTGGTAGATAATGGCCTCATGAGAGTAGAGGCCGATTTCCTGCGGTGGGAACGTATAGTTTGGTGCTAATATTTTTTTAAATAGATTTTACATTAAATTAGCTTGTTGTCACCAGCTAATAGTTATTAACAAAGCATAATGCAAAACGCTTTCTCAAATATCTAAATGATGCGAATCTATTCATTTTCCTAATATTGAGAAAAACAGTACACTGTCGGCTACAAAACTCCAAGCCTTGGAAACCTACCTTACCATTTGGGTCTGGAATCACTTTATCTACATTTGCATCGTTGGCGTTGTGCCAGTGTTGCAGTTTGCCTTTTTCCTTCGATCGTGGTACTTTATCAGTAGAATTATGTCTTCTTTCACTGTTGCCACTGTGTCGTCTGATAGGTTAACTAGATATAAAGATATAGCATAAGCAGCCCACTATACGTTCCCACTGTTGAGACTCGGGGCCTCCCCTCACGAGGAGAGAGATATAGGCCATATTCCACCACGCTGGCCAAGTGCGGGTTGGCGGATGACACACGTCTTCGGATATTGTGGTCATCAAACATGCCGGCTTCCTCACGATGTTTTCCTTCACCGTAAAGCGAGTGCAAATCCACATGTGCATTCCAACATAACTTGAAAAACAAGTCATTGGTGTAGGGCCGGGATCGAACTAGGGGGACGTCTGATGGAAAAACAGACGTTATTACCACGTAGCCACATTCGCTAAATATAAATATATAACGGGATCCAATAAAGAAAGTATTTCGATTCATCTTGCACTCACTAGGCAAACTACTTTTATAGGCCAAAATTTGGAAAATTCGCGAAAAAAAACGATTTTTCACACATTTTGCAGCGCGTCGACAAAGTTTTGTATGGTTCAACTCCAATTATCGAAATTCGTCTAATTAAAGATATTTGCCTAAATGATAAGATAGAAAATCGGGTTCAAATGCTATGCGACTTGTGCCTTGACTTCTCTATTGACTTTTAATACAATCTGTGAACAAACTGAGTAACTAGTGACGACACGGGTCAAAGTCGCATAGCATTTGAACAGCGGTTGTATCTACTCCAATCTAATATTCAATCGAACTTTGAAACCAATTCCGATGAGTGATTTAGAGAGCTTCCAATTTTTAATTTATATCGATAAAAGTCTCAAGTGGGCACTCGAAAGCAATGAGTGAACAAATTGTTACTCAAGTAGGATCCTTGAATCGGATGGGATGAAAAGCCACGACTTCTATTGAGTATGGTTGCTTGTTGAAAAAATACACGTCGTAGGGATTTTATCTTTAAGAATTCCTTTTTTAACATATAAGGCGATGGAAAATCTTTACCTTTTACTTAAACTTTCCGTACCTAATGGCGACCTCTATAAAAAAATAGAGGATTTTTAGCTAACTACAAACTGAAAATCCCCAATTAAGGTATGACTTTTTAGGTAAAAGATAGGCAACCCTACGGCTGCATGTTCTATACTTCAACTCAGGATATATATTTTTTTATTATCTTAATGGTGCAAAATTTATAAAAGATCATTTTAAAAAAAATATATATTCTGTCCAGGATTTTTTAAGGATCATCTTTAATATGTGCTAAATTTATTATAAAATTAATTTTATTCAATTATCACGTCGGTGAAGGTCGATGTAGGCTCGGATCTTAGACCATTAGCTATTTATTCTCTGCCCACTCCACTCGCGGCTGTACCTATTCCAACATGGCGTGAAGTGTAGTTCAATATATTTTTTTACTATATTTTATTTCATCTTCTTCATTCTCATATCCCAATTTACCCCCTAGAACGTATATGTGGTAGTAATAAAACGGCAAACATCCTCATCTTTAGGAATAAGAGAAGTCACACACAAAACTTTTACAATTACATTTCATTACATGAAGCCTCATCTCTAAGTATAGCTAAAGGGTCGGTTACACCAAAAGTTTTCAACAGTCAAAGTTAAGCTCTGTATTTTATTGTGATTGTTCTTAATACTTTTAAATAGTGATGGGTGACATCCGGCTGTTTTCGATTGTTTCCGGCAAAATAAGAGTTTATTTATTAATTGTGTACGAAGGCGTTTTTATATGTAGATTCCCACTTATGACATATAGTAACTAAAATTTTTTTTCTTCTTCTTCCTTGCCTTATCTCACTAGATGGGGTCGGTACAGCATTTTTTTTCTCTTCCATACTCCTCTATCAGCCGTCGTCTCTACACTCATTATTTTCTCTCTTATGTCCTAATTCACACACTCCATCCATGTCTTCTTCGGTAGGTGTCTGGCCCTTCTTCCTTGCACTTCCATTTCCATACATCTCCTACCAAATCTAAATACCAATCGTATTCATAATATCCGTGCGTATAATTATACATCCTAAAACCTCAATAGCTTCCGGCATTACTTATCCGGCCAAAGTTACATCATGGCAGCACTAACGCAAAGCGAGGCGCATTGCGGTGAGGGAACAATCGAAACTTATTCGAATAGAATAAAAGTCGTAACAATATGCAATACCGGCTTTACCAAGTACAAAGCGAATAAACCGCTTTTAGTTGGTTCTTAGTTGTGTAAATAAATTGAGGTTATTGACTATCGGTTTTATTAAAAGTTACTACTATAAGGGTAGTACTCTAACTTAAAGTTGTTTTTATGAGCACGCGTCGGATTGTATTTTCTCTCTATAAAAACCCAAATTATTTATATTATTCATTACCCTTAAGCCTTATTGGGATCACCAGGTGGTCGTCGACCGGTTGGAAGGCCGAAATACCGCTGGACAGACCAGGTAGAAGAAGACTTGTTCCAACTCTGTCAATGGGAAGGCCAGGACACATAGGGCCGAAGGCAGTGACGTCTCTTGGTATTAGAGGCAAGATCCAGTGCAAGTCATCGCGTCAAGATATTTAGTAACATTCACTAACCTAATTTATTTGTTGACCTTATTTGAAACAAAAAGGTTTGAAAGGCAAAAAAATAAAAAGATGTAACAGAGTAACGATGCCACAGACACAAACACGTCAAATGTATTTATTACGCCATCGTTTTAGAGTTGAGAGTTAAAAACAAAAACTAAAAATCTATACATGCTAATCTATTGCTTATGCGTATGCGTTTCATATGAACTACGAGTTATTAGCTTAGGATTTGAGTAAAGTTGCGGTTACGTAAATTTTAAGATGGTTACAACTCTGGATGATTTACATAGTGATGTCGGTTTATTTAAGTTAAATGTGTGAGATTTACAAATATTGTAGTGTTTGCGTTCTACTAGTCAAGCATTTTCAATTTAAACCTATATTAAGCAAATTATGTAATCTGACATTTTACAGCGTCGGCCATTTTGAAACGATTTTCATCAAACATAGCTAAAACACTCCCGCCTTACATGGCGTAAATAAACAAAAAAAAAAACTGCATCAATATCGGTTCCTTCGTTTAAAAGCTTATGATGCCACTAATAGACACACACATATAAACACGTCAAACTTATTACGCTTCTACGTTTTTTTTTGGGGTTTAAAAATGTACAGTAAACAAAAATGGAACTGATAAATTTAGTAAATCCGTAAAGTTATCCCAATTACAAGTACAGGCATCCGAGTACCTCCATCCACAAGTCGATTGTTAAATCGTCCAGTATCGGCTACAGTTCAATAATCAACATCGATCCAAAAGAAATTAATTCGAATAATCGAATAAAACTCGTTATTGGCGGTCCATTAACAGATTTATTTTGCAGCATTTTGTTTGCAATGTCACTTTTAATGCGATTCGTTATCGATGCGGTTCATCGATTATTCGTTTTTGTGTTGAAATCGAGTTGCGATTCCTTTTTGTTGGACCGTTTTGTTTAATTGAGAATTTACGGGGATGAAGTAGGCCACCTCATTAGATTGAAAATATGTTATATTTTTATTTAATACAATATTGTATTAGGATCTACATATTATATCTTTCTTGGTAACACACGTGAATCGCGTATGTCACGTTAATTTGTGAGTCTTAATGCAAGCGGTCGTTAAGCCAAGTAAGTGGCCTTCGGGCAGATTAAAAACTATCGACACCAGAGCTTGGCCGATTAGCTCATACGGAGAAGAATCACTGTGATATAATTTTAATAACACTTGAGTAGTTAAATTTTGAGGCCTTTTCATTTGTCTCTTTATTTCATAACTTTGAGTACCTATTTTTTCTCGTAACTAATCACATATGTTATCAAACGGTTAAAGTGCCCAAGGCACGCACTAAGCGTTTTGCCTCCACCTTTGTTCTCCAAACTGCCAAACTTTGGAATTCCATACCAAATTCCCTGTTCCCCAATGACTACGATCTAGCCATTTTCAAGGCGAGAGTGAACCGGTTCCTTCTGGGTGAGCGCGATCCACCGTAGACCTCAATATCACTTACCATCAGGTGAATTGTGGTCAAGCCTGACCTATTCTGAGTAAAAAAAAAACTAAATCTTGTAACACGCAACATCCATCACGAACTATAAATCCCCACCAACAATCACGTCGCAATATTACTCAGATTAACGCTGAACGGAACTTAGGAAGCTGCCTTTTGGTTCACAAACGAAATGAATAATCCTTCCATTCGCCCTCGAACTCCAAACAATAGATTCCATCAGAAATAACGACGGCATCAAACAAAACAGGCCATTTCTCAACAAGAATTCATCTCCCTTCAAAGAAAATTGCGTCACGATTTATCTAACGCTTCACGTTGAATTAATAACTTCAGGAGTGACTTTAAGTAATCCTTTATACGTATTGTTTGTTCGCGGGAAGAGTTTCACTTCAATATACTGTAGCTTAGTTAGCATTGTTATGTTATGCATAGCCACACAAAACACACACCCAACACAAAGACCGACATCGATATTCACTTTTTACAAATACAAATACAAATCATTTATTGATAACACCAAAGTTACAAGTCAAGGGAGTTTAGGGTTCCGTACCTAAAAGATGACCCTATTACAAAGCCTCCGATCTCTGTCTGTCTATATACCCATCTGCCTGTCTGTCTGTCATACCCGGCTGTATCTCAAAAAGCGCTATAGCTAAAAAACAAAATTTTCACAAGTTATGTATACGTGCCGCTACAACTACAAATTTTAAAAATATGAAGATGTTAAAGGTGCTTTCATACAATAAACCTATTTTTATGCATTTTACACAATTTTTATACCAACATCTAACCTTTTATACTTTCACAGAATATTTAATTGTGTATTAACCCAAAAAAAAATAATGATTTAATTAAAATAAAATAATACTTGAGTGTATCCTAAAAAACAATGGTACAGCGCTCTTAATGCGCAAGCCCGACTTGCACAAGGCTAATTTTTGAAAAATAAAAACGCCGCGGAAGGTGAATCTGGGACCCTATTCTTTGCAATTTGGCATGCAGAACACAAGGCCAATAGGGCGACCATATGATTAGAGAAAGAAGAGAGTAGAAAATTTATATTTCTTTTTTCTATTTTCATTTCTATCTATTGTATTCCAAGTTTTTTTTTGTTGTCATGTGGGCTCCAGTGTCCCAAGATTTCAAGCCTTTGATACAAATTGACTCTTGTACTAAGACAAACAATCGAGATCTTTGAGAGAATGGCATACTCGTATATGAAACGTAGTCCATGGAAAATACTTTCCTCCTTCTGGGATATAGTTAATAATTAACAATAGTTAAAACAGAAATTTATTGATTACAAATAACTTTATTTATATACATTTAATAATTAGATTATAAAAAAAAATAAGTTCAGTTGTTAATTCGAAGTGAAATTGAGAATCACTGTAATGAATAAACCAACCGGTACCGAAAAAATACTACAAAATAAAACAAAAACCGTCGCGTCGATGAATAAAAAATAAATACCGACCTACTTTCGCTCGCGTCATAGACAAAACGGCTCCATATCGTGGTCTATTTATTTTTAATCCCCCACGGCGGATATTTTCAATCAATACCACACATTTTCCGCACGCGAGTCTCTGGGTCCCCAAGGGGGTCCCGAGTTCATTAATCACGAGACCTCGGGACCCCTTCTGGGATTTGCCCTCAAAAATTCATCGGCACCACTATTCCGTTTTCCTTGTACTGTTCGTACGGTCCAGTCGCTGTTGGTTAAATTGATAGATGTGCGGAGATCGAGATAGAGTTTTATCAACCTAGCTTAAGTATCAAAGGTACTTTGGATTTTTAGTTTGAGGATAAAAAAGACGGTGGTGATTCAGCGGCACACACGACTAAACTAAATTTAAAGAAGCCCCGTCTGTTTTCATCTTAGGTGGCCAGAAAGAGACGACACGTTCTAAACCACACACAAAGCAATTAAAATCACGTCAAATATGAAAAATGTAAGCGATTTTAGAGCGCACCCAATTATATCAGCTCTAAATTTGACGTCTTTGACGTGATTTTAGATGTTTTGTCTATGGTTTAGATCGTACCATCTCTTTTTGGCCATTTATGACGAAAAGAGACAGAGATACTTTACATTTAGTTTAGTCGTGAGTGCCGCTGAATCGCCACCTTATACCTTAATTATTTGTGACTGGAGCAAGTGAATAAGCTAATGAACCATTAGAAATGGAATATAACTTAAATTATTCAATAAGAATATGACTTTCATAAATATAATAGTTTTTATTTAAGTACTAATGCGTTGAAATTTCATGAAAAGAAAATTGTGAAAGTATTTTAAATGCTTAAAATAAGATTAAATGTTTTCATTAATCGTTGTTTTTCAATAAAATGTGTCTAATATTTTTAGTTATTCTCCCAATAATATGTTGATTATATCAATACGTATTTTTTTTTCTTTTTTTTATATATATAAAACAAGCAATTACTATAATATGTATCTATGTACGTCAGAAAAATGATCTACACAGCTATCTATATAAAGGTAAACTAGGTTAGAATTTAGGTATACAATTAAGACTAACAAACATTTTAAGCTAAAAATTCCACGTCTAACCGCACAGAACTAAAACGTCTATTTCCCCAATTCAATCCCTTTCAATTGCACAGAATCACTGCCCCAATTTTATCACAAAGCTAAACCTAGCCATTTAAAAATGATTCCTGAAATGCCCGCTAAAATTCCTGTCATTGTCAGCTGTCAAAGTGAACCTTTTGGTCCATACTTCATGGTCCCCGCTTAAAATCTTTTGCGTCATTAAGCGGCGGTGAAAAAACATTCGAGGCTAAGTTTTCGTTGCCTTTCATTTCACTTGCAGTAAGATGAGTAGATTTATCAGCCGGGAAGGTCTTGGTCGCAGTGGAAAATGTTACGTAGACAAACTAAACTAGAATTATAAAATATATTTGCTTAAACTTTTTTACATAATATAGTATACATAAATAAATTTATTTACTTCAGGTTTTCAGGACCCACATTAATTCTAAATTACATTGTATTGTTGTGTAATTTAGCTTTTTTTTTTTTTATAGTTACTTGAAAGAACTGCGAAGCTTTGGAACTCTCTTCCTGAGTCTCTTTTTCCCCGAGAAGTACAATCGGGGGTCTTCAAATCTAGAGTAAATAGGTTCCTTCTAGGCAAGCGTGTTACATTTTCGACCACAGTCAAGCTTAACATCAGGCTAGATGCGGTCAAACGTAAGCCTATTCATCAGTAAAAAAATAATAAAAAAACACCATGTAATCAGGTGAAGTCCCGCATCCCGCCGCCCGCCTCCCAC
Source organism: Mellilla xanthometata (assembly GCA_035578125.1). Taxonomy (NCBI): domain Eukaryota; kingdom Metazoa; phylum Arthropoda; class Insecta; order Lepidoptera; family Geometridae; genus Mellilla; species Mellilla xanthometata. The sequence goes on along the minus strand of JAPUBQ010000015.1, from coordinate 3,392,438 downwards.
CTCCCGCTTCCCGCCTCCCACCTCCCGCTTCCCGCCTCCCGCCTCCCGCATCCTGCCATAGGTCTAGCAGTGGATGAGCATTAAGTAGATGATGTTTATGATGATGAAACTACAGTGGAAATTAATTTTGAATTGATTTCACTTACTCTTACCCTTCTGTCTGTGGTTTAGAGTATAAAAGGCCAAACCCTTTGGCCTCCTCAGTTAAGAACAATGGCGAGCAACAATGCTCGACACAGCAGCCTCTTCATTGTGTTCGCGGACATCTTTCTGAATAAGCCCAGCTAGCTAACAAATTCTTAAAATGAAGTCTTCAGGCGTATTGTTTATTTCAAAAGGTGCTGGTTGGAAGATAGGCCATGCGAAAGGAGTGAGGACCACGAAATAAATGCACACAGAAACAATTGCGTTCTTTATTTGTTAACAAAGGCGTAATTAAACGTAAGTACCTCGAGTTAAAAAATAATAATAATTATAGCGCTCTAATTTTGCAAACCACTTAAAAAACCTGGACTTCATAGACGTTTTCGTGTTGCGCCTAACGTTTTATCCAAAGGCGAAGCATATACTGGAATAATATTGTAACTAAATTTTATCGAATTAAAATGGAGGGACATATATTTTTAAAAAGGTCGTTCTCTAAATAACTCGATTCAATAAAGAACATTTTCAATGTTTGCTTTCTCTTGATCGCATTCATTAGGTTATGCAAGTGAGAAGATACCAACTTTTAAATGTTTTCTTTATTGATACTATTATCAATTAAAATCAAAAACGTTTATTTGACAAAGGTAAAATGATAGTAATAAAAGTAATAGAAATCCAAAGGCTCGGAAAATAGTTTTAAAAACTGTGTTATGGGAGCCAATGGCATCTCCCAAGTTTATTCTACGGTAACATTAAACTTATATAAGTTAAATAATATAAGACAATATAAAATGATGGGGGGTATAGCTTGGTTGGGGACTTTGGCTCAAAAGCGAGCACATAGACATAAAAATAGCATAGATGCCGCTAACTCGCCCACATTTTTATGCAACCGGTGCGGTCGTGGCCGCGGCTCCCGGATAGGGTTGTTCAGCCACCAGCGAAGGTGCTCACCGACGGACGCTGCTTAAATCATCTGATAAAGATGCATAAAGGCCCATGATGATGATGATGATAAAATGATTTATAAGCAAGTTATATTAACTAAAAACAGAAAATAATTAGAAAGAAAAATATTTGTACAGGTTATACCTACCTCATATGTACATAAATGCGTCTTGCACACATGATCGCATTCATTAGGTTATGCAAGTGAGAAGATAGAATAAAGAATGATACTATTAGTACGAATTATACCTACCTCATATGTACAAAGAGGCGTGTTGCACACAGCTTCAGCAGAGAGTATTCTAGATTGATAGCAAACAACAAACTAAAACAGCCGACGATCAAAATTTCAAAAAATATTGCCAGTGTTCATCCCAGGCTGTTACGCCTAATATATGGAGGTCACACTCCGAAACGTCGGATCAACAGAAAAAGTGTGAAAATATGGAACGCGGGAATGATACCAGCATTTCGACCCTTGTCAAAATAATCCAAACGATGTTATTTGGGAATAAATAGGTGCCTACATCGGACCTAATTTGCATAGGACCGCTTTTTGTCATAGATCTTTGTACGGAGGAGGTTGAGTTTGGGTTTGGAATTTTAGGATTAAGTTTTGATGGCAACTTAACTGGTTTATCAGACATCGACGTAATGCATGCCTCAGGTTTTGGATGGGTGGCCGAAATGGATCAAAAATCACGCGGAAAAATAAAGGTCCCTCTTCTATGCGAAAAATAGTCAAAATATTTTGGAACAATGCCATCTTAAGAGTCTATTAAGATTAAAAATAAATAACGTATAATATCTTACTTTAAGCTTATTGAAATTTGACACGATAAAGTAACGTAAACGTAATAAACAAAGGTGTTGTTAAAATATTTCACATAAATTTTAATCATTTCCAAATGCGAAAAATAACCAAAATTGACACCTTTAATACACCTACGCATTCGCATGCGGCAACGAATCGACGAAAAAACTGTCAGTCGTATGGCAACGTTTCGCATGTGCTATGTGTGACATGACATAACATAACACATGTATTTCATCAAGCTTTCTATAGCTTGCTTAGCCTCGATGATCGCATCAGACAATGTGTGGAATTATTTAATTCTCTGTTCCCTGACAACTATAATATAGCGGTTTTCAAGGCATGCGTGAACCGGTTTCTTCTGGGCAAGCGCGCTCCACTTTAGATCGCAATATCGCTTACCATCAGGCGAATTGCGATCAAGTGCAAGACCATTAAAAGTAAAAAAAAGACTACCTTAGCTAGCCGAGCTACAGGCGCCGCTCAGGCACTACTGTAGGTAATAATATACTTGTATACCTTTAATAATTTAACAGTTAAAATTCAGAATAAAGTGATGTTATATCAGCCCGCGGCGACATCAAAGGCTTCAATTTAAATATCCTCGCAACGCCATAATTCCGCTCATGCAGGCGCTACTGTTCAAATATTTGAAATTCATAACGTGAGTAAGCGTGCTGATTAAAAAACTTGTTATATTTGCTTAAAATGACCGGATTTTTGTGACATTATCTAAAATAAATCTTTAATATCTATTAATACATAAAGACGATACTTTAAGGGGTTCAATTTCTAAACCATATAGACTTTAGACATATGTTGCTATTATTGTGAAAAAGAAAAATAAAATCTATTAATTGTGGTTAGTGAGTACTCAATTAGTAACCCATGTTAAGTCATGGTGAATTGTCTACGGAATAAGAGTAATCTTTGATTTTTCACTCTTTTATTACATACAAACTAGTTCGTTTTAAGTGGCTAAGCTCTACTACGTCTGTGTTAACTCCTTAAATATTTTTTTTGTGATATTTTGCCGGTTCTTGTTTTACACACATTTCTCACATAGCTGGCTAGTCCCATGCCGTCCATATTATGGTTACTAACACAACTGATACATATTAAACAACCAGACCAACAGCCAAAAAATAAATAATTTATCACAAAGATGTTGGCCGTGTCGGGAAGCGAACCTATTCGGGGCCGTTTGGTTGGCAGTCCGGCATGGTAACCATTACGCCAACGACATCTTCCATATTATAACGGTTCGAAAACCTTCGCGGATATATCCAGCTTGCGCTTAGCTGATGATCCATGACTGTAAACGAACAGTAAGTATAATAGAATTGAGGAAAACCAAACTTCGCACCCCGCTGAACCGTTAACAATTTGTGACAATTTTGTCAACGGAAGCTTCGAATAAATTAATTAATTACTCGTAAACCCGACGGAAATCTTTCTGAAAATTCATCAAACATTTTAATGAAGTTCCGGCAAGTGAATAATTGTGAATTAACTTGTTAGAGCGGGATGGGTGATAGAGCGAGAGATACAAATTTAATCAACTACGAAAAAAACTTTGTTTTGGTTTCATAACTTTTACACCTTGGAAGACAGAATAAGGCCAAGTGCAAATCGGCGCGAGCGCACGTGAAATACATAATTATGTTGTAAAATTTTCATCTTCCTAGCTATAAAGGTTTTTTAAGATACAACCCGATGGCAGGCAGACACAGAGCGGAGGCTTAGTAATAGGGTCCCGTTTTTGCTTTTTAGATACTGAACTAGAATAAACGGAAGAGTAACTCCATACAATACCCGCTTAGAATTTGTATCCATCTACGCACACAATTATATTGCTATCCCAACGAAACACACACACAAAAAGCTCGCAAGCGATTGGTCGCATCAAGGTCACGCCACCGATACTAGCCACGCGGGTAGCTGTTTGCCCCGCCCACCGCGGTATTTGACGCGTGGATGGTGGAATCATTTTATCGGCCACGTTACTATTATATTTATTCTAGTTCGCTGTACGGAATCCAAAAAATGTGTATACGGTAGGTCAGAAAAAACGTGAAGTCTGATTTAGAACAAACTGTTTACTGAATAATATTTTGGTAACCTGAGCATAATAATTTTAACATCATAAAATTTTAAGTTTCTGGTGTCCACACAGTGGAATGTACTTCAGAATTTTTGCAGTGTTCATTGTTGCCTGTTTAAAATTAAAAACAGCTTACACGTTTATGCTTTTATACAAACTTTCAAACAAATATGTAAACTAGCGAAATGTGTAACATTTAGCAAAAAAGATTTTTATACACGGTAAACCTCAGCTTATTTTTGTACGATCTACTCGTAAGTTACTAAAAACCTCGGTGTCCAGAGTTATCATTTTCTATAATATTTACTATTTAATATTATTTTGACATGTAGCAGTACAAGCAGCTTTTAAAAAAAAATTTAAAAGAAAGCATTTACGACGCAAATAAACTAAACAACCGTTTAAACTACTTTGAATTCAAATTAACTTTTTAACCTAAATTACCATAAAGCAATAAGCCCTGAACAATAACCAAACACTTCTCAGATATTAGCTCGACCGTAAAAGTATACGACTTTCATAACAATTAACATAGAAAATTCTGTAGAACACACTAACCACATTGAAGAATAAATTTTAACTGCGAACCAGGCTGTGCTCCTTTGTTTTATTTGAAAAACCTTGGAAGATAAATTCATTAAGAACTTTCAAGAAATAAAAGACAAGAAAGGGTATGTGTGTACATAATCCTACTAATATTATAAAGGCGAAAGTTTGTATGTATGGATGTGTGGATGTATGGATGTATGGATGTATGTTTGTTACTCTTTCACGTAAAAACTACTGAATGGATTTGAATGAAACTTTACTACAATATAGCTTATACATCAGAATAACACATAGGCTATAGCTTATACATCAGAATAACACATAGGCTACAATTTTTGAGGTTTTTAATGTGAGGTCGTAAAAAAAACACATTTTTTGCGCTTACATTGCAAACGCTGACTGTATCCTACAAGATAGATCAAAACAATTTACTACAGTATTGTACAACTTAAAAAGGTCTACAAAAAAGTCCGTGATGGTATATGTTTGTCTCTTAGGAATAACCCACAATAACCATTTTTTATCCTTTACTTTGTACGAGAAATAATGGCTTATTTACGAAGCGATTTTAAGCAATACAGTATAAATCCTTATCCAATTAAGTATCTTAAATACATTGTGCATTTAATAAAGATCAATATGGCTTTTTGCAGCATGTAAATAAAATAAATATTTTCGAAGATATCACAGATTTAAAATGCAGCGGCGCCAGGCGAACGGGGCGTGCGGTGGGGAAGAAGCGGCTAATAGCTGAGTGCGCGACCCGAACGCGGGTAGACGCATGAGGGCAGACGTCGTTGACGGTTGTGTCCGTTTTGCGAATTTTCAAGGCACTAGCGATTTGATAAAAACGTATAGTCGCCTACTTTAAGTAATATAGGCCTAAGGTTAGTTATTGCCAGGTTTCTTTTTGGTTAGGAGTAACACGTACAAAAAGATACTTCATTTTTACAAATTACTTCATTGATAATTCAATTACTATATAGATAGGTTACTTACAGTTAATTATAACAAATTATATTAGCAATAAATTAAAATTGCGACTATAATTTGAGATTTAAACTAACCTATCTCTCAAGTTGGATCGAACTGCACATGGTGTGCGAATTTTATTATAATCGGTTAAGTGGTTTAGGAGTCCATTGAGGACAAACATTGTGACACGAGATTATATAAATTAAGATAAGATTATTAATATTATATGTATGTTTTTTATTATTCTTTATTGTACACTACGTCCTTCTTTAGTCGTTTATAAATTCCTTTCCATCCAAAGGTTGCCTGGAAGAGATCGCTTTAAGCGATAAGGCCGCCAATTGCGGTAAACTAATTTTAAGTTAATTGTCTTTTACTGTGCCTTTTTTATTTATGTGTCCAATAAAGAATTATAAAATTTCCATGACACAATGTTAGTTACCGTACTCCTCCAAAACGGCTTGACCGATTTTTACCAAATTTCATATGCGTATTCAGTAGGTCTGAGAATCTTCTACTATATATTTTTAAGGCAAAACAACGTTTGCCGGGTCAGCTAGTATGTTAATAATTTTGTAAATAAAATTATAAATTAGGAAATCGGAAAAACATCTACATAAGAAGCGACCACAGCTGAGTCGGGCAAGCAGCCGCCTTACATCCAGAAAATTGTTTGTTTGATTCCTGTAAATGAGTTTGAGCTCTCAGTGAAGGAAAACCTCGTAAGGAAAACAGAGCATGGTAGTAGGGCATTTACTAATGCTCGCTCGAACCACCCCCAAAAATGTCGCCAAATACTAAACGATTCACATCGTTTAGTATTTGGCACACACCCTACTTGAGAGCCAGTACTTTCAGCCTAGGCATGCTCCACCTTAGGCTAGAATGTAGTTAATTCGAGAAGTTACGCGCCCTGCTAGTCAAATAGGCTGTTTATGTAAAAATAGGGTAGAAATAATAACGACTTGTCCTGTTCCGTGAAGTCGAATTATACATAAGTTTTTCTTTTCAAGTACCTAATAAAAAATCAACTCATTTGTTTTTGTTTACTTATGAACAATTTAGTTATTATTTTCTAATCAAACTTGCGGCTAATAGTTACCGAAGCCCACTGGCTTGGAAAATGGAGAAGTGGATTAGGCAAATCACTTTTCATACCACCGCGCGCCTGGAGGGCTACAATGGGATAGATTTTTAACCGACTTCAAAAAGGAGGAGGTTATATATTCGACGTGTATGTATTTTTTTTTTTTATGTATGTTCACCGATTTCTCAGCCATTTGTGGATCGATTCTAAAAATTCTTTTTTTAATTGAAAGAGTATGGTTCTGAATTGGTCCCATTGTCACCAAAACTGGTTCTGATGATGGACTCCTAGGGAAATCGAAGAAAAACCTAAAAAGTTAGGTTATTTTTACGCATGAAGAGAGATTCACGCTCGTTTGGCTGTACTGATATTCATGAAATTTGAGAAGAAAATAGGTAAGACTTTGTGTTAACACATACGCTATTTTTTATCCCGAAAATAAATACTATTCCCGTGGGATGCACCAAGTAACATATAAATCTTTTTAACTTCTTCACGCTCGAACGGTTGTACTGACATCGATGAAATTTGGAATGCAGATAGGTTAGACTATGTGTTTACACATAGGCTACTTTTTATCCCGAAAATAATTATTGTTCCCGTGGGATGCACCAAATAACTCATGACACACTGATTTCGCTAATTTTGATATGGGGGTAGACTAGACCTTGTATAACATGAAGGTTACTTTTTATCTTAAAAGTCATTGCTATTCCCGTGGGAAGCCCAAATAACTCGATAACCTATTTTACTTCTTCGCGCTCATACGGCAATACAGATTTTGCTCATAAAATTAGCAGCCTGGCTAACAAAAGTAATCTGACGCGAACATCGAGGCTAAGCAACGGCCCATGCGGCCAGTCTTGGATGGGTAACCATGCACAAGACTTCCATAAAAAAATGTGATATTTTCATCTGGGCGTTACTGTGCTTCGGATAACACGTTAATTTGTTGGGCCTGGACCACTACTCTTAGTACAAGCAGGGGTCAAACTAAATCAGGGGCTTGAAAAACTCTCGACGCCAGAGCTTGGCCACTTGGGTCATACTTAGTGGAAGAAGGAACTGTAAAATTTGATATAATATTAATAGACAAGACCCTCGAACGGATAAGGAAAATATTTACGCGCTCGCTTCGCTAGGAGTTATCCCGCTTCGTTCGAATTTCCCCCAGGATGTTCTGGGCTTATGACACTCCAAATATTATAAAATTTGTGCTGCTTTGGACTTCAAACGGTTCGAACAAATACGGTGAAAATTTTCGCGCTCGCTTCGCTCGCGCATAGCTCGCTTCGCTCGCATCCAGCTCGCTTCGCTCGCAATTGGTTCTTGTACGTTTTGACACAACAAACATTATGTAATTTGTGCTGCTTTGGACTTCTTTATGTTCAAACGGTTCGAACAAATACGGTGAAAATTTTCACGCTCGCTTCGCTCGCAAGTGGTTCAAGTACGTTTTGACACAACAAAAATTATGTAATTTGTGCTGCTTTGGACTTTTTTATGCTCAAACGGTTGGAACAAATACGGTGAAAATTTTCGCGCTCACTTCGCTCGCGCATAGCTCGTTTCACTCGCATCCACCTCTTTTCGCTCGCACTTGGTTCTAGTAAGTTTTAACACAACAAACATTATGTAATTTGTGGTGTTTTGGACTTTTTTATGCTCAAACGGTTGGAACAAATACGGTGAAAATTTTCGCGCTCGCTTCGCTCGCGCATAGCTCGTTTCGCTCGCATCCACCTCTTTTCGCTCGCACTTAGTTCTAGTAAGTTTTAACACAACAAACATTATGTAATTTGTGCTGCTTTGGACTTCTTTATGTTCAAACGGTTCGAACAAATACGGTGAAAATTTTCGCGGTCGCTTCGCTCGCAATTGGTTCTAGTACGTTTTGACACAACAAACATTATGTAATTTGTGCTGCTTTGGACTTTTTTATGCTCAAACGGTTGGAACAAATACGGTGAAAATTTTCGCGCTCGCTTCGCTCGCGCATAGCTCGCTTCGCTCGCACTTGGTTCTAGTACGTTTTGACACAACAAACATTATGTAATTTGTGCTGCTTTGGACTTTTTTATGCTCAAACGGTTGGAACAAATACGGTGAAAATTTTCGCGCTCGCTTCGCTCGCGTATAGCTCGCTTTGCTCGCATCCAGCTCGATTTGCTCCCAATTGGTTGCCTGCCTGGCACACGCCAAATTAATATCATTACCAACCACTAAAAATGTAAAAATAAAATTGTTTTAAAAAACAAACAACCGACTTCAAAAACACAACTAAAAAGGGAAAAATAATTTTAAGCCTAAATCAAATCAAGAATATATAAATAGAATAGTTTATTTCATGTACTTATAAAAAACTATTTGCAATTTTTACTAATCCTGTATTCTTGAAGTCGGTGCCAGCAAAGAAAGACAATTGAAAATCGTTTTTTTAACAAACATTAATTTGTTCTTATTAGATGTTTTTTAAAACAATTTTATGTTTTCTATTTTGTTCAGGATTTTGTGGATTTGTCAGAAATCTCTTTCTGCTGCACGTGATAAAGAATTGTAAATTAAAAATTTCGAAAATCGGAGACTATATATTGTGGTATTATCATGATTTTCTACTTCTGATTTTTTTACACTGAATGGACTTGCGTTTGATCGCAATTCACCTAATGGTAAGCGAAATTGGGATCTAAGGTGGGGTGCGCTTACCCAGAAGATTTAGCTATAAGAGTGACAAAAATATCACTGTGGCAAATTCCACAGCTAAGCGGTTCGCACAATGAAGTTGAAGGCTTAGTACGCATCTTTGGTATGTCATCAATAAAAAATGTAGATCAATATTTTTCAAACTTAGCTAAGAACAGTCTTGATCGACTAATATTATCGCTTATCAAACAAAACAATCTCCACACGAAATTGGTTCAAGCGTGTAAAAGAATTATTAATTACACATTCACACACAAACCTTCGCATTTATAATATTAATGGGAAAAAGAATAGTTGAATAGAAAGAAATTATGTTCTAGCTGATAAAAAATAATCTATGATTGTAAAACAAATATATTTTAGAGAAAAAAAAAGCAGTCTCGGATTACGACAACCTCGATTAACCAAACCCTTGTCATTTGTAATGTTTGTTTCGGTTTGATGTAACATTTCAAATTACTTAGTACCGGAGCTTTTACCGATAATAATATATTGTGAAAGTAGGTAAATTTATTCCTTGTTTAGGCTAAACTTGATTTCATATTGTTATACAATAAATTAAATAGAGCCTTTATTCACTACTTTATATCTTGTTATATACATTTTTTATTTCGACTATACTAACATTAAAAAATATATTTATTTTCATTACATTTTTTTATTTAATCACAAAATAACTAGCATCTTGGGTACAAAGCGTTTGGTTATTAAATATGAAACTGATTATAACATACAAAATCACTTAACAGACCATCGGCCTGATGCTTTCCCGCCGGCACAAGAAATAAACTTTGAAAAAGTTTATTTCTTGTTGTACTTGATAGTAACTAAAATGTACTTTATTTCAAGTTATTTAAACTTCAAAGATATAACTTTTGCCGTGACTAGACACTTCTTTTTCCTTCCTTATCCTAATACAGGACAAACGTCGGTTGACCATTAACACGCTGGGTCGACGACATCCGTAACATCTCAGGCAAGACATGGAAGAGAGCAGTATAAAATCGGGATAGCTGGCGAACAAGAAGAGAGTCCTATGCTCAGCAGTGAGCAATTACAGACTGACAATCATGACGATAATGATGATGATCCTAATAGGAAATCCAAGAAGTAAAAATTGCATTTTTTCAATTTTTTTTAGAAAAAAAAAAACAAATGCTATGTATGCATTTTATCTTCCTCCACTCCACTTCCCTCAATCAGTCATAATTCACAAACTCCACCCACGACTTTATTCTGAATTGACACAATTGCACTATTTAATTGAATTTGACAAAGAGAACTCGGTGTGACATTACTAGTGTATTCTACTTTGAGTAATATAAATTAATACTAAAGTCTGTGCATGAATGAAAGAATTGGAATTAAAGAATGGGCTTGAAAATGAAAGAATTAAAGAATTAGCTAATCGAATAGGCATTTTATTAGTTTAACGATTTTTTAAATTAAAAATGGCTTGACACTACGTTCATAGTACAAACTATTTATATTAGATGAATTTTAAATTATTGATTTATATTTGAATTTTATTGACATTTATATTGATTTCATGTTTGATGTTATTGTATGACTTGTAACTGTATTGTTATCAATAAATTACTTTGACTTCGTATATTATAAGTAAGTATTTTTGTTACTTCTTCGCGGCTGAATTAATTTCAATGAGATTTGATAAAAAGATTGTTTAAACTTTGAATTAATTATAATACATAGACTAACTTTCATTTCCAGATTAACTCAGGTAACACTGAGCAGTTAGTGTTAAATATAGATAGGTATACTCTTTATTGCAACACAAAAGGAAATACAAAACAGAGAGAAAAATAAATAATCAACTTACAATACTAAATATACCTAGTAGTAAGAGAAATGAACGACATTGATCATCTCTAGAAACTAATTCAAGTTCAAATTCATTTATTCCGTAAAAATATAGCATTACAGAGATATAGTCTCTAAAGCGCTACATTTCTTAGAAATAACATATAAACACTAAAAGTAAACATTTTCACAATACTTAATTGAATAAAAAAAAAAACAATTAATACGTAACTTAATAAACATACAAATTATATAACAACATACAAACACTTAAATTACTACAAGAAGGAGACTTAAATACATGGAAAGACTGAGATAAATAAAATAAAACACATGAAAAAAAAAATTACTAAAAGATAGTAAGTTATTGTACACTTATATTGCTTTTAATAATGTCTTGATTTTCACAGTATGTTAGTGTACTTTTAGAGAACTGGTGCCTTAAAATTCAAGTCCCTGAAGTAAGACCATCCGCCAAAATTATACTTCCAAAAACTTTTCTCAATAATAACTCTCGGCTCTATTGTCGTCAGAATCTTTATATTAATTAGGGGCATAAAAATGATTAATGGTGCAAATCTGGAAACAATGCTCGCTCCGTATTTATTGGACCTTCTCTGGAATTTGTCATCAAGATAGATTATTGAGATGCCGTTTGGGTGTGTTTTTATTTTTATTTTCTTTTATGTCTATACGTTTGTGGTATCGAAATACACTGTGATACAAATATACAAAACAATCCATAACGCATGTGTATGACTGATTTTACTAGAATTTAAAAGAATCTATGTACATATGTATGTATATGTGGTATATCAGTTGTGTTAGCAACCATAATACGAACTAGAAATGGTTCAGTATGGGGTTAACTAGCCGTGTGTGAAATGTGTCCTAATATTAATTATTTCCATCGGTTACCTGATTCCCTAAGCATTTTGTGTTTTTTTATTTCAAAATATAGCTTCTGTTTAATTAGCCACATAAAAATACCATACATTGATATATTTTGCCAAAAGGGATAGGTACCTGCAAGAAGCCTATCACAAAACTCTTTGTTCGATGTATTTACGAGTAACCTTTATAAAAGGGAGAGTATTATTTGAGATACTGACTCAAAGGTTGCTTTGATCAAAGTTTCCGTAGTAATTTCAATACTGAACTTATATTATGGTTAGACTGAAGATTTATTAAAAAAGTGGTCAAGAGGTTTTTAGGTCACGCGTTCTAAATACAGGTTAACATATATTTTCACCATAACTTAACAATTTGACTGACGTATTCGTTATTGGGTGGAACCTATAAAACACACTACTCGTATGTTAAGAAAAACACGATTTGACGACCTCATTGGCGTAATGGTTACCATACCGGACTACCAATCAGAAGGTTCCGGGTTCGATTCCCGACTCGGCCAAAATCTTTGTGCTGAACTAAATTTGTTGGCTGTCGGTCTGGGTGTTAAATATGTATCTTTGTATATAAAATATGAATGTATGTATGTATATGTAGTATATCAGTTGTGTTAGCAACCATAATACGAACTAGAAATGGTTCAGTATAGGGTTAACCAGTGTGTGAAATGTGTCCTAATATTTATTTATTGTTGTAAACATCAATTGCCAAATTCATCTTCGTTAATTCATATTTTTTAATGTTGAAGTTAACCTACAATTAGATTTGCCTTTCTCGACATGTAGCTACAGTATTATTGTATAATTACTACATCCGCTTCTTTTAACAATAGATTAGCCAACATTTTGCTAAAAACTTACGCCCACATTCGAAACCTTTGTTGAGAGACTACAGCCGAATTGTTTCAAGGTAAAACGTCCATTTCTTTTTGTTTAAACCCAAAAAATGTTCTAAAATTCCGTGGAAAAATACGTCGGAATTTACCTTTATTTTTTGGTCAACCTTTGATCCTTTTGGGCCTCTCGTTGCTTAGTAACCTGGCTGACCCACCTCATGTTCGAAATGTTTCACTTATTTTACGAGAAAGGTCTCGGAAAGAGGAGCGCACAATAAATTGTTCGTTTTAGACAAAGCAAATCAATAATTCGACACCTGTGATCGAAGTGTGACAGTGGGCGTGTTTGGAAAACGTTTTTCATTTTCTTTTTTCGATATAAATTTGGATACGTTCGGACTGTGAGTGTAAAAGTTCGGTTTGTTTTTCTCTTTTTATTGATACTCTTTTGAACGTAGCCGTTTGGTGTCCATTTTATATTAGTACCTACTACTATTAGTACCTACTGTTCATTAATTTTCTCGTCATTTACGTTTGACATAAATGCCTAAATATTTATGTCTTTGATGTTTTGGTTAAAAATTAACAGTAACAACAATATCAAAACATAAGTAACTTATGTAAGTAACTTATGTTTTGATATTGTTGTTACTGTTAATTGAATTTAATTCTGAACTTTTTCTATGTTATTTTCATACCACAGTTTGTGTAAAGAAATTATCTTATTTTACTAATAATACTTGTATTTATTGAAGATTTGCGTATACTTACTATATTTTGTATAGTATATAAGTTGATTAAATAAAGAAAACATTTGGTGTACTTATTTAAAACATATGTATATTTAGAATAACATTCTGTACATTTTATTACATATATATGAACATGTGTTATATAATACTGTACAAAAATACACTAAATAATGTAGGTAATGGAAAAATTCATCCGCTACTCTAACGAGATAGAAAACACAAACCACCCTCAAAACGACTCACTCCTGTAAGTGACATTTGACCCAAAAATATTCGAGACAAAAGGGACCAACCGTCTAACGTTACCCCAGTACTCTATAACTGACAGATTACAAATATGTAGATGTACAATTTTATTCTAAACTCAAACGCATACCGATACAAATTCAAAACTCACTGTATTATTGTACTAGGCCATTCAGGTCATTTTGATATTAGGCCGTCTTGCTACTAGGTCATGTTGCTAGTAGGACGTTATGCTAATATGTCGTTTTGCTTTTAGGACGATCTGCTAATAGGACGTTCTGCTTAAATATCCTTTCGATACGAACCCTTAAAACTTTCGTATGGCATATTCGAATAATGTATGCTGTCTTCAAGGCGAGAGTGAAACCGTTTCTTCTAGGCAAGCGCGCTTCATTTTAGACAGCAATGTCACTTAACATCAGGTTAGTTGTGGTCAAGCGCAAGCCAATCAAGCGTAAAAAAAACCGACTATCACTCACGTTTATTATGTTGGTATTATTGATTGGTTTGTTATAATGACATAGCTTTAAGAATTAATTAAAATTAGTTTACGTATATTTAATGTTTGTATAGAATTAGATTCGACGTCTTATACATCTGCCTTACTAATCTGCGTCACAAAAGGCTTACCATTTTTACTGACTAAGAATATTTTGAGAAATTAAAATTTCCTCGTTAAAACTAAAATGGGCAGTAACTGCCTTGATAACACAAATTTACGTTTACATCCCCGTGTTCCCCTTAAGTGTTTCTCTTAATAGCTCGCAGTTACATTTGCGGAAATATTTTATTTAAATGTTTTGTAAATTTTTTATGTAATTTTGTCGTTTCTATAACGATCTTGCCCTTAGCTTGGCTTGGCAGCCTATATCGGTCTCTCTGTTGGGATTTGGAGCCTTTTTAACCGACTTCATTAATATGAAGTCTTTTAATTAATTCGGTATTATGAAGAGAGATAGAACATATATCGGCCATAATTCACCGTTCTGGCCAAGTGCGGTTTGACTTATGACACACGTCTTCGGATATTGTGGTCCTCAAACATGTCGGTTTCCTCACAATGTTTTTTTCACCATAAAGTAAGTGTAAATCCACACATAACTTGAAAAGCACGTATAATTGGTGTAGGGCTGGGATCGAACCAGGGGCCGTATGATTGACAAGTAGACGTTTTCCTACCGAGCCATACTCGCTTTCATCACCAGATATATGTGACGGTAAGTCAATTTTACGATGTTTGCGTGACGCTAATTCGTTTATACATTAGTTTAGTTATTGACGAGATAATTAAAAAAAATACATACAGCCGAACATAATTGTGACCTCCTTCTTTTTTGGAGTCGGTTAATAACGAACATGAGCGAGTAAACTCGCGCTAATGGGTTCCGTACCATGGACAGACCTAGGTGACATGGCATTAAAACATTTGTCACAAAAAATTAGCACATCTACATATTTACTTCCTACTTTTTAAACCAATTTTCATTCATGTTCACGCATATTCCATTTACTTTGGTCTCAAAAGAACGGTGAGGGAAAACTAGATATAGAAACAGTTCACTTGTAAGTAAAGTCAAAAACTTCTAACGCGTACCAAAGTAGGTACTATCTATAAAAATACAAAGCTTAATTAAATGTCTTATTTAATTCTTAAAAAAAAGGAATTTTACAAAGCGTATGAAGTATTGAAACTTTAGAATCAACTAAGTATAAAGAGTAAGCGCCTGTAGCTTGGCTAGCTAAGGTGATCTCAGGCGATCGATCATCGAAGCCGAGCAACGGTCCATACGGACGGTGTTTCGATGGATGACCATGCAAAAGACTATCGTTTTTCAAGTGGCATTTTCACCTGGGCGCTACCGTCCTTTAAATTTATAAATCTCTACTCGTTAAATTGTAAGTCCCTGGTGTAAGTCTTAGTACAAGCAGTCGTTAAGCCAAGTCAGAGGCTTTCAGGCGGCTTTAAACTCTTGACACCAGAGCTTGGCTACTTAGCTCATACGTAGAAGAAAAAGTACAAAAAATATTCAAAACTTAACTATTCAAACTTCTAGCCGTTTTCAAGCCTACTTAGGTACACGCTCTCTTAAACATTATATTCTCTAGAATATTCCAAGCACTCCAGACCATAATCACAGCTATTCCAACTCATAATGTCCATAAAGCAGCATAGCTGTACCTGAGAATTATTATACTCGTTCCGAAGAAGTCTAATCTTCTGAATTATTGCGTTCCTTCAACCCAAAGCGTGGTGGTGTGAATTTTTTAAAAGTTGCGTGCAGAATATTTATTGGGGCTCACCACTTTCGATCTAATATATACCAGATGAGAGATGAGAGATCAGTGTTGCATACAAACACAGCACAGAAAATGGCATGACTTTACTATACTATTGTATCTATTACAATATACATATTATATAATTAATACGTCACAAAAATATTTCAAGTCAAGTCAACCTTACCACTGTATCTTAAGATTGAGTTTCGACTAGTGCCGTAATATAAATAAGACTACACTCTTACTTGTGATCTTATTTTCCATTCCGTTTTTAGAGACATCACCTTATATCTAGTACATGTTTGATCGAAACTCGCCACGGTTGAAAGAGCCGGGGCAGTCTACGTCTATGTTTATGTAATACAGGCGGACAGACAGACTTATAGACAGACGGACGGACAGCGAACTCTTAGTGATAAGGTCCGGTCCTTTAGGTACGTAACTCTAAAAAAGCTAATTATGTTACCGACTCATCACATGTTTTATTAGTTTTTTTGTGTCTTTGATATAACCTATTGTTTTTAAAATTTATGTTTTGTCACAGATCAGATTTACAACCATTTGTCAAATGATTCAGCAAAATTGTTCGATAACCAAATAATTATAGGTGAAGATTAAATTATGGAGTCGAAGACCAATATTAATGTCGTTTAGACACATTTACAACAGCAAAATTGTTAAATATTTTATTTCTTGAAAAAAAAAATACTACTAATATGCTTTTAAATGTCTACAATTATAGTTCATACATTGTTCATAAATATTCACAGGTGTAAATTCTCGCCAAAAATTCCATCTTTCACCTTGAGAAGTGTTAGTAAAACATTAACTCCATAGATTAGTAAATCAGTAGACAGATTGGAGGAGTTTTTTGACTTAAATGACACTACGCACTAGAGCGATAGCAAAGTCATGTGACGATCAATCGAAGAAAACTACTATTAAAAATTCTGTAGATTTTTTTACCCACAATTTACACACGGCTGATTAACCCCATACTAAACCATTTCTAGTTTGTATTACGGTTGTTAATGCGTTAGCTGATATACTAAATATAAATACATGTCCATTTTTATATCGATACTTAAGTATTTAAATTTCACAAATCAAATGTAATTTAAATAAATATGGGTCCCGGAAACCTGAATTAAATTCATTTATTACTGTTTATAATTAATTATTGTATTAAGAAATTAAACAGGAAATATGACAATCTAAACACAGAATTGTTTTTGCCATGTATACTTACGAGTATATTAATTTTCCTTCCCATACTCCATTGGACAAGCGGCGGGGCGGCGACCAAGGTAGCAATCTTCTTCATTGGCGAAGTGGCCAAGCTCTGGTGTTGAGAGTTTCCAAGCCTACCATTTAACGTGTTATCCGACCCACGGTAGCCCTCAGATGAAAATGCCACTTAAACGACTGTCTTGTGCATGGTCACCCATCCAAAGACTACCCGTTGCTTAAATAGATAAAGTAACTCTTTATTGGACAGATTATAGGTACAAAAGTTACAACATTATTTACAACGTGCCACAAACGGCGGCTTTATCGCTAACAGCGATCTCTTCCAGGCAACCTTTGGATGGAAAGGAGTTGAAGACAAGAAAAAGAAGGGATGCACAATAAAGAATATCAATACTTATAATTATGCTTAGCCTCTACGATCAACAGTTGCTTAGCCTCGATGATCGCGTCAGATTACCTTAGCTAGCCGAGCTACAGGCGCTACGAGGTAGCAATAATATTGTGGAGGTGTAAGAGACGCGCTTGGAGCGTTTTGCCTCCACCTTTGTTTTTGGAACCACCAAACCAAGGCAAGAGTGAATAGGTTCCTTCTGAGGAAGTCCTAAAATTGCAATATTGCATACCATCAGGAGCATTGTGATCAAATACAAACACATAAACTGTAAAAAAAAAACTACGAGTACAAAGCAGAGATGTGCGTAAGTACGTTTTATTTTAGTGTAAGACAATGATGTTTTTTCCAGTATGAGTAGTCAAAAGGATTTAAAGTCTTAGTTTTCTCAAAGAAAACATCGCGAAAGACATTTCTAAGGTACACAGGGTGCGTCTCTGAATACTCAATGTACTAAAAACGTACGTACATACAGAATGCTAGAGAATTCTCCACACGAATTATGAGGCGCATTTAGCGTGTGAAAATTTGGCAAATATGTTTTAATTTTGTATTAAAATATATAATTTTATTTATAAGGCCGGGAGCCCATATTATTTTCCAAAATAAAAATTTCTTTGGAAGAAATTTAAAAATATATTTTAGCATGTTTACTATTCCTTTGCTTAAGTACATATAAGTACATATACATATGTAAATGAACAATCATAGGCTTTGCCTTTTGTACGGTATTGTTTTTTGATGAGATTTACTATGAAGTTAGGTTAGAATAAATATTTGGATTAACGCATGGGCTTCTTTTTATCCTGGTTTTACTTCTTTTGTCGTGGATTAGAGTAGGTTACACCGCTAGTTTGATATAAACCTAAAACCCACGTAAAAACCTAGTCTTAACTCAGTCTCCCCCGAGCCAGCCTATTGTTTCCCCAAAAATCTTTACATTACGAATGCCGGTCGCAAATTTTATCCCACGTACCTTTTGTCCAGGTTGGACCGGTGTTAAATAATAAAAAGGGAAAGAATAACATCTCTGGAGCTAATTTAGCAGCCGCTTAGAATAAATCTTGTGTTTCGTTTTGTTTACTGCGGGGGCTGACTCAAAATAGAAGCAGCGTTAGTATGGTACTGATTTCATTACTTGTAAAGCTAAATAAATAAATAAATATTAGGACTCATTTCACACACGGCTGGTTAACCCCATACTGAATCATTTCTAGTTCGTATTATGGTTGCTAACACAACTGATATACTACATATATATTTTATATAGATACATATTGAACACCCAGATCCACAGCCAACAAATTTAGTTCAGCACAAAGATGTTGGCCGTGCCGGGAATCGAACCTGGAATCTTTCTGTTTGGCAGTCCGGCATGGTAACCATTAGGTACGCTAACGAGGTCGTCAAAAGAAAATTAAACGGAGAACTAATTCTCCGTTTAATTTTTTGTTATAATGGTTATTTTTGTCCAGTTTCTGATAAAAGATATAATCGGTAATGAACAAAACTGTTTTCAGAAACCTTAAGTCAAAACGTGTCTATATTAATAGAAATAGTAAACAAGGTTACTCATTTGTGTAAAGCTATTCTAGTTCGCTGGGTTCTCAATACAAAATCCTAAGCTTCATAATGAGAAATTTATTTTTGTATGTAACATTATAGTATCTAGAATCGTTAAAGCTTAGAAGGTTAGTATTGTAATTATATTTCGAGAAAAATCAAAGCCGCGCGGGAGGCGCTTCTCTAAAATATATATGGTGTAGAAAACTCAGTACCGTAAAAACACCAAAACCTTAAAAAGCAGAAACGGGCAATAAAAAAATCCTGTAATTTTTTTCACGCCGTTTCTTATTTGCTTCACCATTTATTGTAACGTGTATTGTTTTGAAAACATTTTTTGGTAATATCGGACCGAGCTTTGATTGAAGGCCTTTGATTAAAATCTGTACAAAAATCGCAAAGTTATTTCCGGCCTACAATTCTCATGGAAACAATATTTTGATTGTTTCCGCGAACTTGCCATTGAGGAAATATTTTGGAGGCTTTTATGATAAAATGAATGTGTCAGCGTCACATGCAAGTAACTTACGTGCTCTAGAATTTAATATAATAATAATAATATTTTTTTTTATTTGCACAAAGTCTTAAAAATAGTTTACATCTAGTTACTTAGAATATTAAAAATTACATCTTAAACTAATTGTTTTTTACCTAAATGCTAACTCGGGGGGCACTGTACTCCACACTAGGATCGACCTGGGTCGTGGAGTTCAGGCTCTTCCTTACGTATAAAGAAATATCCATAACAGCCTATAGTTTTTTTTTATACCAATCAGATCAGTAGCCTCAATCATCATTTTTAAAGCGGGGTAAAAAAAGAAAAATGTCGCCCCAACTTCATGCCAATTGCAAACCTCACTAAGCAAACAAAAAGTAATTTTTAAGCATTTTTTTACTCGACTTTTATAACGAGAATTGGTAGAGACAACTTTTTCTGTTTTGTCTTTACTTTTTCCCATTAGGTGGGGTCGGCACAGCGGTAGAGACTTAAAATATTCACAGAATATTAAATTATGTATTTACTTTATCTAATAATTAATTCCAAAAATAAAATATAATAAATATTTAAGGAGAGCTCCCATACAATTTTTTTTAAGATTATGGTGCGCGATACCCAATAATTTTTCTATGCCACCCCATAAAGATGAACCATCCGGCATGAGCCCTGGCTTTATCCGGGACTGCAAACCAAGCTCCGGTAAAGCGTTATAGAAAATAAAACATAAACAATACTAACAAAATTTCGAGTTAATATTACCAGGAAACAACACAACAATATTCTTAAACTAGCTTTTTGAAACGCCTAAATCTTTATGCCCGCTCATCTGCAAGATTTTCTCTTTTATACAGATTTTCTCTTTCACAGAAAGGACACAAAAGACGAAAATCTAATTCTAGATCTCTTTCCAGTGAATCGCACTGAGGCAGTCATTTAACACATTCTCCTCGAGTTTTGTTGGTGGCGGAAAAAAGGCTTATATTTTTGAATTGTGGACGTATTTAGGAAATTACTACTGACTAAAAATCTTAAAGTTGTTTCTCGAGACACAAAAAAATTGCTTTAATTTATTTATTTATTTTATTAGTACCCATTTATTAATTTATTTTATTTTTACTAATTTTCCTTTTTATTCCCAATACATAAGAAAAAACAAGAACATACTGGCATAAGATAGAGAAGGCTACTATCAACTACAACGGTGCTTATATTCTACTAAATAAGCAAAATGTAAATAAAATTCAAATGAAAGGCATATACATAGATACCCATATAGAGACAGCTATACAAAAATATAATTATGAACCGCTTTTTCTTGCGGCCATAGTATCTTCTTAGTTCTATTTTCATCAAACATAGCTAAGAACACTCTCGACATAACATAAACAACTAACATTCCTTTCGAACAAAACAACTAAATCAAAATCGGATTATTATTTGGGACAAAAAAAAATAAAATAAAATAGGTTCATAATTTTGAGAGCTACAATGCCACATAAAAACACACACAAACACACATAGACATGACCAACTTAAATCACCCAGACCTTATTGCGTCCAGGTTTAAAAATAAATTCGCCTCAGTTCTAAACACCTGACTACGGCCCTCTGTTTCAACATTTGTTCCCTTCCACAAGATATATTTCAGATGTGTTAGGTTTATCTGTAAAGTTAGCAGGTTTGCGACACAGTGGCGGTGATTCAAGAATCTTTGTGACTTCAGATACAGTAGGCTCAACTTTATTCTGGAGCGACTTATTTTTACTGAGGTTATATTTTGCGAGTAATGAAGTTTACTCGTATTTAACGACTTGAAAAAAGACTCGTCTTCAACATCGCCTTAATACAACCTATTAAAGCGATGTTGAAACAGAGTTCAGCCAAGCCAATTAAAAAAAAATAAAATCAAATACTTTATTTTCAAGTACCAAAGACTCGTACATGTTACAGAAAATATACCTACAATGTCAAAACAACATAATTATAAAATGTCAAAAAATAAAATAAAAATGATAATTAAGAATTACAATGTTCAAAGTAATAATAATTAAATATTTAATTTTTTATTTTTTGAAATTAAGTTACTCGTATTTAAAGTCTTGAAAAAAGACTTCGACAACATAGCCTTAGTTCAGCCAAGTGATCTTTTAATTATATCAAAATATTTGTTTTCGTTGCATTTCAGTAATGTAGCGCCAGTAGCTCGGCTAGTTAAGGTGATCTGATGCGATCATCGAGGTTAAGCAACGGTCGATGCGGACAGTGATCATGGATGTGTTACCATGCACAAGACTACCTTTTACAAGTACTACTACCGTATGACACCTTAAATTGGTCCCGGCTGTTAATCTTAGTATAAATAGGTGGCTTGAAGAACTCTGGACACTACAGCTTTGCCACTTAGCTCATAATTATGAAGAAGTAGAAGATCGCATTTGTTCGGGACTTCGGGTCGCCATTCCGAGTTCTTTCTTCCAGTCTCCTCTTGGAACCAACATTTGAAAAACAGTTTTTCACATGTCCTCATTAAAAAATCTCACCACCCATATACATATATCAAAACATATTGCCACTAAGAATACCAGTGGGTAATCTGTTTTTATTGTGGCAACACCATAATGCCACCGTTTTTACCCGCGGGAGCCGTAATAACTATAAAAAATAATATTTATACAAGCAAACATCACGTTTGGAACGTAATGCACGAATTTTAAATATTTATTGTGACTTTTGAAATGTGAATCGAGCTTTCATTGAGGTTCAAACGTTTCGTGAAGGTCAGAGGTGTTTGTGAGTTGTGATAATATACAAAGATCTTCTTCTTTGTATGAGGTAAGTGGCCAAGCTCTGGTGTCGGGAGTTTTCAAGCCGGTCGAAGGCTTCTGACTTGTTTTAATGATTGCTTGTAAGCGTACTGCAGTAATTTAAGCTTTGACATGTTATAAATAGTAGTAATTAGTTCGGACATGACAATATTAATAATAAAACATCTTCTTGACATTTTATATAAATTACATTCAGTGACATAAAACAGATTTTTCATATTAATTTGAATTATTTTTAGTATGTAGTTTTATTATTATTCTTAATTATTGTGATTTAGTTATTTTATAAATAACTCCATAGACCTACAAATTAACCTTATAACGTGTCTTCCGACCCACGGTAACGCCCAGATTAAAATACCACTTCTTTAAAAAGACAGTCTTGTGCATGGTCATTCATCTAAAGACATTCCGCATCGACCGTTGCTAAACCTCAATGATCGCGTCAGATCACCTTAGCAGGTCTAGAGAGGCTAAGATGAAGGTGAATTTTTTGTCAGTAGTACGAGTGCACTTTTTTACAAACAAACGCATCCTTACCTTCCCACTTCTATATATCTTTACGGACATAACTTTTTTTTGCAGCAAATACCTATTTTTCACGGGGCTCTCATACAGCGATCGTGGTGATTAGTATTTATATTGTTACGGAAGCCTTCGAGCGCGAGACCGACACGCACTTGGCCAGTTATTTGAAGTCTGATAGGTTTGCGCTTGACCGCAAATATTAGGTGTTGAGTGATGCTGGAGCAAAGGACGGAGTACTTAGTATATTATGTACTTACCTTCGATCAAAAATGTACTACGAGTAGATATAAGGTGATGTCTCTAAAAACGGCAAGGAAAATAAGAGTGACAAGTAAGAGTGTGGTCTTATTTGAGTTTGGGCAATTTAAGCGTTATTAGTATAATAATGCAGTTGAATTTTCTAACGCTCACTGCGTACGGTCATATGATTGTATTGCTGTTATCGCGGTGCCAGATATCTTATATTTATTACGGTACTAGTCGAAATTCAACCTTAAAATACAGTGGTATGGTTGACTTTAATTAAAATATTTTTGTGACGTGTTTAATTATTTTGTATATTATAGTAAACTCGTGCCATTTTTTTGTGCTATTGTTTGTATGCAACACTAAATCTGGTATATATTTGAAGGTACTTACGCTAGAATTGTTAACTCAAAATTTTTTCTTTAAATGTTAAATCTATTTACGTCCATGTTTGCCCACCAAAAGAAATTCTTTGATCAAAATGTTAAAAACAGAATCATTTCAATCGAATCGGAGCTAAAGATGGACTACTAAGATTTCCTGCCCATTCATTGAGTTGCGAACTGAAAATAAAAGAGAAACGCGGACAAACAAACCGGTGAAAATATTAAAATTAATAATGTTTTCTTTTCCTGCTTTCTCGTAGTCTTTATTTAACTTTTTAGTACTTAACAAAATTAATATTTATTTATTTACATCTTAAGAGAAGGCGAATTATGGGATATACGGTAGACGTTTTCTCTTAGAGGTGAAACCCATTAAAATGCTTCTTCTATAAGGGTGTTTTATATTATTTATGTTTAGGTTCACCCTGATATGTGTTATCAGGGTGAAAAAATATAAATGAAAAGGAAAATAAGTAATTTTTCATTACATCACAGTATTTTTTAAATAACCAATTATAATAAAATTAGGTCAAGTGTAAGTCTTTTTTTCTTCTTTCTTACATATTTGTAATATATAGCAAAAAATGCGAATAAATCACGTTTATTTGTTGTTATAGCGGCACAGGAAATACACAACTTGTGAAAGTTTCAGCTTTCTGGCTATAACGGTTCCTTACAGCTTGTTGACACACAAACAGCGAAAGCTTAGTAATAGGGTCCCGTTTTTGCCTTTTAGATATCGAACCTCAAAAATGAAGACTCATGTAGACTCTTAATAGGTACATCATATGTCTCTAACGTCACAGATTCCCGTGAATTTCAAACAAAATGTACTGATTTTGTATACAATTCTCGACCAGTGACGCCTTAAACCACGTATCATATACCATATACGTATTTTTTTTACATTTTATCATAAACACTTCAAAGAACGAGATAGAAACAACCCCTTTACTAAGGAAGGATGGATATAGATAAATAAAAAACCATGTGGTTATCCGTCATAAAAACCATCGATATATTTACACTCTCCATGCTATATACATATTTACAATAACGCAGGTTTTCAATGGTGATATTATGTTTAAAAACAGTTACATAAACTCTATTTACATATTCAGATCAACCTAAATAAAACTTAAACAACATTCAGACTATACAATTTGAATAATGCCATACCGCTCAAAAATGCGTTTTAAAACCAAAGAATATATCATCATATATTATTTGTAACAATTTATTATATTAACATTTATATTGCATATCAAGAAATACATAATACCAATGCATAATTATGTATATTTTGGAACGAAATTCCTTATCGCGCGTTGTGAAAGGGGGCTAGACGGAAAAAATTCTTACGAAAAGTGGTCACGACACTTTTTTGAGTGTAAATTAAATTAAGTCATAATATATTAGAATCAATTACCTTTATAAATAGATATACTTGTAGTCAAAAGATCAAAAATAAACTATTACTAACATATATGGCTCGGAGTCCTATTTACCATTGTCCAATAGGCATTATTTTAAAAACGTCGTAGTAAGTTCTAAGTATATAGACACATTTGAATTTGAATTTGAATTACTCTTGAAATAGCATTAATACTGCATACCCATTCTACGAGTAGGTAGGGTTCATTTTTACTTTAAGTATTTGGATATCAGTAACTTAGACAACCCTAATGCAGTAAAACTTTCAACGCTAGAATTTATAACCTAAAAAAAAACTAGTTAAAGTTAACAGTCTAACGCATTCAGTGAGCGGTTGGCTCTATTCATTCGAATTATAAAAATGTTTAAACATCCATAGACAATACAAGAGATAAGTAGATTTGGACTAATTTTGTAATAATTGTAGTAGCATTACAAATAGCATTGGATTTTAGAAGCTGGGTCCCATTACGTGAAAATTTATAAGCATTGCGTGAAATAAAACACGCTATTAATAACGTAAACTTATAGTACGTAAATATGATTATAGCTAATTTCAAATGAAGACGTAACAAATAATAAACAAAATACTTTTAATCAGAATAATAATTATATAAATGTGTTTTTTTTTCACTCAATTAAGCGCCTCAAATTTTTTTTTAAATAAGTTAAATATTTTAAATAATAAACATAGCTTATATTTTTTTCAATACTCTACAAATAATATAAATGAATATGTTAAGTTTTGAAGGCATAACATAACCTACATATTTTGTTACAAATAATCTATTTTCACACGTGTCTGAAGAGTTTAGGATTAAACTCCAAAATAGTACATAAAAAACATAAAGTCTATATAACCTCCTCTTCTTTTGAAGTCGGTTAAAAAAAGTAAAGTTTCCCTTTTTCAAATTATGAAATTTTCATAACAAATCAACAATGTTCTATTCAAATATAACCTTTAATTGGTAGAAATTAAGGTAAACACTTCAATAATCCGTTCCATTATTTACACAACGTTCTAAACTTGAAATTTCTAAATATCAGTCTGCGTTGTAAAATTAGTCTCTACTTACATCGGAATATGGTTTAAATTGCTATGTTGGTTCTTCAGTGAGGATTGTTTGTTTACCGATTGAGGGGTTTGTTTTTAGTAAGGTTGATGACGTCATAGGCATTAGATCTTCGTCTATTGAGGTCAGTTGAGAGTACTGGGTTTTCGGGAACGGAGCGTGGGGCTTTCGTCTTCTCGTTTTTAGCTGTGAAAGGAAAAAATATGGTTATGGACTGTTCTTATTAAATACTATGCTACTACTAACTCCCACAAACACAGGGTATCCTACTGTGGGAGCACCAAGTGCTAAAACCGCATTCCATATTTTCTTGTATAATAATTTCTAGTTTGTATCTATTGTATTGTTATCTAGTTGTAATTATGTTAATTAGCATTAAGCACAATTGAATGAATTAATAAATATATTTATTATTTATTATTACTACTAATTTCTTGGACTTGGTTGACTGGAAAATAAACTTTTGTTTTGTTTTGTGTAATCCGTGCTCATATCCAAGAAGCAATAATAATCTTTATTTCTTTATTTTATTATATCTTCAGGCAGCATCTTACCTTCACAGCGACCCCCAGGGCGACAACTGCCAGCGCTGTAGCAACCACACTCCACACCACAAGGAAGTTCTGGTCCAATAGACCCGGGTCTTCTGGATGGTCTACTAGGAAGGACGCGGCCAGACGCGTGTGGACGTTTTCTGCGATACGACGCTTACCGGCTGACGAGCCGTTTAGACAGCCACCTGTATTAAAAAAAAACTAATTTAACTTTGGACGACTTTGTAGGCGTAGTAGTTACAATGTCGGACTGCCAAACAATGGGTCCTGGGTTCGATTTCCGGCACAACCAAAATCTTTGAAATGAATTAAATTTGTTGGATGTTGGTCTGGTTGTTAAATATGTTGTATCCAGATAAAGTATTTATGTGTATATGTAGTATGTCAGTTGTGTAAGCAACCATAATAAAAACTAGAAATGGTTTAGTATCGGGCTAACCAGGTGTGTGTGAAATGAAATTCGTACTAATATTAAATAAAAACATAGAGTTATTTCAAAAGGATAAATTACTCAGTATTGCCAAGTGTGGCTTGAAAAGCTCTCGACACCAGAGCTTGGCCACTTAGCTCAATCGAAAATGAAGAAGACTAAATAGATAAATTCAAAATTTCTAACTCTTTCTTATTGAGTGTTGTTATTATGGAAAGAAGCGAAAACATAAATAAATGTACATGTTAAAACAATTTTTTTTGTGGTATTAAAAGTTAAGTCTATTTATTTATCAATATTGTTTTTGATGCTTTCAAGCTCAAACAGTTATCTACATATTTGTTCTTGCTTTTATTTCATTTACATTTGAGTTACAGTGAATTTACCGATTACATTCGTCTTATTTTAAACTTTTTTTTATATGTACTTACGTAGAAAGTTCTTTGACTAGACTAGACTTTGACTAACAAGAAAACTATCATCATTTTTCGCATTTAAATAAGTAAATGCGAGTTTGAGGCGAAGGTAAAATGCCGATGGCCAAATTTCAGTCGCTTTTTTAACTATTATCTTCATTTCCAGTTCTAAAACGAGAAACTACTTGAGATGTTAAGACAAATGTGAAGCAAATCCCAAGGGCAAAATAAATACTCGATAGTCATCATCGAATCAAGACAATCACATCTTTAACACTAGCTGATATTCACACCTTTAACTAACCTAATTTTTGTAAATATAGCAAAACAAAGTTTACCGAGTCAGCTAGCGCCTTGTAAACATGTTTGAGCAACATCGAGCTACGGCGTAGACAGTTTACTAGTTACACCGTCTACGCGTCGTAGCTCTACTATATGCGTAGAAACTTTTTAGGGTTCCGTACCTAAAGGGTAAAAACGGCACCCTATTACTAAACCTCCGCTGTCTGTCTGCCTGTTGGTCAGCATATTGTTAAATAAATACGAGTAATTAAAGTCATCCTCATCAACAATCCTCCCATACAACAAACGTAATTTTAAAGCATTATTTTATCTCGATCTTTATAACAACATCTGGTAGACCCTCTATATATACACAAAATTTTGAATTGTAATAACTTTAAAATTAAATATTAAAGGGGCAGCTCCCATCATGCAAAAATGGTACGGAACCCTTCATACCCAAGCCCAACTCTCACTTGGCCAATTATTTTTCTATCCTTCACACAGCTACGTTTTATTTCCTTTCATAAAATGTCTACTCCGATCGCTCACAAACGTCAAATCGAATGAAACTGGGACATCTGGGTGGTGAATACGAGTTAAGCTTAGTCTACAAATCTGAGCTTGAAAAGCTGAAAGCTTACCCATATTTTTATCACAATGGCAGCAGTCCGAAGCATTACCCGAGTAGAAAACGCTTTCAGTACAGCACGGGAGACATTTGTTGTTTATCCTGAAAGAGGTTTCCAATGGTTGGTCATTTGGCTCAAGCTTGCCACTAATTGGAGCGGCAGTGAAATAAAACTTTAGTGTTTGAAGTTTCAGAAAGAGGCGTTTTGTCTGTTCTTTGTTACTTGGAGAAGATGGGTAAATAACATTATTTCGAGACTTCTCTACAAAGATCTTTATATCTCACATATCAATTTGTTCAATAATTAAAAAGTTTAAAATTTTACACAAAGCGTTGTTGGCAAAGACTTAATTAAAGGAAAATAACGTAAGAAAACTTACCTATCTAATCGGAGCGGATGCGCACAAGTGACACAGCTACTAGGTCCAGGGCCGGAGCAAGACCTGCATGAGTCGTGGCACGGACTGCACGTCCTCTTTCTAGGCTCATAGTACTGGGAACTAAGGCACTCCACACACAGCCCCCCTTCCAGGGCGAAGTGAGGGGGGCAAGTCTTGCACCGCTGCGGCCCTGCCCCATGACAATCCTGGCAGTAATGGTGGCAACGCCTGCAGCTTTCTTTCCATGGGAAAAAGTTCTGTGGACACTCCGGTCTGCACTCCCCGGCTGCCAACCTCCAGTCGGGAGGGCAAGAGGCGCACTGATCTCTTCTAGGCCCCGTGCAGGTCTCACAAGACAGGTAGCATTTAGAACACGTCCCTTCATCAGGGTAGTAGCCGGGCGCGCACGTCGCTCGACACGTCCCGGACTGAAGCCTCAACGCGCCGGAACAGGCCGTGCAGTTTAACCTCGAAACGCAGCTGGTACATGTATGCGGACAGAGCGAACACTTCCCCGCCGTCTGATAGAACCCCTGGCCACATTCCGCCACGCACCTAAAGCAAACAACATGGTTAGTTGAAGGGACGGCGCGCTAACGTGCGTGTAACTCGGGTTAGTTACCTCGATCCCTGCAATAACAGCGGGCTAGAACAAGACAAACAGTCCCATTCGTTCGGTCCGCTACATTTCTCGCACGTCGAATGGCAGTTTTTACACCGACCGCCTTCGTGATACTCGCCTGCGAAAGGAATAAAGGTCGCGTCAGCATTTACATGTTTTCACGTAACAAAGGCGGTAGAGTGTAAATGTAATTGTTATTTCTCACTTGTATCGCATTTATCGTTGCCGTCGGGCACACACGCGCCGCCCTTTGTGATCGTCCAACCTTTATCGCACACTGAGCACACGCCGTAAGCACACGCCTTACAGCCGATCGGGCACCTACAACATTAAGCGCACGCGTGAGATGTCACCGCACATCCAACAATTAAGAAACGAATACATTCGTAACCCGAAACCGACATCAACATTACATTAGCATTCAAAGGCGTCTGTTTCGCCAAAATGTATTATCATAACAATAACACTTACGCTAAACATTCCCTTCTTTGTGTGTCGGCGTAATATCCTGTAGGGCATTTAGGCAGGCAGCGGTTTTTGAATGCGAAATCGCCTATTTTACACGAGACACACTCAGTGGCGCCGGGGCCGCGGCACGATTCGCATGTTTTGTGACACTGCACGCAGCCAAAGTCATCTTTTTGATACGTTCCCGGCGGGCAGACGGCCAAACAGGAGCCGTTGTAAAGTACGTAGCTATGAGCGCAGGAAGAGCACATATCCGCTTTCTCGGAGCATGTGTCGCAGTGTTCCGCACACGGGAAGCAAGCGTTGGCGTCCGGATCCTCGTAGTAGCCGTCGGGACATTGCTGGAGGCACACGGCCAGGTCGATGACTAATAGATGAGCGGGCGCGCACGTGAGACACGAGTCCTGCCCCGCGCCCGCACACGTCTCGCAAGATTCATGGCACGGCCAACACACCCCGCCTTGATTCACGAAACTCCTCGGGGGGCACCGAGAGACGCACGAATTATCCAAACGGTAATGTTTGCAAGCCACGCACTGCGTCGGCCCTTTCCCGTAACACCCCTGCGAATCACATTCGGGGTCGCACATTCTCTGTACTTGCTTGTCGTTCGCGTCCGCCAAAACGTTTTTCCGCTGCGCCGAAGGAATGTTTTTCGGGTAATTGCGCCTGTCTGAAACGCCGAGCTCGATCTCGTTGAGGAATTGCGAGTATTCCGAGGCGTCGTAAACGTCGTTGATATGATAAGATTTTTCCTGCTGATAGACATTATTCGAATTGAAATACCCTTTGTTTCGCAGCCGTATCGGATTGACGGCCGTACCGTAGAATATTAGCTGCCATTTTTTCAATATTCCGGGTTGAGTGACGTGCTTGTTCCCGGTATTTAATATCTGAAGGGTCCAGCGTCCCTCGGCGCTCTCGCCCCAAAAATGTACGCTCAGAAACGGCCAATCGTCGAAATTGGAGCTGGTAGCGTCGTGGCTTCTCTCGAACAATAGGGTGGAAGTGGTCCCCATCGGCGACGTTAGCAGTATCCGTAAATTTCCGCGCGGGAAAAAGCTTAGTGAAATTTTGCATTGAACGTGTTCCAAAAATCTGACCTCGTTCGACGTGCCGCTGCACCCATTCACGTCCATATGCACGGATATCGTGTAGCCGAAAGATGTTTCAATCGTCTTGTCCTCGTTTATTTCCTGCGACTTGCAGATATGTTGCGGCGGCACTCCGCTCCATTGTTCGGCGAGGGTCACCATCTGAGCGGCGTCCATTAGTCCGTATCCGAATTTATGGCTTACTTTTCTTTTGACGCCGTTTACTATCCAGCCTTTTTCCTTTTCTAAAGGCTGAGACCTCGAAGTCATAACTATGAGGTGTTGTACGTCCCTCCACGTAAGTAAAGGGTTAGCTTCTAACGCTAGCGCGCAAATTCCGGCGGCAAGCGGTGCCGAGGCGGACGTCCCTGTATGTTCTAATGTACACATGTGATCCGGCCTCAATTGTATATCCATATCTACTGTGGCGACACTTTTATCCTTCCCCGGGGTCCCCGAACTATACGTAGACGCGAGCGTAGATGAGCACTCCTCTAAATACCACGGCTTCAACCCTCCCTGAGTGGCACTCGATATTGATATCGTAAATATACTGTTAGCGTAACCGTCGCAATTGCAGGAATCCGTGTGTTTCCCCCCATTTCCGGACGCCCATATAAAAATGGAGCCTTTCCCGCCCCTTCCGTTCGTCACCCCGTTTATGAATGCCCTGGAAAAAAGATTTTAATGAGCTGCGTGTGTTGAGTTATCTCAAATAGAATTTTATACATTTCTAAGCGCGCGCAATTAGAGGTACCTTCTAGCTAGAGGGCCGGGGCCGTCGACGGTTTTCCCGTCGTCTTCCGGCCCCCAGGAGGCGCTGTAGATGTCTATGTGGTGCGTGTTGAAGGAGAGAGCTTGGGCCTCGACTGCGTCGTTAACGAGTCCGTCTAGCATGCGTATCCCGCCGATGCTGGCGTTGTACGCTATCCCGACCCCGCAGTAGCGGTTGTAAGCGACTGCAGCGACCTCCCCGGCGCACCGCGTGCCGTGCTTGTTATCACCGTTGTCTTGCGGCGTGGGGTCCGTGTCGTTCCCATTAATATCAGTCGACGCCGCCGGGTCCTACAATCCGTTCAATACATTACTCTCGACAAAAGGGGTGAGCGGACTTTTGTGTGGAAAGCTTTATGTGCAATTTTACTCAGGTTTTTACTAAAGTACTAAAAGTAAATTGCGTGTGCTGTTTGCTGATGTAGGCTCAAGGTTGGCTTGTTTCGAGTCTGATAGAGTCATAAAACCCTACTCGTTTAGATAGGTAGGTTAATATTATTAGTGGAATTAGGTATATTTACATAATTTGGCAGTAAGTCGGGGTGGTTGGGCTGAATGCCGTCGTCCAAAATAGTAATAACGACGCCTTTGCCGGTGTAGCCTTTCCTCCACGCGTACCCTACATTCATGTCTAAGCCATCTGCCGCGCCACCGTTCTGAAAGAGATATCCTTTATTACAATACGAAACAGATGTTATTTAACCTTAATTATGCAGTATTACAAACACATTACGTGATCCGCTCTCGTAGAGGAATATAAATAATTCAAGTAATCTTTGGTTTACAAAGGATTTTCGTAAAGTAATTCCTGTATCAATAGGTCACCCTGCTATAAAGCTTAACCTTTTTCTTTGTTTCTTATAAGCTGCTCGTAACAAGTTAAACTTTCAAGATGCTACAAAAGCGCAGGCATGGCGTAGCTGATGTACTCATAGTTCAAGCCAGGAACTTCAATTTAACGTATCATTCGACCAATGGTAGGTAAACACTCACATGTAAAATTGCACCGAATACGCTTATACATAATGTTATCGAATTGACTTCAGTGGTTTGAAGTTCAGTGTTGCATACAAACACAGCACAAAAAAATTGCCAGGAGTTTAGTATATTAGTTTATGTTTTACAATATACACAGAATCTAAAGGTTGAGTTTCGACTCAGAGAGATCAGAGTCACTATTCAAATTCAAATCAATTTATTGCGAATATTAGTGGTATAGGTACAGACAGGTATTAGGTCAAAGAAAAAAAGTGCACCATATTCTGTCTACCGGCGTGCAATAATAGTATATGATAAAACTTAAAGCTAATTAAATATATTTGTACATTATTAATTATTTAGATTAGTATATCATTTATTTATAGTCTAGTATTAATTCGAATCGATCACGCTATGAAAATCGAACAAAAATCCATGGCTTTATAGTCTGTTCTTGGGTTTAAACGATAGGCCAACGAGCCAGTCTAAATTCCAAATTCCAAATACTGATATCAACAATCTTTTTTATAATAGAACTTTGAATTTCCAAAAAACAATAGATGTGTCGCTAAGTTTGTTTATGCGTGGCAAAATATACATATGGAGCATTTTTTTTTTGCTGTTGGCATCCAATTTGACATTTAAGTTACTGTTTATTTTTTTATATATTTTTCATCAATAACCCTGTATTACTTCTCGTTTTTAATCAGTCAACCCGCACTTGGCCAACGTGGTGTATTATGGCCTTTATCTCGCTCCTCGTGTTGGAAGGTCCTGAGTCCCAGCAGTGGGAACGTATAGAGTAGACTGTTTATGCTTATGCTATTACTTCTCGAAAGTTTTTATAAAAATATGACTAGTAAACTTGAGCACTGATTTCCACTGTTGTTTTTTTTCAACCGTACATCGATCAAGTATGACCTTTGAAAGTTCTAGATCTTTTTTAATTTAGAAAAAAACCTAAAATGTTAATTTTATAGACAGGTGCGTTTGAAAGCTATTTTAATTGAGTTTTAAGTGAGATTCATTTCACAAAAAAGTTGAATGCCACACTGAAATGTTTTAGCCTAACTAGATTCTACTCGACGCGTTTAAAATAAATATACTTAACATATAACTAAGTAAATTGACTTAATGTTTCACTGCAAGTAAATACAACTTGAGTCAATAAAAAAATTTCTTCTTCTTCGTATGAGCTTAGTGGCTGAGCTCTGGTGTCAAGAATTTTCAAACCTCACATAGGCCTCTGTTTTGGTTTACAAACTGCTTGTACTAAGACTAAAAGTCGGAACCTACAATTAAACGAGTTATTCGACCCATGGTAGAACCCAGATGAAGATGTCATTTACACCTCTGGTTCACACACACACTCGATTATACCACTAGGTTACTATACTATCTTAGGCATTTGACCAACAGGACATTTAACCAAATGAGTTAGCGACAATCTTGCCTAAGGTGGAGCATGCCTAGTCTGGAATAACTAGCTCTCAAGGAGGCTGCCGGAACACTGTGTTAGGTGCTTGGCGACAGATTTAACTACTTGAGGGTGTTTGTTTGGTTGCTAGACAGGTGAGCATAAAAATATACTATAGCACCATGTGATATTAATGTAACATTATGATTTAAAAAAATCTATTATCTTTACCAATATTTTGAAAAAGTTTGATTGTTTGTTTGACGCGAATAGGCTCCAAAATTCTGGACTGATATAAAAAAAAATACCGATAGGAAGCTACATTATCCCCGAGTTACATAGGCTTTAATTTGTTTCTTTTGATGTTAAACATCTATAGCCACACGTACATCCGATTTCTGGCGTGGCAACGACGCATGTCGCATGCCTATGTCTATGGTGTGACAACGCGTCGCCATGCGCAATCGACTGTGACGTCTTAAGTAGTCACGATTTGGAATAAATACGTAAATTTTTGTTTTTCATGAAAATAAATGTTTATTCAATAAATTGTCATCGTTATCTGAAAAAATATAGTAGTATTTTATGTTATCATTATGACATTATGACATTAATGAGTTCCTATCACAATATGTTCTTTTCTGCATAAAAATTATACTATTACTTTTACAAAATAATGTCGATATTTCACATCTGCCAGGCGTCCGTGACGGCTCACATTTTTTTTTATAACTTGGATTATTTTATAGCTCGTGTGAAGCAGGGGTTGCCTGCAAGTAAAATATAATATTAGTGGTAAGACATTTCGTACCAAATACCACTGTTCCTTGAACAGTGGGTCGGGGAAGGCTGGCATGGCAATCTGACGCATCGCGAGTCTCGCGTGCCCGGAGAAATCTCGCTTGGTCCGCCTCAGTTCTCGCTGCTGCATCGCCCATCTCACCTGGATAAAACAAACAAGTGCAGTGATTCTAGTGTACTTACGATTAAACTAATTGAAAGTAGACCTGTCTCTTTTCATCATTAGAGACTAGAGAGAGACGGCACAATCTCCAAAGGCAAAAAAGTTGCTTTGTCTTTGTGAAGATGGCGGATAATATATGTTTGATATACATTTACATTTTACACACACACATGTACATAGATAAACATAGGCTATAATAAATGTTAAACCAAAGACTATCCCCTAACCAATCCAGAATATTGGTCAGGGCTTTACAGCATTTTTAATTGAAAAACCTTTCTTACTTTTAATTAAAAATGTTGTAAAGCCCTGATTGATATCCTTGATTGGTTAGGGGATAGTCTTGGATTTAAAATTTATTATACCCTATGTTTATGTACATGTCATTGTGTTTGTAAAATGTAAATATATATCAAACATATATTATCCGCCATCTTGTGGCAACGGCTTTTGGACCATCTTGGATCGATTTTCTCCAAGAAAAGCTTAGAAAACTCCAGATTTAGATAGACTTTCATAAAAATAAAAATAAAACACACACAAAGGCGTCAAGAAAAAATTAAATATATTGTCTGTATGCACATGTACGAGTAATTTACAGGCTTTAGATATCCTTTTTTATGAAATCGTTTTAGGAAATGTTGCAATCGAGTATCTTTGAAAAGAATTAACACACAAAATATGCAAATAATTCTGCATTTATAGATTAGGTTGAACTCAGAAATATTAGCTAACAAAAGCTAGACCCAAACATAACTTGAGTAACTAACTTAAACTTATCATTAACCATAGATACAATCTGTTAAAGATTTCTATAGAATTCTATAGATCATTGAACCTGATAATTGGTGTACAAATAAAGCAGTGACAAACAAACTTACTTAACATCGCTATATCACAAAACCAGCTAGAAAACTGTTGGCAAAGCGTTATAAACACTATTCCAGATTTCACAACCGAAACATAAGCGTAGGACTTATCGTTCAGTCAGAATAACCTCTTGGCTGGAGTATTGGACTGTTTTCATCCAAACAGCCAAATTGGAAACTTTCCTATTCTGTTACGAATGGAGAATGTGTGCATTGTATTTTGAAATGTTTTGTGCGTGACATCATAGCGGATGGTTGTGTAATGTTCTAGTATTTTATACAGGTCACTGAACCTGAATAAATAGATAGATAGAAAATTATTTCTTGGACACAATATTTAAATTATTTTTTTTTTATTTTTAGCACTTGTTTTTAAGTTGTAAATCTATAATATAAAAATAAGTCGGGTTTTCCTTCCTGACGCTATAACTCCAGAACGCACGAACCGATTTCCACGGTTTGCATTCGTTGGAAAGGTCTCGGGCTCCGTGAGGTTTGTAACAAACAAAGTTTTGGGAAAACTTCTACTTTAAAGCGAAATGGAGTTCGCCGGGTTTGCTAGTTTGTATATTAATAATAATTAAATATAATAAATAAATATCACACATCTCACACGCGACTGGTTAGCTCCATTAAATAAGGGTACTACAACTTAAAAAAAATACTGTAAATTAGTGTGCTACAATAAGCGGCCTGATCTCTTTAAGCGATCCTCCAGGCATATATCATTTATCAATCGGTACTTTTTTATACTATTGAAAAGGACATCGTCGTTAAAAATTGTTTTATATTTTTTTAACCAGTTTTATCTCTAATTTATAAGTCTGAGTAGTACCAAAATAAGTATAAATATTCTTAAAGTGGTCTTTAAGCTATGTTCACGATATTATTTACCCGTTTATGATTTATGCCGAAAAAACTGTAAATTCAAAATTTTGCCCTTATCATCCATCGCCTTTATTTATAATGAGTTCTTCTAAAAATGTAAGTTTAAATGATGTTTCATATTATATTACTCAGCAATTAAACTTGCTAACCCGCCAACGGATTTAGCTGAAACTTTCAGCAATATTTCAATGGCTCTTCAAAAACTTCCAATTTTCTACAACTCAATTTATCTTCAAAGCAACTTGATGGTTCTAGTATGGTTTTATTTTTTTCACTCACATACATTTCATACAATGTATGAGATAAAACGTAATGATGGACGTGCATGTTTATTTTTTAAATGAATAAAGCTAATATAACAAGTATTTGACCAAACTATCTGTATGATAACGCTGCCTGCTTTCACTTTTGTACCATACATATTACTGGTACACTCATTTCTAATTTTCACTGTTGTATTGATTACATTATTTGGTATTCAAAGACTTCGTAAAGTCTGTTTCTCTGGACGATAAATGATGCTTTTAACAAAATTAAATTAAATATTTATAATAAAACAATTATAATCTAAGCTTCAAATTGGCGTCAAAACTGAGTCAGTTTTCTTAATAATCTTTTGTACGAGATCATCCAAAAGTGCGTGTACTACATGTCAGCTTTAAAATTGAGCTATTTTAATCACCAAGTTAACTGTGGGAGATTAACTAACCGATCCTTTGAAGACGTAACATTATTGAGGAGGAATCAATTATTCGGAATCCGCTTAAGTCCATAACTTTGAGGATTATTCTAATGGATAATTTAATAACCAACGAAAATTGGAAACGAATTGGTGCTTATTTTGGGGGGTTGACTGATATTTTAGGATGATGCATTTTACATTATTAGGTTAATCCAACTAGAAAAAATAACAAGTAATTAAGTGTTCTCCATATTGTTTTTTATTACCAGCGAACTAGAATAAATAGAATAGTAACTTGGCCGATAAAATGGTTCCGCCGTCCACGCGTAAAATACCGCAGTGGGCGGGGCAAAAGAGCTACCCGGGCGCCCGCGTGGCGTCGACCAATCGCGTGCGAGCTTTGTGTGTGTGTTTCGTTGGGATAGCAGTATAATTGTGAGCGTAGATGGATACAATTTCTATGCGGCAATTGTATGGAGATACTCTTCCGTTTATTCAAGTTCGCTGATTTATTACCGATAGTTAAATTATTTTTTCTAGAAAATCACAATCGATCTTTTTTAACACATTTCACACTCGGCTGGTTAGCCCCATGCTAAACTATTTTTCAAATAAGTATTATGGTTGCTACCACAACTGATTTACTTCATATACATACATACATAATTACTTTATATTGATACATATTGATCACCCTGCATACAATCACAAAGATTATAGCCGTGCCAGGAATCGAACCCGGGATCCTCTGGTTGGCAGTCCGGCGTGGTAACCATTATGCCGCGGTCGCCAGTGTTTTTAGAATTCAGATTAAATATTTTTTTGTGCTGAAGTTCAAAGTCTGTTTGGTTTTAAACTAAAGATAAACAATACAAAATTGCTGCAACTTCATTAGTGAGAAATGAATTTAACAACCCTTCCTAAGGTTTCAAACAGCAATTACAAGTTTTCAATTGTTGAACAAGTTCCCCCATCGATATCTTACGCGTTGTTGCTGCCAACTTCAAATAATGAAAAAACGCTATCTCCTGCTCTTTTTAGGAACATGAGATTAATTAACTTTTTTAATTAAAAATTTTGGCTACTTTACAGACTGTTCTTAGATTATGAGGCACGCCTTAGGAAGTTTCCAAAATATCTTGCGTTGGTCTCGGCAAAATATAAGGATAGCTTTAAAAAATATGGTAATATCTGTTCTCTGGTTAGTTAGTAAATCAGCTGGAACAAGATTTTTATTAAAGTGTGTTCTTCTTCTTCTTCGTATGAGCTAAGTAGCTAAGCTTTGAGTCGAGTTTTTCAAGCTGCCCGAAGGCCTCTGACTTGGCTAAACAACTGGTTGTACTAAGACTAACAGCCAAGACCTACAATTTAACGTGTTATCTGACCCACGATAGCGCTCAGATGAAAATGCGACTTAAAGCGATATCTTGTGCATGGTCACCCATCCAAACACAGTCCGTTGCTAAGCTTCAATGATCGCGACCTTAGCTAGCCGAGCTACAGGCGCAAAAGTATATTTATAATTGTAAATTTATTTCTTTAATATGATTTACTAAACTAGCGTAATAATTAAGGCTGAATTTTACTCTGAACCATGTCTCAATACAAATGTCAAATAAATTTAAATGTCAAACTTAAATTTAATTAATACTTAACCACAAATTACCCGCCCCCTCTTATTGATCCCGGTTCAAATGTGCCCATCGGACTAGCCACGTTTTTGTAAATTAAGAGTTTTATTATTTATTAAAAGTTTTATGACTACACGAGCGGGTTGTATCATTATCTCGTAGCACATAACGTAACGGATAAAATACACTTTACAGTGCAAGCCTGTTGCGAGTGCAAGGCGCGCCACAGACGCCGAAAAGGCCGAAATAATTTAAAACGGAAAAAAAAAATAAGAATGATATAAAAATTCTAAGAATGACAAAGTAATAAGAATGCGTAATAGTTTATATATACATTTGTGGTTGTACAATAAAAATATATTCTATTCTAAGAGAGAGTTGTTTTATTAATCGACGACGGTTCCTTATAACACATAGGAGTACTAAGAATTTACCTTACAATCCAAGTGGGAAAGAAAAAAGAAAAGAAAATAACAAGAAAACATAGCTAAAAGAATGGCAAAAATTCGACGTATGTAATAAATACATTACTTTTTTATTAAATACAAAATGTATATAATATTTATATTGTTTATTACTCCTTATTGTTTCTCACTTCAACAGGCTAACCGATTTGGACGAACATTCTTATGGCGGTAGTCTTAAAATGTACTTTGAATTAACAAATTTAACTTAAACTTATTTACGACACAATAACGCTAGTAGTTAGTGGAAGTAGAGGACGACCTAAGAAGATGTGGATGAATTGTGTGAAAGAGGAAATGAAAGAGAAAGGAGTAAATTTAAATATGACGGCTGACAGTAGAGTGTGGAAGCAAAAAATGGGCTCTGCCGATCCCATATAGTGAGAGAAGGCGCAAAGACCGCCTTTAGAATAAATGTACGGGTACTGTAATAGTAATTTATAGATTCAAACCATCACTTTGTCAACCAATATTTGACTTGTACGACAAGAATAACTAGTTATTTTCTACTTGATTGATGAATGCTTATCAGCGTTTGCCTTTCTAGACTTATCGTTTTCGTAGCTTTTGGTTTCGATCAATTTTTCATTACTTCGAAACCTTCAGAACTTTTCTAGTATATTTTAGGAATACGGGAGTTTATCGAGAAATGGGTACAATGAGAGATTTCTAATTTAGTAGTTCCAATTAGTCCGTCTAAATTGGAAATGTTTATTCAATAATATTTATTAGAGCGAAACATTTACAAAAATATGACACGAAATTCAAACGCCTTGTATTTTTATTACTTATGGTCTATAGCGCAAATTAAAACAAACTGTTTCATAACTATTGCCAATATTTAGAGATAAACACTTTTTTTACAAAAAAATAGTTTAATAACAGATCATAGAATACTTTGTGTAACTTTTATAAGATTCCTTAAATACTCGCAGATAAAATTATTTTATTTATTAAAATATATGAAAGATATTAAATTTAGAGACGCATTTGGTCGAGTCAACTCTTGACCAAAATTTTATATATGCTTTTAGTTTAGTAATAAATATCTTCTTGATTCAATTCTAGTACTTTTTTTTTTTTTTTTTTTTTTACACTAAATAGGTCAGCACTTG
This sequence comes from Mellilla xanthometata, assembly GCA_035578125.1. Lineage (NCBI taxonomy): Eukaryota > Metazoa > Arthropoda > Insecta > Lepidoptera > Geometridae > Mellilla > Mellilla xanthometata. The sequence continues at coordinate 3,351,410 of JAPUBQ010000015.1, read as the reverse complement.
ACCACAATTCACCTGATGGTAAGTGACATTGAGGTCTACGGTGAAACGCGCTTACCTAGAAGGAACCGGTTCACTCTCGCCTTGAAAATCGCTAGATTATAGTCATTGGGGAACAGGGAATTCGGCAAGGAGTTCCAAAGTTTGGCGGTTCGGACAACAAAGGTGGAGGCATAACGCTTAGTGCGTGCCTTAGGCACCTCAACTGTAAACCGATGCCGCCTTGGCGTTTCCCTGCTCGTCCGATAGTGAAAGGGGGCGGGGGGAATTACTTCATGTAATTCATTCGCACACTCGCCGAAATGCAACCGATAGAATACCGACAAACTGGCAACAATACGGCGGTGCTCCAGGCTCTGCAACTTTGCCTTGCAAAGATTTTCGTTGCCTATAAGCCTCTTAGCACGTCGTTCAATTGTCTCCAACGCCTGAAGCTGGTACTTTGCCGATCCGTCCCAAAGGTGCGAACAGTACTCCATGCACGAACGAACTTGTGCCTGATATAATATAAGCAGCTGTTCCGGCGTGAAGTACTTTCGCACCTTCGAGAGGATACCCAGCTTTTTGGCTGCTACTTGAGCCATATTCTCAATGTAGGAACCAAAATTCAGGGTCGACGACAAAGTTATGCCAAGAAGCTCTAGGCGGTCGGTAATCGGCACGGTTGCACCTCGGAAAGAAGGGGCCAGGTCGAAAGGCCTCTTCTTAGCGGTGAAAAGACACGCTTGGGTTTTGGCTGCATTGAACTTGACTAAATTGGCATCGCCCCATTCAGAGACTGCCTGAAGAGCCAAGTTCAAGCGCCCAACCATGGCTTCCCTATGACACTGGATTTCGGCCGCACTAGCTCGTGCAGAAGACATGTAGCTCTCTACAACAGTGCTGTCATCTGCATACCCAAAGGTACCGGGTTTTAACAGATCGTTAATGTGCAGCAAAAATAATGTCGCAGAGAGCACGGACCCTTGGGGGACACCGGCATTGATCGCCATTAGATCTGACGAGTAGCCATCAATGACTACCCGTATAGATCTGTCCCTCAAAAAGTCCGATATCCAACCACAAAAACCAGCGGGCAGGCCGTATGTGGAAAGCTTGCTAATAAGGCCATCGTGCCAGACCCTGTCGAAGGCTTTGGAAATATCCAAAGAAACCACTAGTGCTTCTCCGTACTTCTCAATAGCCTCACTCCAGATGTGTGTGGCATACGCTAAAAGATCCCCAGTAGACCGATTCCGGCGAAAGCCATATTGTCGGTCGCTGAGGAGGTCATTTGCTTCAAGGTATGCCAGGAGCCTGCGGTTCAAGACACGTTCCATGCTCTTGCAGAGTATGGACGTGACTGAAATGGGCCGGTAGTTAGCAGGGTCGGCGCGACTACCTTTTTTGGGCACGGGCTGCACGTTAGCAAGCTTCCAAGAACTCGGCACTTTTCCAGTCTCAAGTGAAAGCCGAAAAAGACGTGTCAACACAGGAGTCAATTCAGGCGCACAGGTCCTCAGAACTATAGCTGGAATACCATCGGGACCACTGGCCTTATTCACGTCGAGATCGCGTAGCGCTTTCCGTACCTCAGTCTGGCGTATGCTAATGTCAGACATCACTGACGCACAGACAAGAGAAGACGGAGGTGACGCGCTACCAGCATCAAGACGAGAATTTTCGGCAAATAGAGAAGCAAATAAATTGGCTTTCTCTACTGCTGCGTGAGCCAACGAACCGTCCGGCTTCAGCAGTGGAGGCAGTGAGGGGCGGCAGAAGTTCCCTTCGATCGACTTGGCCAGGGACCAAAATGCTTTACTACCCGCGGGGTACGAAGCTAATTTGTTACCCACACGGCTAATGTGATCGAAGCGTGCCTTCTGTAAAACCTTTTTGCAAGACTTGGCAGACTTGTTAAATTCTTTCTTCTTCTGGCTAATATTCCCAGCCTTGCGGTGTCGGGCATCAACCCAGGCAAGGTATGCCTGTTGTTTCAGTGCTTCTGCACGTCCACATTGAGGTCCAAACCATGGGCGAGCCTTGTCGGACAGAGGTACATCTGAGTAAGGTATGAAGTATTCCATACCCAGTCGCAGTACATCCGTCACGGCATCCGCGCAGACTGATGAATCACCAGAAGAGAAACAAACAGACTGCCAAGGATAAGATGCAAAGAAAGACCGCATCTCATCCCAATCTGCTGACTTGTATCGCCACATCCGGCGACTGCCCTTAGGGCTCAGGTCAGATGGGGAATAAACGGATACAGACTTCACCAGACAATGATCGGAATTACCTAAAGGTGACGAAATCGCCACAGAGTACCGGTCTGGATCAGTTGTCAGCAGAAGGTCCAAGCAATAAGGTGTATGTGACTCAACGTCAGGTACCCGAGTAGCACCTTGGACCAGCTGAGTGAGATCTAACGTTAAAGCAAGCTTTCGCGTCTCTCTCCCAGCATGGTCTGTGTCCCGGTATGGGAATAGCCACTCCTGATGGTGTGCATTAAAATCCCCCAGTAACACTAATTGGGCAGTCGGGTACTTTTGCTGAGCCGTGTCCGCTGCCTCACTGAGATAGTCAGTGAGCCTGGTTGTCTCCTGGTCACCGCTGTGCGATCGATAGACACAGGCATAGAGAATTTTCTCTATGCCAGTGTCCACGAGCGCCCACAAGACAGAAAAACTGCGATTTTCAAGGTTACGGAGACGCTGGCAGCAAATGTCATCCCGGACGTACAGGCAAACCCCTGCCCGAGCCTTGAAATTATGCTCCAGGGTGTAACCGGGATATTGCAAGTACGCCGTATCAGATGGACATTTGATCTGCGTCTCCGTTAGGAATAAGAGAGCAGGTTTGTCGGTCTCCAGGTGATGATGGACCGCAATGAGATTTGAGTGCAAACCTCGAATGTTTGAGAGGTGCACTTTAAGCGAAAGGGAGTGCATCCGCTGTTGTACCCTGTTCTTATTCTTTTTCATGATTTTCATTTTGCGAAGAGTGAGTTCGGTGGGGAGATGGCAGTGGGACGAGGCTTCGTGATGCTTACCAAGACACATGTAATGTAAAAGACACTAGTGGGGAGCTAGTCCGGAGACTGCGGGGACGCCCGAGCCCCCCCAGGGATGTCCATCGGGCCCTTTCGTCCGGTCGCTAACCGGCACGATGGCGCATCCCCGGGATTTTTCGCTAGTTGGCGGGACAGCCTTTCATGAGTAGCTAGCTCACTACTTGGGTCCCCTACTACCTGCGGTCGGCCAGCGGAGAACCGTGCCTCGGATCCCGCTACCCTCCGTGACTAGATACCCAGTGCCCCTACGTCCATGTGTCCAAAACTGGCTCAACGCATCAGCGAAGCTACTGTCCTGACCCAAATCCCCTTACGGCATCACTGGACAAAAACGCCGGAACACGGCTAGGCCGTTTGGCGACGTGACTTAGTCCAGTGGGTGGTCACTAGCCCCGGCCGAAGCCTACCACCAGTGTTTGAGTCGCCTGATTTGCACCACCCAAGGACCACGTGTGGGGAATCAAAGGGTATTTTCCCACGGACGGGGGCGACTCAGTCCTCAAAATGAGATCACTTAAATGAGATAATACTAGAAAACGTTAATTGACAAAACTAGAAGTAAAAAAAAAACAGAACTAAAGAATAATATTTACAAAGCATAGTAAAAACGAAAAGTTGTTAACTAAAAAAAAAAAAATAACAAAACAAAATTAAGCCACCCTCTCAAACGTGCCCATTAAGCTTGCCGCATTGCCTCTTTGGATTGCAAGGGAAATATGTTGCACACGGTATTCCCCGGGCTGCGGGTCCCGCCGCCTATCGCGGAGACGCCGCTCCAAATTTGCCATACTACAACTTTTTGCTTCTGAACCCCAAAAATAAAATGAATACTAGAAACCAGTAAATTATTTTATTACTGAACTATATTACACACCTAAATGTATTTTACTTGTTTTTCAATAACATAATATTCATCATTGCATAACAATTGTGTATTATATTTATTAAGTCGTAACCTAACAAAAGTTTAAACTCACCTGTGGGTCATTTTTGAGTCTAATAACATAATCGATGCTCGCATTAGGTGATCTCTTGCTGACGTGTGGATGTGAGAGCAGGTAAAAGTCCTTGAGATTACCGATCTGAAACAAAAAAGAATATTAGGGACATAGCGGCAATTCCTACGGCCCTGTGATACAGGCTCCTGGCAGTCCTATAGCAGGGCATAGTGCTCCCTACAGCGTTCCAGTTAATCTTTAAGGTGTCATGTAGACGTAAGAACTTAGTACGTACACTTTCTTATTTTACAAATAAATTTATCTTATCTTATCTTTAATATTTCACACACGGCTGGTTAACCCCATATTGAACCATTTCTAGTCCGTATTATGATTGCTAACACAACTGATATACTACATATACATACATACGATACATATTTTATATAGATACATATTTAACACCCAGACCCACTGCCAACAAATTTAGTTCAGCACAAAGATGTTAGCCGTGCCGGAAATCGAACCCGGAACCTTCTGATTGGCAGTCCGGCTTGACCATTACGCCAACGAGGTCGTCCTCCAAACCAAAGAGATTCAAAAATCTATATTTAAGGGGGCTCCCACACAACAATGGTACGGAACCCTTCATGCGCAAGTCCAACTCACAGTTGGCCAATTTTTATATTTATAAATATAGAAAAGGTTAGTCACCAGTAAACCCTATGTAATTACCTCATATGAGTTTAATATGTTTGAGCTAAGTTATTTAAGTACAAGTTACAACTTGCTTCGGAGTTCAAGCACTAAGTAGCTTATTACGAGAGAGCACCTTTGCTTGCAAGTTTGCTACGTGGGTTAGCGCTTACTTTGCAAGTTCCTACGTATTTTTGGAGAACTTCAGTTTAGAGGAAAATACCTTGTTTTTGTTTTTTTTTTACGTGAGGAAATGCATTTACGCATGCCCACCACATCCGGGGTGGTGGGTGGGGTATGTCGGGCTCGATGCCAGAAGGGCATCACTACCGACTAAAACCTCACGATGGCCTTCTCACCGGAAAGGGCGGGATGAGGTTCCGCTTCTCGCATTAACGCAGCACCCCACCCACCTCGGCTAGCCTGCGAGACTCCGCCTCTGGGGATGAATCCCCTTGCAGTGCACCTGGTGCACTGCAACCACCTCGGGGACGAGGAAAATACCTATCTGTGACTATTCCTCTCGCTTAGCATTGGACAAATTGAAGTATGCAGAGCTGATTGCCAACGGAGAGGCACCATTAGAAAAAGAAGAACTATTCCTAAAGCTGCTAATTTGAAGCGGGATTGGGCTGGTCACATCTGCCGCATGCCGGACGATCTGTGGGAAAAAATTGCTACCGAATGGACGCCAGCCAATACAAAACCTCGCGGCAGACCAAGAAAGCGATGGAGGGACGAGCTTGACAAACACCTGGAGGATTGGTCCACAATAGCGTATAATTGGTCCACCTATCTAGATAGGGACAAATGGAAAGAGGGTAGGGAGGCCTTTGCCCAACAGTGGTATCAAACAGGCTTTTAATAATAATTATAACTATTCTTAACTTAATATGTAAAAAATAACATGTTGGGTGAAATGCTGAGTGAGGTTGATTAATGTAAGAGGAGCTGAAGCCTTTTTTTTTAAATAATATTAATCAAGTTATTGTTATTTTATTATATGATGAGCTAAAACCATTATTAATTATATATTTTTTTTTATTTTATCATTATGTTTTTTTGTTTGATCCAATTATTTCGCATGGTTATTTAAACTTAATTTTCATTAATGTTACGAATCTTTGTTATTTAACTCAATTTTGAGAACATACATATTTCTATTCCAGACTATAGGTCAGAGAGAGCGCCAGCAAAACGTGTGGTTAGGTACCAGCTGATGGTAAAATGCCTAATTCTGTGGAGTGAAAAAAATATAACCATATCCGATAAAAATACTTTTGATTGGTACGTAACCACTTGCAAAGATTACTAAATAGTTACTACGTAAGCCACTAGACAAGCATACTAACCGAACCTAATATTAAAACAAATGATGTTTGTTTCATATCATATACTATAATTGTTATGATATTATATTACTAGAATTAGAATTGAAAATTGATATTGAATCATATCATATTATTATTCTTTTTTAATGATATTATATTATTTGACTTGTAACTTTGGTGTTATCAATAAATGATTTGTATTTGTTGTATCACAGCAATAAAATTTCTGCTTTAGCGGCTACTAAAATGTAAGAACCGTTTTATTAATTAAATTGCTGCTGCATTGTTTCATTACGCATACAACATTCTAAACATTCTGCTGATACAAAAAAAACCTACAACAAAGATCTTCCTAAAAGCACAATTCCATATACAACGTAGTTAGAAAAATAAAAGAATAACGAACAAAAAATTGGAGACAAAAGTATTGTGAAAGTAGGAAACGGCACAAAAAAACCGTCGTCTTCGTGTTCCAAATTTACCGCAAATCCCATCTAGAAGGCCCAAAAACACGAATAGCGTGCGATATATTTATTTACACTGTTGGTTATTTTTGCTAAGGCCCGTCAAGAGGGACCACCCTTAAGAGCTATTTACAAGCCATAATTGGGGTCCCAATAACAAATACAGAATACGATTCTTGGCAAAATATAGGCTTAGCGGAAAATCTGGATGTTTTTGTTGAAAAGAACAAGTGGGTAATTTTTTTTTTAATAACGGTGACCATTTTCTCTTCAATTACAAACTTACCTTGGTGTCATTAACTGCGCTTAGTGTCATTAATACATTTTAATACAATAGACAAAATAATGATGTTTAATAAACTACCCCGTCAAGTAATTGAATTGCCACACGCCAAATTCAGAACAACACTGAAACATTTTTTTCAAGACAATCCACTGTAGTTACTCCTTAAAGGAATTCATGACTATGCACCTAGTGGAATCTTTGTTTAAGTTAGAATAGATTTTAATTAGTAACATTAAATTTAATTTTAATATAAGTTATAATGTATATGTAAGTAATAATGTATGTGTAAGTAATAATGCATATAATGTAATTGTCTATTTTAAATCCAATGTAAATCAAAATGTAATGAATGACTTGCCAAATGCGACGAGATGTTGTAAGGCCAATAAATTATTTATCTTTATCTTTACCCAGATTTTAAATAAAAATGTTACCTCAGTTTAAATCTCTAGCCTAAAACCTAATGGTGCAATTATAGCTCTCACCTCCATGACAGAGATATTGCATATATAAGAGAAAACGAATTTATTTACGAACGCAAATTAAATGATATGCTATTTTTAGGATTACGTACCTAAAAGGTAAAAACGGGACCCTATCACAAAGCCTCCGCTGCCTGTCTGTCTTAAGGCTGTATCTCAGAAACCGCGATAGCTACAAAGCTGAAATTTTCACAAGTAGACGAAAAAAAACTTAATACCATACAAAAAACGTGTTTTTTGCCACATGTATAAGATAATGGTACCTTTATAATAACCCTTTATGCGGGATCCTGACTCGCTTTTAGGCAATTATTTCTTTTGTTTTCTATATCCAACCCTCACAGTTATATTCAACGAAGCCTAAGAAATCTAGTTACAAGAAAGAACATCTGTTTCTCGAGCAATGACCTCAAAGCAAAAACCTAAACTTACCTAAGCGAGACCCAAATAGGAGCCCATTACACGAACAAAAGTGCTGAACTGAGGCCTTCTGTATTTTATTATTATCTGGAGATATAGCAGTCATCTGACATAAACTGTCACCGAGGGAACTCCAACAGTTTCTGGGATTTTTTTTAATTATGTATCACTGGAACTACCTTTGGTCTACACCCACCCAGGCTACAATGACCTGGGTGGGTATTATTATTATATGCCGGATTTAGATTACGTAGATATTTTTTTCACACACTTTAAGCAGATTTTGGCTTATATTGTTATATCTAATGATAATCCTTATATACTCTCAGCGCAAGACCAAATTAATCTGCTTTTTTCATTTACTAAATACACGAGTCATTTTATATGTTCTGAGTTTCTGCACAATAAACTAGTTTTCTTTATCCCTTCTTAGTATTTATATACTTAATTCCGAAGCAGAAGGTTAAGAAATTTAAAAGATGATTAAAATATAAAAGATTTGACTGGCCCGCCCAAATTACATTCGATAATATTTTCTTCATTATTATGAAGTAACACGTACGAACAGAGTAATTACCAAGATTTAGATTAATTTGAATCCTATCCCTCTTAGTTTATGCAAAAGTGTGTGTAAGTTGTTTCTTCTGCTCGTTAAAGCTTTATAGCTTAGTACAATTTCTGAATATTCTTAGAGTTGTTCTTTAGACGGTCTTTAAGCTATTTTTTCATTTTTTTTTTATCAAATATTGTAAACTGTTCACGTAAGGCATCTTAATATTTCCGCGTAGAAAACGGTCTCACTTACTTATACTTCAAAGTTGGGATTATCCGCGCGCGCAGATCTCGTCGGCGGCGGTCCGTTTAACACTCGCCCCTGAAGATGGTGCTCGGAAAGCACCGAAACTGTTGGACTCATTCCAACTTTTAATAATAAGTAAGTTTGACCGTTTTCTACGCAGAAATATTTTTTATCGTTTAAAATATATACATATAACGAAAAAACTGTAAATTCAAGATTTTGCCCTAAGCCAGATCCAGATCAACTTTACATCCAAGGCAGAACAGTTTCTGGAAAAGTAATTCTTGTGCTTACGAAGTTAGTGCGCGAACTTTTTCTATCCGAATTTTTGATGTTTATCACGCCAAGCCTAATACGAGAATATTGTCCGACAGGCTTCAAGTTTGTTAAAGAAGAATTTCATTAGTGGGTGTTATACATACAATCCAATGGAAGAAAAGTTACCTACAGATTTTTTTAAATATGTTATTTTGACATTGATACCTACTTTATCAAATACAAATGCAAAGACATTAGAAAGCAGTTGGTCTTCGCTTCTGAAGATCCAAGAGCTGGCAGCTATTTTGTACAAAGACTAAGTTTAGCTGTTCAACGGGGCAATGCTGCCAGCATCTTGGGAACTCTGCCCGCAGCGACAGCCTGGATGGTGAGCTTTAATTTAAATTGTAGTGTGTTTTTGGTATCGTTAAGTTTGTATATAGTATTTTAATTGTTTTTCCTGTAATTATGATTAAATTTTTAGTGGCTTAGTAGATGCGCAATGTAAGATATAAAGCCAAATACAAACAATAATAATACAATACAAATAAATTATTATGCACATATACAGGGGTGAAACGTACTATAAATAATTAAATTCAAAAAATATTTTTTTGACTTATCCACTGCTGAGCCCCGCGCTAAGTATCATATGATCCTGTAATGTGGGCTGTCTTGTTAGTATTAAAATTGATATATAAACCACTTTCATATTAGTAAATAAATTAATGAACTTTTTAATCGGTACGGTTGAATTGTTTAACAGGCATTTTTGTGTAGATGACGACCTTGTTGGCGAAATGATTACCATGCCGGACTATCAACCAGAACGTCCCGGGTTCGATTTCCGGCGCGGCTAACATCTTTGTGATGAACTAAATTAGTTGAGTGTTGGTTTGGGTGTTAAATATATTTAATACGGTATCGATGTAAAATATTTATGTATGTATGTGTAATATATCAGTTATGTTAGCAACCATGATACAAACTAGAAATGGTTCAGTATGGGGCTAACCGGCTAACCAGCCGGTTGTGAAAGTTTCCCAAAAATGTTTAATGTTTTATTTTTTATGACACGTCTAACTTATAATTCCTTATCATTTTCGCGTCCATGGTTAATAATATAATAAGTGAGTCCATACCATATTTCGAAACCCTGAAACACTTATTTGAAAGAAAGAAGGTAATATTGTAATACTCGTCTGTACCCTCTTATATATACATTTGATTATACCTTATCTAAAGCCCCAAGTTCCGTGCCGGCCTAAGGATTCTTTATTTATATGGAAACCTCATAATCTTTTTATGTTTTTATTCCGCACAAAGCTTGTAATGCCCAGAAAAAATATCATTTTTGGTACTTCTGACATGGTGGTACAAAGGTTGCTTGTAAAATATTACTTTATACGTTTGTGCTAAATTATTTTCAAATGTTGATTTGTTCTCATCGTTTTTGTGTTAAAAAATGTTTTATCTGTCTATTTTTGTTAACAGATAAACCTTTATGTATTATTTTTCAAATGACTTAGTTATTTGTCCATCTCAAACTTTATTCAATTCAATATTGTTACAAATATTATAATATTCAATTTCTGTATTGATTGTTTGTTTTTTCAATATTCAATATTTCGACGACCTCGTTGTCGTAATGGTTACCATGCCGGACTGCTAATCAGAAGGTTCCGGGTTTGATTCCCGGCACGGCCAACGTTTTTGTGCTAAACTAAATTTTTGGCTGTGGATCTGGGTGTTAAATATTTATCTATATTAAACATACATATATATATATGTATGTATATATTTAATATATACTGTTTAATCCCATACTATACTATTTCTAGTTCGTATTATGGTTGCTAACACAACTGATATACTACATATACATACATACATATTTAACACTCAGACAGACAGCCAACAAATTTAGTTCAGCACAAAGATCTCTTCCATGCAACTAGAGGAAGGACGGTGATATAAAAAAAAAAACAAGAGAGGGGGAGAGATTAACACATTATATTACTTGTTATCCCGAATTAACTTCTTTTTAACTCGAATTAACACGAGTAACATCGCGGTGCGCAGCTAGTAATGTAAATAAAAGTAAAATAAACGTATATCACCCCTCTTTCCCATCAGGGGTTAAAAAACGAATTTCGAGGAAATATTAATTTCCTGGTCTTGAAAATGTCCCGCGAGCGTTTCCTCCATAAAAAGTCCCTTCCCACAAATTGTGGGACATAATCCGAATATTAATCCGTAAGCACTCGGTTCGTTCTGTAATGTTACATATTTTGCTTCAGATTTAATTTTACTTGTATTTAAGTACTAATAATAGTAGTTTTAAAAAAAAACTAAAAAACACGCTTATCTGGCCGTTTTAAGTGGGTCAAAATCGAGCCCAAAGAAGTCGGTTACAAACAAACATACAAACAAAAATACAAAAAAAAAATGTAACAATTTTATCAAATTAGTGTATTGTTATTGGTCCTCAATAAATCTACAAAGTTTCAACGAAATCTGGCCGTTTAAAGTGGGTCAAAATCGCGCCCAAAGAAGTCGGTTACAAACAAACAGACAAACAAACATACAGGTGAAGCTAATATATAAAAAATAGTCAAAGCGAGCGTAGTTCGGTAGGCAAGCGTCTGCTTTTCAATTTGACGGCCTCTGGTTCGATTCCAGCCCTACACTAATGATTTTTTAATTCAGGTCTGGATTTGCAAAAACATGGTCTATGGTTGTGCTTAGTTGGCACTACTAATACAACAATCACGACGCTGTGATTTGTCAATTTTGACTTTAATATATCAGGAATAAAAATGTGTATTATAAAAAAATCACACACGACAGTTTTGAATATAATAACTATTTGGACACCTTTCACACACGGCTGGTTAGCCACATTTCTATTATGTATTTATAGTACGGTTTCTAATGTATGGTTATATACATAATAGTATGGTTGACATACATAAAGCTTATGTGACTTGACACATATTTAACACCCAGACCGACAGCAAACAAATTTACATCATCACAAAGATATTGGCCGTGCCGGGAATCGAAGCCGGGACCCTCTGTTTGGCAGTACGAGGTAATCCTTACGCCAACGAAGTGGTCTTTTATCTGATAACTAGCTTGTTAAATAATTGGATGCTATGCTTATTTTAACTTTAACGTTTACTATTTTTAAGACTTTTCCAATGACGAAACATATGTAAATTGTTACTGAGATGATTAACTACATCGTCTAGAGTAAATCATAAATTGTAGCTATGGCCTTCGATTGGCTCCTACAAAACAGTGGTGAGAGTATACATCTTCTTATATATAAAATGTCCATGTCATAGTGTTAGTTACCGTACTCCTCCGAAACGTCTTGACCTATTTTTACCAAATTTTATATGCGTATTCAGGTCTGAGAATCGGCTACTATCTATTTTTCATACCCCTAAGTGAGGGAAAACAACATTTGTCAGGTCAGCTAGTATAGTGATAAAAAAAACTTAGATTTATACTCAAAATAACTACAAAGTACCTAATAACATTGTTTATATGTTTTATCATAAAGGTCGCTTGTTACATGTAAATTACGTAGAAGCTTTGTGGTTTTGTTAGTTTTAGCCCTTTAGAGGTTCCGAGCAAATAAAGCGTTAGTTCTTGTTGTTTGTAAGTTTACTTTTACCATATTAGAATACAAAATGTCTGAAACGTTTTGATATAATTGTTACAAGTTAATATCATATATGTGAATGTATCATGCGTAGGTTTGCTACTTATTTGCGCTTATACGTCTAACCGGATGTACGGACTGAAATCAAATGTGGTACTGACGTAAGTCTTAAAATGGATAACCACGTTTTGTCTTTTTCTTCATCGTATGAGCTAAGTGTCCAAGCTCTGGTGTCGAGAGTTTTCAAACCGCCCGACGGCTTTTGAAAAACTGCTTGTAAAGACTATAATTTAACGTGTCATCTAGATAATTACACTTTTTAAATCTTTTGCATGGTCAACTATCCTAAGACTGTACGCATCGATTTTTGCTTAACCTCGATGATCGCGTCAGATCATCTTAGTTTGCCAAGCTAGGGCCGCCACAACACAAAACAGTTTTTATATAATAACACCAGTATAATTTAAATAAGTTCACATATATTAGCATGTTTGTAATGTAAATATTTAAATACCTTTAGGTAATATGAAACTCATCGCTTTTCATCAGGCGAGTTGGTAGTTAATAACCTATCATAAATAAAAAAAACCCTCAAAATTAAATATCGTAAGTCTCAAATATATAGTAATTCATTCTTAGTTCTGTTTAATTGTACTTATTGCTAGTGAATATGGAATTCTACAAGAAAATTATACGTAATATACTCGTACATATATTTTCTAACATTTGTTTCAAAAGAATAAAGCCTATTTATTGCAAGGCAATTTTTCTTTCAAAACCAATTTCGTCACTTATTCGAAGAAAAGAAAACTTTCTTATTATTTTCTAGGCCAAAGAAAATAGGATACGCAACGTTGATATAAGCAGAACATTATAGCGATTTATGTATGACTTTACTATACGCAACACTGGGAAAAATATGGTTTCTTTCTCGCACTACGGAAAATAATGGAGCGAAAGAAAAAGATAGATTGACTTCTCTGTGTTTAATAGAATAGAAAACTTTGTTTTTCATAAATGGGAAAACGTTTTCAATGAAAGCGAAAGTGGAGTTTTTGAAGTACAACTTTGCGGTTGAAAAATATCGTATTTCACAGGACTTGGCTTTTATGAATTAAATATTGAATGGACCTGATGGAAATTACCTACCGTGAATTCTAAAATTTTTCACTGAATTCAATAATACCTGACCAATGTTGCGAACAAAAAAACTTTGGATAGAGGTTTGGCTAAATTGAGTTTTCTGACTGGATTGCTGTGTTGAATTTTTAGTAGTTGTCAAATAAAGTGGTTATTTAATATTTATAACAAAGATAAATTGTATAGGTTTTTGACTTTAGGTGCTTTAATATGTAGTTCTTATGTTATGAATCATAACCCGTAAAAGTTAAAGGTATCTTCAAAATATCTCATTTTGAACAAGTTTATGTTGATACATCAGATTGATACCAAAATTTGTATAAATATACTTACTATCGATAAGTTATTATTTCAATAATAACTTTAACCGTTCATGTGAGATAATAATAAAATAGTAAATTACAGATTTTTCTCCAAGTTATCGCCTTGAATTCGGGTGTGTGAAAAGACAAACTATAGACAATACTCATCGAAAATCTATAAAATCAAATAAACCTAAAAATAAAATTCTCATTTTAATTCATTTTATTATAGCAAGTTAAAACAGATGTGATTACAAATAACTCATCTAGAAGCACTTTTAATGCATTTAAATCACTTTCACATGTCGCAAAATAAATAATCTTAAGAACCCAGTTGACGTAGAATCTTAGCAGAAAGTATATACCGGTATGTATACGTATTAATGAGTACCGAATAATTAAAATACGCAAACAATATAATATATAACAACTATGTCCATCATTTGCGTCGTTGACGCATTAAAATATTTTCCCCGGTTATTTAAAAAAATAATCAGATTTTTTCATATTCTAAAGATGAGTAAGAAAGCATTTATATTGTTGGATCATTTATTGTAAGTATTACATTTTTTTCTTTTATCTTTCAAATATTTTTCTTATGAACCCTTTATATATATGTATACTAGCTGACCCGGCAAACGTTGTTTTGCCTTAATAATTATTTCTAAATATACAGTAGCCGATTCTCAGACTTACTGAATACGCATATAAAATTTGAAAAAAATCGGTCACGCCGTTTCGGAGGAGTACGGTAACAAACACTGTGACACGGAAATTTTATATATTAGAAGATGTACCCAGCAATATATCTATATACACTTGATTTCCAACTGCCGTTACTCTGTATTAGTCAAAGAACTGGCAACCAGCCACCCTAATTGTAAATGGTGTCTTTCCGCAATTACATCTGCATTACGACTGAAGGCTAAAAAAATACTTTGCCGTTTTTTGGACACATTTTACACACGGCTGGTTAGCCCCATACTAAACCATTTCTTGTTTGTATTATTGTTGCTTACACAACTGATATACTACTTATACATACATAAATACTTTATATCGATACATTTTTAACAACGACAGCAAACAAATTTAGTTAATCAAAAAGATGTTGGCCGTGCTGGGAATCGAAACCGGGACCCTCTGTTTGACAGTCTGGCATGGTAAACATTACGCCAACGAGGTCGTCAAGTGTGTACGAGTAGTTTTACAAGAGCATAATTTAAAAAATCTATTTTAATACCTAAATTTATATATCGGTTTAGCGTGTGACAGCAATGACATTAATTCGTATTTCAGAGGCAAAGATAAATTATAAAATTTTCCGTAGGCCTTTTTTGCGGACCCTACATAATAGAACTTTTCATATTGTCGTATTAATATGATAAAGTCAGTCTATCAATAATAATATTGAGGCAAAAGTTTGTGAATGTATATTTATTTCTGCATTTCACTGGCTTAGGTAGACTGATTTGGAAAAAGCTTTTTTTTTATAATATGTTACTAACTGCGTCTATAGTAGCCTATGACGTGTCAATCCAAGGTCTAATCTATCTTCGTTGTAAAGCTTATCCAAATCGGTCAAGCCGTTGGAGCGTGAATGAGTAACATAGATTTTGAGTTATTTGCGTATACCTTGGCGGAGCCACACATGTTTTCGGGATAAAAATTATCCTATATGTTAATCCAAGATCTAACTTGTATTTTGGTAAACCGATAGCTCATCAAGTTAAAAAAAGTCATTAACATCTTTAATTTCAGCTGTTTGATATTTTTTTGTATGACATTTGCTTCTCCATCTACGGTGTGTATATGTGTGTTTTGAGTTAATTAATGATTATTGTTAAATCTAGCCATTATGATAGTATTGTAAGTAGCATTAAACTTTGACGTACGAGTAGTTTAGTAAATTATTGGACATAGTGAATTTTTTTTTTAATATTAGGACACATTTCTCACCCGGTTGGTAAGCCCCATAGTAAACCATTTCTAGTTAGTATTATGGCTGCTAACACAACTGATATACTACATATACGTACATACTTTACATAAATACATATTTAACACTCAGACCAACAAATTTAGTTCAGCACAAAGATGTTCGCTGTGCCGGGAATCGAACCCGAAATCTTCTGATTGGCGGTCCGGCATGGTAACCATTACGCCAACGAGGTTGTCGTCTTTGATTGAAAACCTGTCTGTATACTCTTACTATATTCGCAATAAATAGATTTGAATTTTGTTTTGATGTTTAATTTTAACAGGCATTGTATCGTTATGAATTGTGTCATGTGAACATTAAAGTGTGAAAACCCGACTCTTAAAATTATAACACACGTATATGGTATAATTGTATGTTTTCCATGTATTCTGTACATACATTTCATCGGTAATTCAGCTTAATTTACTTACAGGAAGATTAAACTAAGTCTTGCTGACTTTTGAGAAAATAGCTTCTCGATATATTTTGCCGCGTGTCAACCAAATGTATTGGAACAGCTGTTTTTTATTTTTTCCTTAAGTCGTACAATAAAAATGGTTTGTCTAAACAAATTAGATCTGTCCTTCAAAAAATCTACAAACAAAAGTGAGAATAAAATATAATTTTATTAATATTACCAAATTTCTATCCGACTATTTTTTAATCATCCCAAAGTATTACAACCCCCAAACGAAAAATAAGAAATAATTTTCTATTTCATGTCAATTTCTTTTAAATATTTATTTTGATGTATGAAATAAACAAAAAACACAAATATCGAGGTAAAAATATGTGCTACGTACATTATAAATGAAGAGAGAATTCCACGTATGTAAGTCACAACAAAACCCAATAATAGCTGCTATTCTTTGTGTTTACTTCGGATATGGCCTGGATCGGATTACTCGATCCATCTTTACTGTTTAGCTCGACATAGTAACAACGCTTTAGCTCTCTAGAGATTTTTTTATACAAACATGCTACGGAATCATGCGTCCTCGCATCTTACTTGCACTTAGCTGATTATTTTCTTGTCTTTTGAGTTTTTAATTCAACATTTTAACTCAAAGGTACATGTTTATATATTGTTATTATGTATATATCACAAAGAGAGAAATATATGTACTAAAGTTTACCTAAGCATTTATAGATGCGATCACAGCGTTAAATATAAAGTATATTTCGTAGATTACTTGTTTCATAAGATTTTGATTTATACTGAAGCAACATTAAAAAAAGGCACACATAAATAACAAACATGCTCTAATTTTGGTGCTAAGTCAAATGAAATGTCAATTCGAATAAAAAACACTGCATCTGTTTTTTAACGAAATAAAAACTTGTATCATGAAAGAATTTAATAAGTACTTAGAACAAATGTTATCTAGATGACTACTGTTGTTATATGTACATATACGAGTATTACGAATATTATGTTGGGTACCCAGATACACTACCCTTGTAATTTAGGATTCATTTCAAATCGTATAAACAATGTATAGAGGTTTGTATTAAGAGAATTTAGAATCATTATTTATTATTTACTAGAGGTATTTCTCGCGCTATTTCGAATTTCAAAAGATTGAAATTTGAAAGTAAGTGACAAACAAATTAACACCCAAACTTTTACCACTTTTATGATTTTTAATTAACAAACTCTCTTTTAATTACCAAAACTCTATATACCAAGATAAACATACACTCAAACATAACGTTCTCACCGCAACGCCCTAACTATTCCGACGACCTAAAACTTGTATTTGAAACTTTGACAGCCCAACCTCTCCACAGACCCCCGTCAACGCGTGTTTTAATGACGACTTACCTCACCATGGTTAACAAATCCATGCTTATGAGCTATTTCGTGGACCTTCTCGGCGCCACCTGGCACATGGACAGCGAAGTGGTGGTGGTACAAAGGAACACACACGTCCAACACTGTCAGGAGCACTAAGAGCACGAACATTACGCTCGCCGTGCATTTCACGCTACTACCTGCCTAACTTGTTCATTACTTCGATAGGTAGGACTCGCGCAAGCGGCTCTCTTCCAGGTCACACGTCCGGGCGGCTGGACGCCTGCGGTTGGACTGAACCTCAGAGACTGAGACGGTAGCTGGTCTCCCTCGCGCATGCGTGCTCCTTGCCGCCTTTTCTTCAAGCCTTGGATGTATTGCACCGCGACAATTGACTTGAATAACTAATTGGATATCGATGCGGTTGTTGTGAAATGAACTTTAGCGTTCGCGCTGGGATGGGGAACGATATTTCTTTGAGCGAGCGACTGTTGCTTATTATTGTTGTTGTAAAAACGTTTCAGCGAACGGAAGCCGTTTCTATTTGAAGTCTGGTATTGGGTTATTTGTTGAATAGAAATAAGTTTACGGAAGGTTTCGTTTTCAATGAGTTTTGCCCTCGCTTTTGAAAGTTAAACTGTAGCTGTTCGTTTGAGATTTTTCTGAGAAAGTGTTCTTTCGGGGAATGATTGGTATGGCTGAATAGATCTAATTTGCTTTTATTCGGATTATGTTTTATTTTAATAAGATTTTGAAGCGATGACTGCTTAGTAAAGCGCGTGGTTGCCTTACACAAATCTCTCTTCTCGCGTTAATTCAAATGTGGGCTTGATTATCACCAACGAGCTTGAGCTTCCTAAGAAGATAATTATCGTGAAGAAACCATAGAGCATGGCGTTAGAGCATTTCCTATTATCCATCTGGTTAGCTACCAACCTTTTAATTAAACATCTGTCTCCAAACAAGGTGCTTTGAGAATCTGGCGGATGTCTCGGCTGCCTCGTTCTGTGCAAGTCATTCCAGACTGAGTAAGCTCGCGCCGCTGACTCGCGTGGGTACGCAATATGCTTGCTGGTCAAATGCCTAGCTGTAAAAGAGTAAAAAAACAAAATTATTACAGAGTTCCAAAGTAAGTAGAGTGATAATTATTTGCCTATAAGTTATTATTTTGGTAAGTATTGTTGATCTGAAGTCGATGATCCGTCTTTTTTTTACTAAAGACACACGGCTGGTTAGCCCAATGCTGAACCATTTCTAGTTTGTATTATGGTTTCTAAAAACTGATATACTATATATACATATATAAATACTTTATCGATATATATTTAACACCCAGACCGACAGCAACCAAATTTAGTTCATCACAAAGATGATGGCCGTGCCGGGAATAGGACCTGGTTATGGTAATTACCCTCTGGTTGGCACTCCGGCATGGTAACCATTACGCCAACGGGGTCATCAAAATTGAGAAGAAAATACGTTAATTTTTGTATGACAATTGACACTGGGCATTATCAAGTATTGGGTGACGCATCAATACGAACTTGCTGTTAGTTTTAGTGTAACTGTGGTTAAATTATATCTCAATCCTTGCGTAGGTGGCTCGAAAATTCTCGACACCAAAGCTTAGCCATCCAGCTCACAGTCACAAGGTTTATTTTTTATTTTTTATTGATGAATAGGCTTACGTTTGACCGCAGCTTGCCTGATGTTAAGCTTGACTGTGGTCTAAGATGTAACACGCTTGTTGCTAAGTTACCTAGAAGGATCCTATTAAGGCTTTCCAAGCCCCATACTAAATGCTTCTCAGACTGGCAACCATTTCCTCTAAGATTTTTAAATAGTAATCACTTAACATAAACTTAAAATGGTCTAATTGGGGCGCGAAATAGGTAATATTATACATTTTTTATCGCAAAACAGATATATCAGCGTGATTTTTTCCAGCAAAATACACATGTATGAGTGCAGTGCAACAACTTAGCTGTTCAGTTGACAGTGTCGCTAGTGGAGATTTGTTGCCACCTAAGAGTGCTGTCGAACTTGTAATTCCAATTTTGGCCACCTGAACAGCTAAGTTGGTGACATGTATACGTATACATTGTTAGTTTCCGTTTCCGTTAGTGTCATTCTCTCTGCCAAACATGAACCCAAGCTTAGCATCCGTAGTAATAAATCAACAAAATTCCGATAGATGGCAGGATCAAAAAAAGTATTGTTAAAGAGTTTGATGAAATTTATTTATTATTTTTAAATAAATTATTGCTATTTTTATAATAAGTATCGTAATAGAATTAAAAATTTAAAATATGTATAATTTTGTTTGATTATTTGAATGAAATTTAGTTATGTCAATGTCAGTTTGTCATATTTGACATACTTAAAAAAACGTATTTATATTGCAGCAATAATTTTTAGGGTTAGGTACCCTAAGAATGAAATTAATATACTACTGCGATCTTTTCTGTACTTAAAAGATAAAAACGAATGCCTTTTACAAAATATTCGTTGTCTGTCTTTCTGTCACCAGGCTGTTTCTAATACACTTTGATAGCTGAAAATTTCATAAATTATTTGTTTCCGTTGCCGTTATAACCCAAGAGTATACAAGTACTAGATACGCTATAACAACAAATACTAAAAACAGAAAATATACAAATAAAAAGGGTGGATGACACGTTTTTAAAGTGTACCTTAAAAGACGTGTTATATTTTGTATTTTTGCTCAATATCAAAAACGATAACAGGACACTAAAGAATTCTACAGAATATTAAGCTACGTATTACCTCTTTTTACTCTATCTTTACAATGACACTTGGTAGATTCTTTCATGATTTCTCTCTTTCTTTCTTTCAAAATAAAATGAATGTTTGATATGGGGTTCCCATACAAAAAACATGTTTTTTCGCCATATTTTAATAATGGTACGGAACCCTTCTCGCGCGAGCCCGGTTCGTACTTGGCCAATTATATCAAATTTTTATACCTACGTCTTTTGTTTACCTATCAATATCTTTAACAATCTCATAATTACAAAAGGCTTGTTTGTTTGTTTGTTTGGATGTTTTTATGTTTTTTTGACGCGAATAGGCTCCGAAACTATTGGACTAAAATTTAAAATTCTTACACCGTTGGGAAGTTACATTATCCCCAAATGACATAGGCATTATATTTTGTTGCAAAGGGTAAGAAATTCTTATTAAGACTTCAGTAATGTGACACAAGGTATAAAAAAGAGTAAAAAATTTGTTTCATCGCATGCGCTAAGAAAAGTTAGTTGTGGCGGGTGTCGTTTAGTATGTCTTGAGAGCAGCGGAACCCATATATACAAAAAAAAAACTTTAATCTATGTCAAAATTATAATGCGATAAAGTTTAAATGTTTGTTCGTAACGAATAAAATATTACACTTCTGAACGACTTTCAAACATATCTCCTAGAATTGATTTTTTTTTATGCCCGTGCTAAGCCGGGACGGGCCACTAGTGTATAATTATATCAACGATACATGTAAACTGCCAGGTGTATATTTATAATAACTAAGATTTCGACAGGCCTCTTACCTTAGAATAATAATAATAGTTTTTTTTTATTTCAAATGAAGCTAAAATAATATCCATAGTCTATTATATATAAATTCCCTGATAATATGTAATTATTTACTTTTCTAATCATTAGACTTGAAGCTGTTATTCCGGATGAACCGATTTTGATGTTCTTAGCTATGTTTGATGATATTCGGATGTCCGCCAAAATAGTGGATATGATATTATTCGCAACTTTCCCAAATGAAATTGCTTACATTTTGGAATCATGCGAAAAATACAACTGTTTCATGCAATATGTTAGATGATTCGTGAGAAAGGTTTTTTCTTGTTACTCGTATCATGTACCCAATAGATTTATTTTTAATTTCATTTGAGGATTTAAGGTATGCACAATGAATATTAACATACACGAAAACGAAACCTATTGAAAATATTGACTTTCCCATAATATTCCTTTAAAAAAAAAGAGTTTCGAACAAAATAAAATAGCAAAATTAATAATTCATGAGATTTGAACCATAGTCAATTCAAATCATAAAAATATTTCCTGTTCCAAAAATGCTTCCTCTTCGAACGAGCCATATAATCGACAATTGAGCGTTCGAAATTGGCATGCATATTCAAATATGCTGAAGTTCAAGTGACAAAAAAAATTGTCAATGCTAGTGTGAGTGTAGCCGCATCGTCACAGAATAGATGATAGTAGATATGGGTTTTATATGGCTTTTTGTACATATTTGCTATCAACGCTTAATAAATGTTGTTTTGTGATGAGCCTTAAAAATAATACATTAACAGTAGTTTCCGCGAAACGATTCTAAAGTTACAAAAGAAATCACTTGGGATGCTGGGATGAATAAAACTAACTTATACCTATTTAACGCCATCTAGCGGCATATGAGCACTTGCAGCATGCTAGCGAACAACCTTAATATAAATAATATATGAACCAAAGTAAGTGTTGTATCACGGAACTTGCTTCATACAGTTTAAGCTAGTTTTGAACAATACCACTGAACCACGAGAGAATTTGCGAGCTTGGCGTAAACATCGTGAAACCAATAAAATGTGTCAGAGCAAACTGGGAATAGATACTACTGAGATAGACAGGGACGTAGTCAGGGACAGGGTGAAAGTGATTGGAGGTATACTTAAAATTATTTTAGTTTAAAAATTTAGTGACTTAATAGCAAAACATACTCGTACTTATGTTACCAATATAACTATGTAATAACTGATACTTTTATTAACTTTTCAATGTTTATTTTTATTTTACCCTATCACCTTTTAATCCTGTTTTATAGTATGACAAAAATTATTTACTAATAATATTATTGGGCATTGTTTTAGTCACTATACTAGATATTAATGTAAAGTTTTCACTAAGTGTAAAGAAAGAAAATGTAAATCATTGTTTAAATACGAAAATAACTACACCATTATGTCTTAACTTGTATATCGGTAAATATATTAAAATAAATAAGAATAATAAGCCAATAATTTTCTGTACGCAAGATAAAATTATTATTTCACTTGTATCGGTTTATATTCATGGCTTTCGGAGTCAATTTGCTAAATATTAAATTGTTATTATTTTAATTGGGGAAATCCGAACCCAAAACCTGCAAACAATCGATAGAAGCGCGCGAGAGATAAATCAGTATTACTTAACGCCTAAACCTAGTGCCTAAAGCTCTTCTAAATAAGGTGATCTAATCATCGAAGTAAAGCAACGGTCGATGTGGACAGTCTTTGGATTAGAGACCACGCACAAGACGACTTACAAAAGTGTCATTTTCATCTGGTTTCATCGAATGACACGTTAAATTATAGGTCTCCGATGTTAGTCTTAGTACAAGCAGTCTTTAAGCCACGTCAGCGGCCTTCGGGTAGCTTCAAAAACTCGACACCAGAGTTTGGCCATATGAAGAAGAAGAAGAACCAAACCTTAGTACATGCCTGCTCAATAACGGGTTAAATGTTCGGAAACCTTGCTTTGGTCGAGATCAAATTCCGATTCCAAGAATCCCCGCTCGAGAGTTGCTGATCATTTCTACCAAATACAATACAGTCAGGTTTACAAGAAGTTAAGTTAGTTACTTAAGTTAAGTTACTTTATGTTGTTAAGCTTAATAATACTCGTATTTTTTTCTTTTTATATTTTCATTGTATAACTTAAGGCTTTTGTGTTTGAGGCAAATTTTATTGAATATAAATTATATATCAGTTATTATCTTAAATTTTAAGTAATAAGAGTATATTGAAGACGTTTTTTAACTGTGTTTACTGGATTGGCAATTTCATTAGTTTTGTTTAAATTGGTGCTTAAATACAAACTTATTCATATATGTAAACAAAACATTTTTTTTTTTTTTTGTAACAAGGTTTTGTATCAAAATTTTATAGTAGTAACCAACGCCCCCCCCGTGGGGCCCCGCATTGCCGAGGCGGGGGGGCTCAGTAACCGTGGCCTGGTCACCCACGGTGAAGCGAAGAGGGTCCCCGAGGCGGGCCACTCCCTAGACTTGTAATCCCTGTACGCAAGTTCTAGATGGAGTGGCACCAGTAGGTTGCGGGACCTCGCTCCGGGGGTTTTCGGGGAGGTTTCGCAACTGAGGCGGGCTGCGGTGTGGATAGGGAGGCACCGCAGCTGAAGGTGTGGGGCCGCGGCAGGAGAGAAGTGTCGGTATTACGGTGCGCCGCTCTTCCTACCTGCCGCGGCCTCGACGGGGTCGCCACCGTTGATGGCGGACGCGGTGGGGCCGCAGGGAGAAGGGAGTGGTAACCGGAGACTACCACTTTCCCTATTCTCTGCGGCCGTAGTGGCATGTGACGGGGCCACAGACCTGACCCGTCACGGGGGACCTAGGACGTCGGACCGGGGTTGTCCGGCGTCCATTGCACTCACGGTCCCCGAGGTGGTTGCAGTGCACCAGGTGCACTGCAAGGGGAGTCATTCCCAGAGGCGGAGTCTCGTAGGCTAGCCGAGGTGGGCGGGGTGGTGCGTTAATGCGAGAAGCGGAACCTCATCCCGCCCTTTCCGGTGAGAAGGCCATCGTGAGGTTTTAGTCGGTAGTGATGCCCTTCTGGCATCGAGCCCGACATACCCCACCCACCTCCCCGGGTGTGGTGGGCATGCGTAAATGCATTTCCTCACGTAAAAAAAAAAAAAAAAAAAAAAAAAAAAAAAAAAAAAAAAAAAAAAAAGTAGTAACCAACGCACTATTAGTTAGTCGGATATGAAAATTCGTAAACATAATGAATTATTGTTAAGCGACACTGTTTATTCATATTCTTTATTATATTATATTCACTCTTTATTCCACTACTTTTCAAGGGTCGTAGAAGAAAATTGTTGGTCATTATATGCACGTACTATACTGCCACTCTTAAAAGGTTTTCGTACATTATCCATTTCAGTCTTCTTCTTCTTCTTCGTATGAGCTAAGTTGCGAAACTCTTTTTGTCAAGAGTTTTCAAGCCGCCCGAAGACCTCTGAGTTGGTTTGACGACTGTTTGTACTAAGACTAACAGCCGGGACCTACAATTTAACGTGTCATCACGGCAGCGCCCAGATGAAAATGCCACTTTAATAACGACAGTCTTGTTGTTGCATGGTCACCCATCCAAACACCGGCCGCATCGACCGTTGCTTATCTTCGATGATCGCGTCAGATCTAGCCAAGCTACAGGTAAAAAAAAAGTAACAAGAATTCAAATAGATCTTAAACCAATCCATTCAAAACTAAGAAACACTTTCTTAAAACTTTTATATACGCATATATGGTTGCCTGGAAGATATCGCTTTCAGTTATAAGGCCGCCACTTGTAACACTAATTATAAGCTTTTTTTCTCTGTTTCGTATTTTCTTTCAATTGTGTTGCAATAAAGAGTATAATAATATCTATCTATTTATTCATATTTCTATACGTAGAGGTAGCGCCCTAACTAATATGTCACGCTAAAACCTCATAAATTGAGAGTGGACACCCAAAATTCCCATTAAAGTACGAATGGGAATCCCAATACGGAGTAAGAGGGTCAGTCCGGAGATAAAATCGATTCCCTATAACTAATAGCCTTGGACAATGCTGACGGCACGAGATCTTGTGTCTTTTGTAATTCCTTCAAATCTGAGAGATTTTATATGAACCTTTTACTCTGTGGGCTTAGCTGTATTGGTACCTTTGTGAACCAAACGGTCAAGTTCTTATGAATATAATTGAATATAAATTTTGACGACCTCGTTGGCGTAATGGTTACCATGCCGGCCTGCCAATCAGAAGGTTTCGGGTTCGATTCCCGGCACGGCCAACATCTTTGTGCTGAACTAAATTGATGGCTGTCGGTCTGGGTGTAAAATACGTATCTATATAAAATATGTATGTATGTATATGTAGTATAACAGTGGTGTTAGCAACCATAAAACGAACTAGAAATGGTTCAGTATGGGGCTAACCAGCTGTGAAATGTGTCCTAATATTTATTTATTTCTTATATTCTTAATTTATGACTTTTGTAAATTATTAACATCAATGATTAAGATTAGTAGCACCTGTAGCTTGGATAAGCTTATCTGACGCGATTATCAAGTTTAAGCAAATATTGGACCTTTTTTCAACGTCAATTTTTGTGACCATGCCCAAGACAATCTGTAAAGTAGTATTATGAAAAAAAGAAAGAAAGAAAAATTATTGTTTATACACAAAATAAAAAAAATATATATACCAACAAAATTTATCAACTTTGTTGGTATTTTTATCTGGTTACTACTGTGGGCCAGATGACACGTTAAATTGTAGGTCCTTCCCGTTAGTCTAAGTACAAACAGTCGTTAAGCCAAGTCATAGGCCTTCGGGCGGCCTGAAGACATTTTTCCAGAACTAAACATAGAATAATAATTGGAAAAAACTAAGTAGCCAAAAGCAGCTGAGTATTATATTTGTTCCTCTGGGATATGAAACTCTAAACTATTAGTAAAGTAAAAGTAAAAAAGCTATTTATTCAATTACAATCATTAAAAGGTTCAGTTTCAAATTCACAATCACAATGTAACTATTTATCAAAATTTAAATTTAAATATAATTATCAAAAATCTCTTGTTTAATTTTTAGTTCTTCTTGTAAATAATAAAAAAGTAAAATAATAGTAAACTTAAATTTCAGCATGTCAAAAAATTTATTATTTGTGAATTAAGCAATTTTTCTTGTCAGATTTAGGTTCATGTAATTATCGCCTCTTTGGCGTAGGCCTCCCCCAGTTTACTCCAATTTCCTTTCTCTTGCCAACTTCGTCTCTTAAATTCCTATCTGTATCTTTGACTAAATAAGTCTTCCCATCTTCTATTTGGTCTCCCTCGACCAAACTATTAGTAGTACAACATTAATACCCATAATTATGTTCACTAACGTTATCTAAGGTGTAAGTTTTACCCACGTGCTGCATATTCTATGCACAATTAGCCCTCTGCTGCCGCGACTGGAGTATTTGCACACCAAGTATAGTCTGCAAGCTTTAGACTAAGTTGGCAAGTTATCTGCAGAACACACGGTAGAGTGGGAGATACCGGTGAAATTAGTACAAGCTATCTTTTGCATCAGTGATAGGGAACCTATGGATACAGGTACCACTTTACAAAGTTAATATTCTTTTTCTTCGGTAGCTAAGTGACCAAGCTCTGGTGTCGAGAGTTTTCAAGCTGCCCGAAGGTCTCTGACTTGGCATAACGACTGCTTCTACTAAGACTAATAGCCGAAACCTATACCCTAAAGCAGTTTTGAAAACCGGCTCGATAGCTGGCTGCAGAAAATCAAAAACGTCTTGCTAAACTGTGATCAGTGCACCAGTGGACTTTAAACATTGACATTGGACAATATACATTTTATGAACTGTTAAAAATTTAATTTCAACTCAGTGTGATATAGGCACATTAACATAAATTGCTACTCGCCTATAACTCAAATAAATAAATAAATAATTACCTAACCCATAACCTAATTACCTTACCTATTACCTATAACATAAATTAACGTGTCATTCGACTGACGGTAGAGCCCAGATATAAATGTCTCTTTTAAAAATATAGTCTTGTGCATTTTCACCCATCCAAAATCTGTCCGCATTGACCATTGCTTAGCTTCGATGATCGCGTCAGGTCACCTTAGCTAGCCGAGCTACAGGCGCTACTGATGTAGTTACGAGCTGAAACAGGAAATCAAATACTATTAATACATTTTTTTTCTGTCTCACACACGGCTGCCTAGC
Source organism: Mellilla xanthometata (assembly GCA_035578125.1). NCBI lineage: Eukaryota > Metazoa > Arthropoda > Insecta > Lepidoptera > Geometridae > Mellilla > Mellilla xanthometata. The sequence goes on along the minus strand of JAPUBQ010000015.1, from coordinate 3,323,983 downwards.
CCCAAACTAAACCATTTCTAGATTGTGCGATGGTTGCTAATACAACTGATATACTACACATACATATAGGTATACTCTATAGAGTTAATATTTAACACCCAGACCGACCGCCAACATATTTAGTTTAGCACAAAGATGTTGGCCGTGCCGGTAAACGAACACGGAACCTTCTGATTGACAGTCCGGAATAGTAAACATTACGCCAACGAGTTCGTCAACAAATGGGTTACTCTTGAAATTTATCTAGTTAACGGTTCGTACGATATTTTTTACTTTATTTATAACTTTACAAACAAGTACCTACATTGATGTTTTGACAAATTCCATTTGTAATGAAGCGTAACGAATTTTCTAGATTTTCATTTATGAGTCTTATAGAGTATTTTCGTCTAACTATATTACAGCAAGAAAAAAATCAAACATAACGATATAGTTGTAATACGCTCCAAGAATCTCATGTATCGCATTCCAACAAAAACAAAACAATGGCGGTAGCAATTTTGTTCCGCAGGGATTTTACAATAAGTAACTTACAACCACATTTGCTAACGCTGTTTTCTGAGAATTCGTCCCCAAAACACCGACATTGAATCTTCTTTGCTCGAACATATGCTTTATCTCACGATTAGGGTAAATTATCTCTCCGGTAGCTTCCATTCTAACAAATTTGAATACCCGGACCACTTTGAATTGAAGACTGAAAGTTTGAAACCATGTTTTTAAACGCAAACTGTTCGCTAACAAGAACTTACTACTTAGTTCACCGCTTGCAGGTAGATGGCGCTAGAGTGTTATCAGAAAACTTTCCTGGCTCGTACAATTTGGCCGTGAAATCACTACACTCTAAAAAAATACATTTTTACTAAGAGTAAATTAGCTTGCCCTCTGAACTCTGTGATGAAGTGTAGTTTAAGACAGTTTTCTCGCCATTTCATCTGACGTTGACATTTTGTTGTCAGCGAAATGCGCTTAGCACCTTGATTTATTTATGTGTGTTTTTCAACCAAAAAAATAGACACATCTAAATTTATTGAAGATTTATTTAAGAAATAGTAGAACACGGCATAGGTACGTTGTTTTGTTATATTGAAAGTAATTATTTAAAGATAAATACTTTTATTTTTAAATTAAGCCTACCTACCTACCGATTTTAAGCTGGAAATGGTGATGATAATACCTCTTTTTGAGTTTCAACCTTCTTTCAAAAAAAAAATATTACTCTCAGATAAATAAATTCATTTAACTATGATGTAATTTACCAAAAAAGCAAAAAAATAATAACTTTGTTTACTTATTATTTCGTTGAAAAGTGCCAACAAAATGTTTTATATGACAAGCTCAACTCGGTGACGCGGTGAGTAAGACTAACTCGAGTTATCAGAGCAATTTTTATTTAATATTTAAAACTTAAAACGTATTTCTAGACAAAACTAGTAGTAGTCATAAAAAAACGAAAATTTTAAATAAATGTATGGATTGCGATTGCCATTCAGCGCGGGAACGCTGCAAGTCTGATGGGCACCTTTGCACCGGGAACTATCATGGGCGGGTTATTTATTTAGATTTAAGTTATTTGTAGTAATAATATTGTAATCTGACATTTTAATGTTTTTAAAAAATAAATAACAAACCAAAAATTGAAAAAACAAAAGACCACAGCCCCATTTTGTCTTCACGGCAATTGGATTAGACCCACGCAAAATAATAACTATAATCAATATAGTGTACAAATGCATAACAACGCGATTAACTAATAATCAATTGTTATCTCTACATAGCTTGGCTTGATTAATGACTTGTATCGACTGACCGCACCATTGGATCCATGGACATCATTAGTTTCCATCAAACCGTGATAAACATATCGCATTGCTTATATTAATAACGCAGCAACCTACTCTGTATTGAATTATCTATTAATTGCCGACCTCGTTGGCGTTTTGGTTACCATGTCGAACTGCCAATCAGAAGGTCCCGGCTTCGATTCCACGCACGGTCAACATCTTTGTGCTAAACTAAATTTGTAGGCTGTCGGTCTGGGTGTTAAATATGTATGTATATAAAATATGTATGTATGTATATGTAGTATATCAGTTGTGTTAGCAACCATAATACGAACTAGAAATGGTTCAGTGTGGGGTTAACCAGCCGTGTGTGAAATGTGTCCTAATATATACATATTTATTTTTTATTTCGTCATGGTATTGGGGAGCTATTATTATTAGCTCATATTTTGTATGCCGATGCTCCATTCAGACAGACGGGCAAAGATTTTGTAACGATGACAGCGTAGTCAGATGTTTGGTTGCCTCATTACCCGAAGATCGTGGGTTCGATTCCCACCAATGAGCTCGAGCTTTCAGTGAAGGAAAAGATCGTGAGGAACCCGTAGTACAAGTATGGTGGTAGAGCATTTTTTAATTCTCACCTGGCTAGCAACTATCCTTATGTTAAAAAAATGGCACCAAGTACATAGCGGTGTTTTGCGGCTTACACCAATGACGAACGTCAAAAAACATCGTGAGAAAGCTGACACGTTTGAGGACTACAAAATCCAAAGACGTGTGACATCCGCCAACCCGCACTTGGCCAGCATGGTGGATCATGGCCTATAACTCTCTCCTATTTAGAGAAGGCCCCGAGTCCCAGCAGTGGGAAAGGTAGAGTGGGCTGCTTATGCATATGCTAGGCCCCACATAGTTACCTAGATAGATAGATAGATAAATTCTTTATTGGACACATAAATAAATAAAAAGACACAGTAAAAGACAATTAACTTAAAATTAGTGTGCCACAACTGGCGGCCTTATCGCTTAAAGCGATCTCTTCTAGGCAACCTTAGGATGGAAAGGAATTTATACCTACTTTGGTAAGTACCCAAATGTAATAACATAATACTTCCCTCAAATATTCGACGTCTTAATCGAAGTTTAATTGAGAAAGCTATTGTTAACCCTAACTATCCGTATCTAAGGTAAATGAGACTATAATGGGGCCCATCACAATAGCCTATATCTGAATGGCGTTATAATGAATCGGTATAGAGATACGTTTATTTTGTTACAGTTTGGTCAGTAAGGACAAAGTTTAAGACGATTGAGAGTAAACCGAGTAAATGCGAGTATGGCGCGGTGGTACAAACGTCTGCTTTTCAATCAGACGGCCCCTGATTCCATCCCAGCCCTACACCAATGACTAGTTTTTCAAGTTATATGTGAATTTGCACTCGCTTTACGGTGAAGGAAAACATTGTGAGGAAACCGACATGTTTGATGACTATACTATCCGAAGACGTGTGTCATCCGCAAACCCGCACTTGGCCAGCGTAGTAGCACATGGCCTATATCTCTCTCCATGTGGGAAAAAGAAGCAGCAGTGGGTTGCTTATGCTTATGAGAGTAAACCAAACCAATTTGTAATGCCGCGTAGAAAACTCGCGCGCGCGGATCTCGTCGGTGTCAGTCCGTGTGAAGCTCGTCCCCGATGATGACGCTCGTGATGCGTCCAAACTCGTTGGACGTATATCCAACGTTTATAAATAAGTGTAACCGTTTATTCGTGCAAATCATACTAAAATAATAAATGTGAAAGTTTGTGTGTATGTAGTATATGTTTGTTACTTCTTCACGCTCAAACGGCTGAAAAAGTAGCCTATGTGTTAATCCAAGGTTTAATCTATTTTCTCACCAAATTTCATTAAAGTTGGTTTATCCGTTTGATCATGAGGAAGTAACAAACATTATACACATTTACACACAAACTTACGCATGTATAGTATAACTCGTGGTAGGATTATATAACAGTACCCTATGTAACATTTTCGATTCACAAAAAAAAAACCTCAATAACATGAGGTTTGTTTATTTCTACATTTTCCAAAAATTACCCTTACTGTTAGGAAGAAAATTTCCAGTCTAAGAAACCGGTGAATAAGGCACCTACGCCTTGAATAGACTTTATGGATCTGTCGGGTTGCCATTGTTAAGATGAATAGGAGTCATTATTATTCAGAGAAATCCACTCCCGAGTTTTATGTGAATAAATTCATATTCAAACGATAAGCTTCAGTGTTTGTTTAAACGGGTGTAAGTTTAGGCGATCTTTAAAAAATTTTGCTGGACTCAATATTTATATCGTTATTTTATTTTTTTAAGGCTTACAGATTTTTTTACACATTTCGCACACGGCTGGATAGCCCCATACTTAACCATTTCTAGTTTGTATTATGTTTGCTTACACAACTGGTATACTACATGTGCATACATTAATATTTATCGCTTTATATTATAGAAAATAAAGTGTCAGTGTGCCAGAATAGTATAGAAAGAAGCGTACTGGGAATAAAAATAAAAGATAAAGTAAGTTTGTGAAAGATTAAGTCAGTAAAAAATTCAAAAATGTCACAAATACTTGGAGAAAGCTAAATCGAGATGGACAGGACATATGATTAGAGAAAGTCAAGAAAAGTGGACAAGAGTAATAACCGAATGGTACCCTAGAGATGGCGTGAGAAGTAGAAGAAGGCAACGTAAACGTTGGGAAGACGACATAATGAAGATAGCAGGAACTACATGGACGAGAGCAGCTAGAGAGAGAGGAAAATGGAAGTGTTTGGAGGAGGCCTTTGTCGCAAGACAAGCTGTTAATAATATAAGCATGTAAATAGTTAGTTTTTAAGTTAATAGTGTATAATCAGCAATAAAGGATTATTTTTTTTTATTTATTTATATCTAACAAATTTGGTTCAACACAAAGAATGGGAATCTAACCCGGGACCTTCCTGCCTGGCAGTCCGTTATGGTAAACTTTACGCAAACGCGGCCGTTTTATGATGATCTTGTTTTTTATGTATATTTAAAGGTTTAACAAATCTTATACCTCTGTGAAAGTGAATAAAATCAATGCTTTGTGTAAACTCTATGTAACGCCACCCGATTTAACGATAAACTCTCTAAAACGTCGAAATCACTTGGTTTTATTTGGTTTAGCTTGTATTCCATACAATGATACGTTCTCTCCATTTAACAACCACTCTCTGAATGCTATAAAATACACAGTCCCTTCAGTGTCGTTATACATATAGACTTTACACTGTATTTATTTGAATTATTTATCATCCTATGTTCGTCCACTGCTGGACATAGGCCTCTCCCAAGGCACGCCACTTGGCCCTATCCTGTGCTTCTCTTCGCCACCCACTACCCGCTACCTTCTTCAGATCATCGCTCCACCTGGTTGTATGGCGTCCTACACTACGTTTGCCGATTTGAATTGTTAACATTTTATTATTCTTATTCTTTTGTAGCATATCATTATTACGAAGTTATACTCGTATATTAATGAGACTACGCCAGCAACAGTGAACATCATTAGTTTTATATTCTTTACTCACAATATTATGTTAAGGCGGACTGATAGCGTAGGGCGGGTAAATGCAATATTTACAAATACAAATATACAAATATTTTTTTATACTTTAAGGTTGTGTACGTACAATAATTATGCGCTAAGAGTGGAAGAAGTGAGTACATTTTGTGGTACGTTCTTGGGACGCTGTGCCCCGCGCTAAGTGTCTTGCGATCCTGTGCTGCGGGGCTACTAAAACCTTATTTAAAACCTTATATCTTAAATCCTATATATAAAATTTCCATGTCACGCTGTTAGTTACTGTACTCTTCCCAAAAGGCTGGACCAAATTTTATATGCGTATTCAGTAGGTCTGAGAATCGGCTATTACCTATTTCCCATAAGGCAAAACAATGTTCAGGCCGGGTTAGCAAGTATTGGCTTATTATTATTATAATACAAGCCTATGCTCAGCAAAAATGCCCAATATAATTGCAGATTTCTTTGTATAAACCGATTCAAACATAAACTAAACACAAATTAATTAAAAAACATAGTAATCTTTAGATTACTATGTAAAACTACTATGTAAAACTAAAAACCCTTTTTATTACTCCTTACAGCTTGCAGCAGTATAGCAACAGGACGAATAATACAAATACAAATCATTTATTGATAACACCAAAGTTACAAGTCAAATAGTATATAATATCATTACAAAAGTATATAAATTGAATCAATGTCAATTTTCAATTATAACCACACGTGCTAGCCACACACTGGCTTAAGGTGGAGTATGACTATTCTGGGATAACTAGCTCTCTAAAAGGCTGCCGAAACACACTGTTTTTCACAATCTTGGCACTGTTACTTGGTATGTAAATTTGATGAAACTATTTAATTTTAGGGAAAGAAAACGTCTAGTTACCGAGCGTAAAGTGTACTGGAAAGTTTTTGGGCCAGCCAGAAGAGAAGATGGGAGTTAGGAAAACAGAGTAAGGAAAAACAAAGAATTAGAAGACCTTGTGGCAGAACCTAACATCATGGGCGAAAGTAAAGCACATCGGCTCCGTTGGTTCGGCCACGTGGAAAGGATGGGAGAGGATCGGGCTGTGAGGCGAGCGTACTTGGGACGACCAATTGGCCGACGTCCGGTTGGTCGTCCCAAGTATCGCTGGGAAGACCTAGTGCAGCAAGACCTGAGCGCACTTCATGACTGGCAGGAGACAGCACAGGATAGAGAAAAGTGGCGTCTCTTGGTGTCGGAGGCCAGGATCCATTTTGGGGTTAGCGAGCCATCATAGTAAGTAGTAAGTAAGTATTTAATTTAGAGTTTGCCGCTCAACGCTGTCAATTCGCCTTGATCTTTTGTAGCCAAGCATCGTAGACTTGCTACGCCGTATCTAGTTCGCTCTACGAGCTACGCCGTAGCTCTACGAAAACAAACATTACCACGCCAACTTTGTATCCCATAACGTAGAACGTAAACAAAAAGCGACAGCGAACGCAATATTACGACATAAAGGCTTTATTCATAACGGAATAATACATCAAATACACAATGTGTGCCCTTAATGGTGGAATTGCGATCACCAAAACATGCGCGAGCCATTTCCCTTCATGGGTTTCGTAGTTAGTTAATAAAACGGGGAATATGATGTGAAATCTGGTGATGTGAAAGAAAGTTGATGACACTGTTAATTGAATGGTAACTGACCTTTCATATTTATAGACTAATGCCTGTATAGCTAAATAGCATTCAATATATATGGGATAGATTATTAGATCCATACTCATATTTTATTTTTATGCTATTTACTTATATTTTAGTAATTTTATCACTCTACCTGAGAGTACGAGAATATTATAATTATTATCTATTTCTTTTATTCTGGTTGTATTGGAATTGTATACAAACTAGCTACAGCAATACCACGAGCGTTATGGGTCCTTTCCATCAAGTTCTGTCTGAAATGGTCTACTAAATTATTTTTTTGGTCCTATTTAAATGGTATTATTAAATTTGAAAAGTAATATATATATAGAACTTTTAATAAAATAAATAAATATTAGGACACATTTCACCCACGGCTGGTTAACCCCATACTGAACCATTTCTAGTTCGTGTTATGATAGCTAACACAACTGATATACTACATATACATACATACATATTTAATATAGATACATATATATAACACCCAGACCCACAGCCAACAAATTTAGTTAGGCACAAGGATGTTGGCCGGGCCGGGAATCGAACCCGGAACCTTCTGATTGGCAGTCCGGCATAGTAACCTTTAGGGTCAGCTCACACCGAGACGCGACGAGACGCGACGCTGCGCGCAGATTTTACATAGAGCGACTCAAAATATACTTTATTTAATACAGGAAAAGATACACATTTCATTGTGAGAACAAGCCGCGAGGCGTCTCGAGGTGCAGCGCTGCGCAGCGCAACGTATCTGAATTATCACAATGAAATGTGTATCTTTTCGTGTAGTAAATAAAGTGTATTTTGAGACACTCCATGTAAAATCTGCGCGCAGCGTCGCGTCTCGTCGCGCCTCGTTGTGAGCTGACCCTTACACCAACGAGGTCGTCAATTAAAGATAGCTAATAAGATTAAAAATAATAAAAGTGTTGATTATAACAGTCATAGAGGAACAGACAGCTATCTCGGTATAAATACCCCATACGCCATTACAGACGCTCGGAATTTCGTTCTCACTCATATAGACGCAATAAAATCGCGAACGCCGGTCATTACGCCGTTTCTTCAGGCCCTTGATTTATGTTATAGCATTCTTTCTTGTGCCTTGTATCGTTATGAATATTATTAGATATGTGAGTATTAACTTGAAGGTTCCAGGGGTCTACTAATGAAGGTTTTGCGTGCTACTCAGTTTTGTTTGTTGCTTAGTTGAATTTGAATTTTGTACCTCTTGGAGAGCTAATTATTCCAGACCATGCTCCTGATTAGCCTAGTGTCGAATAACACAAGTCATATGATTACGCGCCCTGATGGACTAACTGCACGGACGGTGTAAAAAAAGATGAATGAAATAATCCAAACCAACAAATTTAGTTTGTCACAAATATGTTGGCCTTGCCAGGAATTGAACCCGAGACCCTCTGGTTGGCTGTCCAGCATTTCACACAAGGCTAGGCTGGTTAGCCCCCGAACCTCACCCCGCCCTTTCCAGTGAGGAGGCCATCGTGAGGTTTTAGTCAGTAGTGATGCCCTTCTGCAATCGAGCCCGACATACCCCACCCATCTCCCCGGGTGTGGTGAGCATGCGTAATTGCATTTCCTCACGTAAAAAAAACCCCGTACTAAACCATTTCTAGTTTGTATTATGGTTGCCAACACAACTGATATACAAAGTTCAAATACATACATAAATACTTTTTATCGATACATACTTAACACCCAGACCGACAGCCAACAAATTTAGTTCGTCATAAATATGTTGGCCGTGCCGGGAATCGAACCATCGGGACCCTTTGGTTGGCAGTCCAGTTTGTTGAAACCATTTGAGAGTTCATGTCTTTGCGTTTTTATAACCAAGTAAGGGTGAGGAAAAGAAATATTAATACATATATAACAAAGAAATATTAGCAATGACGATAGATAAGATACAGTGTATTGGGTTGACTATCTATACCAATATATAAAGTGGAAAAGTTTGATATTTTGTTTGTATGTTTGACGCTAATAGACACCGAAACTACTACACCGATTTGTAAAAATATTTCAGTGTTGGCTACATTATCCCTGAGTGACCGTTTTTTTTTTGTTTCTCAACAACTTAGATTATTTTATAGCCCGTCCAAAGCCGGGACGATCTGCTAGTGCTACATACAAAAATAAATGAAAAAAAAAACATGCTGTAAAAAACATTTGAATAAAAATGTTAAAACCGTAAAAGCTTCACTCTGCACGTGCGCGTAAAGCCGCGTTTACAGTCGTGTTACAGAATTTACAGTTTTTTCCCGTCCCTTGCGTCCATACATTGTCGTTTAGTATAACAACTGGCTCCCCGTCCGGACATACAGTCGCGGATTCGCGCGCGCCGCAGAAATATGTTGCCCGCGGGCTGTATTCAATTAGTACGGAATTAGGCTAAGGCTCAGTGCGCAAAGGCGACTTAATTGACATTCGTCATCATCATCATCAGCCTTTTTTTTTACTTGTAGGAAATGCATGCCCACCAATCCTCGGGGGAGGCGGCGGGGTATGTCGGACTCGGTGCCAGAGTGGCGACCCATACCGACTAAAACCTCCAAGGTGTTCCCTCTTTGCGCCTCAGAGCCAGGAGACCGGAACTGAAGACATGACATCAGTCTATCATCATCAGACTATATAAATACAAATACAAATCATTTATTGATAACACCGAAGTTACAAGTCAAATAATATAATATCAGTACAAAGGACGACCTCGTTGGCGTAAAGGTTACCATGCCGGCCTGCTAATCAGAAGGTTCCGGGTTCGATTCCCGGCCTGGTCAACATCTTTGTGCTTAACTAAATTTGTTGGCTGTGGGTCTGGGTGTTAAATATGTATATATATTTATAAATAATATGTATGTATTTAAATGTAGTATATCAGTTGTGTTAGCAACCATAATACGAGCTAGAAATGGTTCAGTATGGGGCTAACCAGCCGTGTGTGAATGTGTCAAAAAAAAAAAAATGTTATTATTTAAAAAAAATGACAAGAAAATTCAATTTTCACGATAAATTGTTCTAAACTCAATACACAAAAATTCTAGAAAAATAACGAGCACATTGAGTACTTTTATAAATAAAGTCGATATCTGGAGCCTTAAAAACAACAATTTGCTATGATATCCAGGGCAAGAAAAAAAAACATCTTTTTTGTAGATATGTGTTTTACCTATACATTAGTCTGGGTCCGCAGGTAAGGTGCGTAACAATGCTGTAATAATTTACAATTAATAAACTTTCTAATTTGAATTTCGAACACCACAGTAAAATTTCACTCGAATTGTAATTCGCCGAGTCGCAAGTGTGCACCAGATCTAATCTAGCCTCGTCCTCTTTGTTTGTCCGTTTCAATCATTGTAAATGTTCGCTAGCGCCGATAAAGTAGCATTTCAGAAGCGGGTTTGAATTCGAGAGTTTATGGCACTGTGCTTAACAATTTTATGATACTGACGATGTTTTTGCCACCTAGATTTTGTTAGAAACTGGGTCGTGGAACAACTGGCTGCGGTTCGTTTTTTACTTTAAAAAATTGTTTTGGTTACTCATATTTAAAGTGTTCTAAAGAATTAGTAGTTAAAATAAGCCTATTCATCAATAAATAAATAAAAAAATAAATAAAATAAAATAAATCCCAAGTGTGGCTCTTTTTACTCCTGAGGTTGCTCTGGTGATGTCTAGAACCCATTAAAATGTATTGTAGCTTAGTACAAAAACATCAAGATTGGGATAATAAGTAACCCTGATAACAACTAAACGTTTCAGAAATAAAAAAATAATTTATTAATGAAAATTTACTTGTTTTATGTTAAAATATGTTATCACTTTAATTATCTTGACGCAACATATTTTAGGAGTCCTTGCGCGAAGAATAAAACCTTTTGACGGGATTGACCTTTTAGCTCATAGCAACAAAAAGAAGGGTATTGTGTTTTTTTTCACAAATGCTTATTAGTATTTAGTTTATTAGTATACCAAGCAAGAATATCTGCGGCCCTGCAAACAGGTCCTTAGAAGTTCTACAGAAATGCTCCCTACAACTTAACTACTTACCAAATATGTAAAACCTATATTTCAGAATCTACTGTACACGTTTACCCTTAGTAGTCCTCCAAACTGAAGACCTCATGGACAAACGACGACCTCGTTGGCGTAATGGTTACCATGCTGGACTGCCAACCAGAGGGACCTAGGTCCGATTTCCAGCACGGCCAACGTCTTTGTGATGAACTAAATTTGTTAACTGATGGTCTAGGTGTTCAATATATATCGATAAAGTATTGATGTAGTATATTAGTTGTGTTAACAACCATAATACTAACTAGAAATGGTTTAATATGGGTCTAACCAGCGGTGTGTTGGAACCATTACACCAATCAAAAATTGCTGAAGACTAAACCATTCTATTGAATAGTAAAATCTGTATACCAAGTCTCGTTAATTAGTTCAAAATTATTTTTTATATTTAAGTAATACAATATTTTTTTATAATTTATTAAATTGGCTGAAAGTTACTGCCTCTTTGCGAGATAACATAGGTACATATGTACATACATACAGACAGATGAAAGCAAATTTGAACAGTCAAAGCAAAGATTTCACTAGCTAAATAAATAAACATTATCTTTATCTTTAATCAAATAATGTAATGTAAAAAGCATTATTTTGTTAACATCAAAATATACTAAACACGCTACTTGATAATCAAGCATCAATATCTATAGCAATACATCAATTTCATTGCACTAACCACGCTCGATAGGTATTTGATAAAGCGCTAATTAAACAGAAACACTTTCGTGATTAATCAAATCAATTTAGATATTGACTAACCGAACAGGTCTGTTTGGTGCCAGAGCATTTTATACAGATCGCCTGGCCAGCTACCACGCTCAATTAAAAAAAAACTGTTGGTATTAAGCACCTAAAGCGGTGTGTTCCACCAGCCTCCTTGTGAGTTGTTCCAGACTAGGCATGCTCCGTTTTCAGCTAGAGAATCGCTAAGTATTCAAATTACTGGTCAAATACCTAGCTGTAGTGCTCTAGTGAAAAGAAGCATAGCGCATTAATCATATATTCGATAAAATTGTGAACAGTTATTACACTATTTTAGATCTAGACTAAACTCTGTTACTTGAATGCACACACAATGTTAGTGATGGCACTACAGAAGATATCGATAACTTCTCGAAGCTTCTCTTCTATCGAAGCATCTGCTCAACAAATGGCCATATTTTCTTATAAGCTTTGGTAAAGGTGCGTGAAAAAATAAGTTTGTAAGTCAGAGGGAGTAACTAAGTAAGATAAAAGTTTGTATTAAATTGTTAGAAAGAAAAGAAAAAGAAGATCAGATTAAGGTTAAATTTCATTCACAGAAAAACACGTATCGTAATACGTACTTTACAGTCTCGTTTCCCAATATGAATAATTAAAGCTATCCTCACCGTAAACTTTGAAAGATTGGCTCTCTTTTATTAACGTAACGTTTCAAATATTTAAGGCTACATTCACTCGCATAGGTAATACCCCGTAAAGCCTTTACCTTGCTAATTTTCCGCAAGGAAATTTCATTACACAAACCTACGTAGGAGTGCATCAATAAAGGTGCTGTTTTTTACCTCCATTTGACGCTTGGTACCCTAATAAAAAACACATTTCGGCTTTCTCCCAAGCGATCGGTATCTCACGATATGGCCTTGAGTTGCGGGGAAGAATTGGTATTTGTGCTAGAATAGCCATGATAGTGTGGTCATAAGTATGAGCGTGATTACAGAATTACCAATTCAGACAGATAAAATAAATTGAACTCTAAATTGACATACATGACTAATAGAAATGTATTTTGTAATTTTAAGTTCAATGGTTTTTTTTGCCACCGTAAGGTTAGTCGGTAAGTTTAAATCTTGCACAAAATGGTTTCTTACGAAAGTGATTGAGTCCATGGCTGCTTATTGCAAATTTAAATATGACTTTTCAATATTGTTATAATAATTGTAATTTTTTGTTACCTTACAATTGATTGTTAAATTTTTGGTTTGACTTATTTTATTTAAACTTTAATATAATTATACCAGCAAATTTTTATCTTTCTACGTAGGTATAATATGCATAAATAAAAGACGTTTGTCAACTTCTTTGGCGTAATAGTTACCATGCTAGACTGCCAACCAGAGGGTCCCGGGTTCGATTCCCGGCACGGCCAACATCTTCGTGAGGAATCACATTTGTTGGCTATCTGGGTGCTAAATACGTATCGATATAAAGTATGTATGTACCTATGTGTATGTAGTATACCAGTTGTGTTAGTAACCATAATACAAACTATAAATGGTTTAGTACAGAGCTAACCAGCCGTGTGTGAACTGTGTATTTTTTTTTATTGTGAACATTCTCATTAGTAAATAATTTAAAAGTATAAATATACTAATTTAATACATTCCACTACCTCTTCATAAAATAGTAGTTCAGTTATTACTATAATATATACTCCTTTTTTATTTACATTCTTTTAAAAATTTACTTCTGTGCGAAAAAACAGTTTGATTTGGTTTGATTATAAGAATCACATTACCATTCTTTCCATTTTCAGGTCTACGGTTCACGTCCAATTGACATTTGCTCGCGGCTCTAACGGCTGATTGGCTTTTACAAGAATTGGTAAATAACGAGTTATGCCGCCTGAGGGAAGCTAAATGTCTGCTACTTTACAATAGTAGTAATAAAACAATAATTGTTCGTATGTATATTATTCAATTAAAACTCTTTATTTATCTTTATCAATTAAATACTTATCAAACTAATTTAAATTAAAAACTTAGATTACAAATAATAAATAATACCTACGTCTGAGTCCGCGGGAAATTTAAATATTTAGTATTTTTCAAAAACTTGTGAATAATAAAAATTAAGAGAAAGATGTTGGGTAAAACATCCTCTAATAAACCTTATGACCTGTACTTTTAAGTGAAAAATATTACCAACAATTATCGAAAGTATAAGATAATATGGCGGGTGACACACGTTTTAGATGCTGTGGTCCTCAAATATGTCGATTTTGTCAAGTTGTTTTCCTTCACCGTAAAGCGAGTGCAAACACACAACTTGAAAAACAAGTCATTTGTGTGGGGTTGGGATCGAAACAGGGGTCTGATAGAAATTCTGATGTTTTCCCACTAAGCCACACTCGCTTTTTTAGCTATCAGTAGTAGTAGTACCTTGTTTACTAATAAATCCCAAACAACAACTACCAAACAGTAAATTTTGCAAGCAAAAATACTGCAGCGTCAAATCTTCAACACTTCCCTGCAAACGGTATATTTTTTTAAGCAATAAAACGCAACATAATCTAATCGGTGCGGGTCGGCCCGACCGCGCGGCAGTCGCCCCTGATTGGCCGATATTCAAATTAGGAAGCAACTCGATTTATCCGGCGTATGCGCTGATGTCGTTACAGACTGGCTAATATTTTCGCACTACCCTCACATCGCCCCAGGTGTTGGAGGGTTAAACACCGTGAAATAAGGGGAGTGCCTTAAATGTTCACGCGAACGCTTGACGCGTCGAGATTGGACGGAAATATATTTTGTTAAATTCCAGTTTTATGCGTCACTGCTCCGGCTTATTTGAGTAAAGTAAACGCTTCTCACCTGATCGTAAAAGCTGGGTTTACAACTTATCTGTGCGTATTTCTGCTTAAAATGCCACATAGGTTTTTATGTCTCGAAAATAAACTCGAAGTACAAACCTGGAAGGTGGGTATAAAGTTGCAAACTTACAAACACAAATACTTACTTTGTCAAAGTAAGGATTTTACAATTTTCTGAATCTGTTGAAATAATGTTTTTTTAGGGTTCCGTAACTAAAAAAGTAACTAAAAAGGTAAATACCTAAAGGAGCCTATTACTAAGCCTCCTATATCTGTCTGTCACCAGGCTGTATATTAGAAACTGCTAGGAAGCTGAAAATTTTACAAATAATGGTATTCCCTTGCCGCTATAACAACAAATACTGAAAATAAAAAAAATAAGGTAAATTAGTATTGTAGTATTTTTATCTAATTTAAAAAAAAACAATTCCAATATTCCAAGTATTATTGATAAATAAAATGAAATATCACAGTTACATTAAAAAAAAGTTAGCGATTAACCTAAATCATTACACTTTTTAGTTTATTCATTTTTTAACTCGGAAGAACACGAAAATTACTTCTAAAAATAACATATTTCTATTATTTAAGTCCCAAATTTAAATTCCAAATATATCTATTATTTATCCAAAGTCACGTCATCTCATGTTCTAAGAAAGATCTCTCAAACAGAAAGTAAATTGTATGTTCATTACATTTTAATTTCAAAAGTTGTTTTCAAAATAAGATAAAATACAGGCCCATTAATAATTCACAGTTACTCAGAAGATTAAACTATAAATAATGAAGCGGTTTCACGAACTGAACCTATTCTCATAACCACTATATCTTATTTAGAAATCCATTTTTACAGGGTTTTAAATGTTTTAAAAACCTTTTGTTTCTGTCGTCTAAAAGATTATACGTATTATTGAAAATATAAAAGTTAACTGGTACAAATTTTTGCCTGGAACTTTTTTATGGTGTTAGATGAATGTTTCCAGATACTCTAAATGCTTTTAGCAAACTTATCGAGACAAACAGCTGAGATTTACAATTAACTTATTATTTATTTATCATCTGGCCCATGGCCCTATGTTTGCCCAGTTGTATATATTTTTATCCATTTTTCAAAATTCATGGAAAAACTTGGATCACCTGGGTTAACCACGGGTATAAAAAAGTGCCCAAGGTCCACTTAGTACGTAGTGATAGGACCGGTTTCCGCAATCAGGTCCTCTTCTGAGGTTCCATTCTTCGTCATCTTAGATAATCTACGGTTACCTTTTCAGTGGTTCACATACCTGTTCACTTAAAGTACTACAGCCGACCTTAGAAGTTGTTTCGTTATTTGGACTATTCATAATCATTATAGATAGCCGCTTTTTTTACGTGAGGAAATGCATTTACGCATGCCCACTACACTCGGGGAGGTGGGTGGGGTATGCCGTATACATTATAGATACCCTAGCCTATAATTTTACTAAAATCACATAATACCTATTATGTCTTATCTATTATTATTTTACGTAGTCCATCCAATAAAACAGACTTCTCCAGTTCAGTAACAATGTTAAACTGAACTAAGACTTGAAGTCAGCGCTTTTTCTGGTTAATTTAAAATGACGCGGTCGACTTAATGCCGTAGAAATTTATGTACCGGCATTTACGTCGCAATAAAGTACTTTTAGTGCAAAGCAACGTCGTTAATCTAGAGATCTAATAAAATGGTTAAAGACTTTGGTGATGTCAATGTTTTCTGAAGATTGTTTGCCGTTGGCTGGTACGGCAATGTAATGAGATAGTTACGCCCCGAAAATAGCGTTTTAATTGTGCACGTACATGGAGCATACATCTAACATTACATAAGCAACACAAAACCTATAAAAGTGAGATTAGTACGAATAGGCTAACTTTAGCTTTACTTTATTTTTTTTATTTTTATAGGCTTTCGTTTCACCACAGCTTGCCTGGGTTTAAGCTTTACTGAGATCTAAGATGTAACACGCATGTTTAGACGGGTCCTATTTACTCAAGATTTGAATACCCCCCCAAATTGTACGTTTCAAGAAAAAGTGACTCAGAAAGGTAATTGTTGTGCCACGACTTTTGAATTTGTGAAATAAAAATCAGCTATACCATACAATAAGATCGCTGACACGCCCTTAAAGGATTTTGTGTTAGTTACCAACTAATAAATAATTAATTAATCATGTAATTATTGGAATATAATACAACTTATATGAATAAAAATGTGTTTATCTTACATAACGTCATACTTACTTTCCGCGTATAATTTTATTGTAAACTCAATCCTATATGTATAAGTAATGTTAAAAATAAACAAATGTAAGGTCATTTTAAAATTACAGTTCATAACTTGTCTAAACCCATGTAGCGCCTATAGCTCATCTAACTAACGATCTATAGCGATCATCGAAGCTAAGCTACGGTCGAAGCTGACGGTGTTTTGATGGGTGACCATGCACAAGACTGTCTTTAAAAAAATACGTCTGAGCGCTACCGTGGGTTGGATGACATGTTAATTTTAGGTCCCAGCTGTATTAGTCTTAGTACAAGCAGTCCTTAAATCAATTCAGAGGCTTTCAGGCGGCTTGAAAAGCTTGACCACTTAGCTCATACGAAGAAGAAGAAGAAGATCTAACCACACAAAATTATTTAAACATCCTCATAACTTACACAGTTATCTAACTTCTTACCAAAATAAGGCGCCTTTCACACACGACTCCACAAATCCGAAGACAAAAGCCTTTAAGGACACATACAAAGCACTCGAGAAGGAAAACTTACAAAGGTTCGGTATGAAAGTTTAGTTAAAAGATAACGACGTCTTAACTTAGAAGATGTAAAACGCTGGATATACCACATGTCTACATACTAAAAATAAATAAATAAAATTAAAACTTAGAAAACCCCGTCTTAACGTTTTGTGATCGCCGCCACGGCCATAATTAAATCCACTAAAACTTATGATGTAAGTATTCTACTAATCAAGCCGTTTTATTTGACATCCATATTGAGGCAATTGTGAATGAATATGCCATCTGCATACGCCATTTTATGGCGTTCACCATCTGAGATCAACTAGCCATTTACTTAAAACTAGCTAAGAACTCTCTCGACTATTACACCTTTCAGATTTTTATATCAAAATTGATTCAGCCAGTTGGGAGCTGCGATTCCACTGACAGAAACTCACTGACATGTCAAACTTATAACACCCCGCATTTTTCGTCTGGAGTTAAAAAGGAACAAACTTTTGTTTTTATATTATGACTAAATGCGGTATTGCCCTATTTAAACCGTGATTTCATGTATAGGTTATTAAATGCAAAATAATTAAAACTCTAAATCCTTGTCAGATATAAGGATCGAATACCCGAATATCATATCTAGAAAAAAATATACTAAAAATTATAAAAAATTAAACTCTTCATGAGTATTTCAAGAAGTAAATTGTTGGTCGTCAACAATGGATTATTTGAAGTAAGTAAATGTAGGTAAAATTTGATAAAACTGAACTTTAGAAGTGATCTCAGATGTTGGATGTTTAGGAAGATGTTGGCGCAAAAACTGGAGGTTAGCCTTAGGTGTTTGTGTAGCCAGAGAAAATATGCCATGTCATCAAAATATCTCAAATGTGTTAAGTTGTACCTATATTTACATGATATCTTGTGAACAATTAAAAAAAAATACTATATAACTATGGTGAAGTCAGAAACGAAAGCGATTGAAATACTAGTTGTTTTAATAATCATATTTATCACATCCAGTTTTAATACATCAGCATTAGATCGTCTTTTGATGTCGTCTTGTTACAAGTTTTCTCTTGTTAAAGAAAAGAAAAGAAAGTGCAGTCGGAAGGGGCATAGTTATTTGATACCCTTTGTTATTCCTTGCCGGATTTCTGTATTATCTTACCAATTATTTTCGATGGTTTAATATAACTAAATAAATATTATGACACATTTAACACTCGGCTGGTTAGCATTATTCTTAAACATTTTAATTTTTTTATTATGATTGCTAACACAACAGATATACTACATATTGAATAGTTAATAATGAGTTAATGAGACATATTTAACACCTAGATCAACAGCCAACAAATTTAGTTTAATTGGTCGTGCCGAGAATCGAACTCGGGAGCCACTGGTTTCCATGCCGTACTGGAATGTTAACCATTACGCCAACGAAGTCAAATTTATATTATGTTTATATTTTATACTGTTTTACTTTCGATGTTAGAGGGTTGCAAATAAAGACATTTTGAATTTGAATTCACAACAAAAGATTTTTTTTTTTGTAGAAAGGATTTCTTAATAGCTTTTACTGATTCCGATTTATAACGCTAAAACGTATAGTCAAAGTTTTGCTCCTAAATAATATAAATATTATTAATTATAATTATTTAATATTATTTATTAAGTACTTACTTAAGATTCTTTGATTTCTAAAGTTAATTTTGTTCTATACATTTGGCTCAAACTTGTATGCTTTAAACTAATTAAGATTTTGTTATATTATATTCAACAGTATATATAGCAAAAATTATCTCAAATTATTTTCCATCAATAGCCTTTTTTCCCCCATAATAGAGTATCATCGGCATATTTGCCATAAACATGATCTATATTCAATTTCCTATTTTGCAGGAAAGCGCGTGATCTCCTATTTTTCTCTTTTATCCGAATATTGTTTACCGCATACATCAAGATCCTAT
Source organism: Mellilla xanthometata (assembly GCA_035578125.1). NCBI lineage: Eukaryota > Metazoa > Arthropoda > Insecta > Lepidoptera > Geometridae > Mellilla > Mellilla xanthometata. The sequence goes on along the minus strand of JAPUBQ010000015.1, from coordinate 3,304,537 downwards.
CACAAATTACAAATAACCGGCGAATTCGTAAGGCATTGGAAACAAGTGGGTTAAATTCTAAATATAAAATTAAATAAACGGGCCATGTCATACATACATTTTTAATTGTGGAATTTCAGAAGCTTGTACATTTAAAAGCTCCGCTCTTGATAACTTTAAGATAATTGATACATTTTTGACATATTGTTTACATTTTCCATGAAAAAGGTTTAAATGATTTGTATTCATGCATCATTAACCATTAATTATGAAGTATAATTTAACAAAATTGATTTAGAAGGCCGAAATCCTTTTATCATAGTATTTCGTTAGTGGATGTTTATGTCTCTTTACTGTGTCACCATTGGTTCTGTAAAAGAATGGAGATGCGAGAATAAAATTGTTTAGCTCCATTGCATACTCCCCAAAATGTATCCGATAAATTACAGACAGACTGGCAACCTTGCGCCTATGCTCAAGGCTCTTCAGCAAATTATAAACAAACGGTAGACTTATAAACTCTCTTCTTCGTGTTAAGTATTGATAAAAAATGGTGGTAATCCCAAGCATAGGTTGTAAATCGTCCCGAAACGATGGGCTATGGGATAAATCAAGTCCACGTAATCTTGGCCAAGAAAGTTGAGCAGTAACTCAACTCTTACTACCTTAAGTTTGGATGAAAAGGGAGAAGTATAAGTGTCTATACCTGTACAATGCCTAAAGTTTCGCTTTTGTTTTAGAATAAACTTTGAACGAGTAATTTCAGTCTATCTTCTTTAAGAAAGTATCTGAGATTCTGTTTACACTCTCCGACACATTTTAGTTAACCAAATGTTGCAACCCTCCGACACCTTTGCAGTCCGATATCTTTTTATGTGGACAAATCAAACAGTTATAGTAAACGAACGAAGAACTAAATTAATGTTTACATTATTTCGGCAACAAAATTCGTATTTATAGATACAAGTGTCTCGATGCCAATACCTCCACTTTGGCTTCGAGACAACTGATTAGAAGACAATGATCAAGAGAAAATGATATTTATATTTTCTTTCTAAACTTCGAAAGACTATACATATTCGTAATTCATCTCTAAATACTTCGTAAGGAATCAGGGATAGGACAAAAAAGGTAGGTACAAATAAATTGAAAAATAAGAAGCAACTTGTTGCAATGCTGCAAGCTCAGAAAATTAAGTCTTAATTTGCAAATAAACCCACTTTCTACTAATATTATAAAAACAACAGTTTGTATGTAAGTGTGCGTGCGTGTCTGTTACTTCTTCACTCTCAAGCGGCGTTTTTTTTTTCAAACAGATTTTGTTGAAATTTTTATATGGATATACCAATGATGAAAACAAAACACACTCACTTTGGCTCTTTTTTTTTCTTTTTGACTGTGATCATAACGTCTCACAGATCTGATTTGAACTTTCCTTACTGTCATTACGATAAAAAGCGATCTCGTTCCACAAGAGCCGATTCTTTTACCCACTGATTTGGAAAGGCATCAGCTGTGTTTCACGAAACAACTTTAACTTTTTGTTTACTTTGTGAACTATGTTTTTGTTTTATGCTCGCACATCAGCTGCCTGATTTTCATATTATGAAAGCTGTAAATCTTGATTTTGGTAAAGTTTTTGGCTCAATTGAAGGAGAGAAGTTGTGTTAAAGGGAATTTATTATGTTTTTGTGTTGCTAACACATTTTCTAGGGCTCGACTGTTTAGCAAGTTACTCGCAAGCTCAAAATCAGTCGCCTTGAATGTAACGGTGTACTACAGCGGCCTCCGTGAGAGCTTGTAATTCTGTACTAAGCATGCTCCACCCTCGACCAGTATCACTGACTCATGTGGTTACTTAGCTAGAATTTGAAAAGCTTATACCATTTTTTATCAGAGGAATTTATTGTTTCTTTCGAAAGAAGATTAGGTTTCGAAATACTCACTTTAAAAATAATAAATAATAATATTGCATTATTATTAAAGTTTTCACTTTACATGTTTAAATTTAGTAGTAAGCTTTACTAAACAATAAATTCAAGCTTAACAAATAAAAAAAATATCCATAAAAAGTCAATCAGCCAAAATAAATCGCCGCGAAATACAAACAAATATACATATTATATTAAACACAGGAAACCTAAGGCCAAATGAATCTTCATAAAGGAAAATCGTCTTCTTGGCAAGATATTGTCGAAAGCACTCTAAATGCTTTCGTTTTCCATGGCGAGGCATCATCATAACTCTCTCGTAAGAAAACCACGTCAACGTCAATACAGACGGTACGCCTCTCTATTTTGGGGCTACCACGGTACAGATTCTGGACTTCGAGGACTTCTGGAGTCTTAGCTAAGCAGACGAGCACTAGAAAAGCACTTCGCACAGCGTATCAGTGTTGCTATACAAAGAGGCAACTTTGTCTTAATTTTGGGTACTCTTCCCACTGGCACTGTTTTTTGAGGTAAAATATAGTTTTGCATTAATTATACTACATTATTTTTTATTCTACTTATCATTCCGTATCGATCAAACACGTACTGCAATCATTAAAAATAAAAAGAAAACTTTCATAGAGAATTCGTAAACCTATTACCACCATAACAACATTATAAATAGTCTTTAACTTCTCTCCTTCAATAGAGTCAGTTCAATACAGTCTTGTGCATGGTCACCCATCCAACCAGCGTCCGCATCGACCGTTGCTTCGATGATCGCGTCAGATCACTTTAGCTAGGCGGTGCTAAAGGCGCTACGGTTATTTATCAAGCAGTGACTATTACTATAAAAAACCTATTCGCAATCCTCACCACCACTGATCGAGTTCCACCAGTAGCACTCCGTAGTAGGAGCGCAAATCGCACGCCGATTGGCCATTATGCAAATCGCATACTAACAACGCTCCCTGGGGCGCCTTGCATATTTCACAGAATTATGCCGGGTTACGCCAATGAATACCGGGATACGGCAATGAGTGACGTCACCGCCCGTATCTAATATGACGTCATCGGCGTATAATATGCGGGCGGGTGCTAAATTGGCTCTTGCCTCTCGAAGTTTCCCCACTGTACTGCAGAACTTGAGGGAACAAACGATACCTTGTCCACGTTAGCCTAATAGGGTAACTAGTACATGAAGTTTGCGATTCAACGGGACGCTTGCCAGATTCTCGAGTATTATGCGCGCTTGTCAAATAAGTAATATCTAATTTTATAAGTTAACAATGAGTTTGTCGTACTTCCTATCCTTTTTATTTCTTATGACGAGGGGGAAATCTCTTTTTGAAGATTCTGAAGATCTGTCTACAATTGTGCGCAAACAGGTTATGTGAGATTTGTTTGTATCCGCTAAAATCTCCCCGCTGCCCTGCCTGCTTAACAGAGGACTCCGGGTTCTTCCGGAAACACCCAGGAGACCTCTTTACACTGCGGTGTGGCTCTTCCATATGTAACCTGTTCTTCCTGTAATTTCGTATGTGTCGTCACCGGTCGGTTCCAGCGGAAGACCAGCGCTGATTGCTCGCAGTCAGCACACGCTGAACTGGGCCGGTTTTGTGGCACGTAAATGTTTTCTTTTATTGTTTATTATGTTTTTTTTTATTGTCTTTGTGTCACAAAATAAATGTTTCTTTCTTTCTTCCCGGATTGCTGACCTATTCGCCAACGACGGCGACGGTCACACGCCGCCATCGTCAACCCCCGATATGATGCGGCTTCTTAATTAGTAATGTGGTTTTATAAATCTGTTATTTGTCTCGCTTTTATATAGTTTTGTAAAATTTATTTTTATTTGTTTTTATATATATTAATATTATAAAGCTGAAGAGTTTGTTTGATTGAACGCGCTAATTTCAGGAATTACTGGTGCGAATTGATAAATTATTTTTGTGTTGAATAGACCATTTATCGAAAATGCTATATATAATAGGTTATATAACATTTTGTTGCAACTAATAGGAGCGGAGAAGCAATGGAAAATGTGGAAAAAACGGAGAAAATTATTCATCTTTGAGGACCTCCGTTGCGTGCGCTGCGAAAACGGATCAAGATATGCATAAAATATAAAAAAAAATATTGATATCTATAAAATATGTATGAAACAGTTATTCCTCTCAAAATGATATTATATTGTCACCTATACGCGGGTGGAGTTTTTAATATAGTATTAATTTGTATTCAGTGTTCCTTTAATTTCTAATAAATAAACAAAATCTAGTATGAGATAAATTAGACTTCCAACATTTTTTCCCCCCACTTATCTTCTTAACCTTTCCACTAAGGTCGAGCACCTATTTGTCCGATGTTCTAATCCCACCTTTTAGCCTTTTTTATGGGTTTCCCGTCCCGACTATGCGTCGTTAAAATAGCAAAATCCCGATAAAGTTCGACCACTTTCCTAAACTTTGTTAGGGTTTGGATTTGCGGTGTAACTTCACACCGTTTTTCATTGGAAGAGTCTAGACCGTCTGTAGTTTGTACGTTCATGTTTTTATGATTTGTAAGTTTGTTTTGCTGTGAGGCTGAACTTTAAAAGGGTAGGTAGAAAAACGAGAAACAAAGAAGGTGCAAAAACACGAGTGAAAATTTAATATTATATGGCATAACTAGAAAGAAAATCCCACTATTACTATGAGGCCGATAGTTCGTATGTAAGTGTGTGTGTGTGTGTGTGTGTGTGTGTGTGTGTGTGTGTGTGTGTGTGTGTGTGTATGTGTGTGTGTGTGTGCAAATTCGTAACTTGGCGCACAAACGGCTGTAACAATGTTGATGATACTTTGTATGGGGGTACGAGTAGCTAAGATTAACAAGCCTTAGATTAACAATTTTCTATTATGCAGAACGCAGGTACATCGCTAAACGCAAGTAGTAACGCTTACTCAAGCTTAAATCAAAAGGTTTAAAATAAATAGCAATTTTAAAATACCATCTAAGTAATTTCATACATTCTCGAATTAAAGTTTCAAACTCTAAAAATGGATATTACTTTAAAAAAATATGCGAGATTTCACGTCTTAATAAATTTAAACTCTAAAGGAACACGTGTGTTGTGTTCTGAGCAAATATCGCTAGTTGCTTTGCAAATGTACTTAAACTAACATAATTTGTAGAGTAATAAAACTAAGCAACAGTAAATACTTGCTTTGAGGCCGCTTGCACGAAGTCACGCAGTGCCCGTTAATCCTTAACCGAAGGTTAACTAACATAGCTGTTAGTTATTTATTTTATTTTTTATGTACTCTATATTTATATATGTTCTATGTGGTTTGATTTTGAACATTTTTTATGAATTTATTTTTATATTCCTTCTCCTATTTTATAATTATATTTTCCTATTCTCCATCTGAAAGGTTGGCTAAAGAAATGTATTTGAACAATATTATATTTAATGGCAGACGGCTATACAAAAGCCACATATGTTTATTGTGTTAAAGTGTTTTTTATGTAACTAAATATTACTTAAGTGAATAAACGAGTCTTAGGCGCCAGGCCTTATCAAGATAGATAAATATCATTTTTAATGTAACACTTAACAAAACAAGAAATGGCTGATAAAAATCATACATTATTTCTTACCAATTACATTTTAAAATTCAATATGACTTGCTTTAATTCATGTAATATTAGAAACAGGAAGTTAAGAATGTGAACATAATTATTATATATATCGTATTTACTGGGTTTAAATTGTACATTTACATATGAAAATGAGTGCTAATAAAAAATATAAATATTAAAATTCCATAAAATACGTTTGATAAATTAAAAAGAACACAATGTGTTTTTATGCTAACTATACTCAAAAATGTTTGCATAGTGACAGATAATTTTATAGTACTCTGCTAGGCTAGCCACCATCCTCAAGTTGAAAAATCTGTTACCAAGCGTCTAATGGTGTTTTCTGGAAGTCTCCTTTAGAGGATAAGATTGATCAAACTAGTCATGCTTTGCCGTCGTCCAAAGTTTCGCTTGCTCATGTAATTATACGCCCTGCTTAGTCCGTGACTTGAATGCCTGGCTCTAATGAGTAAAAAAAATAACTCAGTAGTGACAATTTCAAATTAATCTTCGGTTAACACGGTGCAGCACGCCCTAAATATTTTAACTAGGCAGTAGCAGGTAGACGCATTGCACTATAAAACAGAGTTATTGGGCCGCGGGCCATTCATCTGATTAAATTAGCTCTTGTGTAGTAATTGTGGCGACTTAATACTGTAATACAGCCGTTTGTAGTAACGGCAGTAAACTGTTTAATTTAGTTTTATCACCGCACTAGCGTCGTGCTGCAGTTTTGCCTAAAATTTTTGGTAAATTATAAGCTTATAATGTAAATGGCATGGCAAAGGCCTCTAAACGACCTCGTTAGCGTAAAAGTTACCGTGCCGGACTGCTAATCAGAAGGTTCCGGGTTCGATTCCCGGCCCGGTCAACATCTTTGTGCTACTTTTTATCCCGGATTAAATTTTCTTGTCCCGGATTAACGCAGGTAAAACCGCGGGGCGCAGCTAGTGATCTATAAGAATATAATATTTCTTGTATAAATAAACTTTGAAACTTATTAACATAGACAAACAAACGTACATTTGAATGTCTAACCTTATTAGTTAATCCAAGTTTCAGAATAATGAAGGGAGCCATGTGCGTATTAAGTTATTTGGTAAATTAACTTAAGCTACATGCCTCCTGCTTGAATAAAAGCAAATTGAACTTGTTAAGTTAAAGTTGGTTCAATTTGTAAAGCATTTGGCAAATCAAACATCTGCTGCCTGTTTAAGGTTGTTTAAGGTATGATCTTAAGGCGATTTCACTAGTACTTCGGTAAAAAAAAAAAAACTAGCTGCCCCCTGCAATGTTATTCGCGTTATTACTGGATTAAAAGTAGCCGATGCGTTATCCAAGGTCTAAGCTATTTCCACTCAAAAATGCATCTAAATCAATTCGTTCCCACGTTTTTTTTTTACTAGGAATGGGCTTGCGCTTGACCGCAATTCACCTGATTGTAAGCTGGTAAGCGAGATTGCAATCTAAGGTGGAGCGCGCTTGCCCAGAAGAAACCGGTTCACTCTTGCCTTGAAAACCGCTAGATTATAGTTATCGGGGAACAAAGAATTCCACACTTTAGCGGTACGCACAATGAAGGTGGAAGCAAACCGCTTAGTACGCGACTTAGGCACTTCCACAGTAAAACGATGCCGCCTTGGTGTTTCCCTACTCGTCCGATGGTGGAATGGGGCGGGGGGGATCAAATCATACAATCCCGATGCACACTCACCAAAATGTAACCTATAAAAAAACGTAAGTTTTTATTTAAACTTTTGTGGGAAATAAATGTCTTTTAACCTAAATGTAAGGTTTTAAAAACATTGGTCGTCACTACAAAACTAAACTGAATTGTTTAAATAAATATAAATGCGTCAGACTGACGACCTGTTTGTTTGCTGTGTTTTTAATTGGTGGCAATTCAGCGGTATACACGACTAAACTAAATTTAAAGAAGACCCGTCTCTTTTCATCTTAGGTGGCTAGAAAGAGACAGCACGCTCTGCAGCATAGTCAAAACAACTAAAATCACGTCAAATGTAGAAAATATAGGCGACTTTAGACGGCACTCACTTGTATCACCTCTAAAACTGCCTGCACATTCCATATTTGACGTGATTTTAGTTGTTTTGTCTGTGGTTCAGAACGTGCCGTCTCTTTCAGGCCTCCTAAGATGGAAAGAGACGGGGCTTCTTTAAATTTAGTTTAGTCAATGTGTAATTAAACAATCCCTGTTTAGTTTTGTGGGAAATAAATGTCTAAACTTATTTATATGCAAGGTTAACAAAACAGTTGAAAGAAATAGTTTTAAATTATGTTTTTGTTGTTTTTCATATTACACTTGCATAGCGATTCGAACGCGACTTTGCCGTTGCTTTAGGGTGAAGGGAATAATCTTGATTTTACAATTTTTTTTTGCAATGAATAAATGAAAAAAAAATATCGATAAAATTTGCTAAAAGCTGTCTAAAGAACCACTCTATAAATATTGATACTTATTATGGAACGAAACAGACTTATGAATTAGAATAAAACTGGTAAAAAAATCTAAAAATAATTATTTGAACCATTTTTTAAAAATTGATTAGACTGATGGGTACCAAAATAAGTACCTATAAATATTTTTAGAGTGTTTCTGCCTTTATATTCGCCTTAACTTCACCAAGTAAACATAAGAGTAGCTCGTAACAATTGTGATCTGATTGTCCCATTTCTGACTTGACAGTTAATGCTGTCACGTGTCTAAAGTCATAATAATAAACAAGACTGTAATAAGCTTGTTATGCTGTCATGTCACATGAGCCAAGTGACAGCAAGATAACATTATGAAGTTTTGGTGTTGGAAGTTTTTAACCCGCCCAAGGGCCTCTGTAAGGGGCAAGTACGGGTAGGAGACAGTTTCTTGGAGCGTAAGAAGAAAGTGCAGGGCCACCCGTCACCGCAGACGAACGTTGGCTGTGTTCCTGCCCTTGAGAATGGCACACTGATTGTGCTAAAATACCGACAAAATAAACGTAAGTGATAGCCGGTTATACAAACATTATTGAAAAAAAAAATATTCGAGGCAGGCAAAAAACTTTGAATACGTATAAATGTTAATTATAATAAACGGATTATTACAAATTATAATTATTCATTATTATAAATTGGCTCGCTTTTGTTACTTTTACTTTTTCGCTGCGTTTGAAGTTATATTTTATTAATTTCTTCAAATTCTATGTACATTCCTTTTTTCCCATCTCCAGATTATATGATAGTCTATCCCTGCCATCAGTCAATCAATCGAAGAGTAATTACCGTCATTCAACTGGAAACAGTGCGGGATAGCGACATAAAATGTCAACGGTTAACGTCAAGTGGAAATATTGTAAAAGAGAAATGGCTCCTTATCGCCATGGTAATAAGGTGGATTTCTACTAGGAGGTAGAAATAATGGTGGAAAGACTATAAGTCCTCGTCCAGTGCTCGCCCCGCTGACGTGGCTTTACAACTATTAAGCTAAATAATAACAAACAAAACGAATCTCGTACTACGTAATTGCATAAAGAAACAAAGAAAAAAAGAAAATACATTTATTGTGCACAAAACAAAATACACTTACAATTTATAATATACTCTCACTAATAGTAATACCTACTACACTAAAGCTTTCTTGGTTGGGTCATAAAATAATTGAGCAATTCCCTTTATTTACACAACAAATTTAAAATAGAGATCATAATTTAAATTATCAGAAAAACTGATTTAAATTTTTCAAAACTAGTGGAATAGAATTCCAAAACTCTCGACACCAGAGCCTTCTCAAACTATTTTAGGGACTAACATATAACGATACACGCGCCGTTACCACGTGTGATTTGTCACGAATTGTGTGATATTAATTTGTTATTCAGAGTGCCTTTGAACCTGCAATTGAGTTTGGGACATGTTCGCATTAATATGTTCAAATAACTTTGGAATTAATTTTATTATGTTATATAGTAGAAGAACCGAGCCTACATCGACCTTCACCGACGTGATAATTGAATAAAATTAATTTCATAATAAATTTAGCATCTTAGAAAATATATAAAAAAGGGTTGCCTGAAAAAATCCTGGACAGAATATTTTTTAAAAAATCTGGAATATGATTTGTTATAGAATTTTGAAAATTTTAAAAAGAATTACTGGGTTGCCAGATGTAAACAGGTATGTCGGAATCAGCTACTTTCAACTGATTCTATAAGATATCGACATCTGTGAGGTAAATATTATTTAAGCCGACATCTAAGTGAAGGTTTTACTAAAAATACAATAGCAGTTCTTTTTACTCTTTACCAAACGAGTTAATGACTAAGGGTGTAGCATGCTTAATCTGGAAGAACTGGCTTACAAGGAAACTGGCTGCCAGAATGCACTGTTAGATGGTTTGCAACAGATTTTCAACTTGAGAATGGATGCTAGCGAAGCGAGAACCAGAAAATACCATGCAACGTTTGGCAAACAAATGAGCTTGTGGACAGCAATAGTATATTTACAATATATCCTACTAATATGATAAATGCGAAATTTTGTGTGTGTGTATGTGTGTGTTTGCTACTTCTTCACGCTCAAATGGCTTAACCGATTTAGTTCCGTTTGCAATCGAGTCTCAGCCTTAGTTAGACTCAATTAATACATCTATCTGTTGACGGAATTTTTCCTTGAAAATATATTATCAGCCTCCCGATACCAAGTATTCTAAAAACAGAGTCATTCAAATTGTTTTGACAAAGAGCTTTGAACAAAACAAGATTTCACCGAATTGAGTAAGACTGAATGAATACTCTTTGGAACGATAAATATGATAAGTATAACAAAATGGTTTTGTTTAAACAGTAATATTATAATAATGTAAAATATTTCAATCTAAGTAATTATAATACATAGGTTGACCCCAAGTCAAGAACAAAACGTAAGCCTACACGTTATCAAAAAAATTACATACTTAACTTTTTTAATAGTAACTTGGCGGATAGAATGATTCCACTGACCACGCGTAAAATACCGCGGTGGGCGGGGCAAACAGCTACCCGCGCGGCTAGTATCGGTGGCGTGACCTTGATGCGACCAATCGCGTGCGAGCTTTGTATGTGTTTCGTTGGGATAGCAGTATAATTGTGTGTGTAGATGGATTCAAATTGTAAGCGGCAATTGTATGGAGTTACTTTTCCGTTTATTCTAGTTCGCTGGTCACTGACCTGTGTTTCAGGTTAAATGCTTAGTTATATAGGTAGTGTAAAATCCAAATCGGTGTTGTACAAACCGGCAGCCTCCTTGAGAGCCAGCTATTCCTGAATACGCATACTCCAGCTTCAGGCAGTGTCGCATGACCTGTGGTTTTGACTTGACTGGTCAAATGCCTTAAGTTAGGTATTTGACCTTATAAATTTACAAATGCCTCAAATTAGATATTTGAGTTAGGTAGTGTAAAAAAATAAAGCAAATGTTATGAATTAAACACATACTACCAACTCAATCTTCCAGGACAGAGATCAGAAACTTAACATTATTTTTACTAAAACCTCACTATCGTGTTGGAACTATTTTAAAACATGGACGGGAAAAATTTAAAAGGAAAAGTTTAAAGTGATTAAAACTAAGCCTTAACGTACAAGATGTGTAAGCTCCTTCAGTTTAAGATAAAACTTTTAGAGAGCAGTATGATAATAAATCGCCAAGTTGCCCCACTCGTTGGCAAGTCGTACTTAGATATAAAGTTACTGGATGTGGCAAACAAGACTCAGTTGCACCATATTAGTAGTTAATGTTATAGTTTATGTCAAATTTAGCGCTAGCTGTATGTGCAACATTTGCCGCGAAATTTGTTGCATCAAACATTTAAAAGTATACACCTATTTTAATTGTATAGTGTACTAGCTGACCCGGCAAACGTTGTTTTCCCGGGTTGAATGAAAAATCATTAAATCACTAAAATGGCCATAAAAATTAGGGTTTGGTGGTAAAAAAGTAAGAATTTAGGATTGGATGTATTTTTTAATGCCACATTATAAAAAAAAATAAGGGTGAACAACCCTTATCACTTCGGGGTATGAAATGTTAGTGGTGTTAGATAGTAGTCGAATATCAGACCTATGAAATACGCATATAAAATTTAGTAAAAATCGGTCAAGCCACTTCGAAGGACTACGGTAACTAACAAAGTGACATGGAAATGTTATATATTTGATAAACAAGAGCAGTAAATGGCTTGGCTTGAAGCTGTTGCCCCGAAGCCCAGGATCAAAAGATACTTAGCCCGGAGCGCAGTGTATCTACATATATGTCGGTAATCGAACCCGGGATCCTCTGGTTGGCAGTCCGGCATGTTAACCATTACGCCAACGAGGTCGACAAAATAACACGATTACAAATCTTTGCTACTGAATAATAATTAAATTATCATTTATTTCAGACAAGGTCCATACAATAAGAACATTTCATAATCAAAACAATCACAGATATATATATAATAACTAGCTGACCCGGCAAACGTTGTTTTGCCTTAATAATTATTTCTTAGTATACAGTAGCCGATTCTCAGACCTACTGAATACACATATAAAATTTGGAAAAAATCGGTCCAGCCGTTTCGGAGGAGTACGGTAACAAACACTGTGACACGGAAATTTTATATATAAGAATAAGTTATTATAGCACATAACGGCACGGATAAAATACACTTCACAGTGCTAGCCTGCTCCGACTGCAGACGCGCGAGACGCCATGGCTGCCTTGCCTTGACTAGCAGATCTTCGTGCAGCACGTGTATTTGCCACATCTAGTAAAATCTGACACTAGCAATCTTGCCATGTCCTACCTTATGACTTAGCAACGGCATAAATTAAGCTGGCGAACATAATAGCGTAATATTAGAGACAAGTCTGTTTTATGGCTGTAGTTGGCAAGTTCTGTACGTGTGTCCTTGTAACAGGCATGTGACACTTTCAAGCTAGTTCAACTTCGACATTAGATGATTTATAACATGTGTGGGTTCACACATTCACTCTTTAGCCCGCGACTCAAAACGATAGGATAGAATCAGTTTGACAAGGTTTGTCACCTTGCTTTATTCACGATTGACGCAAGTGGCACATACAGAGGGCTGCGTATGGCTGGTTAGCCCCATACTAATCGTACTACTATTATAAAGGCGAAAGTTTGTAAGTATGGATGTATGGATGTATGGATGTATGTTTGTTACTCTTTCACGTAAAAACTACTGAATGGATTTGAATGAAACTTTACCACAATATAGCTTATACATCAGAATAACACATAGGCTACAATTTTTGAGGTTTTTAATGTGAGGTCGTAAAAAAAAACACATTTTTTGCGCTTACATTGCAAACGCTGACTGAATCCTACAAGATAGATCAAAACAATTTACTACAGTATTGTACAACTTAAAAAGGCCTACAAAAAAGTCCATGATGGTATATGTTTATCTCTTAGTAATAACCCACAATAACCATTTTTTATCCTTTACTTTGTACGAGTAATAATGGCTTATTTACGAAGCGATTTTAAGCAATACACTATTAATCCTTATCAAAATAAATTATTTCATCAATAAGTACAGTTTGTGTTCATAATATTTGGTCTTTGAATGATGGACGTTTGGTTTTGAAGTTATGGTGAAATTAAAATATTACGATTTCTGCTGCACGGCCCGTTGAGAAGAGGGCGTGTGCGGGGGAGGGGTGTTTAGATCTATGAGTAAGGTCGAAGTACAAGTTATTATTCTGTGGTAAAGTATAAACGCGCGGCTCAGTCGCGAGGTTGGCTCCCATCGCAGCGGCCGTGCGCGAAGTCTAATAATTTGCGGGGTTTTTTTTTTGATTTTGTTCTTTTAACTACACATACGCAAAAGTTCTTCTCAGAGCTAAACTGTTGTCTAATATATAATACTAGCTGACCCGGCAAACTAGGTTTTGCCTCACTTAAGGGTATGAAAAATAGATAGTGTAGCTTATACCTATGACACGTTCGTAGATTTACCATAGCAGTGCCATCTATTGATTACTTACTCAACCCAGTCGAAAGGTATCAACATCTGTTAGAATCATTTGGAGTTAACAGATAATTGTGACTGTCAAATAATAACAGACAATAATTAGCAGTAAATTAAAATTGCGACTATAATTTGAGATTTATACAATCCTATCTCTCAAGTTGGATCGAACTGCACATGGTGTGCGAATTTTATTATAATCGGTTAAGTGGTTTAGGAGTCCATTGAGGACAAACATTGTGACACGAGATTTATATAAATTAAGATAAGATTATTAATGTTATATGTATGTTTTTTATTATTCTTTATTGTACACTACGTCCTTCTTTAGTCGTTTATAAATTCCTTTTCATCCAAAGGTTGCCTGGATGAGATCGCTTTAAGCGATAAGGCCGCCAATTGTGGCACAATTGGCGGTTTTTTTAAGTTAATTGTTTTTTACTGTGCCTTTTTTATTTATGTGTCCAATAAAGAATTATAAAATTTCCATGACACAATGTTAGTTACCGTACTCCTCCGAAACGGCTTGACCGATTTTTACCAAATTTCATATGCGTATTTAGTAGGTCTGAGAATCAGCTACTATATATTTTTAAGGCAAAACAACGTTTGCCGGGTCAGCTAGTAAATAAATAAATACATATTAGGACACATTTCACACACGGCTGGTTAACCCCATAACCATTTCTATTTGTGTTATGGTAGCTAACACAACTGATATACTACATATACATACAATACATATTTTATATAGATACATATTGAACACCCTGACCCACAGCCAACAAATTTTGTTAAGCACAAAGGAGTTGGCCGGGTCGGGAATCGAACCCAGGACCTTCTGATTGGCAGTCCGGCATGGTAACCTTTACGCCAACGAGGTCGTCATTTTTAGTTTGTATTATGGACGTTGATCTTATATTACATATATATGTACATACATAAGAACTTTATATCGATACATATTTAACACCCAGACCGACAGCCAACAAATTTAGTTCATCACTAAAATGATAGCCGTAATCGAACACGGGATCCTCTGATTGGCAGCCAATTGGCCATTGGCCAACACGGTCGTCAATGTCAAATTTAACAAATTTTGTTTATCTGCTGCACTTAAAAGATTTTCTTTACCAATAAATACCGTATAGAACAATACCAATAAACTTGTATATTGATATATCTTATATATAAAATTTCCGTGTCACAGTGTTTGTTACCGTACTCTTCTGAAACGGCTTGAGCGATTTTTTCCAAATTTTATATGCGTATTCAGCAGGTCTGAGAATCGGCTACTTACTGCATATTTAGTTTTTTTTTATATTTTTTTTTTATTAAGGCAAAACAACGTTTGCCGGGTCAGCTAGTAGCCCTAAATATATGAAAAAACGGGACCAACTTATTTTGTAAAAACTGGACTCAAAAAGCTCAAAACCGGGTTGAGTGGAAAGAGGATAGACAGGCAAGCCCAGCAGTGGGACGGAACCGGCTAAAAATAATAATAATAAATATAAAATATGTATTACGTTGTTGTCTACAGTACACCTAATTTATAATGAACATTATCTTCGCCTCAAGTTATCATCAGAAATTCTTCGTCCGAATTTCTAATTAATTAATTCAAACAAGCTAGACAGTGTTCTGAGTACTCCCGAGCTACTTCATTACTCACTACGTCCCTATAATTGTAAACACTTGAATTCTAAGATCAAATACCCTATTGACTTACTCTTTGCACCGTTCAATATTTAGGCGGCAAAAGTAGTCGAGAGTATTTCACGATTTTAAAATGTTTTTAAAATTGTGAAACACCAATGACTTGTTTTTCATGTTAGGTGTGGATTTGCACTCGCTTTGCGGTGAAGGAAAACATCGTGAGGAAACCGGCATGTTTGAGGACCACAATATCCGAAAATATGTGTTATCCACCAACCCACACTTGGCAAACGTGGTGTAAACGTTTAGTGGGCTGCTTATGCAAAGAAATTTTCGCTGTAATTGGTTTCTATTTACATCATCTATTTTTATTTATTAATTAACTCTAGCACATTTTAATTATTTAAATGTTAAGAAAAATATTATGTATTTAATACAAATAGGCTTTAACTACAAAGGAAAACAAAAGACAGTTGCGACAAGATGAACCAGTCGCTAGCTTTGAAGCTTAGAAATAGTTTTAAATCACAAAACTAGGCGATGTCAATCGCCAAACTGCTTCTTGTTCGTTTCATTAAAATGTTAGGGCATTGGAAACAATGCCCTTCAATAATAGTAGTGCTTATACCATTTATCTGTGGTAGAGAAACAAGCAAAAACTGTTTACATCTGTGTTTAGTAAGTAAAGTATTTTACAGCCCCAATGACTGTAATTTTTAATTATTATTCCTCATTCTACATACCAAATCTATGTACAGTAGAAACTCGATTAACCGGACTTATTGTTGTTGTTAGGCATTCGGATAATCGAAAATCCGGATTATCGAAAGTATGAAGAACTTTTTTTTTTATTTTCCGATGAGAAACCAGCGCGGGCGGTGTGATACCAGTTCCATTCGACACGTGCATGTTTGGAAAAATACTACTTAGACAATTAGACTATCTATAATCCGGATAATCGTGAATCTGTATAACTGAGGGCCGGATTATCGACTGTCTACTGTATGTATAAACAAAAGTTGCCAAGAAATACCGATGCTCTGTTGTCTGCTGGTGCGTTGCGTTTCTAAATCATATTGCTACGAGCTATCAACAGCCTCGGTAATCTATGCTAGAATTTCGGCTATAAACGGACTTCAATCAAATTAATGGGCCCTCACAGGATTGTTCAGGATTTTGTAATTGAAGCCCTGGGAGCGCGGGATGCCAACTGAGCTCGTAATTAATAACTATATTTACTCATTGTAATTAATAATGACAATAATTGTGCTGTACCTATGCTTGATAATGTGACTTTATTCAGAGATTCTTGTAACACTAACAAGGCAGAAGATAGACAGACGTGTTCACTCAAAAGTACGGTCAAGAATGAATGAGATTGGCCCGAGATAGACAACTGTGGTGCTAACTAGGGAAGGCCTACACTAATGAGGCGACATCAGCATTCCAAGATGACATTTGACATAATAATATAATAATCGCATTGAAATTCACACACTATTATTATACTTGGGATATTGTTATAATTGACATACTTCTTTAAATAATCATAATTTGACGTTAATTAAAATATTTAATTTATTAAGATAATTTACATGTTAATGAAGTTATTATAATAACAGCGGAAGTTCACTTAATATTTTTTTTTCTTTCTTCTACTTACAATCGATTTCCGCAAAGTAACAACTGAGTCAATAGGTTAATTACACCTTTGTTGTAATTTTTCAAAGTCTCTTTTTTATAGCAGATAGGCTTACGCTTGACCGTACTGATGTAAAGAGTTATTAAAGGAAAGGACGGACTAAGATTACTTTAAAAAAACGTTTTCTAAAACAGCTAAGCCACCATCTTGTTTTTTCATACTTCAAAAATGTTCAACAAATCTTAATTATCAGAACAATAAACTTTTTCCTTCGCACACGTACGTATTTCTGTACAAACGTAAATGTCAAACAAAGCTACGAGGTATGTAAACTACAATTAGACTGTCGGAAAGTTCCTTTAAACGTTTTGTTAAACGATTACCACTAAGCTTAACAGAAGTTCATTCAAAACGTTTACCCTAACCAATCCAATTTCCTTCATCAAACACGAAAAGTCATTACGTCTTTTGTTCAATATAGTGGTTAGTTAGTAGCACCTGTAACTCGACTTACTAAGGTAATCTGACGCGATCGTTGAGGTTAAGCAACGGTCGATACTTTGGACGGGATTCAATTCATTAATTTCAAATATAGCTAAATGTAGTACGTACACTTATGAACGTCAATATTTACAATCAAAACTTTAGTGTAGTCAACAAGTGCCTTTTTGGTTCACCAAGCAACTTTTTTCAGCAGTCTTCGAAAATTATGATTTAGGAGTCATTCGATTCGGAATGGCATCTAGATAGTTTTCGAAAAACAATGAAGTTCCGCTGAAAAAAAAAAAGTTTTTGACCACGGATTATTGTTTATTGGTCTGTCTTGTAGGCACCTGATTTTTTTTAAATTTCAATTATAAAAAAAAACATTAAAATTAACAAAAATAAAAATTAATTACATAATGTATAGCAAATAGCAGAAAATCCTTGTCATTAATAAACTCGTCAACAGAGTAATATGCTTTCTTAATTAGCAGAGACTTAACTTTTGTCTTAAATCTAATGTCACTTAATTTTTGTACACAGTCAGGAATTAAATTATACAATTTGAGAGTGTTAGTTACAAATGCTTTTTCGGTTTTTACAAGGGTGACCATGCACCAGACTGTCTTTTAACTAGTGTCATTTTCATCTAGGCATTACCGTGCGCCAGATGACACGTTAAATTGTAGGTCCCGGCTGTTAGTCTTAGTACTAGCAGTCGTTAAGCCAAGTCAGAGGCCTACGGGCGGCTTGCATGCTCAAGACAACAGAGCTAGAATTTGTTTCGTAAAATACCTACTATTATTCTTCAGGCACTTCGTTGAAATATGTATGGTGAGCCTGAACTAGCCAAAAAAAAAAAACAGCGTATATTTTCGTTAGCGTCATCTGAAACTATTTTAATTCTAAGGACGTAAAACAATAGCCTTATATAACCTTACTTAATTAAATTTAAAAGCAATCTTCGGGGACCTACGACGTGTGAGCTCAGAGCTGAATTAAGGGAATATTTTCATGTACCTACCTGAAATAAAACAGGGCTGTTTTAAACGCCCAAGGACACCGCATTATCGTCAAAATTTAATAACAGTAAACCAAGTAGATTTATACTTAGTGCCGTAAAGACTGTCAAGCTTAGAATTTCAGCAAATGATTTGCCAAATAAAGCAAAACATAATAAAACTAACTAACCAACTGGGTTGGCGCGTCGACCCGAATCGGATCCTGGCCTCCGATAATAGAAAACGCCACTGTTCTCGGTCTTGTACCTTCTCCTGCCACTGCGTGACCTGAAGATTGCGCAGCTTCTCCTCCACTTGGACCAGCAATACCTTAAAATTAATAAAATATTCTAATTTATTTGATGGCTTAAGTGACTTTTAAAATATTATATACCTACCATTAAGAGCACCAAGAATCAGCCCAAAGGCAACGTATATCGTTTAATGGCTAGCCATTCAGAGAGAAAACAAAATGTCAATTAATTTTAACTTTTTAATGTTTATTTTTTGTTTTAGTTTGTTCTTTTTATACTAGCGTAGCGCCTGTAGCTTGGCTAACTAAGGTGATCTAACGCAATCATCGATATGTATGATACTGTCTTTCAAAAAGTGTCATTCTCATCTGGGCACTACCGTGAGTTGGATGACTCGTTAAATTGTAGGTCCCAGCTGCTAGTCTTGGTACAAGCGGTCGTTAAGCCAAGTCAGGCTTGAAAACTCTCGACACCAGAGCTCGGCCACTATGCTCTTACGAAAAAGAAGAAAAACTAATTATACTTGCAATTAGGTACGTGTTTTTTTATTGTTTTTTTTTTTTTACCTATTAAGTACTGTAAGGAATTTGATCTTAACTATCTATTGTTACCAAAACCATTCAATTTTATCGAATGGGTTTTTTAATCTTTTTCGATCACTATCTGATAGGCGCTTACGTATTTGGGTGCTTATTTTTAATTTCGATACAAAATATATAATCTTAAAAATCTAAGATTTCAATGATATAAATCGATTATTGATAAATATATCGATTTCAACTGTTAAGATATGAACAAAAGAAACAAGGAAGAGTAAATGGAAAACTGATAGATACTAATAGATAAACTTCTGTTTTATTTTTAGGTACGTTTACATTACTTTTTTTATCGTCGTTGCTTCTAAGTGTAGCATTATTTAAAAAAAACACATACGGCTGGATAGGCCCATAATTTAAACATTTCTAGTTTGTATTATGGTTGCTAACACTACTGAATAAATATTTTTCTAACGACATATATTTAACACCCAGACCTACAGCCAACAAAATTAAGTTTAGCACAAAGATGTTGGCCGTGCCGGGAATCGAACCCAGAACCTTCTGATTGGCACACCGGCATGGTAACCATTACGCCAACGAGGGTTTCGAGTAGTTTAGGATATTTTTACTCATTACAACAAAGTATATCTTTTTTTACCGATTTCAATCAACTTTTGTTTTTAAAGGTTTGCTTGCTATAATTCTCAACCGTGTGTCCCCATCATAAGGGCCCCCATATATCTAATTAACTGCTTATTCTACGATGCCACAGAAGCCGCAGGAGAGGGGGGGGGGTGTCGTTTAATTAAGAAGTGGGTGTAAACTTCACGCTCAGCGACACCGTTAAAATAATGTGTCAGTTAAATAACTTAGAATTTGATGGTCCTCATATTATTTGCTCAGTACTTCATTTTGTGAGTTAACGTGGTCACAGAATAATAACTTGTACTTGTGGTTATAGTACAAATACAAATCATTTATTGATAACACCAAAGTTACAAGTCAAATAATATAATATCAGTACAAAAGTATATGATATGTATCAATGTCAATTTTCACTACTAATTCTAGTAATATAATATCAATACAATCGTATATGATATGAATCAAATGACAATTTTCACTACTAATTTTAGTAATATAGTAAGTAAATACAGTGTAAACTCTATATAACGACACTGAAAGGACTGTGCATTTTATGGCGTTAGAGACAGTGGTCGTTAAATGGAGAGAATGTATCATTGTATGGAATACAAGCTAAACCAACTAAGGTCAATTGATTTCGACGCTTTAGAGTTTGTCGATCGAGTGATTGGTGTTTACACTAAAACATATAAAAAAAAATTAAATGCCTGCGTAAATGATAGGACTACGCATTTGTTGAATTTAGGCTCATGGACTGTGGGTTCCGGCAGTCCATTTAAATTGGGCCCGGGATGGTTGGCTGTTCCCTGCAAATGTGGATGTAGCTGAAAGCAAAAGGCAAGAGGGGACCAGTGTGTTTCCACCGAAGAACCTAGAGCCCTCCATCCAGCATCGACGCTGAGCACCGAGGGGGTTTTAGTGGGTAAAAATCCCACATAACCCAGCTGCACCCTATTGAAGCTGGGTATCTGAATGAAGATTTCCCCCTCGTAAAAAGGTATTTGTTGAATAACCCTGCAGCCTGGGTGAATGAATAAGGCTGCGGAATTGCCCCTGCCTGTCGTAAGAGGTGACTAAAAGAGGCAGTAGCCTCGAGGTTGTTCGGAGATGGGGTTCCGACACCTGTTTCATCAAATCCGGGGGGAAGGTATGGCCGTGTGTGACTTTCGCCGTCGTTGGCGAATTGGTCAACAATCCGGGAAGGGCCACAGCGCTGTGTAAGGAGGTATCCGCGTCCGGAGTCCACCCATTAAGCACAGAGGCAGGTCAAGGGGCGGGGGTGGTTTAGTGGGTACAAATCTCACATAACCTGGCTGCGCCCCATTGTAGCCAGGTATCTTGCTGAAGATTTCCCCCTCGACAACAAAATAAAATTTATTTGTTGAAATTTCTTAGAGTTTTTAAACAGATTTTCAGCAATTATATCCCGGATTAAAGCAGGTTACACCGCTGTAACTAGTACGGACATAACAACAAGAAGACTCTCTTAGTCATCTCGTAACACAAACAGAATCATTAATTTGCTACTCGATTGCCAATAACAATCACGCGTCTATTAACAATTTACAGCGTGGACGTAATAAGGACTTAAATATTTCTAGTGCTTGGCTAGATAGTTGCTAGCCAAGCACTAGAAAATGCTTTATCGCTGTGCTATGGTTTCTCACGATGTTTTCCTTCACCGAAAGTTTTAAGCTTATTGACGGGGATCGAACTCACGACCTTAGGGAATTAAGGCAGCCGCACGCCCGACTTATTATTACTTGTCATCGCTTTAAATTATATTTTTTGTATAAGTACGTAAAAGACCTCTTAATATAAACATCAGTTCCATTAAGGGTTCAAAAAAAAAGAAGGTCGGTGTCCCTCGAATCATTGACAAATAACATGAATTTCAGAAAATCGTTAATAAACAGAATTATTTAGTATATCAAAGTGAAAAGGGCTTAGTAACTAATGCAAATGACTAACCCGACTAGACGGTTTTCTGGGAAGAAGTATATCTATATTTAGAGATACGCTTTAATGCCCAGTACTATTAACCACAAATTAAACAGAGTTTCAACCAATAAATATTTCTTCTACTAATCGTGCTTAAGCATTTCCACTGATCATTTATTATTTCCACTAACACTAACCTTTTAGGCGACCTAGGGGTCGATCCAGACAGAGGTGGCGTCATGATTCATTTCGACGAATAAAGCTGACGATCGAGCTGTCTGAAAAAGGGGAAAGAAGCCTTTATCCAGCATTGGGAGATGAGAGAGGAGAAGCTGAAAATAAATATATAATAATAATAGAATTAAATTTTTTGTGTACTTCCGCTGTAATCTTAAACCAAAATAAGCTAAGCAAAGAAAACATCAAATATTAAAAAAATGTTTCGTCTATAAATTAAATATTCTGATATTTCCTCTTTAATAACAAAAAGAAAGTTCATTCAAATGATGAACGTCAAAAACATATTTAATTTGTTTCATTGTCTGTTTTTCTTTGGATCTTTACTATTTCATTTGATATTTCCTTCAATGACAAAAAGAACGGTCATTCGAATTATGAACCTTAAAAAATTGTTTTAAAAAACAAACAACCAACTTCAAAAACACAACTAAAAAGGGAAAAATAATTTTAAGCCTAAATCAAATCAAGAATATATAAATAGAATAGGAGAGTTTATTTCATGTACTTATAAAAAACTATTTGCAATTTTTACTAATCCTGTATTCTTGGAGTCGGTGCCAGCAAAGAAAGACAATTGAAAATAGTTTTTTTTAACAAACATTAATTTGTTCTTATTAGATGGCACCGACTTCAAGAATACAGGATTACTAAAAATTGCAAATAGTTTTTTATAAGTACATGAAATAAACTCTCCTATTCTATTTATATATTCTTGATTTGATTTAGGCTTAAAATTATTTTTCCCTTTTTAGTTGTGTTTTTGAAGTCGGTTGTTTGTTTTTTAAAACAATTTTATTTTTACATTTTTAGTGGTTGGTAATGATATTTTGTTTAAGTTTTAGCTATGGAGAGCCAAATAAACTTCACGATGAAAAAAATTGGCGTGTGCCAGGCAGGCAACCAATTGAGAGCAAATCGAGCTGGATGCGAGCGAAGCGAGCTATACGCGAGCGAAGCGAGCGCGAAAATTTTCACCGTATTTGTTCCAACCGTTTGAGCATAAAGAAGTCCAAAGCAGCACAAATCACAAAATGTTTGTTGTGTCAAAACGTACTAGAACCAAGTGCGCGCAAAAAGAAATGAATGCGAGCGAAGCGAGCTATGCGCGAGCGAAGTGAGCGCGAAAATTTTCACCGTATTTGTTCGAACCGTTTGAACATAAAGAAGTCCAAAGCAGCACAAATTACAAAATGTTTGCTGTGTCAAAACGTACTAGAACCAAGTGTGAGCGAAAAGAGGCGGATGCGAGCAAAGCGAGCTATGCGCGAGCGAAGCGAGCGCGAAAATTTTCACCGTATTTGTCCCAACCGTTTGAGCATAAAAAAGTCCAAAGCAGCACAAATTTCATAATGTTTGTTGTGTCAAAACGTACTTGTACCAATTGCGAGCAAAGCGAGCGTGAAAAATTTTCACCGTATTTGTTCGAACCGTTTGAACATAAAGAAGTCCAAAGCAGCACAAATTACAAAATGTTTGTTGTGTCAAAACGTACTAGAACCAAGTGTGAGCGAAAAGAGGTGGATGCGAGCGAAGCAAGCAATGCGCGAGCGAAGCGAGCGCGAAAATTTTCACCGTATTTGTTCCAACCGTTTGAGCATAAAGAAGTCCAAAGCAGCACAAATCACATAATGTTTGTTGTGTCGAAACGTACTAGAACCAAGTGCGAGCAAAAAGAGATGAATGCGAGCGAAGCGAGCTATGCGCGAGCGAAGCGAGCGCGAAAATTTTCACCGTATTTGTTCGAACCGTTTGAACATAAAGAAGTCCAAAGCAGCACAAATTACAAAGTGTTTGCTGTGTCAAAACGTACTAGAACCAAGTGTGAGCGAAAAGAATGGATGCGAGCGAAGCGAGCTATGCGCGAGCGAAGCGAGCGCGAAAATTTTCACCGTATTTGTTCGAATCGTTTGAAGTCCAAAGCAGCACAAATTATATAATATTTGGAGTGTCATAAGCCCAGAACATCCTGGGGGAAATTCGAACGAAGCGGGATAACTCCTAGCGAAGCGAGCGCGTAAGTATTTTCCTTATCCGTTCGTGGGTCTTGTCTATTAATATATCAAATTTTACAGTTCCTTCTTCCACTAAGTATGACCCAAGTGGCCAAGCTCTGGCGTCGAGAGTTTTTCAAGCCCCTGATTTAGTTTGACCCCTGCTTGTACTAAGAGTAGTGGTCCAGGCCCAACAAATCAACGTGTTATCCGAAGCACAGTAACGCCCAGACCAGAGAAAATATCACATTTTTATGGAAGTCTTGTGCATGGTCACCCATCCAAAGACTGGCCGCATGGGCCGTTGCTAAGCCTCGATGTTCGCGTCAGATTACTTTTGTTAGCCAGACTATAAGCTGCCGATTTTATGAGCGAAATCTGTATTGCCGTATGAGCGCGAAGAAGTAAAATAGGTTATCGAGTTATTTGGGCTTCCCACGGGAATAGCAATGACTTTTAGGATAAAAAGTAACCTGCGTGTTATACAAGGTCTAGTCTACCCCCTATATCAAATTTTAGCGAAATCAGTGTGTCATGTGTTATTTGGTGCATCCCACGGGAACAATAATTATATTCGGGATAAAAAGTAGCCTATGTGTAAACACGTAGTCTAACCTATCTTCATTCCAAATTTCATCAATGTCAGTACAACCGTTCGAGCGTGAAGAAGTTAAAAAGATTTATATGTTATTTGGTGCATCCCACGGGAATAGTATTTATTTTCGGGATAAAAAGTAGCGTGTGTGTTAACACATAGTCTTACCTATTTTCTTCTCAAATTTCATAAATATCAGTACAGCCAAACGAGCGTGAATCTCTCTACATGCGTAAAAATAACCTAACTTTTTAGGTTTTTCTTCGATTTCCCTAGGAGTCCATCATCAGAACCAGTTTTGGTGACAATGGGACCAATTCAGAACCATACTCTTTCAATTAAAAAAAGAATTTTGAGAATCGATCCACAAATGGCTGAGAAATCGGTGAACATACATAAAAAAAAAAAAAATACATACACGTCGAATATATAACCTCCTCCTTTTTGAAGTCGGTTAAAAACATAATTGACATTCTTTTTGTTTTCTTTTGAAAAAATAACAATAACATTTTCATTCTGTTTTTTTTTTTGGTTCTTTACTAGTTCTAGTGATTGTTTTGCATGATGGTAGAGTATATTTGAGCTCGCCTGCATGCGCCCTCAAATGGAAAATCTGTCTCCAGCACCTAACGGCATGTTCTAGTAGCTTCCTCGAGAATCAGCCATTCTGGACTAGCCAGAGTGTCGCTTACTAGTGTGGAATTACGCGCCCAGCTGGTAAAATGCCTAGTTGTACTGAATAAAAAAGCTCTACTGTAATGATACACACACTATACACATACTATGGTTTCTTACTTTCCTTCCTATGGTTGCCTGGAAGAAATCGCTTTTAGATTCGCTTACTTACCGCTTTACCTATGATACACCTACTAATTAAAGCTTTTATATATCTACATTTTATGGAAAACATCGTGAGGATTCCGACACGTTTGAAGACTGCAATATCCGATGACGTTCCGCCGATCCGCAATTGGCCAGCGTGGTGGATTATGGCCTATGTCTCTGTCCAAGTGAGAAAAGACCCCGAGTCCCAGCAGTGGGATCGTATAGTGGGCTGCTTGTGCTTATCCTTATGTATCTACTTACATTTTATGGTGAGCCCAAAAAAAAATTTCTTTATCTTTTAAATATTCCATGTTGCCCCAACCCTGGCTCCGGCCCTGCAGATAGCTCCAGTGCCCAGGTGGACAGTACCTGAATCAATTAACAATATTGCCTCGGCCGCGGCCCAGTTGTAATTTGCGTTATTTGCCAGCTTATTAAAGGTAGGAACCCACTAGAATGTAAGCTATAGCCGTGCGACCAAACAATAAAAATAGCGGTAATTGTTTTTTATAGGGCTCCGTAACTAAAAGGTAAAAAAGGTACCCTATTACTAAGCCTCCGGTGTCTGTCTGTCTGTCACCAGATTGTTTCTTAGAAACCGTGTTTCCTGTGTGTATAATGTATTTTCCTCGTCGCTATACAACAAATACTATAAATTACTTACCATTTGATGAATGTGGTCAAGCGCTGACTATAAATAAATAAAAAAAAATATAAACAAGTCATGGTCACGTCTGCCGCATGCCGGACGATCTGTGGGCAAAACTTGCTACGGAATGGACACCGGCCAATACAAGACCTCGCGGCAGACCAAAAAAGCGATGGAGGGACGAGCTTGACAAACACCTAGAGGATTGGTCCACAATAGCGCTAGATAGGGACAAGTGGAAAGAGGGTAGGGAGGCCTTTGCCCAACAGTGGAATCAAACAGACTTTTAATAATTAATTATTAATAATAATTAACAAGGCCAAACCTGAAAATTTAATATACTTCTGCTGTGATTTTCTTCTATGTACAATAGATTTCTAAACGACTGAGCAAATAAGCTATTTCCTTTGTCCTCACAGTAAGGCACGGATTGAATCAGGGACCGTCTGATTGAAAAGCAAACGTACCACCACCACCGAGCCACACTCGTTTTTCTAATATATATGTAATTCACCTGACCTTTGCCTTTTCGTTTGGTCGTGAGGACGTGAACCTATCAGTTGTAAAACGATTTACTGTTAAAGCAGTTTGTCGTGTCGCTCTCGCTTTGCTCTGGCACAGTGTAGTACTCATAGCCTTGCATTAAGCCAGGATTATTTTGTACAGATGGACGACCAACCGTCGTCGATTACGGTGATTGGTTCATAGTAATTATGTAAGATTATAATGTGGTTGCTTTAGTACTAGATTTAATGGAGGACCTATTACTATCTTAGTATTATTATCCGAAAATTTGTAACAAACATAATATACCTATTTTAGTATTTAGATACATAACATAACCTTACTGACCTTCACTTACTAACCTTCATAATATCATGTGTGTCAAAAATATTTGTGTCCTGTTTTAGGGGTCCTTAGACTAAAAATTATGATTCATATAAAATAATTAGCCCTGAGCGAGTCAGCCTCGCGAATGCAGGGTTTCGTACCATTATTTATAAAAAATGACAAATATCGTTGTTTGTTGTATAAGAGCTCTACTTAATTATTTATTTTGTTCTGTTGTTACTCTTTCTTGTTAATTTGGGCACAGAAATACATCTCTGAACATTTCAATTATCTAGCTATCATGGTTAACAAGAGTCTCAGTAATAATAATAAAATAATAACCTTTGGGTGCGGAATCCTGAAATTGTTGTTTTTAGACAAAAAAACACAATGTCTAAATAGTTTTAAATACGATTTGAATAGACACAATGTTTAAATATGATTTAAATAGTAACTATGTCAAAATAGCTTTAAATACGATTTGAATAGTAACTAAGTTTAAATATTTTTAAATATGATTTCAATAGTAACGATATTTAAATATGATTTAAATAGTAACAATGTCTAAATAGCTGTAAATATGATTTAAATAGTAATAATGTCAAAATAGCTTTAAATACGATTTGAATAGTAACAATGTTTAAATATTATTTCAATAGTAACAAAATTTAAATACGATTTAAATAGTAACAAAGTCTAAATAGCTTTAAATACGATTTAAATAGTAACAATGTCTAAATAGCTTTCAAACGATAAGACTGCAAAATTAAGCCTCATGATTTCCTCATTCTTATTTTAAAATCGACCACTAATGACAGTACATAAGCCCCTTAGGTGATTATACATCTTTAGTCTAGCTAATATGTACGTGCATCAAGCAACAAAACTACATTTAATATCTGTACTCGCAGCATGAGATCTTATAAAACTCAATTTAGTTAAAATCGGATCTTGGCGGGTTGCAGCGAGGCTCCGGGCGCAACGAATGATTTCAATTCTAGATAAGTAGATTT
Source organism: Mellilla xanthometata (assembly GCA_035578125.1). Lineage (NCBI taxonomy): Eukaryota > Metazoa > Arthropoda > Insecta > Lepidoptera > Geometridae > Mellilla > Mellilla xanthometata. Next base: position 3,276,687 of record JAPUBQ010000015.1, on the reverse strand, counting down.
GCCCTCCCTACGTTAGCTTTACTTTATGCCATATTTCATTTATGGTTTGGGGTATTATGTACATATTTTATTTGTGCGTAGTAATAATATACTTGTATATCATTATGGCGACCTCGTTGGCGTAATGGTTACCATGCCGGACTACCAATCAGACTATTACAATTATTATAGCAACCATAATACGAATTAGATATGGTTCAGTATGGGGTTAACCAGCCGTGTGTGAATAAAAAATACCTACTAACATACTTCACAGCGTGGAAACGTACCGGGTTCTTTTATATATTTCTTTTATTTTTATCTTTGTAAGTATTCAAAGAAAGTGTTTATCTATCTATTTGTCTTTTTTTTTCATTCGGAAAAACAATGTATTACGAAACAGTTAAAGTAAAAATTTGCATGGCATTCTTTTTCGTTCGACAAGTTAGTTCTAATGTTTGAGATTAGATGTCGTGTGTGACGAAATAAATGTTTGAAAAGAAATTAATCCGGGATAGGAATTAGCCTATGTGTTAATCCAAGGTCTAACCTATCTTCATAGTAAATCTCATCAAAGTCGGTCTAGCCGTTTAAGCATGAAGGAGTAACACATATTTTAAAGATATTTGCGTATCCCACGGCAACCACAATTGTTTTCGGGGTAAAAAGTAGCCTATGTGTTAATCCAAGGTTCAACCTATCTTCACACAAAATTTCATCAAATTCGGTACAGCCGTTTGAGCGTGAAGAAGTAACAAAAAATACACACACACACAAACTTTCGCATTTATTATAATAGAAAGATATTAAGTTAAATATAATTTAGCTACCTAAACTATCAACACCAGCATTTGCCTTGACGCAAAGTGCAAAGTAAATTTAATATACATAATAATTTACGTACTACTCATTAACTGAAACAATCGCAAGATTCCGTATTAGCATTCCAATCAAAACCCACATGATTTCCTACAAAAGCAGCGCTGAATTTCAGTGCAATTCCCATAACATTGGCTGACAGGAGAGCGTCTAAATCTTACTTAAGTAAATTTAATATCAGACTGTGAGCTAAATTAAGCTCTATTCATATTCAAATAATTTGGAGACGTCTAGTCAGGTGGGACCTATGCGGTATTCCTACCTTACCTTATTCTTACATTACCTTTGCAGATGCTATTAAATATTAAGTAAGACAAAAATGTAGTAAGTTTCAATTTGGTGCTTCTAAGAGTTAGCTATAAAATTGTTTTAAAAAACAAACAACCGACTTCAAAAACACAACTAAAAAGGGAAAAATAATTTTAAGCCTAAATCAAATCAAGACTAAATAAATAGAATAGGAGAGTTTATTTCATGTACTTATAAAAAATTATTTGCAATTTTTACTAATCCTGTATTCTTGGAGTCGGTGCCAGCAAAGAAAGACAATTGAAAATAGTTTTTTTTAACAAACATTAATTTGTTCTTATTAGATGGCACCGACTTCAAGAATACAGGATTACTAAAAATTGCAAATAGTTTTTTATAAGTACATGAAATAAACTCTCCTATTCTATTTATTTAGTCTTGATTTGATTTAGGCTTAAAATTATTTTTCCCTTTTTAGTTGTGTTTTTGAAGTCGGTTGTTTGTTTTTTAAAACAATTTTATTTTTACATTTTTAGTGGTTGGTAATGATATTTTGTTTAAGTTTTAGCTATGGAGAGCCAAATAAACTTCACGATGAAAAAATTTGGCGTGTGTCAGGCAGGCAACCAATTGGGAGCAAATCAAGCTGGATGCGAGCGAAGCGAGCTATACGCGAGCGAAGCGAGCGCTAAAATTGATCACCGTATTTGTTCCAACCGTTTGAGTATAAAGAAGTCCAAAGCAGCACAAATTACATAATGTTTGTTGTGTCAAAACGTACTAGAACCAAGTGCGAGCGAAAAGAGATGAATGCGAGCGAAGCGAGCTATGCGCCAGCGAAGCGAGCGCGAAAATTTTCACCGTATTTGTCCCAACCGTTTGAGCATAAAAAAGTCCAAAGCAGCACAAATTTCATAATGTTTGTTGTGTCAAAACGTACCAGAACCAAGGGCGAGCAAAAAGTGGTGGATGCGAGCGAAGCGAGCTATGCGCGAGCGAAGCGAGCGCGAAAAATTTTCAATGTATTTGTTCCAACCGTTTGAGCATAAAAAAGTCCAAAGCAGCACAAATTACATAATGTTTGTTGTGTCAAAACGTACTAGAACCAATTTTGAGCGAAGCGAGCTGGATGCGAGCGCGAAAATTTTCACCGTATTTGTTCGAACCGTTTGAAGTCCAAAGCAGCACAAATTATATATATTTATATAATATTATATAATTTGTGCTGTAATAATAGTTTGACCCCTGCTTGTACTAAGAGTAGTGGTCCAGGCCCAACAAATTAACGTGTTATCCGAAGCACAGTAACGCCCAGATGAAAATATCACATTTTTTTTATGGAGGTCTTGTGCATGGTTACCCATCCAAAGACTGGCCGCATGGGCCGTTGCTTAGCCTCGATGTTCGCGTCAGATTACTTTTGTTAGCCAGGCTGCTAATTTTATGAGCAAAATCTGTATTGCCGTATGAGCGCGAAGAAGTAAAATAGGTTATCGAGTTATTTGGGCTTCCCACGGGAATAGCAATGACTTTTAAGATAAAAAGTAACCTTCGTGTTATACAAGGTCTAGTCTACCCCCTATATCAAATTTTAGCGAAATCAGTGTGTCATGTGTTATTTGGTGCATCCCACGGGAACAATAATTATTTTCGGGATAAAAAGTAGCCTATGTGTAAACACATAGTCTAACCTATCTTCATTCCAAATTTCATCAATGTCAGTACAACCGTTCGAGCGTGAAGAAGTTAAAAATATTTATATGTTATTTGGTGCATCCCACGGGAATAGTATTTATTTTCGGGATAAAAAGTAGCGTATGTGTTAACACATAGTCTTACCTATTTTCTTCTCAAATTTCATGAATATCAGTACAGCCAAACGAGCGTGAATCTCTCTTCATGCGTAAAAATAACCTAACTTTTTAGGTTTTTCTTCGATTTCCCTAGGAGTCCATCATCAGAACCAGTTTTGGTGACAATGGGACCAATTCAGAACCATACTCTTTCAATTAAAAAAAGAATTTTGAGAATCGATCCACAAATGGCTGAGAAATCGGTGAACATACATAAAAAAAAAAAAAAATACATACACGTCGAATATATAACCTCCTCCTTTTTGAAGTCGGTTAATAAGGAAAGCAATTTGAATTAAAATATGTTAGGTATTACTTTTTGAAAAAAAAAACGAATCTGACTCGGTGGGAATAACGTATAAATCATACGGTCTCTGGTCCGATCCCAGTGGCCCCACCAACGGCGAGTAAACGGTAAACTATTTTCTCGCTCAAGAAACGTTCAATAGATATAACATTCCGTGTAAATAAAGATGCACATACAAATAGTTGATCGCTGACTGTTCACACTGCCGGCAACGACTCGCTTTACTAGTTTTATCGCTTAAGCGAAGAGCTTTCAAAAATAAACTCGCTCAGCAATACTTGTTCAGCGACACTCGCCCGCTTTGCGTACGCACGTTTACACAGGACTGAGCGAGTGGCGCGAGTAATCGCTCGTCGCACTTACACACTCGCTTATAGCTTGGCGACAAAACTATCGAAACTACACTCGCTTCCCGCTGATCGCCAACTCGTTTAAAGTTTCTAGTTCTACTTGTGTCTCGTTCATCGTCGCCGGTGGGACCACTGCCTAAAGTATGTATGTATATGTAGTATATCAGTGTGTTATCAACCATAATACAAACTAGAATTAAGTATGAGGCTTACTAGCCGTGTCCGAATATTTCATTTTTTTTTTTTTTTACAAAGATAGACGTAGATATTATAACGTTTTTCTTTAAGACATGGAAGGAGTGTGTGAATGAGGACATATGAGAGAAAGGATTGAGTGTGGAGATAACGTCTGATAGAAGAGAGTGGAAGATGAAGAGCCGACCCCACCTAAGTGGGACAAGGTATAGAAGAAGAAGAAGAAGAAGAAGAAGAAGAAGACGTAGATATTATTACGTTTTTCTTCTGCCATTAGTACACATTGGTGGCGATTCAGCGGCACACACGGCTAAACTAAATTTAAAGTAGCTCTGTCTCTTTTCGTCATAAATGACCAGACGTGATTTTAGTTGTTTTGTGTGTGGTTCAGAACGTGCCATCTCTTTCTGGCCAACTAAGATGAAAAGAGACGGGGCTTCTTTAAATTTAGTTTAGTCGTGTTTGCCGCTGAATCGCCACCAATACAATTTGCCCGCAAACAAACCAAACATTAGAAAAGTTACATACGGTCCACTATATCACGGTTTACGTCAAAAACTCTTCTTTTTCCCTTTTCGTTGCAATATTTTGCTCCTTGTTTATCCCCGAAGAATAGCGTGACAGCGCATGGCCTTCGTAATAAAATGGTGTGACGTCCTGCCGTCCATCCTTGGCCCCATCTTGTGGCCTCCCCCCTTTAGGGCTGTAACTTTTTCGCGTCGTCAGTGTTTTATTCGACTATAATTCACCGGAGAGAGAAAATCCTTTGTTTCATTAAAATTTCGTACAACACGTAAGGGTCGGTTTTATGTGTTTGTTGTTGTTAAGTGGCCGTTGTCTTCTAGTTTATGTTTTTTTGTAACCACACACGGTAGAAGTGCGTGCTTAACATAATGTTGTAGCGTATAATGCCAACGGTTATGGAGATACTGAACTGCTCTGAAGGAAATCCAGATTTTTCGAAAATGCTGTTTAATGGAAACGTAAGTTTCTTCACTTTTTTCTGTAATACTTGTATCTAATCGAGTCTAAATGAAGAAGGTAGGTACATAGATTTATTAATTTGTTTCTAAAGTATGTTCCTTTATTTCTTATGTTACTTACAAAGATGATATCGCGGACAAAGTTAAACCAAAATAATCTATTGACTCAGGCGTTACTTTCCGGAATCCATTGCAAATAGAAGACAAAATTAAATGTTTAGTGTACTTCCGCTGTGATCTGAAACCCAAATTAAGACAAGCAAAGGAAAAATTAAAATATTTTAAAAAATTTAGGTGTGTTCCTCCGACCGACCACCACACCTCCACTACAACTCACACCAGTAACCCTATACTACGAACTCGTCGTTCAAAGTACACTAAATATTTAATTTTGTCTTCTATTTAAAGTTACACCATTTTTCAGCAGAATACAACTACAATTATTTATCTCTTCTTTTGTATGAAATGATTGTTCTGAAATGTCAAGCAACGTTTTTAATCCCAGTTTGTAATAAACGCTGTGAAACAACCATACAAATCAAATGGAACTTAAACTTTTGCGTTTGACTATAAACATCAAGTTTAGGCATGAAAAATTTGAATCTTTACTACATAATATTACTATTATTGGTAAGCGAGACCTCTTTTAAGCTTATATTTTCAACCCCTGATGCAAACTGAAGGGGTTTTATAAGTTTGACCTTGTCTGTGTGTGTCTTTCTATGACATCGTTTGGTTCAGATTATTTTTTAAGAAAAATGAATTAGGCGGGAATGTTGTTAGAATAGGTACACTTAGATAATATTACATAAATTTATAAAAATGTCATGTCAATTCATCAGAGATTTTCAAATTTTTTTACGTGTAAAATTCAAATTCAAAGATGGCAGCTACCACGTAATATCTCATCACAGTTTAAAAAAAAAAATTTGCACTTTTATTAAGGCTCAATATTCTGAGCATAGACAAAATAATTATCGTATAGCAGATACTAAACTGAACTGACGTCAGCAATAAAATGATAAAATGTTAACGCTGTAATAACAATTTTCCGGGAAAAATATTAGAGCTATAAACAGTGTTAACTTTTAACGCTCAAGTCCAAACATTTTCATGATAATCCTCCTTGGAACTGTAAATTGATAATCAGTTACTTAACTTCTACGTCTTTTCGGTTTCGTGTTTAAAATACATATTGTGAAACAAAATTTAAATGTATATTGGTTGCTCCGCGGTGTTAATCTAGGACAAAAGAAGTAAATCCGGGATAAAAAGTATGCCTTTTGTGTTCATCCAAGGTAACCCTTTTTCATAGAAAATCTCATCAAAATCGGTTCAGCCAATTGAGCGTGAAAAAGTAACAAACATACACACTTACAAACAAGCTTTGGCATTTATTATATTAGTAAGGAGTACGATATACAGATGTGTTGAACATACGAGATTTTATACTAGTTTAAAATGAGTTGAATGAGGCATGGAGTAATTTGATAGAGTATTTACATTCTAATACATCGTGGTGGGTGACCTGGAATGAATGAAAGACACGGATTTTGAACTCCTTAAACATGGCGCTTTTCTAACGATGTTTCCCTTCACCGTAAAGCGAGCGCTAATCTACACACCTTTTAAAAAAAATTATGGTGTAGGGTCGACATTGAACTAAGGGCCGTCAGATTGAAAAGCTGTTATGCCACTGAGCCACACTCGCTTTTTAGAGAAATGACATACGAGTAAGTCAACAAAAAAGCAAGTGATGTCGGCTGTGCACCGAGCATATTTGCTGATTCATGATGAAACATCTGTTCTGTTCAATGGAGAAGTGGGAATTAAATTTTATTAGTATTTACAAATAGTGGTGGCGATTCTGCGGCACACACGACTAAACTAAATTTAGAGAAGCCCCGTCTCTTTTCATCTTAGGTGGCCAGAAAGAGACGGCACGTTCTGAACCACAGACAAAACAACTAAAATCGCGTCAAATATGGAATGTGCAGGCAGTTTTAGAGGTGATACAAGTGAGTGCGGACTAAAGTCGCCTATATTTTCTACATTTGACGTGATTTTAGTTGTTTTGGCTATGGCGCAGAACGTGCCGTCTCTTACTGGCCACCTAAGATGAAAAGAGACGGGGCTTCTTTAAATTTAGTTTAGTCGTGTGTGCCGCAGAATTGCCACCATTGGGTGGGTCACTTTGGTTTAAGCTTGTGCACTGCACAAAGCAGCAACTAAAGAAGGTTTTAAGAAAATTTAATTAACTCCCGCCATAAGTTCAATTTATTATCGACCATAAAATCTAAAGTATTGGTGATAAAGCTCCGCTAACAGCGCCAAGCCACTTGCGGCCTGGATTACGTGGCGACCGACCAGTTTGCGGTATCACATGGCAACATTATAATGGTCTGGCGAGGGATAGAAACTGTGTTGCTAGTTGTTGACATTTGTATTTTCCAACTGGAATAAAACAAGGTTAGACTTATCTATACTAATATTATAAGGAGGAAAAGTTAGATTTTTGGATTTTTGTTTAACGCGAATAGGCTCCGAAACTACTGGACCAATTTGAAAAATTATTTCGCCGTTGGGAAGCTACATTATTCTTGAGTAACATAAACAAAATTCTGTTTCACCTTGCAACTAAAATTTTGGACACATTTTAAATACGGCTAGTTAGCCCCATGCTAGTGGCATTGTTATCTGGGCGCTACCGTGAGTCCCTGCTGTTAGTCTTAGTACTTAGTAATCAGTCGTTAAACCAAGTCAGAGGTCTTCGGGCGGCTTTACAACTCTCGACACCAGAGCTTTAGCTAATACGATGAAGAAGAAGAATAAGATGGAAACTGTAATGCTAATTGAATAATGTTTGTATAACCAGCTATCACTTACGTTTATTTTGTCGGTATTAGCCCGACATGTTTCAGCACAATCAGTGTGCCATTCTCAAGGGCAGGAACACAGCCAACGTACGTCCGCGGTGACGGGAGGGCCTGCACTGACTACTAAAAGTTTCAATGCAGTGTTGCTAATTGTTGACATTTGTATTGCCAACTAGGTACAAAATACATGCTATAGAAATAAACAAGCAAAGTTTATTGCAAAAACAGGCAACTTGTCTGACACTAAACTGACATAAGATTATGTCAGTTTAGTGTCATACATATTATTTAAGTAATGCCATCAATGATGCCCGTATTTTATGCACCTTTTCCTTTAGTTTTTGTTTCACTTGCAATATACCTAACTTGCGTTTTACAGTGGAGATACCAAAGATGCGCACTAAGCGTTTTGCCTCCACCTTCTTTGTGCGAACCGCTAAGGTGTGGAATTCTTTGCCAAACGCTCGTTTCCCTGAAAACTGTTATCTAGCAGTTTTCAAGGCATGCGTGAACCGGTTTCTCTGTTAGATGTTGCTAACAATTAGATTAATAAATCCTTAGATAAATCCTTAGAGTATAAAAAAAATTTGATTGCCAAATGTCATATTCATTTAAGTCATTAAGCCTTCATTAAATCAACACATTACTTCACAAAACATATATATTTTTATGAGATTTTAAACAAAAACAACAGAACTCAGAGAAGATAAAACATGCGCTATTTTATTTTTAAATTTGATATAAACTATTCATCTTAGTTTTTGAGTACGTAGCAATATAGCGTGGATACACAGCCCATTGCTACTTCATGTAACCCAATATTTATGGCTATATTTTTATTATTATTATATAAAGCTGTGTAAATATGATAAGTTTACATTTAAACAAACACATCTATATTCTAAAATACGAGTAGCTAGGTATATTAAAAAAAGGAATGCCAATGATTGATTATTCATTAAAAAAAACAAAGAAAATATTTTATTGATAAGTTAATAATAAAGTTAAATAATTGTAAATACAAGTCAATTATAAAATAAAAAACTAATTTTAAAAAAACACTCATAAAATTAATTTAATAGGCCGCTCCGGATAGAACCTGACGGAAAGGTACCCATAACACTGGTGGCATTGCCGCGTTGTATAGCTATGGATAGCCTTTGCGCCAGGTACGATCCGGAGCGCATTGTCTGATTTCTCTCTTATTCTACGCCCAGTTTCAGAAATAAAAAGTTGAGTTTATTTAGTTTACATTTTGAGTCAAGTATGTCACATATTCTATAAAGACCTTTTCAAATTGGGAACTCGTTTTTCTCTCGCACCTCAAGCCAACTGTCAAAAGCAAAAGATTATTTTAAATGGTCCATGTAAAAAAGTTCCGCCCTTACAAAAAGCACGTTAGGCCGATTAGTCGGGCCCTTAGATTAATAGCTTTCTTTCTAAGGCACAAAAATGTTCTGTGCAAAGTTTGTCTCCTTAATAATTTATTGAGGGACCCTCATTCAGATGGTTGACCTTCTTCTAATTGTTACATGAAGGGGCTTCCCTTTTTTATTTCGGTGCCGGTGGTTGACATTTAGGTGCCTTCTAAGAGATAAATTGGTCCCTTTATTTTGTGGGGATGTGTAATAAAGGATTGGGAATTCATTCACAGCGGAGTGCGGGTTTTAGACTGAGGTTTTAAAACAATTGAAATCGCTAAGATATATTGTAAAAAAAACTACGCGTTTTTTGTATTAATTATTTTTGCATGCATTTTTTATGGACAGTAGACATTGGTCTTCGACTTGAAACTTATATCTTGACCATTTAAAAAAAATAATTAAATACCATAAATATTTTTAATTTTTTATTCTTATTTAAAAAAAACTGTACTACGTGTATGAAAATTGTACTCTGTGGACTTTGTATCTTAAAATAAAACTATTATTATTATTATTATTAATATCTTTGTACTACTAAAATACACAATAACAATGTATAAATTTAACACATAAGTATTTTCATACTGAAAATGGTAAATGTAGATACTTATAGAAATATGTTAGTCAATAATTTAAGAGTTCTTGTTAAAATTACTGGATTAATAATTGGGAAGATAAAACAATTATTTAAGTAGGTTTTTAGGTAGTAAACATCTAAATCCATACAATTTCTTTAAACTATCAAATAGTGACCTATTATTTAAAACAGTGCTAAGCTTTTGCACGAGTAGTTTGAGCAAACTTCAAACTGCATCTAAGTAACTTTTCACACAAAATTTCGATAAAATTTAACCAACACGAAAAGTTTTAGCGCATTAACCGGCTCACTTCCCCTAAATGGGTTCAACAAAAATTTTGTTCGTACCAGGACAATTCTATTACACAGAATGTTCGCAAAATGTTTAACTAAATTGTCATGTATTGTGGTACCCTCTTCTACTAACAAAGGCTTGAATTGTGGTAGATATGGGAAACAAACTTTTTCGCCGAAACGCCCGACGCTTGGCTGACTTAAGGTCATCCGCCCTGTTCCCTGTTCATCATTGTTCCCTGTGAACTATAGCTTCACTTCTTCTTCAATTCTTCTTCTTCTCATTAAATTTATGTCGAATGATAGATGAACGAAAATGTTGACATGTATGCTACTTCCATTCATCATAAGCTTTATGGAAAAGCGAGACTGAGTCTTCTTGTTTTTTACAAAGTATAAAATGGCTCCTCTAATTGCAAATAGCATACTTTTAAAAAAAAAAAACTTTCTATAGGTTTTATACATTTTTGACTGTAATTTTCAATTAAAATTAATATTCTCTGTGAAATAGTTTTAAAGATTCAATTCCTTTTGTAAGAGTTGTTTTTATGTTAATTTCAACACTTGTGTCCACATAATCCTTTCCCTTTTTCTTTTTATGTAAACCCTACGTAAAAATTATGTCACTACTATTGTACAATTACAATTTTTTCACGACATCTCAAACGTCAAAATCCTAAGACACACTCATAAAACAAAAATCTTGAAAAATCTAAACTTTTTAGCAGTCTGATAAAAACAGAGAGTTCCAACCAGCCGGACAAGACATCTCTACCAAAAACAAAACACATTCGCCGAATGCGCTTTCTGCCGCGAAGTTTGCGTCAAACTTTTGCCGCCCAATAAATAATAGGGAATATTTTCTACGGTACGTTAAATATTAGATCCAACGAATACTAGTTTGGAATTGTTTCTGTAAACTGCTAGAGGAGTTATAATAGACTGTTTCAAAGTTAAACTGCAGCCGTGGCGACGCGCTGTGGTGATTTTTATTTCATGTTTCTTAAGTTACTTTGGAATTGAATCTTTGATATTCTGTTTTGCGGAGCTAGTTTTACAATTGTTTTGTTTTTAAAATAAAAATATGCTGAGTGAACTTTGCAGGTAAGGATACAATTTGTTTCTAAAAGGAAGTATTGTAATAAGTAGTGCGCTTATCATCGGGTGAGTTGCTGGCCATGCATAGGTCTATCTATTAAGGAAATAAAAAAAACCGAAAGCACAATGGTTTTTAGTACATGTATACAACAATCTTTGTTCTACTATTTTTTGCAAAGAAAAAAAGGTCATTTTAAAACTGGCATTTTCATCTGGGCCCTAAATGAGTCGAATGACATTAATTTGTGGGTCCCGGTTGTTAGTCTTAGTACACGCAGTCATTAAAACCCCCTTTAAAACAAAAAAATAACCATTTCGGGGCTTTAGAAATCTATCTACTATTCAAATATAAAAGCTACTCGATACCAGAGCTTGCCCATATACCTCATACGAATATGATGTCTCAACACAGTCGCAACTCGGCATAAACACCTCTATCTATGATATTTTTTAAATTATCATTGGCGGCGATCAGTGCTAGAATTCTGTATTCAATGCGTTTTATGTACCTAAATACTTATATTTATAACTCGATTTGATAAAGAAATCATTTGAAAATTCGCTTCCTCTTGCTCGCTCTCATGGGTTTTGCAGGCAAGAGTACAAAATGTTATATTTTTGACAGAAGTTACATGGATGCCTATTTTACGCACTTGCATTTTGTCTCTTTTTCACGTTCCTCCCAATACATTAGAGGAATGACAAGGTCCGTTGAACAAAGTTTACCGAACCTACTGTGTGCTTGTCTTTTCCATGACCATATAACGTTTAGAGGGTGTATCGGTTTTACGAAATAACTAAGTTAGTCTTTGACTAACTTTGTTATAATATTTTATTAATAATTTTGTATAAATTGACTTGTAAAATATTTTTTACCAATAAATCTTAATATATATAAATCTCGTCTCACAAGGTTTGTCCTCAATGGACTCCTAAACCACTTAACCAATTGTAATAAAATTAGCACACCATGTGCAGTTCGATCCAACTTGAGAGATAGGATAGTTTTAATCTCAAATTATAGTCGCAATTTTAATTTATTGCTAATTGTTGCCTGTTATTATTTAACAGTCACAATTATCTGTTAACTCCAAATGATTCTAACAGATGCCGATACCTTTCGACTGGGTTGAGTAAGTAATCAATAGATGGCGATGTACCCCTAAGTGAGGCAAAACAACGTTTGCCGGGTCAGCTAGTATGATTATGATTATGACCAGTAGAGTGCCTAATTTCACGGACTAGTGGCAGTCTAGCCTAAAGAAGCTGCCGGAACACACCGTTAGTTGCTTGGTGACCCCAGGTGCTTGTGCCTTATCTTCCGTTCGGAGATGTGGCTCCGACACCTACTTCATCGAGTCCGGGGTAGACAAAGGTGGTTTGTGACAGTCGTCGTCGTTAGTGGATTTAGCTATTCGGGAATGGCCATAGCGCAGTGCAAGGAGATTTACGGGATATTCCCGGAAGAATTCGGAGTCCTCCGTTAAGCACATCGGCAAGTCACCAGGGCGCTTTTGTGGGTACAAAGCCCACCTAACCTGGCTGCGCCCATCGTGTCCTGGTATCTTCTTAAAGATTTTCCCCTCGTCAACAAAAAAAAGGTGCTTGTTTGACGGTTTGGTGGAGGTTTTTCAACTTGCTGATGTTGACTAGCCAAGCGAGCACTTGCAAATGCTCTACCACCATGTAATAGTTTCCTCACGATGTCATCCTTCACCGAAAGTTTACGCGAAACCACGAATCGCTTGCTTCCTACAAACAGTAGATCGGTCGTTGCCATATTCTATTTTTTTTTTCAGTTAGATAATAGTATAGATAATGGTTTTAGCAGGATCATCGGTATTTTAAAATTACAAGTTTAAAAGCGTTTTAGCGCTATTGAACGTCATACAAAAAGAGCAGCCTCCTTATATTAGAAATGTTTTAACAGTGTTATAAGTTTTTATGAATAAGACATTAGTACTCTTCTAGAAATTATCTTCTCAATGTGTTGGTCACAAATCCTCAGTGTTAATGCATTATCCGTGTACATTAGTGGAAGGGAAGGCGTGGCGAGTCGCGCTTCCTGTCAATACATCAGCTGTATTGACATCCCCGGTCGGCATTAAGACGCTGAGTTATAACCATCCATAGTTCAGCACTAAGCGATGTGGTTGTCATGCTTATGTGAATTTTCTAGGCATAGATAGGCATAGATCTCTTCCAAGGCAAGCGTTGGAAGAGATCATGTCCAGCAGTGGACGAGTATAGGCTGATAATGATAACATATTATTATTTGCTAGTTATGTTTGTTTACAGGTTAGTTAGACAAAATTATCTTAAAGTAGAAACAAATTCGAGGGAATAATTTAGCATGAATCAATTGAATGATAACCTTATCTTTATTTATTTGGTCGTAAAGTGTATATTTTTGCGCAGCAAAATTTTTATTCTCCGAACTGTTTCCCTGAATATAAATAATTATTGTTGTCAAGATATGATTTTATGAATACGTAGAATATATTCATTGGTCAAAACCTAGTTTTTTATTGATGATTTTAACTAGGAGATGTATGGAAATGAAGAAGAGCAAGAGGCCGCCCGAAAAAGACATGGATGGAGTGTGTAAATGAGGACATGAGAGAGAAAGGATTGAGTGTGGAGATGACGTCTGATAGAGGAGAGTGGAAGAAGAAGATTTGCTGTGCCGACCCCACCTAAGTGGGATAAGGTTAAAAAAAAGGAAGAAGATTTTAATACAAATACAAATCATTTATTGATAACACCAAAGTTACAAGTAAAATTTTTATAACGTCTGTATTTGATCATGCTAGTTACGTATAATTTGCTTTTCTTAATTAATCTATTTTCTAGAGCCGAACATTCCAAACTAAATAAATTATAATTAGAATTCTTTGCTTGAAATCTATATCAAGCAAGTTAGCGTCGCTCTGGCGTAAGATAAATCGGAGTAACGCGGATGACACTGCGGGGCACAACTAGTCCTACTAATATTATAAATGCGAAAGTTTATGTGCAACTGTGTATGTTTGTTACTTCTTCACGCTCAAACGGCTAAACCGATGTCGATGAAATTTGTATATGGAGTTAGTTACGACCCTGGATTAACGCACTGGCTACTTTTATCCTCAGATTTACGCGGGTGACGTCGTAACGTCACTCGATTTAACGACAAACTCTCTAAAGCGTCGAAATCAATTAATCGGCTTTAGTTGGTTATGCTTGTATTCCATACAATGATACATTCTTTCCATTTAACGACCACTCTCTCCATATAACGCCATAAAATGCACAGTCCTTTCAGTGTCGTTAAATAGAGTTCACGCTGTAAATAACATTTGAGTTTACATAATGAGTCTTTCATAAAACACGGTGAATTATAAATAAAACCTCTGAACGCAAAGTTTATCATTATTCAAGACTCTCGAGTTGTCTTCAAATGAAATATGAATTTAAAGAACAAACAAAGAGATAATTTCCAAGACGTCTGTCCCAGTCTTACTTTTAGATAACGTTATGATTGACAGAACAAGAGACTGAGATTTATTCCTCTGTCGTTGCTATGGCAACCGAATTTTGTAAATTCCTTTCATTATAAAAGTATGAGGCTGGATTTATATGGTACGTTGCGGTCCCGTCGTATTCAAAATATTTTGTACGTGTTTTTGGTTTATCTGCCTATCTTCATACCAAATTTTATGCAAATCGGTTTATTTTTTGCATCATGAAAAAGTATCTGACGTAAAAGTGGCTTAACTTACAATTGTAAAAAACTAAATTATTAGTGATTAGTGATAAATAAATAAATGATAGTCCAGTGTCAAATTAACAAATTTTATCTCTTATACTGCTTCTATTGTTTGATAATTTTATTTTATATTTATGTTTTTTACCAATAAATTTGTTTATCTTTTTAAATACTCTCTTTAACCTCAAAAATACGTACGTAATTTAAATTTTATTATATGTAAGTTAAATTGTATTGTTTATATTTTTTCTGTAATAATAACCAAATTTGAAATTTGTATACTCGAACACTCATACCTTGATTTTACACCAGTATCCAAACACCTAATTTACCTAATATTTTAAACAGTGATAAAAATCTAACAATCTAGCGCCATTGTTATCTAATCATATTTGATAATTTCTATCGCATTTGTAATTAAGAAAGATAAAATGTTGATAGGCATCTATTCTGTACAAAATCTATTAAAAATATGTCCTGTGAAGTTAATAGCTGTTTGGAATGTATAGATTTGATTAATAAAAACATAATATGTTTTTAATATCTAACTAATTCTGTAACTACTGAATGCTAGCTTTGCCCCGCGGTTTATCTCGCGTTGATCCAAGATAAAAGTACATTACTTTCCCCATACCAAATTTCATTCCAATAGAAATTCCAAATTTAATTCCTAGTCATACAAACACTTTCCTATTGGAATGAAATTTGCCATATCGTATATATAGGGGATTTTGGCATAGGGTAATATTACAAATATAGGAGCGTATAGGCAGATGCAGCCATCAGTGTAGAGTCCATTTCAAATTATATGCGACCTGAACTAGTGGCAGGTGGTTAAAACATATACGCTAAAATATAATATTTTTATACCATAAATTATTCATTATTTTATTCTCATTAAATTGTAATGATATGAAACATGTTATATTACATCGTATATTATGTTTTTAAAATTGTACCACACGTACTAGTAACGTATCAGCTCTAGTCGTATAGCATTTAAACTCTTCTTCTTCTTCTTCTTCACCTTATCCCATTTAGGTGGGGTCGGCACAGCAAATCTTCTTCTTCCACTCTCCTCTATCAAACGTCATCACCACACTCAATCCTTTCTCTCGCATGTCTTCATTCACACACTCCATCCATGTCTTTTTCGGGCGGCCTCTTGCTCTATATATATACAGCATTTAAACTAACGCAGTTTAAATGAAGGATATTTTCGATCTTACTTCTATCTGAGATCTCTAGCTTTGAGTTATGCCTTTATAATGAAATCTTCAGATTAATCACAACAGGCACATGATAACCTATACTTAGCAAGAAATACTGCGAATTTCATAAATAAACATTTAATAGAATAGATTACATCTATCACCTGATCTGTGTTTTCCAATTCAGTCATAAAGAAAGTTTATTTAAATTAATTCATCTTTTTCTAGGAATGTTTTATCTACATTCTTATAAGTCGATAACATTCTTGAAAATGCAAATTTTTTGTAGGGTTCCGTGCCCAATAGGTACCAACGAGATCAAACTATTAAGACTCCGAAGTCCACCCGTCTGTTTGTCTGACCGTCAGTTACCAGGCTGTGTCTCATAAGCTGTGTCAGCTAGACAGTTAACATTTTCACAGCTGCTGATGTATTACTATTACCGCTCTACCAATAAATACTAAAAATATAATTATATAAGTATTTGAGTGGGGTTCCCATACAACGTTGCGGGTTGTCTGTTTTGAACTAGTTCCTTCCAGGTGACAAGGGCGTCGATAAGACAGACATACTTTTTTCGCCATCGTCTCAGCGGCTGGTGTCTTTTTTTTTAAGGTTGTATGTATTTTTAATGCCACATTATAAAAAAAAAAATTAAAAATAATTAAAAATAAATGTTTGAGGGTGAACAACCCTTATCACTTTGGGGTATGTAAAATAGATAGTAGCCGATTCTCAGACCTATACGTAGGTTAAACAATATACATTTAAAACCCCTTTTAATGGTTATTTTTCTACACTACGGAATATTAAAAAAATATGAGATCGAACCATTAGCCGCTCGCTTGAAAAGCAGGCCTATTTGCCACCGTAACATATTATGTATACTTAAACAGATACGTATAACGTCTGTAAACCACTGTAAACCACCAACATAAAATAGGGGCGACGGACAGCCCTCTATGTAGGGGCTGTCTGGAAGAAAATGAAACAGTAGAACACGTGCTACTGCATTGTAAGGCAACCAAACTAACCAGAGGGAGTTACGGCCTGATGATAGCAGCTCAAGATGAAAGTTCGCCTTCCAGTGCTAATCTTCAGACAAACAGACCATCTGACGCAACAGTGGTGGAACAGGTAAGCCAGCGACCCAGGGCTGTGCTCCGTTACTTCAAGGAGCTCGGATGGCTTGGGTAGGCTGGTAAGGGGGGAATGCACAATACGCCCCTAGCGGGATGTCAGTGCAGGTCTCATCACCCCCACTTCAAATTAGAATTATAACGTCTGTTACATATCCACGCTGCTCGCGTCCCGCTGACGTAGCTCCGGTTCCCAGCAACGCATCGTGGGAATACCGACGCTGCACACACGCTCAACGCCAGCGGCCGTCGTTTAGTTTTAAGCACTCCTTATTCTCACATCGAATAAGTTAGTCGTAACCAATATTTGCCGACCTCGTTGGCGTAAAGGTTACCATGCCGGTCTGCTAATCAGAAGGTTCCGGGTTCGATTCCCGGCCCGGTCAACATCTTTGTGCTTAACTAATTTTGTTGACTGTGGGTCTGGGTGTTAAATATGTATTTATATATAATATGTATGTATGTATATGTAGTATATCAGTTGTGTTAGCAACCATAATACGAGCTAGAAACGGTTCAGTATGGGGCTAACCAGCCGTGTGTGAATGTGTCAAAAAAAAAAAATTAGTAATTTTAATTTCTAATTAAAGAAATCTTTAAGTTATGTTTGGTTTTTTTTTGCGTTCCTCGGTCGCAGCCTTCGTACTCGTAATTCGCAAAAATGTCATCAATTTGTTTTTACTGTAATAAATAACAGGTAAATAAATACGTTTCTTTTCGTGAAGTGAGTCAATGCGGCTGTCGCCCTGGAGGCGGTCACTGCCGCAGACACTGCAGGGTCGACGCAATTTGGTGCACTTTGTTAGGAGCCAGTTACCGGACCAACTAGAACTGGGAAAACTGGCTTAAGGCACGAGAAAACGCGACCTTACCAAAAGGCATCCCGCATTTCTTTTGGAGGTATAGCTATATATATGGAGCTATGGATTCAAAATTCAAAATGTTTTTATTTATGGAATGTATGTACATTATTTAATATCCCTAACCCTCAAACTGGACTGCAAGCCCGTGTCATGGAGGTTAGTTCCTTCTAGTGCTAAATTAATACTAAATTACAACGTCGTACATCTGTTTATGGACTGCAATTACGAATATTGGTCTGATGGAGGTATGGTCTATTTACCCTCTTCACAAAAATTACTAATTTTATCATGGGAGAATATAAGTAGTTCCAATCGATAGATTGAATGTTTGCTAATCGAAACTATTGTATAAAAAATGAACTATCTCTTTTTTGGGATCTTTCACTTCGAAAAATGAAAACATGAAAATTATGTGGTAATTTTTGTGGAACGCACTATGCCCGTTTTTCGTGTATTTTCGTAGCTGTCTTGTTATTTTTATTAATGGGCTTGCGTTTGATCACAATTCACCTGATGGTAAACGATTTTGTGCAGGTTGAAGTAAATATAATAAATTACCTGGAGTAAATATATTGCTTAATATTAATCAGACTTACTGAGTTCCGTACACAATGTTCAAAAACGCCAAAAAACACGTTCTATTACAGTCCTCCGTAAGTTTTTTTATTTGCACTTTATTTTATTCAGTTTTTAGGATTTGTTGCTCAAACAATAAGAATATAATCTGTTTAATTTAAACTTCCTTGCAAACATAGTTTATATTCAACTTGTTGACGGACGGGTAGACAGACAGCAAATGGCTCAGTAGTAAAAATAGGGTCCCGTTGGTATCCTTTCAATACGGGACTCGAAACCTTAATAAAAATATTTTAGTCATCAAGCTATTGGGTAATAATATTATTTGTAAGTGAGTAAATTTTACTTTATAAAATCATTTTTCATTCGAATTATGAGTACAATGGTAAAACTGCATTCCGCTCCCGCTTATAACTTAAACTACAATGTTAAGCTCCTCCAAGCCTGAAATTAAATCGGCCGTGTGATTTACATTTTAATATGTCTAGGGACTTACCTGTACTAAAATTAAATTTATGGTATTGACGGGGAGACGTTAGCCATTCGTTTGGCCGTAAACTCCACGGGGTACGTAACCGAGGAGGTTTTACGGTGATTGAATTAACTTATCTATTGTTCTTAGCTTCCGATCTTTCTAGGAATTGAATTTTAGTTTGAGTATTATCATTCAGTCATGTCGTATATGGAGGTCAAGGATTTGGCCGAAGATAGAACTACCTGGAAAAAACTCCACAGGCAAGAGCCCAGCTCTTATGTAACACTTTTGTTTTAAAACATGTTTCTTAATACAATACATTATAATGTAACTAACATAATTATGTTAGTTAGAGTAACTAAAGTTGAAAAATCTGACGAAGCACCTATATTTGTATTCAAGCAGCCTCTTTGAGAGCGAGTTATTCCAGACCAGACATGCTCCATCTAAGATCAGAGTATTGTTAAGTCGTGTTTTACTCGCCCTTCTAGTCAAAAAGAGGGGGAAATTTTCAACAAGGTACCTAGCTACATTGGGGCGTAGTGGACAGGTTATATGGGATTAGTACCCACTAAAACCCCTTAGGTGACTTGCCTCTATGCTTAACGGAAGTCTCCGGGTTCACTGGTGAAAGGCCTAGTAAAACATATTACAATTTTTGAAATTAGGAACACGGGGGAAATAATGCGGAGCGTAGCTATACGTGTATGGTCATGGTCATATATCTTATCTTAATATATATAAATCTCGTGTCACAATATTTGTCCTCAATGGACTCCTAAACAACTTAACCGATTATAATAAAATTCGCACACCATGTGCAGTTCAATCCAACTTGAGAGATAGGATAGTTTAAATCTCAAATTATAATCGCAATTTTAATTTATTGCTAATTATTGTCTGTTATTATTTGACAGTCACAATTATCTGTTAACTCCAAATGATTCTAACAGATGTCGATACCTTTCGACTGGGTTGAGTAAGTAATCAATAGATGGCGCTGCTATGGTAAATCTACGAACGTGTCATATAAGCTACACTATCTATTTTTCATACCCCTAAGTGAGGCAAAACAACGTTTGCCGGGTCAGCTAGTTATATTATGTAGATAGATTGCTCTACAAACGATTTTCACTTATAACAGAAGCTGTGACAACTTGAATTTAAAATTATTCAACAGCTATCGCCAGTCTTCCTAATGACCTTACAAGGTAAAGCTGCGTAAAGCACCCGGTGCCCTAACAAATGTAACCAACAGCCTCCAAACACGGGTAGGTGCGTAAATCCCGTCCGCTAACAAAACGGCTATTATCCAAAACGCCTTCGTGGTTCCCAAGTTGCTGAATTGCGTAATAATAAACTTGCCGGGCTACTATAGTCTATATATTTTTGAAATTTATATTTTTTGGGCAATGACAACTGCAAAATCTTGATTTTACAGTTTATCGCTTTAAATCGTTAACAGTAAAATTGCTATAAATCAAAGATATAGAATCTATAAAATTTTAATATATTAAATAAAGAAAAAACTGTAAATTAAAATAAACTACAATTGCAATTTCATTTCGAATTCAAATTTCAATTCCAATTCCAATTTAGCTTTCAATTATAATACCGATTTAATTCCAATTCAACTTTCACTTCCGATTCAATATTGTATTATTAATTATATTAGTCATGTTTCTTACTTTTTCTCTGGTGCTGCGGTCCAAAGTATGTGGCCTAGGAACTAGAGAACGCCATATTTTTCCGTCAGTCGTTATACGGCTAGGAATAGGCGAAGAGAAGATAAGCATGTAGAATAGGAGAACGTTGATAAGTTGATGATGTACAGGCTCTTTTCCGCAACTAGAAGTCCTCCGGCTCCCTCTGTGCGTAGGGCCGGACTGGCGGTCGCTAATCCAGCCAGCCGATCTCGCTGAAGAAGGCCAGCAGCTCGCGTACCGCGGCGCCGGCCTCCCGCAGCGTCCTCGGTGTCCCGAGGAATTCTTCTCGCAGTTTCGTCAAGCTCCTGTACTTTAAAAGCACATGCTTGACCGTTTCCTCTGCCTCCATGCATCCCCTGCACAGAGCACTGTCAGTATGCTGCAACATATGTGAATGTTTATAGACTAGGAGAAGTATGAATATGATTGTACAAGGTAGTGGAAGTAGAGGACGAACTAAGAAGATGTGTACGAATTGTGTGAAAATGTGTGGATATGAAAGAGAATTGACTGAATGTAGATATGACGGCTGACAGAAGAGTGTGGAAGCAAAAAACGGACTATGCCGAACCCATAAAAAAGGTGAAGGCAAAGAGGAAGAATCATTATACGGCTAGAATAAAATTCCAATTTCAAATTTCAAACTATCTTTATTTATATGTAGATTACAGTACAATAAACACGTAACCGCACTATACTAGTGTACATTAATCCTAGCAGTACAGTAAAGTAAAATAATATTAATAGCTATTATACATGGACTTTTGTTCGAGAACAATTTAAAAATGTGTATTGAAATAATTATGTAAGCAGGTTTTAGAATAGCTTTCATTTATAACATCACTTTTATTGTGTCAAATAGCCTAATACGGCTAGAATAAGTATGGATTAAGGACTGCTTCGAGGTCATGGTAGCCCGGTTTTAGAATAATAAACCTGAGCCCAAAGTACACACTGAGCGATAAACAATACCTATAGTCCTACGTCATCACAACAAACGCTCGCACTTTATGGACGTAATAGAATCGGCCCCAACAAACCGAGAACAATTCATAAGAAATATTATCTAACGTTACCCAGAGACAGATCGCGGAGGCAGATTGATAACTTGCAAGCGAGCTGAAACTTCCTCTTCCTCATCTTTGAAATTCTATGCTTTTTTTCAGTTAGTATTTGCTTCGTTTCTGCATTTTTCGGGTTTCGTACCTAAAAGGCAAAAACGGGACCCTATTATTAAGACTCCGCTGTCTGTCTATTTGTCTACAGGCTTATCTCAGAAACTATAATAGCTAGAAAGCTGAAACTTTCACAAGATGTGTATTTCTCGTGCCGCTATAACAAAAAATAAAAATAAAAAATATGATGGGGGGTCTCCATACAATAAACGTGTATTTTTCGCATTTTTTAGCTATATATCAATAATGGGAGCTGTTACACCTAAAGTATTTCATAAAATATATAAATGTATATAAACTATCAAATGAAATTATAAAGTTGAAATAATATAAATATTTAAGGGGGGCTCCCATAAAACAATGGTACGGAACCCTTCATACGCGAGTCCACCCGGCGCTTGGCCAATTATTGAAGCAAATTTTATAGCAGCAACCCAAACGTTGCTCTACAGCGATGGCTACGCTCTCAAAGACCACTACGCTATTTTGTAGATGTCAATATCGCATGACTGGTTCCTTCGACATTGCCTATTACTACTGAGAACCCGTAAAAGAACGTAACAAGTGGAAAAGAAGTCTTTGCAGACCGGTCCATGATAAAGCACAGCGAAGCGCATCGAATCTCTGACGAAAGTATAATGATTCGTACAAAACGTTTTACTTCGACTTTCATAATAAGGACTGCAACGTATTGGATATCTCTTCCTGAATATCTGTCACTTGAGAAGTACAATTTAGGAGATTCTCAATTAAGAATAACTTCAGCCAAGTTGCGGTGAAACGTATACTGAGCTTAAATATACAAAATTTAATTGGAGATTTAGACCACAAAGACTTTCCCTCACACAAATATGTACAAATATGTAAACAACATTCTGTTGCGTTGGATCGAATCAGTTTGTTCAGCCACCATTGAAAGTACGCAAATTTAGACGCTTTTAAATTGATCTTTTCAACATAATCAAGTTTTATTTTGATTATTTTATCAATGTCGTCTGACCAAATCAATTGATTATGCGTTGTTCTTAGAAATAAAATGCTACATAAAAAATGTCTACTAAAAAAATTATTTGATGAAAAAATTGCGAATTTTTTGTCTTCTGAGTTGAGCTTCTGTTATTTATTTTGTCAGCTAAGGTGTCTGTCTGAAAATAAACTATCAAACGTTAAGGGAATGAGAGTTTAAGTCTGCGCCGAATCTCGGAACGGAAAGGGTCATCAGGATAGCATCTATGATGAAGAGAAGGGTGTGGTTTTGGTGATAAAAAAAGAAAGTTTATTTGCTACTTAAAGCGTAAATATATTTACTAAATGTTTGTTATTTTATTATCAGACATTCAATTCGATTTGGACAATTTTCCAACTCTCTGCCGCTGCTAAAGATATTTATATATGCAATAAAAAATACCAAGTATTTAGTAGACAATTATTAAAAAAGATAAATAATAAAAATACTAAAAATAAAAGTATGGCTCATCGCTGAAGGTTGACTCCTTTCTTTGTAACGCAGAAGTTATTCACTAGGAGAGTTCTCTTGGGCAAGTACATTGTGCATAAAATGCATTCAAGTCCCTTAACGCAAGTCATATGTTCTCTATATCGTGCTCAAACATGTTGATCTCCCAACAATGTTTTTCATCATCTTAAAGTTGTTATAAATCTACAAATCGTTTTTTTTTTATAATAAGTGGGCTTGCGCTTGATCATAATTCACCTGATGGTAAACAATATTATGATCTAGGGTGGAACGCGCTTACCCAGATAAAACCGGTTCCCTCTTGCTTTGAAAACCGCCAGGTTTTAGTTTTCGGGGAACAGGGAGCTTGGCAAATCACACACCTCGCGGATTGCACAACGAAGGTGTGGAATTATATTGTCGCTTGAAAAAATAAGCTATGGTATAGTTGAGATCGATCCATGAGCCATCAGATTGAAAATTAGCCGTTCCCCTACCGCACTAGCTTTTTGAAAGAAACTACATCTTCCTTTTTCGTAAGTTTTTTCTTTCTTCCGCTTGTCGCGATTTCGGGTCCACATCCGTTTGATTCGCAGACAAAGTTTCATTATTCATGAAGCTATTTATTTGTATTGCTTACTTACGTCGGTCCTAGTGGAGGTTTTCACCCGAGCGCTTTCGCTCTGTTATAGATAAGATTTCCTGGAAACTGAACTGAAACTGATGAACCTATTTCTGTCTTAAATTTGAATGGTTACATAAGTAAAAATTTAATTGAATATTAATATTTTTTTATTAAGTCATAGCAAAATCCAAGGTGTTGTGTGCTGAAAACAGAACACATGAATAGAATAGACTATATCTTTAGTGTACAACCAAAAAATTAAAATAATTCAAATTACTATCTAAAAAGTAAAGTACAATGGCGGCTTTATCGACTATGGTGTTTCTACCAGGCAACCGAGAATGGATAAATAATCATACAAAAGAATCATTAATGAACAAGGTGTACTTGACAATAGACATAAAGGAATGTGCTAATGAGCACATTCTTAGAGACTTTACGTAATTAGTAGTTTATTTTAAAGTAATACTATTTATTAGCTTAGTACAGTTTTATTAAGGAATAACATAGCGCATTCCCTTTATAAAAAACATGTTTTTATTCTTCTTAACGCTCTTGTGGATTTCGCTTTTTTTATATATAAATGAAAATAAAAATATGTAAAAAAAAAACAGTAACACACATTGTAAATTGTATGAGAATAGTAGTTTTATAAAGTTACGCGCTCAATTAAGGCTTACCGAAATTGGTAAGCGAGTTGTAGACTTATTCATCAGAGAGATAAGTAGATGCGGGTGAGGTATACACAAGATCGATACACTGTGCATATGACGAGGGAGGCCTATACCCAGCAGTGGGATAGATAGCTGTCATATGATAGCTATTATAATTATTTTTAATTACATTTTTAATTTACACGGCTTGTTAGGTCCAAACTAAACCGTTTGTATTATGGTTGCTTACACATCAGATATAAGTACTACATATATGTATACCTATTGTACGAGATAGCGGAAGTAAAGGTCGACCTAGGAAGACGTGGCTGAATTATGTAAATGAGAATATGAAAGAAAAGGGAGTGAATGTGGATATGACAGTTGACAGAATTGTGTGGAAGAGGAAAACTTGCTGTGCTGACCCCACCTAGTGGGAAAAGATTGAGAAAGAAGAAGATGTATAAGAAGATGATACCTATACAAAAATACTTTATATCAATACATATTTAACACCCAGACCGGCAGCCAATTGTTTAGGAAAAATACATGTACTTATAAAAGTATACGCTTTAGATATAATATAATAACAAACAACTGATAAAGCCGCGGCCATATCCAATGAATTTTCAGTAGCAGTAGATCGTAAAATGCCGACCAATATCAGCTTTGAAATCGTGACAGACCTTTCATAGTAACGTGTCGGTAACCGGAAGTGCGCGGCGACGCGACACGCTACCCCCGCCACCACTTCCGGTCTCTATCGTGACCTCAGCTACCCATACATTAGCTGTATATTATATATAAAGCTTTAGTTTATGATATAGGCCTGTTCCTATTTGTGTTTACGGAGACTGTATTGACGATGTTCTACTTTGATATACAAATACAAAAACAATTGACGACCTCATTGGCGTAATGGTTACCTTGCCGGACTGCTAATCAGATAATTCCGATTCCTGACATAGCCAACATCTTTGTGCTGAACTATGTTGGTTGGCTGTCGGTCTGGGTATTAAATATTTTCTTTATTCAAAAACAATGTACACACGTATTAAATTATGTAGCTTGAAAATCTTGAAACCAGACCTTGGCCCCTAAGCCGAAAAAGAAGAAGAATGGAGTCAATGTCACGGTATCATTTCTGCATAAAATTATCAATTATAACTTTGAATTTCACGACCTCATAAACAAGGTCAAGTAAGCCTCCAATCAAGGCAAAAGACGCCCTAAAACGATAAAAACGAATCACTATGTAATTCGCCAATTCAAAGTATCATATCTTATCAATCATGTCCACGATATCGTTATAAATATATTATAGATTACCATTTTAAACACAATGCATTAAACATGGGGATTTAGTATCCTCATGCGTTTATTTCTGTAGAGATTGCTTTTCTGAAAATGTGGTTAATAAGCGGTATATTTGTATTGTTTTACGTGCAAAGTGCGCGTAGTGCGGATCGCTGCGTTGTTTATAGTTTTGAAGAAGGATATCAGGATTTGTTTAATTCTGAAAATGATTTATGCTCGAATGTGGAACAGCAATGGGTGAAAGGGGAATATTCTGCTTTAGGCATATCATCGCCTAGTGAGTCAAGCAACGCGTTTATATCACCTATGTCATCTCTAAGTTGCGTATCTTCGTTCGACTTTTCGATGAGTTCGGGAGGCACCATCGAGTTTAATGTTTATGTGTCTGAAAGCTCGAACACAGATTATTTGTCAATAAAAGCTAGTCAGAAGAACCAAGATGGAGATGACAGTGTGGTCGGAAATATTGCTTTGAGTCTCTCTAACATTGAACAAGGTTGGAGCACGCAAATAATGGAACTGACGGGGCCAGAATCTTTCGAAGGATATGTAAGTAGTATAATAAATATTATGTAATTAAAAGTTATGTTTAAAAGCACCCAAACAACAAAAAAGTTTATATTTTAATTTTTACAAGTTATGTATTTTCCGTGCCGCTATAATAATAAATAATATGTAAAACGGCACGTAAGCAGTCCCTGCATTGAACAGCCACAAAATATTCAATTTGTATTATCATAAAAAATATGTTAATAAAATTAATGTTTAAGGGCTCCCATACAAAAAATGAGTTTTTTTGCAATATTTTTAAGTTATTGGTACGAAACCCTTCATGTGCGGGTCCGACTCTCACTTGGCCAATTATTATAAGTAGTTGCCGGAGTCATCTGGGGAAGCTAGCAATGCACGACTAATGACAACAAATGACTACAAAAAAAAAAATTATATCTTGTCATAACATTTTTCATTACATTTTTCTTTCGGGTCTGCAATTTTTATTTTCATATTTATTTATTTTTTGTCTACGATTGTGTAATGTAAAATTTCAACATGGGTTTTATGCCTGAAGTGAATGAATTTGAATTTCATTATAAATCTATATAATTTTTAAGAAACAGACAGGTGTCTGTTTTTTAAAAGCCTTACTGCTACTTGTTCATATTTACTACTCGTTTTGCAATTAATGTACAATATTCTAGGAAACTCTCTAAAGTCTTTGCTGGTTACTAACGTTGTTAATACTTTTCTTTGTCTAATCTTTGTATATCCTTATACCTAACTAAGCAGGATTTGGTTAGTGGTTCTAGATAACATACATAATAATATCTATGGTGTTGTTACAGGTATCATTCTTTGGCATCGCATCAGAAAACTCAACAGTACTATTGGACTCGTTCCGGTACATACCACCAGGAGCTTCTGCAGAATCTTGTATTATATACGAGGATACAATTTCTACAACACCAATAACTGAAATCAACACCACTTTTACAACAGAAGCAGATGTTCCTGAAACAACTGTAGGAGCTGAAGTTACTCAAGAACCAGAAATAGCACAAACAACAGAAGAAACTTTCTCAACATCTCAAGAA
The DNA here is from genome assembly GCA_035578125.1 of Mellilla xanthometata. Lineage (NCBI taxonomy): Eukaryota > Metazoa > Arthropoda > Insecta > Lepidoptera > Geometridae > Mellilla > Mellilla xanthometata. The sequence continues at coordinate 3,249,087 of JAPUBQ010000015.1, read as the reverse complement.
CCCACCATAACATTTTCACCAACACAAGAACCTGAAGTGACATATTCAACAATACAAGAACCTATAGTGTCAACACCCGAAGTGACATATTCAACAACACAAGAACCTGAAGTGACATATTCAACAACACATGAACCTGAAGTGACATATTCAACTACACATGAACCTGAAGTGACACATTCAACAACACAAGAACCTGAAGTGACATATTCAACAACACATGAACCTGAAGTGACATATTCAACAACACATGAACCTGAAGTGACATATTCTACAACACAAGAACCTGAAGTGACATATTCAACAACACATAAACCTGAAGTGACATATTCAACAACACATGCACCTGAAGTGACATATTCAACAACACAAGCACCTACAGTGTCATATTCAACAACACAAGCACCTCCACTGACATACTCAACAACACATGAACCTGAAATAATTACAACAACTGGAGCATCCACTACTGTAGACATCACAACAACCCCAAGAGACGTTACAACCGAAATTGCTGACGAAAGTTGTACAACATATAATTTCGAATCGGACTACGATCTTCATTTCTTTAATGACAACTATTTATGCGATGGCTATTTACCTTGGCAACTGGACAACTACACATCAATAGATGTAACAAGTCCTAACTCTCAGAGCAGTGTTTTCATAACTCCGCATGATACTATGAGCTGTATTAACTCTTTTGTTTTCAAAATGGAACCCGACGGTGTGGTCGAAGCAAATGTCTACATGGACCCGGTACAGGCCTTAGATCATATAATAATATTGGCGCATAGAGTCACTGATAGAGAATTTGATACCACATCCGGATTTAAAATGTACCACCCTGAGAACCAAGTCTTTGTAACTGGATGGAATGTGATAAAATTCAGCCTCCTGGAAACGACCAGCTTTGATGGATATGTAAGTATTATATTATAGTACCTAATGATAGAACGACAACAGTACATACATATATTGTACGAAGTTATTAGTCTTCATCATCTAGTGTAAAAGCCAGTCACAAGAAGTAGTGTCAGGTTCAGTTTAGTTCGTCCTTCCTCTCTTCATTAAACAGGGGAAGAAGTTCCACCTCGAGGAACTCCTCTTGGTAGGGGCTGGGCTCAGGGCTCATTGACCCTGGGGAAAGTGCTGCACCCCAGGATTCTCACGGGAGCGGGATTGCTCGGCGGGCTTCTCCGGGACTCAACCAGGTGTAAGAATGAGATCCGATGGTCTTCGTGGCTTGGTGGAGCACGGTGGCCACCTTGGCGTGATGGGTCACGTAGGCATCTTGGCTCAATTAATGTTAGGATTTTATGTAATTACTCCACGTGATGTTTTCCTTCGCTGTTAAGAGAGCATTCTCTTTCAATTCTTGATTTCACATAACTTGAAAACAACGCTTTTTTTTTTTTTTTTTTTTTTATAACTTATAGGTTTGCGTTTGACCACAGCTTGCCTGATGTTAAACAATACTATGGCCTACGATGTTACACGCTTACCTAGAAAATACCTATTAACTCTAGATTTGAAGACCCCCAGGTGGTACTTCTCAGGAAACAGAGACTCAGGAAGAGAATTCCAAAGTTTTGCAGTCCTCACAAGAAAGGAAGAAGCGAAACGGCTTGTGCGAAACTTAGGGATTTCGACTGTATATCTATGTCTCTTCGCTGAGTTTCTGCTCGTTCTGTAATGGAACGGAGATGGTGGTATTATATTATGCAATTCCGTTGCGCACTCCCCGAAATGTATTCTATAAAACACCGACAGACTGGCAACCTTACGCCGGTGCTCCAAACTATGAAGTCTAGATTTGGCGAGACAAGGTTGACCGATGAGCTTCTTGGCACGCCGCTCAATGGACTCCAACGCCTCAAGCTGGTATTTTGCTGATCCATCCCAAAGGTGCGAGCAGTACTCCATGCATGATCGAACTTGTGCTTTGTACAAGGTGAGCAACTGTTCCGGCTTGAAGTACCGACGCACCTTCGAGAGGATACCAAGCTTTTTGGCAGCCAATTGAGCTTTGGACTCAATGTAAGAGCCAAAATTGAGCGACGAAGGTAAAGTCACTCCAAGAAGTTCAAGTTGGTCTGTGATGGGGACGGATACATTATGGAAAGTCGGGGCCAGGTGGAAAGGCCTCTTCTTAGCAGAGAAAAGACACGCCTGGGTCTTAGCAGCATTGAAACACACCAAATTGGCATCGCCCCAGTCGGAGACTGCCTGCAAGGAGTGGTTCATGCGCTCGACCATGGTCTCTCTGAGAAGCTGAATATCGGCCTCTCTGGCGCGTGCATTGGATGTGTAGCTCTCTACAACCGTGCTATCATCTGCATAACCTAAGATACCGGGTTTCAGCAAATCGTTGATATGTAGCAGGAAGAGGGTTGCAGAGAGCACGGACCCTTGAGGGACACCGGCATTGATTGCCATTCGATCGGACGAGCAGCCGTCAATGACCACCCGTATCGAACGCTCCCTCAGAAAGTCTGATATCCAAGCACGAAAACCAGAGGGCAAGCCATAGGATGAAAGCTTGCTTATAAGGCCATCGTGCCAGACCCTATCAAAGGCCTTAGAAATATCAAGAGAAACCGCCAGGGCTTCTCCGAATTTCTCAATGGCCTCGCTCCAGATGTGAGTGGCGTACACTAGAAGATCCCCAGTCGATCGGTTTCGGCGAAAACCATATTGGCGATCGCTGAGGAGGTCATTTAGTTCTAGGTACGCCAAGAGCCTGCTGTTAAGGACACGTTCCATGCTCTTGCAGAGTATGGACGTGACCGATATGGGCCTGTAGTTAGCAGGGTCGGCACGACTACCTTTTTTGGGCACGGGCTGCACGTTAGCTAGCTTCCATGAATCTGGCACTTTACCAGTCTCAAGAGAGAGCCTAAAGAGGCGTGTCAGTATTGGAGTCAACTCGGGCGCACAATTCCTCAACACAATGGCAGGAATGCCGTCTGGACCACTAGCCTTGTTCACATCTAGATTGCGTAGCGTTTTGCGAACCTCAGATTGACGAATTCGGATTTCCGGCATTACCACCGAACAAGCCTCTGAAACTGGGGGTATCGCGCTACCAGCATCTAGACGTGAAGACTCCGCAAACAGAGATGCAAACAAGTTTGCTTTCTCTACAGCGGTGTGAGCCAGTGACCCATCAGGTTTCTGCAGTGGAGGCAGCGAGGGGCGGCAGAAGTTCGTTTCGACCGCTTTGGCTAGGGACCAGAACGCTTTACTACCTGCCGGGTACAAAGCCAGTTTGGCCCCTATTCGACCGATATGGTCAAAACGAGCCTTCTGTAAGACCTTTTTACAGGACTTGGCAGCCTTGTTGAAGGCTCTCTTCTTTTCGCGAATATCAGATGCCTTACGTTGTCGAGCACCAACCCATGCTAGGTATGCCTGATGCTTTAGCGCCTCGGCGCGTCCGCATTCAGGTCCAAACCATGGGCGTGCTTTACCAGAAGCTGCTACGTCAGAAAATGGAATGTAATATTCCATCCCTTTCCGCAGCACTTCGGTTACGGCATTGGCACAGGCACTGGGATCACTGGAAGAGAAGCATACTGGCTGCCAAGGGAAGGATGCAAAAAATGACCGCATCTCATCCCAATCTGCTGACTTGTATCGCCACACCCGCCGAGAGCCTTTTGGACTAAGATCGGGCGGAGAGTAGGCAGATACAGATTTCACCAGACAATGGTCGGAACGACCCAGTGGCGATGAAATCGACACCGAATATCGGTCTGGATCAGTTGTCAGCAGAAGGTCCACGCAATAAGGCGTATGCGAGTCAACATCGGGTACCCGAGTGGCTCCTTGAACAAGCTGGGTGAGATCTAACGTAAGGGCAAGCCTTTTCGTCTCTCTTCCAGCATGGTTGGTGTCCAGGTATGGATATAGCCAATCCTGGTGATGGCCATTAAAATCCCCTAATAACACCAACTGAGCCGAGGGGTACTCATGCTGAGCTTCATCCGCCTTCTCACTGAGATAGTCGATAAGCCGAGTTGTCTCCGAGTCTCCACTATGCGACCGGTAGACACAGGCATAGAGAATTTTCTCAATGCCTGTGTCTACCAGTGTCCATAGAACAGAGAAGCTGGGGTCCTCAAATTTACGGAGACGCCGAGTACAGATGTCATCGCGGGCATATAAACATACACCCGCATGCGGCCTGAAATTATACTCCAGGGAATAACCTGGGTATGACAGGTACGACACATCGGGTGGACATCTGATCTGCGTCTCCGTGAGAAACAGTAGGTGCGGTTTGTCTGTCTCGAGGTGGTAGTGGACAGGAATGATGTTTGAGTGCAGACCTCTAATGTTAGAAAAATGCATTGGTGTAGGGCTGGGATTGAACCAGAGGCCGTCTGATTGAAAAACAAACGATTTTCTCACCGAGCCTCTAATCATTGCATATGATACTAGCTGTTGCCCGCGGCTCCACCCACGTGTAGGTTATTTTTTTTATATTTTGTTTGCTACAAACCTCACGGAGCCCGATACCTTCCCAACAAATCCAAAACCGTGGTCAACAAAATCGGTTCGTATGTTCAGGTGTCAAAGCGTCAGGAAAAAACCCCGACATATATTAAACGTGTTAATACGTTTATTTTGGTATATTTAGTTAAATTTGGCACTGAACTAAAACGGACTATCATTATCTATTGATCTTTCTTAGAAATCAAATTGTCGTTTGTGTTATCTCGTAAACTCCTGTTGTAAAGAACTGGTAAGATAAGCTGCAATGCCATTGAAATAATCCTTTTTTTTTATAAAAACTGGTTGTAAATTATTGAGACTAATCATTAATAATATTCTCCAAAGCATTATGGTATAAATAGGGATGGTACATGAACAAAAAAAACTCGATTAGTTAAATAATATATATAGAGCAATAAATATATCACTTAATAAACATACTTATTTTCCTTAATTTACTACACGTATAACGGGAGTTAATTAGAGGAAAGGATTGAAAATAAAAACAAGTTACTATACTATGTTGGCTCGCTAACCCCAAAATGGATCCTGGCCTCCGACACCAAGAGACGCCAAAAATAAGTTACCGTTTTATAAATATATTTTGCTATTTTTATAATTATTTATCCTTTTTTAAAGTGGTGTGTCTCGTCGAGACAACCATGAACTGCAGTACGACACCCAAACCAGCCTTACACCAATGTCTTGTTTATCAAATTTCGTGTAAAATTTGCACTCACTTAAATGGTGAAGAAAAACATTATGAGAAAGCCACATGCTCCAAGTTTCAGCATTGAAAACGTATAGTGAACTTTTTGTGCATTAAAGAAAGAAAGAATTAAGAAAGAACACATTTATTTCAGACACAGAAGACACATACGTATACATCATTTTAAATTACATAAAACGAACACGAAGAAAAGAAGTATAGCTTTACTCTTTTTATTAGCTAGATGTTTTCCAATACTTTTTCTAATACTTATAAAATATGTATCTTATAACAGTAAAGACATCTTGTAGCGCCTGTAACTCGGCTAGCTAAGGTGATCTGACGCGATCATCGAAGCTAAGCAACGGTCGATGCGGACAATATTTGGATAGGTGACCATGCACAAAACTGTAGTTTTTCAAGTGGCATTTTCATCTGGGCGCTACCGTGGGTCGGATGACACGTTAAATTGTAGGTCCCGGTTGTTAGACTTAGAACAAGCAGTCGTTAATCCAAGTCAGAGGGTTTCGGGTGGCTTGAAAACACCACAGTTTGGCAACTTAGCTCATACGAAGAAGAATAACATCTTGTACATCATTAATCAGATACTTTTGTTACAGCTAATCTTCCTCGGAACTGCAGACGCTGATTCCACAGTCCTCGTCGACTCATTCCGGTACATTCCGCCGCAGACATCCTCCGACGACTCGTCTTGTAACGTCTATTAAATCTCCTAGATGACTCCAAATGACTACGAGTACTCTAAATACTTCACGTAGAAATGAATAGGCATGATGACAAGGTTAATTTAGATATTCTAATCAGCCTGTTTAATAAATTAACAAAAATATATATATCGTCGCCGTAGTTGGAAAATTAAATAACTAACAAAATCAAAATTGCGAGAAAAACGCGATTTACTGTTTTTTTGCAACAAAAATGATGATAACTTTTTTTTGAAAAACAATTTTGCTGGCCAAATTTTAATATGTTAAAGATTGATAAAGCATTCTAGTTATTAATTCAGAGAAATTTTATTTCAATTGATTCGTTTGTGAGAAAAGCAAAAAATAGCCACTATGTATTTCTCCCTCGCCCAAAATTTTAATATTTCATGTAATTATTTAGTTTTGCATGTTAATTATTTAGTTCTCCTTCGCCAATATCTTTCATTAAGATACAAAAAGCCCATAATAAAAGCACTTATTCACATTTCATGAGACACGAAGTATTACATAACTGCCTTTAATAACTTTTTTCGAGACCATATTGGTCCAATAGAGCACAAATGTGTCGAGGGAAAATTAAACAAAAGACTTTTATGCACTTTATTCGCTCTTGAATTGGCGCATGGGTGTAGTTATCTAATTATTTCCGAGTTAGCTTATTTCCCTTCGCTAAATTATTCTCTTATATTCGATATTTATTTTTCCAACTATAGTGCGTTGTAATGTTTATGTGTAGTTTATTTTGTGATTAATAAAGATATTACAATTTTAGTGAGACAGAAAGATGCCGCTTGAATTGGACTTTATGATAATGCAAAAAAGTCGATTTCACGAAATTGGTTAGTTATTTAATTTTCCAACTACGGCGACGATATACACTTATTTTTAAGAGGCTTTTATAACTTTGGATAAAAAGTGACATAGATGTTCAAATGAAATAAATTTATTTTAAATATAAACGATTGGAAAGAGATACAGGCCAGAATCCACCACGCTGGCCAAGTGCGGGTTGGCGGATGACACACGTCTTCGGATATTGCAGTCCTCAAACGTGTCGGTTTCCTCACGATATTTCCTTCACCGTAAAGCGTGTGCAAATCCACACATAACTTGAAAAACAAGTCATTGGTGTAGGGCTGGGTTTGAACCAGGGGCCGTCTGATTGAAAAGCAGACGTATCTACCACCAAGCCACACTCGCTTTCTTGAATGTTAATAAATAATAATAATAATGTTAATGTTATAATGCACTGACATTGGAGAGGGCGGACTTGTGATATCACACTTCAGTGAAAGTCGTACTAAGAAGTGACGTAAAACGAAATTTAAATGCAAAAAATTACGGGACCAATAATTTTTGCTAATGTAAAAGACGGACTGAATTTTTGACTTTGTCATCTAGCCTAATACAGGGTATACTTATAAACTAATATTCTTATTATTTACAGGAAATAAACATTATAAATATATTGTATAAAACCTGTAAGTTTCAGAACTTATTTTTTTTTTTGTTTATAACTTATAGGTTTGCGTTTGACCACAGCTTGCCTGGTGTTAAACAATACTATGGCCTACGATGTTACACGCTTACCTAGAAAATACCTACTAACTCTAGATTTGAAGACCCCCAGGTGGTACTTCTCAGGAAACAGAGACTCAGGAAGAGAATTCCAAAGTTTTGCAGTCCTCACAAGAAAGGTAGAAGCGAATCGGCTTGTGCGAAACTTAGGGATTTCAACTGTATACCTATGTCTCTTCGCTGAGTTTCTGCTCGTTCTGTCTTCTGTTCTTTCATAAACGTGACTCACGTGTCAGCTAATTAGCCACGAGAGTAATTGCAATATCACAGTCTTATCTTACTAAACGTAATTTATCATATATGTACAGACTTATTAGTAACGCAAATTATTTTAAGTGTGATTTTCGTAAGCCAAGATTTCTTCTTAAGAAGCTAAGTAGTCGAGCTCTGGTGAAGAGAGTTTTCAAGCCGCGCAATGGCCTCTGACTTGGCTTAAGTCAAAACTAAGAACTTGTATTGCAATTTTTCGAATTTTGCAGAATAAAACTTCAGATGCTTGCATGCACTGGCAGCACGAGGGACATATTAAAAAAAAACCCCCAGGGGTAGAGAAAAAGGATTTTTTTTATTAGGTCAAAATTTTGTTGGTAATGATATGAGTATGTATTTTTATGTTTTTAATAAATATTTTTTTAAGACCTCAAGAGCCAGCAGCGGTAGTTCTGACCAAATATTATGCGTAAGTTTGTGAACATCAAGAATGTTTGAATGATTGCTCAGTCTTTCACAAAGTAACAACTAATACAATTTAGTTAAAATTCGGTATAGAGACACGCCGTATATACAGAACCTGGATAAGAAAAGCACAAGACTAAGAAAAATGGCGTGCAAAAATCAAGTTTAAAATCATAATGATCCTAATTATCCGAAGATCCTAAATAAATTAATTTGATTTGATTCTATAAGGACTAATAACAGAAAGGTTACCTATAGCACAATTTAGCACTGTTTGACCTGGTTAAAATTACTTGGTTGGTTACGTATTTGAATATGCACCTTAATACGTCCGAATAAGGTCGAAAGTTCGGTCATTTAAAGTGTATATGCAACTCAGCTTTATTTTTGCCACTTAATAAACTAATGATATCCTGAGGAATATCACTAATAATATTTTAAAAGTTTGTATGAAAGTGTGTTAATTTTATCACAAGGTGACATTTTATTCAAACCCTGTATAAAATGGATTTAAATGATTAAAATTAAAGTGTAGAAGTGTGCGTGTCTGTTGTTTACTGCTTGATCGATTTTGATAGAAATTGTCATAGAGATAGCTTCGACTCTGGATTAACACACAACTTTTATCCCGGATTAAGCACCTCGGGGCGCAACTAGTGGTTATTATCCTTAGTATTTTTTTTATTAATTAATATGGCGACCAGTAATAATAATATAGTAATACTAGATAATAATAATACTTCACTGAGAATTAAGTAGTCTGGTGCCGTAAGTGCTGTTCTTCAAGGTACCTTCATATACCTAATATAGTTTCGTAAACCACTTTGATTTTACATAGTAATTAAGTATAGTAGTATAAATACATATATACATATCAAGTGGAGAATACCTATGTAAGCCACTTAGTCAGAAGTATTAAGAAAGTATTTATTTAGATAGCTAATATACACCTATCAATAATAATACATTTCTGCAAATACCTATCTATTTGTAATTGGCCAATAAATTTCTATAGTTCGTTGCATTTTTAGATAAAATGGAAGGCAGCAACTGATAAATAAAACTTATATTTTCCTTGTAATTAACAACTCAATTTGATATAGTTGTAATAATATTTGGTTAATTTAGTTTAGTAAATGTAAGCATAAGCATCACACTATACGTTCCCTATGCAGGGACTCGGGCCTTCTCGCTCAAGGATAGAGTTATAGACCATAATCCTTCACGCTAGCCAAGTGCGGGTTGGAGTATGACACACGTCTTCGGGTATTGTGGTCATCAAACATATCGGTTTCCTTATATGTTTTCCTTCACCGTATAGCGAGTTTAAATTCAGACATAACTTGAAAAAAGTCATTGGTGTAGGGCTGAGATCGAACCAGGAGTCGTCAGATTGAAAATCAGACGTATTTACCACCAAGCTACAATCGCTTTCTTGAATGTTAATTATAATGCATTGACCCACCGAGCTATAGTCGTTCTTCCGCTGTACACTGACAGACACGTAAAGTGCATCTATGTTTCTGTTCAAAATGTCAGTGTCCCTCATTCTCGCACGAATATGCTAAATCGGCCCATACGCGACGTGCGTATGGGCCGATATATATCTTACCTTAATGCTTTATCCGAAATTCAAGAAATTGATGTCTTTTGTAGTGCCGTCATTTGCATTGTCTGTGCATTCAGGAATGTAGTTTATAAGTCTAAAATAATTAGCGCTTTGGTGTAAAAACTGTTATAGCTATTTAATTGAATAAATAAATAAATAAAATGAATTGGTCTTTTCTAGTAAATACATTTAAATTATGCATATTGGAATTAGGATAGCACCCCGACCTTGCGCCACTCTAGCCTAAGGTGTAGCATACCTAGTTTGGAATAAAAGGCTCTAAAGAAGGCTGCTAGAACACATTATTACTAGGTGGTAAACAAAAAAGCGAATGTGGCTCGGTGGTAATAACGTCTGCTTTTCAATCAGACGGCCCCCGGTTCGATCCCGGTCCTACATTACCTACATACTAGGGTGGATTAGAACACTTCGCAGCCTAATACATAAATACTTAAACTATTTTAATGTAACCATGACAACCATGTCAAAACTTTGGTTGTCAAATTGTCAAATTCTATCTCAATGGACAGTATTTAAATTAGGCTGAATTTTTTGACAGCATTTTTAAATAATTAAATTAAAAATTAATATTTACCCATACAAGGTTACGGAGCCCTTCATGCGCGAGTCCAACTCGTACTTGGCAAATTATTTATAATACTCATATTCAAAGTAAAATTAAAGTCCTCGTATGACACCTTTCCTCAAGTTATTTCAACGATTAATACAAAGCAAAGATTAATAAAGATTACACTAATCTGTTAAGTGAAATTAAATTATGACGTCATTAAGCCTTGGCAGTTGAAGTGTTTATTAGCTTACGAATGTATACAGGCTCATAAAAATACTGAATTTAAGTATGAAGAAGTCTAATTGAGATGCGGCCAAACTAACAAAGCAGCTCCTAGCCGGTTGTATGCACGTTCCATTTTTGAAATGAATCAGTTTTAGTGCTTGCCTGTCTAGCATCGTTCTTAGCATAAAGCTTAAGCGGCCCACTATATGTTCCTACTGCTGGGATTCGGGGCCTTCTCTCACAAGGAGAGTTATAGGCCATAATCCACCACGCTGGCCAAGTGCGGATTGGTGGATGATACACGTCTTCGGATATTGCAAACGTGTCGGTTTCCTCTCGATGTTTTTCTTCACGTTAAAGCGAGTGCAAATCCACACAACTTGAAAAACAAGTCATTGGTGTAGGACTGGAATCGAACCAAGGGCCACCAGGTTGACTAGCAGGCGTGTTTACCACTGAGCCACACTCGCTTTTTACCGTACCGTACTCACATAATATTCATATAAACTATAAGAAAGTGTGTAAACTTATAGGTACTGAAATTTGCAAATTAATTCAGCAAATTACCGTAGAGTAACGATTTACTTTTGCTTATAATAATAAAACAGGTGAAGCAAGCTGTTGCGAATATCAAACGCCTCTTGTTTCTAACTTGGTTTATCGTTTAACCACACTGCGCTGGATTCCGTCAATAATTTTGAATGTGACTATTTCACAGCCTGTGTGAGCTATGTCGTAAATATTTACTGCATACAGGTTCTTGACTGTGATAGGTAGTCTTACGCAAGCGTTTCTCAGCAACCAATTTACCTTTGCAAATGAATTTCTGTCATTTGTCAAAATTCTCGTCACCTTATTTGTTTAAATTCAATTTTCAAATATTATAAACAGTATTTCTTTCGCCTCTGACGCAAAAACAATGGGGTGCTATAAGTTTGGCATGTTTGTGTGTGTGATTATCCGTTTTTTGTTTGAGAGATGTACCTATTATCATAGACAAATATGTCTATGCTATTATTATTCGGGTGTAGCTTTAGCTGTGTTCCTTGAAATTCGGTCCAACAGGGCCACCGCAATAAAATGGCGAGTCATAATTTTTTTCCGCATCTTTCTCATTATGAGTATCAATATTTATTAAAAAAAGATTGACGAGTAGGTAATAAAATATTGTAAAATATTCGTATGATGATTTTAAATTCCAAGATGGCTGCCTCCGCAGAATGTTAAATCAAGGTTTTTTTTAATTTCTATTCCTAACATTTTAATTATGTTTGTTTTTTAGTTGAATTAATAGGAATGGGATATACGTTTTCATTTATACTTGAACGTTTATCTATAAAAAGTAAAGTGCCTATTGGCATCACTTAGAAGAAAACCTCCTCAACCATAGGAGGGCCTGACATACCCTCTCAGCGATAAATTCATACGGATTTCGGTGTATGTCCCGTTAACCGTTCGCAGGCAATAACCTGTCTCTTACCTGATTTACGGGAGAGGAAATGTCAACTGTTTCATGGTTAAACGTATACTTACGCGTCTTCACCTATTTGTCCTTACAGTTATAAAAACCGGGCAAGCGCGAGTCTTCCATAACATAATTACTACTATGGTTACATAGTGCAAATCAGCGAACTAGAATAAACGGAAGAGTAACTCCATACAATTGCCGCTTAGAATTTGGATCCATCTACGCCCACAATTATACTGCTATCCCAACGAAACACACACACACAAAGCTCGCACACGATTTTTCGCCGCCACGACATGTGACGCCACGCGATCGCGCGGGATTTCTATAAAATTGTTTGTAAAAAAAAAAACTAGATATATTAACGCCTAAAATTCTGTTTAAGTCTAAGTACATTTATTTCCACAGCCAAAAAATTTAGGCGTCGAAATTTGATTTCTATAAATACATACTTGTTTGTAAATATAAAAAAAAAATATTAAACGCGCCACCGAAACTTGCTCAAACAGAATTTTAGGCGTTAGTATATCTAATTAAATCTCTTTTTTTACACAGTACAGCTAATCATTTGACCAGCAGGGCATTTAAAATAGATAAAGGATGTAGTGTCACTCTTCTATTTGTAATATTTTTCTTCAAAATCACATAAATATATTCCAATAAAATAAAAGCGAAGCAGCCATATATTCGAGTTTCGAGGCAAGCTTTTAGCTAAACTCTGAAGCCACGACACCTCGGGGATGTGCCACAACTTTCAAAATAAATATACGCTGATAAATATTAGCGGAAGACGATTTGGCAAGGGAATCGGCACGTATAAGTTAAGCTAACTTTATATAACAGGTACTCCCAAAGGCAAAGACATCAACGGAAAATCAGGAGCACGTGTCAAGGCTGGTTCGTAGTTTCTTGCCATGCGAAATACTGTTTTCTTAAGTATCACTCCATAAAGTTTTTCTTTAGATAGGTACTTCTTTGCATAATAGTATTATCTAAATTTATTATTCTTATTAATATTTATTATTAGGTGGGTTATAAAAATGCATCAACCTGTAGTATAAAAAATCGACCTCGTTTGCGTAAAGGTTACCATGCCGGTCTGCTAATCAATGATGTATGAAGTGGTGTATTATGTTTTATCTTTTTTCTTCAATATAAATGCTATAGTAAAAATCCTTTTTCTTTCTTTCTTATGAGAAATTAAAATTACTCTCACTAAAATTTCTCATAAGAAAGAAAGAAAAAAGATTTTTATTAGACGAGTAGCTATTGAGTTAATCGTATATCTGTTCTAAGTAAATACTACATTAGTAAATCAAGATATCACAATCAATAGTTCTTATTTCGAGGAAATTATAGCTCAATTATTTTGACTTGGTTTTAATTATTTTATATAATAATAGATATTTCATTCAGAAGCATGTACAAAAGATACGCATCTATTTTGTAATAATTTTATCTGATAAAATTGATCGTTATCATACGCATTTCTAGGTTAACTTTTTCGATGAAAGAAATTAAAAGCTATTTATGTAAAAATATGGTTGACTTTTCATTGAAATAATGCCAATAAAAATTGGTTAGCTCATGCGCGCGACTTTTCCTGTTAAAATGAATAATATTTACTGTTGTAATAATAGCCAAAAAATTTAAAAATATTGTTAGTGGACGAATAAAATTTAATTGTTTTAATTTCATACCCTTTCTTATATTAGGTCCATACAAAATAATAACACAAACATTATTGTTATATTGCTTTTAAGTACATAAAATAAGAACATAGTCTTTTATTTATTTTCATAGCTTATTATTTTACGTATGCACACAATTAAATAAAACATATAATTATGCAAAATTGTTCACAATCTGTTGTAGGAATTATAAGTTTAATTTTATTAAATTACGCTAATTTTTATATACAAATAAATATATTTCTATCGGTGCCATGAATTCTCCGAAATCCATCGATGAGATCTTTTTACGCGCGGCATTTTCTGTGATTGCTTTTATCTATATTAGGTACTGTTTTCATACCAATTTGTAATTGATAAACCTTAGTTTTCAATAACCATCTATTAGAATTATCGAAAAACTCGGGATCGGCAAAACGTTTGTCCAAATTAGATTAAAATGAAAACGCTCCTATATTTTGTACTGTTGAGTCTCATAATTAAAGTTGATGCATATGTTATAGATCTAAGTGACTCATTCTTTGGAAAGGTCTGTGAAGGTTTTGAACCTTGGCATCAAATAAGAGACGATAATTTTTTTTTTGCTCATAGAGAAATAAACAGTGCTTCATTTTCACCTAAAGAAGTGTTAAGTTGTGTGATATCAGAACTTTTTTCTATGATAGATGGTGTTCTTGAAATTAATATTTATACAAACTCTTCGTCTCAAAGAGATCGTTTTTCAGTGATTTTATATGAATTTTACGGCAATAATTCATCTGGGATTGCCAACAGGATGGATCTATACCCTTTTAAGGAACGAAAAGAAGGACAAAGATCTATATATATTAATGTAACACAGTCGGATAATCTGGGATATGTAAGTACGTTTTAACCTTTCTTTTGCTAAACTTTATTATGCTGGAACGTTTTATTTACGACTAACTATGATTTATTAGAGTGACTAAATTTTATCAAATCAGTTAGATACCTCATAAATAACTAAGTTTTATAAATTTCAGGTCATGCTTATGGGTCAAAGATCGAAGAACTCTACACTTATATTACAATCTGTTCTATTAAAAGCAGAAAGAATCAAACTAGGCAATGATGTTACAGATTATTATAATGATAATAAAATAAACACACCATTGGCTATAACTAGCGATAAGTCAAGAAGTGACACAAACACATTTACTGAATCAGATATAGAATCTCAGCTTACAAACGAAGCCACAGAATTAGCTACTGATATTTCAAGACCAACAGTAATGACAACTGCTAATGATCCTATTGCAACTGTAACACCAATTACTAATATTCCTATTTCAACCACATATGAACCTAGTACTGCGACACAATCTACAAATGTATTAATTACTTCAGATGTTATAACTGAAATGCCAGCAACAACGAATAATCCTTCAAACACCAATTTACCAACTATTACTGATATTCCTTCGACCAAAAATATTCTTACTACCACAGGTTTTTATTCAACAATCAATGACACTCTATCGACCATAAATGCACAGACTACCACAGACATTCCTTCTAAAACAACAGGTATTATTTCGACAATAAATGTACAAACTACCACAGACATCTCTAATATTTCTTCGACTACAAATGAACAAACTACTACCCCAAACATTCCTTCAACAACAACAGATACTTCTTCTACTATAAGTATACCAACTGATGTACCTTCAATCACCAATATACCAACTACAAGTCATATTTTTTCAACACCTGATATTCTTTCTACCACCAAAATTGTTTCTGATAGTTCTTCGGCAACGACTGATATCATTTCAACTACTAATGAACCGACTTACACAGATAATCCTTTGACGGCTATTCCTTCGAGTACAATTTCACTGACTACCACAGACAATCTTTTAACAACAACTGATATTATTTCAACCACCAATGCACCAACAACTACTTATATTCCTTCGACCACAAATGTGCCAACTACTGTAAACATTGCTTCAACGACTACTGACATTCCGTCGACAACAATTGTACCAACTACAACGGACATTCCTTTAACCAGTACTGATATCTTTTCAACCACCAAGACACCAACAACTACTTATATTCCTTCGACTACAAATGTGCCAACTACGGTAAACATTGCTTCAACGACTACTGACATTCCGTCGACAACAATTGTACCAACTACAACGGACATTCCTTTAACCAGTACTGATATTTTTTCAACCACCAATGCACCAACAACTACTTATATTCCTTCGACTACAAATGTGCCAACTACGGTAAACATTGCTTCAACGACTATTGATATTCCGTCGACAACAATCGTACCGACTACAACGGACATTCTTTTAACCAGTACTGATATTTTTTCAACCACCAATGCACCAACTACTACTTATATTCCCTCGACTACAAATGTGCCAACTACGGTAAACATTGCTTCAACGACTACTGACATTCCGTCGACAACAATTGTACCGACTACAACGGACATTCCTTTAACCAGTACTGATATTTTTTCAACCACCAATGCACCAACAACTACTTATATTCCTTCGACTACGAATGTGCCAACTACGGTAAACAATGCTTCAACGACTACTGACATTCCGTCGACAACAATTGTACCAACTACAACGGACATTCCTTTAACCAGTACTGATATTTTTTCAACCACCAATGCACCAACAACTACTTATATTCCTTCGACTACAAATGTGCCAACTACGGTAAACATTGCTTCAACGACTACTGACATTCCGTCGACAACAATTGTACCAACTACAACGGACATTCCTTTAACCAGTACTGATATTTTTTCAACCACTAATGCACCAACTACTACTTATATTCCTTCGACTACTAATGTGCCAAATACGGTAAACATTGCATCAACGACTACTGACATTCCGTCGACAACAATTGTACCAACTACAACGGACATTCCTTTAACCAGTACTGATATTTTTTCAACCACCAATGCACCAACAACTACTTATACTCCTTCGTTCACAAATATGCCAACCACAGTAAACATTGCTTCAACGACTACTGAAATTCCGTCGACAACAATCGTACCGACTACAACGGACATTCCTTTAACCAGTACTGATATTTTTTCAAACACCAATGCACCAACTACTACTTATATTCCCTCGACTACAAATGTGCCAACTACGGTAAACATTGCTTCAACGACTACTGACATTCCGTCGACAACAATTGTACCAACTACAACGGACATTCCTTTAACCAGTACTGATATTTTTTCAACCACCAATGCACCAACAACTACCTATATTCCTTCGACTACAAATGTGCCAACTACGGTAAACATTGCTTCAACGACTACTGACATTCCGTCGACAACAATTGTACCAACTACAACGGACATTCCTCTAACCAGTACTGATATTTTTTCAACCACTAATGCACCAACAACTACTTATATTCCTTCGACTACTAATGTGCCATATACGGTAAACATTACATCAACGACTACTGACATTCCGTCGACAACAATTGTACCAACTACAACGGACATTCCTTTAACCAGTACTGATATTTTTTCAACCACCAATGCACTAACAACTACTTATATTCCTTCGACTACAAATGTGCCAACTACGGTAAATATTGCTTCAACGACTACTGATATTCCGTCGACAACAATTGTACCGACTACAACGGACATTCCTTTAACCAGTACTGATATTTTTTCAAACACCAATGCACCAACTACTACTTATATTCCCTCGACTACAAATGTGCCAACTACGGTAAACATTGCTTCAACGACTACTGACATTCCGTCGACAACAATTGTACCAACTACAACGGACATTCCTTTAACCAGTACTGATATTTTTTCAACTACCAATGCACCAACAACTACTTATATTCCTTCGACCACAAATGTGCCAACTACGGTAAACATTGCTTCAACGACTACTGACATTCCGTCGACAACAATTGTACCAACTACAACGGACATTCCTTTAACCAGTACTGATATTTTTTCAACCACTAATGCACCAACTACTACTTATATTCCTTCGACTACAAATGTACCAACTACGGTAAATATTGCTTCAACGACTACTGATATTCCGTCGACAACAATTGTACCGACTACAACGGACATTCCTTTAACCAGTACTGATATTTTTTCAACTACCAATGCACCAACAACTACTTATATTCCTTCGACCACAAATGTGCCAACTACGGTAAACATTGCTTCAACGACTACTGACATTCCGTCGACAACAATTGTACCAACTACAACGGACATTCTTTTAACCAGTACTGATATTTTTTCAACCACCAATGCACCAACTACTACTTATATTCCCTCGACTACAAATGTGCCAACTACGGTAAACATTGCTTCAACGACTACTGACATTCCGTCGACAACAATTGTACCAACTACAACGGACATTCCTTTAACCAGTACTGATATTTTTTCAACTACCAATGCACCAACAACTACTTATATTCCTTCGACCACAAATGTGCCAACTACGGTAAACATTGCTTCAACGACTACTGACATTCCGTCGACAACAATTGTACCAACTACAACGGACATTCCTTTAACCAGTACTGATATTTTTTCAACCACTAATGCACCAACTACTACTTATATTCCCTCGACTACAAATGTGCCAACTACGGTAAACATTGCTTCAACGACTACTGACATTCCGTCGACAACAATTGTACCAACTACAACGGACATTCCTTTAACCAGTACTGATATTTTTTCAACTACCAATGCACCAACAACTACTTATATTCCTTCGACCACAAATGTGCCAACTACGGTAAACATTGCTTCAACGACTACTGACATTCCGTCGACAACAATTGTACCAACTACAACGGACATTCCTTTAACCAGTACTGATATTTTTTCAACCACTAATGCACCAACTACTACTTATATTCCTTCGACTACAAATGTACCAACTACGGTAAATATTGCTTCAACGACTACTGATATTCCGTCGACAACAATTGTACCGACTACAACGGACATTCCTTTAACCAGTACTGATATTTTTTCAACCACCAATGCACCAACAACTACTTATATTCCCTCGACTACAAATGTGCCAACTACGGTAAACATTGCTTCAACGACTACTGATATTCCGTCGACAACAATCGTACCGACTACAACGGACATTCCTTTAACCAGTACTGATATTTTTTCAACCACCAATGCACCAACAACTACTTATATTCCTTCGACTACAAATGTGCCAACTACGGTAAACATTGCTTCAACGACTACTGACATTCCGTTGACAACAATTGTACCGACTACAACGGACATTCTTTTAACCAGTACTGAAATTTTTACAACCACCAATGCACCAACAACTACTTATACTCCTTGGACCACAAATATGCCAACCACAGTAAACATTGCTTCAACGACTACTGAAATTCCGTCGACTACAATCGTACCGACTACAACGGACATTCCTTTAACCAGTACTGATATTTTTTCAACCAACAATGCACCAACAACTACTTATATTCCTTCGACTACAAATGTGCCAACTACGGTAAACATTGCTTCAACGACTACTGACATTCCACCGACAACAATTGTACCGACTACAACGGACATTCCTTTAACCAGTACTGATATTTTTTTATCCACCAATGCACCAACAACTACTTATATTCCTTCGACTACAAATGTGCCAACTACGGTAAACATTGCTTCAACTACTACTGATATTCCGTCGACAACAATTGTACCGACTACAACGGACATTCCTTTAACCAGTACTGATATTTTTTCAACCACCAATGCACCAACAACTACTTATACTCTTTCGACCACAAACATGCCAACCACAGTAAACATTGCTTCAACGACTACTGATATTCCGTCGACAACAATTGTACCGACTACAACGGACATTCATTTAACCAGTACTGATATTTTTTCAACCACCAATGCACCAACGATTACCTCCTTTCCTTTGACCACCAATGCACCAACAACTACTTATACTCCTTCGACCACAAATGTGCCAACTTTGGTAAACACTGCTTCAACGACTTCTGATATTCCGTCGACAACAATTGTACCGACTACAATGGACATTCCTTTAACCAGTACTGATATTTTTTCAACCACCAATGCACCAATAACTACTTATATTCCTTCGACTACAAATGTGCCAACTACGGTAAATATTGCTTCAACGACTACTGATATTTCGTCCACAACAATTGTACCGACTACAATTGTAAGGTTTCGCTTTTTATTATTCGATTTAACTTATTCGATTATTATTTTTGAGCGCGGCAATACTGTTTTTATTTTAATGGCAAACCCTTTTCTCCGATTGGTGGATTTCTGACGAATCGGGGAAAATGGTTGAGTGACGCGTTGTGCGAGGCGACGTTAAGAGAAAGGCTGGTGTGAAACGTCAGTCTGGCTCGAACGCTTGTACTGTAAAGACAGGAAGTGAAAATAAAAGAAGTACTGACTCAAATTCAAGGGTTTTTGTTGAAGTTCCCAGTAAATAGGCACCTACCCGTTAGGCAGTCTACATTTCAGAAGAGGGAACGACGAACGAAAAAAAAAAAAATAACGTTCGTACACGCTCACCCCCTTTTTTTTTATTATTCTCTTTTCAATAGGTGTCTATACATACGGACTGGCAAATTAATTTTCGGAGTGCTTTCCTAGGGCTGAAAAGGCCGACTATCTAGAGGCACTCCAGGGTTGGTTAGCCAGACTGGTCGTGACACGTAGTAAGTTTAAACCTCTTATTAACATTCCGGTATCTATACATACTTGGGTGAAGTAGTATTCAAAATCTCTTTCATAAAAAAAAGCCACGATCGACAATAGTTATGAGACACATGAAGATTAGTAAACTAGATTGTCGTGTCATGAGTGTAATCCGATAAATTTAAAATATCATATTTTATAAATATCAGGGTTCACTGAATTTTATTTTTCTTTATTTTGATAAACAGATAAACGATTTTATTGGTAACATATTTCATTTACAAGTCAAAAATATACATTAAATTTCATAATTAAATGTAATGTACACAGTGCAATTAAAAAAATAATAAATAATGCAATATAATTACATACCTATTTAATGCATCTATTTTTCTGGTACAGTATAGCGAAACTTTTTATTTGGCTACAAAAACATTCGTCAATTAATTAAAAAGTACCCTGAACGAGCCAGCTTTTGAACTTACTTTTAAACATATTATCGCTAGAGACATTCGTTATTTCTTCCGGGAGACTGTTACACCGGGAGGATGTTATATACCTTCGGCCCTATCACGTGAGTAAGGTTCTCGGCGCGAGTGAGGCGCACGCGCGGCGGCACCAGCACATCCGCGCGCCGGCAGCACAGCGCTCCCGAGTACTTGTCGCCACTCTTCTCATACATCGTAAGTGCACCCAGACACGGGAGCACTCTACAAATCGGGCAGTCGATCTAAAGAACTGTGAGTACGTTCCAATTTACTAAAAAAAAAAAAAAAAAAGATAAAGGAGTAACGGGATATATAAGTGTGGTATTAATTACCATACCAGTATAGCGCCGTTGACTACATTTAAAAACACCACATGTCTTATTTACAAAAATAAATATTAGTTGAAGATAGATTCGCATAACTTGCGAAAATAATCGTGGTGAATATAGTTTAATCTCGTGATACTCCCGATAATGATAAGTTATGAAAGTGCAATATTGAATCTCATAGCAGTATAGTATAACTTCAGCGTTAGCTAAAATCAAAATCATCACGCGGTATTTTACAAGTATAAAAAATAAGTGGTTATACATAAACTGCGAAAATAGCTGTAGTGTATGTAGTGTCATGTCGTTATACGAATATAGGATTTAGTATATAGGAATTTTCATTTTAGCACATTACTTTTGTATCTACGGTGCTGAAATATTCAGTTCAATAATTTAGTGGCCGAATTCAGTGTCACATTCGTAATCGCTTTATAATTTATAATGAAACAATTATTATAAATTGTAGTCCTACTTTACCTACAATAGTGGAGTGCCCAAATACTATTCGGTGCGGAGTTGTCCAGAATAGTAAGTCATCAAAGACAATTATAAATGAGAACACATTTTCATAACGTATAACCTAATTATTCGTATGAAAACAAAATAGTCTGAATTTATAATAATAATAGTAATAATAATAAATAATTTATTTGCACAGAGACTTAAGGATAAGTAACATCGAGTTACATAAAAAAAAAATAATAATACAATCACATATTAAAAAAATTAATCGCAGCTTATTTTTGTTAAAAGATGCAAATAGTGGTGTTAAGATGCAATTAATGTTCTATCTATCTTCACATATTAATCTATTTGTATCTTATAAAACTAAGAATCTACTTTAAAGTACATATAATAGTAAGTATATATTTAAATTACATACGAGCGATAAAATAAATATATATATATATATACATACTATCTTAATATATATAAATCTCGTGTCACAATGCTTGTCCTCAATGGACTCCTAAACCACTTAACTGATTATAATAAAATTCGCACACCATGTGCATTTCGATCCAACTTGAGAGATAGGATAGTTTAAATCTCAAATTATTGTCGCAATTTTAATTTATTGCTAATTATTTTCTGTTATTATTTGACAGTCACAATTATCTGTTAACTCCAAATGATTCTAATAGATGTCGATACCTTTCGACTGGGTTGAGTAAGTAATCAATAGATGGCGCTGCTATGGTAAATCTACGAACGTGTCATATAAGCTACACTATCTATTTTTCATACGCCTAAGTGAGGCAAAACAACGTTTGCCGGGTCAGCTAGTATTATTAAAAAGCTTAATAAACACAAACATATATTTGTCAAAATATACCTGCAGCTACACAAACAATTAAACGTTAGTTTGAAGAAAGACAGTATACCTAGTACAGTAAAAAAAAAAACAGTGTAAGTAGAGGTTCTAAAACCGAATGTGTTGCATGCACCATTCAGGTGTTTCAGGAAGTTTTCATAGAGTAGCTAGCACAGTCTGGTATTCAAAGTCACACCAAGCAAACTAAATTAAGCAAGCTAAATTTAGATGGATTTTAATGAGTTGCACTAAGTTTTTAGACAACAAAAGCTACGGCTTGACATTTGTGACCTTTTATCCATGCTGAGTTCGTTCTTAAAAATTATAATATAAAGTGAATCATTTGATCGTTATTAGTTTGGTATTGATAATGAAGCTTATAATACAGCAGTGCCTACGTACCATTCAAATTCAAATCATTTATTGCAGAATGGGTAAGGTTAGGTTATTACATGTTAACATTTTATGTCCCTCACACTCTTCGCCCTTAGGCATGCAATATTATCAAAATATATATATACCTACAAAAATGTCATCTAAAATTAATGAATACTAACCTTCATTAAAACCGACATTATAAATACGTCTTTGTCTTACATAATGACTTATAAAATTAAAATAAAAAGACTAAAGAGTTTGACTTTACCTACCTACGTACGTGTAGCCTGAAACCTCACGATGGTGGAATTTATAAATAACTAGTTATAATAGGTACCCTTATGTACAAATCTGCATAAATACAGTGTTGGTACAAGAAAACTGCTGATTTAGCTAATTATAATGCTAAGGCAAACATAATTTACACTGATATAAGTTATTGTTTCAGTCTTGCCAGTAATCGGATTTGTTTAATGAATCTGAGATATACGCCACTAGATGAAGAGGTGGTCGCCATCGGGATGGTGCGAGCGGACCGTTCTTGGATGAACGTGCTGCAATGCCATCTGATGAGGCAACCCTAACTTTCGAGGAGGCCAAGGGGCTGAAGGCGTGATGGTTATCATCACAATGAAGGAAGCACAAGCACGAACTGTCGTTCGACGTGACCCAAAGGGGTGAATACATGAAGGATGTCTTAACGAGTATTGTTATTCATAAATAGCTAGCTACCCGCCCCGGCTTCACACGGGTGCAAAGCCGGTATCAAATACATTACAGAAAATCCGTGAACGTAGTTTATGAAAATATGGCGGCCCGGGTACGGGTATAACATATATCGATCCAGTAGTTTTGATTTATTAATTACTGCCCGTGGCTCGCACGCGATATATTTGGTGCAAAGCAATTCCCTTTTCCCTATACCACGAAGATATCCTGCTGTCTTTGGATTATCTAAATTATAATTACTGATACATTGTCGCGCTGAAAAGCACGTTTTACTCTAGCTCCGATAATAAACACGCCCGATCACGTACCATAAGGAAAAATCGCAGGCTCCGTCGAGCTATCTATAAGCACGCGGCCGCCGCCCCGGCCAGCCAGTACCGCAGCAAGCGCTACATCCGCACCCGCAATTTTATATCTGTGATATCTTCGAAAACATTCATTTAAATCTTGTAATGTATGGAACTATATAGATTTATATCAAATCAAAAACGTATTTGGCTATTTTATTGGATAAGGATTAATGCAGTATTGTTTAAAATTGCTTCGAAAATTCGCCATTGTTTATCGTAAAAAGAAGAGACAAAAAAAAAAATGTTATTATGGGATATCCATAAGAGATAGATGTATACCATCCTGGAGTTTTATGCAGACCTTTTCAATGTGCATAAACAAACATTCAGCATTCAGCCTGCGTTTGCAAAATAGGCGTATAAAAAAATGATAACTAACGATATCCCATTAGAAACCTCGAAAGTAACACTGTTCCACCACTATTCAATGGTCCTCTGCGACACGTGGGTTTCTACGTACGACACCGGCAGCCGCGTTTGGGCCAGCAGTTCCGGTCACCACGAGCGCGACCGAGAGGACACCGGCAGCCGCGCTCGGGCCAGCAGTTCCGGTCACCGCGAGCGCGACCGAGAGGACACCGGCAGCCGCGCTCGGGCCAGCAGTTCCGGTCACCGCGAGCGCGACCGAGAGGACACCGGCAGCCGCGCTCGGGCCAGCAGTTCCGGTCACCGCGAGCGCGACCGAGAGGACACCGGCAGCCGCGTTTGGGCCAGTAGTTCCGGTCACCACGAGCGCGACCGAGAGGACACCGGCAGCCGCGCTCGGGCCAGCAGTTCCAGCCACTGCGAGCGCGTCAGAGGGCATACCGGCAGCCGCGAGCGTTGGAGGGGAGCCAGGCGGAGACCGCCACGTCCCCTGCAGAGCCACGTATTGACGCCGGAATTTTAAAAAGGGTCAACCACGAGCATCGAGCGAGTGCGTTGATACATCCAGAGAGAGGCACGGTCACGAGTATTTGATCGGCTCGTGGTCCGTGTGAGGTTCCGCATAGAGCGGCAGTTGTTATATCTAAAGAGAGAGGTACGGTCACGAGAATTTGATTAGCTCGTGACCCGTATGAGGTTCCGCATAGAGCGGCAGTTGGTGCATTTAGATGATCACTGATCGTCTAGATGATTGATTGATTGATGATTGATGATGATTGATGATGATTGATGATGAATGATCGGAGAGGGTACGAATCGGTTTGTTCGCCCCGGTGCAGAGACCGCTAACGCTGGTATACGTCCCTAGGTGTACGATCCTTGTGGACATGACCGGGTGCGGACCGGTTCGTGGCCCAGAATTGATTGATTGATGTCCAAAGGTGAAGGTGTCCAAGGGTGACCCACCTGCGGAATTTGATGCTATTATACGTCCCTTGGTGTACGATCCTTGTGGACATGACCGGGTGTGAGAATTGATTGATTGATTGATTGATGTCCAAAGTTGAAGGTGTCCAAGGGTGACCCACCTGCGGAATTTGATGCTATTATACGTCCCTAGGTGTACGATCCTTGTGGACATGACCGGGTGAGAGAATTGATTGATTGATTGATTGATGTCCAAAGGTGAAGGTGTCCAAGGGTGACCCACCTGCGGACTTTGATGGTATGGCCCTAATCTAGCTGTTGTTTAGGTGCCACTTTGACTTTGACTTCGACTTTGACTTTGCCATTTTAGATTTTGATTTCGTGAATTATGATTTATTGATATTTAGTATCCGAATGGGATAAGAAGTTGCCTATTTTCCTTATTATTTTTGACGAAGATTTGGTTTCAAGTAGAAATATCAGATAAACTTACTGTTTAATTATTATTTGAATAGAGTATGGATCCTTTAATATTTTATAGATATATACATCAGATGTACCTACTTATTTAATCATCATGGATTTGTTGTTGCTCAGTAAGGTTAATGTGTGTTATTTACTTTATATAAATCTATAATTTTCATAGGCTGTATATATTGTTGGAGGGTACAATCTTATAGCTGATTTTATGATTTGATATTCGATACAAACAATTTATGAACATTTTGTTGTTGATGTCATCTTCACCTCACATCTCTTTTTCTTATAAACTTAAGCATTATATAATTCTTATGTCAGTTAAAAGGATATTTTTTGCAATTGTATTGTGTAAATATTAATTTGTGTAAGTTAAGAACTAATATCGATTTTGTCAGGTTGAGTTGCGTAATATAGACACTGATTGTACCCTTAGTAAAATAAAATAATAAAGATCAGGGTTAAATTTATTGTAAGTGTAATGTATATAAATGACATATTGATTGTAGAGTAAGATTGACGTATCAGACCAGCCGATTGTAAGGTTGCCACCTGGGATCGTGAGCGGGACGCTCACGATGTCAGGATGGACGATTGTAAGGTTTCGCTTTTTATTATTCGATTTAACTTATTCGATTATTATTTTTGAGCGCGGCAATACTGTTTTTATTTTAATGGCAAACCCTTTTCTCCGATTGGTGGATTTCTGACGAATCGGGGAAAATGGTTGAGTGACGCGTTGTGCGAGGCGACGTTAAGAGAAAGGCTGGTGTGAAACGTCAGTCTGGCTCGAACGCTTGTACTGTAAAGACAGGAAGTGAAAATAAAAGAAGTACTGACTCAAATTCAAGGGTTTTTGTTGAAGTTCCCAGTAAATAGGCACCTACCCGTTAGGCAGTCTACACAATGGACATTCCTTTAACCAGTACTGAAATTTTTTCAACCACCAATGCACCAACAATTACTTATATTCCTTCGACTACAAATGCACAAACAACTACTTATACTCCTTTGACCACAAATGTGCCAACTTTGGTAAACACTGCTTCAACGACTTCTGATATTCCTTCGACGACAATTGTACCTAACCTAACAACTAATTCACCAATGACTACTTTTATTCCTTTGACCACCGATGAACCAACAACTGCTTATATTCTTTCGACCACAAATGTTCCAACTACGGTAGATATTCCTTCAACGGCTACTGATACTTCTTCGACCATTAATGTTCCAACCACTACAAACATTTATTCAACATCAACTGACATTCTTTGGCCCACCAATGCACCAACGACTACTGAATTTCTTCCAACCACAAATTTACCAACTACTTTTAATATTTCTACAATAACTGATATTTCTTCCACGATAAATACCACCGATACTCCATCTACTGATATCCCCTCAACCACCATTGCATCGTCAACCACAAATATACCTCCAACTTCTATTATACCGACTACCACTGCTGTAACTATAACCACAACTGATATATCTTTGACTACCGTTGCAACTACAAATCCTGACATACTTTCCACTACCACTGAAACCCTAACGAGAACCACTGAAACACCAACAACCTCACCTTATTTTGAATCGACTACTGGAAATATGGACATTGTTACAGAAAATCCAGTAGATGAAGAAAAAGAAGGTTTCTGGACCCCTCTCACTATAGTTTTGATATCTTTAGGGGGAGTTGTTGGTGTAGCTTTGGTAGGTGTCGGAATTTGGTGGTATAAAGCGCCAAGAACTGGTATGGATCTACAAAACATTATATATGATGATGGATTGAACAATGTACCGCAACTTTCTAGAGTTAATAGTATAGATAATGTTGTGTAAAATATTAGGTAGGTACTAAGCCTTCAACTCGAGTAAAACTTTTGTTTCATGTATGTATTCGTGTATTTGTAGCTAAGTAAACGAAATAATATTATTTATTTAAAATTATTTTAGTTAAGTAATCTAAGAAAATAAAATTACCTTATTCTGTAATGTAAGCTAAGAATACTTAAATTTATCCTTTTGTAAATATCTTTATGTTGGTTAATCTATACATTTTAAGTTATATGTTTATGTTATGTTTACTATAAATAATGTATTAATTGTACTGCATAAATTTCGCCTACTAAAACAGAGTATATGTTGCTTCCTTTAAAACAGCAAGGAAACAGAACTTGTTTCACTAAAACTATATTTAACCAACCCATCTCTGTTAATATTTGGCAAATTAAACTATTAAAAAAATATATTAAAAACTAAAACTAATACTAATCAATTGACCCGCCTCTGGTCGCTCCCGGTGCAAAGGTGCCCATGACGCTCGCCGCATTACCGCGCTGAATAGCCATGTCCAACCTCTGCACCAAGAACGACCCGGAGCGGGAGCCACCGGTGATGTTATTTATTCTAAGACCTAGCTCGTGGATAGTCGAAATACAATAGGGAGAAGTCATTGGCTATCGAGTTACAGTATTGTGAACTAAAACTTAAAAAGTTAAAAATAACTATTTAAATACATTCATACAATCATTTGGTATGGTAATGTCTAGGTTACAATAATATTTTTATGTTATAAAATAATTGTTTTTTTTTTTTAGTTATGTCTAATTAAAAAACCAAATATATTACTAAAGCCTGCATCATTATTCATAGCTACTATGAATAAAAAACTTAATAACACTTTGAAATCCACTTTCAATTATTAAAATAATCAATTAAAAAAATATAGTTTCGGTTCAAACATATTTCCATAAAAATAATATTTTATTAGATCTTTCTAGGTGGCAACTAAATAAAACCAACGAAAATTTGTTTAGGTGATTTAAACTTATGTAAACTACAAAAAAAATATATATTATTTAAGATTTTGACCGTCACGGCTATAAATCAGGTAGGCGTTAAACATACATATAAGAACTTGTACAGAAGTAAAACCATCAAGGTGGTTCTAAGAGCCATGGAAAACTCCATGCTGGGTTTCAAATTACAAGATCACGAGAGGAACATAGAGATCCGGTGCCGTACCAAGATGCTCATAAATAAATAATAATTAACAGTGACAATGATAATGTAAAAATGATAAAAGAATCAGGCGCCATAGAAGCTAGATAGAAATAAAGAAAAGGAAATTACCCATTAATGCTTACTAAACTTTATTTTTAGACTGTTTTTCAGTATATCATTAGGAGTTAATAAAATCATTTATATTGCCTGTATAAAATGATAAAACATTTTTACTATCCAATAAAGATTTAAAAGGCCGCAGGCGTCAAATATACTTATCCTGATTTATTCATAAAGGTCGGCATTTACAAAGTATACTTTATATCTATTTGGTTTTGATTACATACTTGCGTAGAATAGAGTTTTCGAGTACTAGGTATTACCAAAATATAGTCTATTTTGATATTCAGCAATACTATGTAAGTTTATAAAGTACAGTATTATATGAATAACATCTCGCTGTTTCACGCGCTTTACAGGAAAAGTCATAACTCCAATATTTTAACTTGGGTATTCGGAAATACTTAACACGTGTTTCGCCTAACCACAAGGCATCATCATGAGATGCTGACTCTTCGAATGACAAGACTCTCGACTTGTCGTCGAATTTCCGAATTGTGATAAGTAGGTAACGTTAATCTTAATAAATCTTAGTTAATATTTCCTTTACTTGTCTTAAATTTGGATTTCGGATCACAGCGGAAGTACACTAAATATTTAATTTTGTCTTCTATTTACAATGGATTTCCGCAAAGTAACGCCTGAGTCAATAAGTTATTTTGGGGTAGACTAAGTTTTAAAGAGTTTATTCAAATTTCATACATTGGTATTTTTTTTTTACTATTGTTACTATTGTGACATACCCCACCCACTTCCCGGGTTTGGTGGGCATGCGTAAATGCATTTCCTCACGTTAAAAAAAGGCTAGCTCTATTACCGTGCTATGGTTTCCTTATGACGTTAAAAGCCTTCACCAAAAGGTCGAGGTCATTCTCGGGACCGAATCCACGACAGGCGGGACCCAAGATGGTCACAATACTGAGCTGCCATTGCTTTAAAAAATATTTAAAGAAAACATTTAGAAAAGCTAACATAAATGTGTTAATATAAAAATATATATTACTTACCAGTCAGGTTTTGAAAGTAACTTGTAATTTAATAAAAAAATAAAATAAATACAATTTACCCAAAATATTCGCAGCGATAATATGCGGTTTTCAAGATTTTCCACAGTTTGCTAAATAAATTAAAACTATGAGAACAGTACATTATCTATCATGTACTCGTAATAAAATAGGTACCTACGCTTTAAAATATAGTTAGATAGATAGACAATTCTTTATTGGACACATAATACACTTATAGAATAACAAAATACCACAAAACCATTAAACGAATTCCATTAATATTTCTTAGAAAAGTGAAATCTAAATCTATTTAATTCTGATAACTAATCCGATGCGGGGAGATTATTATTTCATCCACAATTTTTGGGGATACCTTATAAAATCTGTCACATCAGACAAAATGTATGCTTTATTTGTATTTCTGTTAATTTTTACAATAAGTGTTTTCTATGTACTACATTAAAAAAAAAAAACACTTCAAAAATCGAGGTCATGTATTATTTGCAACCATTTACATTTTTACGGTTGCTAAAACAAATAGATAAGAGTACCAAAATATATGAAAATATTTTACTAGAGAGAGGCAAAAATGTAAACAGACTTTCTGTAAGATCTTTGACTGAACTGCTAAATTTTATCTAACAAAAGAGAATAATTATCATATTATTAATTTTGGAATAATAATGTTCAAAATAGAGTGAAATGCAGTTATTTAAAAAAAAAATACTGATTTAAGTTTTTCATTTTTGTAGAATAATTTTTTTTGCCAAGAGTTCTCATCATCATCATAAGATTGAAGGACATTGAGCACGAGTCTTGACAGCGGAAAAATAAATTGTGCAGTGCAATTACATTATCCTACAGTCAAATAAAACAATAAAGGTGCATTACAAAATATACTTTACCATAAAAATTTTGAATTAAATATAATGTACAAAAATAAAGATTGATTCTAAAATGATGACTTATTTTTCAGAGTCTGGTGTTTTAACCAACGTTTACCAGTGCTTGTAATAGTCAGATTGTACTAGTTTCTGGTAAAAAAATACAAAAACAAGTGCAGTATATCCGATCGATAAAGAAAATATATGTTATTTCGACGATTCTTTGAAAATAATTTATTTACCTACCTGCGAAGGGACGAAGTCGCAAACGCTGGTAGATAATTTTTTTTGTAGACCACAAATCTTAAATCACAATAATTTGTATGTACTATACTTACTATAAATAAGAAGAACTGGCTGGCTTAAGTTTTCAGGGGTACGACAAGCATCTGAACCTTTGTTTAAGTTTTACAGTGATCATATTATACATCAAGGTCTACAAAAGTTCTCATACTTTTACTAAGTTTTTCTTGTCATAGCCTGGTTTCATTAAAAAAAGGGTATAGAGGTAAGTTAACTGAGGTCTATCAGCATAGACTACCTAATTATTTATGTACTTTTTAATTTGTGAGTGAGTCACAATAATGTATTGCGATATTAAGTATTAGTAGAATTATCATTGCTAAAGGAGATATATGTGAATCTAATAAATAACAACAGCATCTATTTGGACCTCAGAGGATTAATTTGTGTGAAATTTGTACTAAGTTTTGCAATAAATTATTTATTTTTATTCAAATCAACTTTGGCGAGCTGGTTCTCTCAGATTAAGATAGATGGCGTGAGCGTGTTTTTTTTAAATGTAAATATTATTTATTCACTGGTGAAACGCTGCAAATTATACTTTTTTAAATTATATAGCTTGTAAATTAGTAGTAGATTTTTGTAACTACGAGTATTTATATGAGCATCAACTTTTGAATTTGAATTAAAATAATTTAATCAGCATATATGTCTAGTGTACATTTAATTAATAATGTAAAATAATAGTTTGGGAAATTAATCATTTATTCTTCTTCTTTCTTTTTTTTGGAGGGTGGTCGCGTTTAATAACGACACTACTCTGGTATGCGCTTTAGGGTGATATTGTTTATTTGACATTTGTTTTGACATATTATTGTAATTTAATGATATTAAGAGTAACTAAATCCATAAAATACGTGCAGGTTCCACTAAGAAATGGACAGAGCAACAGGGAAGAGACACCGCTACGCAGTGGAAACTCCGAAGATTCGTACAAAGCGCTTCGCCACGATATTCAGAGTGAGGACTACTAAAGTATAGAATTATCTGCCTGAGGCCCTGTTTTCTGAGATTACTGAAAATCTTCAAAAAAGTAAATAAATTGTCAAACGTAAACCTATGACACCTAAAAGAGGTTTATTTCAACTATAACAAGCCTAGCCGAGAGTGAACCAGTTTCTTCTAGATACGCTAAATCCATCCGAACCATAATAACATAGCCTACTCTCGGGTGAGTTTCGGCTAAGAGTAAGTAGTGAAGTAGTAAGTTATGTAGTCTTAGCCATGTCCTATTCACTAAGCACAGGGTGCACATTTCTTGTTCAACTATAATTATGTTGCTAATAAAGACATTTTGAATTTTATATTCTGTCGAGATGACTCTGAACATACACACAGCATACGCGAACAGGGAGGCTGGTAAGCAAAAATATTCAATATCAGCATCGACTACCAAATTTTTTATGTACTTTTAAAATTGTGAATGAGTCACAATAATGTATTGCGATATTATTAGTAGAATTCTCATTCTCAAATGTACATGTATAATCTAACAAATGACAAGTATCTCAATACGTCCTTATTTGCAATGCCTTCTAATATATGAGGTGAAAGAGCCTGTGACTGGAATATCGCGCTCATCTAACGAAAAAGGGAAATAATCTAAAGACTGAGCACTCTGACCAGTTACAGTTAGATACAAATTCATAAGGATAGCCTTAGAAGATCTGAAGTTTTTTTTTTATTTGAATTTAAGAGTAAAGCTAATCGCTTAATAATGGAACTAGCACTGTACCAATAGGCCAAGATATGATACTTATGTAGGTACGAGAACCTATTATCCTGTGAAGCTTGCGTGTTTCATTTTTTCAGTTTTTACATAAGTAGCTACAAGTAGTCAAGTCCTGAGTGTTCGTATGTTCATAAAGTTATGAAAAACCTACCTATTCATAAAGTTTAATAAATAAATTAGCTCACTATGTGAAAAATAATAGAGGTAGGATTTTTTAACTTCATGAATAGGTAACCTACTTTTAACAACATTCATATTTATGTATGAAAATTTGCAGTATTTTTTATTTATAATTAATTTCAATTTTTTATGCCCTTTTGTAATTTATAATTCTTTATAACATTGTCATTAACAAATCCATGTTTTATTGCATCTTTATTTTATAATTACTATTGTTTAATTACAAAAATAAATATTTGAAATAAATTCGGCAGAGCAAAGGATAAAGACCTTTACAAGCTGACCCAACTAATATTGTGCTTTGTACTGCCTTAAAGATAATTATTTAATTGGTATAAGTATAAGTGTTTTATTTTCTTTCATAAGAACCTTCTCCTCACAATAACAAACACAATAAAAAAGTAGTGAAATCGGTCCAGCCGTTCACACGTGATGGTCACACGTCAAAAATACAAATTTTATTTAACAAAATTAGTATTCATATAAGATCTCACAAACAAAATGCATATTTTTAAAAAGTAAACTGCACATATGCATACTGCACCCAAAAATAAGCAAAAACCTATATTGAATATTTTTTTCTTTCAAACTAGATTGATTTGGCATAAATTATTCAATTCCTACGAAATAAAAAAAATAAGCAGCTACATTTTTATTTCCAGTAAATTTTAACTGGCAACTGCAACCTATCATGATTATCTTTTAACGAATATCAATACCGAGAATTGCGACTTAACCGCACCACAGGTCCGATATACATTACACGGCTGACCTCTCCGTTTTAATCCAGAGATTAGTGAGACGCAGTCGGAAGAGCTCGCATGAAACAAATGACGGCCGCCTATTAAATTATCGAATTACCAAACTTTGCCAATTCAAAGAATCGTATCTTATCCACGATATGTCATGAATAATTAAGATACGTAGGTGATTATAACAACATGCTTTAACTATGGATGTTTAGTGCCTTCGGATGCCGAGGTCGGAGGCGGTGGTAGTCTGCAATGCTAGTTCTTAGGTTGCTCGCGGTCGCGTCGTGTGTGTACATCGTGAACAGTGCGGATGTGTGCGTCAGTTATGCCTTCGAGGAAGGGTTCGATGAGCTGTTCAACGACCACGCCGGGCTGGCGTGCTCTGTGGTTCAGCAGTATTGGCTGGAGGGGCGGTACTCAGACATAGGGCTGGACCCTCCCGACGAGTTGAGTTCGACCTTCATATACCCGCAGCCGACGCTGAGCTGTGTCTCTTCGTTCGAGTTCAATGTGTCGGCGGGCGGTACGATAGAATTCACGATGTATATGTCGGGAGTGTCCAACCTGGAACAAGTGACAGTTCTAGTGAGTCAAGTGACGCCGTCTGGTCAGGATAACACCGTGGGGAACTTTGTGATGCAGCCGACGAGCGCCAATTTCGTCCGTGGTTGGAGCACTCACAGAATAACGCTCATTGGATTCGGAACTTTTCGCGGATATGTAAGTACAAAGACCCGGAGTCCTTTGTTAAGCACTGAGGCAGGTCACCGGGGGGGTTTTAGTCGGTACAAATCCTAGATAGCCTGGCTGCGCCCCGTCGTAGTCAGGTATCTTAAATAAATGTAAGTATGAGGTCAGATATTTGGTGTTTTACTTGACTCTTTGTTTAAATAGAGAGCACAATTAATATGTGTATTGCCAAAAGAAATAATCTTGTTGAAAATTGGACACACTCATTAACATACATAAACATTATTTCGAGTCAAAAATGCCTAAATTCGTAAAAAAAGTTTTAAAAAAATTTGTTGTTGAGCTTTCTTATTTTTTTTATTCTTTTTATATTATTTGATCTAGTTTTACTATAAGACGCATAATAAATTGTATAAAGGCACATTCCTCTCCGATAGTGCTAGGTGTAAAAATAAACTTCTTAATCGAAGCTAAATATTTTATTGCAACAAAGGTGCACCAGTAACAATAATAAATATCTGTGCACAGTACAGCTAGATATTTTCCACCAATAAGTACTATGTAAGTCAGCGACACTAGTCTAAAATGGAGCATAGATAGTCTGAAGTCACGGAGGCTTCCGAAACACACCATAAGATGCTTGGCGACTGAGTTTTCGACTTAAGGGTTGGTTGGTAGTCAGGCAAGCACTGGAAAATGATAGAACTTTCTCTAGTAGCTATAGGAAACCTGATGACCGGAAGAACATGGAGGTAGACTACGGTTTCTTTTACCGAAGGTCATTGGCGGGGATCAAACCCGCAACCTACGGGTCGTTAGGTGGCCGCTCTCCCGACTGAGCCAAACCGCCTTAATTCTTTAATTTATAAAATCAAAGCAATTGATTCCATTATAATCTGTTTAAATAAAGATAATTTAACAGTTTACATTTCATTATCAATTAAATTTCATTCACATATAAGAAAATAAATCTGAACACACCTTAAAATGGTAATTTTATGAAAAAACTCACTTAAATTGTTTCGATAATTTTGATCAAGAGGGATCAAAATTATCTAATTGCAAAGTTTTTATGACTGTTATTCCTAATTAACACAATAATCTTGGCTCTTGATATCTGTTCGTTAATACTTTTTGGAGTGTTGAGGATTTGTCAGAAAATCCAATTTGACAGCTAATCTATCAAACTATAAACTATGGTCAATAATATTATATAAGAAATATCTCATTGGTGTCGATTCAGCGGCACACACGACTAAACTAAATTTAAAGTAGCTCTTTTCGTCATAAATGACCAAAAAGAGATGGTACGATCTAAACCATAGACAAAACATCTAAAATCACGTCAAAAACGTCAGATTTAGAGCTGATATAATTGGGTGCACTCTAAAATCGTTAACATTTTTCATATTTGACGTGATTTTAGTTGTTTTGTGTGTGGTTCAGAACGTGCCGTCTCTTTCTGGCCAACTAAGATGAAAAGAGACGGGGCTTCTTTAAATTTAGTTTAGTAGTGTGTGCCGCTGAATCGTCACCAAATATCTGATACTTATTCATCCTTAAATATGCCATAGAAGAACGTTCTCTACATAACATATCTATATTTACTAGAAACTATAAAATTAGTTGGCTTTCCTACTAGGCCCGAAAACACTGATTACTAATATGTTTTACTTAAATTTGCAATCAATACATATGTCTAACAAGACAGCAAAAAATACATATGTATGTCTAATAAGACAGTAAAAATATGTATATAATATGTGTCTATCCAATACATATATATTTCTAAAAAAACTGATATAGGTAGGGTGATCTCTAGTAACAGAAACCAGAATATTTTTGAATTATTGACTGTCTGTTTGGTACGTTATAACTTCGAAACTACTCAACGAATTTGAACGCAGTTCGCGCGGTTTACATAGATGGATGTCATTTATGTAATAACAGCGTTTTCAAAACTTTGTCTCATCAAAATGTGTTAAGGGAAAAGAAATTATGGTCAGCTTTAAGCACTGCTTCAAAACTTTCAAAAAGAGTTGAATATTAAATAAACAAATACTGCGGCTTGAATAAACTAATAATATTATAAATGCAGAAGATTGTGTATGTTTGTGAGTGTGTATATTTGTTACTTCTTCACGCTCAAACGGCTGAATTGATTTCGTTGAAATTTGATACTGACATAGTTTAGATACTATATTAACGCATAGGCAACTTTTAACTTCCAAATAGCGCGGGAACCTCGGGTCGCAGCTAGTTATTAAATATGTTTAAACAACACCTGCTTATTTCAAAGTCTTTTCATATCTAACTGTGGCTAAGGCCACTGAAAAAAAAACAATATGTGATTCAAATCTGATAATATCTTATATATCAACTGATTAAGAATGATGTGTACAAGCAGTAGCATATTTTTTTCATTGTTCATAGATTCTTAAATCATCGGCTTGCCTAAATCTTGGTATCTAGACAAATTCTTGTTTCATAAAAAAGTGTCAACTGAGTAATATAGTTTTTTGCTTTTTAGGTGTCCTTCATGGGAACAGCGCCAGACAACTCGTTAGTTTTAATCGACTCATTCCGCTATATCCCACCAAACTTGGAAGAAGATGAATGCCCTTTGTATCAAGAAGATCCACCAGAAACAACTACGCAAACGACTACTATGGTCACAGAAGCCCCAACGACTGTTACAGAAGCGCCTACGACTGTTACCGAAGCACCTACAACTATCACAGATGCACCTACCACTGTAACAGAAGCTCCAACGACTGTTACAGAAACTCCTACCACTATCACAGAAGCACCTACAACAACTAATGCGCCTACAACAGTTACCGAAACACCCACAACTGTAACAGAAGAGCCTACAACTAGCACAGAGGCACCTACCACTGTAACAGAAACTCCAACAACAACAAATGCGCCTACAACTGTTACCGAAACACCTACAACTATAACAGAAGAACCTACAACTATCACAGAGGCACCTACCACTGTAACAGAAACTCCAACGACTGTTACAGAAACCCCTACTTCTACCACAGAAGCACCTACAACAACAAATGCACCTACAACTGTTACTGAAGCACCCACAACTGTGACAGAAGAACCTACAACTATCACAGAGGTACCTACAACTATAACAGAAACTCCAACGACTGTAACAGAAACCCCTACCACTATCACAGAAGCACCTACAACAACAAATGCGCCAACAACTGTAACCGAAACACCTTCAACTGTAACAGAAGTACCTACAACTATCACAGAGGCACCTACCACTGTAACAGAAACTCCAACGACTGTTACAGAAACGCCTACCACTACTACAGAAGCACCTACAACAACAAATGCACCTACAACTGTTACTGAAGCACCCACAACTGTGACAGAAGAACCTACAACTATCACAGAGGTACCTACAACTGTAACAGAAACTCCAACGACTGTTACAGAAGCACCTACAACATCAAATGCACCTACAACTGTTACCGAAGCACCCACAACTGTAACAGAAGAACCTACAACTATCACAGAGGCACCTACAACTGTAACAGAAGCTCCAACGACAGATACAGAAACCCCTACCACTATTACAGAAGCACCTACAACAACAAATGCGCCTACAACTGTTACCGAAACACCTACAACTGTAACGGAAGAACCTACAACGATCACAGAAGTACCTACAACTCTAACAGAAGCACCTACAACTGTAACAGAAGCTCCAACAACTGTTACAGAAACTACTACCACAACAACAACAAATGCCCCTACAATTATTACTGAAGCATCTACAACTGTAACAGAGGCGCCTACAACTGTTACAGAAGCACCTACAACTATTACAGAAACGCCTACGACTGTCACAGAAGTACCTACTACTGTTACTGAAGCTCCAGCGACTGTTACAGAAGCGCCTTCTACTGTAACCGTAGTGCCTACTACTGTTACAGAAGCGCCGACGATAGGCACGGAAATAACACCGACTGCCACTACGACTGATGAAATGTCAACAACCAACACAAATTCAAACGAAAATCCAGAAATAACAACTCAAGCCCCCAATTATGTACCAGCATATAGTTTCTGGACTCCTCTTACTATAACAATGGTAGTTATTCTGTGTTGGATTGTAGTTATTGTAATAGCATTTATTGCTTATTATATTGGATTCAGAAACGCAAACAAAGAAGAGAACATAATGGACATAGATATAGAAAGTTTACCTACCTCAATTAGTATACCTAGAGTAAAACGAGTATATCCTAATACAAATCCTTATTTTCGTTTTTTATAGGAGTTAGATGATTTACGAATCTGTTTTAATATAAATTGCACTGTGTGTAATTATTATGTACGGTATTATGACCGCTCAAAAAAAAATAATTGTAGATATAGAAATGAAATATTGTAAATATAGAAATAAGGTAGTAAAAAAACAAAACCGGTACCACATCATCAAGTACTCGATAGTTTTAAGTGTTTTCTTGGGTAGTTCATGGCAAAGTCTTGAACTGTGCCTGAAGATTTTTGATGTGTTACAGAAACTTTGGAGTACTGAAGATAAATTTAATTTATCTTTATCTATTTTACGGTTTCCTAGTTTTTAATACAAGCCGCTGTATTATCTTTTTTTATTAGATAGAGATAAGTTAACT
Source organism: Mellilla xanthometata (assembly GCA_035578125.1). NCBI lineage: Eukaryota > Metazoa > Arthropoda > Insecta > Lepidoptera > Geometridae > Mellilla > Mellilla xanthometata. The sequence goes on along the minus strand of JAPUBQ010000015.1, from coordinate 3,209,879 downwards.
CCAAAACGTACAGGGTGTTTTTATAATCGTAAGTTTTTATGGGTAAGTTTTATGCATCATTGCCATAGAGCTTTAATATTATTAAGAGCAAAGCAAACTATACTTGGAATTGCGAATAAATCTGTTTTATCTGTATAATAGGGGAACATACATGCTTTCAAAGGTGCAATCAATTATGTATTTTTCTCAAACATGCTACGTTATGTAAATATTTCTGCGTAAAATCAATGAGATAAATTAATGCACAAGGCATTTAGGAATTAACTGTTTAAGGAGCAAAATAGCATATTTTGAAATATCCTATAAATTCCTGCGTAAATGATAGGGGAATCTATGGTTCTTTCAGTTTTATTATCTTTAATACAGTGTTAAGAATTCTAAGAGTTCCAAAACACGATTACGTGAAATTCGCTTAATTGCTATTATTTGAAAAACGGTTGTCTAGAATTTGGAAATGTGCTTTTGAATATCATAAAGAAATTAAAACTAAACTTGCTTTTTTGTAGTGAATGATTGATCTAGAATCGTTAGAGCTTATAATTTCAATTTTGTCAATTGTAATTGTATGTATAAGTTCAACAGAAGTACTATAATATTTTTAATTGTATCTATTATTTCAACTACTGTTGTAATATTATAGTTAATTGTAATTTTATCTTCTATTTCAACAGTAGTACTATAATATTGTTAATTGTAATTGTATCTTTTATTTCAACAGTAGTACATATTATATACAAGTATATTGTTAATTGTAATTGTATCTATTATTTCAATAGTAGTGCTATAATATTGTTAATTGTAATTGTATCTATAAGTTCAACAGTAGTACTATAATATTGTTAATTGTAATTGTACCTATATATTATTTCAACAGTAGTACTATAATATTGTTTGTTAATTGTATTGTATCTATTATTTCAACAGTAATACTATAATATTGTTAATTGTAATTGTATCTATTATTTTAACAGTAGAACTAAAATATTGTTAATTCTAATTGTATTTATTATTTCAACAGTAGTACTTTAATATTGTTAATTGTAATTGTATCTATTATTTCAACAGTAGTACTATAATATTGTTAATTGTAATTGTATCTATTATTTCAACAGTAGTACTATAATATTGTTAATTGTAATTGTATCTATCATTTCAACAGTAGTACTATAATATTGTTAATTGTAATTGTATCTGTTATTTCAACAGTAGTACTATAATATTGTTAATTGTAATTGTATCTTTTATTTCAACAGTAGTACTATAATATTGTTAATTGTAATTGTATCTATTATTTCAATAGTAGTACTATAATATTGTTAATTGTAATTGTATCTTTTATTTCAACAGTAGTACTATAATATTGTTAATTGTAATTGTATCTTTTATTTCAACAGTAGTACTATAATATTGTTAATTGTAATTGTATCTATTATTTCAATAGTAGTACTATAATATTGTTAATTGTAATTGTATCTTTTATTTCAACAGTAGTACTATAATTTTGTTAATTGTAATTGTATCTATTATTTCAATAGTAGTACTATAATATTGTTAATTGTAATTGTATCTATAAGTTCAACAGTAGAACTTTAATATTGTTAATTGTATGTATCTATTATTTCAACAGTAGTACTATATTGTTATTAATTGTAATTGTATCTATTATTTCGACAGTAGTAAGTACTATAACATTATCAATTGTTGATTTCATTTGAATTAATTCTGTGAACTTTCTACTGCCGAGCAGCCGGCGCTACGCTCATATTTGTATGGTGCGAATGAACTAGGTATAATAGCGCCTAAATATAGAAAGAACAATTGCGGAAATAAAAAATAAATAGTTTACTCTGGGCGCCTACATGGTTGTGCATCGAATTACCTCATAGGTAATCCAAGGGTTACCTTCAATTAACCGCTTAGCAGTAGCCACATTATTTTTGTTGACGGCAGTTGAAGGCGAAATTCGTCATGTAAAGAAACTCGACCTCTTTCAAATTCTTTATTTTTTTCAAATTCAGCAAACCATCGCTTCACGGTGCTCAAACAAGGTGTGCTTCTTTCTCAAAAGCATTTCGGCACAGTCTTGTGGAGAAAGAAAACTTTTAAAATCACAAAAAAACATCACTCTAATATCTTTTCGAATAATTCTATTTTCGTTGCGTACGTAGATTTTTGATGTGTGCTAAAAAACAATTGACAAATCATTTTTCGCCAATTGTTTCTTTATTACTAAGATGGTTCAAAGTTTAAAAAAAATAACATTCGAAATTCAAATAGTTTCGATTAGCTAAAAGAGCAAAACAAGTGGTTTGTATTGAAGTAAATGTTTTGTAAGTAAATTAAGAGTTATATAGATTTGTATCTTGTAAGTTTGTAAATATGTATAATAGTTTTATTGCTAATGGTCTTGTTATTTACTTGCCGTTTTTAAATGATATTAATTATTACTTTTAATATTAGGTTATTGGACAAGAAAGTTTAGTTATTACAGATGTGAAAGTTAGAAATAGTAAAGAAATATTTTTTTATTATTTGTTCACAGGTACAGATACTTTTTGTACTATATTAGTTATGACATAATTTCATGTAGATAATAGAAGATTATATTTTATTGTAAAACTTCTACAGCATAGGAGTTGTGTGTTTGCATCCTTATTACGCAAAAGTGTGACAGATATTTCTAAATTATACGTTTTATTTAATACTTTTCGTTTTATGTAATCCATAAAATGAAATAGTAAGTAATCTAACATTTTTCATTAAAGGAATACAAATTTGATAACATATATATATATATTCGATCAACTAACTATTTATTGATACTTTGTTTGTATGTTTTAAACTAGATAAATTGACTCAACATTAAGTTGATTAAGTTATCCAAATGTGTTTTTTGAGGCTTTCCAATAGATATTTACGTGATAATGTGACAATATTCTTAAAAAAATATTTGTATTAAAACTCTTAGAAATCAAAGAGATGTTACGACTGTTACGGAAGCTAAATTTATATCTGAAGGTGATACATTCTTCAATTAACTAGTGTAAAGCTGATAAAAAGGAAATGCAACTTGTACTTTTTATCAGCCAAAATAAGATAAAGATTAAAATAATTTTATCTGAATCCAACATGATCTATCTACTGATACATAAAGCCAGACAACGAAATGGTTGTCATTAACAAGTACTCGTAACATATCGCTGACCCGGTACATTACTTTAATCCAGAGATTACTCCAATCCAGACAGCAGAGCCCACTTAAAGTGAATGACGTTTGGCTATTATCAAATCACAAATTGTGCCAATTCAAAGAATCGTATCTTATCCACGATAATTTTATAAATAATTAAGATACGTAGACGATTATTGCAAAATGCTCTTAGAGAATTCAGTGCTTTTGAATGCTTGAGTTGGTAGACGTGATATTTAGAAATGTCAGTTTTAAAGTTATTTATGATCGTGTGGTGCGTTTGTATTGTAAATAGCGATGATGTGTGCGTCAGTTATACCTTCGAGGAAGGGTTTTTCGACCTTTTTAATGATAGTGCGGGATTGGCATGTAATATTGTGCGACAGTTTTGGGTAGAGAGGCAGTATTCGGACATTGGTTTGGACCCTCCTAACGAGCTCAGTTCGACATTCATATCTCCACAGCCGACGTTGAGTTGTGTATCTTCTTTTGAGTTCACCGTTTCTGCGGGTGGAACGATCGAGTTTACCATTTACATGTCCGGACAGGCTTCCAATGACCAGCTTACGGTTCTTGTCAGCCAAGTGACGGTGACGGGCCAAGACAATACTGTGGGAGATTTCGCCATTCAGCCGGGAAGTGCTAACTTCATTGCGGGATGGAGCACACGCAGAATAACGCTTATAGGTTCCGGAACTTTTGAAGGATATGTGAGTATTGAGGAAAATATTCTATTCGTTCCTTCCATAATCCTTGCTAGGATATCAATGTGTTATGTATGTTTGATAAAATAAGGCACAACTATCATGGCATCATTAATGTATCTGTATTTTGAGTAAACTTACGATTAAAGAAGCAACTTTCTCTGACACTTGACATTAATTCAGATAAATTATGTCAACTTACATAATATAAATTGGATCTTAATTTAACATCGATTAATTCTTTATACTCGTAATTTTCCTAAACAACCTATAATACGGGAGAAAATTATGTAATGTTACACTTCCTCTATATCAAATGCGCTGAGTAGCATTTATTTTATCTCTCGTTAAACAAATTTGTTTTCTGACACATCTTATTATTGTTTGTTTCATTTCAGATCTCATTCATGGGAACTGCAGGTGCTAACTCTCTTGTTTTAGTAGATTCATTCCGATACATTCCACCAACACTGGACGATGACGAATGTCCCACGTATGAAGAACCATCACAAACAACAACTCTTGTCACAGAAGTACCTACTACAAAAGCACCTACAACAATCACAGAAGCACCTACCACAGTTACTGAATCACCTACGACAGTCACAGAAGCGCCAACAACTATCACAGAAGTTCCAACAACAATCACAGAAGCTCCAACAACTGTGACGCAAGCACCTACTACTGTGACAGAAGTACCAACAACGAGCACAGAAGCACCTACCACAGTTACTGAAGTACCTACGACAGTCACAGAAGCGCCAACGACAATCACAGAAGCGCCAACAACTGTGACGCAAGCGCCTACGACTGTGACGCAAGCACCTACTACTGTAACAGAAGCACCAACAACGATCACAGAAGCACCAACCACAGTTACTGAAGTACCTACGACAGTCACAGAAGCGCCAACAACTGTGACGGAAGCGCCTACGACTGTGACAGAAGCACCCACCACTATTACAGAAGCACCAACAACAGTCACAGAAGCGCCTACCACAGTTACTGAAGCACCTACGACAGTCACAGAAGCGCCAACAACTATATCAGAAGCTCCGACAACAATCACAGAAATTCCAACAATTGTGACAGAAGCACCCACTACTGTTACGGAAGCACCAACAACGGTCACAGAAAGTCCAACAACTGTGACGCAAGCACCTACAACAGTGACAGAATCACCCACGACTGTTACGGAAGCACCCACCACTGTTACGGAAGCACCATCAACGGTCACAGAAACTCCAACAACTGTGACGCAAACACCTACAACTGTGACAGTAGCACCCACCACTATTACGGAAGCACCAACAACGGTCACAGAAGCACCTACCACAGTTACTGAAGCACCTACAACACTTACAGAAGCACCAACAACTATGACGCAACCACCTACAACTGTGACAGAAGCACCCACCACTGTTACGGAAGCACCAACAACGGTTACTGTAGAACCTACCACAGTTACTGTAGCATCAACAACTGTAACAGAAACACCTACCACTGTTACTGAAGCACCTACGACGGTCACAGAAGCGCCAACAACTATAACAGAATCACCTACTACAGTGACGCAAGCACCAACAACTATAACGCAAGCACCTACAACTGAAACAGAAGCACCTACGACCATTACGGAAGTACCAACAACGGTCACAGAAGCACCAACAACTATAACAGAAACACCTACTACAGTTACAGAAGCACCAACAACGATCACAGTACCACGTACCACTATAACCCAAGCACCCACTACTGTTACTGAAATATCTACTACTATAACAGAATCGCCTACGACTGTAACTGTAGAACCATCAACTGTGACAGGAACTCCTACCACTATTACAGAGGTACCAACGACTGTAACAGAAATATATTCTACTCTTCCTGGCGCACACACAACTGATACTGAAGTACCAACAACAGTAACAGGAGCATCATTTACTGATACAGAAGTGCCAGTTCCTGTCACAGAAGCATCAACGACAGACACAGAAACAACTACGACTGTCGCCGATACTACAGTTGCTGCAATAACAACCACAAACTCTAACCTAGAGCCAGAAATTACAACGACAGAAAGTTATGAAGACCCAACAGTGACCCCGATTCTTAACCCAGAATATAGTTTTTGGACGCCTCTAACAATATCAATGGTAGTTATTATATCTGTGATAGTTGTTATCACAATAGCATGGATAGCTTATTATATAGGATTTAGAAACGGAACTAAAGGAGAAGAAATTATTGATATAGATTTAGACAGTTTACCTACTACAATAAGTATACCAAGGGTTAGACATAGACAAGTATATCCTGATTCGAGTAGCTTTCCTTACTCTCAATTTTGATTGGGTCAAATTGAGATCAAGTAGTCATTTTACCTTCTAATAGGAAAGAAACAATATATGTTTTTTACTCCTTAAATCGGAATCGCCCTGCTGGTCAAATGACTAGCTGTCATTTGACCAGCAGGGCGATTCAGCGATACTCTGGTATATGTTGGAGCATGCCTAAAGTGTAATAATTGGCTATCAAGGCTTTTGAAACACAACGCTAGATGGTTGGAGACAGATTTTCAGTTTGGGATTTGTAACTAGCCAGGCAAGCACTAGTCCATAGTTACATTTTAACCTTATTTCATTCAAAGGCATTGTTGCTTGTTTGCTTTTTTATTGCTGAATAATACATACATGGCCAAAAATTGTTAAAGTTATCAGAACGCCTTATTTTCACCCATAGCCCAAAATTTAAATTCTTTCTTTCATTCTAGTTAATGACGCTACTAAGACACATTTTAATAATAACAAGTTGCACTGTAATAAAAGAATGGCACCTTCTTATCATATATAGTTTAAGATATAGATCTATAAACTTCAAAACATATATGTATATGTTTTATTGACACTGAAGGTTAATATGATAATAATATAAGTACTTAGTTTGTAAGTTTGTAAATATTTTTATGAGCTGTTATGATTCATTTGCTCTTCTTTACTATACTGTATAAAATTAACCACGAAAGTAGCAGTGCCTGAATCATAACGACGAATTATAGACATAGAAAATGATAATATTATTTGTATGAAGCGAACTAGAATAAATAGGATAGTAACTTGGCCGATAAAATGGTTCCACGCGTAATCGTAAATTACCGCGGTGGGCGGGGCAAAACAGCTACCCGCGCCAATGATGCCAATGATGCGACCAATCGCGTGCGAGATTTGCGTATGTGTGTTTCGTTGGGATAGCAGTATAATTGTGTGATAGATGGATCCAAATTCTAAGCGGCAATTGTATGGAATTACTCTTCCGTTTATTTTAGTTCGCTGTATAAAATATACATAAATGAGTACCTACACTTAAAATGTGAGAATGCACAATACTTAATATGGTTTTCGAATACTTATGACTAAACATTTTAATAAGATATATATCTATCGAAAACATAAAATACATATGAAAGAATTAAACATTTACTAAAACACAGAAGTTTTATCATTTACCAATGTCATCCACTCTTGTTCCATTTCAATTCAACGTACTTTTACGCTCTTTAAAATGATGTGATCGCTTCAATGCAGGTTCGACCTAAATACTTACCTAACGAATATGTCATGGATTGTTCATAAAACTAGTACTTCCATACTCAACATCAGCTGCAACTAATTCTATCCCACAATTGAGTAGTTTGTACTCTGAAAAATGCACTATTTTTCATAGTTCAAACTACTTAGCTGTCGTCACAATAATATAGTAATGATACGAGTATACCAATATCAAAATTATCAATGACCTAAAAGATAGGGATTCTTTTTATCTGTGTCATTCTGAGGATTATCGATTACTACACAGTTAGACTGTTAAAATTCGCATGTAGATCCAACATTAATACTTTATCTGTGATTATGGTGAACTGGGATTATCTTTATGCAATTTTGACCAATCAAAGAAAATATACTTCAAAGTTATCAAACTCTTGATTTTAAGTGGATATAATCATTTAATATTAAACTGAATATATTCTCATTTCTGTTTAAGCTGTTATCAGTGAAACATAAATGGTCAATCAAGTATTTATTCATATAAATACTAATAATAACGCTATTGCAAATATACGTAAATATTTGCATAAGTAGATTAAACTAAGAATGTGTGTCTAAATATTACTAAATTGCGGAAGTGATATGAAATTTATAGTTTATATCAAAGTTGTTATGAATAGTGAGTGGTACAGTTATCAAAGCCAATAAAGACTAATAAACTTATTAAAAATAATTCAAGGACTTTCCGATGTAAAGCAGTGAAGAATTATTATATGGTTGGAATTATGTATGTAACGTATGTACCAACTTATGAGTATAGATACTCGTATATTATTATAGTTTGCGAGTAAATCAGTAATTTTATTTGGACAGAAGATTAAGCTACGGTGGCCTACGCTTGCCTTCTTGAAAAAGGAGATATTCTTCTGCTTGCTCTTTCTTGTTCTTTCTTTCGGCCAGGGTGAGTTTGCGCTTTCCAGTGTTTCTGTTTGGTCGATATACGAATATATGATATACTATTTAGATTCCAATAGCAGAAAAAGTACTTATTGATGAGTTGAATATCTCACCAAACAAGGTATTTCTCATTTATATAGTATTTCTCATTAGTTTAGCAAAATAATTGATAGACTTTGCCATCTCGATAAGGTAACAAATACTCGTAGTTTATAGCTTAATTATTTGCTAGAGTTAGTCACCAAATATAATAAAATCATTATCAACGTTATTATCGTCATATTGATTCATTTTGTGATACGTATAACTGAATGTTTAAACATATTTAATAATGTTATTGCATTTGTAAATTCTGTTATTAAATGCATAAAAACTACGTTAATAATAAATGCTAAAATGTAACTTGATTAATACGACGGCCTAAAAGCCACAATAAAGATTTAATCAAAATTCGCCATGATTAGAAAAAAAAACATTAGATTGAACTTAAAAATAAATGTTTTATCTTTACAGATCAATCTAAAAGGATATAAAAGAGACAACGAAATGATTTTAGTTAATTTAATTCGCAATAAACACCCAGTACGAGCCTTTATACTAAGGCCGACAAAGATTAGGCGATAAATAACGGTAGACTTGAAGAAAAGTTATATAATAAACACATTAAAGAAAAAGAAGCAGTAATAGACAAAACAGAATCAGATATGAGTTTAGAAAGAGATGCAAACAATATTTCAAGAGTTGAAAAGGGCAACATGCATAATGATGGTTTTTTAGTTATAGGGCTTTGGGGAATTATACTAATATGTTTGGTATGTATAACTGTAGTAGCCTTGATAGCTACATGTGCTTACCATTTAGGAAAGGTCAAAGCGGGTGCCAATGTGATGCCAGAGGTATATGATGAAGAACCAGCACAAGTCAACATTATTCCTCGAGTGGAAGGTAGTATGAGTAATCACGGGGAGATTATACAAAAATATCTATGAAATAAAGAAAACTTGTATATGAAAATGACAAAATTATTAGGATATACGAGTACATTACATCTGTTTTGTATATCCTATAACTATATGTACATATATCAATTGAATCATAAAAGTAGTGCATTAGAGAAAAATGTTACTAGTAAATATTTTTCGTTTTTGTTTTAACAATGATACGGGAGAGCATTTTTAGGGTCCCGTACTCAAAGGATATACCTATCAATGGAACCCTGTTACTTCGTTGACTTCGTTGTCCGTCTGTCTGTCCATCCGTCCGTCATCAAACCGAGATAGCTAGTGAACATTTGTCACAGATGATGTATTTAAATTGTCCCTATTATAATAAAACTGTTTTTAGAATTTAGCTCGACCAATAAAGATAACATTTGAAAGTTCACTTCCTCTTGTTCACACTTATTACAACAACACAAGAATTGGCCAAGTGAGAGTAGAACTCACGCATGAATGGTTCTGTACCATTATCTTCAAAAACTTGCTTTAAAATAACGTTTGTTGTATGGGATATGCCCCATTGAATATTTATAATATTTTTTATTATTTATTTTGTAAAGCAATATACATAGCCTAAGATCCCACTGCAGGATTGGTGTGCTCATCGACTATTTGTTTAAAACCAAATTTTTATGTTTATTTATAGTTAAGAGAATATATATTTACTAGGGTGCCTATCAAAATTTGGCCGCTATTATTTTTTTTTTAAATTATTTTTAATTTATTTTTGGTAAAAAATTTCGTTTATTTATTATTTAAATAAAATAACGTCTACATCACAGAAATTAACATGAAGATTCGAAAAAATCACGGTTGCCGTTGCTCACCTGGCCGCACTTCTTTGCAGCCTGGTGTAAACAGGTATGATTTCGATAAATTTATACGTTCATAACCTATTTTTATGAATTATATGTCAAATTAAAGCTAATTTTTTTCTATTAATTATCATATAAAGTTGCTTAATTAAATCTGGCCGCAAATAAGGGTTGCTGGCTGTTAAAGATAATAAATATTTAAGGTAGAGTGAAAGAGAGTTAGCGCGTAACATCATTTGTCAGACGAGGACAGCGATTGCCGACTGTGCGACGCTTTTAAGCCATTGCGCATGCGTCGAATGCTCAGAATACAGAAAGAACCAGAAACCGTGAGCGCGCCTAATACTGAAGCTACTAAAACTACTCTTAAATAGAGTAGTTTGACGCGCGACCGATCCGATCCGATGGGATCACATTTCACGTGTAGGTAAGTATCGTATTTAAGTATCAACTTTTTAAATTATTGAATAAATTTCTCAGTTTTAAAATTGTCATACATAATGAGGCATCCATCTTGTTAGTGTTGCCAGTATAAGAGTTTTGATTTACCCTACTTTTTATTACCTCTTGAGGGCTTTTATTCATTGTAGAATATTAATAATTAATTTAATAAAAATTAACCGACTTGAAAAAAGAAAGTATAACACATCAGTGCAGCCCGTGTGTACATAACCAATAGTCCTATTAAATAGTATGTTTATATCTATGAAAAATACCTAGACACAATATTTCATCATTTATCTAAATTTAAATTTTTGTTAATAAGTTCAAATTCTAAGAGACAATATTATATAAAGCTTACTCAGCAAAAAGGAAATTAAATGTATTTTTTTCTAAAGCGTCTTTTATTCAATAAATCTATCAATTTATTGAGACAATTAGGTTGGTACATAATAATAATATAGATTAGGACAATTTTTATTCTATTATTATCTCACCTCCTGGACTCCCAAATTTTACGCTAAAAACGGACATATAATGCCTGAGCTAGCAACATTACGCGGGTGGGAAATGACGCGGGCGGGGGGCAGTGTTTTGTTTTACGCGGCTTCTGGTTCTTCGAGTTCGTAATAACAATGTTTTATATTTACATTGTTATTTTATTTGTGCATCTAAAAATTATTATATTCATTAACGTAAAATAGAATTGATAAAGATGAAGTCGTGTTTTTTGTGTAACGAAAAAAGCAATGTACTTGACTTTAATAATATATCATTCCAAAAGTGCTTGCTAATGTTATTGTTTCGTCGTAAAAAAAAATGTAATTATCATGACCTTTTATTTACAATTGACTCTACTAATGATTTTGGATATTATTCAGAGTTTAATTTTTTGTTGCAACTTATAAATTTATCATTTTGAAAAAATTACATATTTTTTGGAGTATTTATTATAAGTCGTCTCTATTTTCCCCGGTGGTTGAGAACACTAACGTTCGACGCAAGCGCAACGGCTTAAAAGCGTCGCACAGTCTGCAATCGCTGTCCTCGTCTGACAAATGATGTTACGCGCTAACTCTCTTTCACTCTACCTTAAATATTTATTATCTTTAACAGCCAGCAACCCTTATTTGCGGCCAGATTTAATTAAGCATTTTTATATGATAATTAATAGAAAAAAATTAGCTTTAATTTGACATATAATTCATAAAAATAGGTTATGAACGTATAAATTTATCGAAATCATACCTGTTTACACCAGGCTGCAAAGAAGTGCGGCCAGGTGAGCAACGGCAACCGTGATTTTTTCGAATCTTCATATTAATTGCTGTGATGTAGACGTTATTTTATTTAAATAATAAATAAACGAAATTTTTTACCAAAAATAAATTAAAAATAATTAAAAAAAAAATAATAGCGGCCAAATTTTGATAGGCACCCTAGTAAATATATATTCTCTTAACTATAAATAAACATAAAAATTTGGTTTTAAACAAATAGTCGATGAGCACACCTATCCTGCAGTGGGATCTCGTACTAACAACACAATATTATGTAAAAAATTTAAGGGTCTATCTGTTACCCTTATTATTAATATAGAGCAAAAACACGAAAAAATCACGTTTATTATATGTGGACCCCCCTTATTTTTAGTATTTATTGTTATAGCGGCACGAGAAATACATATCATGTGAAAGTCCTGTTTTTACCTTTTAGGTACAGAATCCTAAAAAAAAATATACAAAATTGTCTGGGACCTTTCATGCACGAGTCCCACTCGCAATTGTCCGATTAATTAATAAATGTAAAAATAATAATTTTAAGTATTAATTACTATGTTATTGACAACTCTTTATGTATTTGCATAAAGTAAAACTACGATAGTAAATTATCAAACTAGGAAGAACATAACGAAAACATTCTAGTTCGATTTGCATGTAGATAACTTATCGCGTCACATAGAGGTATGTTGAGTACTTATTATATCCATAATGGTATGTAATCAGCTGATATCTGCTGATAAAAGAACTACGTAAGTACTGACTAACATACCTTGGTCTAACTTTGTTTTGTTTTTTTCTTACCCGACTGCTTAGATCAAACATTGGTGGCGATTCAGCGGCACAAACGACTAAAATAAATTTAAACAAGCCCAGTCTCTTTTCATCTTAGGTGGCCAGAAAGAGACGACACGTTCTGCACCTTAGTCAAAACAACTAAAATCACGTCAAATGTAGAAAATATAGGCGACTTTAGACCGCACTCACTTGTATCACCTCTAAAACTGCCTGCACATTCCATATTTGACGTGATTTTTGTTATTTTGTCTGTGGTTCAGAACGTGCCGTCTCTTTCTGGTTCTAGTATGTGCCGCTGAATCGCCACCATTAATTAATATGTTTGATCTCCGCTTCTCCATTCCACTTGAGAACGAGCAGGGGCACAGCGAAGAGACACCGATTCACTGTCGAAGTTCCGAGGATTCGCACAAAGCGTTTTGCTTCGACCTTCATTGTGAGAACTGCGAAGCTTTGAAACTCTCTTAGGCGTGTACAGACACAGGACCATCTCCAAAAGCCAAGTGACTATAGTCATTTTCCAAATACTCTTTATCTAGCGTTCTGCATACATTCTGTACAAATAGATAAAGATGAAAGCTAAAACCCGCTAATGCTATGGTTTATGATAATACCACTTACTAAAGCATTACCTACATCAAAACGTACTTTACGCACTTTTCGGAAAAGATACTAATTAAAGCTTTGCTAAAATGACGTAGCGCCTGTAGCTCGGCTTATTAAAGTGATTTACCACGATCATATCATGAGGCTAAGCAACGGTCGATGCGGACAGTCTTTGGATGGGTGACCATGCACAAGGAAGTCATTTTGTTTTAGGCGCTACCTGAGGTCGGATAAGATAAATCAGATACAGATGCAGATAATTTATTGATAAATACAGATTTACAAGTAATTTTACAATAATTATTTGTTGTATGTCAATAATTAATTAATTTGTCATTGAGAAATTATTTAACACTATAGTATGCTTTATTAATTAAATGTAATTTCAACTTACTTTTAAATGTGTTTGGGGAAGCTGTATTTCTGATATACTCAGGCAAATGACGACCTCGTTGGCGTAATGGTTACCATGCCGGACTGCCAATCAGAAGGTTCCGGGTTCGATTCCTGGCACGGTTGATATATTTGTGCTGAAATTTTTTGGCTGTCGGTCTGGGTGTTAAATATGTATCTATATAAAATATGTATGTATGTATATGTAGTATATCAGTTGTGTTCGCAACCATAATACGAACTTGAAATGGTTCAGTATGGGAAAAATGGTAAAACAGTCTGGCTGGCCAAGTCAGATTGTAGGTCCGTGGTGTTAGTCACCTTAGTTAGGCAAGCTACAATTTATTATTAGATATACTTGGGAGGTCAATATCTACTAGGCATAACTTTAGCCTTGAAACTACAACGCTAATGCCTAATTCCTCATTACGGAATTCCGAAAATCTTTGATTCTACGGATATAGACGTGACCTTAACCATATTAGCCAAAACAAGAGCGACCTTATAATTCCCGCAGAAGGCCATTTGACTCATACTGCTTCTATAGATGTGTCAACGTGGGTGTAAGCCATAGATTACACCTCAAATATTACATAAGTACATATGTGTTGTTTTGAATTATGACACCGCACCATACAGGTTTTAAAATAATACACAACGCTGAGACAAATTTTTGATTGATGTTCTAAAGAAATCTAAATTTTACCTATAGTTAATCCGTTATCTTCTTATATATAAAATTTCCGTGTCACAGTGTTTGTTACCGTACTCCTCCGAAACGGCTTGACCGATTTTTTCCAAATTTTATATGCGTATTCAGTAGGTCTGAGAATCGGCTACTGTATATTTAGATTTTTTTTATTAAGGCAAAACAACGTTTGCCGGGTCAGCTAGTAATTATATAATATGCCTGCCTCTCTATCTTTTTTTCAGCGAAGTATGCAATTTCTCACCAATGTTTCTAGTATCACATACAATTATCGTCCGTAAGAAAAGTCAGTTTACGGACAATATTTTTTGAAAAAAAAACGTGGATGTAAAATTGCATACTTCGCAAGACGTTATCTTATAAAAAAAAATAGTTATTTTAAATTATTAACAACCAAGGAGACAAATCTTAAATAATTATTTTAAAAACCATGATACGAGTAACACTATTATTTAACTTAAACAAAATTAAATCAGTGGAATTTAAGCTGTAGAAATAATTTAGTGTCTATAAATATGTTTATTCAGTTTATTTTGTCGTTCTCGTATTGTATGTGACGTACAAGAATTGGCTCCTGAGATAGACTTATGCTCATCTTAGCAGTTTTTTAATTACACTGTGACATTAAAAATATTTAATATTTAAGACTGGTACCGTATCTATTGTGATAAATCCGTGTCACGAGGCGACATTGGGCGCTCGGTATTTCCCTTTACGTGACCATTTCATAACTTTATGCGGTTCTAACGTGGCAAGCTTATTGCTGGCCTCTAATGGAGGGCACGTCTTTCATTGTTTACTCGTATTTCTAAAAATACCTATTTTATGCAGTAAACAAAAGTTATTTTATTATTTTTTTACACATAAGTAATCCGACTTATAATATGTAAAACATTCATAAAACCCTTTTTTTATCTTGTAAGATTACTGACGGACAGATAAGACAGATTTTAAGCTAGGGTTAAGACAGCGTTATACTTTGCTTACTCCAAAGAACCATTTCTATATTTTAAGACTCCAGAAAAATACTTCACAGGAAACAGAGCCCTAGGCAGATATACCTAAGTTTTGCAGTCCGCGCTATAAAAATATCAGAAAAGCGCTTTGTTCATTTTTTTGTTTACATCATGCATTTGATCAGCAGGGTGCGTTACCCACAAGTTAGCGATTATCTGGCCTAAGGTAGAGCATGCTTAGTCTGGAATATCTAGCTCTCAAGGAGGGTGGAGAAAAACAATTAGATTGAACCGGCTTCTTTGCGCCGGTGGTCAAGCTTTGAAACTTGGCCTTCGGCACGCAAAATTTGACCGAATTCTTATTCCAAAGAGTAAAGACAAAAATAAATCAATGTTCCTCATGGGTATCCACTGTGACTCAAATTCCAATGATATGGTAATTTAATTATTTTGCAATGTTTTTGGGAATACCTTTAATAAAATAATCAACACTAATTAAGGGCCAATATGATTATATTAATCGAGATTATTACTCATTTTGCGATCGAGAAAAACCCAGCGCTTGATCTTGACATGAATCTTGGAATATGTCAAACCATACAAGGTTATTAACAATGAGTTTACCTACTCTTTTTAACCTACCATTTTTTACCATCATCGTCAACTTGTGAATAGCTTATGACATGTTTTAAAACAGAATAATAATTAAAATATTTTTAACCGACTTCAAAAAAGGAGGAGGTTATATGTTCGACTGTGTGTATTTTTTTTATGTATGTTCACCGATTTCTCAGCCATTTGTGGATCGATTCTCAAATATATTTTTTTTAAAACATGAATAAAGAACACTGAAGCATAATACGAGTAAATGCACATTGACGTGTGAAACTATGTTTGCTATTAAGTTAACTTTTTAAACCGGAATAATGATATTTGGGATTTTCACATTCTAATAATTCGTTATAATTCGTTCGGGCCCCGCATTGTCGAGGCGGGGGGGCTCAGTAACCGTGGCCTGGTCACCCACGGTGAAGCGAAGAGGGTCGTTGAGGCAGGCCACTCCCTACACTTGTACTCCGCCATGCAAGTTCTAGATGGAAAGGCACTAAAAAGGGGATTAGCGGTGCCACTGAATAGTTTCGTTTGGCAATGGAAAAATAAAATATGCAGAGCTGATTGCCAACCTTCACTAGTTGGAGAAGGACCATGAGTAAAAGAAGAAGAAGAGTTCTGTAAAGTTATCATCATCAGCCTATGTCTACTCACTGCTGGGTACAGGCCTCCTCTCTGTTACGATTAATTATACTGTCGGTATAAATATAAAGTACCTTGTAACACAGTTATTATAATAAAATGAGTCACCAAGGTTAAATATAAGTTAAATAACATTACCTACCTATACAACGACGTCAGAGCTGAGTGACATCTCAAAAGAATTGCTAAGGGTTTTGTCTTTTCGCCAACAATGGGTGGTAGGTTATTCGACGACCTCTTAAGGTCATAATTGTAGGACAAAGGGAAGAAATTAAATATAGTTATCTACACATTAATATTATATTAAGGTGATGGTTTGATATTTTCATTATGTGTAAAATAAACGAAACCTTAATAATAAGGTTAGGCACGTACAAGAAATAACTCTTTGGTGGCTCGAAAACTCGAGAAATAATATACGTAGTTATCTTAAACTTGTTGGGCCCTTCGGCGTTACCGCCGTTAATCCGGGATAAGAACCTATGTGTTAAAATTGTATATCTGAGCAACCCTGGTACCTCATGTTTTTTGAATGGATCAAAAATGTACAATTGCCTCCGCCGCCTATTTATATTTCTTAACCTTCATCAGATTCATAATTTTCATTATCAGATATACACGAAATCATTGATATTTGAAAGTACCCTTTACGAAATGATGAAAAATTCTTTAAAATGTGAATTTACAAACATGTCCTTTCAACTCCTTTCCATCCAAAGGTTGCCTGGAAGAGATCGCTGTTGGCGATAAGGCCGCCGTTTGTGGCACGTTGTAAATCTTTTTATGTTGTTACTTTTTATTTGTTGAACCTTGTACAACTTGTACCTATTATTTGCCCAATAAAGAGTTAATCTATCTATCTACCTATACCACCCAGGATGACCCCACCCTCTTAGATCCGGGGCTGGATCTGTCATTCTTTATTCTTTATTAAACTTGATATTAAAAATTAAACATTAATTGCATTTTTTTAATAAGAATAAGATAAGAATAGTTTATTTATCTAAAACACATGTAAACTCACAATTAGTTTTACTAAAATCCGTCGTCTTATTAATCTTATTGATTTACGCTATAACATTTTTCTTGTGGCTTCTGCACTAGGAGAACCCTGTTTCGCAAAAGCCACTTCCAAATCATTACAAAAGAATTTGTTTTCCAAACCAGTGCAGATTTTAACCAGGTACCCTTTAATCTGATCTATCTATAAAGCTAATTTCATCTCAGTCGCTTTCTGTCCCTGGATCGCGACTAGTAACAAACATCCATACAGACACACAACCAATCACGCAATTTTTCATGTTTATATTGTAATAGCGGTTGTCTTATCCCAGTAGAGCCTATTAAAATGAGAAAATCAGACCTAAAATAAGATTAGTTTTCTTTGATATTTTTATAAGAGGTCTCGTAATCAAATTACGTATCCGAGAGAAAGTAACATAGGTATAATAAAACGAACATAAAGTTACCGTTTTTAATATATTTTAATTAACGGTCAAAATGGGATCAAGAGAACTTTTCCTACTCTTAATATTTTTTTTCTAAGAAAACTTCATCTTCAGAACATAAAGAAATAAACGGTACGGGAAAACAAAGGTACCAACCGTTATAATATAAATGAGTTTGGATGTAACGTTTCCTGAGAGTAATATTACTTATTTTTATATCTATACCTACTTCAGTATTAATATCTACAGATGATTTAAGATAGATAGATCGATTTATTGAAACAAAAATAACATGGTTGCGCTTACTTACTGTAAGCGCGTAAATGTGTACATTGTTACAATTCGTCAAAAAATAACATTAAACTTAAACACTGTAGGGGCGCTGTAGGGGCGAAAAAAATTATGATAAATAAATCAAGCTAGTGAAATCATTTGGCGTGTACACAGGACTATCTCCAAAAGCCAAGTGACTATAGTCATTCTCCAAATACTCTTTGACCGTGTACAGTGTCTTGTCAAGCAATAGAATTTTAATACACCTTTCGAATTTCTTTTCATTTTTTAGAGTTTTTACTGCTTCTGGTAGTTTATTAAATAGTTTCTGTCCAGTGATGTGCGGCAGTTTATTTAACATGGCAAGTCGGTGACGTGGCTTCTCTAGAAATAAGCCATTGTTTTTACGAGTACTTCTTTTGTTGGTATTGCAGTTTTTAATTATGTACATAATGCAGGTGATCAAAAACATATTATATATATAAGTAGGTAAGCAATGTTATGACTTCATTGATTTCTAACAAATAAATGAATCATTAGTACATAAACATTCTCGTATCGCATCAAGTCCTAAAATAACTTAAGATAAGAAAAGAGTTAGTCAAATAATGAAAAATCCACATTATTATTATTATTATTTTTAGCATAATATAAAAATTGATTTGTTATTACTAGGTATCCTAGTTTGGAAGAACCAAGCTTACTACTTTTAAATGGAACATTAAAAAAATATGTTTACTTTTATGACCACACCTAGACTTGAACATATCCAAGGAAAATCTTTTACACCAACAAAAATATAGACATTATACGTATTTTATATATCTCTATGGCATATCTTCCTAGATATGAGTGAGAGAGAAATAATATATATAATGGATCTAGGACTAGGATTTCAATGGAAAATAACGGTTACAAATAGTGTGATACTTTTACTTCCTATTCTTCCAAAACTTACATAAGAAGTTAAAGTTAAATTTTAGTAATAAAGTGCTCAAAAAAGTGAGGTAAACCTATGAACAATAAAAAAGCGAATATAAAACTGTCATCTACATCAAAAACAAACTGTAGAGCTAAGAAAAGCCTAAAATTAGATGCAGGGAGAGAAATTAAAAGTTCAAACAAAGATTTTCGAGGTTCTCCAAGATAATTGGCCGCGAAGGCAGAAAAACAAGATAATATTAATGTCCCACCATCAAAACACTTCAGCAGTTCTTAATTAAGAGGCGACTTAGGAAGCCGTGTTTGTTCCTACTAAGCGATACGTTTAGTGTTACCAGGGTAGAAAAATAGGGAAGGGAGGTTCCGAACCTAAAAGGTATAAACGGGACCCTATTAGTAAGACTCCGCTGTCTGTCTGTCTGTCTCCAGGCTGTATCCCAGTAACCGTAATAGCTAGAAAGCTGAAACTTCACAAGATATGTATTTCCTGTGCCGCTATAACAACAAATACTAAAAAGAAAATATTAAGGAGGGTTAATACAATAAATGTATTTTTTTTCATATTTTTTTATATATATCAATAACGGTAGCTGGCAGTCACTTAAAATGTTCACGAAACATATAAATTTGAAAATTTGCCAAAATGAGCCAAAATGTATCAACCTATTTTAAATCATCTTAGTAAAATATTTTTTAATATAATTTTGATGTGTATGCAACATGTAATACAAAACAAAAATTCTAAATTTCAGCTAACAACAATTTCACTAGAATAAAGAAGTAAGCTAATAACAAATTACTAAAAAAAATAAGGGAATTTTGTAGACAAATCTTGGCAGCACCGGTGAAATTTTCAACTAAATTATGTAGGTGTATTTGAAAAGTGAGGCATTGTTTGCGGTCCTTGTTTTAGAAAACTGAGCTCCGTGGAAGAACTTGGTAGAATTGTTAACGACTGCTTAAAACGGACATAACTTATTCAAGACTAACAAACTTTTCAGTCTAAACCGGTGTAAGAACGATTTTTAATAAAATAAAGATAATAATTCACTTCTTGCTATGTTTATGACATAATAATATTTATGTCTTATTTAAAAAACTGTCTGTGATTTTAAACATAATATATGTAATGAATACAATAATAGTAATAATAGTTTGACTACTTCGTTGGCGTAGTGACACGGAAATTTTATATATAAGATAAAATTAAATTAGTTATCTATGTTTATGATATAAAACAAAGTTAAAGCTCATAGGAAGATATATTCATTCAATAAAACCGTACGTGACTATGATAGAAAAGCAAGTATCTATTACGATTTTTCGGAAATTAAGAATGTCTTTATACTGCAAACAAAGTACTCTGAAAGGTTTAATGCTCCATATTTTTTCACATCAGCTTGGCCTCTCGCTAGCTTGAAAAAAGGTCCTCATGAAACTCAATTTCCCGACCTAATATGAGAAAAATTGTTTTCGCTCCCAACGTTATTAACAACAAGGATAGCGCTGTTTTGGCTTAATAAATTGGGTCTCATAAAGTACTAGGTAAAAGGTAAAATATGACTGACTGTTATGTCAATTGATGCTTACTTCAATATCTGCTTTTGTAGATTACGATTTTAGTAGCGCCTGTAGTTACTTTATTTAATTTTTTAATAAAGCTCAAGTTTGACCGCTGCTTGCCTGATTTTAAGCTTTACCGTGGTCTAATATGTAACAACTTAGAGCTTAGCTAACTAAGGCGATCTGACGCAGTCATCGAGGTTAAGCAACGGTTGATGCGGACAATCATTGGAAAGATCATGCACAAGACTGTTATTTAAAAATTGGCCTTTTTTAATTAGACGTTACTGTGGATCGTATGATACGTTAAATTGTAGGTCCCGGATGTTGGTCTTAGTGCGAGTAGTGGTTAAGCCAAGTCTTCTACTCTATTACGAGTATTAGTGTTTCATGATATGATATTTTATATATAGTAGTTTTTTTCCTATATCCCGTTGTATAAAGATAAATTCTTTCGATTCGTATAATTTGTCTATTAGCCTAACCGGTAAAAAAAAGTTTTTATTGTAACCGATTCTAACACTTAACTTATGTTTATTATAAAACCTGTTTGCAATATATTTTCGGATATACTAGATATTGAATAAAGTCATGCGTTAGACAAAGGAACTTCAATCAATATATATATACAAATTATACTAAATTAATACAAGGAAGTAAAATCTTTTCCTTTGACGACACAAATCCATGAATCAATCAACAATATAAAAAAAACAGTCTAATTAGACCTTACCTGTGGCAGGAGAAATAACTATAATTATCGATAAAACAATGCTAGCCATTTCAGGAAGAAAATAATGTCTAGGTATATCGTTAGGCATTGAACGCTATTACCTGAATAGAATTCACCTAATTAGTCTGCCGAGAATGCCTTCCATTGTTCGAAGCTAGCGAGATTTTTGCAGGGGATTTAGTGAGGTGGTTTTGTTTTCAGGAAATAAGCTGAATGAAGTAGATTATGTGTTGGCGGGATCGGAAATTCAGTTTGGTACGATCCGTTCGATGTTTGTTTTCAGAAATTTAGGCATCAATCTAGTAATCGAGCAAGTATTCAAACCAATAACATAACACGTGGATTGAACCCACTGGAAAATTAAAGCAATAGTGGCAACTCTGGTGTAAATATAACTAAACTTAATATCAACTACTCTTCTTTCTCTTTTAACTGTCTCTTTTTAGCATAACGGACTAGAAAGAGACGGCACAATGCGCTCTAAATTTACCTACATTTTCCATATTTCACTAATCATGAATTTAGTTGTTTTGTCAATGGTTTAGAGTGAATCATCTATTTCTGGTCATTTGCGATGAAAAGAGACAAGACTACTTAAATTTTAGTTTATTCTTGTAAAAATGAAAAAAATAAAACATTTACGAACAGGAAGATTAGAAATCGAAAAAGATTTTGTCTTATTTCTTTAACAGATCAAATAATGCTTTAAAATGTGGGGTGTATGTCAGTAATAATGTTCGTTATTCTGTAGCCATCACTAAAGGTCGCTGTAGCGCCGGCTTCGAAGACAAAAGGCACATTTAGGTGCAGTCACTGCAACCCGTAGATAACTAGGTACAGCAAAAACTCAAGTATATTCCACATAATGCTAAAAAATATCCCCCTCGGGCAAAACTGTTAGTTATAACAAGTAGTAAGTTAAATCAGAAAATTTTCTTCGATAAGTAAAGCATTTTGCTTCTTAGATATTACAAAACCCTCAAAATTATCCATGTTTTTCTATATACGAGTACCGTATTAATTAAAAAATAAGTCAGGTTTTCCTTCCGCACTATAACTCCAGAACGTACGAACCGATTTCTACGGTTTTGCATTCGTTGCAAAGGTTTCGGGCTCCGTAAAGTTTGTAGCAAACAAAATCAGGGAATATTAGATTCGCAAAAAAAACGACCTACACGCGGACTTTATAAATGTGGGTAAAGTAAGTAGGTGTATGTCATACGATATTTTAATGACACACTTAATTTTTCTCTTTCATTGAATTTTACTCGCTGATTTCAGACACATTTTCATGCTTTCGATCCAAACAAAGTCTTAACTAAAAGGCTGTCAATCAAAAATACGAATAAAAAAGTACTTTCATTCTTAATTAGACTAAGCATAGCACAGATCTAAATTTAATATGTCCTTAAATCCATATCATCCATACATACCTAATGTATGTATATAATCGTATATACGAGTAGCTTTAACTGGTTTAACCTCTGCTGAATAAAACCTGTAGAAAACTTAATTAAAAATCACACTTCCCCACTTGGTAAATGAGGGGTCCACTTGACGTGATCTTGCTCCCACTAAAGATGAAAGTTGAAAGGCTATCTAGGAGCAGGCCAAAAATGTCCTGATAATTCTCCCCAGTGATGCTCATTGTTCTGTTTTGTTGGCCGTTGACAGGCGAGATTACAGAGAGGTTATGTGGCTTCAGAATATCTCGAGACCTACATTCTAGTACCCCCAGGTCTCATTTATAAATGGGCAAAGCGCAATAGTGTTTTCAAATCAATCGATTCTAACGCCATCGTTTGTGACGCTCGCCTTTTTTTCAAATTTAAGTATGACGTTTTTAATTAAATTAACATTTTTAGAAGAAAAGTTTAAATACTTTTTGATTTAACGTCAATATGAAAGTGTTTTGGAAATGTTATCTCGGTTATCTACAATTCTTGTCCAGTGACGTCATAGGCCAAGATGGTGGTTTTTGTACTGTTTTGATTATAAAAAATCTAAATTGGAATTTTATGAGAACCTGAACCTGTCGTTTATTTTCTTGGTTGTTAATTGGTCACACATTTATTTTATTTTTTACTGTCAAAGTCATTTTTCAATGTAAACGTCAAACTGCCCAGTCAGCAGCAGCTGCCGTTCGTTCTTCAGTGATAATTTCACATTTCACAATTATCCACAGATAATTTATATTATCTTTTGCATAGATAAACCATAGATAACCATAGTTTTGCACCAGTTTTCTTTTTGGCTAAACAGCATAAACAAATATGGAAAAATAAAAAACGGAAATTAAGACAGCTATTTTTATGTTATTAACGTAAGAGACTTGACCTACAGGAATGCTCTAAAGGCAAATTTCCTTATTTTTCGTTCCCTACGCTACGTTTTGGTGTGCGTGCAACCATATCAAAGTCTTTTATTTCCTGATGCCTTTCGTTTTGAGAGGAAATGTGGGCTTTGTTGCTTTGTTGATCCACAGTTCTGATATGGATGAAGAGATGAGAAGAAAAGAGATCAATGTAGATTAAAGTTGTTTAATTTACATTATAATCTCTTTTTGTTTAAATGTACTTCGTGTAATAATTATATGTATCCGTAATCATTGTTTAGTTTTAGTTAAGTTGATATTCGTAAGAATAAATAAAATTGAACTAAAGAACAGAACTTAATTTTATTTCAGATTTAGTCTTGTATTTTTTTACTTTAAATGAGTCGTTTAAATAGGTAGGTGAGAAGTTTTCTCTATTCTAAGTATATATTACATTCTTCACGAAACGTCCGTATTCAATAATATTTTATGACAATCATTTTTGAAGGTACACCTTCGCAGAATAAACACGCAAAATATGAAAATATATATGTACCTACCCCCATAACATTACCATACAAAAAGAGGTGCTGAAATTGAGTTTTATAGGCAAATATTTACCCCAATACCTCACTTATTTATGTGTATAACCTCAATATTAAATTTTAACACCCATAAAGATATAAAATAAAGGCTTTGGGACAAGCAATATCCCAAAGACGGTATTTTTTAAGCTGTTTTTGCATTAAGATGGAGACCTTCTTTGACATATTTGGTTACTGGTAAAAGCGATAAACCATTTAAAGACGAAAGTAATAATGGTTTTACGTTTTAATTAAACAAATAATTTTGAAAATTTATGTATGGCAAATTTTTAAAATATGTTCTTATTCTTTTTTGTATGATCTACGTGGCCAAGCTCTGGTGTCAAGAGTTCTCAAGCCACCTGAAGGCCTCTGACTTGGCTTAACGACTGCCTATACTAAGACTAACAGCCTAGGACCTACAATTTAACGTGTCATTTGACACACGGTAACGTCTAGATGAACATGCTGCATATTAAATGAACATATTATTTCCCTTAAATCCGTTCTTACCCTAAATGTTTTTTAGTTTTCTAATCCGACCAATTATTGTCACAAGTTGTGATGTTCAGGTGTTGACCAAGTACACGAGTTGATGATTCTAGCCTATCCATATTCAAGGTAATCTTAGTTAGTGCTTACTCGTAAATACATAAACAATAAGTTTACAACCTCGTTAGCGTAATGGTTACCATGCCGGAATCGCTACCAGAGGGTCCCGTGTTCATTCCCGACACATCCAACACTTTGTGATGAACTAAGTTTGTTGGCTGTTGGAATGGGTGTTCAGTGTGTATCGTATAGAAAAGGTTTATTGTAGTGTTGACTAGCCATGTGTGAAATGTGTCCTACGTAGGTAGTAAGTAGTAAGTTAGTACGTAGGTACCTGACTTTACCTTACTAAATACAAAATATCTTTATTTGACATGGTAAATAAATAAAAATCAACAAAATGTTATGGAATCCAAAGGCTTCCAAACTAGTTGTAAAAACTGTATATTGGAAGCCAATGTCTTCTCCCAAAAAAAAAATTCTATCCATATACATATGTTGTATTTAAAAACTAAAATATAATTAATCAATCAATCAATTTACAAGTTGTTTGGAAATTAAACAATAAAATTTTGAAAATTGGGAATACAAAGTTAGTTTATATAAATCTATTCATCAAAGTACTAATAAGTTATATTTAGATTTGCAAACATAGTTATTTGAGACTTTAGTCAACATCTTTTGAAAAAAGAAAAAAAAAGTATATATATAAGTCCAAACTAAACTAAAACAAGTTTTAAATTTAAAAAATAAATATAAAAATATTAATGATATGCTATACATAGGTTACAGATAACTAAGGTAAGTAATAAGGCTGCCCTCGAATCTCATCTAAGTGCGCATCAAACCGGCGTCAATGCTACTTATTCGCAATAAATATGCATGCATGCACACACAAGATGCATAAATTAGGCTTTAAATCCCAGTAGACAGTTACAATTATAATACAAATAAAAATTATGTATGCATAGTTTGCATATGCTATTATCCTTGCTTCGTATGGAATGGAACAAGAGTTAGGCGTTCCTTATGTAGAAACTACTATTATTGATACTACTATAGTTTATAGCTGGTTTATAGTTATAGGCTACTTCCGTGGTTACGACATTATTGGTTGTTTTTAGACACGTTTTTTTCCATTTCTCCCTTTTCACATATACATTGTACATATAAGCATAAGCAGCCCACTATACGTTCCCACTGCTGGAACTCAGGGCTTGCTACACGAGGAGAGCAATATAGGCCATAATCCACCACGCTGGCCAAGTGCGGGTTGGCGGATGACAGACATCTTTGGATATTGTGGTCCTCACATGTGTCGGTTTTCAACCGATGTTTTCCTTCACCATAAAGCGAATGCGAATTCACACGTAACTTGAAAAGCAAGTCATTGATGTAGTGCCTGTATTGAACCAGGGGCCGTCAGATTGGAAAAAATTATAAAAAACTCGCCTTTAACATATAAAAAAAACTAAAAATTGGTTTTCTGAAGTAAATATTACATAGATTTATTTCGCATTAAACTATTTGTAATAGATTTCAGTTTTTTACGAAATGAGTAAAAATATTAGTTAAAAATATCTATCAACTAGTATGCCACTGACAGCGTACATACATACGAGTATCTGCCTGCTAGAAATCGTTTTTAGCGATAAGATCGCCAGTTAATTCACTAGCTTTTAAGTTCTTGAGCGTTTTTATTTTATTTTATGTAATTGCTTTTATAAATAGTTTATGTATATAACTTTACTAAATTAGATGCCATTAAAATCTATAGCTTGGCTACTCATTCAAATTCAAAGAAATATAAATTTAAAAAAAAACTGTTTTAAATGGGGTTCAATCAATCGCACAAGTAGGTATAGTCAATATTCTCGACGTTTCGCTACTGTTCAAGATTAAATCAGATCTGATCAAAGCGTAACCACGCTTTGCACCAACATGAATGCAATTTACCTACTGCAGCTAATATTATCTAGATAGATATTCAAATCAATCTAATAGGGATTATACTACGAGTATCACATGACAACAAAAAACACACTAATATTTTGAAAAGCGAAAGTTTGAGAGTGTGTATATATGTACATACCTACATGTGTGTCTTAGTTAATCCCTCGTCTTTTTACGAGCTAGACATTTGACCAGCATGGCGTATACACGAGTTTGGATTAATCAAAGTCAAAGTCAAATACATTTATTACTTCGTTATGGCATAATTATGATGTCATACATTTAAAAGGTAGGTATCTCATAACGGACCCTGTTCGGGTATTGCAACACAAGAGGAGTAGTTTATTTGCATGCAAAAAATAAATCCTTATCGTTAAAATCAATCCTTATAGTTATTAAGACGGAGCATGCCTTTTCTGAGCTACTGGCTTTCAAGGAGGCCGGAATACACTGTTAGTTGCTTGGCGACAGATTTTTCAACTTGAAGCTTGTTGCTAGCCTTATTCTAGCTAGGATTTGTTCAAACGTGTAAACCTGCTGGATACAGCTAGTATGCAGTTAAGATTTTGAACTTGATACTGCGAACGCGATAAAATATCAAAATTGATGAAGTTTGATAAAATATTTTGATACTGAGATTTTGACTGATAAGAGATTACTTTTAGCAAAATCGGTTATTGATTTAGTTTTGTCGTCTTGCAGCAGAAATGACGTGTATAATAAAATAAGTTTTATTATTATAATGAAAAGGGAGTTTAGCTAGATGGGTTTTTTTTTACACTTAATAGGCTTGCGCTTGACCACAACTCACCTGATGTTTAGTGATATTGCATTCTAAGATGAAGCGCGCTTGCCTAGAAGAAACCGGTTCACTGTCGCCTTGAAGACAGGTTGTAGTTCAGTGGGACCAGTGGATGTCTGTTATTCAATCTGACGGCCCTTGGTTGAATCCCTTCAGGCCTCCTCCCTACACCTGTGATTTGTTTTTATCAAATTACGTGTGGATTTGCACTCGTTTTACAGTGAAGGAAAACCTCGTGTGAAAACCGACATATTATTATTTGTGGACTACATAATTCAAGGACATGCTAAGGCCCCGGGTGTCTGCCACGATGTATTTGCCCAATTTGAATCAATTCTCAGGTCGATAGCATACTCAAGTACAAAAAATACAGAAGTTATTATAAATACAGTGTAAAGTCCATGTAACGTCACTCGAATTTAACGACAAACTCTCTAAAGCGTCGAAATCAAATGGCTTTAGTTGGTTTAGCTTGTAATCCATACAATGATACACTCACTCCATTTAACGACCACTCTCTATAACACCATAAAATGCACAGTCCCTTCAGTGTCGTTATATAGAGTTTACACTGTATTCATAATATTTGCTCAGGTAAATAGGTGTTTAAATAAGTAGTTCTATTATCAGTGAAATTAAAGTCCCAATGCACAATATTAAAATAACAAGATCGTATCTATAAGTTGACACAGGTACTTGCTGTCGATACATCATAATCATTGCACTGATTGCAATGAAGATTGCGAGTAAAAAGCTACTTTTACCACACAATGGAATAGGTAATGATTTAATAGCCCTGTTCCTAAGATGACGTTTGTTTCCTATACTAGCGGATATGGGTTAATTGGGCAAATGTTCATATCTATACCAATATTATTTATAGAAGAAACGTTTGCTGGTATGTTTGTTTGACGCGAATAGGATCAGAAACTACTGGACCGATTTGAAAAATTCTTTTACCGTTGGGAAGCTACATTATCACTGAGTAACAAAGGTTATATTTTGTTTCTGTTAGCAATTAGTTTACTAAAGTAAAATTTTTGAATGTTCATTTTTACCTCGTGAAATTGTTTATTTATACTTTAACGAAATTATTTATTTTTTGTTTATTAAGTAACTAGGTATAGGTTTCAGTTTTAACAGTATATAATATTGATTTAGGTACCTATAAAATCTCATAAAGATAAATATAAAATAATAACTTTTTCATCTTAGAATGCAAGTTCTGAGTAATACACTCAATCAATTTTATGTAATAGCAGATGACACGAACAATGCAGGCAGTTAAACCTTTACGTTTACAATAAAATTATTCCGCGGCAAAAACCTTACGTTCCGTTTGGTACATTCTGTTTCATATAAAGGTGAGGTTAAAACATCTGGGCGCAGTGAGTTCACAGACTCTACGGCAGAGCAAACGTGTTAAATATTACTAAATAGTTATTATTACAATATTAAAAGTTGATAGAAACAATCGCGATGAATTTAACGGTAAGTCTTTCTGTGTTTAGTGGAGATCTAATGTGATAAGAGATGGGATTTGTCGCGTAATTTTAAGATAATGGATTTAAAGACTGCATTTTTTTGCTGTAATATTTGTATTGTAAATGATTATGTTTTAGTAGTCATTTGAAAAAGACTTGTCTAGTTTTTTTTCTGTCTCACAATCATATAATATATCTACCTACCTATATTATGAAATTAATAACATTTCATTTCATACATTCTTAGTTTTAGAATGTATAATAATATACAAATTTACAACTTAAAACCAAATGATAAAAATAAATGTATATATGTATAACTTAAGAATAATACAGTGAAAATTACATACATTTACAATGGATAGAAAAAATGAAAATTTTGTAAGTTATGAAGTTTTTGTTACCTATATTTTGAAGCATACAAATACAAATCATTTATTGTTAACACCAAAGTTACAAGTCAAAGGTATATATAGATACTACCTCAGTACCACACGTAAATACCTAAGTTACCTAAACAAATTTCAACAATTTAACAGCACAATACAAATAAAAAATACCAAGATAAGATTGTATTTAAGTCGATATCATATTTGATATCAATTGATTACTTGCCGGCATCAGTTTAAGATCGTTATCACTGTTATCAACTCCTGTTTGCGTGTTATCATCTTATCAGAGATCTAGACATCGAATGCAAGACCCGTGTAATGTGAACATGCTTGTTTTCTTGCCTACCTATGTTATCATAATTAACAGGTTTTTGCTACCATTTTTAAAAACTGTTTTAGTTTCATATCAATGTCATTTACCTAATAAAAAATAAAATATTTTAGATTATTTTTCCTGAATCTTAAATAAGTCAAATCAAGAATTAAAAAGAAACTCAACAAATGTTACTATTTTTTTTACTTATGAGATTAATTTAGTGAATAATTAAATTAAGATTCGATAGATCATATATAATAATGATAAAATAATAATCTCAAATGTAAAGTAATAAAAGTCTCAACCCTAATGAGACGAAATTAAATAAATGCCAAATATATAGCTATAAAATTGCATTTTTAATTTATGTAAATAGGAAAATAATCATAAGTCAGTTAAACACAGGCACAAAATATTCAAAACAAGATTTTAAACAATGAGTAGATAAATATCTAACAAGATGTACGTACGTGAAGCTACCAATTTACACAAATTAACTCATATTTAGAACAAAGCATTCTTTTTATCAAAATTTATCTTATTATGCCAAAAAGTAGTTTTATTTCCTAGTTGCAATAACATAATAAATATAACTTATTGACTCAGGCGTTACTTTGCGGAAATCCATTGTAAATAGATGACAAAATTAAATATTTAGTGTACTTCCGCTGTGATCCGAAATCCAAATAAAGACAAGTAAAGGAAAAATCAACGAAGATCAATTAACCAAGCTTAATTAACTAAGATTAATTAACTAAGATCAATTAACTAAGATTAATTAAGATTAACGTTACCTATCACAATTCGGAAATTCTTAACTCTACACGTGTTTCGCCTAACCACAAGGCATCATCAGGAGATGCTGACTCTTCGAACGACAAGTCGAGACTCTCGACTTATAATTAATTATAATAGAAATTCGCGATAATATAATTTCTCCACTCTTTTACGAAAAAGCTGATTTATATTTCGAGAATTTTTGAAAAGTCTTTAAGTTCTTTTCTTAGTCAACCTTTGAAAAGACGCACTACAGCCGCCCTTAAATGGGTTTGCTTTAGTAACCATTAACCTAATTACGTATTCTATTTTTAATACTTGCTTTTGTTTTTTTTCAGTACATATTTTTGTTCTCTTGCGCATTAGCCGTGTCGGCGGCAGCTCAAAGACTAGACTCAGGAGACCTAGATGGGCAAAGACGTAGCGGGGGCTATGGCCTCCTTAGACCGGGGGGCTCTTATGGGGGCTACAACACCGGTTACGGTGGAAATGGAGGCTACAACAACGGGTATGGAGGCTACAATAACGGTTACGGGGGCTACAACAACGGATATGGTGGATATAATAATGGCTATGGAGGATATAACAACTACCCAGGATACGGCTCGTCGGGATATGGTGGATATCCTGGGCAAGGGTACCAAGGTGGATATGGAGGTAAGTTTAAAGGAAGTTTATTTTGCTTTGACTTTTCAACTAAATTGAGAGAAACAAAGCTTACCAAAGTACTTATACAAAAAAAATATTAATGACTATTTCAAAGGCCAAAGTTTGTAAGTAGATATGAAAAGATACTTCTTCACGCTCATTTTTATCCTGTCCTGGCCCGGTAACATATTATTGTGATATTAAATGTTACTACTCAATGCGGCCGGAGTTAACTTTGGATATAGAATTATGTCATTTTTATCAACTAGCTTTTTATCTATCCATATGTGTAACAATAACAGCAAGTTTCTTTTGCAATTTGAGCGTAAAGTAGGTACATACTGAAAAAGCATTCAGAGTCATATTCGAATTTATACTAGTTTTAAAATACAGTAGATAATTGATATAAAAGATAAAGAAGGAATTATCGTTGATGACGACTAACCTAAAGACCAAAATTATTTCGTACAAATGCAACGTCAGAATCCCAATCAACTTCGCAACCTATCTCAGACTGATCTATGATCACAATCAGTCTCCGTTAAAGCACCGCCGGTGTTTATAACGTTAATTAAACTTATATCTCTGCAGATTTATCAAAAATAATACGGATCGATATAAAAATATAAGATACTTTTAACTTATCGAAATCTGACGCCGGCGCCGTTAATACAAAATGAGCTCTAGACTAAGATAAGGGATAAGGGGTCATATATCGTGAAAATACAATCAGGATCTAATAACCTAGTGTTCTATTTACCTAGTAGACACGTAATTAGGTAGATAGTTATTAATATAAATTACACTATTAATTATCAGTATTTAAAATTTGATCGGCCGGGCGAAGCGTATCTGCATCGAGTGATCAAATTTACTGTCTTCTGTCTCAATATTTGTTGTTTTGTTAATAAATAAATGAATATTAGGCCACATTTGACACACGGTTGGTTAGCCCCATACTAAACCATTTCCAGTTTGTATTATGGTTGCTAATACAACTGATATCGAACTACATTAATACAAAACACAAATACAAAATAACTTTATTTGACACAGTAAATAAAAATCAACAAAATTATATGGAACCAAACTAGTTGTATAAACTGTATATTGGAAGCCAATGTCTTCTCCCAAAAAGATTAAACTATCAATATACATATATGACAGTTTTACAAACTAAAATATAATTAACTTTTTACTAGTAGTTAGGAAATTGAACATTACAATTTTAAAAATTGAAAATACAAAATTAGTTTATATTACTATTCATCAAAATACTAATAAGTTACATTTGGACTTGAATACAAACTTATTTGAGACTTAACATTAAATACTTTACTTATATCGATACATATCAAGAAGACATGGATTGAAAGGAGTGAGTGTAAAGACGACGGCTGATAGAGGAGAGTGGAAGAGGAAAATTTGCTGTGCCGACCCCACCTATTGGGATAAGGCAAGGAAGAAGAAGAAGAAGATTTATATCGATACATATTTAACACTCAAACCGATAGCCAACTAATTCATTTCATCACAAAGATGTCGGCTGTGCCGGGAATCTGGAACCCTCTGGTAAATTTTGAACCAAAACTTATCACGTATTGTTCCCCAGGCTACGGTGCTGGATATCCTGGTTATGGTGGTCAACAAGGTTACCCTAGCTACGGAGGTAAGTTACAAAATAAACTCCTAGGAACGAAATAAAATGTCAAATTTTCACTCTCTATTTTCTACTACGACCTCGTTGGCGTAATGGTTACAATGCCGGACTGCCAATCAGAAGGTTCCGGGTTCGATTCCCAGCGCGCCCAACATCTTTGTGCGTCTAAATTTGTTGGTTGTCGGTCTGTGTGTAAAATATGTATCTACGAGTATATAGAATATGTATGTATACCTATGTAGTATATCAGTTGTTTGAGCAACCATCATATGAACTAGAAATGGTTCAGTATGGGGTTAACCAGCCGTGTGTTAAGGCATTGTTGTATTATAATCTGGATAAATTATATAATAATGCCTATTTATTCAGTATAACTTGTAAAAGTAAAATATACAGTAACACGTACCATATAGGTATGCACTATTTAGAGACAATTATACGTGACTTTTTTCTTAAATTTTCGCTACTCATTTCCGGTATACACTTAATAATTTTTTGTATACTTATACTAATGGCCAAATATGGCTTGTGTTTTATGTCATAAATCATCGAGTTTGTTCTTTGCTTTAGTTATAATAAGAACACTTACCTAGAAGGAATCTCTTGACTTGAAGATCCCATGCATTGAACTATTATTACGTTATTAGCGTAGTAACCTCAGTGCCTGCCTGATACATATTAGGAAACCAAAAACGAACAAAACAAACCGCAGCCAAGCCCTTGCAGGTTCCTTGCCCCATCCCATCCGGTTATTGTCGGTCAGTACAGACAATGCTAGTGTCCTTCCCTCGGACATTGACTGCCGATCGGTTCCAATAGAATCAGATGCGATCTTATCCCACGATATTGTGGTATTGATAGCACTAGTCTACAGTGGTTTTGTTGCCTTAGATATATATTTGACGACCTCGTTGGCGTAATGGTTACCATGCCGGACTGCCAATCAGAAGGTTCCGGGTTCGATTCCCGGCACGGCCAAATAAATTTGTTGGCTGTTGGTCTGGGTGTTAAATATGTATCTATTTAAAATATGTACCTATGTATGTATATCGTCGCCGTAGTTGGAAAATTAAATAACTAACAAAATCAAAATTGCGAGAAAAACGCGATTTACTGTTTTTTTGCAACAAAAATGATGATAACTTTTTTTTGAAAAACAATTTTGCCGTCCAAATTTTAATATGTTAAAGATTGATAAAGCATCTAGTTATTCATTCAAAGAAATTTTATTTTAAATGATTCGTTTGTGAGAAAAGCAAAAAATAGCCACTATGTATTTCTCCCTCGCCCAAAGTTTTAATATTTTATGTAATTATTTAGTTTTGCATGTTAGTTATTTAGTTCTCCTTCGCCAATATCTTTCATTTATATATAAAAAGCCCATCATAAAAGCACTTATTTAATTTTCCTCCAACGGGAAAGTTTATAATTGATCTATTATTTATTTATTACTATGGCTATCCAACCCAATTGTAAGTATTGATTTTTGATTACTAATTAAGTTTTAACAAATTCTTTAATTTTTTTATTGTTAATAATATCTTACATATAACGTCAACATAAAAAAGAAAATATTCAAACATAAGATCATCCAAGCCTTCGCCCAAACGTGCCCATCAGACTCGCAGCATTTCCCCGCTGTATGACAAGGGAACTTTGCTGTCTTTAGGTACTGCCCAGCCCCCGGGTCTCGCCCTTTCTCACGCAAACGACGCCCAATGTCTACGACAGACTTTTTTGCCTCTTCCCCCTACTGCCCCGCTACTTCGACAGCAAAAGGCACAAACTCATACGCCGATTCCAGGGCAGAATACTTCTGGTGATTACTGAGCGCAGCCGCCTCCACACCACGCTTTGAGTAGCTGGAAGATGGCAAGATGCGAAGGTACTCACGCAAATGCTACTTTCGTGAGTACCTTGATTACCTAGCATGCTCAGATAAGACAGCAATCATTTTGGCAAGGAATCAGCTTAAGTCTATCCGCCCGTTTACCGTCGGAGCGCGATAGGCCGGGAGGTTCCAACACGCACAGAACTTCGGGTAGCACCAGAGCCCTCCTTAAAATTTCATTAATGGCATGATACCTAGGTCTGCGTCCTGCACACCAGGAACAACTAAGAGCATGTAAGCCATTCGCCTCTACTCTCACGCCACAGATGCAAACGTGGGGCTCACAAACCACACAACCGAGTCGGTTTCCTGCAGCCAACCCTAAAAGAGTCGTCGTCCAGCAGTGTGTCCAGATGAGGTGAATGCAGCCAGGCTCCGGACTCCGGCTTAGTAGCGGCATTGAGGCGAGCCAACTCGGTTCCTGAGACCCACACGCGCATGCGAGACAGGATGTAGGAGCTTGATAAATCATCTCAACACCTTCGTGAGTTGGGCTTTGTTGGCAAAGCTGCACCAGGATGCATCGCTACCCAGACATCGTGCGTCTCTGATGCAAAAGGGATGGTGAACGAGTCCCCACATTCAGGCAGAATATGCCCAACCAACCCGGAGATACGAGCCGATCCTCGATCACACGTTTCAAACTGCCATCAAATTGAAGGACCTCCTTCGGGAGCTTCTATGTTGGTTGGCGCCGTACGCATGACTTAAGTCAAGTTGGACATTCCGAAGCAGGCCCGCATGAGAACCATAGAGACGTGTGTCGGCAGGTGTTGGAACTGATCAGCCCGTGAGGTCAGAATCTGTTTTTTCTAGCTATCCCGCAAGCCCTGCTAAAAATGGGCGAACCGAGATGGAAAAAGACATGCGAGATAGGATTTTTAGCCCAGGAATGAGAGACCTAAAACTGTATTGAAGTTTTTTAAATAAAACCATGAGTAATGTTATTAATAATGTATTTATAATGTGAATGAAGTATGAAATGGAATGTAATGATGAACTATGGAATGAAATGATTCTGAAAAAGTAATTTGTAGTATTTTTAACCGACTTCAAAAAGAAGGAGGTTATATTATATTCGACTGCATATATTTGTTTATGTATGTTCACCCATTTCCCAGTCATTTGTGAATCGATTCTCAAAATTATTCTTTTAGTTGAATGAGTATAGTCCTGAAATGGTCCCCATTGGCACCAAGTTAAGATCTGATAATGGCTTCCGAGGGAAATCGAAGGAAACTATAAAAAGTTAGGTTAATTATACGCCTGAACAGATTCACGCTCGAACGGCTGTACTGTCTAAATTTCATCAATAGATATTGAAGAAATTTGGGATGAAGATAGGTTAGACTATGTGCTACATAGGCTACTTTATATTCCGAAAATAATAACTGTTCCCGTGGGATGCACCGGATAACACATCTCTTTTACTTCCTCTAGCTGTACTGATTTTCCTAAAATTTTATATGGAGGTAGGCTAGATCTTGAAGGTTACTTTTTATCTTAAAAGTAATTGATGTTCCAGTGGAATGCCCAAATAACTCTACTTCTTCCCGCTAGCTCCTCCTAGCCGCCCTTAGTCTGGCTAACAAAGGTAATAATCTGACGCGAACATCGAGGCTAAGCAACGGTCAATGCGGCCAGTCTTTGAATGGGTGACAATACTGTCATTTAAAAATGTGGTACTTTCATCTGTGCGCTACTGTGGATCACACAACAATTACATAATTGTATAACCATCACATTCCATGAGACACGAAATATTACATAACTGCCTTTAATAACTTTTTTCGAGACCGTATTGGTCCAATAGAGAATAAATGTGTCGAGGGAAAATTAAACAAAAGACTTTATGCACTTTATTCGCTCTTGAATTGACGTATGGGTGTAGTTAGCTAATTATTGCAGAGTTAGCTTCTTTTCCTTCGCTAAATTATTCTCTTATATTCGATATTTATTTTTCCAACTTTAGTGTGTTGTAATGGTTATGTGTAGTTTATTTTGTGATTAATTAAGATATTAAAATTTGAGTGAGACAGAAAGATGCCGCTTGAATTGGACTTTATGATAATGCAAAAAAGTCGATTTCACGAAATTGGTTAGTTATTTAATTTTCCAACTACGGCGACGATATGTAGTATATCAGTTGTGTTAGGAACCATGTATGATACGAACTAGAAATGGATCAGTACCTATGGGGCTAACCAGCCATGTGTGAAATGTGTCCATATATTTATTTATTTTATTTTATTACAGGGTACATGTTAGTGTATTTATTTAATTTGTACTGTACATGTTATGCTGAAATCTTATATATAAAATTTCCGTGTCACAATGTTAGTTACCGTACTCCTCCGAAACGGCTTGACCGATTTTTATCAAATTTTATATGCGTATTCAGTAGGTCTGAGAATCGGCTACTATAAATTTTTAAGGCAAAACAACGTTTGCCGGGTCAGCTAGTAAATAAATAAAAAACATTAACTTTATTAACCGCTTGTATGTTGAAACACCGGCTC
The DNA here is from genome assembly GCA_035578125.1 of Mellilla xanthometata. NCBI lineage: Eukaryota > Metazoa > Arthropoda > Insecta > Lepidoptera > Geometridae > Mellilla > Mellilla xanthometata. The sequence continues at coordinate 3,172,382 of JAPUBQ010000015.1, read as the reverse complement.
CCGGTATAAATACATTTTCGCCGCAACTGTTGACATACCGGGAGCCGGTGTGGGTAAAACTAAAACTTGGAACTTGACTTTTTTTCAACAGATAATACAAAATGGACTAATGTCATTCAACATACGAACTTTTAATAACCATTACTTTTCCTCAGGCAACCGTCCGTTCTTCAGACCAGGTGGATACCCAGCCACCGGGGGAGGCTACCAAGGTTACCGCCCCGGTTTCAACCCCTACAGACCTGGTTACGATCGCCCTTACCCAGGCGGTAACTATAATGGTTACGATAATGGTTTTGATGGCAGATTCCTTGGTAGGAAAGTCGGAGATGCCAAGACTAGTGACGACACTACCCAAGCGCAAGCGACGCAAGCCTAGTTTTTGATCTGGTGTTGTTTTAAGTTCTGTTTTTAATAATCTTGTTAATAAATATTATTTAATTATTTTATTAGCCTTTTTTTTACTGCCATGTTAATATTCGTCCATCATTCAATATAGGGCACCTATAAACATTAAATGATGAACGTAATTTAACCTAAAAAACCACTTAAATTTTTTTGATCAAAAAGTTGACACAATAAAGCGGCTTTTAGTACGAATTTATTCATATACAATCATACGTTTTGTATCTATATATTTTGGAAATTCTCAATAAATAAATAAATAAATATACATAACAGAGACAGAGAGATATATACATAATGAGTATCAAGTTTGTACGAATTTGGGCGATTCTGTATATTTCCTGCAAACAGTTAAGCCTTCAAGTAATCCTGTTCATTTAAACCTATTAATTGAAATTCAAAGTCATAAATAATACCAAATAATAATGATAATTTATTAGATAAAATTAGATATAATTAACATACACATAATTTTATAACATATTCAAACAATAAATGCCACATTAAAATTAATAATCATTAAATAAACATTTGCATAAGTCTAAAATACTTAAAAAAATATCTTGGTCTGAAAATACTAACTTTTAAGGTATACTCGTAGTAGGTCTCCAATCAGAAGTTTTAAGCTTTATTGAATCAATCTTAAGTCACAGAGTGGCTTCGAAGCAAGATATGTTGAAGATGATTGGTATATACCTTGTGAATGATATCAGATATATTATATCTGATCTCTTTTTCACATACAGCTTGAAAAATACACAACGACAAAAAAAATCCTGATGTTAACTTATGTAACTGTAACAAACCTTCTTGGGTTTCTAATAACCGTAGACTACAGCGCAGCTTAACATCAGGCAAGCTGTAGTCAAACGCATACCTATCAAGGGTATAAAAAAGTCGTATTTAAGAGCCACTGAACCAATCAGTCCGAAGTTGATTGGTAGAAAACAAAAATAATGTCATCACTTTTACATATCTATCAAAGCTAAAAAAAGTCGTATCTAAGAGCCACCGAACCAATCAGTCCCAAGTTGATTGGTAGAAAACAAATTAATGTCACTTTTACATAAAGCAAGACAAAATAAACCTATGATCCAAAAGAGTTTGTTAATCCTGTAGTTTAAAAACTGTATAAAGCGTCTTAGTTTTCTACCAATCAAAGTTGTTTAAGAGCCACTGAACCAATCTGAGGTCATAGAGTTGAAGAAACTCGCAGCGCCAGAGCGAGCATTTGCGAAGTTGATTGGTAAGGAACTTGTCATGATGTCGGATATATCGCCGCGAGACCGGCCTGGGCTTGATGTTGGCTGCTTTTTCTTGGTCTGCGGACAAGTGATATGACATGTTAGATATCAAATCAAATCAAATTCGTTTATTGTATGTATACATCTTAGAGTTATGTACATAAAGTAATTAATAGTTATAGCTATGTGTGTAAAGGGCTGTGTCGTACCTGAGAAAGCCGCTGTGCTCTGTGCTAGGTACCTAGAGGGGGGTAATGCAGAGCAGCAGAGATCTCACACTACGATGCAATTTATACCACAACTTGTACAGCTAACAACAAACCTTGTTCTTCTTTCGTATGAGCTTAGTGTGACCACTCACCAGCTCTGGTGTCAAAAAAATTTAAAACGAAAGGTTCTTATTTAGCTTATCGTCTGCTTGTCCTAAGACTAACAGCCAGATACAAAAATTTTACGTGTCATTCGACCGACTGTAGCACCCAAATGAATTTGCCACTTTTCAAATGACAGTCTTTTGTATGGTCGCACATCCAAAGTCTATCCGCATCGGCTGAAACTTAATCTCGACGATCGCGTCACAACACCTTAGTTAGCCGTTGGTTGATTATTACAGGCGTCAACAATTTACGCCCATATAAGGAGCCCTGTTTTGTGGGGTACAATGACTTCTTTAACCAAACATATTCGGTAGGTAAGTAAATGAACTGAGTTAAGACAAAAGTATAAGGCTTATCTATATCTATAAGTAGATAAAGATCTACGTTTTTTCCATCATCGTACAAGTTCATGATCGCAATAAATATAGATTACTTAGCAACTTATCAAGGAAATAGAACAAAACTATTATTTGCGTTAGAATTCCATAGATAGTTTTAGATAAGGTCGTTATCGAACATCTATAATTGTGATTATGGTAGATATCTAAAGATAAAAATTATAGCTAACCCCGCGAGCGAAGCGTTTCTGCACTAACTGGACAAGTTTTCCTTATTATGTACTTACATGTTTAAATACATAATGCTTATTGAAAAAAAACTTAATAAAATATTATTTATTTTTTTTGTATGCAGGTTTTTGATCTACCGAAAATGAGGAAGTTTACGCGCTGTTTACTTTAATTTATTTTATTTTGCGCTATTTACTGGGCGGTTTTGGTGATGTCTATATATTACATGAAAAGCTAGATAGAAAATTCTGTATTGGACACAAAGTACAGTAAAAAAACTATTTCAATTATAAAAAAAGGTTAGAGTAAAGGAGTTATATTACCTAATTCAAAACATGGTTTCGTGAAAGTTAACATTATTGGTTGTCAAAACATGGTTTCGTGAAAGTTAACATTATTGGTTGTCAGAACATGGTTTTGTGAAAGTTTACATTATTGGTTGTCATACAAACATATGTATTTAGATACACATTTCGCCTATACGAGTATAATGACAGTAGACTACATTTATGACATTTATTGTGATTTATGTCATTATTATTATATTATTTCGTTATAAAGGAGTACATTTAAAGTAAAACATGCTAAACCAGCAAACACCAAAACATACAAACGAATATAATTACATGTTGTAAAAACTTGTTCATCTATTTAGAAAAAAAATTGTATTGGCGGACATGGTGGAATGGAAATTAATCACAGCATATGTTATTGTACTAATCAAATCCTTTCATTTAACACCCATATTGAGGCAACTGTAAAAAAAATGTCCGCCGCCATTTTGTGTTGGCCATCTTAGAATTATTTTCATCAAACATAGCTCAGAAAACTCAAAACTGACAAACTTTTAAAAGAGGAACTAATCAAAACCGTTTGAGAGCTGTAGGGTTGTCGAATACTACTTTTTATAATTTCTAGATAAAAAAATATATTGTGATTTAGATTGCTATATCCGGGTAATTGATCCCATATCTGATATGGATTAAGCCCTTTCAATATGATTCCCTCTGAGTAGGTATAAAATCAGTAAAAAAATAAAGATTTCTTTATCGATATCTGCATAATCTTCAAATTAGAAAATATAGGGCGGGACAACAGCATAATTAATTAAAACATTGGCCAAAATCGCATACTTGATAAAGAGCTTAATTATTTATCATATTTTGTTAAGCCCCTCTCGCTCTATCGTCTTGCAATCTATTTGTGTTTTTAATAGTGCAAAAGAGATAACAATATCTTATATCTTTTCTGCTTCCTATTCCTTACAGAAAATCCTACATGAGTAAGCTATTGTCTTATCTCCCTTCTATTCTCTTTATACCTATTTACTGTAATTTGTGTGTGATAAAGTTAAGCTTTGTTATCAATGTGTCGCGCTATATAAAGTATGCGATCGTTACATCTCGCTCTAGCTTCTTCAATATTACCTGATTCTGGAGACGTGCGAAAGAGATGACAGTATCGGATTTGAGATTACCAGCGATGTGTGCAGTTTTTTGATGGGACCATACAAAAGACTATTATTTACAAAGCATATTATTAAATATTTAGAAAACCCTCGACATTTAGTGAAGAAGGCCATCTTAGATTTGAAATTTATCATGTTTTTTTAATGATGAAATAGGCTTACGTTTGACCGCAGCTTGCCTGATGTTAAGCTTTACTGTGGTCTAAGATGTATCACGCTTACCTGGAAGGAACCTGTTTACTCTAAATTTGAAGACCACCAAATAGAACTACTCTAGAAAAAGGGCCTCAGTAAGAGAGTTCAAAAACTTTGCAATTCGATCGCTTTGCTGGGCAAAGGCCTCTCTATCCTTTTTCCACTCATGAACTTTTTGAGTCTAGTTTTTACAAAAGGAGTCTAGGTCGTCCCGCCATCTCCGTCTGGGCCTGCCTCGATTGGGCGCTCTCTGGTGTTTAAATATAGTAAATAAAATTGATTTAAAAAACAAACAACCGACTTCAAAAACACAACTAAAAAGGGAAAAATAATTTTAAGCCTAAATCAAATCAAGAATATATAAATAGAATAGGAGAGTTTATTTCATGTACTTATAAAAACTATTTGCAATTTTTACTAATCCTGTATTCTCGGAGTCGGTGCCAGCAAAGAAAGACAATTGAAAATAGTTTTTTTTAACAAACATTAATTTGTTCTTATTAGATGGCACCGACTTCGAGAATACAGGATTACTAAAAATTGCAAATAGTTTTTATAAGTACATGAAATAAACTCTCCTATTCTATTTATATATTCTTGATTTGATTTAGGCTTAAAATTATTTTTCCCTTTTTAGTTGTGTTTTTGAAGTCGGTTGTTTGTTTTTTAAAACAATTTTATTTTTACATTTTTAGTGGTTGGTAATGATATTTTGTTCAAGTTTTAGCTATGGAGAGCCAAATAAACTTCACGATGAAAAAAATTTGGCGTGTGCCAGGCAGGCAACCAATTGGGAGCAAATCGAGCTGGTTGCGAGCGAAGCGAGCTATACGCGAGCGAAGCGAGCGCGAAAATTTTCACCGTATTTGTTCCAACCGTTTGAGCATAAAGAAGTCCAAAGCAGCACAAATCACATAATGTTTGTTGTGTCAAAACGTACTAGAACCAAGTGCGAGCGAAAAGAGACGAATGCGAGCGAAGCGAGCTATGCGCGAGCGAAGCGAGCGCGAAAATTTTCACCGTATTTGTTCCAACCGTTTGAGCATAAAGAAGTCCAAAGCAGCACAAATCACATAATGTTTGTTGTGTCAAAACGTACTAGAACCAAGTGCGAGCGAAAAGAGATGAATGCGATCGAAGCGAGCTATGCGCGAGCGAAGCGAGCGCGAAAAATATCACCGTATTTGTTCGAACCGTTTGAACATAAAGAAGTCCAAAGCAGCACAAATTACAAAATGTTTGTTGTGTCAAAACGTACTAGAACCAAGTGTGAGCGAAAAGAGGTGGATGCGAGCGAAGCGAGCTATGCGCGAGCGAAGCGAGCGCGAAAATTTTCACCGTATTTGTTCCAACCATTTGAGCATAAAGAAGTCCAAAGCAGCACAAATTACAAAATGTTTGTTGTGTCAAAACGTACTAGAACCAAGTGTGAGCGAAAAGAGGTGGATGCGAGCGAAGCGAGCTATGCGCGAGCGAAGCGAGCGCGAAAATTTTCACCGTATTTGTTCCAACCATTTGAGCATAAAGAAGTCCAAAGCAGCACAAATTATATAATATTTGGAGTGTCATAAGCCCAGAACATCCTGGGGGAAATTCGAACGAAGCGGGATAACTCCTAGCGAAGCGATCGCGTAAATATTTTCCTTATCCGTTCGTGGGTCTTGTCTATTAATATATCAAATTTTACAGTTCCTTCTTCCACTAAGTATGACCCAAGTGGCCAAGCTCTGGCGTCGAGAGTTTTTCTAGCCCCTGATTTAGTTTGACCCCTGCTTAAACTAAGAGTAGTGGTCCAGGCCCAACAAATTAACGTGTTATCCGAAGCACAGTAATGCCCAGACGAAAATATCACATTTTTTTATGGAAGTCTTGTGCATGGTCACCCATCCAAAGACTGGCCGCATGGGCCGTTGCTAAGCCTCGATGTTCGCGTCAGATTACTTTTGTTAGCCAGACTATAAGCTGCCGATTTTATGAGCGAAATCTGTATTGCCGTATGAGCGCGAAGAAGTAAAATAGGTTATCGAGTTATTTGGGCTTCCCACGGGAATAGCAATGACTTTTAAGATAAAAAGTAACCTTCGTGTTATACAAGGTCTAGTCTACCCCCTATATCAAATTTTAGCGAAAACAGTGTGTTATGTGTTATTTGGTGCATCCCACGGGAACAATAATTATTTTCGGGATAAAAAGTAGCCTATGTGTAAACACATAGTCTAACCTATCTTCATTCCAAATTTCATCAATGTCAGTACAACCGTTCGAGCGTGAAGAAGTTAAAAAGATTTATATGTTATTTGGTGTATCCCACGGGAATAGTATTTATTTTCGGGATAAAAAGTAGCGTGTGTGTTAACACATAGTCTTACCTATTTTCTTCTCAAATTTCATGAATATCAGTACAGCCAAACGAGCGTGAATCTCTCTACATGCGTAAAAATAACCTAACTTTTTAGGTTTTTCTTCGATTTCCCTAGGAGTCCATCATCAGAACCAGTTTTGGTGACAATGGGACCAATTCAGTACCATACTCTTTCAATTAAAAAAAGAATTTTGAGAATCGATCCACAAATGGCTGAGAAATCGGTGAACATACATAAAAAAAAAAAAAATACATACACGTCGAATATATAACCTCCTCCTTTTTGAAGTCGGTTAAAAAGAAATACCTGTTTCTCCTGCTTCTTAACTAGTGGCTGAGCTACGGGCAGTAGCGAAAACCATTGAGAGTCGCTTGCGGCGAGGATCGAGGCGGCCTTATCGCCGCTTCCACCAGACAACACCGGCTTGGTACCTATAATGCCGGTCAACTGGCCGTGCTGTAGAATTAGACTGCCTAGAAGAGTCTGGAATAAAAAAACGACTTCTTAGTAGATCAAGCGAACGAAGCGTCTTTGCAACATCATCGTCAACCTATGCTCGTCGACACTGCCGCTATACGAGAAAAAGACGTATCTGAATTAAAGTATAATATAATAATACCATTGGATCCGCCTTTTTATCATACTAATCGCCTTCTTCGTCGAGTCAATAGCATTTAAACTTTATACTTAACTCACTACTAATCGATACTACTTTTTGATTTTTTTTTATGTTATTAAAATTTGTACATATATGGCTGTTAAACCTTAATACGGTGGTACAGTATGATTTGTATAACTAGATTTGGAACTAGAAAAATCAGCTACGTCTTTTTTTCTTGTGACAAAAGCTTCTCCCAAATAAATATAACAAAATATATTATACTAGTGCTTGCTGAGGAATAATAACTATGATGATGAAAAACCGAAAGAAGAAAGCATGAAATAAATTAGTTAGATTTCATTACTAAAGAAACATTCCTAAACAACAATAAAAAAAAAAGAACAAACAACGACAAAAAGAAGTTAATCCGGGATGAAAAATAGCCGATGTGTCAATCCAAGGTCTAGCCTATCTTCATAGTAAATATCATCAAAATCAGTTCAGCCGTTTGAGCGTGAAGACGTAACAAACATACACACTTACACACAAACTTTCGCATTTATAATATTAGTAGGATAAATAAGCGTGAATGATTCTTACCTGAACTCTTTGCATTGATCTTTTCAGATTAGTCTGAATATACGGATAGAAAACATCGTAATCGAACGGATCAATCTTCTGTCTAATAAACTCGCAAATTTCGTGCGAAAGGTCCATATATTTCTTACTCTCTCTAGGAACCAATAACAGCGTCAAATGTCTAACATCCATCAGTAGTTGAAGCGCGCACCTCTGATTTATATCTGTCTCTTTCTCTCTTATGACTTTGTTGTAATGTGCGAAAGTGATGTCCGTCACTTTTTCTATGAAACTCGAGTGGATTTCTAGCGGTAATGTATGTGGGACGACTTCGTCCAATATTCTGCTGACAGAATAAAGATATTCTTGTAGTTTTAAGGACGGGCCAGCCGGCACTTTAATTGTGGATTCTATTGAGTTACCCTCTTCGTCCTTTTCCACTATATTTATGACGTCCCATTGCTGAAAAAAAAAACAATATTTTGAGATAAATTACATTCAGATTCAAAAATGTATTTTAATTTGAATTAATAAAGATTAAAAATGCAAGTTGCTCACATTCATTTGGCTATGCAAGTGAGAGGACATGAACTTACAAATGTTTCCTTTATTGACTCCAGTTAATAATGCTTTTATTCTACAAATCAAACCCATTCATGTTATTCCCATATTACGGTTCCCATATTTAAAAAAATATACGTTCCGCCATTTTGAGGCGTCGGTCATCTTAGACAGATTTTCATCAAACTTCAGAAACGCAATTTTCAAACAAAAAATCTAAATCATTGTCGGTTTCTACATTCGAGAGCTATGATGTCACTAGCAAACACACGTACACACACACACACACACACACACACACACACAGATGCCCCGTCGTTACAGCACAGACTAAAAACAACTAAATAGGTTTAAAAATATTCAATATCACTATGATATAACTTCTTTACGATATTTTCCTCCACTAGAAAATCAGGTTCATTCGCGAGGTATGAATCCACGCCCTGCAATACGTGAAGCGACCGCAAGCCTGACTGAGCTATCATCACTTCAAACATTTCACATATCTCATCAAAGTCACTTTGAAGTGGAACTTTATGATGTATTTGTAATTTAAAAAAATGGCTTTTATACTTTTACTTACCATCATCAAGTAATCAATATTGGCTTCGATGGTAAACTCCTGAGGGAGGCCCTTAGTTAATTCCTCTACTTTAGCCATCACAATATCCAGCCATTTGTTCCAACAGAACAACCAATGCGCCTTCAAAGTTGAACACAGGTCGTTCCATCTGCAATGTAGGAGAAATCAAGACAAGTGACAGAAAATGTATCTATATAAAATATGTATGTACGAGTATATGTAGTATATCAGTTGTGTAAGTAACCATAATACGAACTAGAAATGGTTCAGTATGGGGTTAACGAGCCGTGTGTGAAATGCGTAATAAAAAAAAAACAGTGTATAAAGATTTTCACAACCTACTTGGCGTAATGTTTACCATGCCCGACTACCAAACACTGTTTTTTAGATGCTTGACGATAGATTATACTTTAGGGTGGTTGCTAGCCAGACCGCTCAGTAACCGATAAAAAACTATAAACTAAACTAAATGCAAAAGGGCCACAAAAAAATATATAAAAATCGTTTTATTGCCAAAATGCATTTTAAATAACTTATAGTTATAGTTCTGTTTAAAACGGCCAACATTTTCACTCAAATAACCTTAGAAACGCGTAACCGCCTTTTTTTAATGTTGACAGTTTTATTGCTAAGTTCAGTTTAAAGACGCCGTAAGACGCTAAATTTTAAATATACACATAATATGTACATACCAGAGAGAAAATAACAATTTTAGATATTTTCATATCCAATACCATATGAAAAAATCATATGAACAAAATTTTAAATCTATAAAAAAAAGATTTGTTTCTCCTGTAAAAATACCATAATTCGTCGTGACCCTTTTTTATTTAAGGAGCGAGACGTGTACTAGAAAATATCCTACCAGTATTCTATAGTTTCCTCACAATGTCACCTTCAAAAAAAGAAAGAAAGAAAAGCTCGAACTCATTGCCGGATAGTAAAATTAATATTTAATTTTGTCTTCTATTTACAATGGATTTCCGCAAAGTAACGCACGAGTCAATGGGTTACCTCTTAATAGCATTTTCATTGACGCTGAGCGGGTAATCAGGAATGTAACACTTGCGTAGATGCGGCATCAAGCTGGTGATAGCTTGCAAGAACCGCGCCGTGTACACCGCGCTCGACTTCCGTTGCAGCTCCGTGGCTTGGAGGGAGGGCTCCTCGAAGCAAGCCTTTATGTATTTGAGCATGCTGAAACAATAACAACAACATAAATGAGATAAAACATTACATTGCTGAAATTGGGCGCAGACTTAAGCTTCGGTCTAGTGATCATGACGCACAACGCTGCGGTATGCGGTATGCGTTGCCGGACACTCAATCATATGAAAAACGTCGAGAATGTTCTCTTGTTCCGTCGCAGTATGCATCAGCGGCGAGGGGCAAGCGCGGTGAAGTGGGGAGGTGTACTGCCGCACAGCGCGGCGTCATACTCGGTTCAACGCTGCGGTGTGCGGTGCGCGTCACGGGTGTGCGTCACTGAGTCACAATATGGAATTGTTGAGCTGCGGCAAAACCAACTGACCACCTCTCCGCAGGGACGCTAAATGCTGCGTCGTGACGCTGCGTTGCGGCGCATACCGCAGCGTTGTGCGTCATGATCACCAGACCAAAGCTTTAGAGAGAGATCGGCTGAATTTCGCTCCGCATCGTGCCTGGCGCAAAGGCTACCCATAGCTATACAACGCGACAATGCCACGAGCGTTATGGGTACCTTTCCGTCAGGTTCTGTCCGGAGTGGTCTTTTAAATTAGTTTTGTTAGTGGTTTAGTTTTTAATTTTATAATTAACTTGAATAGTATTTTATATTACTATCAATTAAATCATTAATGATTTAAAAATAAAACTGTAACATGCTTTTCTTCTTTATTACTCCACTACACACAGTTGCACCCCGTGGTGTTCGGGCGCGCGTTAATCCGGTACAAAAAATTATCCGGTATTAAAATTAGCCTATGTGTTAATCCAAGGTTCTACTTATATTCATAGGAAATCTCACCAACATCGGTCCTGGCGTTGGAGCGTGATGAAGTAACATACATTTTTAAATTTATTTGCGTATCCCACGGGAACCATAATTGTTTAGGGATGAAAAGTAGCCTATATGTAAATCTAATATAAGACTTGTCATCTTGGTTTTATGGTAATCAATAAATGATTTGTATTTGTATTAACCTACCTTTGCATATTTTCATCTGTAACATCTCTCAATAAATTCTCAATCTCTTCCCTATCTCCGTACTTCTGCTCCAAGTCTTCTTCATCCTCGAAAGAGAAGAGAATTTTGTTATCATTCTTCTTGATAGGGTAGAGGTAGAACTTTAAGTCTTCCAGAAGCTTCTGTAACTCGCTGTCTAAACTTTGACAGAGATTTTCTAGGGTTGGAGTGTAACCTTTGTCTTGGTGCGCCATGCCTACAAAAATTATGAAAATAATTTAAAATATTACCGTGTCAAAAAATTCAATGACTGAATAAAATGTCTTTGAATGAGCCAGTTCAATTTTGAATATATTACTTAACCTACTTAGTCCCGTTCTCGCTTGTATTTGGTGCAGAGGATAGTCACCGCTATCCAGCGTGGAAACGCAGCCAGCGTTATGGACACCTTTGCACCAGGCACCGTGTGGACGGGTTGGACTAAGTCTGTTATACTTCAATTTTAGCATGTACCTTATAATTGTTTATGAATTGATTGATACTACTTTTCTTCCTTGCCTTATCCCACTAGGTGGAGTCGGCAGCAAATTTTCCTCTTCCACTCTCCTCTACACTCAATCTTTTCTCTCTCATGCCCTCATTCACACACTACATATAATAATATAATTAAACTCTTTATTTAATAAATGTAGGAGTAAAATATCTCGAGTTAGAGTATACTAACCTTTCATCAACGAGTTCATAACTTTGACAACATCTTTACGGCTTTCAATGATAGTTTCACCGATGAGGTCTTTCCAAACAAACCAGTTTATATCTGCTTCTTTCTCCAATTCGCTTTCAGATGATACCTGGCGAAAAATAATAAAAATTACTATCTGTATTATCTAAGTACTTTGAAAATAATAAAAATAATAATATATTGCTTTAAAAACTGTAATCGTTACGAGCATAGCAGAGGCCATAACCAAAAAATCCAGTGTAATCTTGGCAACACTAATACGGGGCATCATATACTCAGCAACAGAGTGATTCATAATTGGAATAAGTTGCCCGAGGAAGTGGTCAGTGCTACATCAGTTAACAGCTTTAAAAACCGGCTTCATATCTGGTTGCTGGGAATAAGGTGAAGATGAATATTTTGTTTTGTTTCTTCATGAAGTGAAGATATTAGTAAGACTATCAGTCAAGTGCAAATGCACATCGATACTATGGTGTGTTTAACGTTCTACCTGTAGCATATTTTTTTACATATTTCAATGTTTGAAAACTGCATGGTCTTTAGTTTCGTGTCTCATAGTGTTCCATATATTGACTAAGCTTCTAGAATTTTCCTCGAATAAAATAGCAGTACTGATTATATACTTTTGTTTCGCGTCCCATTACTAGTGTGCGCGCCTACTGGTTTTTTATCCTAAAATTTTCCCCGAATAAAATACTGTGTAAACTCTATATAACGACACTGAAGGGACTGACCATTTTATGGCGTTATAAAGAGTGGTGATAAATTATCAAACGATTCTTGCGCGTGAAGCCGTAAGGCCAATAAATAATTTGATTTTGATTTTAAATGGAGAAAATTTATAATTGTAAGGAATACAAGCTAAACCAACTAAAGCCAATTGATTTCCACGCTTTAGACAGTTTGACGTTAAATTATTAAATGTAGTAGTAATGTCAGGCCTGTGTCACTCCGCGTTTAAGTGTTAAAAACATACCTACGGGCGGCGGCCACTTTCTTAATTATTAGATTGATTCATTATATAATTGCAAGATGGACACAAAACGAAAAAAGGCAAGAAGATACTGTGCAGTATTCAATTGTTTAAATACGGATCGTGATCGAAATTTAACTTTTTTTGGTTACCTAAAGACGCTGACAGGTAAGGGTAAAATCTATTTTGACTGGATTACATTATGTTCCTATTTCCTATATGAAATGAAAATAATTCACACTACAAACCGTTTCTCCCCGTACTATTCCAATATCCTAAAAGTACAATAAAAAAGCGTCGAAGTAAGCAAGCCTAGTCCGCGGCTCTTTCAATACGTATAACCATGTACAACTTATTATGAACCGTAGTATAGTCAATTAAGGCCCATATTCCTTTGTAAAGAAATTGGTAGGTATGTAAATGAACACGTGCTCGACTGGACCGCGAGCTAAATTAAATCATATTGTTTATCAGATTGAGTTCATATTTATTTGAAAACCATTGCGAAGTGAAGCTTCTGGACGTAGTACTAGTTATTATTCTGTGGTAATGTATACATAATTACCTTAGCAAGGTCGGTGAGTAGGTGCGTGTTGAAAGCGCGCGTGACGTCACCCCACCGGCGGCGCGTGAGGCGGTGCGCGCGCGCAGACACGAGTCGACGGTAGTAGTGACACCACACGTGCGCGCTCGGGATCGACAAAGCGGTACAGATTGATGACCAATTTGGTGGGATTTCTGTGGACAATACAAAAACAGAGGTTAATGTAGTTTAGTACCTGGTTGACTCTCTTGCTCGTTTTTTTTATATTACATTTCCTAAAAATGTTTCCTAGCTAGATCGATTTGTCGCCCCCGAAACCCCCTATATACTAAATTTCATGAAAATCGTTGGAGCCGATTCCGACATTCCAATTATAATATATATACAAGAATTGCTCGTCTAAAGTTATAAGATAAGATAAGATGAGATGAGATGAAATGAGATGAGATAAGATAAGATATTGATTATCACAGACGTTTAATTATATATTTTTTATTTGTATTTAAATTTGAGTCAGGTCAGTCAGGGAAAGTCTTCTTCTGTTTCGTATGAGCCAAGCTCTGGTGTCGAGTTTTCAAACCGCCTGAAGGCCTCTGACTTGGCTTAACGATTGCTTGTACTAAGACTAACAGCCGGACCCTACAATTTAACGTGTCATCCGATCAACGGGTCGGGGAAAGTAAGTAGTGTAATTAATGCTTTCCATAAAGTAATTCCGTCGCACACTCCACTCTCTCTCTCTCTCTGTGTCATTTGCATCCAAAAATAAATGATTAAAAATACCTTTGAGTACACGAAAGGGCTTTTTTGCTCTAATGATGCAATGATGCAAAGCAACATTTTTGAGAATGTAGTCGGGTCATGAAACTCTATACTAACAGAACTTACCAATTTTAAAAGCCTCTTCCCTTATCTCATGCAACACTTTGATCCTGTTAACGTTTTCTAGTAAAGCTTCTACGTTAGTATCGATGTAGGATTTCACCCATTCGTTCCATTTGTGCACACTCGCAACTATCTCATCGCGGGCTAAAGGCTGTGGCTCAGCTGGGGTCGATAACCTGGACACAAAAATTTTATATAAAAAAATATCACTTAATAATTTCAATAAAAAATGACAATAAAATACATTTAAAAATTTGTGTCCCCTCACTTATATATTATAAGACCAAATATAACCAAATGAGTGTGAGCAAGATGAAGCGAAGTTTAAAATTTTTATTTTATTAATTGATTCTGAATACCAAAAGTGGCAAATGTAACTTTGTTTTACCGTTCTCACTTTTTCTTTAACTTGTGTTAGTGAAAAATTATTAAGCTCTTTTCCTCTTGCCAGTACTCATTAAATTATACAAGCGAGAGGAGATTAACTTTTAGATGTTTCTATAATGACACGATCTATAACGAAATTAGCGGAAGCTTACCTTACTTAAAAACCCCTAAATAAAAAAAAACATCCATAAACTACAGTGTAACTCTATGTAACGTCACTCGATTTAACGACTAACTCTCTAAAGCATCGAATTCAATTGGCTTTAGTTGGTTTACCTTGTATTCCATACAATGATACATTCTCTCCATTTAAAGACCATTCTCTGTAACGCCATAAAATGCACAGTGCGTTCAGTGTCGTTATATGGAGTTTATACTGTATTTTTGAATATACTTGTATTTTTGACTGAGAAAAAGGTTTTTATCGAGAGAAAAAAAATAAAAATACTCAGCAAGGAGAAATCTACATATCTCTTAATGGAATTTCGACAAAAGTAATAATAGCAAATGTAAACCTGTAGTTTGCAATGACAGGAGGGAGCAGTTTCAAAGCGGCCGGGTCACTGAACTTCACCAATTCTACTAAAGGTTGGGAGTCCTTGCTAAATAATTCTCTCAGTTTCGCCAATACTGCACCGCCGTCGTTATCTGGAAATTATATACACAGTAGAATTTTTATCGTTTACTGAGCGAAGCGAGAGCAAGACAACTGTACTAAGTGCTTGCTACAGTGCTACAATATATCACAAAGATTTCACTAACTCTGAATTGAAGTCAAAAGAAATATGTACTTAAGGTGACAAAACTTCAAAATAACAAATAAGTCTATCGTAGGACGTATAATAATTGGGTGGATAGACAATACAATATTTAAATTGCAAACAAAATTGTTTGTATGTTCAAATTTAAATTGGTTTATTTTTCACATTAATCATCCAACCCTTGTATCTAAGCATTATATATAATTCACAACTTATAAAACATGGACCTGGGACAATTAAAATACTATATTATTATATTACATTAGAAAAAGTATATTACTAGGAGATGAATGGAAATAGTACTGCAAGGATGAAGAAGACATGGATGGAATGAGGACATGAGAGAGAAAAGAGTGAGTGTAGGGATGACGGCTGATAGAGGAGAGTGGAAGAAGTAAATTTGCTATGCCGACCCTACCTAGCGGGATACGGCAGGGAAGAAGGACGAATTCAAAACATCGCTATTAAGAGAGCTTTATACAATTTAGCCACACAAAATCTTTTTTTTTTACCAATAATACTTACCAACAAAACAGGCTACGACCAGAACTATTGTTTTCAGGACACACTTGACACCATTGATGATCTGAAAACAAAAGAATATGAGAACGAAAAAATAGAAGTATGTTATACAATTCGCGTCAATAAAGCAAACACTTTAAGGTTTACTTCCTCTTGCTCTTCCTACTGTTTTCTTCACTTTAAAACTATTTCAATTCCTTCTCTGCTTTTAGTACAATTTGTTTCTTTTATTTATTTTGTAACTAGCTGCTCCTCGTGGTGTTAATCCAGGATAAAAGAAGTTAATCCGGAATAGAAAGTAGACTATGTGTTAATCTAAGGTCTTACAAAGTTTTTACTTATTTTCACACCCAATTTCATCAAAATCGATTCAGCCGTTTGAGCGTGAAGAAGTTACAAACATCCACACAAACTTTCGTATTTATAATATTAGTAGGATTGACTTTTATTTCAATGATCCCTACAATTAAATAAATAGAGGCAAAATAATGAAAATGAAACTTACCTTATCCTTAATCTGTGCCTTAACATCTCCATCCAACACTGTGGCCAGTGAGAACTGCAGCGTGCTTTGAAGACTGTTGTTGCTGTGGAGACCTATCAATGTTTCGAGGAGTTCCACCATCGACTGGGAGTCTAACAGGTGAAGACTCACTAGACAGGAGCAGGCTACCTGGAAAATTTAAGTAAGATTTATAGATACCTACTTATGTAGTTTTGCTTTGATTCTTTGTTTCTTTCTAATTTATAATTGTTCATGTTGTGTACACATAGTTAGGAAAATAATCTAGTTAGTTGATCCTGGTTAATTGATCTTTTTTTAGTTATAGTTTTGATTATTTTCTGTTTTGTTAACCATAATAAATAAATAAATAAATAAATAAATTTACTTACCCTTACTTTACCCGGATTAACTTCTTTTGCTCGGATTAACGCGGAACCTGAGACAAAAGAAGTTAATCCGGGATAAAAAGTAGCCTATGTGCTAATCCAAAGTCTAACTTCATAGTAAAAGTCTAGTCTTCATAGTAAATCCCATCAAAATCGGTTCAGCCGTGAAGAAGTAACAAACATTTACACACACAAACTTTCACACTTATTATATTAGTAGGATTATAGCTTTTCAGTTTGTCGTTAAATCGAGTGACGTTACATGGAGTTTACACAGTATTTTGTTTCTCTTTGCAACTTAGATTATTTTATAGCCCGTGCGAAGCAGGGACGGGATGCTAGTTATAAATAAACCCTACATGCGTGAGTCCAAGTGTCAGTCAGGCGGTTATTTACAGCTACCTACTTTGCTTTTTGCCACATCCCTATAACATGTATAATATACACACTCACTTCAACAGTTATCTCAACATCTTGTAGTTTCTGCCGGCAGACCCCAATAATGGTCTGATTGAAGTTGGAGATGGAACTCCATTGCTGATGGACTAGCCTCTGTAAGGACTGTAGACCTGGCTTCGCGGACTTACCGCCGATTTGGAGCTGGAGACCTGACAATAACAAAGCAGAAGTTCAAAGATAAATAGCATCATTCATTAGTGAAACAGTAGAAAAAAAATCTAATAAAAATTAAAACCAAAAAAAAATAATGTGACCATGTGAATAATGTGAATTTGAATAATTGTTTATTGGGACAAATGTGTTAAATACTGTGTACAATATAAGCTAAAGACAATATATAATTTATTAAAAAAAACTGTGGTTTGAACATTATTTGTATCAATAAATAATAAAAGCCAACACATCTGATTTATTATCTGACATTGTGTTTGTTACTTGCTTGCTTTTAGAGTGTATTTTCAGTTTCTACAAAAACCAACATGTGCAGCAATCTAATCATTTTATTATGTTTTAATAAAGTATTAATTTTTATTACCTGTGTTAATATGCCTAGCCATGATATACAGCTGCGTTGCCTTCACAAAATCCTCATTTTCAATACAAATCCATATTTTCTCAGGTATTTCCATTAGCAGTTTCACTTGTACAGACAGACTGTGCACTGAATTCATACTGTTAAAACTGAAATATAAAAAAGTACAGTGTAAACTCTATGTAACATAACTCGATTTAACGACAAACTCTCTAAAGCATCAAAGTCAATCGGCTTTGGTTGGTTTAGCTTGTATTCCATACAATGGAGAGAATAAATAATAAATATAAATAAATATTAGGGCACATTCACACATGTCTGGTTAGCCCCATACTGAACCATTTCTAGCTCATATTATGGTTGCTGCTATACTACATATACATACATACATATTATATATAAATACATATTTAACACCCAGACCCACAGCCAACAAATTTAGTTAAGCACAAAGATGTTGACCGGGCCGGGAATCGAACCCGGAACCTTCTGATTATGGCCGGCATGATAACCTTTACACCAACGAGGTTGTCAAAAGAGAATGTATCATTGTATGGAAAACATATACAATACATCTCTAAAACATATGGAAAATTATTTTATCTGTATATTTTTATATTGAATTTGTGGATATACATGAGGGTATTCATTATTTAGAACAAATCACGTAATATCCTCTTCATTTTTATTCAGTTAAATTTCACAATATTAATCTAATATTATAATTAATTAATGTTATAATTGTAATAGTATAATTATTTAATAAGTTCAATATATTTTTGCTAATTGGGATTTTTGATTAGAAGGATAATTGTCATAAAATAATGCAGGGCATTTGCAGGTTAAGTTTTAAAATTTAAATTTCTGTTAACAAAATATGGACCTTGTAAAAGCTGGTTTCTCTTCAATCTTGAATCCGACTAAGTGTGTGTTGTGCAGGTTTCTACATGCCGCCATCATTTCTCCAATATGGTCGAGGGTACTAGATGTTGTGCCTTTCATTTCCTCTATCGTATCTGCTGCATGTATGAGGTCTCTGTACCTTTCCCTACAAGAACAAACAAATAAATTGACATACAGTTTACACATGGTCTTAATGACCATGTGTAAACTGTATGTCAACCAGAAACAGACAGATCAAACTCTAGCCAAAGGTAGAGATTGCTCAGTCTGGCATAACTGGCTTTCAAGGCGACTGCTAGAACATACTATTAGGTGTGTGGTGATCACTTTTGACTTTAACTGAAGTTCAAACCCACACCCTACTATACGTAAGTCAGCCTGACTGAGCTATCACGGCTTCCATAAGAGTTTTAACAAGCCTGTGTGACAAAATCAAAATGAAATTACAATTAATAGTAGTTAATAGCAACCGACACTTAACCTTCTTTAATGTGGATTTATTACATATACAGTCCCCTAAACCTCGATATTCTCTGAATTTCTTTACTGTAAGCATATACATACCCAACCATAGCCCGTAATTCCTCTCTTTTCCTTTCGATTTCATACTGCAGTTTCTTCTGGACTTGATCCACGTCGCTTACCCAATGAGTTTGGAACAATTCATCGGGCACTATGTTTAGAAGGTTAGGCTGTTGTGCCATTTTGAATATTATTTGGACTCTATAATTGAAAAAGTTACGACAGTAATTTATTATACGATCATTTGTAAGTCCAAATTCGTATGATATCACACTGAAAATATTTTTTCGCGATTAGAAATGCAAACGTAAACAAACAATCGCCATTTTGACAATGACATGAATATAATTACATGGCAGTGACATAAATATGATGATGATAAGTAACGGCTTTTTTTACTTCATCAACTTAGACTTATGTATTTTTGCCAAAACCTCAACAGTAACATTACTTTTTTGACTTGGCGCGATTGCTAACTCCCCTCCCAACTAACACTCATGGTCTAGTTTCTAGTAAGTAATTTTTATTTATTTGATTTATAGGCGAGCAGCATTATGCTGATGTGCCTATATCACACTGAGTTGAAATCATTTTTTTAATAGTTCACATAATGTCCTCTGTCTACGCATAATGTCTACTGTTCAATGTCATTGTTTAAAGTTCATGCACTGATCACAGGTGAGCAAGAGATTTATTTGTTTTCTGCAACCTATCAAGCCGGTCTTTAAAGCTTTTCACTGATGTAGCACTGACCACTTCCTCGGGCAACTTATTCCAATTATGAACCACTCTGTTGCTGAGTATATGATGCCCGTAATAGTGTTGGCAATAATAATAATATAATATTACCTATTTCGCGCCCCAATTAGACCATTTTAAGTTTATGTTAAGTGATAACTATGTAAAAATCTTAGTGCAAATGGCATATAATTCAGTAGAATTTAGTATGGCGTTCCTAGAGCCTTAAGCTGGATTTTCTGGTTATGCCCTCTGCTATGCTCGCAACGATGAGTTTTTTAAAGCAATCTTCTAAATCAGGAAGGTTGTAGAATCCTTTAATAATTTTAAAAGTCTCTATAAGATCCCCAATATGGATAGGCAAAATAAAAAAGTTTGTTTATTCGCGTTCAGGACTTACTCATGCCAATAAAAAGCTATGCAGCAAAAACTAGCAGTTGATAGTAACGGATTTTACGTTTATTCCTGCATTTCCTCAAATTTATACACATGGAGGCGAAACAAAAGAAAACGAAATCACTATATTATGAAATAATAAATATAATCAAAGTAATACACTTTATATTCTTTCAGAGAAAATAACAATTTATTCTTCATTCTACAGTCAAATTCTGGATTTATCTTAAACATTGCTGTTATTCAAATATTGCATTAATTGCATAATTATAATATCACATTCGCAGATCGATACCATGGCATTTCGAGTCTTGGAACAGTCATATTTTTTTATTACCTACTTATTGGTACATGTTTTAATGAGATGTTACTTTAAATTAAGATATAGTAGCTAGGGCAAATGGATAGAACCATTAAACTTCTATAGCTACTACACACAATGAACAATCACTATTGGACAGCACAGTTCTAGAGAAACTATATATCTACATGTGTATGAATTTTTTTTACAGTTGGTCCATGGGTCGGTACTTTGAAAACTTTGCAGTTTAAGCTGCACCATCCATCTGATTGTATAACTCAAGTCAATAAAGAAAACATTTGAAAGATCTCTTGGTCGTCCTCTTGCTCGCACTCATTTGTTTAGGCAAGTGAGAGGACATGAACTTTGAAATGTTAGCTTAAATGAACCAAGTTATAAAGCTAATTTACATGTGTATCAAGCAGCCTTAACTGTCAGTTAAAATCTTATTTTAGAGCTAAGATATCCATGTACATAGATTCTTGCTGCATTGTATCAACACCCAGTACCCGTCTTGTACAAGTATTTTTCTTTAGACAATACATAATATTATTAAATCTCAATGATTCTATGGAAAATTTGAACCAATGTTTTTGTTAATAGAATACCTAATTATAACAAAAACAAATGAAAATACATTTTATTTTGAAACAACTAAAGGTACAGTCCATTTGACAAAATAAGCATGAAATATCAATGTGACAATTGTAGCAATGAATGGTATAAATACAGTCAACTTAGATCATAGCTAAACAGATATAATTTGGATAGATCTTGATATGTGTATTCAAACAACATTTTGTATTATTCAGTCGACAAGGATTTTATAAGGTGAATGAATATTTATTATATTTTGTGTCACATACAAAAGACGCTGGAAAGGTTGTAAGGGGTGTGTGCATGATCATCATAAACAAAACTTAATTTTGGATGTATATTATTGGCTATTGATAGAGACATTGAAAAATATCATTATTCAGAATAATATATGGAAAAAAGTTTGTCCAAAAAGTTTAGTTTTAGATTTTTAACAAGTTTTACTTTATTATTTATAAGTCTGGTAGTACCAAAAATTATATAAATCTTTAGACTAAGACTGCGATATCTACAGTATTGTATTTCAGTATAAATTACTTTTGATTGTTTTAAACTTCAATTTATGTTCTTACCAGAGAAGAAATGTAACCAGTTAAGTGTAACAGTGCTGTAACCTTAACTTGACCTCACTTTTGGTACCCATATTCAACTAAATAATTATTTAATTTCCATGAAAACTTCTTTTTCGTATGAGCTTAGTGACCAAGCTCTGGTGTTGAGAGATTTCAAGCCGCCTGAAGCGGCCTTGGCTTAACAACTGTTTGTACTAAGACTAACAGCAGAGATTATACATGTCATCCGATCCCCAGTAGCGCCCAGTAAAATGACACTTTTTAACAACAGTATTGTGCGTGGACACCCATCCAAAGACCGTTTCCATTCATGACAACTGTATGTAGGCTAATAAGTAATAATGTTTTATCAACCTAATTGTTTTTTAAACACTCTCATAACAGCTCTCCTTAGATATTACAGTCATTTGTTCAAAACTTAACACTTTGTCTTAGAAATGAAGTTTCTTACAACGAAGGAAATGCATTATTGTATTGCTTAGTATAAATACTTATTTCAGTCAGTTGAATTAAAATAAAATTGCATAATAATTATAGAAATTCACAGCATTAGAATAAACAGGGTTACGGAGCAGTGCACATTGCAATTTTAGACAAAAAAAATTGATGATTTCAAATTCCACTGCTAATTCAACCAGAGGGTCCTGGGTTCGATTCCCAGCACAGTCAACATCTTTGAGCTAAATTTGTTGGCTGTCGGTCTGGGTGTTCAATATGTATCGATATAAATTAATTATGTAGCATATCAGTTGTGTTAGGAACCATTATATAAAACTAGAAATGGTTTAGTATGAGGTTCACCAGCTGTGTTTGAAATGTATATAAAAATAAAGAATCAATAAACCATCTGACACAACAGGGGTAGAATGTGTTCCACCCTTGGGTTGTTCCGATAATCTCCCTTGATTTTCCCTATAGATGCTTTTTTTTCACTTTATTATGACAGCAACCTCGGGCCATGCTCCGTAATTTTAAGTAGATTAGTTTGCTTGCATAGGCTGGTGGGAATACGGCCCAAGAATAACTAGTAATCTTTAGTTTTTAACCTCAGGCGCATAACGACAGGGTGTTATAAGTTTGACGTTTGACTCTGTGTGTCTGCATCATAGCTTCAGAAGGAATAAACTGATTTCAATTTAGTTTTATTTTGTTTGAATAGTGTGTTAGTCGGGAATGTTCTTAGCTATGTTTTATAAAAATCAGTCCAAGATGGCCGTCGCTACAAAATGGCGGATTACATATTTTTTTACAGCACTATGGTATCAAATGAAAATGTTTGACTATAATACACACACTGATAAATTTCAAATCTAAGATAAATAAATATATTTAAGTAGTTTACATAAGTTGTAAGTTAAGTATAAAGTTTAAATGTGTACCATCCGACAAGAGGAAGAATCCAAAAGGATGCCGACAGAAAATATTGTCAGGGTATGCTAAATTTTTAATTTACACTTGTTTTACATTTAAAAAAAAGTTTCCAGTAACCTTGTTCACCCTAATGCTTCATACATAACATGATCTGCTCTTAAAATAAATACATACTTTTTAAAAAATTGACCGCCAAAACATACTTAAAAAGTATTATTTAATAATAATAATAATAATAATAAAATAATAATAAAATATTTATTTACCACTGAAAAAACTTAATCATTAGTGTTGCATATTATACATGTTTGCTTATGAGTCTATATTTTAATAACTTTAGTACAATGTATAAAACTAAGGGGACTCTGTAAAACATACGCAACTCTTGCAAAAAGAAATGTCACTCTTTTTTATATTTCTAATACTAGGTATACAGACCCTGCACTAAGTAAACTACTTGTATTGGAGGGTCTGTGTTCCCTCAATGGCACCAAGTGTATGCGTGAGTGTGTGAGAGTGCGTGCGTGTATGTGTGTGTGTGTGTGAGTGTGTGTGTGTGTGTGAGTGTGTGTGTGTGAGTGTGTGTGTGTGTGTGTGAGTGTGTGTGTGTATGTGTGTGTGTTGTGTGTGTGTGTGTTGTGTGTGTGTTGTGTGTGTGTGTGTTGTGTGTATGTGTGTTCGTGTGTGGTGTATATGTGCGTGTGGTGTGAGTATGTGTGTGTGTCTAGGTATATGGTGGCATGTTTGAATACCGACAGGCCACAATACTCACCGTTGTGTGTGTTTGTATATGTGTGTCTTGTGTAACTATTTGTCTACCTTTATCTTTATTTCTATTAATTCTTCTGTACTATTATAATCAAGATTTAATAACCAACTCAATACTGCACCTTTTGCCTCTGAATAGTTTAATTGAACAAAATTTTTATGTACTCTATTTATTTTGTTATATAGGTAGGGTCCAAGAAACATTTTGTTTCTTTGTGCTGAAGCTGTCCTACACTTAGGTACTTTGAGTACCCTATCCTTTCTCCTTTTATCCACAGATGTGTTAACTGCACTTTTATGTAAGTTTAGTATTAGATTAGTAATAAAAAGTTGACGCACAGATAATAATTCACATTCTTTATAGAGTAGGCTTGTGGGATAATAGAATGGTTTCTTAGTAGCTACTTTAAGAACGGCACGCTGTGCCCTTTCTAAACTTAACATATGTGTAGGACATGCACCACCCCAAGACGAAATACAGTATGTTATAATAGATTTACATAGAGCATTATATACATTAAATAGAAGATCCCGATCAGCTACGTCACGAAGATTTTTGAAAACAAATATTAATTTACGTACTCGTTAGTAGTATTTAGAAACATTTTCTCTTACTGACACTATAAAAATATATAACACTAAAAACTATAACGATGCAACAACGCTTTGTTACATTTTATTTTAATTATACAGTATAAACTCTATATAACGACACTGAAGGGACTGTGCACTTTATAGCGTTATAGAGAGTGGTAGTTAAATGGAGAGAATGTATCATTGTATGGAATACAAGGTAAACCAACTAAAGCCAATTGATTTCGACACTTTAGAGAGTAAGTCGTGAAATCGAGTGACGTTACATGGAGTTTACACTGTACTTATCCTTATTTTCCACATTATTATTGGCTGTTTACAGTGACCAAAGAAAATACGACGCGGTAACTTATACTTTTCGAAATATTCATTTCAAAATACTGTTTTAAAAATTAGTAGGTATTAAGTACAGGTTGGGAAATATAGCTTGGTAAATTAGATACATTTGTAAGGTCATATCATAAGTTAGATCTTTAGTCTACAGTAAATCCCTTCTCAGTTGCTCATCGCGCACCCCTAAGACAGGCCGGTCTCTCAACTGCCGTTTCAAATCCATAAAGTTACATTTAGCTCAGAGCTAATTGCTGCCACAAAATCCTACACACGTTCTTATATTTGCTGACGTCTGTGGAACTTCCACCCAATTTCAACTTCTCGTTCGTAGAATTGATCAAGGACGGCGATAATTCTTGCCAGCTGCACCGGCGTAAGGCGGGCGGGCGCCAACAACGACGCGATCAAGGCGAACGTCTCCTTTCCGCACTGTGACAGGAACTATGACCGCCTTTTATCCGCCGTAGTATCGGAATACCCAGCATCATCCAGTGCACACAACATAAGCAAGGTTTTTTTACGAGGGGGTAAAATCTTCATAGAACCCCAACTGCATTGGGATGCAGTCGGGGTATGTGAGATTCCCACTCACTAAAAATCCCCCCCTCCCCCCGGTGGCCCTCCCATGTGCTGTGAAGGGAGGCTCAGGGATGTCTTATCGAATGCAACAACCCCCCCCCCCGGCACTCGTGTCATGTTTTCGTCTCTCTTCTCCCTTCCTTGACGAACAACATGTGTCAGATCATGCTGTCATCATCCCTGGGCTTATATTATTATACATTAGCAAGGTTGGGCTAATGATTAAGTTTTATTCAATTGGCTTCACACTCTTGTATATATATTCCCCATTGTCAAGTTAAAGTACACAATCTGTAGTGCGACAATAGCTGTAACCTCTTTAAAAATTTATTGGTAAGTAATACGAGTCTTGGCAAAATCATTTGTTTGCGGCAGTTGGTGCGTCAACGAGCGAAGCGAGGAGCGGTCTCCGTAAGAAAACTTAGTACTTAACCTCAAAATACAAAATTGGTTATATATCGAAAACTATTGGTCTCCACACCCTCTCGTTTTAGGGAAGAGAACTATATCCCCCTCTACTCTCTCTATATTTTCCCCTACCTAAAGTTAAACCCCCCTTTATTTTACATACTTTACAGAGATCACTGTAAATAGCCAATAACACCATTATACAACCAATCTCACTGTACACTGGACCTCACATTATTGCCTATTGAGATTACTTCACTACACTTCAGTACATCACTTCGTAGATCGTGGCTTTCTTATCACCGGAGCCGGTCACTATGAACTTATCGTCCGCTGATATATCACAACTGAGCACCGATGAGGATTCTTTAGACTGGAATGAGAAAATAACAAATTATATTAATATTGGAAGTAAAATATTATTTTAACGATATTCTCGAGTACTGACAAAGTTTGCCAGACCTTTGGCATACCAGTGGTATAAGTAATTTTAATAAATAAAATATTTGATACTTAGTTCCCTCTCGCTCGTTCTTATCAAGTTACGCAAGCGAGAGGATAAGTACTTTTAAATGTTTTCTTTTTTGACGAGAGAAAACAAGTTATTGGTGTTGGGCTGGGATCGAACCAAGCCACCAACCACCGAGCCACACTCGCTTTTATTGCAGATCATAATTCATATTTTAAAACACACACTATTTCAATGTATATAACACAATAACAGACTAACTAACTATTATTTATTTATTTATTTGATTTATAAGCGAACAGGATTATGCTGATGTGCCTATATCACACTGAGTTGAAATTATTTTTTTTATAGTTCACATAATGTCCACTGTTCAATGTCAGTTTACAGTTTAGCAAGAGATTTTTTTGTTTTCTGCAACCAGCTATCAAGCCGGTTTTTAAAGCTGTTCACTGATGAAGCACTGACCACTTCCCCTTATTGTGCTGAAACATGTCGGGCTAATACCGACATAATAAAAGTTTGTGATAGCCGGTTATACAATTTTTCAATTATATATTTACACGAAACAAACGGTCACACTTACTTAAAAAAAATGGTTGCCTGTAAAGTCGGTTTTACGGGCGAAGATTTTACGTGACAACGTCTGCCGCGTGCTGCGCGCGCGGCAGACCGATCATAGTTGAGTGGGAGAGAGACGCAAGGCATTCGGCGGGCCTCTCTCTCGTTCGGTGACTCATCGTAACGTTACCGGGCGTTACACTTTTTCATAAGTGACTCCCAGCCGCAACCTAATTTAAGACGTTGTCACGTCAAAAACGTTGGATATACGTCCAACGGTCTGTGCGCGGATCTCGTCGGTGACAGTCCGTGTGCAGCTCGTCCCCGATGATGACGCTCTTAATGCGTTTTAACCCGTTGGACGTATATCCAACGTTTTTAAGTAAGTGTGACCGTTTGTTTCTTATAAATATATAATATGCCTTACGATAACAGTTTACAAAGTACAATTTTTCAATTCTATTATTCGGTTTCGAGACTGTTCTCACCTGGAATATGCTGGCGCCGTAGGGCGTCCGCCACGCGTTGAGCAGGTTGTCCTTGCCGGTGGAGACGAACCACTTGCCGCTGGCGGCGTACCGGAGCGACAGCACGCACGACTCGTGCAGCAGCAGCTGGTAGCGGTCCGGCTTGGCCGCGTGCAGGACCTCCACGTGGCTGTTCTCCATGCCTACCGCTAACCACGTCCCTGTAAACACATGTTACGTGAATTTACATCAAATAAATAAATAAATATTAGGACACATTTCACACACGGCTGGTTAGCCCCACACTGAACCATTTCTAGTTCGTATTATGGTTGCTAACACAACTGATATACTACATATACATACATACATATTTAACACCCAGACCCACAGCCAACAAATTAAGTTAAGCACAAAGATGTTGACCGGGCCGGGAATCGAACCCGGAACCTTCTGATTAGCAGTCCGGCATGGTAACCTTTACGCTAACGAGGTCGTCATCAAAGTTTGGAGCATCGCCAGAATGTTGCGAGTCAGTCGGTTTTCTATCGATTGCATTTCGGAGAGTGCGCGTCTGAATTGCATCAGCTAATTCCTCCGGCCCCTTTCCACTATCGGACGAGCAGGGAGACAGCTAGGAGGCACCGCTATACAGTTGAAGTTTCAAAAATCCGTACGAAGCGTTTCGCTTCTACATTTCTTGTGCGAACCTTCAAACTGTGGAACTCATTGCCGCAATCCCTGTTCCCCCTGTTCGCTCCACCCTAGATCGCAACATCACTTAACATCAGGTGAGTTTCAATGAAGAGCTTGCCTATCCATCATAAAAAAAAACGTGAATGTCGGAGCTTGAACTGCACTATCTAGTATTGGTCGTCGTAACTTTTATGACATTAACAATATTAACATTTGAAATAACAAAATAATATAATGAAAACTTTAAAACTTGGCTAAACGACTGCTTCAACAACTTACTTACTTTACAACTTCACGTGTCATCCGACCCACGCTAGCGCCCAGATGGAAATGTCACTTGAAAAACCACGGTCTTGTGGATGGTCACCCATCCAAAGACCTTCCGCATCGACCGTTGCTTAGCTTCGATAAACGCGTTAGATCACCTTAGCTAGCCGAACTACAGGCGTTACATATCTTATATCTATAAATGAGCAATTCTTGTATATATATAATTGGAATCTCGGAATCGGCTCCAACGATTTTCATGAAATTTAGTATATAGGGGGTTTCGGAGGCGATAAATCGATCTAGCTAGGACACATTTTTAGAAAATGTCATATTAAAAAATAAAAGAAACCAAGCAAAGCTCGGTCAACCAGGTACTATTGTAAATAGAAGACAAAATTAAATATTTAGTGTACTGCCGCTGTGATCCGAAATCCTAATTATGACAAGTAAAGGAAAAATTAATTAAGATTAACGTTATCCGAATTGTGATAGGTAACGTTAATCTTAATTAATCTTAGTTAATTTTTCCTTTACTTGTCCTAATTAGGATTTCGGATCACAGCGGAAGTACACTAAATATTTAATTTTGTCTTCTATTTACAATGGATTTCCGCAAAGTAACGCCTGAGTCAATAAGTTATTTGTTAGGTACTGTAGAGTGCTCCCATTGTTATAGATCAAACACATAGTATATTGACCATAGCTACGTTACACTATACTGCTTGGATCACTCTGTGGAGACGTGTTGCTAGCCGCCGAGTGCAGGCGTTATATAGAGGTGGGGCGCCGTGCAGATAGCCCCCTGTGTCGGGGATGCATGAAGACAGACGAGACTGTGGAACATGTGCTGTTACACTGTGAATCTACAAGGCAAACAAGAGAGAAAACCGGACTAGCAAGGAATCTCAACAAAACACGACGCTATACTCGGACGCCTCCTGTTTTAATAGAAGTACCACAACATTTGACGCAATGACAGTGGAACAGGTATGCCAGCGACCCAAGACCGTGCTCCGCTATTTTAAGGAGCTTGGATGGCTTGGGTAGGCTGGTAGGGGGAAATGCACAATATGCCTCTTGCAGGTTGTCAGTGCAGGTCTGATCGCCCCCATCATAGTATAAGAATAAGTGGGGCGCCGTGACTCACCCGCACGTGCACTGACGCCTGACTCAACCGCTAGTGTTCTTTCGCACTAGGCGTTTGACGCCGACGCGTACATGAGCTGTATACTACAGGTACTATTTTCTTAATTCCAACTAACCGGTCGGACAGTATCCGAGCGAGAAGATCTGGCTGGAGAAGTCGTGTTGGTGCAGCTGTCTTCCCTCCCGCAGGTCCCAACTCCTGACTGTGTTATCGAGCCCGCCCGTCCACAGCCGTGTGCCGTCGCCACTGATGTCTATACAGGACGCGCCGTCTGTATGCCCTGGGGAATAAGGACGAATTTTGCTTAACAATGTTAGTCAAAAAACTTACTGGCCTATGCCATGTTGAAAAATAATAATATTAAATAATAATAATAATAAAAATCTTTTATTTGGGTATATTGGCTTATATGCTAGATATTTTACATGTTCTGGCCGTGCACAAGGTACCCACCCTATAGGTCCTGACTGGCATGGCTACAGAGAATATATTAATCAGTATCAATATCATTAACACCTATAACCTGTTTAAGTATATACAGTACTAAAAACGAAAAGGAATAGGAACAATATGAGAATACAATAACGATAAAGGTACTGCGTGTG
Organism: Mellilla xanthometata; assembly: GCA_035578125.1. NCBI lineage: Eukaryota > Metazoa > Arthropoda > Insecta > Lepidoptera > Geometridae > Mellilla > Mellilla xanthometata. The sequence continues at coordinate 3,142,280 of JAPUBQ010000015.1, read as the reverse complement.
GTAATTTTTTTTTTTTTTCATATTAACTTGTTATGTTTATTTACCAATAGATGTCTGTACTCTGTATAGTATATAAAATATAAAGCCTCATACGAAGAATAATAATAGCCATTTATTCAATTACACATCTACAACAAATTCATTCCATTCAAAAACCAAAACTGTAAAATTTATTTTAAAATAATTAAAACAATATTGAATATGTTATATATGTTAGGTCATATGTACAAATAAACATTATTAGGATTTCATACCTAAAAGTTAGAAACGAGACCCTGTTACTTGAAGACACATTGGCATAACGGTTACCATGTCAGACTACCAACCAAAGGGTCCCGGCACGGCCAACATCTTAGTAATAAAATTTTTGTTGCATGTTGGTTTGGGTGTTAAATATGTATGGATATAAAGTATTTATTTGTGTACACATAGTATATCAGTTGTGATAGCAACCATAATACAAAAAGAAATGGTTTACTATATGTTGGGGCTAACCAGCCGTGTATTAAATATGTCTTAATAATTATGTTGCTAAGCCTCCACTGTCTGCCTGTCTATCATCAGGCTGTATCTCATAAACTATTATTATTGCGAAAGTTTTTAAGCATTGATGGGTGTAAAAACGAATGTCTGTTACTCTTTTATGAACTAACGGCTGAACCGTTTGATTTGTTACAGGTTTTACATAATGAATTTGAAAAGAGTTAATAATCCACAGGGTACAGCAAGTTTTCAATAAATCGTTGAGAGGAAATCTTACCTTGGAATTGTCTAACTAAAATTTGGTTATGTAGATCCCACACCGCTATATTGCCGTCTGAACAACAGCTGAAGCACACCTGGAATGATAACAAAGACATTCTTAAATAGGATTTTACCGAATTCTGAATTTATTTGCCTTAATTTTGAAGCAATATTTCGATGATATTGAACAGTGATAAACTCACACAGAGACAGACACACCAAGTTCATAACACCCCGTTTTCTCATCGGGGGTTAATTCTCGCAATATAATGATCTAGTTTTTTTTTAATACATCAATCGGAGTATAGCTGGAGGATCCACCAAAGTTCTGTGACTTTACTATCCTCCGATTGCTTTAGATAGTATTTCGCTGAGACGTAAAAGCGAAAAACAGGCTGTGCCGACCCCACCTAGTGGGAAAAGGTAAAACAAAGAGATGACTTTTTAAAAATACTGGTATCTTATATATGATGTGGTCATAAAATTTTGTTCTCACCACTACAATAGTGGTGTGTAGGTACTGATCGGAGAAATACTAAGAACTGTTTAAGTTTGTCGAGCAAAATGGCGATTAACTTATTTTTTTACATAACCCTCAATACGGGTATCACATTAAAGGGTTTGACTAGCCAAATTCATAAGCTTTAAATCTAAGATAGTTTTTTTTTTATAGTCTATTTATTTGCTTGCAGAACATGTATGACATATGACTATGTTACATAGATAGGCGCCAATATAACATGTTGTAGTGGGTTTTCAATTTTTATTTATTAGGTTACTAGCTCCACCCTGTGGTGTTACCCGAGTTAATCAGGGATAAAAAGTATAAATTTTATGTTAATCCAGAGTACTATATTCACACCAAATTTCATCGAAATCGGTTCAGCCGTTTGATCGTGAAGAAATAACAAACATACACACAAACTTTGCATTTATAATATTAGTACGATTCTATATAATATGTGTCATATTGTATCATATACTATTGTAATGATATTATAGTACTAGAATATAATTGAAAATTGACATGGATACATATCATATACTTTTGTAATGATATCATATTATTTGACTTGTAACTTTGGTGTTATCAATAAATGATTTGTATTTGTATTTGTGTATATTCTATAAAACAGCGAGTGTGGCTCGGTGGTAATAACGTCTACTTTTCAATCAGAGGGCACCTGGTTTGATCCAGGCCCTACACCAATGACTTGCTTTTCAAGTTATATGTGCATTTGCACTCTACAGTGAAGGAAAACATCGTGAGGCAACCGGCATGTTTGAGGACCACAATATCCGAAGACGTGTGTCATCCGCCAACCCGCACTTGGCCAGCGTGGTGGATTATGGCCTACATCTGACTCCTCGTGAGAGAAGGCCCCGAGTCCCAGCAGTGGGAATGTACAGTGGGCTGCTTATGCTTATGCTATATATGTGTACCTTGGAGTCTGGACTGATAGCGAGCGCGTAGCATGCGGGCGCGGCCGAGGTAAGCTCGGCCCGCATGCGCGGCGTGGGGGACGCCAGGTCCCATATGGACAGGTTGGAGGCCTCACCGCCCACTATCAGCGTTCTGCCGTCCGGGAGGAGCTTCACTGACCGGATGTAGTTGTCTCTTTGCTGGAATAAATATACACAAATTCTTTAACCGTTCGTATGTTGAATGACATTAGCCCATTTTGTATAATCTGTTAAAAAAAAGTCAAGTTGCAAGTTTTAGCTTTACCCACACCGGCTCCCGGTATGTCAAAATGCGGCGAAAATGTCTTTATACCGGGGGCCGGTGTTTGGGGGCCGGTGTTTCTACATACAAGTACTTAACAACATAAACTCATTTCACACACGGCTGGTTAACCCCATACTGAACCATTTCTAATTTGTATTATGGTTGCTAACACAACTGATATACTACATATACATACATACATATTTTATATCGATACATATTTAACACACAGACCGACAGTCAACAAATTTAGTTCAGCACAAAGATGTTGTCCGTGTCGGGAATTGAACCCGGAACCTTCGGATTGGCAGGCCGGCATGGTAACTATTACGCCAACGAGGTCTTCAAGTGTGACCGTTTTCTACTTGTAAATATACCTATATTTACTTAATATACGCCTTACGTGAACAGTTTACAATGTTCAGTAAAGAAACTTACTAAGCAGTCGAGTTGTGAGATTGGTTCCAGTGCGGTCGGTGCGCTCGGGTTCGAGATGTCCCATAGCTTGACGCACCCCTTACCGCCGGTGTACGCGTGTCGTGCGCTGTTGTTTAGAGATAACGCTACTGCACACACCACCTGGATTATACAAATACATATCATTTATTGATAACACCAAAGTTACAAGTCAAATAATATGATCATCATTATCAGCCCGTAGTCGTCCACTGCTGAGCATAGGCCTCTCTTCTAGTAAGCCAGTCATCTCAGTATTGCGCTACTCTCATCCATGTACTGCCTGCGATGTTACAGATGTCGTCGACCCAGCGTGTTAATGGTCGACCGACGCTTCTTTTACAATAATAATAATAATACCTAATACAACACACCTAATACAACCACACGTCCAAATCGACCATCTGATTACGTGGGGGGCGGGCAACGCAACCGATAACTACTGGGCGGCCAACGTGGCTCTGGAACGTAGGGGTAGGAAGTAATAGAGGTAAGGATTAGCATAGGTATTAGGTGATACGTTAATGATAGATAAATTTTAACCTAAAATAGAGGTAAGGTATATTATAGGGTATTTAGGATCATAGGATAAATAAGCTGCCTAAAGGCTCTAAGAAAGGCTTAGCAAGGCTTTGGTGGAACAACTGATGCCAGCACAGGGCACCAGTTTAGGATGGTAGCGGAAGAGTACTACAATGTAGCACCAACGGTAGCATCTACAGGCTCAGTTAGGAAGCTTACTGTGCACTCCTTCGCCTGGACAACCGGAGGAGTTAAATCTTGTCCAACAAGACAAATGACATGGAGCCAAGTAATAAATATAATTTACGGTCGCTGCCCGGGGTACGCCGGGGCGCATCTGGAACCGATGCTGGATGCCACAGCATGCGGTCCATCGGTGGCGGAGAGCTAAACAGGCGGGCCTCCGTCAGCTCTGCATCTTCTACGAGGTATGTACGAGTAGATGCTACAGCCGACGAGCGAACAACACAGTCGCTTCCCGGGGGTCGCCGGGGCGCACCTGGAGCCGATGCTGGGTGCTACAGTATGCAAACATCGGTGACGGAGAGCTGAACAGGCGGGCCTCCGTCAGATCTGCATCCACTACGGAGGATGTACGAGTAGACGCTACAGCCGATTCACACCAGATAGACAACGACATTGGTCAAGAACGTAAACACCCAATATTGGTAGGTTTTAGTAAATACAACTTACGATCTAGACCCTTAAGGAGCATAACGACTAGCAGGCGGTCAAAAATAAACGATGAAGATACCTACCAAGAAAACGCACTAATGGAAAAAAGAGGACAGGTAAGTACACCTCAATCACCAGCATCTTCAGAAAGCCTGTTTGAATCGCCACCATCTTCCCCAAACATTTTACAACAGCTACGAACGCGAAGTTCTTATTCTTCTCCGAGTTCGATAGGATCAGTTGACGTTGTACAGGAGGCAGAAGCCATTGATACTGTACCCGCAATTGAATGTTCACGTGCGAGAAAAAAATGGACTACTTACATGAATATTTTCATATGGCGCACATATTTACTCATTACTGAAAATGAAAGCAAGACTCGATCATACTTAGAACAATTACACAAACTATTTTTAGAAAAATTCCCCGAAATGGATGTATCACGACAAAGAATAGGTGACCAACGTAGGGCTATAATTAGGAATAAACTTATACCACCAGACAAAATGCAAGAAATTAAAGAGGAAATAGAAAGAGAACTTTCTTTGGCAAGAAATTCTACTGACACTAACACAACTGAATCATCACACATAACACAACTACCTACACTACAAACAAACACGATCATAACACAAACTAGAATGCGCTGGACTGATGATATTAACGAAACCATAATAAAAGAATACTACAAAATCACAAACTTAGAAAGAAATAGAACTGCTTATCGAAAGCAACTTCACACAAATATAATCAAACAATTCCCTCAAATTTCACATGTATCAGAACAACGAATTGCAGATCAAAGAAGAGTTATCATTAATAACAAATTGATCTCTGAACAGAAGCTTCAACTTATAAAGACCAAGTTTCCCAAGAATTAGCTACACAACTCCACACTACAGACAACAGCGACACCGACATTATAGTCAACCACGACACAACAGAAGAATGCTTGCCAACAACATCAAACTCTCAAAATCAGCCAGAACAAATAAATAACACTTATACTAACATTACTTTGAACGACAACATTAAAGAACAATTCCAATTAAACTTTCAAAAATTTAAAGGAAGTAACCCAATCACACGCCCTTATATTCCACGGCAAAACACTTCTAAAAAACTTTCACACATACTAAACTACATAAACACTCATATAATTCCGGAATACCTCAGACAAAGTTCCGATTTTATAACAACACAAACTATTACATACTCAGCTGCTTACACAGCAGCTCTCTGCAATGGAGCTAAAATCAAAGAACAAGCAAACACTTCACAACCAAAAAAAGATTATACTCCACGCTGGAAAAAAAGGCTTCAACTTAAAGTAGACCATCTCCGTAGAGACATTGGCAGGCTAACCCATTATATGTCAGGTATTAGAAGTAGGAATCTTATAAGACACGTCGAAGACATAAAAAATAAATACAAAACACATTCCAAATATGAAGAACCAAATTTCAAGGACGAGCAATTTTTAGACAGCTTGAAACAAAGACTCAACGCTACTAGTAGCCGACTAAGACGATATAACAACTGTACACTAAGAAAAGATCAAAACACCTTATTCTATAAAAATGAAAAGGGTTTCTACAGAAACATTAACACACAAACACGTGACACACACACCACCACTAACGCAGCAACACCTACACCCGAAGATATGCATGCGTTTTGGGCTAACATTTGGAGTAACGGAACCCAACATAACAGTAATGCGGATTGGTTGAACTCTAACGCCCAATTAAACGAAAGCTGTAATGAAATGCCATTTAAATGTATTCCAGTCAACGTATTTAAAGAAATTATCAATAATACGCACAACTGGAAGGCGCCCGGTACTGATCATATACATAATTACTGGTACAAGAAATTAACATCAGCTCACCCACTGCTCCATACACACATAAATGAATTCATTAAGTCGCCTGATACAATGCCACCGTACATAACACATGGAATTACATACATGCTACCTAAAAGTCACGACACACTCAACCCAGCAAACTACCGGCCTATAACATGCCTTCAAACCATTTACAAAATAATCACTTCGTGTATATCACACCTCATAAACAAACATATAGAAGATAACTCAATTCTGGCAGAGGCGCAGAAAGGTTGTCGCAAATATAGTCAAGGCTGCAAGGAGCAATTAATAATAGATGCAGTTGCGATGAAACACACCCTCATGAACAAAAAAGACCTAGCCACAATGTATGTTGACTATAAAAAGGCGTTCGATTCTGTTCCTCACAGCTGGCTCTTACACGTCATGCACCTCTACAAGATTAATCCAATTTTGATACATTTTTTGAAAACAGCAATGAAGGCCTGGATGACTAAGCTAAAAATAAAAACAGGCGGCAGTTCCATTGAAACGGAACACATACATATCAAACGAGGTATATTCCAAGGAGATGCTCTAAGCCCCCTATGGTTTTGCCTTGCGTTGAACCCACTATCCAAACTGCTGAATAATTCAAATGCAGGACTCAACATCAACAGTAGCAACAATAGCTTCACATTATCACATCTTATGTACATGGACGATATTAAACTCTACAGCAATAGTACGGAATCTCTACATCAGTTGGCACCCAAGCATTTTCAAATGACATCAAAATGGAATTCGGAATTGATAAATGCAAGACATTTACAATTCAAAGAGGCGCCGTAACTTCACAACCCTATACACTGAGTAGCGGCCAAATTATAGACTCCATGGATGAAAATCAATTTTATAAGTATCTAGGATATCAACAAAACAGACAAATTCCGGTCAACACAACAAAGTTAGATATTAAACGTAAATTTCAACACAGACTGAACTCCATACTCAAATCTCAATTAAACGGTCGAAACCTGACCAAAGCAATTAACACATATGCAATACCAGTACTCACCTACACATTTGGAATTATAAATTGGTCACAGGCAGATTTAATAAAAATCCAACGAACCATCAACACATCTATGACTTTGCATCGAAAACATCATCCGAGATCATGCGTCCAGAGATTGACCTTACCAAGAAACCTAGGAGGCAGAGGAATAATAGATGTAACAAATATGCATAACAAACAGATTACAACATTAAGAAAATTCTTTTTCACACGAGCCGATCATTCACACTTGCACAATATAATCAAACTTGCAGATAAACGAGCCACTCCACTAAATCTAAGTAACGCCAATACTCAACCTAATGAAAAAATTACCCAAGCACAAGAAAAAATAGCAGCATGGGAGCGGAAGTCTCTACACGGAAGGCACTATCACGATCTGCAGCAACCACATGTCGACAAAGAAGCGTCGAACGCGTGGCTGCGGACTGGTGAGCTCTTCCCAGAGACTGAAGCTTTTATGCTAGCTATTCAAGATCAGGTAATCGACACACGGAATTACCAAAAACATATTATAAAGGCACCGGGTACTAACGACGTATGCAGAAGATGCTGTGGCGGCCCAGAAACAATCCAACATATTACAGGAGCATGCAAAGCAATAGTACAAACAGACTACAAACACAGACACGACCAAGTTGCGGCAATCATTCACCAACAACTCGCACTTAAATATAACCTAATTAGTGAAAAAACACCGTACTATAAATACAAGCCAGAACCCGTTCTTGAAAATAGCAACTACAGACTCTACTGGGACCGCACGATAATTACAGATAAAACTATCCATTACAATAGGCCTGACATAACAGTCTTAAACAAACTAAATAAATCCTCTCTTCTTATCGACATTGCCATTTGCAACACACATAACTTACAAACTACATATACAGAGAAATTAGCAAAATATACAGATTTGTCTATCGAAATAAAGACTCAGTGGCAAGTGACAAGCTCAAGAACAATCCCTATTATATTGTCAACTACAGGGGTTATACCAACATCATTAATTACTAGCTTAGAATCGCTTAACATCGATTCAACAACACTAAAGCTACTACAAAAAGCCACAATCTTGAACACCTGCAGAATCGTCAGAAAATTCCTATCATTGGTATAGCACTTGGCTACGGCCCGTGCCAAATCTACCTCCAAAATACTGGAGAGAAAACGAAAGTTTTAAAAACAAATAATAATAATATATTTATTTTCCAAAAACCTTAAGCTATATTATACATTAATTTACCAAAAATTGTAAGCTTTTTATAATAAGTTTGTTCCATAATTATGTTAGATCCTCTTAGAAATTTTATCATTACAATAGTATATGATATTAATCAAAAGTCAAGTTTCACATCTAATTCTAGTAATATAATATCATTACAATAGTATTTGATATTAATTAAATGTCAAGTTTCACATCTAATTCTAGTAGTATAGTATCAATACATTGTATATGATATGAATCAAATATCAATTTTCAATTCTAGATAATCATTCATATTATAAAAAGTTTTATCTAATAACCAAACCCTGAGTCTAGTCTTAAAGCTGGCGGTGGAAGGTGATTAATAAACAAGGTAAGCATAAGCAGCCCACTATATGTTCCCACTGCTGGGACTTGGGGCCTTAATTTTCTCACGAGGGGAGATATAAAGACCATCCACTACGTTGGCAAAGTGAGGCTTGGCGGGTGACACACGTCTTTGGATATTGTGGTCCTCAAACATGCCGGTTTCCTCACGATATTTTCCTTCATCGTAAAGCGAGTGCAAATCCACACATAACTTGAAAAAACAAGTCATTGGTTTGAACCAGGGGCTGTCTGATCCGATTGAAAAGCAGACGTTAATTACCACCGAGCCATACACTCACTTTTTTATAAACTAGGTAAAGTTCACAAATTAACACATATAACACTGGTCTAGGCTGTTTTTGCCTTAGGTATGATAATGATTTTGGGTTCTTTTGGATACAATTCACAACTGATTGTGACAACTATCAATGATTATGTAAGATATACTCTGTTTTCGTTTTTAAAAAGTAGTTGGAAATTTAAATTTAGTTTTAAAAAGCCTTTATCTTAACAAGATAATAAGTTCAAGTGTAAATTCATAAAAATACGCGCACATTGAGAATATTTTTTCTGATATAATCGTTATCTGGGTAAATTGATACATTTAGTTAATTACCCGGCAGTTGCCAGTCCGGCATTACGCCAACGAGGTCGTCAACAAAATGATATTACCTCGCCATGCGGTAAAGCGGCGACTTGCCGCGCTCCCCTGGGAATGCCGGGGCCGACTAAAGCGTCGGCTGGGAACGGAACCGGCTGTAGGGGACCGCCGCACGTGTGGTACGAATATGCACTGTAATCAAATGACATAGAGCTTAATTTCGTATAATTTACCTTTAATTTTTAGGCACGAAACACAAGAGCCGAGAAGCAAATTGAAAACTAGTGTTGAAGTCATTTTAATGCACAGAGATCCAAGTTCTGAGTGTTGTACTGAATTTGCTCCTATTGTGTACCTATGAACACCCTATAGTAAAAATTACTTTTATATAAAAAAAAAAAGTGACGTCTTCAAACTTGGAGGACCTAAGTGTCCCAAGTTAAGGCACTAGCTTTTAAGTTCTTTGTACATTTCTTTTATTTTTGTTTTTGTGACTGTTTTAGTGAACTTAAGTAATGAGTACATTAGAGGAAACGTGAAAGTAGCCCCGCCCCAGTGAGTGAGAAAGTAAAAAATTTCCGTGTCACAGTGTTTGTTACCATACTCCTCTGAAACGGCTTGATCGATCTTGACCAAAATTTATACGCGTATTCAGTAGGTCTGAGAATCGGCTACTATCTATTTTTTATACTCCTTAGTGAGGCAAAACAACGTTTGCCGGGTCAGCTTGTGTTGAATAAAATAAACTGAAACTATCTTTCTATGTCGACGACCTCGTTGGCGTAAGGGTTACCATGCCGGAATCGCAATCAGAAGGTTCCGGGTTTGATTCCCGGCCCGGCCAACATCTTTGTGCTTAACTAAATTTGTTGGCTGTGGGTCTGGGTGTTAAATATGTATCTATATAAAATATGTATGTATGTATATGTAGTATATCAGTTGTGAGCAACCATAATACGAACTAGTTAAGGTTCAGTATGGGGCTAACCAGCCGTGTGTGAAATGTGTTCTAATATTTATTATTTTATTTTTTATTTATTATATGTACTCACGGTTTAGTGGGCGGCGTGCCGTTAGTCCGGTGGTGGTCGTAGGAGGCGGGCGCGCGGTAGGGCGTGGCTCCGTACCCCGGGAAGGGGTAGACGCGGCACGTGCTCGTCGGGGTGGACGACCGGCCTAGCTTCCCGCCGGGCGTGCCGGGCTTCTCCTGGGAACATGTTATATACAAGTTATAACAAGACGACGATTTGACGACCCCGTTGGCGTAAAGGTTACCATGCCGGTCTGCTAATCGGAAGGTTCCGGGTTCGATTCCCGGCCCGGTCAACATCTTTGTGCTTAACTAAATTTGTTGGCTGTGGGTCTGGGTGTTAAATATGTATTTATATATAATAAGTATGTATGTATATGTAGTATATCAGTTGTGTTAGCAACCATAATACGAGCTAGAAATGGTTCAGTATGGGGCTAACCAGCCGTGTGTGAATGTGTAAAAAAAAAAAAAAAAGATATGTGTGATGGGAAGTTTTATAACAAGAGCTATGTTCATGTACAATGAGTTAATAAAACAGAACCAGAATCTTGATCTTTTTAATTGTAATGAGGCAGAGCTTGTACAAGTAATTAGAGATGTGTATAATAATAGTATAAATTTAAAATCAATTAGGTAAGTAGTTTAATTATTAATATTAAATATGTATGTGTGTAGTGTATAAGTAGTTAACTAAGCACCCTAATGAACTTTAATAAGCGAATTGGATTATATCTGTAAGGCTTATTATAAGTGTATGGAATAAATAAATATACAGTGTAAACTCCATGTACCGTCACTCGATTTAACGACAAACTCTCTAAAGCGTAGAAATCAATTGGCTTTAGTTGGTTTCCCTCGTATTCCATACAATGATACATTCTCTCCATTTAACGACCACTTTCTATAACGCCATAAAATGTACAGTCCCTTCAGTGTCTTTATACAGAGTTTACACAGTATTTGCCGTAAATATATAGATAGAGTATATAGAATAAACCTCTCGATGAAGTTGTGAAAATTGATGTTTTTTTAATGTTTTGTATATTTTGTGGCCCACGGCCATTTTGGGCTTTTTTTTTTCAAATATACCTAAGAATACTGATTGATGTCCAACATACATACATTTCAAATATTTTTTTTAATAAATTTGGGATTTATCCATCCAAGAGCTACGATGCAACAAATACACACAGGACACATCAAACTTATATCATTTGGTTTTTGCATCACGGGTTAAAAATAAAAGATGTATCATTCAACACACAAAATATTATAATTACAGATTCGGCAATTGATTTGTTATTGAGTATGATGCCGATTTATTTATTTAAAGCGATTTTGACATATTATGTTTACCCAAAGCGCTTGCGCCTGATCATAATTCACCTAATGGAAAGCGATATTGTAATAAAAAACAGAGCAAGGTTGTCCTGAAGAAACCGGTTCACTCTTCCCTTATAAACTGCCTAATCAAGGTTTCCTTTTTTCAAAAGATATAACATAGAACTGTATTTTAGAAAGCTAATGATAATAGATATATAGAATAATTTTGCATGATGAGTATAGTATTGTGATAGATAATTTTTTAGTGCCCTCAAGTTGAAAAATCTCAAACCACCTTTTAGTTGAAAAAACACAGTCACAAAGAACCTTTTTTTTTTTGACGAGGGGGAAATCTTCAACAAGATACCTGGCTACTCTGGGGCACAGCCAGGTTATGTGGGATTTGTACCCACTTAAACCCCCCCGGTGACCTGCCTCTGTGCTTAACGGAGGTCTCCGGGTTCTTCCGGGAAACACTCCGGAGAAGTCACAAAGAACCTTCAGTTCTTTAAAAAAGCTTCGGCGGCCTCAGCATTTCCAGTGTGTCGCTAGCCCGTGAAGTTACGCGTCCTGCTTTGCGTTTTGACAAAGAAAACAATTGAAAGTTCGTTTCATCTTTCTCACACTTATTAAGTTGAGCACGTATTAAGTTGAGCAAGCGAGAGGCCATCAACTTTTAAATGTTGTCTCTCGAAGCAAGTAATACGTCTAAACATACGTCTTTAGAGCTTTTAGGCGTGGATCTACTTGATGAGGAGCCGGATCTTGAAGGTGGGCGGGGCCCGTTCTCCGTCCGGTCCACGTCCGCTCGCACGCTGGGTGACCCTCGCTCCTCCTGAAACGAGATACCATTAGAAAACAAAATTGAATTAAAAATTTTGGAAACGCCGGATTTTATAAAAATTGCCTTCTTGGATTTGAAACTTATTTTAATATTTACTGGCCAAGGCCTTTCATTTGATACGAATAATAATAATTACGATTAATTCATGTAATTAAATAAACAAATGTTCCTTTTAAATTATTTTTGTACAGCGTGAATTCTGTATAACGGCACTGAAGTGACTGCTTTTTATGGCGTTATAGAGAGTGGTCGTTAAATGGAAAGAATGTATCACTGTATGACATACAAGCTAAACCAATTAAAACCAATTGATTTCAACGCTTTAGAGACTTTTTCGTAAAATCGAGTGACGTTACACGGAGTTTACACTGTAAGTGGTATATTATTATAGCTTTTCTAAAATAAAAAATCTTACCTCATTAGCTACATCTACAACTAAATCTTGATCACTCTTCTCCGCGTCACTGTCCTGAAAACACAATTATGAAGACATTAATTTTAAACAATAGCTTTAAATTCGGACAAATATTAGCTTTGAAGCTATTGGACTTGCATCTGTTTAAACATTGAACTGTTTGTTTAAACTCCTATTGTGTATGGATTAGTATAAAATAAAGGACTATATATAGCACTAGAAAACTCTGTTTCGTCACAAAGATGAAAATTTTCCCTGAATTTTGTTTGCTACAAACTTCACGGAGCCCCAGACCGTTCCTACGAATGCGAAACCGTGGAAATCGGAAGACTTATTTTTATATTATAGATATGGATTAGTGTAGACATAGTGGTATGAGATTTTCTAGGGCTCGCCTGGCTAGCAACAACCCTAAAGTTGAAAAATCTATCGCCAAGCACCTAACAATGTGTTCCGGCAGCCTCCTTAACAACCAGATATTCTAGACTAGGCAAGCTCCACCTAAGGCCAGTATCGCTAACTTGTGTGATTACGCTTACCAAAAGCCTCGCTGTAAAGATAAAAACATTTCTGATAATAAGAACGTGTATGGTTGTGCTTTTTCCATTTTTATGTTCAAAATATTAAGACCACATGTAACTGTGAATGCCACTAACAGCCATATTGTTTTTACACAAGCATTACACATGATAAAAACGTGTGTAGTTTTATCTATGTTTATAAAATTATATCAAATCTATTATAAATGACTTAATTGTTCCCGGTGCAAAGGTGCCCATCAGAATAGCAGCGTTCCCGCGCTGATTGGCAATTGCTATTCTTTGCACCAGGAAGACTAGATTTTTTATAAAAGACAAAAATAATTTGTTTATTTATTTTTTATTTCATGAAATAAAATCACACATACCTTTTCCTCTTTACGTCGCTTAACGTCCAAAGCCTCAGGTTCTACCGGAGACCGAGGTCTATACTTTTGTTCACGTTCGTGGGGCGATACAGATCTTCTCTGAAACATAATATGTTTTTTTTTTCTGTACCTACGAGGTAAGCCATCTTGTAGGGGTGACATTTCATTATCTTTTTTGTTCTTGGAATTTTAGAATATGAAACATTTAGTACTTCTTGTTGAGAAAATAAAAAAAAGCAGTAACAGAAGCCTTTTCATTTGGCTGAACAGATTTCGTTAAAATGCTATAGATTACAAATACACCACATTTTATAAGTTTGGTAAATTATTTTGGTCAATAAAGCTAGAGAGCGATACGAAACAGAGATAGAGTTAAGACCGCGGATTTAACACATAGGTTATATATCCCGGATTAATCAAGACAACACCGAGCACCGTTTTTAGTTTTTTACTCCTTACACCTCACGCACGTTTGCAGCTAGTAGGGTTAAAATGTAAAGACGTAATAAAATAAAATGATTGAATATATCTTACCCATACCTGTTGCATGTCTCGCGGCGGCATGCCTCTGTCGTGGTCCCTCTCCCTGGGGGGCTGGCCGGAGAGGTGCGGGGGAGGGGCCGCACCCCCCGCCAATAGGGGGGGCTTTATGTCCACCGGTGGGGGGAGCTCTACCTGTAAGACAACAAGGGTTGTTATAACTGTGTATTGAAATATCTGTATAATGGTGGCAATTCAGCGGCACACACGACTAAACTAAATTTAAAGAAGCCCCGTCTCTTTTCATCTTAGGTGGCCAGAAAGAGACGGCACGTTCTGCACCATAGTCAAAACAACTAAAATCATTTGGAGTTAACAATATATATATATATATTTATTATATATATTTTGGATAATTGTGACTGTCAAATAATAACAGACAATAATTAATTAGCAACAAATTAAAATTGCGACTATAATTTGAGATTTAAACTATCCTATCTCTTAAGTTGGATCGAACTGCACATGGTGTGCGAATTTTATTATAATCGGTTAAGTGGTTTAGGAGTCCATTGAGGACAAACATTGTGACACGAGATTTATATATATTAAGCATATAAGAATATTATTTCAGGTACTTTACCTTATGTGCCGGCGGAGGTAAGTGGGGCGGCACCGGAGGGCCTCCCCCCGGCGCGAACAGCAGCCCCCCCGCGCCTAGTAGGCCCCCCGCGCCCGGCACGCCGTGCGACATCCCCGAGGCGTGGATCTGTTGCTACAACAAATGCTATGCTATAGGCGTTGATAATATCCCACTTGATGACCTACGTAAGCAATGTCTCATATTATGGCTGCTTGTCTATGCGGTCGCGGGACGGTGTGCTAGCAAAGGACAGAGCTACATATGTGTCCGTGCGGTAGAGCAGGACGGACGGATTAAAGAGTTCAACGATGTGCAGGTGTTTTAATTTTGGCGTGTTCCTCATAATTTCTGTATTTCCTAATGAAGTAAAGGTTATTTTTTCAGTAATCCGATAGAAGGAGATTCACACATGTTTTTTTTTATTTAGACATAAAATAATACGCGCTTATTTTATGTCTAAATAAAAAAAACATGTGTGAATCTCCTTCAACAGGTAAGGCATACCACGCGGACAGAGTTAGTGATGAAATTACTAACTTTTTCAGTAGGAAGGTAGAGTTGTGTGCCATATCAAGTGGGATATTATCATAGCTGATTTTTTCCCCTCACACCTTCATTTGGCCAATAAAATAGACTGAATATAAAAATAAAATAAAAAATGTTACTATTGCATATGGAATACAAAAGTTTGATAAGGTAATTAAATATGATTAGTGTTAACTATTGTAAATTATAGCCTCACCATCGGTTTAAATAAAACAGTAGTCACATTACCAAACAAACTACACAAAGATTAATGTGCTTGCATACTATTTATAACTCTATGAAAACATTTGAAAGTCCCTTCCCTCTATCTCACACTTATTTGATTACACAAGTGAGAGGACATGCACTTTTAAATGCTTTCTTTATTGCGAGTTAAACGTGTAATGTGAAGTTAGATATGGCACACTGAAATTCAAAAAAAGTACAGTGTAAACTCCATGTAATGTCACTCGATTTGACGACAAACTCTCTAAAGCGTCGAAAACAATTGGTTTTAGTTGGTTTAGCTTGTATTGCATACAATGATACATTCTCTCCATTTAACGACCACTCTCTATAACACCATAAAATGCACAGTCCCTTCATTGTAGAGATATAGAGTTTACACTGTATACACAAACTAAAAAACAGAACCAAAATCCGATTTCACAAGTGCATTGCCTGTCTAAAGGGCATCGTAAATTTTTGTATGGAGCTAGGCATTCCTATTTCCTATTCCTATTTCATACCTTCCACAAAAATTACTAAGTTATGCTTAAGGGAGTCAAAATCGGCATAATAGTTCAACGAGGTGCTGGTGTTTTAATTTTCGCGTGTTTCTCATAATTACTGTGTATCCTGATAAAGTAAAGGTAAATTTTTCAGTAATCTGCAATACTGAAAAATTTATACATATGTGTTGTGCCTTACTTGTAGATGGAACTCCAATTTTTCAGATGGCTTTCCAATCGATAGGTTATATTTTTATAAATCGAAGCAATTCTAAATCAAAATGCAGTTTTTTTTTTAGATATTAGACTTCAAAAGTTGAATCATACCAAGACCAAGTGCATGACTCCCTCTCTTGGACTTATGGGGAAACTTGGCATTCGAGCGGCTTGGAAACTCTCGACAGCTTGCCCTTTTAGCTTATAAGAAGAAGAAGGGAAACTTGCAAACAGTTCTAAAGTGCAAGATAGAGGACAAAGATACCGGTCTTTTTCAGACAGTATTGTAAACTATGACTTTTAAGATTATTACTTTGTCTACAAAATTACAGCTAGGCATTTGACCTGCAGGGCATAACTTCATGGGTAAGCTCTGGGCTAAGGTGGAGCATGCCGAGTTTGGAAATACCGGGTCTCAATGAGCCTGCTGGAACATCCCACTAGGTGCTTGTGCAACAGATTTTTTAACTTGAGGTTGCTAGCCTGGAGAGCATTAGAAAACGCCTGCCACCATGTTATGGTTTCCTCGCAATGTTTTCTTTCACCGAAAGGTACACATTGATGGAGATACTTCACATTGATGGTAATCGAACTCACGAGCTCCAAGACGGTAAGGCGAGCGCACGCTTAACTGAGTTGTCATCGCCTCAAAACCTATCAAATAACTTTGGTGTTATCAATAAATGATTTGTATTTGTAATTCCTTTATAAGACAATTAGTGATACATCAGTATCGGCACCCAAATAATGTTAAGATTTTTTATACATAACACACCATTATTTATGTATTTAGGTTAATATAAATGTTAATCACAAAAAATAATGCACTAAGTGTGGAAGTGGCGACAGACTTACGAGCAATTGTTGAAGACCCTGTTGCTGTTGTTGCTGTGAATGTTATAAAATACTTAAGAGCTGGATTTTTTCCAATCATCCCTCCAAAGTGCTACATCGTGGTATTCATATTGTATATTATTATTGTATTGTATTCAGTCAAAATACAATAGTCTAATGTCAAAAAACTACATAAAAGCCCCTCGTCCAAACGCACCCATTAGGTCGGAAGCATTTCCTTGCTGAATCGCAAAAGAAATTTGCTGCCGGAAGTAAAGTGCTACTCAGTTTTTATTATTTGTTTTAATGAAAAGGTCTGGAGGGGAATCCTTTATAAAACTATAGCTTACGAAGCTGTACATGCAGTGTATAATCGAGATCAATAAATAAAACGTTTTAAAGTCTGCAAATCCTGTGTAAATTATTTGGTCTATTGGTGTCATCCGACCCACGAGATTTAATTCAGTGTTTAGAATCATTAGTTCCACTATTAGGTAAAATTAACTCGATTTGTTTTTTTTTATAATTAGTGGTCTTCAAATGTATGACATGCTACTGAAAGTAATAAATAATTCAAACTAATCTCACTCTTTTTTGTAGGTAATGATATTATTTAGAATCTTCTTCTTTTTCATATGAGCTAAGTGGCAAGCTCTAAAATCGTTGAAGCTTATAATTTCAATGCTTTTAATTTTTTATGAATTTATTATGTTGAAAATCTACTGCCAATAGACAGACTTTGCTCAAATATCTTTGACGCGGTTGAATTCTGTACAATAGCGAGCGAGCGCTTTAGATAAGACTAAGATACACTAACTAACTTAGATACACTAAAGTAACAATCAACTATCTTCTTACCCCAATGATAGCATTTAATTCTGACATAGTGACTTGCTTGGCTCTGTCGACGGCCGAGGCTACTTGCTGTTGGTGCTCCTGAGCCAGGAATGGCAGAACTTGTCCGATTATAGCACTGAGTCGTTTCGCTATTTCTGTCTGTAACAAAATAATAATAAATATTAGGACGACCTCGTGGGCGTAAAGGTTACCATGCCGGACTGCCAATCAGCAGGTTCCGGGTTCGATTCCTGGCCCGGCCAACATCTTTGTGCTTAACTAAATTTGTTGGCTGTGGGTCTGGGTGTTAAATATGTATCTATATAAAATATGTATGTATGTATATGTAGTATATCAGTTGTGTTAGCTACCATAACACGAACTAGAAATGGTAAAAAAAAAAATCACACATGGCTGGTCCCATACCAGGCATCAGAATACAAGGTGCGATATTTTGCTATCATTACCGATGAAACCTAGATGGCGCTGCAAATTAAGCGTGCAGCCTAGCTGCGACCAAACTCTGCAAAGCGCTGCATTCGCATACTGATATGGCAATAGTAGATTGCTTGTCCTGAGTGAAGTTATTTTAAGAAAAAAAATATATATGGCCCAATATGTATATAATGATACATGTAAAACGATTTTGAACAAGAGGTTGAGCATCTATTATATTTATTAGTCTATGCCCATACTATACTATTTCTTGTTTTTATGCATGTATATGTATGTCAGTTGTGTTAGCAACCATAATACAAACTAGAAATGGTTTAGTATGAGACTAACCAGCCGTGTGTGATGTAAAAATAAGTTAATAAATAACTCATACCTGTTTATGCATTTCCACATTCAAGCCGTAAGACATTTCATAATACTGAAAAAAAAAAGTTGTTATAATTTAACACATGCACTTTATACTGAAAATTTTACATATTCTGAGTGTTGAAACTATATAAGTTTGTGTTAGAATAAATAACTATATAGGTTTGAGTTTAACTACAGTTTGCTTGATATTAAGCTATGCTGTGGCCTATATTGCATGCTTACTTAGAAGGAACCTATTCACTGTTGAGTAGAAAATATCAAGACGGTACGGCTCTGGAAACAGAGCCTCAGGCATAGAATATGAAAGCTTCAGAGCTTATTAGGAGAGCTATTGTCACAAATAAATGATTACTTAAGGCAAAAACTTACTATTTTTGTTACTACATCACAATAAAACGGCTATACTGATAGGTATAAAATTTAGTTTAGATTATATACATGAATGTTAGTAAGGTTCGTTTGAAACTACTATTTATACATCCTAGTTAATAGTGAGTTCCAGCATCATGTTGAGAACTATTAATTCCAAACTAGGCATGTTCCACAGGCCAGGCCAGTGTTGATAGCTCTTGTGGTTATGCACTATCGGTATTGTGTATTAAGTGTAGTATAAAAAACACATAAGAAATCAAGCCCATATATCCTACTAATATTATAAATGCTAAAGTTTGTATGTAAGTGAGTATGTATATATGTTTGTTACTTCTTAACGCTCAAACGTCTGAACCAATTTTGATGAAATTTGGTGTGAAGGTAGGTTAGACCTTGGATTCACATAGGCTACTTTTTGTCCCGAAAACAATTGTGGTGGGAACCACAGTGAGATGTTTAAATTACCTAGTTCAAAATTTATGTTACTCCTGCATATGATAAGATTTACTATGAGTATAGGTTAGACCTTGGATTGCTACATAGGCTACTTTTCATCCCGGATTAACTTGTTTTATATCTCGGATTAATACCACAGGGTGCAGCTAGTCAATAATAAAACATTAATATACACCAGAATTCATGAGTTCACAAAATGTCCCATATTGATGTAATCACTTCAACACCCATTATCTTCAATACACATTCAATATTTGAACACATCTAATCTTGTTTCCTTACTTTATCATCATTTACTCATGTTCAACAATCTTATTTGATATTTGCATGCAAATCAAGTTTATGAGGCTAAATAATCATTTTATTAGCCTGTGGCAGCCATAAAAAAAGTTTAATTACCATAACGTAATGTCTTTGCATTTCTGTTTTCTCACTGGCCAGCTTCTCACATTCCAATTTTAAACTGAAAACAATGAGATTAATATTAATATCAGTCCACAAAACAAATATGCTAATTGCAAGTTAACTGTACTTAGGTAGTACTTACCTATGATACTGTGCTTGCAGGAAGCTAAATTCTTCTTTTATACGCTCTAACGTGTCACCTATTGTAAACTTAATTGGACCTGTGGGAGGTTGAGGGCCCTGCAAAAAAAAGTTTAAAGTTCAAAACAATTAATATTAAGTCTAAAACTGAAGCGTGGAGGCCTATTTCCATGTTTAACAATCCATCCTAAATCAAAGTTAAATTAATTAGCGTAAAATTGACATATTATACGTACTCTAACGGCAGCCGCTGGGTGCCGCGTAGCAGAAGGATACATGTTGGTAAATTACTGGCTAACAAACAACACAAAATCAAATATTGTTCTCTTTAGATCCGTTCACCGGTGCAATCAGCACCATTTCACATTAAATATGTGCGTCCACCGCTGCTATAACGCCACAAATACCGGGGAGCCCGACTTACGCGCTAACGATGATATGCATAAACTTTTCTCGCAAACTTTTAAACGTGCGCTCATTATACTTGCAATATCGCCTCTGATAGTAAAATTGATGAACGCATTTAAATATGATATATGATGTCGTAAAAACAACAGTTTTTAAAATTTATTCAACAGACTTTTAACAAAATTAACCACAAATCCACGCGACAGCTTTGTCAGCTTGAATAGACGGACGGCTTCCAGTATTATTATTTATCTGTGGACAGCTTGCTTGATTCGATTGTTCGCGTTTGGGCATAGAGGAAAAAATAATTGGACAAGTGCGAGTCAGACTCGCATACAAAGGGTTCCGTACTATTATTTTCCATGAAGATAGGTTAGACTTTGAATTAACACAAAGGCTACTTTTTACCCCAGATTAAAACGAAGAACACCGCGGGCGCATCTAGTAACTAAATATTCTGTAAAAGTTCAGAGGGTCTACCAAATGTCCTTAAAAAGCTTTAGGAAATGTTGACGTTCGTTGCGTGGGAACCTCTCTGAGGGCATGACATAAATTGAAACATTGACATACGATTGGCTCCATCGCCTTCTACAGAAACGTAGTGAGAACAATTTGGTTAGACCAAATTGATCTCCCACTGTTCTGTATTGTAAAAGCACCTTACTTTTCGCCAATTTTGACCAGCTAAATTCAATTCAGGCTTTTCATATAATTTAGATGATTGCTATGAAGGCGCTGATCCATAAATAATGAACCAAATACGAGACTGCCTCGCGTACGTAGAGTTCCATACCATTATCTATCTCTAAAATTGTTGCATACCTTAAGTACTATCTTATTTTTATTTCGCATCTTTACAAAAAATAATCTTCAACGTGTAACCGCTATCCATACAGGAAAAACATTACGAAAGAATTACGTTTATTGTATGGGGACCCCCTTCAATATTTCTAGTGAAAACTTCAGCTTTCTAGTTAGTTTCTGAGATACAGTCCAGTGACAGACAGACAGTCAGACATACATGGTGGCCTAGTAATAGGGTCTCGTTTTTACCTTACTCGGTACAGAACCCTAAAAATAAATTGCACGGTATTGGCAGTGACATATTTATTACTTTGACATTATGTCATTGCAAATCAAACATCAAACGTGTTTGAAGTATGCTTCATGTCATGTTCATGTCGGGTATGATTGGTTAGATCGTTTGCTTGCATTGTACGGAAAATTGGATTTTGATTTGAGTCGAGCAGCGGCACAAGTGGCAGATCGCCGTCGTGGTGCAGCTGTTATTTTGTGATTATTCGCCCGAAGTGTTTTGAAAATCTGACTGGTTGCTTTGTTACGAGGTGTTACAGTGTCTCTTCGATGATTATACTCAGAAGAAAGTGCTGTGCCTGAAGTGTTATCTTTTATAGTGTTTTTGCGCATCAAAGAGAACCAACATGGATTTCAAAACAGTCGTTTTTAACGCTGCTCGGGATGGGAACCTTACACGATTGAAAGTAAGTATCCTCATATTTCTTGTAACGATTTACATTAATATCTTTGAGTTTCATAACGGTCCCGGTTTCCTACAATCGCATGTTTTTGTTATTGTTACTCGAGAAAATACAGTTACCTACTCGTTCAGTCGCATCCACGTTTTTATCTCGATATTTAGGCCACCCTAAATCGTGATGAAGCAATAAAATAATAACGTGCGTACTTTCTAATCTGGGTCTCTAAGGCTATATTAAAAGTACCTGACCTGGATTATTGGATAGCATGGTTATGTCAGAATTTCGTGAAAATATCCAGAGAATATGATATGCTCATTTGTTTCTTATAATTGGTGTCATCCCATTGCCATTGTTTATTAGACTATCCTTCCTTGTTCTACTGTTTTTCTTTATTCTAATGTATAACTAAAAATTACCTGTCATATTGTGACTCAGTAAAAGTATTATTCACATTTATAACATAAATTTGTTTGTTTGTAAGCAACAGTAAAATACTGTTATTAAGTTAACAGTTAGACTTCTGCCGCATTATCATTGCAGCCTCACCACTCAGTCTTTGTATAAACTTTATCATTGACATAAAATCAAATCAAATTATTATGAATGTGAGAGAATAAAAAGGCAAATTTTCAGTCATTTATAAATTCAGTCATTGGCACCATATTCTGCTCTCTGGCATGCAATAAATAATTAAATAAAGTCACATCAAAATTTTAATAGTAAATAAAGCTTTATTACTTTTAACATTACAAGATAAATAAAAGCAAATAAAATTAAAAACTACACAATAATTCAAAACCTAAATTACAAATAATAAATTATACCTAAGTCTATGTCCGTGTGTAAAGTAAATACCTTATATAAGGTAATATACCTTATATGGCATTACCTTGCTAGGTGGCATTACCTTGCTAGATTGCTAAACTTAAACATTAAGAAACATCTTAGAAATTTCATAATACTTGATTGCCCAATTGGACTAAAATTACAACGTCCAATGCAAACTTAAAACTACTACTACTTACTACACTTAAAACTACTATTAACATAATAAAAAATCAATTCTCTCAAGTATATTCAATTAGGTACTTGCTGGACTTTTAATTCCACCTAATTATGAATCATGTACATATTACCTGCAGACTACAGGAAATGTGAGCAAACATTTTCTTTTTCAGGTTTTTGTGTGAAAATACTGAGTAAAAGACTCAATCAAAGGCACTTAGTCATTTGTGTAAAAATATACATAGATACAGGAAATATAGGTATTCACTACTAAATAGGACACAAATTTAATCAGTAAATTTTTATTTTTAAATGTTTTACATTTGATAACATCTTGCCTGTATTTAAGCTGTGTGTTTCCTATGTAGTATTCTTGCTTAAAACTTCTAGAAGGAAACTTTTATTTATGTTTTGAATACCTCAGGATAGTAATTCTCAAGATATAAGCCCTAAGCATTGATAGGTAATAAGCTATTTATTAGTGATCTCAAGTAAAAAAAATGTGTTAAAGTTAAAGTAACAATTTACTCAAGACATTATTAAAGTCATATTTTAAATCATAGTTAAAAGTGATTAAGAGAATTATTATAAGCTGTGATTTGTTTTTTCTCTGGCTAGGAATTTAATCAGCAGATTGTATAACCACATAAGTCATTGAACCTCTAACTGAAGGTGAAGCATTGCTGGTCTGGAATTTCTGGCTCTCATGGGGGAACACACTATTAGTTGCTTATCAATAGATGTTAACTTGAGATTGGTAGATAGCCAGGCAAGATCTAGAACCCCCCGTGGGGCCCCACATTGTCGAGGCGGTGGGGCTCAGTAACCGTGGCCTGGTCACCCACGGTGAAGCGAAGAGGGTCCCTGAGGCGGGCCACTCCCTAGAGTTGTTTTCCCAGTACGCAAGTTCTAGATGGAATGGCACCAGTAGGTTGCGGAACCTCGCTCCGGGGGTTTTCGGGGAGGTTTCGCAATTGAGGCGGGCTTGGGTGTGGTTTGGGAGGCACCGCAGCCGAAGGTGTGGGGCCGCGGCAGGAGAGAAGTGTCGGTATTACGATGCACCGCTCTTCCTACCTGCCGCAGCCTCGACAGGGTCGCCACCGAATGATGGCGGAGTCCGACATACCCCACCCACCTCTCCGGGTGTGGTGGGCATGCGTAAATGCATTTTTTCACGTAATAAACTATAACTTGATTATCCTATATACTCTCATACTTATGCAAATAATAAATATATTTTTCTGTGCCTAATAATAACCTGTTTGTCTATTTTGTCTTGGTTTTCCTACATTTACGATCAATTTAAGTATGTATTTTGTAAAAATATATCTTTAGTAATTTAGTTACAATGTTAGTTATTAGCTGTATAAGTTATGGAAGTAAGTTGATCAGTCTAAGAAGACCATAGCCTAAGATCTCTCAGCTGTTTTGCGTCACAGGCCCATTCAATACCGGGCCACCCTCAGTACCTAGCGCAGAGCATAGCATCTTCTTCAGGTACAACGCAGCCCTCCACTCTCATAGCTATAAGTAAACACTTCAATGGTGGCATTCTGCTGTACACACGACTAAACTAAATTTTAAGTTGCCCTGTCTCTTTTCATTATAAGTAAGTGGCCAGAAAGAGACGGCACATTCTGCATCATAGTCAAAACAACTAAGTAAAATCATTAGATGTTAAATGCTTTATTTTGAAGGGAAAGTAGAATAAGGAGTACTGACCTCATTGTGTTTATGTTTGAGTTTAAGTGGGCGTAGATACTAACTGTCATAGAGTTCAATGTTTAATAGACTATAGATTATTAGTGTAAAATATATTACAGAGATAGAATTCTGGTGACCAATTTATTAAACAGTACCATACCGTACCATACAGTACTTGAATGAAATATTAATAGAAGTTGAGACAGCCTTGTCTAGCATTGAGGTAAATTAAAGTAACAAATTAAAAGTACATATTTAAAGCAGGTTGAGAAGAGAGGCAAGTTTTCCATAGGAATAACGCTTATCATCATCATCCATAGCTATTTCTATCCCGTGGCACAGAATAATAACTTATACTTTGTACCCCTGGTTGCCTGGTCTGTGCCTATCTAGTACAAGAAAGACTCACAACAGTTGTAATCTTGTTGAACAACATATTAAATGGCGTCAGCTAATTCTTAACACATCAGTTAGTATAAAAAAAACTGCATGATTAACTTCTCTATGTTCTGTTGTTTTGTTTGCGTAAGTATCCCGAAGTAATATTTAGTTTTGTGTTATTTGTATATGTCGTGTATTGGTTAAATGTATGACAGTAATTATGTTAAAGTGTTGTCCAGTGTGTATGTAAGTAGTATTAAGATTTGACTTCATTTAATTATTATAGCACACCGGAAGGCAAAGTATGGTGTACAAGTAATTATTCTGTGGTATGGTGCAGTTCTATAATTGACCGAAAAGCTGTCTTTGTACTCTCCTCTCAATTTGATTACATACTGTAGTTGGGTTTTTGCTTTTTGTGTTAGTTTCTTGTCCAAACATTCTGGTACATAGATGGAAAATTCTGGAATCTTGTGTTCTGTGAATGGAGTTCTCAATTCAACCATGTTTATTTACACTGATTGTCTATTCTCAGATGACGGAATGTGGCGCCAGTTTTTCTAATTAACTATCGTATGTTCTGTGATATAACGAAGTTATAACTGCTAAACTAATCTGTGTTCAATATATTAAGCTTCTTTTATAGCTGCATCTAGTCGTAAATGTCGTATGTTTTGCTTTTTATTTCTGCCCATTGGATTCCTGTTGAGTTTTAAATTCCTTGTCAGTTTGACCTATAAAAATCCCCATGCGTTGTGGTGAAATTGTGAAGCATATTTCATCAGACATTTAAGAGGATGCAGTGGATATGAAGGCTAAACGATTGTATTAAACTGCTATTACATTTAATAACTTGTTAACTGCTGTGCTGATTTGGCTGTTATTATATCAAAAGATCTAACCTCATACGCTAGACTCAAGTCAATAAAAAAAACAATTGAAAATTATCTTTGTTAAAGCTAAATTTCAAATATTTTCTTTATTGCGGCGAGCTATATCTAGTAAAAGCTGCAGTTTCATTCCGCCACATGCTTGTAGAATAAAATTACAAATGATTACACCCTATTCAACAAGATACCTACCTAAGTGGTGTCAACGCGATGCTTTGCACATCCGCGTAGCAGCAAGTGCTAACTATTATTTATTCTGTACCAAGCTCATTACACGGTTAGATGCAGTACAACT
Organism: Mellilla xanthometata; assembly: GCA_035578125.1. Taxonomy (NCBI): domain Eukaryota; kingdom Metazoa; phylum Arthropoda; class Insecta; order Lepidoptera; family Geometridae; genus Mellilla; species Mellilla xanthometata. Next base: position 3,115,899 of record JAPUBQ010000015.1, on the reverse strand, counting down.
GTACGGCCAAATGGCGCAATGAGTGTAAACGGCGCATTGCCCTCTTTACTGATTTAAAATAAGCTCGCAGCTTGGATCCTTGCTTACTCACAACCATGGATTTGCTTGAATAGAATCTGCCCGTAAAATGGGGATAGGAAAACTGAAATATTTAATGTATTTCCACTGTGTTAACAGCGAAAAATTACACTTATCACAGCATCACAGCGGAAGTACACTAAATATTTCAGTTTTTCTTCTAACTACAATGGATTTCCGCTAAGTAACGCCTGAGTCAAAAGGTTTTTAAATACGGATTCGTCCATGAAAAAAGACTATGTATAAAAGTGGCATCTGGGCGCTAACATGGCTACGTTAAATTGTAGGTCCTTTCGTAAGCTTTCGTACATTGGCATGCCCTTAAGAATGGCGCACTGATTATGCTGAAACATGTCAGGCTTATACCGACAAAATAAACGTAACTAATTGATAGTCGGTTAATACAAACATTATTCAATATGTAATCTTGTTAAGAGTAATCAGCGTCCGCAGCGCAGATGCGTTGCAACTTGCGACCTGTAAGAGCAAACGATAAAATTAACCATGCGATGCGCTGGTTCGAAGCCAAACCGTCTACAGCAATCAAGATTGAGAAATAGATGCGATGTTTCTATAGTTCAGTCAGTGGTGACGAAATTATGCTCTCCATATTATCTCTACGCGACGGAGGAAAGAGCTTCCGCGTTTCTTCTGTACAAATAGAAATATTTTTCAAATTGTCAAATTTATTCTCATTCATTTACTATAAGTTATATTTTTTCACATTCATTAAAAGATTTAACTAATCTATAAAACTAATTAAGTTAATTTATAATTATTAATTCTGTAACGAATCCGGCAATCATCAAGGTTTTTTTTTTTTTTTAACCTGTACCGCCCTTCTTCTAGGCAAAGGTTATATTATTATTATTTTATTATTTTTAATATCAGGTGTCTTGGAAACTTATTTTATACCAATTTCTAACAAACCTACTTCGTAATCCTAATCACTTTCGTATGTAAAAATACGTAACTCAATAAGTATAAAGATATTCTTCTTCTTCTTTGTATCTTCTTTACAGCGAATCATCATCAACACTCTTCCACTCCCCATTATCAAACGTCATTTCTCTTTTCTCTATCATGCATGTCATTAATACACAAACTTAACTCACGTCTTCTCCAGTCGCTCCCAATGATCAGATAATATTAATCCTAAACAAACAAAAGAAATGCTTTGAGCTTAATTGGCTTTCCTGGAACTCGCGTGACTCAGTACCTACTCGTATGTATGGCCTCCTTTTCACTTTCTCCGCACTTCCGCTATATAACGCCGTCGTAGTTAGATCGGATACAAAGGATATTGACGGCCTTGTTTACTTGTACTTACTTTCAAGTATTCTATATTGATAAGTGTGGCTGTTTAGACAAAAAATCTTGTCGAAAAAAAGGGAACAAAAACTGAATGAGGCAGGACCTAACATCTCGGGCCGGCCGTGTTTTGTAATGTTTTCTAGATGACACTGCAAATAGAAAGAAGTAGTGTAATGCTAACCACCAGGCTTATCCGTTGGGATCGTGTTAAAACTTAATATCATCATAAAATTCCCGCCCCTCTTTAGAGGAAACAACAAAACTGCTTCATCATCATCATCTACAGAATCAGACTGGTATCTCCCACTACAGGGCCTCTCTTCTAACATGCCATTCACATCAATCCTGCGCCAGTAGCCAGAATTTTTGTTCTCGCCTCGCTTCTTTCAATAAGATTCGTACTAACAAAACAATGCCCTTGTAATTAAAGAGGTTGCACTGTGTCATATTTCCGGCTGAAATACGACATCTAAATCAAAAGTGTTAGTGAAAAGACAATGTCTTTGTACCAACGTTATAGCGCTTAGGAATATTCAATCCAAATTTAAACGGCGACAACGCATCGTGCGTCTTGAATCCTCTATTTCGTTTTAGTCTTTGTGTGTGAGTCATCGTCTTTTGGGCCTACGGCAGATGCAATGAAGACAAGGAAGCAAATGTTTTTGTCTCGCCCAATATGTTTTATTCGCAGTTCGCAATACGGAAACACGTACAAGGACAAAAGACAAAAGTCTAGAGATGTCGGAAATTGTATCACTTTGCCAGTTGCCTATTGAATAGACAGGATGTACCAAGGAGGTCAAGGATACTTCCATTAGATTTCCAGAAGTTATTAAAATAAATATAAATTAGGAGCATCATAATTTCCTGACTTATGTGAACTTATAAGAATTTAGATTGAAAAAACGTAAACCTAAAGCGGGTCAATACAAACACTACAGGATTCCTTACATTTTGTCCGGTTCCTAAGGTGGAGCATGCCGTCTCTAGGATAACTATCAAGCATGCTGTCGGAACACAACGTTGCTTGGCGACAGATTTTTTATCTTATTAGTGATAACTATATTTGAGCGAAAATTACATAGGTACAAATACAAATTATTTATTGATAACACCAAAGTTACATGTCAAATAATATGATATCATTACAAAAGTATATGATATGTATCAATGTCAATTTGACGATCGTGTCAAAACAATTGACAATGTATTCATATTATATTTCCATGGTATACAAAAGCCAAGCCAAAGACCTTCGAGCGGCTTTAAAACTCTCGATACCAGAGGACCACTTAGCTCATACGAAGAAGAATAGTCCACAAAAGAAACCTATATGCCCAGCTAAAGTCATAATCATAAAGGCTAATGATGAAGTCGCCGAATGTTTTCCTACAATCGGTCTTTGTTACGCGCTCATAAACATTGCTCTCTGACAGCTTCATACTTGGACTCGCGCCAAAAAACACCCAAACAGACAGCTCGACAACCAAACAATGTTATTCTACTAATTTTCATAAGCAAAATTGATCACCTTCGTTTTTTTAAACCTATTGTTTTCATTTCCTAGTTCTTTAGCTTACACAATCTATTGTAGAAATTGCTATTCCAGTAGTTTCTCGTGGCTCCTGTGGATCGGCTAACTAAGCTGATCTGACACGGTCGTTTCACACACGACAGATTAGGCCCATAGTAAAACAATTGTAGTTTGTATTTTGGTTGCTAACACAACTGATTTACTACATATACATCCATATATACTTTATATCAATTCCTATTTAACATCCAGACCGACAGCCCACAAATTTAGTTCATCACAAATCGAAACCCTCTGGTTAGCAATCCGGCATGGTAACCATTACCCCTACGCGGTCGTCAAATTGTAAAAGTCTTAGTAAAAGCAGCCGTTTAACAACGTCAAAGGTTTTCGAGCGGGCTAAAAACTCGACTCCAGAGCGTCGTCACTAATCTAATACGAATAAAAAGAAGTAGTTCCTGATAGAAAGAGGTCGGTCCTCAGTCATTGAGTCATTGACCTGTCTTGCGGAACAATAAACCTTTTAGTATTCAATATTTTCCTTTACCTACCTGTGACGTTCGTTGGAGCAGAGGCGTCCTCATTTCTCGACTAACTTCCGCTTAGATTATCATCTACTAAGGCCTCTGAGTTGACTTTACGATGGCATTGTGAAGTTTTCTTTACCTACAAATTACTTTGTAAGTAGGTACATCACGTTTCGTGTTCTTATTTATGTTATGACCATTAGGGAAGGAAGATCTTGGAACAGAAATAAATATTTGGTCAAATTCAAACGATAAAAATTCGGAAGGTGCATTATTAGCACACACTATCTGGATGTTACACGCGGTTTCGCCTGCGATAAAAAATGATATGTAGTGTGTACTTTCGTTAGGGCAGGTTAGGTAAGGCAGTCATTAAAATAAGCTTAGGTAAGTACAAAGAATAGCGCCTGGGGTTTGAGGGAAAAATATTGTTCTCACACGGACAATGAAATGAATTTGAACTAATGAATTCGACAAAAATAATACGAGGAAAAGCTTAAAAATCACACAGTTCTGATTTTTAAGTTTTTCATAACAGTTTAAAAGTAACTAATTAAACTAAAACTATTCTGTAAAAAAAACGAAGTTGGTTTGTTTTAAAAATGTTATGGACTTGCGCTTGACCGCAATTATTACAAGCGCAAGCCCATTAAAAATCAAAATTGAATGTAACAATAATATGAATAAATATTCTTTTTTTTTCATTTTTTATATACATATATGTTTATCTGAGTATTAGGTACTTAACTAAACAATCTTGATAAAAAAAGGGTTTTATCCAGTATTTTTTGCAGTATGTCAACCAGACAAGATTATCGGTAATTCGATATTGATTTACAATTGAAATCTTATCATAAATATGCCAGTTGATTTTATTTATATTTATAAATGTGCAATACTGCCGTCTATTGGCTGATAAGAGTTTGCAAAAGTCAACGCACTGCCATACTAGTCATTATTCTGTGGCTCCTACAACACGAGCAATTGTGCTATTAATGCTTAATTGGTTTTAATTTTGCCCCAAGTACTCATTTTTGCACCGGATACGTTCATACTAAATACAAAACTTCTTTATTTGGCACAGTAAATAAAGAATTGGACAAGTGCGAGTTGGGCTCGCGCGTGAAGGGTTTCGTACCATTGTTGTATGGGAGCTCCTCCTCAAATACTTATTTATTTTATTTAAATTTTATAATTCAATTTAGCTAGTGTACATTTATATATCTTGTGAAAATTTAAAGTTGAAAATTGCTTTAAAATTCCGTTTGTTGTATGGGAGCCTCTCTTTAAAATTTATTTCATTGTTTATTTCAAATAATTATATACCTACATCTTTATAGCCAATTTTGACTCAGGATTAAGGTATCTGTAAATGTGTATGTCTTCTCACACGACATCTAGTACTGAACATTCGAACTAGCTCGTTTAATATTATTTATTAAACCAGCTAGTGATGCTACGCAAATTTCAACTCTGACGCTCCGTAATTAAAGACTGTTCCGAATGCAAAACATAGAGTGTAACTTTAACGTAGAATTGGCTACAACGGCTTCTGCAGAAAAGTAGTGAGTAGGTGCCTGTTGTTGATTTAGCTCAACTTTCAACAAACACATTACAAAAATTGTACAGCAAACATTGCTTATAGTTGGTCTGGGAGCAAAATAGCATAGGTAATAAATAATAATAATAATGAAAAATAGCCTATAAAAAATCTTGTGCAAAAGTTAGGGCTACAATTTTTTCAGTTTTATTATCTGTAATGAATCGAATCAGAGATTAACGATTGCGTAAAATTCGCTCGACGGTTATATTATATGTAACTATTTTGAAGAATAACTGATTTAAAATTAAATTTTGCGTTGCTTATGAAATTACTGAAGGAATTAAAACAAATCTCTTCTTTGTAGGCGAGGATTATCTAGAATCTTTCAAGTTAACTATTTTAGTATTGTTAATTGTTGATTGTTTTTCCAATCAACAATAAAATTAACAATACTAAAATAGTTAACTTTAAAGATTCTAATGAATTTGTTTCTTGTTACACCACATCGATACCACAATAAGTAAACATTTTCTTTCACCTATTCCTTAGCCGTTCTTTAAGTTATTTTTTCGATATTTTATACCGTTTACGATTTATTTGCCCTTGTCGCAATATTTATTTATTAGCCTTAACGCTTATTGCACTTACGTTATCCAGTTACAAAACTATCATGCATAGGCGAGAGTTATTTAGTGTAACGCAACAGTTGAAGCAATGTTTGCTCGAAGTTTACGGAAGTTAGTGGGTTGTTAAGTTACAGAACGTTAGAACTGTACGACGTGGAGAGGGTTTGCACTCAACATTAGAAAATGAGGCCCGCAGAAGAGCCACAAAGCCAAGACAGGCCAACGTAACCATATTTTTCTTTTTTTTTTTAAATATTAGGACAAATTCACACACGGCTGGTTAGCCCCATACTGAACCATTTCTAGCTCGTATTATGGTTGCTAACACAACTGATATACTACATATACGTACATACATATTATATATAAATACATATTTAACACCCAGACCCACAGCCAACAAATTTAGTTAAGCACAAAGATGTTGACCGGGCGGGAATCGAACCCGGAACTTTCTGATTAGCAGACCGGCATGGTAACCTTTACGCCAACGAGGTCGTCAATATATCGGACCCAGGTGTGCTTGAGACGCGACCGGACGCAGCCTTGCACCCAGTAACAACCCCCCTGAGTTCAGAGGACTCAGCGCCCAGCCCTGCCAAAGAGGGACTCCTCGAGGGCAGTGCCCAACCTCCACACAAGAGGGGGAGGAAGAAAATCAAACGAAAAACGAACGGGTTTGCACTCTTCGTTATTTAACAGCTTGCGCTTTCGGCGACAGAAAACATCGTTAGGAAACCATAGCATACCTACTTAGTCTAAAATATCAGATTACCATTCGCGTACCCGCGACTGTCAGGGATGCAACTTCCACTGCCAGCTTTAAGACTAGACTCAGGGTTTGGTTGTTGGATAAAACTTTTTATAATATTAATGATTATCTAGAATTGAAAATTGACATTTGATTCTTATCATATACTATTGTAGTGATATAATATTATTAGAATTAGAAGAAACTCTGCCGCCCCACAGTTCAGGCAGCTTGACTGACCTAGTGTGTAAGGCGCAGCGCACTATTGGCTACTCTACACGCAAACCTTACATGTGTTATACAAATGTACAAGTAGCTATAAACCTAAATTTTCTGTACAATAAAATCATTTCTTTTCTATTCTTTTTCTTTTCTAATTAGAAATGAAAATTGACATTGATACATATCATACCTACTTTTGTAATGATAGCATATTATTTGACTTGTAACTTTGGTGTTATCAATAAATGATTTGTATTAACCATTAGGTGTCTGCCGATAGATTTTTCAACTTGAAGATGAAAAAAAAATACATAATTATATTAGTCGAATATATAACCTCCTCCTTTTTGAATTCGGTTAAAATACTCTACTAGGCATTTGATCGGAAGGGCGCTTAACCACAAGAGTTAGTGACACACTGGCATAAGATGTAGCATTCCTATTCTGGTAACTTTTTTAACTCTAAAGAAGGTACCAGACACATTTTTTACACATTTTTTAGGTGCTTGGCGACATGTACTACTACTAGATACATAGATACCACTGGAGGTAGAGTATTTTTTACTGCTCTTCTAACTAGCAACCATCCTCAAGTTGAAAAATATGTCGCTAAGCACCTAAAAAACGTGTGATCCGGAAGCTTCTTTCAGAGTCTGATATTCCAGACTAGACATAAGCACAGAATAATAACTTGTACTTCGTACAGAAGCTTCACTTCGCAATGGTTTTCAAAGAAATATGAACTCAATATGATAAAAAATATGATTTAATTTAGCTCGCGGTCCAGTCGATCACGTGATCATTTCGTTGCCTACCAATTTCTTTTCAACGGAATATGGGCCTTAATTCACTATGGTACGGTTCATAATACGTTGTACATGGTTATACGGAGTTATAGTTATTATTCTGTGGTATTGAAAGAGCCACGGACTAGGGTTGCTTACTTCGAGAAACTACTTCATATGCCATCTAGCGCGAATAGAATTCCATAGGTATCATCTATAGTATCACCGAAAATATTTTGCGTTGGGCTCTTAGTCTTAGTTCGTAAATGTACGACAAATGAAATGCAACTCGAATGAAACGACTAAAATATCTTTTTTATTGTACTTTTAGGATATTGGAATAGTACGGGGAGAAACGGTTTGTAGTTTGAATTAATTTCATTTCATATAGGAACATAATGAAATCCAGTCAAAATAGATTTTACCCTTACCTGTCAGCGTCTTTAGGTAACCAAAAAAAAGTTAAATCTTGCAATTATATAATGAATCAATCAAATAATTAAGTTGAACGTGGTCGAACATATAGCGCGCACGCGTGTGTTTTCGTTCGCTTGTGGCAGCCTACTAGATTGGCCACTCTTGAGTGGCCGCCGCCCGTAGGTATGTTTTTAACACCTACACGCGGAGTGACACAGGCCTGACATAAGTAGTTACCACGCCTTAGACAAAAGTGTCACTAACTTCTGTGGTTCCCTTCCGGTCAAATGCCCAGCTATAATGTGTAGAAAAATAACTACAGCCATTTATAAAGTCAACTGTTATCATAATAGTTATATTGTTGTGCTCTTTGATAGCATACTTTCGTATCATAACAAAGATAGTAGGTACTTATAATTACAAACTGATATCAAACATTCACATTTTCACAATTACTTCTACAAACTTAACATGTTATTGTCGTATCATAGAAAAAAATATTAGGTATAAAATAATACAAACATAATAAGGAGAGAGGAAAGTAGTAATATTTGCGTTAAACTTTGAATCGTTAGTCTGTTTTTCTAAATTTTAGCAGTTTCAACCAAATCTAGTTTACGCAATGACATTTCATATTAATAATAAAAAAAAACAATAAATATCAGGACACATTTCACACACGGCTGGTTAGCATTAAACTAAACCATTTCTAATTTGTATTATGGTTTCTAACACAACTGATAAACTACATATACATAAATGAGTATTTTATATTGATACATATTTAACACCCAGACCAACAGTCAACAAATTTAGTTCATCATAAGATGTTGACCGTGATGGAAGTCGAACCCGGGACCCTCTGGTGTCTGGTAGTCTCCTTGTTAACCATTAAGCCAAAGAGGGCGTCAATATAGAAGTTTTATTCACTCTACAGTGTACAACTTACTTTTACTGTTGCAAATAAGCTGATAAGGAAATGTACACACTGATAACCCTAGTTAGTATGACGTTGCTTTCCTATGTACCTACTGTGGTATAACTTCACCAGGTCTGGCATACTTTCCGACTCTTTATCTAACTGATACAGTACCAATCGCTTTTAATATCTAGGAAATTATATTGACGGGTTCTAAACCGTGGGTTGGATGATACGTTGAATTGTAGGTCCCCGGCTGTTAGTTTTAGTACAAGCAGTCGTTCAGCCAAGTCAGAGGCCTTTAGGTGGATTGAAAACTCTTGACACTTAGCTCATACAAAGAAGAAGTTAATCGAGTTCAAAAAATGAAATCAATTGTTTTATTTGCTAAGTATAAGTCGAGCGGTGTTACATTAGTATTACAATTATAATTTACTCCAAACTGGACCCGTTAGGGTGTGCAAATTTATGAATATACTAGCTGACCCGGCAAACGTTGTTTTGCCTCACTTAGGAGTATGAAAAATAGATAGTGTAGCTTATATGACACTTTCGTAGATTTACCATAGCAGCGCCATCTATTGATTACTTACTCAACCCAGTCGAAAGGTATCGACATCTGTTAGAATCATTTGGAGCTAACAGATAATTGTGACTGTCAAATAATAACAGACAATAATTAGCAATAAATTAAAATTTTGACTATAATTTGAGAATTAAACTATCCTATCTCTCAAGTTGGATCGAACTGCACATGGTGTGCGAATTTTATTATAATCGGTTAAGTGGTTTAGGAGTCCATTGAGATTTGTGTCTCGTGTCACAACAAACATTGTGACACGAGATTTATATATATTAGGATTAAGATATTGAAGAAGCGTGACTACTCAGTCAGGCGTGCCTGTGGTCGCGCAGGGTGTAGGTTCGATCCCTGCCAGAGAGCGTGAGCTTTCGGTAAAGGAAAACATCGTAAGAAAAGAAAAAAAAATTAAACTGTGTTCTTAACTCAGCTAGAATTACGAATGAGGGTGAGTTTTTAACCTAATACGCAAAAACGCCGGAGTGTTATAAGTTTGACTTAACTTGCAAAATACATAATTTAAGACAAATATTAAATAAAAAATGGCCGCCTCTGGGACGAGATTTTCTAAATTTCAATTCAATTTTTAGGTAGACAAGTAACGAACACTATGATAAATTCCAAATCCAAGATGGCTGGCTGCTACCATAAACTTAGTCGAGATTTTCCTAAATTACCAATTTGATTCTTGTGTTTACTTTTCCTATATGTAAGATGGATCTAATGTTAAGACCGCGATGGAACTAATGTTAAAATCCGCGATGGATGGATGAAAGCTCGTGGTAATCACATTAAGGTCTTCCGGTTTGTATAATATGTGCAGGAAATAAGCAAAGTATGATGTAAAATAGGTCAAGGCAGTTAATTGTTTACCTCGACAGTCATTGCCTTGTTCTGTATCTTTCGTCGTTATGTTTTCCAAAGCTTCATCAAAATAAACTAAGTCCCTACTAGCGCACCTGTTATAATAGATCGATACTCTTTTAAAGAATTGATAAGTAGGTTTCAGAATAGCAATAGAAAATATCCGGACCAGCGGGATTCGAACCCTCGTCTCCCAGCACTTATTAAATCTACAAGACAATGTATTGTCGGTTAAGCATCTTACAGGAAGGGAGGCCTATGCTCAGCAGTGATATGGGGCTGAAAGTGATGATAAGCACTAAAGACAAAATCGTAGAACTGATGTGGTTTTGCTATTTATTTAAGAAGAATTTCGGAGCCTTTTGCGACAAACAAGCAATCAAACAACCTTATCCTCTTCATATTATTGGTATAGGTAAATAATTGCAAAACAATGTAAATGTTGGAGTGTGTATGTTTATTACTTCTTTAAACTCAAACGATTGGTCTGATTTCGATGAAATTTGGTTTGAAGATCCTTGATAAACACTTAAGCTAATTTTTATGCTGGAATAAAGCAGGTAACACCGCGGGACAACTTAGTATTACATAATTACAGATAATTCGACCATTACACGGTGTCTGTAAACAATATAGTTATAGGCGGAGTCTACTGTTCGCTTACTACTGCTAGGTAAGTTAACTATAAGCGATTGAATAATCACAATGACAATTTATTTTCAACTTGACTTTGAATAATAATAAAGTACGGATTACGAAATAGACTAACATTTTGTGATTTATTCAAATGAAGCTTCTTTATAGACACATATTTGGTATTATGGCTGGAGCATTTTCTATTACTTTTTATTATTTTTATGATGGATAGGCAAGCGCTTGATCGTAACTGACCTGATGTTAAGTGATGATACGATCTAGGGTGGAGCGCGCTTGCCTAGATGAAACCGATTCACTCTCGCCTTGAAGATAGTGAGGTTATAGTTCAGAGGGAACAGGGATTCCTGCAATGAGTTCCACAGTTTAATGGTCCGCACAATATATGTGGAAGCGAAACGGTTCGTACGGATTTTTGGAACTTCAACTGTATAGCGTTGCCAGACGTAACGACGACAGATGGAGCAAGGCTATCACAGAATGGCTTCCACGGGATAGCAAGCGCCCTGTCGGCAGACCACCAGCCCGATGGACAAATGACATCCAGTCCATAGAGGGAACGCTATGGGTCCGTGAAGCACAAGATCGTATTTACTGGCATAAGAGAGAGGAGGCCTATACCCAGCAGTGGGTAGATATAGGCTGATGATGATGAACTGTATAGCGGTGCCTCCTAGCCGGCTAGCTACCTTCTTCTTCCTTGCCTTATCCCACAAGGTGGGGTCGGCACAGATAATTTCCCCTCTTCCACTCTTCTCTATCAGCCGTCATCTCTACACTTTGTCCTTTCTCTCTCATTTACATACTCGATCCATGTCTTCTTCGGTCGGCCTCTTGCCCTTCTTCCTTATACTGTCTGGCTAGCTACCCTAAGTCCAAAATTTGTCTAGAAAAAAATACCTGTATATTCTGGCAGTCCATGAGTGCCTGTAATTCCAGACTAGACATGTTCTACCTTTTTTTTTTTTTTTTTTTTTGTTGACGAGGGGGAAATCTTCGACAAGATACCTGGCTACGATGGGGCGCAGCCAGGTTATGTGGGATTTGTACCCACTAAAACCCCCCCGGTGACCTGCCTCTGTGCTTAACGGAGGTCTCCGGGATCTTCCGGGAAACACTCCGGTGACCTCCTTGCACTGCGCTGTGGCCCTTCCCGCGACGGTGACGGTCACGCGACGCCGTCGTCGTTCACCCCGGACTCGATGGAGCGGGTGTCGGAACCCCATCTCCGAACACCTTCGAGTCTGATGCCCCTTTTAGTCGGCTCTTACGACAGGCAGGGGCAATTCCGCAGCCTTATTCTTTCACCCAGGCTGCAGGGTTAAGACATGTTCTACCTAAGGCCAGAATGTCGTTGACGCGTATGGTTACGCGCGCTGCTAGTCAAATAGAGCTGTATAGAGTAAAAAATAAAGTTATATATGCCACCAATGACCCACGAAACTGTCGTTTATATCTGAGCACTGTCGTGACAACAGTATGATGTAAATACCACTTTTCAGAATTGCTTTAAGTGAGACAGTCTATCGGGAACCAGAACATTCTAGAAATAGATAAATCGAATAGAAATTGATCTTGACATTTGTTTAATTGCCTTGTTTACCATGCTCCGGGGCGGGGCAGAATTAGTACCGGTTGTATTTATGATATTTTTGTCAAGTTATTTGTAAGATTTTCGTATTTTATTTTATTTTGGATGTTTTTGATTTTAGTTTTGCTAGTTACTTGCTCAGGGACTGATATGAGTTTGAAGTCAGTTTTGTAGACTTCAGTGCTTAAGGGTATCAAACGGGCCCCTTTTACTATGACTTCGCTGTCCAACCGTCTATCTATCTACCCGTCTCTCACCAGGCTGTATCTGATGAACCCTAAAGACTAAAGAGTTAAAATTTCACAGATGATGTATTTCTTTTGCTGCTATCACAACAAATACTAAAAATAAATTAATACAATATATTTAGTTCAAAGCTACTCGTATCGCTCCCATAATACAACGATTTTTTTTTCTAATTTTGTAAATAATGTTACGGAATCCTTCATGCGCGTGCTCGACTCGCACTTAGCCAGTTATTGGAGTAAATAGAGTACTATGCGTGTCAACTAAGAATAGGACTTTCAAAACCGCCATCTTGCTCAATCATACGCGCAAACTTTAACCAAAGTGTATGGTGTGCAAATAAATTTATGAACAAATTATATTCAGTTTATATGTTTAATGTACGCTGTTTTGCTATTACTTATACATTTTACGGCAAATTAATTATAAATGAGTAGGATTTGAAAGCAAAAGCCAAAAAATATAAGTTCTTTTTCATTGTTGTCACTTCTTTTTGTACTAAATAAAAATAGTTTATTATACTGCTTTACAGCACTTAAGTCGAAATTATCCAAAACCAATGTCTCGTCACGTGTTTTTTAGGTGTTGTTAATTTGCCTTGGGTACATCTTACCTGTAGAATTAATTAATCCAAAATTATCCAGTAATAAAATCAAGAATAATTAAACAATAAATAAATTATATATCTATGAACCAAAAAAATAATTATTAAATTTATTTTTTACGCTTTCTTTGCTAGTAGTACTTTTTTGACAGTTATCGTGTGAAGTTGAAGCAAGCGCGATCCTATTCTTAGTTGGCACGCATAGTAAGTGCTTGTCGCCATAATAATAAATAAAAATAATTAATGTTCATGTTCATAATGTTTTGTTTTGTAATGTAGCTTTGTAAATATTTGAGAAATAAAAATGATTAAGATTGAGAATAATTACCAAGTATTTTTCCCTGTTTTCAGAACAAAACTCATTTATCCTGCATATGAGTGCATTTTATTATTTATTTATAACGACGTGAATATATGATTCTTTGTTTATAGTTAACAGATAACCGATAATAAAGTTATCAATGTACCTACCTATCTATTTACTGTACGTGACGTTATAAGTTTGTGTCAATAATTTTGTTGGTAAATATTTATACGAGTATGTTTGTACCTATGTAATTTATGTCCGTATTTTTGCGTCGCAGTTTAACTCTGGACTTCGTAGTTGTAACTGCAATTCGAAGGAAAAAGCCATTCGGTGAATTTATAAATTACTAGCTGACCCGACAAACGTTGTTTTGCCTCACTTAGGGGTATGAAAAATAGATAGTGTAGCTTATATCACACGTTCGTAGATTTACCATAGCAGCGCCATCTATTGATTACTTACTCAACCCAGTCGAAAGGCATCGACATCTGTTAGAATCATTTGGAGTTAACAGATGATTGTGACTGTCAAATAATAACAGACAATAATTAGCAATAAATTAAAATTGCGACTATAATTTGAGATTATAACTATCCTATCTCTCAAGTTGGATCGAACTGCACATAGTGTGCGATTTTATTATAATCGGTTAAGTGGTTTAGGAGTCCATTGAGGACAAACATTGTGACACGAGATTTATATATATTAAGACTAAACCGACTTAAAAAAAAATGCCGAAGTTCTCAATTTCACTGTTTCTTTTTTGTGATTGTTAACACATTACACCTTTATTTATCAACGAATTTTAAGAAAGGAATAAGTACTTGGATGGTCACTTAAATAAGAATTTTGTTGAAATTGCTTGAAATTATTTTTAATTAAATAGTCAACAAGCAAAGACTTATATTCTTAATCCCCTTTTGTATTGAAAATAAACGAGTTTATCTACCAAACTAGCGTCCAAACTCAACCAAATTTAGTCAAGTAAACTATGTTATCACTTGGATTGACCTTGACACAATTATAGCTGCTGTAGTTCTTATTATCTAACATAAGATAAACTAAAATCGGCTTAGATAAGCCTACTATAGATTCCAGGTATATAATTGTAACGTATACGTTTTTTTTATGGCCGCATACATTTTTTTTACAATTACAGGAAAAAAGGGTTTTTAAAGATGTTTTAAGGATGTTTGCTGGGGTTATTCCAACAATCCTCATTGATTTTCTCCATCAATGGGGATTTTTGGTGGCTTCAACATTTCGTCCAGAATACCCAACAAATAATAATTACACACATCTAGACACCCATGGGGATTAATCATCAAATCCTCATTGGGTTAAAAAATAATATTTTTACATATTGAACACATACTTTTAAGACGAATCTAGATAACATTTTGTTTAACCTGAACAACATTTTTGATCAACCTTGATAACTTTTTTGATGAATCTGGATAACTTTTGATGAATCTGGTTAACTTTATTGATGAATCTGGATGGCTTAACTATTGATTCAGGCGTAACTTAATAGACATAATTTTGATGAATCCGAATAGAGACTTTTGTGAAGATTTCAGTGGAAATGATATTTGAAGTTTAATTTGTGTTTTAATTTTGTTGCAGGTAAGTTCCTGACCTCAGATTTGTATAATATATAAGCTTAAAACACGCAGTCGAAGTTGTGAATCTGTTAGGTACAGAAGCTGCCGCCAAGGGTTTGGATAAATTTACTTAAGGTAAAGTCACTAATGCTAGACACTTTAATGAAAACACTATATTCATATGGAAATAATTATATATTTACCAAACAATACAATTACAGTTTTTTTTATATGAATGCAGTGTATCTTAGAAAATTATCTTAAGCCATAATATTTGCAGAAATCAACATACTTTTAATTATTATTAATATTTTTTTTTATTTTGTCTTAAGTACTAATAGATAACATCACAAAAAAATAAAATCACCATAAGTAGACAGTCAAATGCACTAATAGTTGACATAATAATTAATTAATGCAGTTGGAGTTATAAGGGCATCATTGCGCTTGATATACTTAATTAACTTAGATAATAATTACTTATCCATCAACCTCTAAGGCGCTATCAAATTTGTACTTAATTCTATCACCTGTTATAATCATATTTGGTACATCAAGGACTTTAATTACTTGAGATTCAGATATCGCACTGATATCCCTATCATTCTCTTTGAATACTGTTTTAGACTCATCACATGCTACCATTGCCATAACTTCAATTTCTGTTTTAGTTACTTTTTGGACAATATAAACATATTTGTAATATCTCTTTTTGCCAGGAAACTTAACGATGACATAGTCACCTTGCTTAATTCTACTCTCTTCCTCATTTCCTTTTTCCACATTTATTTCTTCCTCATTTCTTTCTTCTTCGTTTTCCTTATCAGTGAGTTCATCAGAAATATCATTCGTGCTGTCTGCAGATTCTATCCATTCTTCTTCAGTAGTTGAGCTATCATAGTCAGCCTTTTTAAGTTTGTTTTTATAATATTTTTACTTTTCTTTAATAACTTCTTAACAGTCTTAAGTTTTCGTGCTCTTTCAGTTTCTTCTTTCTTTTTTTTCCTTTCCTCAGCTCTTCTTTTTTTCTCATCCTCTAATTCAGTCTTTTTCTTCTCTTTGTTTTCATGGTATCTTTGCCATTCCAAGGATGATACAACAAATGGCACTTTTTCTTTCCTTCTTCCTTTTGAGTTTTGTTTAGGAGTTGGCCAAAACAATGCTCTTTTAAATGGACTAGGTATTACCATATTATTATCTGAATTCTTTGAGCAACTTTCTTGTGGCTTATAATGACTTGATATAGGTGGTTCTATCAATGATCCTGTGTTTATTTTGCCTTCGAGATTTTGAGTAGTGCTTTTTTGGAGTTATAGGGTCTTCGTTTAGGGGTAAATATTGGAATGGAAAATCCAAAGTTGTAGCTTGTGACTTGTGCTTTAGCCTACTTTACAAGCAAAGCTTCAGTATCATCTGAGATATAACATGTTCTTCCCATTTTTCGTTTTATTGGTGTCTCACCACTTTATTTAGCAGATTTACCCTAGGTACCCCAAATTTTTTCGCCGCAGTCGAAGTTGGAACTCCTCGTCTGCATTCTTGAATAGCGGCTTCCATATCAGTCTCAGAGTAAAGAAACAACATAACGAAACAACCCTTTATTGGCGGCATACTTATCAGTCTGGAACAATAGAACCAATAATAGACATCATGTATACCCCAATAGTAGACACCCTGTCTACCTTTAGTCAAAGTGATCCCAAGTTGTTGATATCGCTACAGTAATCTTTTCATTGGGAATAGAGTTCAAAATCGTACCAAACCTTACAAAAAAGTTTAATATCTCGAAACACCAATGGATGACACACCTGTCATCTATTAGAAAATTCATTATTTTTGGAACTAATAGTAGACATATCATAATTGGTCAGAAAAATAGTAGCAAACACAAGAAAAGCACGTTTATCACTACCCCAACTTATCATTGATACGTTGACAAATGTTTAAAATGTATTTTTTTAATAAATATCGATTAAAAACTTACCTTTAAATTTCGGCGTCCTTAACTTAAAACGTAAGAAATCACGGAACGCGTGCTCACTCCGTTACATGATTGACAACAACTGACGACATTTTGATATTTCGTTAAGAAACTGTTGGGAGTTTTTGAGAATAATTCATAGATAGTGCTAGGTGTCATATGATATTGTAATAAGAGTGCTTTTACTAAAATTGTTTTTAATACAAGAACATTTTTTCGTAGGTGTCATCCTTTAGGTCACTGTCGGGCATTAGTGACTTTACCTTAATAATAATCATATTTAGTTATTGGTAAAAAAATATTTTGCAAGTCAATTCATACATAAATTTTGAATAAAATATTATAACAAAATGAATATAAATATAATTCTGTACATTTTAGAGTTAAATACGAGTATGTAATCAATCTAAAATCTAAAACAATGTCAAAATACTAGTTCTAATATCTTATTTTGTATTTTTTACAAAGTCATCTATATCATAGAGAGTTTCCTCGATAAGCCAGCGTGTAATTCGAGCTTTAAAGCTTGAGCTGTAAACTTGTTGCCTCAGTCACATTTTCAGGTAATTTATTGTAAATGGTTGGACCCTTAATATGTGTAATCTTAGTGGATCTGTGCAGCGTATGTTCTTGAGTGCTTAACCGTATATTCTCGAAAACATGTAAAACTAAAATACTGCACTCTTCACGACAAAGACAAAGTTACTTTCAATTGCAAATCCGCGATAATAATGCGCAGTAGCATAAAGCAAAGGTTACAATGTCGCAAATGCTGTAGAAATGCTAAATCGCGCGCGACTTAATATATGGACTTTGTACGTTGAACGTTTTGAATCGAACATAATATTGGTTACGTAGTTTTATTGATTAACCGACCGAGAGAAGCCATCGACTTTGTGTTAACGGGTCAACTCTGCTTTCGCCTCCTTGTATTTATTAAAATGCATGAAAAACAAAGACACACACACCCACGCTAAAAAAAACCTTACAAATAGTAGATTAAACCTAAGTGAATGTCCGCGGGTAAGGTGCCTAAAATGCTGGCGGCATTACCTCGCTGGATCGCCAAGCTTATATGTTGGCCGAGGTAAGCGCCAGCTCTTAGGTTATTTGTTCTGTCCACCAGCCGTTTGCACAGATCAATAAATAACGTACAGGCGTTGGGGCCCCATGGCCTCAAAGTTTCAAATATTCCAGGTATTTAAATACAATGTTAATATGTTGGTTCACACCCAGGCGTTGTTATTACGTATCGATTTTAGAGAAACTAAACAGATAAATAAATAAACATTAGGACACATTGCACACACGGCTGGTTGGCCGCATACTTAATCATTTACAGTTTGTATTATGTTTACTTATAATACTACCCAAATATTATTATATACATACATAATTAACACCCAGACGGATATCAAAAAAATTTAGTTTATCACAAGGATACTGGCCGTGCTGGGAATCGAACTGATAGATAGATAGACTGCTATTGAAATCGTATTCGCTAGGTTTTTCTTCGGAGACTACTATATTACTACTATTACTATATAAATTTTTCAATAAGACAATAACAATTTTACATCTCATTATCTATATCTTACATGAACTTCTCTTCTCTTCTCAGGGCTTGGGTTTCTGTAGGCAAACGTATAGTCATTTAGTTACAAGTTTAATATACAAAATTATCTTTTCTTGTGAGATACTTACATAGATTGCTGAAATCGGGTGACGGAATTTTTGCAAAGGATTTTTACGTCGCTTAATAACTGAGACAAAGAGACAAATAACCAGAAACTAAAAAAAGTAGTACCTTCTGACCTACATGCGCCGATAAATACGAGTACCGCTGTTTGATCACCTTTTTTAAAAATAAATTATTTTTCTTTCTTTCTTTACATCCAATTAGATCCAACATAGCTTAAATTCGATAATCATGTCGCATCACCAACCTTTGGTCAAACGAACTTGGGTCACCATCCATTGGCCTGAGTTACGAGCAAACTGGTCTTTTTGTAAAGACCTTAAAGCCTACAACCTGGTTCAACCTTGGCCTTCACAACATCTCATCTGCCCAGCCAATGACAACAGGTTTAATAAATAAACAAGCGGACGCGGAAAAAAGACGATCGAAACCTGACCTACTCCTAGCCAAGAATATACCTGTTAATTGTATAAAGGTCCATAAATAGTTCAAAAACATGACTGATTCGGTGCGGGAACCGGTACTGCCTGGAGGTCAGCTGGGTTTCTGTATAGTGATCCGTACCTAGTCTATACTTATTACGTATAGTCTTCGTGATAATTAGGTACTGATTTAGCGTTTTCAAAAAAGTGGCGGTGTAAAAAAGTCTTCTTCTTTCTTCTCTCGATGTCCTTATAGCGCCTGTAGCTCGGCTTACTAGTGATCTTGCGCGATCATCACAAGGTTAAGCAACGGTCGACGCAGACAGTCTTTGGACAGGTAACCCAAGACTGTTTTTTAAAAGTGACATATATCTTGGGCGCTACCGTGGGTCGGAAGACACGTAAAAACTGTAGGTCCCGGCTGTTAGTTGTACAGTCGTTAAGTCATTTAGAGGCCTTCGGGCGGCTTGAAAACTCTAGACGCAGTGCTTGGCCACTTATTATTATATTATTAAATTCTATTCATATTTAAGGGACGGACTTTGGCCAATATGGCATGTCAGTCCCGCTTGGCCACCTAGTTTAGCTTCCTTAGTCCGGAATGCGGAACTTTTACATAACATTCCCAGATCCGAGTAGTTTCTGACAACCGAAAAAGCGGCGCTTCTACCGTTTTAAAAAGTTTTATTCGAATAAGTTTTATAGATTGATAAAGTCACTGGATCTAGTAATTGACACAAATGATCCGACAAGCTCTTAATTAATTTTATTATTTTGTAAAGTTGTACTCGACTTCCCCAGAATTAATAAAGACGCCATTAATACGATAAACACGTTTGTCTATTTTATTTTTCTTTGTTGCTAAAATTTACGTCACAGTACCTACGCAAAATTTTGTTTGTCATTGCTGACAGATAGGTAGATGTTTTAGCCGACTGCACAGGGAGGGTTATTCGCAGTCATTCCACTTGAAATGGTCCACTGATGATGATTAATCGGGGCGTCGCACGTCTTGAAGGCCGTAGGCCAAGTTTGCTCTATGAATGGCAGAAAAATGCTATTCCTATCGTTATTAAACGCAGTCTTACAAGAAGTCAGCTATGGTCATTCGCGAACCTATATCAGGTAACTAATAAATATCATCTTGAACTTTTTAGTGAGCGCTTAATGGCTACTACACACGTTACAAAATAAATTACAAAAAATCGTTCCGATCGAATGGTACGCTTCAATTTTCAACGTTCAATTTACACATGAAAAGAACTTTACATTTTGCCGTGTGTGCATTACGAAAAGTGTGGAGCTTAATCTGTACCTTCCGATAATTTATAGTAAATATTTTTCGTAACCATTAGTAACTGAACAAACTATTATAAAATGAATGAAGTCGAAAGAAAGGGCGATAGCTATTATTCTTTCATTGATTAAGCAGACTTGGGCAAATGGGATCGCTGACTTGTACGCTTTTACCCTCAAGGTCTGTCGCTTTGTATCGAGTGCTTGTTGTATTGATATGTTTTCTTAAGAAATTTCGATAACACTTTCATTGTTCTCTGCACTTAGAAACATTTTCTTCATGGCTACAAAAGTACTTATGGAGCAGTTTAGAAAAGGTTGAAGTAGATTTTAGATGATCCAAATGAAAGGAAGGCGAGACCTTTGTGTTGTAATTGAATGAAATAAGCCAGAAAAAATGTGGTTGCAAAAAGAATATGGTAAATGAAACACAATATAGAATATTTATTTTAAAAAATATCGATGACGCATTGTTCAGACGATGAAATCGGCGAAATCCGACTTACCAATATAGAAAAAAAATACAGGCTAAAACATATTTTTGACATTTTTGAACCAGTTTCATTGCTCATTAATAAGTCTGATTGCTATAAATATTCTTAGACTTGCTCTTTAGACCTTCTTTAAGCTAATTTCAAAATGTTTTCCGTTTAGTACCTATTAGTTAGTAACTAAAACACTGTAATTTCAATATATTGCCCTTGTCTTGCCTTTCCAAGCCAAGCTATTGCATAGAAATAATCCTTCATTCAAGATTGCTGACACTGACGGGTGTACAATATTAAAATCAATACGACTCGGGTTTATTTAAATAACATGAGACTTGGGTCGAATGACGTCTGTTATGTTAATTATGCTGATAACAGGGAAAAAAACGAATAACGTCAGGAAAAAAATAGTCTATGGCTGTGCCAAATTGCCTAAGCTGAAATACAATGACCATAACGTTATACTAACGTAAACTGTTATCGCAAGGCATATTAAATATTTGCACGAAACAAACGGTCACACTTAGTTAAAAACGTTAGGATATACGTCCAACGGGTTTCGACGCATTACGAGCGTCATCATCTGGGACGAGCTTCACACGTATATCCAACGTTTTTTAAGTAAGTGTGACCGCAAAGCTAAGTTCTTTTGTTGTGTACTTTCTTGGAATTGGTTGCCTACAAGAGATCGCTTTTAGCAATAAGGTCGCCAGTTAAGGCACTAGCTTTTAAGTACAAGAGCAAAACTTAGATTGTAAATTTGACGTCGGATTGGCTAAACGGCTTTTACAGAAAAGTAGCGAGTACCACTCGGTTGTGCTGATAAGTTTTTTAGGGTTCCGTATAAAGATCTACAAGGAACCTTTATAGTTTGTTTTTGTCCGTCCATTCATGTTGATAAGATTAGATTGAGATAACTAATATAGCAGTACTTAAATACTGAGTATAGACAAAATAAACTGTATGAGCTAAAGCAAAAGTAAAACAATAAAACCACACTGATATTAGTATTTTTCTTCTTCGTATGAGCTAAGTGGCTGACCTCTGGTGTCGAGAGTTCTTTAACCGCCTGAAGGCCTCTGACTTGGCTTAACGACTGCTTGTCCTAAAAATAACAGCCAGGACCAGCCAACGGTACAGCCCTGATGAAAGTGCTCCTCTTTCAAAGACAGACTTGTGCTTGGTCACCCTCCGAAGACCGCATCGACCGTTGCTTGACCTCGATGACCGCGTCAGATCACCTACACTACATCTTAGTATTAAAACTGCATTTGTAGACAGATAATACCCATAATAAAGTCAGTCTAACCAATATAAACATTTCCTCATGCCCGTAACAAGCATAACTTACCGACATACACGGACGACTTTGTAATTAGATTCTCCATTAATGGAGTTTCGCTCGCGTCCAGTTTTATGTTCGTGTGAACTTCTGTCTCATTATGAATGCCTTTCACTCACTCTTCAGCCCTTAGTCGTATGCGTGAAAGAGAGGTCAAAGTTAACCTTTTCATTACCACGCCGCAAATGCGTTTCCGTGACCTCTAGTGCAAAGATACCATTACATCGATATGATCTGTACTTTTATTATGACTTTTTGATGATGATAGTGATATGTGTGATAAATAAATATTATGGGATTCTATTTTAGTTTCAAAAAAGTTATTTATTCAACTCTCTCAAATTCATAGTCTTAAATTTGTACACTCATAATATAGGTACATATACTTATGAGTCTAAACACCACTTTAAAGCTTTTAATAGCATAAGTGTTGGTTATAAAGTAAATTATATCTTACTCTCCTTCTTCTTCTTCTTCCACTCTCTTCAATCAGCCGTCATCTCCACACTCAATCCTTTCTCTCTCATGTCATCACACACTCCATCCATGTCTTTTTCGGTCGGCCTCTTGCTCTTCTTACATATTTATGTATTTATTCCAAAACTATAAGCAGAATACATAATCTAAAATTTAAATGATCTTATTGTACCAAGTTCATTTTTAATTATTTCTTTGAGCGTAATAATTACATGGTCTTTCTGTTTTTTTCTTTACTCTGTGGTCCTGAGTGACGACAAGTTACAAGTATGGGCGAGTATGGCGTACGAGGGGTTAATTGATACCGCGGAAGAAACGATAATCGTTCGAACCTTGACTTGACCGCTACATGATTAACTGCACATATGTTTACATACATACATACTACGTATTTAAATTGGTTTCTGGTCATTATCGTTGGGTGAATCTAGTCAAGTTTAATTTACTTTTGTGGATGGAACTGCATTGTTTTACTTGTTTTCCTTTGAAGATTGTGTGTTTGTAAATATCCTTATAAAAGACCAAGCGAGCAAAGCGAGGCAAGTCACTGCGTTTACTGACCAAATTTGCTTTCGTCTGTCATCTGTATGTATGTATGTATGTTTATATATTAGTTTTCGCGAAGAGGCAGAAGTTTTGAACCAATCTCGACGAATCTTGGTATATGTAGTAGGTACTACTACTCAATAGAATTTTTAGTGGGGAGATGATTTTCATAGAAGGTATAGATTTTCTTTGGTAGGTATAGATTGACTGGTCGGCTCTACGCGCATACATACATACAGACAGACAGACGAAATGTAAATTGTCCAGTTAATGCAGAAACTTCGCTCGCTCGGACAATCATAACATGCAACTTAATAGAATTAAAAACAAATCAAACAACTGTGTTTAAAAAAAAGTTATAAATAAATCCACAAATGAATAGTATCGAATTTTTAACAGACTTCCAAAAAGAAGGAGGTCCTCAATTCGACTGTTTATTGCATTTTTTCTATTACTACAGTTTCCAAGAATGTCTACGTGTGCCAGTTTACATTAGTGAAAACGTAAACAAATAAGATATTTCTTAGTAAAATATAAACAAGCCAGAGCATATACGGAGTAGAGTTAATCCTTGTTTATGAGCCTATTAATTTTACCTTCAAATGCCATGGTGGTAAGGAAAAATACGTGTAAACAACTCTTTGTGTTATTTGTGATTTAGTTCACTAAAACATTATGGTTTAGAATTAAATAAACTTAGGTCGCAATCCCGAAGACCCGTTAGACTTTTGTGTATCTAAAGACTTTTTTACACATTTCACACACAGCTGGCTAGCCCAATACTAAATAATTCCTAGTTTGTTTCGGTTGCTAACACAATAGATATACATACATAAGTTATTTATTTCGATACATATTTAACACCCAGACCGACAACCAACAAATTCGTTGCATCACAAACATGTTGGCAGTGCCGGTAATCGAACCCGGGCCCCTTTGTTTGGCAGTCCAGCGTGGTATCCTTTACACCAGCAGAGTCGTTAACTACAACAACATTTGTCTCCATAACTTACGTGGCCATACAAAATTTGAAATATATCATATTATTGTTTGTATTTTTCTTGTCTAGCCCTAAGTTAGTCAATGAAACTCAGAAATTCTGAAACATCAATGTATAATGCAATATGTACCATATTAAGGCATTGACTCAAGACTTTGTAATCAAAGTATAAGTTGCAGACCACTTTAGATCATTGTCAGCATCGTTACGAAGGCGATATAGATCTAATGGTTTAATTTGACTTTCAAATTATGTTCAGATCAGCATTAAATATTGGAGTTACTTTACATTGATACAGACATCTCTATATAGAAACTTTTGTTTAAGATTCTGAAATCTTTGCAAATATGACTGACATTTACGAAGAGAGAGGTCTATGATCAGCAGTGGATATTAACGGGGTAATAACTATGATATCAATAATGCCTGTATTGTTCAAAATTGAATGCATAAATTGATTTATTTGTGGTGTACTCTTGATTTTTACCAAAGGAAAAACCTCAAATACTGATAAAAATTGACACAATGAAGCAAATGGAGTTTGGTATGCAAAAGATGAACATAAGAAAACATCATTGTAATAAATTGACGACCTCGTTGGCGTAATGGTTACCATGCCGGACTGCCAATCAGAAAGTCGTGGGTTCGATTCCTGGCCAACATCTTTGTGCTGAACTAAATTTGTTGACTGTCGTTCTGGGTGTTAAATATGTAAAAAAAAACATTTTAAATACCTTTTTTATAACGCAAATGAAAATGCTTGCCGCAGTTATCTTATCGATCGACTCTCGTATTTAGCTTAAAACAAAAGTCGCTAGTAATGACCGTGAAATAGTAAACGAGTTAGAATTTCTAGATGTAGTAGAAAGCAGTTAGACCGGTATTAAAAGGCCTCCGGACATGCAAAGTTCAAGTGAAAACCGCTACTGAAGCTTACTTTATTTTCTAGATATCAAGGTTTTGTAGTCAATATTTTAAAAAATTTAGTATTATTTTATAAAACTGTAGTAATGCAGTTTCAGAAACTTTTAATACCCCTTCAGAAGCAAGTATGTTTTGTACAGCTATTACACGTGTTCTCGAACATGCAAAACTACCTATTTATAGTTACCTCGGTTCTAGCTCGGTTGGCTTGGGTACACTGGTAAGGGGGGAATGCACAATACGCCTCTAGCGGGATGTCAGTGGCGGTCTCATCACCCCCACTTCAAATAAGAATTAGAATTGATATAACAACATTACTTTTATTTACGCAATAACAACTAAAAAAAATGACCTCCAATATGATATTAGGACTACCTAACCATAGTAGGTCTTGGTATTTAATTTATTTACTAATGTCAAACTACTTTTACTATTTTGAAAAAATCGTCTGGCTTGCATACCAGTCTGTCTCGTTCGTACAACAATGTTTCTGTTTGGATTATAAAACTGACCGCACTGCTTTAGACCCTGTGTGATATTTATGTCCAGTACATTAGCCCATATTTTTGCATGACACTTCACATCGTTATTCGACATATTTGGCGAACTATCACGATGTGTGGACTGCATATTTGAGCACTTATTTGGTTTGTTCGCCTGTTTGACTAATATTGTGAATATGTTTGTGTGTACTTTTGTAAGGATGAACGCATTTGTCTACATTCATATGCTTGCGTTTTCGTCAACTTGTTTGTCGAACATCGCAAACACCAAATTACTGTAACGACTCCGTTGGTGTAATGGTTACCATGCCGGACTGCCAACCGGAGGGTCACGGGGACGATTCCCGGTACGGTAAACATCTTTGTGATGAGCTAATATTTGAGCTGTAAGTCTGGGTGTCCAAAATGTATCAATATAAAGTATATATGTATGTATTTGTAGTATTTCAGATGTATTCCATAAAACAAACTATAAAAAAAAATTGGCATATGGTTAACCTAAGCCGTGTATGAAGTATCCTACATAGATATACTGAAATACCATCATGAAATAACCTACTGGTCAGGTAACTACGTCGCTTACTGCGACGTTTAGAGAAAGTTATAGTTAGCCTGAAGGAAATTAAAACAAATCTTACTTTTTTGTATTATATAGAATCGTCAGTGTTTTATGTATTTTAATATTATATGATTTTTTGACTAACTAACTGCGTCGTTTATAGCAAACTAATTTTTTTGCAACATTACGGAAGTCTAAATTTGCCTTGCTTGTATTTGCTAACTGTACCTTTGTGCCTAAACAATGTTTTTTGTTCATAGCATAGCACATTTTTTTTTACCTGACTCTATATATCTTGATCGCAAATTCGTATCAATCATAATATTCATTGTGCTTCTTGTGCTTAGTATTTCCGCGGTACGTATGTGCTTAAGGCGGTATATTTCTTAACCATAGTAAAAAAAGGCTTTTATTCAACTACACCATTATTGAGCCACTATTATTTCTTAAGCATAACTATACTATATATGTATATAAAGGCACTATACATTCCCACTGCTGGGAATCGGGACCTCTCTCACAAGGAGAGACTTACTTATAGGCCGTAATCCACCACGCTGACCAAGTGTAGGTTGGCGGATGACACACGTCTTCGGATATTGCAGTCCTCAGACGTGTTCTTTTCCTCACTATGTTTTGTTTGCGAGTGCAAATCCACACATAGCATGAAAAACAATCCATTGGAGTAGGGCCGGAATTGAACCAGGGACCGTCTAATTGAAAAGCTGTCGATTTTACCACCGAGCCACACTCGCTTTTCTTAATTTCAGTTTAATTCTGTTTGAAAAGTAGAGCTAAACTTTTTTCAGTTTCATTATCTTTCATCAATAAATTAACAATGGTTAAGAAATATAAGGAATTTCGAAACACGATTTCCTCGATAGATTATTGTTTTTTTAAAAGCCGTTTAAAAATTATTAAAATTTTTAAATGAAAAAAGGGGCGTTGCCAATGTTATGTTTTGTAATGACACTATAGTTTGAACGTTAGAGTTTATTATTTCAGTATTATGAATTTTCGATTTTATATGTTAATTTATTTCGTGAAATACCAAACTTCCGCAATTCAGCCACGCCGCTCGTAATTGAGCGGTTGAACTCTTTAATACATCGCCTTAATATTTATTACATATGTGCATTTTTTGCACTCTTGAGGCTTTCGATTAACATAAAGATATAATTAGTTTTGCTTTATCTAGATTATAGTACTCTATAAATTAATTCTGGTTAGTTGATTATTAAGTAATTGGCCATGTGCTTGTCGGGCTTGCGCATGAAGAGTTCCGTACCATTTTATGTATCAATTGGCAAAAAACGTGGTTTGTTATATTATATAGAAGTCCTTTTTGGGTTGGATTTGTTTATTTTTAAACTGTCTGAAAATTACAAGCGCCAAACAATTTTGGATAAAAAAAATACAAACAGTGTAAACTCCATGTAACGTTTTAACGACAAACTCTCGATAGCGTCGAGATCAATTGGCTTTAGTTTGTTTAGCTTGTTTTCCATACAATGATACATTCACTCCATTTAACGACCACTCTATAAGGCCATAAAATGCACAGTCCTTTCAGTGTCGTTATATAGAGTTTACACTGTAGATATATCGAGAAACAAAAATATTTGCAAAAATAACGTTTATGTAACGTATATTGTATTCCTCTTTTAATTCAATATTTTTACTCTGTTTTAGTATTTGTTGTTTTAGCGGCTTATGTCAACTTTTTAACTGACGAACTATGATGGAGTTTCAGTTTCACGGACAACCTTAAATACAAAGAAGTCTGAGTAAAAGGTCCCGTTGGTTCCCTTTTGGAAAGGAACTCTAAAAATAACATGGGTTGGTACATATTTAGCGATGTTGTTGTAGTTAAATGCTACAAAAATATAATTAAAACTATTAACAATATATTTATTTATAACTAGAGGTTGCCCGCGGCTCCGCCCGCGTGTAGGTCGCTTTTCGCGTAACCTGTGGATAAACTCTATTGTACCCTATTCCCGTGCCAATTTTATATACATATTAGGTACAATGCTACGATATCAGAATGAGCCGCATCTATCTTTCCGCATTCGATTTGTGAGATCTCTGTTTTTAGCTACTTTGGTGATGATGCGACAGATTGGATCGTTTTCTCCAAGCCATTATTTTAATTTAAATAATGAATACGTGAACCATACCACTAAGTGAACCACATACTTAAATTCCAATTCAGAAATATTTAATTTCAAAAACACAAAACTTTAATTTTTAACTTTCAAACCCAATGGCATCCCCCTTAATGCACCCCTGGCAGAAATTTTTATGATTTGAATTTAACCATTTAATAATCTTTTTTTTTTTTTTTACACTAAATAGGTCAGCGCTTGACCACAATTCACCTGATGGTAAGTGACATTGAGGTCTACGGTGAAACGCGCTTACCTAGAAGGAACCGGTTCACTCTCGCCTTGAAAATCGCTAGATTATAGTCATTGGGGAACAGGGACTACTAACATAAGAACTTTCAAGACTTTAACTTGATAAATAAAGAATTTTCCATACAAACTTTCACCCCTCACTACAAACCCTTAGTTCACCCCTGGCAAAAAAACTTGATACCGTTATTTTTAATTTTACATAAACTATACATATTCCAAATTTCATTGCTGAAAGTTCAAAAACAAAGAAGTTTCATACAAACTGTTTTACCCCCTTTCACCCCCTTAGGGGTGGAATTTCCATAAATTCGTTCTTAGTACGCGTCTACATACCTAAACAAATACACTCTCCAAATTTCACACTCCTAGGACCAGCCGTTTGGGCTCTGCGTTGTCTATAGATGAATGAGTCAGGACAAAGAGTCTTATAGTATAGATATTTGTAAATTATGCTAATACATTTGAATACATAAACATAATTATATTAAAACTAACTATGGGAATTTATTAACATACAACTACATTCGCCCCGCAGCTTTGCCCGTCTAGCACCAGAATACAATTGTAGGTATACATAATGTACATATAAAATTGAAAATACCTAATTGTCTTGAAGGCTAAAAAATAAGCGACTCAGTGCCAGATTTCATGAAAATAGACAGAGCTGTTTTTGACGATCGATGACAGACAGTCTTTACAGTTTATTTATTATTGTAGGTACATACTCGTACTAGCAATCGGTGTGCAATGTGTTATATTATATCCGTAGTACACCATACGATAAAGTACACCACACCACAGTACATGCCTTTTTATCCAGGGCCTTATCTATTTCCAATGACAAATTTATTCAAATCTGTTCAGCCGTTTGAACGGGAGCAAGATAACAAACCTTTTATCAATGGTTTTGTAGGGAGCTAAATAAAGATTTTAGTTTTCTTACCCATGTATTCGTCGTAATTTTGCAATATTCTCACGAATCTGTATTCTTCCTCCATTGTTGTTCCTTGTTTTATAAAAAACGCGCGCGCGCACACACACACACACACACACACATACACACACATAAACTTTGAGTGTGATTAATTTCGAGCGCAGGCATATGTATGTTGAACTATGTAGGTATGTTTAATGATCTAGTAACGCAAATGCAATTACGTAACAAAGGAAAGAAAAGTCTAGCAATGTTTTCTAATGATATATTGCAAAAATTATGTTACATACTACCGCTTGAAGATAATAGAAAATCTAGAGCCGGTCTACTTCTTCTTCAAAGTCGGTAGGCTCTTGACAGAGCGGTCGTGGTCGTCAAGAAGTAGTGGGTGGGACAGATAGTACACGCCTCACGATGCCTCGCCATTTTTCTCTGTTAGAGGTCATCCTGGCGCACTCATTTAAGGGGGTACCCACGATTGTCCTTATTTGGTCAGTCCATCGAGTGGGTGACCTCCCGCGCGGTCTAGTACCCTCTACGACTAGGCGCTCTATGGACAGATCGAGATAGCTCTAGAGCCGGTAAGTGGTAATTATGCAATTCATGTGACACATTCTTTGAACGACTCCTATTGTTGTTATTATTTGTTGTTGATAGTAAGGTTATCGGCGTAAGGTTAAAGCGTGTACCTCTCTAAGTATCATAAGCGTCCCCTATACGTTCCCACTGCTGCGACTCGGGGCCTTCTCTCACGAGGAGAGAGATGCCTTGACACTACGTTCGTAGTACAAACCACATATTAGATTAATTATAAATGATTGATTTATATTTGACATTTCCATTTATTTTAACTGTACTGTTGTTATCAATAAATGACTTTGACTTTGACTTTATGTAGGCCATGTTTCGCCACGCTGGCCAAGTGCGGGTGGACGGATGACACACGTCTTCGGATATTGTGGTTTTCTCACGATGTTTTTCTTCACCGTAACGCGAGTGCAAATCCACACATAACATGAAAAACAAATCATTGTTGTAGGGCCGGAATTTAATCAGGGGTCGTCCGATTCAGTTTCCAAATTTCTTTATTTCTCGTTGAAAAAGTGTAACATTAAATTAGCTAGTGTACTTACAATAATATTAACCTAGCAATTTAAACAATGATTTTATAAAAATATGCACTTCGCGAGGTTACTTAAAAACCTCTTTTAAAGTTTATAAATTGTAAAGGATAGTATATAATAAGAATTGATCATGAGCCATTTACTCGACATCTAAATTATCTTATGCACGCTTTAGGTCGTCCGATTGAAAAGCAGACGTTTTACCTACCGAGCCACACTCGCTATATCGCCTATCTACGTACTTAGTCGAAATAAAAACAATGTATGGAATGAAGTTCAATGTACATAAATGTATTTATTTGTTTAAGTACAAGGTTCCAGAAGTACGTAACATGTGAAAAATGGTTGTGAACTGAAAACATTTAGCCTTGAAGATTATCAATTGAAATAACGATAGAAGTAAATTAGAAATAAGGAAAGGAATAGGAAGGCCGAGTATAGCGTTTGAAGACCAGATTAACAATAACTAGCTGACCGAACGTGTTTTTTTTAATAATAAAGAATATTTATTACTAACAGGAAAGACCTAAGAAAGGTTTTACCTTCTTATTTTTTTTTCATAATAATGACATGACAGTCGTTGTAGACATGTCGTAGATTGACAGTTATGCAAAATACCACAAGGTTCGTAGACAGAGAAAGCAATCTTTGTCTATGATAAGGTTACATTACACGTAAACATTTCATGTCATCGTTATCAGCCATCATTCACTCAGCTGTTTTATATTCATCTTCTTCTTCGTATGAGCTAAGTGGCCAAGCCCTAGTGTCGAGAGTTTTCAAGCCGCCTAAAGGCCTCTGACTTGGCTTAACGACTGCTAGTACTAAGACAAACAGCCGGGACTTACAATTTAACGTGCTATCAGACTCACGGTAGCGCCTAGATGAAAATGCCACATGAAAAACGACAGTCTTGTGCATGGTCACCTATCCAAACACCGTCCGCATAGATCGTTGCTTAGCTTTGATGATCGCGTCAGATCACCTTATCTAGCCGAGCTCCAGGCGTTTTATATTTATATTAGACTTTTCACACACCATCAAAAATGAAAGCCTATGTTATGATTTATTGACTATATTATTGTAAACTTTCATTAAAATCCTTTTGGTAGTTTTGCGTGAAAGAGGAATTAATATGTTAGTTTCACACATACAAACTTTCGCGTTTATAATATCGGACTAGTACGATTAAACATTGCTTCCTAGTAGTATAAAAAACTATATTTACTTAGTCTTAGTGTTTACACACACACACACACGGCTGGTTAACCCATACTGAACCATTTCTAGTTCGTATTATGGTTGCTAACACAACTGATATACTACGTATACATACATATATATTTTATGTAGATACATATTTAACACCCAGATCCACCGCCGACAAATTAAGTTCAGCACAAAGACGTTGGCCGTGCCGGGTATCGAACCCGGAACCTTCTGATTGGCAGTCCGGCTTGGTAACCATTACGCCAACGAGGTCGTCAGAACCTGTTTGTTGCAGAAGTGTTATCTATTGTTTTCGTTTCTCTGCATTTCAAGTCTCATAATAAAATGCTAAGTCATTCAGCAAAAACTAATGATGATTAGACTCAATTAACTTTGCAATGAGACTAAAGCTGTTCGAGGGCGACATGCGCAGTTCAATGACACGCCGAATGGTTTTCATCGATAAAAAATGCAGGTAGTTCTAAATGTGGCTGTTTTTTAGGGTCTCGTTAGCGAAGGGCACCAACGGGTCCCTATTACTGAGACCTTGTAATTTGATGTTTTAAGACAGTTTATGTTTTCACATATGATGTATGTGTTTCTTGCCACTATAACAATTAACACATACTAAAGAATTACGGTCTTATTAATAAAAAGTTATGGAACAGTTAAAGTGTTCTTTAACATCACTATAACAAAAATGACGAAAATCGTTATTAATAAACGCACTATAGCGCTAAACAGTTCTTTAAGCCTACTATAAAGTTATAGTGGCCAGGCCCCTACTATAACCGTACAATAGCGGCGCAATAAGATCCAATATGGCCGACTATCTGTCATCAGCTGATTTCCTGACATTGGACACCAATGTAAACAATCAAATTTTGTATTTTGTGACTGTGTAGATTCTTGTTATTTCTTTTGGAGTTTTAGTTGTGAGTTTTCGGGATACGACATAATGCAAGCGTGACAAAGTTTGGCTACTATCGAAGCAATTTAAAAACAGCAAAAACTTTATAGAAAAAGGTTTGACCCGTTTTCTCTGGACGATGAAGATTTTAGAAAACGGTATCGCCCTAAAAAGTTTACGGCAGAGTTTGTCATTAATTTGGCCAGAGAAGAAATACAAAAAAACAAACACTGTGTCTCACCCTGAATTATATATAAAGATAAGTCTTTACACAATGGTACTGCTCATGTAATAAATAAATCAATACAGATGATAGTACTAAATGACAGTATTTTAATAATAAAAATGTTAATAAAAGTATTTCTATGTGTATCATTTGGTTTAACTTTTTATAATAAAATATTTTTAGTTTTAACAATTCTTCGTTTAATTTTTGGTTTTCGTTGGCCATTTAAGCCGCATGCAGCTCTTGCCTGCAGGCTATCTCTGCATTAGAAATTTTCTGAGCAGCTGCATGAGGAGAGTGAGGTCTTTGGTGCAAGGTCCTGTTGGTCTTTGCCATGGCATTGAAGCTAAAACAACAAATATTCACATTTAAAGTTAGATTAAAATAAAAGTTGATACGTAGATCACTGTTTTGATGTTAACAAATTAATGTTCGTTTATGAAAGAACGATGTTCAACTGCAAGCATATATACAAACCTTATCTTCCTCCAGCCAATTTTTACTTATTTGGCTTTTTATAGGTCTTTTATTCATTTTTATTTTATCAGTTTTTGCCGAAATTTGAAAATATAATGACTTTTTGACGTTTGTTTGTGTCCGAGTATAGACAAAATTTTGTGCTTATGGACACATTTCACCTTTATTTACAAATAATCTGTGGTTAACATCGTTCTTCTTTAACTTTTTCGTCATACTGGCAGGGATTTCGTTATCTGTGGCTACTATAGTTATTGAAGGCTTATAGTACGTTTATTAATAGTAAACTTTACAGAACACTTTAAATGCTTATTGAACACTTTAGCTATAGTATGCTATAAACCTACAATAGGCATTTTTTATTAATAAGACCGTTAAAATAAA
Organism: Mellilla xanthometata; assembly: GCA_035578125.1. Classification (NCBI taxonomy): domain Eukaryota; kingdom Metazoa; phylum Arthropoda; class Insecta; order Lepidoptera; family Geometridae; genus Mellilla; species Mellilla xanthometata. The sequence goes on along the minus strand of JAPUBQ010000015.1, from coordinate 3,081,812 downwards.
TATTAATTCGACTTTCAGGTTAATTCATAAATACATAAATGTTTATTAGTTTATCAAAAGAATTAGAAGATCTTGTGGCAGAACCTAACATCATAGGCGTAAGTAAAGCACATCGGCTTCGTTGGTTTGGCCACGTGGGAGAGATTTGGATGGTAGGGCGAGCATACTTGAGACGACCAACTGGCCGATGTCCGGTCGGTCGTTCCAAGTATCGCTGGGAAGACCAAGTGCTGCAAGACCTGAGCGCATTTCATGCCACAGACTGGCAGGAGACAGCACAGGATAGAGAAAAGTGGCGTCTCTTAGTGTCGGAAGTCATGATTTATTTTGGGGTCAACGAGCCATCATAGTTAGATTTTTAGTGAGAACACATTCTTATTGAGTTTATACATCTTATAGATTTATTAATTGTAAACGTCCATAGTATAAGTCAGTATTAATTGTAGTAAGTAGATAACACATCATAAACAATTTAGCGTGATATTTTGCCCATTTTAATTGTTAATAATAGATATGGAACCCTCCGTTCAACAGTGCGACTCCCATTAAACCGGTTATCTTACATTCGTGCAACAATATTGATTCCATGATTAAAAAGGGCTTGTCTCGTGATAAATCTATATTATCCTCTAAATTATTACCTTTAGCAACGCTTGTTAGCTATTACATCATATTAATTTGCATAAATAAGGAATAATTCTTGGATAATTATTTATGTCATCTTCTAGGCTAACTAGATCAATGATATACAATTCCTCGTGTTACATTCAACTAGCTACACCTCGTGGTGTTGCTCGCTTTAATCAGGGATAAAGTAGCCTATGTACAAGTCGAGGATCTGAGCTATCTCCTTACCAAATATCATCCAAATCGGTTTAGCCGTTAAAGCGCGAAAGAGTGACATAACAAAAAACAATATTGGATCGTTCTTGAAAATATGTTGTGTTTAGTCTAAAAAGGTGATATTTATTGTCGCGTTCGCTTGTTTCGCGGCACAATAAGGCAGCCAAACAAATTTAGTAGATTTTTTTTAATTCTTCACCCATAGATAACGGGTGACTCATCGATAAACATGAAATGAGTCAGACGATAAAAACTATCTTTGAAACCAGATAACTGACGTATAAAACATTGTTTTTAATTATTATCATTCATTATAATCATTATCATTCGTTATTAAACTCATTTCTTATCAGTTCATTGGATTAATACCTTATCAATGTACAGTGAATAGATAGAAAAAATCTTGATTGGACACAAATAAGAACATTGAAAATGATAACCGGTCTAGAAGGGTTCCGTGCCGTTATATCGGTAATCAGTTGTAGACCCTTTAAATATTTTTTTTTATTGCGAGAGTTGTATGTCTTGCAATTTGCTTCGTTATAATAGCGTGTTGTATTACGCCCAGTGCCATCTGACGGGCGACGTGTTAACTTTTTATAGATTTGTTACGGCGTGTTGTACGGGAGCCATCTTAAACATTTTTTTTTATTAATTTAAGTTATAGCGGCAGCATAAATGCATCATCTGTTTACATTTAATGTCAGATACAGATAAACATAATACAGATTTACAGGTCATTTTACAATCATTATTTTATACATGTATATGTCAATTATTAATTAATTTGTCATTAAGAAATTCTTTAACACTATAGTGTGCTTTGTTGATGAAAAATAATTTGAACTTACTTTTAAATATGTTAGGAAGCAGTATTTTTGATATACTCAGGCAAATGGTTAAACAGTCTGGCTCCACCAACATGTCTCTAGCTATCACGGTTCATGGGGTACAGCGTGTTGACAGGAGAACAGACAGCTCCCGAGGAGACGATGCCTTTGGTTGTCCCAGGGCATCGCTCGCGCCGTAGAGGGGCTGCCGTCCCCCTTGAGGTGGGTCCGCTCGGACTGCGGACAGCGGCCTGGGCGGGGAGAGCAGCGGCAATGCGCGAAGCGGTCCTGCATCCCTGCCCCCTTCCGTCGTGAGATGGGACACCGTGAGGTTTTAGTCGGTAGTGACGGCCCTTCTGACCGTCGAGTCCAACATACCCCGCTCGCCTCCCAGGCTTGTAGCGAGAGATGCGTAAAATACATTTCCTCACGAAAAAAAGGAGAACAAACAGCGTAGTCTTAGTATTAGGGTGCCATTGGTGCCCTTTGGCACGGAACCCTAAATGTAGCCTAAATAAATGTGCTAAAGTTATCCTTTGCAGCGGTTTCTTACAATACGCCAATTTTTGACCTCGTGTCGTAATAATTCCAGCAAACTCACCTTAACGAGGTGTTTTGGCAGAGCTTTCCGTAACCTTGGTAATCAAATCAATACGACGACCGTTAGGGTGAACGAATTGTGAAGAGAAGGCGTTTATACTGAGAGGGATATATCAGCTGACAAATATCAACATATTCACTTAATTAACAAGAGAAAAGAGAAACTATGTTTGTTTGTTTGCACTGAAATTACTAAATTAAGATAAAACTTATAGTACTATTATTCGATTCATATAATTGTTGCATTGAATTAAATTTTCGATTATTTGTTTTATGTTAAAATAAGTTATCGACTATAAAGACATTTTAAGGCAAAAATAAGGGCGAAATCTTTATTTTACAGTCTTTTCACTATAAATTGTAAACGGTAAAAGATATCGAAAAGATTGCTTACAGGCCGTCTAAAGAACCACTTATTTTTTATAACTGGTCAATTCATAAAGGGGATTGATAACAAAATAAGTACAAACATTCTTAAAGTGGTCCTTTCGACGGAGTTGACGCTATTTTACGTTTTTTATTGAAAAACTGTAAAATCAAAATTTTGCCCTTAACTTCAGTTTAATTTAATTGTTGAATTGAATTAAAATTTGGATTTTTAGTTTTATATTCTTGTGTGAAACATCGGGGTTAGGTATAACGTAAAAAAAAAGTTATCGACTACATATAAAAAACGTCTTAAGTCATACACAAATGATTGAATCCTAATATATAAATATAAAAAAATTGTAATAATGCAAAGAAATGAATAGCGTTATTAAATCCGCTACAAAGTTTTCTGTTAGTTACGTGTTTGTTTATTTATTTAAAATAGAATATTCACACGCGTGAAAAAAGTTAACTGATGATAATGGAGATACAAAGAATGCGGGTCAATGCCATTTCCCACATTGCTAGTTAGGGGCCAAGTGTAGTATAGTTTTCGGTCTAGCTAACTTTGTAACCCACTTCGAAAATGGAGGAGTATATCAGTTCGTCTTTTTTTATCTTTTGCTGATACATCTATTATTTCGTTTCTGAACCAATTTTAAAAATAGTTATTTATATAAATATTGTATTCGTATTCTTCGTATGAGCTGATGTTGATTAATAATCTCAACTAATTGCTAATTAGTAATTACACAATTCAAGGATGAGTCTATTCAACTAGTCAGTCATCAAAGTCGAACGCAATCGGTATTGTTCATAGCACTTTCACTGGTGAATAATTCGAAGAGAAATCGTGCAACAATAGCTGGTCTATCGAGTGGGCTGGCGCCAATATAAATTGACCTACTGTCTTGTATTACTGCAACTATAATTTGTGTTGGTGGGACGTGTCAAGTTAGAAAAGGCAAAGACATTGATCGGGTTCTACTTTCTTTGGTCGGATTTTGGTCTTGTTAGCGCCTTGAGATTTTGTTGTTCTGGACAAATTTAATTTATAACTAAGGTTTTTTATGAACTTATTTATTCACGTATTACCAAAAATACAAGTATTTTTTTAAAGTTTACTCCTTACAGCTAGGCATTTGACTAGCAAGGCGCGTAACCACATAAATTAGCGACACTATGGCGTAAGGTGGAGTAGGTACGCCTAGTCTGGAATAACTGGCTCTGAAGGAGGTTGCCGGAACACACTTTTAGGTGCTTGGCGACAGATTTTTCAACTTGGGAGTGGACTAGCCAGGTGAGTATTAGATCCTACCCTACCACCATGATATGGTTTCTTTACGATGTTTTTGTTGGCTGTCGGTCTGGGTGTTAAATATTTTGTATCTATATTGAATAATTATGTATGTATGTATATGTAGTATATCAGTTGTGCTAGCAACCATAATACGAACTAGAAATGGTTCAGCATGGGGTTAACCAGCCGTGTGTGAAATGTGTCCTAATATTTATTTGTTTTTATATTATTATTTATTTTCGTTCACCTAAAGCTTGAGCTCATTAGCGGAAATCGAACCCTGAGCTGCCATAGCTTCAAAATGATTCGTTCGTTCGATTTGTTGTAGTACTGATTTAATTACTCTGCGGTTATAACATGGCAAAGGTTTAAATCGTTTTATTGAGTCAAATTTTTAAATTGTTTTGATGAATCACTAAAATCAAAGACGCAGTAAAGACTAGAAATACCAGTTTAAAAATATTTTTCTGTTTTCCTCCTCTTTGTACCCTTGGCTCATCTTTTACATACATAATTGTAATGTCTATAGGTACTTTAATTTTAGTGGTTAGGTACAAATATACTGCTGATACTGACTGCTGTAGTAAAAGTATTCATTCAATTTTTTGGATCCACTGTCGCTCTGCATAACAGGACCTTCTGGTACCTAGTGCTAAGCGCAGCGACTCTTCATTACATGTCCTCCTTACGGCATTAAACAGAACCTATTTGTATGTTTACCTACTTGTAGTTATATATAATATATTATTACTCCTTGTTGTAAATATGTTGTTTGCTAAAATAAAAAATGGTTGATTTTATATAAACTTATTTCGTGAAAATTCTATTGGTGCTCGGCAAGCGCCTCCTTAGGTCCGATGACACATTTAATTGTAGGTCTCGGCTGTTAGTCTTTGTACAAGCTGTCGTTAAGCCAAGTCAGAGGTTTTCGGATGGCTAGAAAAGTTGTCAACAAACCGCTTGCTCTTGCCATACGAGGAAGAAGATTTTTATATTTTTTATTGATTACACGTTATTATTTCCAAAGTCATTGGTGAACTATGTCCAAAGTCACTGGTGAACTATGTCCAAAGTCACTGGTGAACTATATCCAAAGTCACTGGTGAACTATGCCCAAAGTCACTGGTGAACTATGTCCAAAGTCACTGGTGAACTATGTCTAAAGCAGTCCCAATTCTGTAATCACAACTCAGTTGTGAGTCAGATTTGTTTTTGAAATTGTTTCGTAACGTCTTGTCTAGTCTGGGTCATATCTGTTGTTATTACCGGCGTAGAGCTAGAGCTTAGTTTCCCAATTTCCATTATTACGTTGTATCTTTATTTTTATTGTAATGAAAGTAATAATTTCAATAGTTACACAATTTAAAGATACTTACTATGATGGCTCGCTAACCCCAAAATGGATCCTGGCCTCCGACACCAAGAGACGCCACTTTTCTCTATCCTGTGCTGTCTCCTGCCAGTCATGAAGTGCGCTCAGGTCTTGCTGCACTAGGTCTTCCCAGCGATACTTGGGACGACCAACCGGATGTCGGCCAATTTAAAGATGATAATATTTAATTAATGTATGTAAACTACGTACCGTTTTAATTCAATTTTATGAATAACTAGTTTTATTAATGATTTTAAAAGAAAGCGAGATATCAATAGTCTCAGCCCTATACGAATAGATATGGCAAAGAATCTGTATTTTAAATTATAATTACATCAAACATCCTGTAGTGAAAAAAAACAAATAATGGGCAATTGTCCACAATTTACATACATATAAAAAACACGAGCTACTAGATTTGACACACGAATATAGATCGCCAGATAACAATTTATTGCCGAATCATTGTGCTGACAATTAGCGAATCGTAATCGCGAAAAAAAGCGACAAATTCGACGACCTCGTTGGCGTAAAGGTTACCATGCCGGTCTGCTAATCAGAGGGTTCCGGGTTCGATTCCCGGCCCGGTCAACATCTTTGTGCTTAACTAAAGTTGTTATATGTCCTCCTGGTCAAATGACTAGCTGTAAAGCGTACAAAATAAAGAAAAAATAGTTATATATTAAATAAGTAAATAAAAATAACCAACAGTTGTTAGTAAATTGCCAAGTCACTGAAACATTCGTCATGAACCAAGGAATATAAAAGCAGTTATAAATAAACATAAAACGACAGCCGACGCTGTTGAACATTTAAATACAATTGTGCAATTAATCGCAGTTACATCAGAACTTTAACATTATGTATTCAGAAAAGCGTTCATAATTGAGGTTTTGTCATCTCCTTCTTCCTAGCATCTTTTATCGAATCTGCCGAGAGAACAGAATGTCATGATTTTTTTTTGTCAGGAAAAAAAGAAGAAAAACGTGGAGGTTTTGGGCAATTATACGCAGTTATTACTCCAACACTATGTACTGGAGTACACTTCAATTGATCTTTAATCGGAAGTGCTGAGAGAACAAAGTTACTCGGTTTCGTTCTGTGGAGAGGACAAAAACGAAGAGTATATATGCAATTGTCCAATTAATCGAAGTTACATTAAAACTCCAACATTATACGAGTATGTACAGAAGAGCGATCAACACAACTGAGGTTTATGTCAACTCCTTCCTAGTATTTTTAATCGGAAGTGCCGAGAGAACAAAAACCATTTGTTCTTTCTTATATTATACTATATTACTATATATTATATTACTATATTATATATTTATTATATTACTTATAAAATATATCAATAGAATAGCAAATTTTTCATACATTAGGTATATGAATATTTGTTTGCAGTCCGTGACACTTGCTGCAATTCACTGCAATACCGTATGTTTATTACGTATAAATTATTCATTACTGTCTTATCATAACATTACCGAAACGTGTTAAATTTCAGCATGTATTTTATTTTTTTAAATCGTACTACACGTTAATAGTGACGTCATGTCGCAAGTCGCATAGCATTTGATTTTATTTTTATTTTGATGTTTCTTAATAATTTTTGCCTTACATATATATTTTAAGTTTACTAATTATTGTAATTGGTGTTAACCGTAATAATTAATTAATTAATAAATAAATAAGTTGAACAGCGTTGTACGTATATAGTAGAGTATACTCTACTTCGTCTTCCAGTGATCGCTTGGCTAGCAACCACCCTGAAGTTAAAAATCCGTCGCTATGCATCTAATTGTATGTTCCGGCAAGCTTCTTAAGAGCCAGTTATTCTAGAATAGGCATGCTCCACACTAGGTTGAAGCGTCCCTAACTTGTGTAGTTACAGCGCCCTGCTGGCACAGCAAATTTTCTTCTTCCACTCTCTTCTCGTATCACTCTATACTCAGTTCATTCTCACTCATATCCTCATTCAAACGCCTAGCTTTACATATAGAATAAAATTATTACCTATTTATTTTTTACAAGCTGTTTCAATGGACACCACGCAACAAAAAATTTACAATAACTAGTTTTACAATTACGCCATATTAACATAATTAAAACAGGTTTGAAAAAATTAAACAGCTATATTTAGATCTTGTTTAAAATAAAATTATGATATTTAAAGGTGACTTGTGGTTATTATGTAGAGGCAAGTAATAAATTCGTTCACATTTACGTTTACAATACCGGCTTTTTAGGGTTCCGTACTCAATGAAACCCTATTACTAAGACTTGGATGTCCGTCCGTCTGGCTATCACCAAGCTGTATCTCATGAATCTTTATAGCTAGAGTTGAAATTTAGACATATGACGATGATTTATGTATGTTGTCTCTATAGCAACAATACTAAAAACAGAATGAAATTTAGATTTAAAGAGCGTGAATATAATAGGCGTAGATTATACCACATGGATAGAACTTTATCGCACTATTTACTAGCCTGATTTGCCCCGCCCACCGCGGTATTTTACGATTACGCGTGGAACCATTATAAATAGAATAGAATAGTAACTTGACCATTTACTATTCTAGTTCGCTGCTCAGAAATTATTAAAGAAGATAATAAAACTGAAAGTATCGTAGCTCCATCACTTACGCAGGATTTGATAGGATTGTTTTTAAATATGCTGTTTTGCTCTAATACTGGCTCTAAGAAATGCTTGCGTACTAAAATTGTTTACCATTATTGTGCCATGAAATACACAAGCTACATACATCTGTCGTCGACGTCTAGTGCGATTTCGATCGACACGTTTAAATTAGCACCGATTGTCCACGACAAAACGTGACCGTCTCACGTGAATCAATGATACTGTTTTGACTTCTTATTGTTTTATTAAGCAGTTGATTTAATCTCCTGTTCAATGGAATATTTGTATGGCGCCTTGTTCTTTATGTTCTGTAGTTGTAAGTGAATATAGCTTACGTGTTTATTTTTCTTGACCACAATTGTTAGGCGCTTATAATTTTCACAGAATATTTTTTATATTGTATACTAACTTTCAACAACCCAGACTGGAAGACCGTTGCCCAGGACAGACAAAAGTGGAGGGATGGTAGGGAGGCCTTTGCCCTGCAGTGGGCTTATTTTTTAGGCTAAGATAGATAGATACTAACTTTCAAAATACAGTGTAAACTCTATTTAACGACACTGAAAGGACTGTGCATTTTATGGCGTTATGGAGTCATTAAATGGAGACAATGTATCATTGTGTGAAATACAAGCTAAACCAACTAAAGCCTATTGATTTCGACGCTTTAGAGAGTTTGTCGTTAAATCAAGTGACGTTACATGGAGTTTATACTGTAAATAACAAAATACGTATTTAAGGGGCTCCCATATAACAAACAACTTTTTTATAGTTACGGAACCCTTCGTGCGCGAACCTGACTCGCAGTAGGCTAATTGTTTTTATGCGACTCGCAGTGGACGTTGTTTTTTAGGTATTTAACCAGCAGGGTGCGTCAACACAAGTGTCAGTGACACTGGCTGAAGGTAGAGCATGCCTAGTTGTCAATAACTGGCTCTCAAGGAGGCTGAGGGAGGGAACACACCTTTAGGTGCTTGGCGACAGATTTTTCAACTTGAGTGGTAACCAGCCAGGCAACTCTAGAAATGACCTTTTTTTAACGTGAAATGCATTTATGCATGCCACCACACCCGGGGAGGTGGGTGGGGTATGTCGGGCTCGATGCCAGAAGGCCATCACTACCGACTAAAACCTCACGATGACCTCCTCACCGGAAAGAGCGGGGTGAGGTTCCGCTCCTCGCATTAACCCTCCACCCCGCCCACCTCGGCTAGCCTGCGAGACTGCTCCTCAGGGAGACTCTAGAAATGCCCTATGACTTCTTTTCCTTTATTAAGTATACTTCACCTTCAATACGTACTCGTAAGTGGCTGACACCATTGCTCTTTACTTATTATGTTAGATATTTTCTTACATAATCACACGAAAGACAATAAGAAAATTTTTACCTAAAAATTTAAAAGTTTGTGTTAGGATGGTTAGATGTTTCTTTGTTTGTCTAACACGTTCTAACGGCTAACCCATTGAGATGGAATTTGTCATTTTTACTATGGATATAGACACCATTTTATTTCGTATGACAGCGCAACTAAACTAAATAAAGCAGCAGTGCTTGCCATTTGAGTGAAATAAATTACAACAAATAAAATATTTAATCAACACTTTAACCGTTCACCCAAAATGCGGCCGCAGTGTTCAAACAATTACGCGTTCAGTGAAAAATAAAAGGCATGACCTAAAGTCCAATTTAACCCTATTCAGGTGACATTTTCACTCGACACAAATTAACCGGAATTACTTAACCGTCGGTTTACCGAACAACAGTACTGCACGGGGCCACTTTCAAATTGTGCAACGCTTTGTTTAGTTCGCGGTTCGGATGCGATTTGGTTTTGCTATGCGGGAAAGTGGACCGAGGAAGACAACTTGTGCTATAGTTGCTGTATTAGACAGACATGTATGTATGTAAATGTCATTATTATTATTATTAGCCTGTTGTGTCCCACTGCTGGGCAAAGGCCTCCCTTCTCTCCTTCCAGTCAGCCCGGTCTTCGGCTTTGATGGCCCAGTCTTTATCAAATTTACATAGATCTTGGCGCCACCGTTTCCAGAGTCTTCCTCGAGGTCTAGTAGTGTTTGGCACCCATGCTGTGGTGGCCTTTGCCCAGCGGTCGTCCAGCATGCGACAAACGTGCCCTGCCCAGTCCCATTTCAGTTGATGTGTATATGATATGTAACTGTCGGATATTTTAAAATAAAATTAATTTTAATTTAGGCTAAATACATTTTACGTGTCAAGACTTTGACTTTTGTAAAGTATTGACAGTATAATACGAAAGACTCTTGCCTGACTTTTCGGATTTGTCGGTGCAAATATGTGTGACTGCATTAAAATAGTCGTTGAAATCCCACGTAACACTGATTTTTAATTCGAGACAAAACATCTAAATAAAGTAATATCATTTTAGGGCGATGACATAGGCAAAATATTGAATTGATCTAAATAAACGTTTTATTTTATATGAACCGTAAATGGTAAAATTATTGAAAAAATTGCTATACGGTATATAAAGATCAACCCTAAAAAATTAGACCAACCTTAAAAAAATTAATAAAACTTGTTTTCAAACATGCCATATTCTTAATGTGTATGTTCTTATGACTATCTGTAAGCAATTTTTCCATAATTTCACCCATTAATGAATCTTAGAACTATAAAAATGTATATTCAATATTTTGCCCATGTCCTAGCATTAGCATAAAGCATAAGCAGCCCACAATAATTATGTACGTTCCCACTGCTGGGACTCGGGGCCTTCTCTCACGAGGAGAAAGCCCATAATCCACCACAGTCTTAGCCGTAAGTCATTGTAATTGTTCCTTGTCAATTATTTGATTGGTACATGTTAATGGTCTAACGTTTTGTAATTAGCAAAGAATAAAAAAAATCTAATGCTCAATTATTTCATAGCGGGAGGTTGGCGCAACGCGACCGTTGCCTAAAGCAGAATTTTATTTATGCCATCCAATAAAATTTGTTTGGTGAAATTTACAAGCTAACAGCGTATTAAGTAAAGTTAAAAAAATAATGACTACCATTGGGTTTTCCGATTTTTGATTTTACAGAACATTATAGGTATCTGAAGTGTTTTTTACATATTACTTGATATATCTTAACATGAAAAAAAAACACCTGATTTTGGGCACATAAGACAAACGGCTGATTAGCTCCATACTAAAGCATTTTAGTTTGTATTATAGTTGCTAACACGATTGATATACATCAATAAATTCTTTATATCGATACATATTTAACAATCAGAGTGACAAATTTAAGTTTTTAAATTTAAATTTAGTTCATCAAGTTCACAAAGATGTTGGCCGTGCCGGGAATCGAATCCGGGACCCTCTGGGTGGCAGTCTGGCAGTGTAACCATTACGCCAACGAGGTCGTCTCCTTATAAACATAATTATGATATAGGTAATTTTTTAGTATTGATCGTGGTGTTCATCTTATCTTTCTCTCCACAAAAGCGTAAATTATAAATTAAATTTGCCTGCAAGAACACATTGTGACGTGATATATTATTTCTGCTAACGTGTTAAAGTTTATGAATGGTAGAGTATATTTATACACATTTATTTGAGGAATTAAAAAAATATATTTTTTAAAAATTTTATGCCAGAATTTCTGTAATTAACCAATCGCTGACATCCTATAACTTGGGGCATCTTGTAACTGGTACCAATGATCACGGACGGTTGCGGTTTACGGTACAGCACGGTATGGATGCTCTTCATATCGTGCTTTCCACTTGCGGGTAACTAAGTCAGTACCCGGAACTAGACCTCGCGATATCTTGACAAGCACTTGGCCAATTTTATACTGAATGATTATCTTAATTTGAAAATTGACATTTGTTTCATATCATATAATTTTGTATTGATATTATATTAGATACTAGAATTAGTAATGGAAATTGACATTATGATTAATATCTTATACTATTGTAATGATATTATAGTACTAGAATATAATTGAAAATTGACATGGATACATATCATATACTTTTGTAATGATATCATATTATTTGACTTGTAACTTTGGTGTTATCAATAAATGATTTGTATTTGTATTTGTACGACCCACGTGTACAATAGACAACTCAATGGTGTTCAAAATTTAGGGGCGTTACGTAATCGACATTCTAGTTATGATCGATTAAAATAATGTTGAATGCTACGACAGCTCGGTCGGTCGTGCCTCTTACGTCTCGAAGATCGTGGGTTCGATTCCCGTTAATGAGCTCGATTTTTCGGTAAAGGAAAATATTGTGAGAAATCTATCATCATCATCATCATCATTTTCAGCCCTCTATCGCCCACTGGTGCCCCCGCCTCCCTTCGTGTACGCCATTCGTCTCGGTCTTGTGCTACCCTCATCCATGTCCTGTCCACGATCTTTCGTATGACGTCGATCCAACGCGCGAGTGGTCGACTGACACTAGAAATATATAGTACAGTGATATGCGTATAGGGCATTTTCTACTGCCCGTCTGGCTAGTAACCATCCTCTAGTTGAAACATATGTCGTTAAACATGTAACGAAGTGTTCCGGCGGTATTTGAAAGCCAGGTATTACAGCCTAGGCATGCTCCACCTTAAGCCGGAGTGTCGCTTACTCGTGTGGTCCCGCATTTGGTTTGTCAAATGCCTAGATGTACTATGAAAATGCAGCATCTTGAAGCATGACTATTTGATAGCCTAATGGGTTACATGTTTTATTTAATTTTATCTTTTTAATAAAAACAATATAGCATTTATACACTGTAATCATGTAAAAATATTTAAATTATGAAACTTTACAAGCGGTTATAAAAATAAATTTAAACCTTACTTAAGAATAATAATATTAATATTTACAAAACATCGTAAAAATGTAAATTTTGTAAACTAAAGTGGATTGAAGCGTTACTGACGTGAATAAAAGACTGAGGTTGTGGTCAGTAGCTTTTTATATTTGGAACATAAATTTCGATACATGAAAATCATGCGACACACCGTTTGCGTGTGCTAATCTTTCCAGTGGCGCCATCTAGTAAAAAACTTGAGAATTACCCATTGAACCATATTGCACCGAACATAAAGAAAAAAAAACAAAACAAATAATTTTAAAGACAAAATTAAGCCACCCGCCCAAACGTGCCCATCAGGCTTGCCTCGTTGATTACATGGTTAAATGTCTTCATTTGTAACATGTTAATATTTATTAATATAAAATACAGTGTAAACTCTATATAACGACACTGAAGGGACTGTGCATTTTATGGCGTTATAGAGAGTAATAATATATAATACAGCGACTCAACAATTTTTTTTTGAGAGTGATCGTTAAATGGACATAATGTGATACATACAATGTGATATTGTATGGAATACAAGCTAAACCAACTAAAGCCAATTGATTTGTCGTTAAATCAAGTGACGTTACATGGAGTTTACACTGTATGTACATATAAACATGTATCAGTAAATGATTATTGACTGTATTTATCCTTTTGAATAGATAGATTACTTTGTTATTAATTATTAATAACCATAGTATATAGTAATAAACATAGTATATATGTATAGCTACTTTGTACATGAATGAATCACTCCAAACATCTTATCTTTTAGGTATTCGGAAATTGATATTTGAATTGATTTACATATTTTGATTTTCTGATAAAACAGTTAATTATTTATTTGGCATGCGTTACGTGTTTTTATCACTGAAATGAATCATTACATTATGTTTACGGTTTTCATTGTTCCAAAAGAGTATTAATACGTATAAAATAACACAATTTATTAAAATTTCGTTCCATACAGTTGGGGTTTTTGTGTTCAAATAAACATAACTTCCAATTATTAAGATAATGTTTCCCCATGCTTATTCAATTGCAATTATGTTCGTAAATTAAGTTCAATTGATATAATTTTGTAATACTTAATCGTGATCTGGGCCACGACCCACAGTATCTGGTAAGATCGATGTTGGTAATCTTTAGATCGAGTTTGTTATATAAGATCAGCTTGTTTTGTTCAGTCCAGTTTGTAGTGGTCACAGCTTAGTCGGGCGAGCGGCCGCCTCGCGTCCCGAAGGTCGTCGGTTTCGATCCCCGTCAATAAGCTTTCGGTGTAGGTGAACATCGAGAGGAAAACATAGCATAGTGAAAGGGTATTATGTAAAGCTCGACTGGTTAGGTTAGGTTAGACGGTGCTGTCTTCGATCGTATGAAAAAGAACCGAAAGATTTTAGACGTTGCATTTGTTATGTCAATATTTTAGCCTCTTCAACCAAAACGGTTATAGTACTGAAGTTTCGGAAGCATCTTTTCACTCTTTTACTGACTGAGCGAGTGAATTGTCTTTGTTATTGGATCTGGCGAAACTCACTTCAGTTCAGTTGATTTTCTTCCTCCCCCCCTTATGAGGAGGTAGGGCAGTGCCCTTGGTGAACCCCTCTTTGGAATGGCTGGGCGCTGAGTCCTCTGTACTCAGGTAGTTTGATACAAGGTGCAAGGATGCGTCTAACCGCGTCTCGAGCTCACCTGGGTCCGAAAAAGTAAGCGAGTAGGAAAACACCAAGGCGACATCGTTATACCGTGGAGGTGCCTAAGTCGTGTACGAAACGGTTTGCCTACACCTTCATTGTGCGTACCGTCGAGGTGTGGAATTCTTTGGCAAATTCCCTGTTCCCCGATTACTATAATCTAGCGATTTTTAAGGCATGAGTGAACCGGTTGCCTCTGGGTAAGCGCGTTCCACCTTAAATCACAATATCGCTTATCATCAGGCGAATTGCGATCAAGCGCAAGCTCATTAAAAGTTAAAAAAAAAAAACATTTCGAGCCTCATATTCTAATGTTGCCGCCGATTCCCTTTTAGTTCTCCAAGCCAATCTCACTTCTGGCAATAAAGAAAAGACTAGGCAAGGACTCTGATTATGGTAAAAATACGAAAGAATAAAAATATCAAAGAATAAAAAATGTCTTTGTAATGTAAGTCATAACAACTTACCATGATGAATGTATACACGTGTACAAATGATAAAATAACTGTCGTATTTTTAAAAACAATGTTACATAATAGAAGCCCCTATCTGACCCACATCTATTGTAATTGACTGTCAGACTCAGCTATGTCAATACTCGAATGTTTTTCCTACTGTTACCGTCCATTCAATGTCTTCTAGTTATGATTCTAATATAGCCTTCTTATATTATAAATGCGAAAATTTGTGTGTGCGGGTGTATGTTTGTTACTTCTTCACGCTCAAACGGCTGTATTGATTGCGATGAAACTAGCTTCGGATATAGTTTAGACCTTGGATTAACACAGGCTTTTTTATCCCGGAGTAACGCGGGTAGCACAACGGCCGCAGGTAGTAAAAACTAATGATAAACCCGATATCTCCTCGGAATCTCATCTTTTGTTCATTAATAGTACGATTTAATAAGCTTGCAATTAATACATTAATATGTTTGTTTGTTCGTGTGGAATGTTGCATACTATTTCTTATTTATTGTATTTTAGTAAAGAAGTGTTTTTTTGTATAAAGGGAGTTTCAGTAGAAATTTCACGTATTGTAAAGCTTAATTAAGAGAAATTCTGTTTTCGCATTCGCCAATGTCGAAGTCATTAGCGCTGGCCTTGCCCTCGCTTGCCCTTGAGTGAATCGCTTTTATCTGTTCGCCTGACGGTTGTAAGGAGCTGGACACACGTTAGGTTTTCCAACCAAAGAAGAAATAAATAATGACAATAAGTTTGAGATCTAGACTCAAGTTGAAAAATCCGCCGTCACGCACCTAACGCTAATGTTCTGGCAGCCTCTTGAAAAGCCATTACATCCCAACTAGGCATGCTTCACCTTAGGTCAGAGTATCGCTTTTTCTTCTCCTTCTTTTTCTTCGTATAGCTAACCCGGGAAGTTACGCGCTCCGCGGGTCAAAATGCCAAATGAAATGTAAAAAAAATTGGTCAAGGTTCTAACGTGTGTCTAAGCCCTAATGAGTTTTCACCCACTTCATCCAATTATATCCACAACAAGCCCTCGCTTCCGTATGGGGGTCGGTTTTCTATTTCTGCCCGTCGTCCCACTTTCACAGAGCCAGTTCTCAATTCTACTTTCTAATAGGACCGCTTTGGGTGCCTAAGTTGCAAATTATCGGAAAATTAAATGCTTTTAATACTGTTTGAAACTTTCAGTCCAGAAATATTTTTGTGTAATATGTTAAAGCTTGGTGAATCCAAACGCCTGTTTGTTTCGTTATAGTTATGATGTCATTTAGTGTTTAAGTGAATAAATAACTCTGAATTACGCGATCTTCTGTTTTTGTTAAAGTAATAAATTTATTTGCGGAAAGAAAAGAAAACGTAGTAGAAAGTACTTCATAGGATATGATAGCATTAATTGTCTTTCTTTATCTACTTACTAAGTAAATTAGTTAATATTTCATCTTATGTATGACTTGCTAACACTAAAATAATGAAACTAACTTGTTTTACAATTACGCTTGTATTACAAGTAGCATTGACTGAGTTATCTTTGAAATTTTACTATACATTATTACGGTGTTTAAAATGGTAGTTAACATTCAAAACTATGTCTGCATTTTGAACGCCTAATACGTCCATTATTAAATACCAGTAGGTATTAAATATTTGATGATAACGCCTACTTGAAATATTCGCGCAAACATCTTTGGTGATATTGGCTATAAATTTAATTTGCAATCCTCAACAAATTAATTTAAACTGTAGTCGTTTTTTAAGTTGTCATGGTAAAGCTGTAAAATAATATTATATTACATAAATTATTTGACAGAAAACTTAGACGTAAATTATATTATTTTATGATCAGCATTTCCTCGCATACGATTAATCCAATATTTTATTCAGACTTTTGTAAAATTTGCCGCCTAAGTAATGGCATATATTGTTTTTTTTGCAAAGTAGCATGGATATATTATCCTTGCGTATATCGTGTTGCAGTAATATAAAGTGTTTTTATTTGGCATGGCTCGTGCATGGTTATGCAACACACGGAGCTTCTGAAACCTTCTTGCATAAGTACTTATGTTTGTTTTGCTAATTTATTTTCGTGGTATTGACCCACTAACCTGCAAAAATATTTGGAACAAGAATTAAAAGCTTGTAAAGGCAAGAAATACTTTTTTAAAATGTACTTTTAATAATGAATTTGTTTTTCCGCTTAGTATAGTATTAGGAAATTTCTCTTGAAACTTCTCGAAATAGCTTAATGAATCCTTAACTAAAGACGATAATAAACGAGAGCAAAAAAGGGAATAATAGAGTTTCGGCAGATTTTCCGCAAGCAACGAAGCCCTTTAAAAACATCGAACTTTCAAAGGGCGTCATTGGAGTTTGCTCCCGTATAAAGAATTGGTTCACGATTTTATCCCATAACTGTTAAACGCAAAACGACTGAACCATGAAGTCAGTTTGCGTAAATCATTATTAATTAGAATTTCTTTATGTCTGTGTCAATGAATCGACATCCTAAGACGTTCGTTGTATCATGCTTGTAGTATACCCGTAGTGATAATCACGTTTATACGGGATAAAACGCCTATGCCTTAATCCAAAGCAGACTATCTCTGTAATTTTGTTTACAGTTAGAATTTTGTCCATAAGGAGAGGTAAAACCAAACGAGTCAGCGATACTGGGCAATGGGAGCATGCATGCCTTTCTTTTTGACTTGGAGGAAATGCATTTAGCCATTGCCCGCCAATCCTCGGGGGAGCCGGGGGGGTACGTCGGACTCGGTGCCAGAGTGGCGACCCCTACCGACTAAAACCTCCAAGGTGTTCCTCTCCTAGCGCCATAAGCCGGGATACTGGAACCATCTAGTGCACTTCAGTCTCGCAATGGGAGCATGCCTAGAATTTTAGGCTCTCAAGGAGGCTGCCTGAACACACCGTTAGGTGCTGCGGCTAATTTTTCATTTTATTTCCTAATACACAACCTGGACGCTCCCAAACTGTGAATATTAAAATAGCTACAAAAATATGGATAGGAATAGAAGCACAGGTAACTAATGATAGAAAGAAAGGCGATGGATGAAAGAAAGATATACCTAGAATAGAAGAGAATATTTTTATTTCATTTCATTGACCATTTACAGTGCATATACCGATTTACATAAATGTATTTACCTTTCCTGTTTGTTGTTGTGGTACGTTGTAGTGCTCTTGCGATCCTGTGGCGCAGGGCATCAGAACTCCTAGTATGAAATATGAAAGTGCGAGAGGAATGCAAGCGAGAACTGGAATGAAAGGGATGAGAGAGTAAATCGGGCTTCAGACACTAACTAGTCGGGGTAGGTTGAAAAAAAAACAACTTTAAGGTGTAAGCTGGCGAGCATTAGAAAATGCTCTACTTGAGCGAAAAGGTAACGAAAATACACATAACCTTTTGCCTCTATAATAATTGGAATAGTATGAATATTTTATGTATGTACATCTGTTGATATGAGCCTTTGAAACCGATGTCATTCACCGCTCGCGATTTCAAGGCCGTCGAGTTCGCTTTCATAATAACGTTAACAGAAGAAACAGTATTTGTGTTATGTAATTTGTTTGATGCAAAAATCATTTTATGTAATACTAGCTGCGGCCTGCTGTGTTACCCGCGTTAATCCGGGACAAAAAATAGCCAATGTGTTAATCCAAAGTCTAACCTGTTTTCATAGGAAAAATCAACGAAATCGATCCAGCCGTTTGTGCGTGAGTAACAAACATACACACTTACACACATGCAAGTACTTTTGATTCCTTCTTCGTATTTAAGAGCTAGGTTCTTGACGATGGAGTTTTCTCCAACAATTACATATTATTATATAACTTGCCATTTGTCTTGACCTACTTTTACGAAACGTGTCGTTTACCTTCTCCTTAATCTCTAAACGCCCTCCTTGGTCATCCTCTTCCTCTCATATAACTTTCCTTCTGTAAATTTTGTTTTAAATAGATATTATATTATAATACTTTAGGAAAATCAACAAGACAAATAAAACTTGTAAATTGTAAAAATATTTGAAGTCTAGAATGTATGGAAAGAAGCAATCCAAACAAAAACCTATAAATGTAAAAAAAAAAATAAACACGTATACGCGCGCATAAAGCGATACAAACGCATGTACAAAGAGGAGGAGGTTCAAATTAAGCCGCCATTAAAATGGAGCGTTCGTTTCAAATAACCCTGAATGTGGAAACATCATTACGTGTCTGTCGATATCGATTGTTGCATCTAACCAAGTTAAGCGACTGTTGGAATGCTTCCTAAGACGTGAGATTTGCACGTTTCTTACCTGTGTATCAGTAGCGTCAGGATCAGTCAGCGTTTCGATAGTTTTCTTAAAGTTTTTTTGAAGTCATGACAGCTCGGTTGGGCATGCGGATGCCTTACGTTCCGAAGGTAGTGAGTCGATCCCCGCTAATGCTCTAACTTTCGGTAAAGGAAAACATCGTGAGGAAACTATGGCATGGTGGTAGGGCATTTTTTAGTGCAATCAATTACCCTTAATTTTTTTTTTAGAGTTTGGGATTTACTTACACATGTCAGTATTTTTTTGTATTGTTTTGAAAATCAACTTCTCCATTGATTTTTTGGAACGGAGTTCCTTATCGCGTGTTGTGAAAGGGGGCTAGAGGGAAAAAATTCTTACGAAAAGTTGTCACGACACTTTTTGCTATAGTAAGCTATAGTAAGCTGTGCGGCGTGCGCATGTTTCTCTCTCTCTCTCTCTCTCTCTCTCTCTCTTATAGAAAGCAAGCCAGATATTTTCATTTCTATTTCGCATTGAACAGTGTGGTGTCGCGACGATTATTTTTGTTGAGTGTATACAGGTTTTTTTGTGAATAATAAAAAATAATAATAATAATGAATCCTGACAGTGAAGGAACTTTGTTCCATCCGGGTGTCCCTTTACACCTCTCAAGTTTTTTTGTCTGCTTTTGAATCTTGATATTTGTGTGAGTGTTGAGTGTTGAAATGTACTAAGAATTTCGCGCTAGCTTTTTAAACGTTCCTGGTGTTTTGCAAAAACAGCACTGTGCATAATATGCAATGGCTTTCAACGTTTCGTAAAAGTTGAAATGATTACATACAGACGTATACATTGCTGCATTTTGGTTTCGTTATGTTTTTCTGACCTGCTGCAGGCTTGTTACATAAGGGATTGGAGGTGAATGTTACTTGATATACTTAAAATGAGACGGCCTTTTAAGGCGATGTTTTACCGAGTTCAGTGGCATCATACATATTTGACGACATGGCGTAATGGTTACCATGCCGGACTGCCGACCAGAAGGTCCCGTGTTCGATTCCCGGCACGGCCAAAAACTTTGTGCCTAACTGAGTTTGTTGGCTGTGGGTCTGGGTGTTTAATATGGTGTTTAATATTTATGTATCTTTATAAAATATCTATATATGTATATATCAAATGACTGCCAAAAACTTTGTGCTTAACTCAATTTGTTGGCTTTCGGTCTGGGTGTTAAATTTGTTTCTATATAAAATATGTATATATGTAGTATATCAGTTGTGTTAGCAACTATAACATATTCTCTCATCAACGGATCTTATATGATTTTTCAAAATATTCCAATTTGCTCCCATATCGCCTTAAGAACGAATTTTTAGAAAGTAAGATAAATTATAAAAAAATATTTTTTACGTAGCTGGACGATTGGAACAATATTCTTATGATTTTTAATTTAGTAGTTAAACAACATAATATAAATTATGATAGCTTTATTGTCTAGTAATCCTAGAATCACATCTGTTATCCAAATTGAAAATACAAGATTAACTTTAAACTTTGAAGAAAAAATATAACCTTCTTTAACAAATTGCGAAGTAATAATATTGATTTATCACACGGTTTTCATAACAACATGTCCAATAATCCTTTGCGGTTCCATTACAAAATCGAATCAACAAGTTACATAATGAAGACTAACATCTGAGCCGCCAAAATCAGCGGGCCAAGGACAGAACATTCACCTATATTTATTCATTCATATACATACATATGAAGAAATGTTATTAAAGATGTGTGTATATTAAGTTGTCATGCATAACTAATTTCTCCAATCGTATTTTATCTTTATTTTTGAACCGATGACAGATCTGTCGGGCGCGCGGCCGCCTTTTTTTACGCTTAATAGGCTTACGCTTCACCACAACTCACCTGATGTTAAGTGATATTGCAGTCTTAGATGAAGCGCGTTTGCCTAGAAGAAATTGGTTCACTCTCGCCTTGAAGACAGCAAGGTTATAGTTGAGTGGAAACAGGGATTCCGACAAGGAGTTCCACAGTTTGGCCGTCCGTACTATAAACGTGGAAGCGAATCGCTTAGTACGCATTTTCACCATTTCCACTGTATATCGGTGTCTCCTAGCAGTCTCCCTGCTCGTTCGGTAATGGATAGGGGCCGGGGGAATTAACTAGGGGAGCCTTTCGTCCTGCATGTAGTGGGTTCGATCCCACGCAATGAGCTCAAGCTTTTGGGGAACCATAGCCTTTTTTTCCGTGAGGAAATGCATTTAGGCATCTCCCGCCACAAGCCTGGGCGAGGCGGGCGGGGTATGTCGGATTCGAGGGCCAGAGGGGTCGTCACTACCGACTATAACCTCACGGTGTCCCAACTCATGACGGGGGCAGGGATGCAGGACCGCTTAGCGCAATGCCGCTGCTCTCCCCGGGGGAACCATAGCCTAGCGCGATTACTAGTATTTTCTAGTGATCGCGTGGTTTAGCAACCAACCTCAAGTTACACGTAGCGATGTGGTCTGGCAGCCTCCTTGAGATTCAGTCATTCAAACTAAGTATGCTTCACCTTTGACATAGTGCCGCTAACTCGCGTGATTACTTGCCCTGCTGGTCAAGTGCATTGCTGTAATGTGTAAAAATAACTAAAGTTTTGGCATGAAATCTAGTCATAGATATAACAAAATAAATACGTTTCCGACCCAAAATGTGTTTAAATCTTCAACCAGCAATTGCCAGATACAGTGTAAACTCTATATGACGACACTGAAGGGAATGTGCATTTTATGGCGTTATAGAGAGTGGTCGTTAAATGGAGAGAATGTATCGTTGTATGCAATACAAACTAAACCAACTAAAGCCAATTGATTTCGATGCTTTAGAGAGTATGTCGTTAAATCGAATGACGTTACATGGAGTTTACACTGTATGCTATTTTGCGCCTTAATTGTGTATGCACTTAATACTCTTTGCCATACCCATACATATGTATTAGGTAGAGCATACATATAATACGTTGCTCTGTTTAAGTGTCAAAGAATGCCGACTCCATCTATTATTCAAAGGTTGGTACAGTTCAATGTCAAAAAATGAGTAAATAGACCGTAAATAAAATATTTACCTCGGAAGTACTCGGACGTATTTGTTGACGTTATGCTAAGAAGTCTTATTACCGTTCCGGAGTAGGCAGTTATTATATTCGGCTTTGATTTTCCGCTTGAAAGCCTCACATGTTATTTCTGAACCATGATTACCATAGTAATAATAAGGGACTGTAAGGTTTCTTTCATGTTAACGATAAAAGGTTAACCATGTACTGTTACCTGACGACCTCGTTGGCGTAATGGTCACCATGCCGGACTGCCAATCAGAAGGTTCCGGGTGCGATTCCCGGCACGGCCAACATATTTGTGCTGAACTAAATTTGTTGGCTGTCGGTCTAGGTGTTAAATATGTGTGTTTATAAAATATGTATGTATGTATATGCAGTATATCAGTTGTGTTAGCAACCATAATACGAACTAGAAATGGTTCGGTATTGAGTTAACCAGCCGTGTGTGATATGTGTTCTAATATTTATTTATTTACTGTTTGATATTAAAACATTGCTGTAGTATATGTATTTCAAAAAGAAAAGTTTTTGCAAGATTTTTGAATTTTATAATTTTTAGATTTTTTCGATATTTATTATCGTTTATGATTTATATCGATTTATATTTTGCCCCTGTCGTCACAATTTTAAACAAAAAAAATAGCATCGGAGAATCGGTCAAGTTGTTTATGAGTGGCGCGATTACCAAGAAATACATGGATTTGTTTATATAAACATTGAAAAAGCGTCATAACTAACTACCAAGGGTTATTTGCAAATAGCAAACTTATTCTGAGTCGGAACTTTGATATTTTACCCGACTTTCCATACACTTGCTGTGTGTTTAGCAAAAATCAACTTGCCGTGACGACTGAGCCGTTTGACATTGACCGAACAGAACCAACAATCACACCATAACTTTCAAGGTCGAGTTACGAGAACATCTAAAACACCAAAACTAATATTAGATCCATCCGCAGACCCCAATCTTCAGTCAACGTTGCCGTTTTAGCCACTTTGTGACTAGATCTAGCGAATTTTTGACGGCCTAGCGAAAAATATTGGTTTTAGCCACTAGAGTGAATCTAGCTACTTCTGGCTACTTTTAATATGTAATAATTTGAAACTAAAAATTATGGAATAACCGTCAATAATTGTAAAACAAGTAAAACCAGACAATCCATCGACGTCATCATCAACGAACGAAGAGTTTCCAGATAAAAATCTTGTAAACTTTGAAATTGACCTGTAATTGTATTTATACTTTACCATTTTATTACAAAAATTACATGTCTAGTGCAAATTAATTTAAATTTAAATATTATTATTGTATTCATTAAAATTAGTGTAAGTATTTTGCTCTTAATAAAAAAAATAGAACACTGTGAAATATAGTATTATGAAATCCACTAATCTTCATCCCATTAAATAGGTAATATGAAAAATTATTTACGTAGTAAAAAGTCAAAAAAATATTTATTTAAAATTATATTTATTAGAATACAAATAAAATGTCAAAATTTAATGAAATTTATTATAAATTACTTAATTCTAAATAAATAACCCGCCCCTAAGAGTTCCCGGTGCAAAGGTTACCCATCAGGCTAGCAGCGTTCCCGCGCTGAATGGCAATCGCTAACCTTTACACCAGGAAGGATCCGGAGCGGGTGTCACCGGTTGATTTGTTAAGTCTTTGCCCAATTTCTTTGAACAAAGCCCTAGCTAGCATCCTTGCCCCAACAGCCCAGGGTCTCCACGGCAATAGGCACTATTTAAAATTTAGCTACTTCTAGCGGAATTTCTAAAGTAATTTATTGTCAAAACTAGCTACTTTATCCTGTTATGCAGCCACAAAATAGGCGGACCTAACGGCAACACTGTCTCCAGTCATTATTTTCAGTATTCTCAATACGAACCATCGGAACAGCAATTGCTACACCGTTGCACAGCATTGGAAAGGCAAAACGCTTACGCAATGACTTGTGTAAGCCTCCGGTGAAAGAGTGTCGGACGATGCAGTACTGCATTGGCCCCCATTGGGAACGGACGTCTCTGCGACGTACGAACGCGTATGTAGTGAAGTGTTGTGCTTGTGAAATCGAAAAGAACGTTGTGATGGTCGGAATACTTAGGCGTTAACAATACTTTTTGTTGTTGTGACAATACTTTTATCTGAGATTTTGGGTCACTTGCTTCGAGGTGGTTCTTTAGATACATTATACATTGCACGGTATTTGCAGTTACGTACCCCGAGTTGAGGTTTACGGCGGTAAATAGTCTTTACATTTATAGTGTTGTGCAATCTCGTCGTAAGCGTTGTTGTGATCGT
The DNA here is from genome assembly GCA_035578125.1 of Mellilla xanthometata. Lineage (NCBI taxonomy): Eukaryota > Metazoa > Arthropoda > Insecta > Lepidoptera > Geometridae > Mellilla > Mellilla xanthometata. The sequence continues at coordinate 3,057,153 of JAPUBQ010000015.1, read as the reverse complement.
AACTCTTTTAAGTCATAAAACTGTCTTGAAATGCATTTCGGAACCGTATTTTTCGGCGATGTTTATCTCGAACGAAATTAGCATAGATTTCAGGTATTTATTAAGATTTGTATTTTTTATTTTATATTATAGTTCGTTTATATGAAATTGACCTACCGCCGTGCTATGGTTTTCTCACGAAAGCTCGAGCTCATTTGTGGGAACGAACCCATGACCTGTGATATGTAAGGTGGTCGCACGCCCTACTAAGCTGTAGTCGCTTCAAAAGTTTCGTGAACATCGATTTGTTTTAAAATTTGTTAATGACACCATCTAAGGGCACATGAAAAAACGGTTCATATATGGTGGAGATATAATTATAAACACACATATAAGCTTTTTTAAAATTGATAAATAATATACAAAAGATACCGTACCTGAGTCATATGTACGTAGAAGTACTTGCTTAGTCAGTGGGTTTTTTGTCAGATTGCGCGAAGTTAACTGTTAGGTTTGCGGTGCGGTCAGATACATACGTACTATTGACTGTCAGTATATCTAGGTTATACTGACCATGTTGATATTTAGTTAGTAGTTAGTAAGTGCATTTATCATCAGTAAAGCCAACAGAGTATACTACTTTGGTGTTAACATATTTATCATATACTAGCAGATCGTCCCGGCTTCGCACGGGCTATAGAATGATCTAAGTTGCAAAGAGAAATTAAATATAGCCTATGTTACTCAGGGATAATGCAGCTTCCCAACGGTGAAAAACTTTTTCAAATCGGTCTGGTGGTCTCAAAGCCTATTTGCGTCAAACAAAAATTTTTACTTTTCCTCTAAATATATTGGTATAGACTATTTTAACGCGATAAGCTTTTACTCTAACCTATGACTATTTGAGACTATTGAAGGTAACGGCTTTCTATATTAGACTTGTTAAAGGTCGTTTTCTTGTTATGGATGTATCGTTTTATTGAGTAATATATTATGAGTTATATTATCTCCCAAATATACCTGTAAATTAATGTGTAACAAACACACTAAGTATTGAATGTGTATAAACCTACTATAATCCAAGGTAAACTCTATATGTAGGTGTGCATAAAATAAAATGTTAGTTTATACACTGACTGGTCTGTCTTCGTCCGTAATATGATAATAAGGAAAAAAAACTAAACAAATATCGATCAAAATGACGTGCACATTAAGGCGAGCTTAGTTTGAAACTTTAGGCAAATAGCGCTCGATACGAACAAAGTCGCTACGCACACAAGCGCGCGCGGCGAACTCGCGATCTAAGACTGGGTGGTTGTCCCGGCGACCAGTCGTTCCGGCGCCACAGTGTAAAAAATAAGTTGACAGAGTGAGCAAACTTATTATTTTATATTTTTATCTTTTTACAGATTCATTCTAGACATTGTAAATGCAGTTACTAAGGTAACTAAGGCTAGCACAACGTTAGTTTTCTTTATTCATCATTTGTATAATTTCTCTAAAATTGTATGATACTGTAACAACTTGTGAAATATTAGGTACAAATGAAATCATATTTTGAAGTGAAAAATTCTTTAGCATCGTTGTGATTTGAAAGTCGATGAAACGAAAAAGCGACTGTATTGTGCGCGCATGCGTAGTACAAAGTTTTAGAAAAGGCATCACAACAACAACAATGGTGTTTTGTATACGTGAACGTATTATACGTTTATTTGTAGAGCTTTTTCATCGTATTTTTTAAGGTTTCACTTCTACCAGGTGTGAATAACACACATGATTTTTTTTATCTTGTTGGATTACCTATTTATTTAATTATTTGTATAAACAATACCTTTTTATCTACACTAATATTATAAAGAGGAAAACTTTGTTTGTTTGGTTGTTACGAATAGGCTCAAAAACTACTGGACCGATTTTATAAATTCTTTCACCATACAAAAGCTACATTATCCACGAGTAACTTATGCTATATTTTATTTTGGAATAAAATAGAATTCCGTAAGATATTTGGATTTTTCGGACACAAACTGAAAAAAATCAACCCAAGAAGTTACTTATTTTGCGTACGCTGCCTAAACTACAAAAGATAGAACCATAAAATGTTGTAATTAATTGTAGATCTTACAAATATCTACAAAAAAGTGCGCGACACAATATACCTATCTATGTCGAGTGAGGCACAACAACCACATTTTTATTGAAAAATCTTGAATTTTTTTTCATCCTGTATTCTTGGAGTCGGTGCCATATAAGAAGAACAAATAAATGTTTGTTAAATAAAACACTATAACATTACCTTTCTTTGCTGGCACTGATTTTGTCTAGAAACTAGAATAAAAATAATTATTAGGCAAAACAACGTTTGCCGGGTCAGCTAGTTTTGCATAAAGGGGCGTTTTGATTTTATAAGATGATGACTTAAATTTCAAATTTCAATCACAATTATCATATTCAAAGTCACATAAACAACAAAGTTAAGTTATAAATTATAAATTTAAAAGAACTATTAGATTGTTTATGTCATGAAACCTCTAGTGCAGTGGACAGGGTTGAATAAAACAATAGAGGAAAACCTTTACTTCTAACCTCCTTATCTCCCCTAAATTGCAAAAGTAAATTTAGTAGTTTTATTCTTACATTTTTGTTGTAAACAGTAAAGACTTATCTATATATCACAACCGAATTTTGTTACCTATGTGCTGTTAAATTAATATGATGATTGATGTTTGACATCGATGTCAAACGGATATAAGCACTGCCACAAATTATTATCATAATTTATATTTCCGAACTTAACGCTTTGACATCAAAAATAATTAAATCACGCACCAATTAGTTCGTGAGTATTGTCTCGAAATTCTAAGATTATTTAGTTAACTTTTACGTAAACAAATATTGGAAATTTCAATATGGTTTCACATACATATTCTGCGAACGAACGAAACGATTGCGCGAATTAAAGCGTCGCCTTGCCATCTAGTTAATTTTCACATAAAAAAAAACCCTGCAATTACAATATAATTTCGTATACATATTCTGCGAAAGAAACAATTGTGCGAGTTAAGGCGTCATCAGCGCCATCTAGTTAATTTTCACGTAAAGATCAATCTCCTTCCAGCTATGGGTCGAAAATCATCGCTTTCACTGACTTTTTCAACAGTAATTTCTGGCAATTCTGTTTCAACACTGAAACAGAAAATTACGTCACATTTAAACACAAACAATCAGTAAGAGTTTAAATTTCGTTTATTTTAAATAGGAATATATAAAAATACTTTATATAATGTAACTCACTCGACGCTCGAAACAGATCCAATTTCGACGTTGGATTTTTGTTTCCGCTTTGTCATTGCAGCACTGCAACAAGCACATTATAAATCTTAGGTACATGTAAAATTAACTCAATTCATAAAATATTTTGCGAGCCACTTCTACGTCTTTTAAATTTTGTGTGACGTCATATATATCCTATAGCGTAAAAGCGGGGAGCGTAAAGACGCGTCTGTTGATAGGTACCTCGATTGCCAAATTATGATTACTACTTAGTTGAGGAGATATGGTGGCACAGATGAACATACACTACGTACAAACGTACATATGCTGTTAAAATCATAACCCTCCTTTTGTCTTAGTCGGTTAAAAAGATAGGTACAAGTATCCTAATAAGATATTTTATAAATAAACCTGTGTTCAAAAAAGATAAACCTTGATACCTAATTCTGATTTAATTTTTTCATTCTGTTTATTTTTGACTGTGGCATGATTGTTTTCATACGAAGGTCTACTACAATCTACAACAAGGAAAAAGGTGGAAGGTACTTACCATTTTCCGATATGCCTTTGGAGTCATTATCTTTTATTTTTTCTGTCCATATTTAGGATGAAAATCACCGCGACAAAAATTCGGAATTTCTGACAATTAGGAACAACGAGCGATACGTCCACTCTCTGAGACGCCTCGGCGGGTACTGGCCGGCGAGCGCGAGCGCGGCTATGGCGTGAATCGGTTTCATTTATTAGGGTTTTATTTTTTCCTGGTTAATTTTTGTATGGCAAGATATAAAAGTATCTCTACAGAATCCTTGTTAATTTTGTGCTTTGTCTGTTGATATTTTTTTGACATCATTTTAGTGATAGGATCTCTCACCAATCCAAAAATATATAAAGGATAATACCCAATTTATGGTAAATTAGAGCTTTTTTCAAAACAAAATTCTATCGAGCGAATTGTTACTAATCGTGTTTCTGTTTCTTGTGATCACTAGATATTATGTTAAATTTTGATATGAGACTAGTTTTATATTTTTTAGTTTATCAAGGAAGTAAATAAACGTAACTTAAAACAGCAAAAAGTTAAATAAGACCGCCTTATTGACAATTAGATGCAACGAAATTTCCCGGGTTAGTAAAGCTATGTATTCTAAGATAATTGGAAAGTCTTGCTTTGCCGCGGAATTTCATTTAACAAAATACATTTTTACCTAATTTAATTAGAATATCGAATATTACCACATATTTTTTTATTAATGCATTTGTGGTTTACATCCCATTTCGCAAATAAGACTATCTCAAAAAGAACTTTGACTAGGGTGGCGCCATGATCTCGACAAATATGATATAAACTGGACCACCAAAGCCGAAGACCAGGGTGTCTGGAAGAAGGGAAGAGAGGCCTTTGCCCAGCAGTGGGACACAACAGGCTTAAAATAATAATGATTTACAAATACACTTAAAAACAGCAACTACTTACTAATTTGTCAAGTCATTTCCTTGACCATTTGTAAAAAGGTGTCAAAGAAAAAGGCCACGCCATTTACGGAGATAGATTGACAAACCTATTGTTTAGACAACTCTTTGTGTAAGGCTTAGAGACTCTCTCTGTATGAATGAATACAGGGCTACTTGTAAACTAAACATGAATTTGATAGTTTGATCGTTCTTTGTAGTACTGGATAGAGGGAAAGTCAAGTACTATAGTATATTATAATATACTATAGTATGTATAGTATATGCTGTAATATGAGCTGTATAAACAAGTAAATATTAAAATAAATAAAAAACCCAACCCCTCAACATTGTGATCTTATGTGAAATTTGTTATATTATTATTAGTGTACTTATAGTATTCTACTCATCATGATCTTTCTTTCGATACCCATATTACGGAAGTTGCGAAAAATAAATGCTTCGCCATTTTGTTGAGGCTGTCATCTAGGTCTGTTTTCTGTGAAACTTAGCTGAAAACACTCCTGCCAAATAACTTTTCATCCGAAAATCTAAACCTACACCTACAGGCACGTGTCAACATTATGAGCCTACGTTTTGTTTTTGGGTGTTTTTGTTTTGGGTGTTAAATTACACCTCACTAGAATCCCAATATTTATTGTGCATTATTACATAATTTACAGTAAATGCGCGTGTTTCCATTTACTTGACAAACAAATGTACTCATAAGAGTCTTAGTTCCTCTTTTTGCCGCGGCGTAAGCAGCGCCGCAGTGTTGGCCTTCGCTCGTAGTGATGTGTCGAGTCAAAGTTAAAAATAAATAGCTCTTGTACTTTGTAAACTGTTATCGTAAGGCATATTATATATTTACACGAAACAAAACGGTCACACTTACTTAAAAACGTTGGATATACGTCCAACGGGTTTCAACGCATTAATCCGCGCAGTCTGTGCGCGGATCTCGTCGGTGACAGTCCGTGTGCAGCTCGTCCCCGATGATGACGCTCTTAATGCGTTGAAACCCGTTGGACGTATATCCAATGACCGTTTTGTTTCGTGTAAATATATAAATAGCTCTGTTCAAAAATATCACTGCATTAGACCCTTTAAAATTTTGATACTTATTTTTAAATTTGATGTTTTATCAACCATTTAATTTTTTACGTTTATCTAAGGTTTTTGTGTGTAGGTAGTTTCGTACGTCGCAAATACCAATTAAATGTCTGAAGGGAATAAATATGGACTAAAAAAAGTTATAAGGATTACGCTAACCCAAAGAAAAAAGTCAATTGGACCGTAATAAATTACAAGATTATTTTGATGACCGCACCCCATTTTCAAAATTTATTATAACTATAAAGTATTAACAGACTGTATTGTACAGGTATGGCAATGTTTCATCCTGTGTAATCTCCATGTAACGTCACTCGATTTAACAAACTCCCTAAAGCGTCGAAATCAATTGGCTTTAGTTCGTTTAGCTTGTATTCCAATGATACATTCTGTCATCAGAATTCACCTGATGGTAAGCGACATTGTGATCTAAGGTGGAACGCGCTTACCCAGAAGAAACCGGTTCACTCGTGCCTTGAAATCCGCAATTTATAGTTTTCGGTGAACAGGGCATTTGGCAAGGAGTTCCATACCTTGACAGTACGTATGAAAGTGGAGGCAAAACGCTTAGTGCACATTTATTTATCTGAACCCTGATGGTTCCGGGTTTGATTCCCGGCACGGCCAACATGATGAAGAACTAAATTTGTTGGCTGTCGGTCTGGGTGTTTAGCATGTATTGATATAATAATAAAATATTTATGTATGTACAATGTAGTATATCAGTTGTGTTAGCAACCATAATACAAACTATAAACTGGTTTAGTATGGAGCTAACCAGCCGTGTGTGAAATGTGTCCTGATGTTTGTTTATTTTTAAAACATTGCTTCCCGATTAAACCATACGCTTATCACAACAATACTGCGGTAGCGGTGCGCCAATAATAAATACAATTAATAATTGTCATTATAAACAATAGTTAGCGGCGATCGCATTTGTAATCGTGTTATTGTTTTCTCACTTCCACTTCCCAGTTTTCGAAGCACTCTTTCACAATACATTAATTTACAAATGTAAATAATATAAATAATTGATTTACAAGATCCTTGAAACGAGCAATGACTGCTCATTGGCAAGCAATGACTTGTCATCGCCATATTGTCGGCATATCGAGTCTGTAATTTTGTACATATAGTGTAATCTCTATACACTGAAGGGACTGTGCATTTTATGACGTTATAGAGAGTGGTCGTTAAATGGAGAGAATGTATCATTGTATGGAATACAAGCTTAACCAACTAAAGCCAATTGATTTCGACGCTTTAGAGGGTTTAAAAAGTTTACACTGTATGTTTGCATAGCATGAACAGCCAACTATACGTTCCTACTGCTGGGACACGGGGCCTTCTCTCACAAGTAGAGAGATATAGGCCATTATCCACACTGGCTAAGTGCGGGTGCGCGATGACACATATTTTCGGATATCATGGTCCTCAAACATTTCGGTTTCCTCACGATGCTTTCCTTCATCCGTAAAGCGAGTGCAAATCCACACATCACGTCATTGGCGTAGGGCCGGGATCGAACCAGGGGCCGTCTGCCTAGAACGTGTTTATAAATGAATACTAATTTCATAACACACACTTTATATCAATTCAATTTTCAATTTCAAAATATCTTTATTAATAAATGACAAAATACAATAAATAACAATGCCAGTGTACGTAAGTCGACTCTTTATGTCAGCACCCTTCAAAAACTATATATACTAAGAATACAACAGTCTGTGAATCTTGTTTAAGTATTTTTAGTTAATTGTCAACACTGGTGACATTAGCGATTAGCAGGTCCGAATTCGTGTTTTCCTCTTGACAAATATCCGCTGTTGGCTCATATGGTTTACCCAACTGTATAAACGGAGCTATCCTAATACGAGTATAACATCAAATTGTTTTATGTCTTCTAAATGTGTACTGGAAGAATTTATATAGAGCTCTATTTGTAAACCTATAAGGTTCATTTTGTCTTAATTCTTGTCTAGTATAAATAGTAGATTAATAGGAAAATTCTGATAATCTTTTCTGACGTCAAAACAAGGTATTAATGACTGCTTTTCAGTTTCAAATGTCAGTCGATATAATTAAGATCAATACGTAATTTTTTTGAGACCCAAGAATGGTTTGTAGATTCGAAGAGAAGTGTATGTATATCTATCTTAGTACATTTATATACAAAAAATAAATTCCTATATCCCTTGGTCACGCCATTAAGCGTGTCCGACTGGATTCGTTTTCACTATTTTTTTCTGTTATGTTTGTTACTATCAGGAGAAGATTCTTATGACAGAAAAAAATTTGTGAAATTGGTCCCCAGCCGTTCACGCGTGGATAACGTGACCAAGGGATATAGGGATACATTTTTCGTTAAGACAGGACAACGTCTGTCAGGTTAGCTAGTAATTTCAATAAATCTAGGGTTAATATTAACCAGTATAATATTCATTTCACAATTTATCATTATCATTCTAAGCAGTATACACTGTTTAATGTCTTAGCTAATTGATCATTTCTGATTTTTGTTTACAAATACGAGTATCTAAGTGTATTGTAATGGGTATGCTCATTATCTAAATTAATGGAAATTTATGACTTGGTAATCTGTAAACTGGTTGAAATCAAAACAGTAGACATCATCGTTAAAAGCATTTTTTTTTATATCTGTGTTTCTACAATATGAAGAAAATCGAGCGACATGCCTTGCAGGCTTCTGTATTATGTTACTCGTACTAAACCCTTTACTTGCTCAGCGGTGATTCTTGATCGAGGGGTTTGGGTTCTTCGGTAAAAGCTTTTCACCGTAGTAGACCTCCTGGCGTTAAGCAAGTCCCATAGTTGGCATTTGATCTGCCCTTCTTCCCGTCCTAATTTGGATGCACTAGCCAAACAGTGAAAAGCCCTTAACCTGTATATTTATTAAAATCTCGCGTTCGTAAGTAAGGTTTCCGTTGCCTGAAAACAAAAATAGTAAACCTTGGTTCGATTAAGTCTTCATTTTGAATTCTCACTACAGAGTTAATCGAAAGAAAATGGTGAAACAGGTTAAATCTTATATATAAAATTTCCGTGTCACAGTGTTTGTTACCGAACTCCTCCGAAACGGCTTGACTGATCATTACCAAATTTCATATGCGTATTCAGTAGGTATGAGAATAGGCCAACGTGAAACGTTTTTACCCCTAAGTGATAAGGGTTGTTCACCCTAAAATAATTTTTTTTATTTTTTCGATGATTTTTTTTTATTTTAATTTTATATAAAGTGGCATTAAAAAATACATACAACCCTAAATTTTTACTTTTTTATCATCAACCCCAATTTTTTTATGGCCATTTTAGTAAATTTCTGTGTCACAGTGTTTGTTGCCGTACACCTCCGAAACGGATTGACTGATCATTACCAAATTTTATATACGTATTCAGTAGGTCTGAGAATCGGCTACTATCTATTTTTATACCCCTAAGTGATAAGGGTTGATCACGCTTAAATATTTTTTTTTCATTTTTCGACGATTTTTTTTTTATAAAGTGGCATTAAAAAAAAATACAACCCTAATTTTTTACTTTTTTATCATCAACCCCTATTTTTTATGGCCATTTTAGTAAATTTCCGTGTCACAGTGTTTGTTACCGCACTCCTCCGAAACGGTTTGACTGATCTTTACCAAATTTTATATACGTATTCAGTAGGTCAGAGAATCGGCTACTATCTTTTTTTTATACCCCTAAGTGATAAGGGTTGATCACCCTTAAACATTTTTTTTTAATTTTTTCATTTAATTTTTGTATTAAGTTGCATTAAAAAATACATACAACCCTAATTTTTTTACTTTTTTATCATCATTCCCTATTTTTTATGGCCATTTTAGTATTTTATTCATTTTTCATCTCGCTTGATAACTGATCAAATATAGTATCTAACTGTACTTCGAGTAAAAATCCTTTTTTTTTTGAAGAAAATAACTAACAAAATTTAACCTGATATACATATGCTTATGATTATTACCAATCTTAAATACTTAAAATTTGCCGCGCCTTTACTTTACTGGTGAGTGAAATGCCACACTATGCCATGGACCGAAGTCGGTCTCCTGTTTTACTCACAAAATTCTTCTTCACAGACTTCTCTCACTGTTTACACAAATTTCGACCTTCATTATTGTTTATGTATCGTATGTAGTAGTATTGTTAACAATTATCATTTTGCTATATCAATTAAACTCTCTTATTAACTTAACCGCGGCTCCACCCGCGTGTAAGTCGCTTTATTGCATAACCTCTCCTGCACATGACTGTTGTAAAAAAATGTATTTTCATCTGTGCGCTACTGTGGATCGGATTATACGTTAAATTGTAGGTCCTCTTAGCACAAACAGTCGTTAAACTAAGGCAGGGGCTTGAAAAACTCTCGACAACATAACTTGATCACTTAGTTCTTACGTAGAAGAAGCTATAAAATTTGATGTACTAATAAACTAGACCCCGAACGTATGAGCAAAAAATTTTCAACAAATATGATGATGACACTACAAATATTATGTAATTTGTTCTGCTTTGGACTTCTTTATGCTCAAACGGCTCGAACAAATATGCTAAAAATTTTCGCGCTCGCTTCGCTCGCGCATAGCTCGCTGCGCTCGCACTTGGCTCGCTGCGCTCGCATCCAGCTCGCTTCACTCGCGATTGTTCCAAGGACTTTTGGGTCATAGCTTACGACATTACAAATATTATGTGATATGTTCTGCTTTGGACTTCATTATGCTCAAGCGGCTCGAACAAATATGCTAAAAATTTTCGCGCTCGCTTCGCTCAGGCATAGCTCGCTGCGCTCGCATCCAGCTCGCTTCGCTCGCGATTGGTCCTAGGACTTTTGGGTCATAGCTTACGACACTACAAATATTATGTGATTTGTTCTGCTTTGGACTTCATTATGCTCAAGCGGCTCGAGCAAATATGCTAAAAATTTTCGCGCTCGCTTCGCTCGCGATTTGCTCGCTGCGCTCGCATCCGGCTCGCTTCGCTCGCGGTTGGTCCTAGGACGTTTTGGATCATAGCTCACGACACTACAAATATTATGTAATTTGTTCTGCTTCGAACTTCTTTATGCTCAAACGGCTCGAACAAATATGCTGAAAATTTTCGCGCTCGCTTTGCTCACGCATAGCTCGCTGCGCTCGCAAACAGCTCGCTTCGCTCGCGATTGATCCTAGGACTTTTGGGTTATAGCTTACGACACTACAAACACTATGTAATTTGTTCTGCTTTGGACTTCATTATGCTCAAGTGGCTCGAACAAATATGCTTATAATTTTCGCGCTCGCTTCGCTCGCGCATAGCTCGCTGTGCTCGCATCAGGCTCGCTTCGCTCGCGATTGGTCCTAGGACGTTTTGGGTCATAGCTCACGACACTACAAAAATTATGTAATTTGTTCTGCTTTGTACATCTTTATGCTCAAGCGGCTCGAACAAATATGCTAAAATATTTCGCGCTCGCTTCGCTCGCGCATAGCTCGCTTCGCTCGCGATTGGTCCTATGACGTTGTGAGTCATAGCTTATGACACTACCAATATTATGTAATTTGTTTGGTAACGGCTCGAATGGAATCGCTACATTATTTCATTTTACAATGAAATTGTATTATACAAATAACAGACTTCAAAATCATACCTACATTTATAAATTCTAACTATATCTAAAAAGTGAAAAATAATTTTATGCCTACACATAAGTACCATCGAAGACTTTATTTGATTTACTTATAAACATGCTATTTTCAATTTGTATTTATCCTGTATTCTTGGCGTCGGTGCCATCTAAGAAGAACAAATTAATGTTTGTTAAAATAAACACTATTAAATAGATATGATTGAACATAATATTTTTTGGCGTTTGTTACTTTTATGTTCCCTTAACGTTTGTTCATGGCGCTCCATACCCATTTCACGCATATACCATACACACATAAAATAAGTAAGTAACATTTTAATTATACTAGAATTTGTCTAGAAACTAGGATAAAAATAATTAATAAGGCAAAACAACGTTTGCCGGGTCAGCTAGTGTAGATATAAAATTCAGAACTTTATTAGCCATAAATAACATACGTTAAAAGCAAGTCATACTACAATAATTAACTTAAATACATAAAAAAAACTAATAATAAAATACTATAACTGTTCGTATAGACTTATTTCAACAATTCCTAGGCATGTACCTACTATTGAAATTGGTAAATCGGCAGCTTCATAAAAAAAGATAATTAATCGAATCTGAACCTTAACTACGATGTTATAAAGTTCACAGATAACCCTGGCACGGTGAACTCAAAGTAATAACAAAGTTTAACGGGCGCATGTCACATATGGTTTAGTTAGACATTCAATACAGTTACTATTACCACTAACCTACTTGTGCTATAATTTTCCATTCATTTTTTATTCGACTTTTCAAGCAGTTAACTGTTGTTATCCTTCACGATCTGCAAAAGTCAACGACCTTATAGTATCAGGTACTGAATCAACAATTTCGATTAAGCATTAAAATTTAACCTTTATGATATTTTGTATGATCAGTAACCTTGGGTTGGAGAATAATAACCATAAAATAGTAACCAGTTCTTCTTTCCTGGTAAGAATTTATTGTCATGTCTCTGTATTGAAATTCATTGTGACATTACAAGTAAAATTACTACTAACTATTTACTTTTATGGTTATGACTGAAATGTAGCTCAACTGAAGCTCTTTGGTTTAGAGAGTTAGGTATGTGGTTTTATAGTTATTCTATAACTTAAATGTTCATTCTAAGGCTCGTTAGCCACAAGATTGCTCTATATCGGTAAACGATGCCTCGATGGTATTTGTTATGTTAGTTTAGTTATATACGAGTACTAGCTCTCTTTGATTGGGCATTTTTTTTAATTATTCTGTCAGTTCTAGTCTATGATATTTTTTATATTTGCAAAGATTATATCCAATTTTATGTTACTTTACTATAACAATATAATATTTCTGGTTAATAGTTTTATGAGAGATGTGAGACTGATGGCTTGTTTACTCTCTGTCGAGTACAATACAAGTTGACCTTACGGATATATTTGGTTGCACATCATCTGCAGAAAATTTCTTATGCTTTTGCACGCGGAAATTACCTCGCTTTATTGGATTTATAACTTTTTTATGGTGAATTTGGTATTGCTTTATTACTTTATTGAACAAAAAACTGAAAGGCGATATATTGGTTTGGTTCACTTGTATTATTTTTTCATGTGATATATACAAAATTGTATAGTAATGTTTTTACATATTAACCAAATTGTATTTTGCAACACACTGATTCCCACATTGTGTTTACAATGAAATTGTTATAGTAGTGTGCGAATCCGTGTATTGCAAAATGCAAATCGATTAATATGTATGACGAATAGATAAACAACTTTGACGCCAAGTGGTTTGTTTTGTATGTAATGTACGAGTATAATCTTGTAACAAACCCCAGAATATTAATATGCCTGCGTCATATTTGTCCTTGTGGCTTAGGATTAAGGAAAGAAACATTTCCACGACAATTCTTGGTATCTAGATTAAATATATTAGTTTGACCATCACAACGTTCTAATCAAGTATCTGACTCACTATCCTACCATCAAATGACGTCTTAATAATACAGTTTTTTAAAGTAGGTTTAACACGAGGTATCATTCCAAAAAAGACACTCGAGTTGAGTAGTGAGTGAAAAACATTTCAATAAATCAAGTCATCTGTAAATCAGCCGAACAAATCACGTCGACTAATTAGTGTTGCGGAATAGTGAACAAGAGAACTAATAGGACATGATAAGTGATAATAAAGAAGTGATGTGGTGACGCAACATGTCTGCAGCTGTTTGGGATTTAATGCCTAGAAGGTGCAGGTGGATTGAAACCCTGAGGCATTGCGGTAAAACGCTGCTACGGCGGCAAAGGAGACTCCTTAGACGACTTAAAAAGGTAATTAGCTGATTCACTTATTATCGCGTGTCTTTTATTTATTTGACATATTTTGTTTTGTCTGCCACATGCTGGATAGTCTGTGGCAATGGACGCCGGCCTTATACAAGACCTTGCGGCAGACCAAAAAAGCGATGGAGGGACGAGCTTGACAAACAACTGGAGGATTGGTCCACAATAGCGCTAGATAGGGACAAATGGAGGATTGGTCCACAATAGCGCTAGATAGGGACAAATGCAAAGAAGGTAGCCTTTTCCCAAAAATTGGATAGGCTTATAAAAAAAATCTGTAAATAATAAGATTAAACCAAAACCTAAAAATATAAACTAAACATTGTCATGGAACGTAGCAATGCTAGTAGCATTTTAGACACCTTTGCCTACACAATACAATATTTAATCTCAATTAATTTACTGTGTTCTTCCAGAATGAGATTAAACTATGAACGTATTCGTAGTGGTTGTGGTGTTTAACGGAGCGCGCTTGCCCAGAAGAAATCTGTTCACTCGTGCCTTGTAAACCGTTTTCTCATTATAACCGTTTACAAGGAACTTTGCTGATTCTCATAAAGTTTGAAAGGGAATAAACGTTCTATTTGAATTATACAAGATCTGAAAACCTTGAACAGAGATGAGTACAATGCACTCGTTACCGCGCACAAAAAAGTTGAACTATAGAGAATAGCAATTTTTTTTGGGAACAGATGATGGTACAAACTCTATTAAGGTATATATTATGTAAAGCCAATGCAAGACAATTAAGTTAAACGCTTTATTAAATTTTGCACAGCGAGTAATTTGCTTCGGAATTGTGCAATCTAAATACTCATTTATTCAAGTATAATCTAATTAAAACAAAGCTAATCATTTGTCGTGGCTTGAAAAATGCATTGTGCATCAATGAATGTGACCAAAACTAATTAAGGCGGGGCGGTATGGGAGCAAAGCAGCATTTTTTGAAAAGTTCTATAGAATCCTCCGTAAATGTTTTTTTTTAAATAAATATATGTAGGTATACGTTTGTTTCAGTTTTATTAGCTTTAATTTAATGGTAATAAGTCCAAAACGCGATTTTGTAAAATTAGTTCTTTGGTTATATTTTTTTGAAATATAGTCGTATTTTAAACAAAAAAATTTGTTATTCTAAAAGTAATTAAAACACTTACCTTTTAGATATTATCTAGAAGCATTAGCGTTTCTTTTTGCTCTTCGTATGAACTACTTGTCCTACTCTGGTGTCGAGATTTTTCTAGCCGCGCGGAGGCCTCTGACTTGGCCTGACAACTGCTTGTACTAAAACTAACAGCCGGGTTCTACAATTTAACGTGTCATCCGACTCGCGGTAGCGTTTAGATGAATATGCCACTAATTAAAAGACAATCTCGTGAATGGTTACTCATTCAAAGTGTCCACATCGACCGTTGCTTCATCATTATCATCATCATCCACAGCCCTCTTTATCCCACTGCTGGGTATAGGCCTCTCTGCATGTGCCACCTGCGTCGATCTTGTGCAGTCCTCGTACAGGCAGGACCTGCGACTTCAGGGATGACCCATCTCATCGTTGCTTAAACGTCTATAATTTCAATACTTTAAATATTTAATTTTATATTATTATTATTTTTTAATCTGCCGCGCGGCGTGCGTTTAGATCAAATATGTATGGCGCGTCTTAACTCGGTGCAATCGCGCCTTAATTTGAAACAGTAATGACCTGTGATGAGTCACATCAGCAAACAACACTAAACTTGCAACTCCTCGTGAGTATGTAAAGTTTAGTAAACGTAGGTTACTCGACAACAATGATAAATTGTGAAATATAACGCTGCCCTTGCACTTTTATTGTTCCAATTAATTAATGAAATGTATAAAACTAGAACGATCGGCGTAATTCTGGTTCATTGTAGTCATAAACCTCTGTGCGAACGATTTGTTTTGTTTTTTGTTTTTCGTTTTATTTTTGGTATTTTTTTTTTATATTTGTGATTGTTATTGTTGTTAAAATTTCGAATTAACTGTAGTCTGAAAAAAAAACGATGTTTTGATAAAATAAATGAAGTGTAGTTCGGAATAAAAAGGAATTGATTGAAAAGCTGTAAGTATTTTTTTTACTAGTTACTTTCAAGCTTACAGTTTATATTTATATTTCTTATTTCAATATAGCAGTCATTCGGGCTCGCGTTCTCTTATTAATAATCTTTACAATAGTGTAAGGTTTTCTTCTTCTTAAATTCCAGAGAAATTAATTTCATTGTCTTTAAAATTATTTTAAAATGAAACGAAAATCATTTTAATGCCACCGAAAACTGGATTTCGAGCGAGGATATATAGGACTCTTCTGTCTCGCAACGTCTATTTTCATATAGTTGAGGCTGGACTGTAAAATGAGACTTGCAGAGCGAGATTAATTTACAATTTTACAACGATTACAGAGATTAATGGCATATTAAAAAAAAAAAAAAACCCGCGTAAATGAGAAGGCTACGGTATTTTTCACTTTTATTAGCTTTCATTCAGAGCTCCAAAACTCAGTTACCTACGTAAAATACACTCTATAGTTTTATTTATTTTTTTAATTGTCGTTTTCAAATTTTAAGACATGTGCTTCTGAAAGTAATTAATTAATTTTAAAATACTTATTTGTTGACTATCTATAATGTAAAAATAAGTCAATTATTCCTTCCTGACGCTATATAACTCCAGAACGCACGAACCGATTTCCATGGTTTTGTATTCGTTGGAAAGGTCTCTGGCTCCGTGAGGTTTGTAGCAAACAAAATTCAGAGAAAATTCGATTCGCAAAAAAATCGACCTACAAGCGGGCGGAGGTGGAAGCAACAGTATTGATTGATTGATTGATTGTTTCCTGAGAAGTACCACCTGGGGGTCTTCAAATCTAGAGTTAATAGGTATTTTCTAGGTAAGCGTGTAACATCGTAGGCCATAGCATTGTTCAACACCAGGCAAGCTGTGGTCAAACGTAAACCTATACTTATTATAACTAGCTGACCCGGCAAACGTTGTTTTGTCCACTTAGGTGTATGAAAAATAGATAGTGTAGCTTATATGACACGTTCGTAGATTTACCATAGCAGCGCCTTCTATTGATTACTTACTCAACCCAGTCGAAAGGTATCGACATCTGTTAGAATCATTTGGAGTGAACAGATAATTGTGACTGTCAAATAATAACAGACAATAATTAGCAATTAATTAAAATTGCGACTACAATTTAAGATTTAAACTATCCTATCTCTCAAGTTGGATCGAACTGCACATGGTGTGCGAATTTTATTATAATCGGTTAAGTGGTTTAGGAGTCCATTGAAGACAAACATTGTGACACGAGATTTATATATTTTAAGATAAAAAAAAGTAAAGTTCAACTCGTCAGTACGGTGTGTTTTGCAACAAGTCCGGCATTCTAGTCAGTTACGCCATTAGTGGCGGCTTGCCAAACTGCAGCGTGCGCACATGTTATGTGTATCGAATCAGATTTCACTTTAGCCAATATTGATAATGCCGCGCTTTGCCAATGTCTAGATTATGTTTGGACGTAACCTGACGCACGTTTTGCAATTTGCTAAATTTGCAAAGTTTCAAATTCGCCTTTATCGAGCATAGATTTCAACACGCTTGCTCGTGAAGTGGCTCTTAATTCATCGCAGTCAGGCTCATAATTAAATTTTAAAGTCTGCATTTCAATCACACAGCCCCTGGTTCGATCCCGGCCCTAAACTAATAACTTGTTTTACAAGTTATGTGTGGATTTGCCCTCGCTTTACGGTGAAGGAAAACAACATGAGGAAACCGGTATGTTCTAGGACCACAATGTCCGAAGACGTGTGTCATCCACCAACCTGCACTTGGCCAGTGTGGTGGATTATGGCCTATATCTCTCTCCTCGTGAGAGAAGGGCCCCGAGTCCCAACAGTAGGAACGTATAGTGGGCTGCTTATGCAGGCTCACAATAACGTCTGTTATCAAACTGTGACTTTTCATTATTACCATTATTCACAAGTGAGCTTACTTTAGTAATTGTATCCCTAAAATATTTTTATCTACTAAATAAAATAATTATATTTATATTTCATATTAATAAATAAAATTATTTCTTCTACCTACAATGGATTTTCGCAAAGTAACGCCTGAGTCAATAGGTTAAAATTATTTATATACAAAAAACGTGTTGAAATACGTCGTATGGTATTGTGTATTAACAATTACCGTCCTCGGCTCCCTTAAGACCCTCACCTGACGGGGCGAGTCTCAATGGTGCCTCAGCGGTAATTACCAACATTATACACTTGTCCCATATTTTATGTAATACTATGACTATGTATATGCTTACGTTACTTAATTTGATCATCAAAATAACATACCTGTAACAGAGTTTCGATCCATCGTTCTACGAAGAGTTTTTATTATAAGTTTTATTCTGTATTTCTGTATTAATAAGTTTACAAATAGCACTTCACGTAACTATAAATTCATGTATTGGCAAAATGAAATGAGAAAATCACAGGTCGCAAATTCTCTCGAGTCAGCGGTATAAAGTAGTCTCTGGTCGAAAGTAGATAATGCTTTTTTTTAACGTGAGGAAAAGCATTTACGCATGCCCACCACACCCGGGGAGGTGGGTGACGTATGTCGGGCTCGATGCCAGAAGGGAATCACTACGGACTTAACCTTACGATGGCCTCCTCACCGCAAAGGGCGGGGCGAGGTTCCGCTTCTCGCATTAACCCACCACGCCGCCCACCTCGGCTAGCCTGCAAGACTCCTCCTCAGGAGATAATTCCCCTTGCAGTGCACGTGGTGCACCGCAACCACCTCGGGGACCGTGAGTGCAATGGACGCCGGACAGCCGCAGTCCGACGTCCTAGGTCCCCCGTGACGAGTCAGGTCTGTGGCCCCGTCACAAGCCACTACGGCCGCAGAGAATAGGGAAGTAGATAATACCTATTCCGAAACACATCGTTGGGATCTTGGCGACAGATTTTCTACTTGAGAGTGGTAGACAGCCAATCAAGTACTAGAAAATGCACGTATTTTTATTCAATCTATAGTTTGCGCACATTGTTTTTATTTTTACCGAAAGCGCAAGCTCATTAGCGTGTATCAAAGCCCCTACGACACTCTAGACGACCGCACGCCAGACTGATCTGTAATTTCGTTCTTTCTTACAGAGAGGTTTTGAAGTGGACCGCGAAACTGACCTGGTTCATGTTCATATTTCATCTATACCAATATTATAAAGAGGAAAAGTCTGATTGTTTGTTTAACGCGAATAGGCTCCAAAACTACTGGACCGATTTGAAAAATTCTTTCACCGTTAGAAATCTACATTATCTCCGAGTAACATAAGCTATATTTTGTTTCTCTTTGCTACTCAGATCCCGACGGGCTCTTTATTTAAGAGCCCGTGCGAAGCCGCTAAGAACGTTAGTGATTAATAATTTTCAAATCAAATCATCATATATTTCAGACAAGTTCCATACAGAAAATAATAAAAACATATAAAATTTTGGTCTAATGGTAATATTAATATTATTCTCTGGTAATATTAAATATCTTAAAATAAAATAATAGTATTAATAATTGTAGCAAATATTAATGATAATTAAATTAGTTAATGAATGTACGCGATGATGTACGCAAAAAAGCGGGCAGTGGATGGAGACGATATGCTCAGCATAGGGTCGCGTGGTGTGCCTTGGGAGAGGCCTATGTCCAGCAGTGGATACAGACGGGCTGATGATGATGATGAATAAATGAAAAGTAGCAATTGTATAACATTGAATGATGCAATAAATGTTTTGACTTAGATGTTTTTAACCTTTGAATGTCGTTGTTCCAGGCGTACCTCCACAGCTGGCGGTCGGCGGACGAGCTGAACATGCTAGTGGGCGCGAAGGTAGGGGGCGCCACCCCGCTCGTGATCGCCTGCAGGAACGGACACTACGACGTGGCGGAGTACCTCATCGAGCGCTGCAAGGCGGACATCGAGCAACCTGGCTCCGGTGAGTACTACTACTTTAACGTGTTGAAACAGCATCATCAAGAGTCTGGCAGAAAGGCTGCTCCGATCTGGATCTGCTCACGGGCAATGGATGGCTATTTCCACCTAATTTAGTATTATTTTACGTATTTTTACTTTTTTTGACTTTGTTTCTTCATTCATTGTTTGTTATATGGATCTTTGTTATCTATACTATAAGACTCTTTGTCCTGACTTATTCATTCATTCATTCATTCATTCATCTATAGACAACGCAGAGCCCAAACGGCTGGTCCTAGGGTTGTGAAATTTGGAGGGTGTATTTGTTTTGGTATGTAGACGCGTACTAAGAACGGATTTTTGGAAATTCCACCCCTAAGGGGGTGAAAGGGGGTAAAACAGTTTGTATAAAACTTCTTTGTTTTTGAACTTATAGCAATGAAATTTGGAATATGTATAGTTGATGTAAAATTAAAAATAATAGTATCAAGTTTTTTTACCAGGGGTGAACTAAGGGTTTGTTATGGGGGGTGAAAGTTTGTATGAAAAAACCTTTATTTATGAAGTTAAAGTCTTGAAAGTTGTTATGGTAGTAGTTTATTGAATGGTTAAATTAAAATTTTAAAAACTTTTGCCAGGGGTGCATTAAGGGGGATGCCATTGGGGTTGAAAGTTAAAAATGAAAGTTTTGTGTTTTTGAAAATAAATGTGTCAAATTTGGAGTGTGTATATATTTTAGTACTTAGACGTGTACTAAGAATAGATTTTTGGAAATTCTACCCTTAAGGGGGGTGAAAGGGGTTAAAACAGTTTGTATGAAACTTCTTTGTTTTTGAACTTCCAGCAATGAAATTTGGAATATGTATAGTTTATGTAAAATTAAAAATAATGGTATCAAGTATTTTTGCCAGGGGTGAACTAAGGGTTTGTAATGGGGGGTGAAAGTTTGTATGGAAAATTCTTTATTTATCAAGTTAAAGTCTTGAATGTTGTCATGGTAATAGATTATTAAATGGTTAAATAAAAAATATATTTTTTGCCAGGGGTGCATTAAGGGGGATGCCATTGGGGTTGAAAGTTCAAAATGAAAGTTTTGTGTTTTTGAACTTAGAGGTGTAAAATTTGGAGTGTGTATATATTTTAGTACTTAAACGTGTACTAAGAACGGATTTTTGGAAATTCCACCCCTGAAGGGGTGAAAGGGGGTAAAACAGTTTGTATGAAACTTCTATGTTTTTGAACTTCTAGCAATGAAATTTGGAATATGTATAGTTTATGTAAAATCAAGTTTTTTTGCCAGGGGTTAAATAAGGGTTTATAGGGGGGAGGGGGGTGAAAGTTTGTTTGTTTTTTTTTTATTTATCAATTTAACAGTCTTGAACGTTGTTTTGGTTGTAGCTTATATGGTGGTTAAAATAAATTTGTAATGATATTTGCTAGGAATGAATTAAGGTATGCCATTGGGGTGTAAAGTTCAAAGGGAAAGTTTTGTGTGTTTGAAATTAAATACTTATGAATTGGAATTTAAGTATGTGGTTTACTTAGTGGTATGATTCACGTATTCTTATTAATTATATTAAAATAATGGCTTGGAGAAAACGATCTAATCTGTAGCATCACCACCAAAATAGCTAAAACAGAGGTTAACTAGATCTCAGGAATCGAATGCGGAAAGACAGATGCGGCTTATTTTGATATCGTAGCAATGTAGTGTTTATATAAAATTGGCACGGGAATAGGATACAATAGATTTTTTCCACAGGTTACGCAAAAAGCGACCTACACGCGGGCGGAGCCGCGGGCAACCTCTAGTCTGAAATAAAGAACTATTATTATTATACCAAATGTGTGATTCTCGTAGTTTTAGGAATTCCGGTGAAATATGAAGCATCACGGGCCAAGTGATGTTCATGTTCGAGTTCAGTTGTTTCTTATTATTATTATCATTTAACTCTCGGGGTATATAACGCAGTCGCCGGTTTCGAACCAGCCTCCTCTCTGGGACTTTAAGTAAAGTGGACTAGGCCTTGTTCACAAATTGCCTGATCGTAAACCTGAGTGTGTGACCTGTGATCGTAAATGTAGTGGTAACCTGAGTGTATATTTAATTAAGGTAATTACTGAGAACTTCTCCTTGTAATTACCGAAAAAATTTCGTTATATTATTATGTATCAAACATTTTGTTCAATCTTCCCAAAGGAAATATCTTCCGGATTCCAAAGCAGTTTGTTTCATTAATATACCAGAACTAAATTCAAAATTAAATCGCGTTCATATGTTCAATGTATCGGATTAAAAAAAAAAAATAGTTGCTAAACATACGAAAGTGAACAAATAATGCCAGCGTAGAACTATTTCGCTTGGCACTACGGTATAAACACAAAAAGTTGACGACTAAACTCCAATAGTAGAGAAACACACCAAAAAAAAAAACACAAAAACTAACCAAACATTTTTCATTTTCCAGTAACATTCGACGGCGAGACGATAGAGGGCGCCCCGCCGCTATGGTGCGCCGCGGCCGCCGGTCACCTCCCCCTGGTCAAACTCCTGGTTCGTGCCGGCGCGAACGTTAACTCCACAACTAGGACACACAGCACTCCGCTACGAGCCGCTTGCTTCGATGGCCATTACGATATCGTCAAGTTCCTCGTCGAGAATGGAGCCGGTAAGCTTTTTTACTCTATACAACTAGGCAAATGCCTAACTCCGCTCCTTCCCTGCTATCATTATTGTCCAGCAGCGCACTGAACCAAAAGAATTAGCGACACTTTTCGCCAAAGTCTCTGAAATAACTGGAGTAGCCTACCGGAACACACTGTTAGGAGCTTGGTGACAGATTTTTCATTTTAAGGGTGGTTGCTAGCCAGGAAAGCATTAGAAATTGCCCTAAAAAAACAGAAGATTGGGAGGGCTCGTCCCTTGGGGGGGCTTGTTTCTTCGTGGGAATTTGAGGGCTCTTCTGGGCAAGCGCGCTCTATTCTGTATCAAAATATCAGGTATCAAAACAGTGGTCCAGCGCAAGCCTAATGTAATTTAGGATATGAGGGTCTTCTGGGCGGGGAGAGCAGCGGCATTGCGCGAAGCGGTCCTTTTTCCTTGCCCCCGTTGTGAGATGGGACACCGTGAGGTTTTAATCGGTTGTGACTGCAGTTCTGGCTCTCGATCCCGACAACCAAAGGCTTGTGGTGGGAGATGCGTCAAAGCATTTCTTCACGAAAAAAATGTATATTTTTTTTATTAAGATAGAGATTTTCTTATACAAGGAAATACATCGGGAACGTGTTTTAATAAAGTCTTCTCTCTCTTTCCAGACATAGAAATAGCAAATCGTCACGGCCACACGTGCCTCATGATCGCTTGCTACAAGGGCCACATTAAGATCGCCAAGTACCTCCTGTCCCTCAACGCTGAGGTCAACAGGAAGAGTGTGAAGGGGAACACGGCGCTCCACGACTGCGCCGAGAGCGGCTCGCTTCATATACTCAAAATGTTACTAGGACACGGAGCGACGATGGACGTAGATTCATATGGTGAGACTTTTTACGAGTATTTATGCTTAGTGTGACTTGTGTGTTTAGGAAAAAGGTGCGTGTGTCAAGAAGTATGGGCATGATAGTAGAATGTATGCGAGGAAGAATTCGACCCAAAAAGTACCTACAGCTGATAGAAATAGAAAAGGCGTAGAAAGATGAAAAGTAAAAATACAAATTTTATAAGACAATACGTACAAATTTTCAAACGAAAAGAATATATTTTGCATTATGTATGTGTCTTCTTATCTTGTTTATCTTGTGTCGTTAGATTTCTTAGCTATTTTATTTATGAAAAACAATATGGCGAATCACATTCGTATGTGTTCCGCCATATTGTTTTTCACAATTTCCAATTTCAATATGGGTATAAGGTGAAGCTGAGTAGTTGAATAATATTATATGAGCATACAATTAAATAAATTTGAAATCCAAAATGGTTCACATCACAAAAGTAGTTGCAGTTGGTTCAATTAGTGTATTTTTGTGTGATAAAGACTAACCATTCTTATATTCGGGTTTTTCTCTAATTCCAGGAATGACTCCCCTCCTGGCGGCGTCAGTGACTGGCCACACCCACATTGTAGAGCATTTAATAAACGTAGAATACGGGCTAGTAACCAGACAGCAGAGGATAGATGCGCTTGAGCTGCTTGGCGCTACCTACGTAGATAAGAGACGAGATATGGTCGGCGCATTAGCGCTCTGGAAGCGAGCTATGGATGATAGGTAAGGGGACCGCTTGGTTTCTTAAGCATAAGTATAGCGTAGCATAAACAGCCCACTATACGTTCCCATAGCTGGGGCTAGACCCTTCTCTCATGAGGAGAGAGATAGAGGCCATAATCCACCAAGCTGGTCAATAGCGGGTAAGCGGACGACACTCGTCTTCTGATATTGTGGTCCTCAGATATGTCGGTTTCATCAAAACGTTTTCCGTCATCGAAAAGCGAAATGAATGCAAATCCACACATAGCTTAAAAAAAAAGGTTTTTGGTGTAGGGCCGGGTTCGAACCAGGAGCCGTCAGATTGAAATGCAGACGTACTTGCTTTTCTCTTGCCTGTTATATTTCTTTAGGCAGATAATTTTAAAACTACCTTCATTTTGAAAGTGACTTCGTGGAAATTGCTATTCTTTATATTGACTTATATATACAAGGTCATCGGTATTTTTTTTCTCATTACAACTAGGCATTTCACGAGTGCTTAATCACACTAGTTAGCGACACTCTAGCCTAAGTTCTGGCTCAATCTTGGAATACTGGCTGTAAAGGAGGCTGCCGGGACACACTGTTAGGTGCCTGGCGACAGATTTTCAACTTGAGGCAAGCACTGGAAAACACCCAACCATCATATCATGCGGTTTCCATGTATATTCTAGTTCGCTGCTTACAATGTTTTCTTTCACCGAAACCTCGAGCTCATTGGCTCGGGCCAAACTTTTGGGACGTAAGGCACCCGATTGAAGAGGTCATCGCTTTAAAATATTAATTATCATAATTCCATAATGATTAATTTAATGTTCTTCCCCAGATTTCCAGGCGACGACAACCCACCAATCCCAAAGCCCAAAGACGTGCCGCGTATAGAAGCTTACGACTATGCGGTGGAACCGGAAGACGCGCGTGCGCTCAACGAGCTGCTAGCGGACCCTGACGCCATGCGCATGCAAGCACTCGTTATCAGAGAGCGGATACTCGGTAATTATTATATCGAGTGTGTTTGAAGCATAAACCATTAATATCGATACCGGAAATTTCATTTGTCGTAAACACGACTTTTCAGGAGAGCCAAAAAACGAAAAAACAAAAAAGTTTGTGGCTTTTAACTTTTTTAAACCAAGCAATATATTACCTACTGGTGTCAAAGGGCACCTTTTAAACAAAGCAATATAAAGGTGTCAAAGGGTACTAACTATTATATCGTGTTTTATTCATTTAAATAAACAAAATGAATCTAACTTTATAAATAACGAAAATGAGTAGACTGTACGACCCATATAAATAAGCCTGAATGTCCTTTACGACCACGAAAAAATGGGTAGTACTTATCAAAAATCAAAGATTATGGTGAAAAAAATACAAAGAAACTAAATATGTTTAAGAAACTTAACTAATAACTAAGAAGTTTTAATGTAAGAACTTTATTTTAAGAAATATTTTTTTGAAGTACACCATTATTTATATAGTTGACTTGTATCTATTTAAAATATGTATGTATAAGTAGTACCTATATTAGTTGTGTTAGCAACCATTTTTTTTTTTACGAGGGGGGGGGGGTGTGTTAGCAACCATAATACGAACTAGAAATGGCTCAGTATGAGGGTACCCAGCCGTGTGTGAAATGTGTAAAAAAAACTAATGGACTGTCACTTATTATGTGTATTCCGTACCCGCAGGTCCGGCGCACCCGGACACGTCGTACTACGTGCGGTACCGCGGCGCGGTGTACGCGGACGCGGGCCGCTTCGCGCGCTGCCGCCAGCTGTGGCACCACGCGCTCGACATGCAGCGCGCCGTGCTGCCGCCGCTCTCGCCGCTCACGCAGTCCTCGCTCTACAGGTACTGACCACTTAGTAATAATAATAATAATAAAAATCTTTATTCCACTTCATTTTACAGCAGTTCTTACATAAGTGTAATTTCTTAACTTTGTAAGATATACTGTAAGACAAACATACATATAAGAAAATATATATCTTATATATAAAATTTCCGTGTCACAGTGTTTGTTACCGTACTCCTCCGAAACGGCTTGACCGATTTTTTCCAAATTTTATATGCGTATTCAGTAGGTCTGAGAATAGGCTACTGTATACTTAGAAATAATTATTAAGGCAAAACAACGTTTGCCGGGTCAGCTAGTCTTATATATAAAATTTCCGTGTCACAGTGTTTGTTACCGAACTCCTCCGAAACGGCTTGTCTTATATATAAAATTTCCGTGTCACAGTGTTTGTTACCGTACTCCTCCGAAACGGCTTGACCGATTTTTTTCCAAATTTTATATGCGTATTCAGTAGGTCTGAGAATAGGCTACTGTATACTTAGAAATAATTATTAAGGCAAAACAACGTTTGCCGGGTCAGCTAGTCTTATATATAAAATTTCCGTGTCACAGTGTTTGTTACCGAACTCCTCCGAAACGGCTTGACTGATCATTACCAAATTTCATATGCGTATTCAGTAGGTATGAGAATAAGCCAACGTGAAACGTTTTTACCCCTAAGTGATAAGGGTTGTTCACCCTTAAATATATTTTTTTATTTTTCCGATGAATTTTTTTCATTTGAATTTTATATAAAGTGGCATTAAAAAATACATACAACCCTATATTTTTACTTTTTTATCATCAACCCCTATTTTTTTATGGCCATTTTAATAAATTTCTGTGTCACATTGTTTGTTGCCGTACACCTCCGAAACGGATTGACTGATCTTTACCAAATTTTATATACGTATTCAGTAGGTCTGAGAATCGGCTACTATCTATTATTTATCCTCGTAAGTGATAAGGGTTGATCACCCTTAAATATTTTTTTTTTCATTTTTCGACGATATTTTTTTTTGTATAAAGTGGCATTAAAAAATACATACAACCCTATTTTTTTACCTTTTTATCATCATTCCCTATTTTTTATGGCCATTTTAGTATTTTATTCATTTTTCATCTCGCTTGATAACTGATCAAATATAGTATCTAACTGTACTTCGAGTAAAAATCCTTTTTTTTTTTTGAAGAAAATAACTAACAATATTTAACCTCATATACTTATGCTTATGATTATTACCAATCTTAAATACTTAAAATTTGCCGCGCCTTTACTTTACTGGTGAGTGAAATGCCACACTATGCCATAGACCGAAGTCAGTCTCCTGTTTTACTCACAAAATTCTTCTTCACAGACTTCTCTCACTGTTTACACAAATTTCGACCTTCGTTATTGTTTATGTATCGTATGTAGTAGTATTGTTAACAATTATCATTTTGCTATATCAATGTAACTCTCTTATTAACTTAACCGCGGCTCCACCCGCGTGTAAGTCGCTTTATTGCATAACCTCTCCTGCACATGACTGTTGTAAAAAAATGTATTTTCATCTGTGCGCTACTGTGGATCGGATTATACGTTAAATTGTAGGTCCTCTTAGCACAAACAGTCGTTAAACTAAGGCACGGGGTTGAAAAACTCTCGACAACATAACTTGATCACTTAGTTCTTACGTAGAAGAAGCTATAAAATTGTATGTACTAATAAACTAGACCCCGAACGTATGAGCAAAAAATTTTCAACAAATATGATGACGAAACTACAAATATTATGTAATTTGTTCTGCTTTGGACTTCTTTATGCTCAAACGGCTCGAACAAATATGCTAAAAATTTTCGCGCTCGCTTCGCTCGCGCATAGCTCGCTGCGCTCGCATCCGGCTCGCTTCGCTCGCGTCCGGCTCGCTTCGCTCGCGATTGGTCCTACGACGTTTTGGGTCATAGCTGACGACACTACAAATATTATGTAATTTGTTCTGTTTTGGACTTCTTTATGCTCAATCGGCTCGAACAAATATGCTAAAAAATTTCGGGCTCGCTTCGCTCGCGCATAGCTCGCTGCGCTCGCATCCAGCTCGCTTCGCTCGCGATTGGTCCTAGGAGTTTTGGATCATAGCTTACGACACTACAAATATTATGTGATTTGTTCTGCTTTGGACTTCATTATGCTCAAGCGGCTCGAACAAATATGCTAAAAATTTTCGCGCTCGCTTCGCTCGCGCATAGCTCGCTGCGGTCGCATCCGGCTCGCTTCGCTCGCGATTGGTCCTAGGACGTTTTGGGTCATAGCTTACGACACTACAAATATTATGTAATTTGTTCTGTTTTGGACTTCTTTGTGCTCAAACGGCTCGAACAAATATGCTAAAAATTTTCGCGCTCGCTTCGCTCGCGCATAGCTCGCTTCGCTCGCGATTGGTCCTAGGACTTTTGGGCCATAGCTTACGACACTACAAATACTATGTAATTTGTTCTGCTTTGGACTTTATGCTCAAGCGGCTCGAACAAATATACTTATAATTTTCGCGCTCGCTCCGCTCGCGTAGGGGTCGCTTCGCTCGCGTAGTGGTCGCTTCGCTCGCGGTTGGTCCTAGGACGTTTTGGGTCATAGCTCACGACACTACAAATATATGTAATTTGTTCTGCTTTGGACATCTTTATGCTCAAGCGGCTCGAACAAATATGCAAAATATTTTGCGCTCGCTTCGCTCGCGCAAAGCTCGCTACGCTCGCGTAGGGCTCGCTTCGCTCGCAATTGGTCCTATGACGTTTAAGGTCATAGCTTATGACACTACCAATATTATGTAATTTGTTTGGTAACGGCTCGAATGGAATCGCTAAAAAATTTTGAATACCTAAAACTTTAGAAAAATATCATTACCTACTAACCTTAAAAATTTTACAATGAAATTGTATTATATAAATAACAGACTTCAAAATCATACCTACATTTATAAATTCTAACTGTATATATGTTTTATGCCTACACATAAGTACCATCGAAGACTTTATTTGATTAACTTATAAACATGCTATTTTCAATTTGTATTTATCCTGTATTCTTGGCGTCGGAGCCATCTAAGAAGAACAAATTAATATTTGTTAAAATAAACACTATTAAATAGATATGATTAAACATAATATTTTTTGGCGTTTGTTACTTTTATATTCCCTTAACGTTTGTTCATGGCGCTCCATACCCATTTCACGCATATACCATACACACTTATAATAAGTAAGTTATATTTTAGTTATACTAGAATTTGTCTAGAAACTAGAATAAAAATAATTAATAAGGCAAAACAACGTTTGCCGGGTCAGCTAGTAGTAATATAAGTAATAGTAACATATCAATAATTGCAGAGTAATTTGAATAATCTGAGCTCATTATCATTTAGCATATTGACTGGAGAAGTTTTTAGGCGAATAACTCCTTTATTATTATTATTTTGTATTCCATTCTTAATGAAGTCAATGCTGTTAAACTTCCTGAAGATGTGTTATAACAACACAGTACTATGAATTACAACCGAATTGAAAACACAGTACTACTGTGTTGTTATAACAACCGAACTAGGCTTTCCAGCCTGTGTTACAGCATACAGTTAGTAGTAGCGTCACTCGTACAAGATACCGTTACCATGGGGCCCCGCATTGTCGAGGCGGTGGGGCTTAGTAACCATGGCCTGGTCACTGTGGCTAAGACTCTGTGGCGGGCCAATCCCTAGACTTGTACTCCCTGTTCCTTCTTACTATGATTTTAAGGTCGAATTGGCCTTGCCTTGGGATTTTGCGAGTAAAACACGTCTTTCTTCCTTGAAAGTTTATTGGCAACTATTCCATAGATTATATAATTAAAAACTCGATCATAGAACAAACACTCCCCATGCAAGTTCTAGATGGAGTGGCACCAGTAAGTTGCAGAACCTCGTTCCTGGGTGGCGTCTCAACTAAGGCGAGCTTGCGGTGTGGTTAGCGAGGCACCGCAAGCAATCAAAAGTGTGGGGTCGTGGCAGGAGAAAAGTGTCGGTATTACGATACGCCGCTCTTCCGACGACCCCGTCGAGGCCGCGGTACCCGCGCCAGGTGACGGGGCCACGGACCTGGCCCGTTCTGGGGGACCTAGGACGTCGGACCGGGGCTGTCCGGCGTCCATTGCACTCATGGTCCCCGAGGTGGTTGCAGTGCACCACATGCACTGCAAGGGGTGTCACCCCCAGAGGAGTCTCGCAGACTAGCCGAGGTGGGCGGGGTGGTGAGTTAATGCGAGGAGTGGAACCTTACCCCGTCCTAGAGGAGGCTATCGTCCAGTTTTAGTGGGTAGTGATGTCCTCTTGGTATCGAGCCCAGTACATACCAGTACACTCCACCTACAGAAAAATAGTAGGTATTTTACACATTGTTTATGCAACATTTTTAATTATTGCTTTCTCTTCTTTATTATGTATGACAAAGTCCCTTTTACAGCAGAGAAATAGTGTATTTATTGTAATGACATCTTTTGACGATTCCAATTTGAAGTTTAGTATTATAAGTGAAATGTAATATGTTGTTACTTATTGAAAAAATATATAACATTCATTCATTCATTCTTTTAATTATTTCAGCTTCGCGGAGTTATTCTCGTACATGGTGTCGGAGCGCGGGCGCGGCGTGCACCGCGGGCGCGTGGTGCCGCCGGTGTCGTGGGAGGACGCGGCGCCCGTGTTCCGCAAGGCTCTGTGCGAGCTGAAGCGCGGCGCCAGCGCGGCCAAGCGCGCCCCGGACCGCGACGCGGCGCTCGCTTCGCTCCAAAGAGTACTCGTCATCTGCCTACATCTCGCCGCGCTACTCGCTCGGCTACTGGACGAGTCCCCGCCCGCTGTGCAGAGACAAGTGCACGAGGCTGTGTATGAACTAGTCAAACTCGATATTAAGGTGAGTCATGTGGTATTAACTAGAGGTGCTATGTGCGCTGGCTAGCGCTTAGCGCGTGTGACTGCTTGGTAATTAGAAGTAGGTTTAAAATGTATATCTGAACCTTCCTTATCATTAAGTTTACACTAGCATGCTGTGTACTCTTTTTTTGGATTGCAGACTTGTTTTTGTTCTTTTTAGTTTAGTTATGTTAAAATAAATGTTTGTAATCTGTCTGAGTGCCTAATAAATAAATAAATAAATTATTATATGACCTATATCTGGTTTTGTCAAATAATATAGAATTTACTTATAACAATATTTTTTTTGTAGTTATTATCTTTATGCAATATTAAAAATATTTTTTTGTAATTTATACGACTAAAAAAATATTTACGTCACTGACAACTGCTAATGAAATGTCTAATAAATAGAAATGAATTGAATTTGAAATTAGTGTGAACACATCATATTATTAATTTTTCGTGCCTTACCGAGAGACGTAGTTCTTTATTTCTCCTATAGTACTGGAAACGTCTACCGAGGTACACATTGTTAACATATATGTACGTGTATACATTACGTAACAGAAATAACGTAACAGAAAAAACGTAACAGAAATAACGTAACAGAAATAACAAAACAACAATAAAGTCCAAACATAACAACGAAATGTTTATAAAAATATACCACGAAAACAAGTAGACGCGTATCGGCAACGGATGTGATAACCGTACTGACGCGCCGTGGCGAGCGCGGGGAGGTGAAAGGAGAACGGGGCGGGGGGTTCGCATTCCAGCGAGGTCTCGAGATAATGTGACCGGGTTATATGTGGCAGGTGCGGCTGGGTCGCGGCGCGCTGCACGTGGCGTGCTCGGCGGAGGGCGGGCGGCGCGGGTCGCGCGCGTGGCTGGCGGCGCCGGGCGACGCGTCCCCGTGCTGCGCGCGCCTCGTCGCGCTCATGCTGCGCCTCGGCGCGCCGCCCGACGCGCGCGACGCGCACGGGGACACGCCGCTACACCTCGTCGCCAAGGTAACACCGCCTTACTCACGCGCTACTAGTTGAAGATCCGAGCCTTTATCGACCTTCACCGACGTGATAATTGAATAAAATTAATTTCATAATAAATTTAGTATATTAGAAAAAATATTAAAAATTCTTAAAATTACACATGTATTACGACCCTTTTAGAAAAAATGTATATTGGTAGATAATAAGATATAGTTTTGTTTTATTCGATTTTAATTTTAATTTTGTGACATTTTTGTGTAATCTTGTAATTTTTTTTGTTTTTAATAATAATTGTAATTCTTATATGATAATATTTTATGGACCAATATTTTAGTCTGAAATAAACAATTTGAATTTGAAAAATGGGTTGCCTAAAAAAATCCTGGACAGAATATTAAAAAAATAATGTTTTTTTTGTACAATTTTGCAACATCAAGATAATAAAAAATACATATCCTGAGTTGAAGTATAGAACATATAGAACGTGCTGCCGTAGGGTTGCCGATCGCCTGGACGAACTACTGATCGCAATTAAACAGCGCTTATGTTGATATATATATATTTTTTAATTATCGAATCGGTTGAAAGTAGCTGATTTCGACATACTCTTTACACATGGCGGCCCAGTAATTATTTTTAAAATTTTATATTAAATAATTTTTCAATTTATTTTTAAAAGTCACACTTACTTATTATTAAAAGTTGGAATGAGTACAACATGCGCACGCGCGGATTTCATCGGCGTCGGTCCGTGTAACACTCGCCCCTGAAGATGGTGCTCGGAAAGCACCGAAACTGTTGGACTTATTCCAACTTTTAATAATAAGTAAGTGTGACTGTTTTCTACGCGAAAATATTGAGTGTGGTAGCTGGCCTGGCCATTATAACATATCACATAGTAGTGAACGGGAGCCTGCATCAGAGTCAGTTATTCCAGACTTTTGTTTTGCCCATTTAATGTGTATTTGTATCTACCCCTAATTAGTATTACCTTAGTTTACTCATCGCTTATTACTTAGTATTTTAACCTTTGTACCTAATTAATCTAACTTGTAATTATGTACGCTAAATGGAAGAGCCTGAACTCTACGACACAGGTTCAACCTTCTGTGGAGTTCAGTGCACTCCTTGTCTTAAATACCTAGTTCTTACTTGTAGCCTAAATTTAACTAATACATAATTTAAGACTTGGTGTTTAAATGATAAGTGGTATTGTGTACGAAAAAAAATATAAAACATTAGGACACATCACACACGGCTGGTTAGTCCATACTGAACCATTTCTAGCTCGTATTATGGTTGCTAACACAACTGATATACTACATATACATACTTACATATATAAATACATATTTAACACCCAGACCCACAGCCAACAAATTCAGTTAAGCACAAAGATGTTGACCGGGCCGGGAATCGAACCCGGAACCTTCTGATTAGCAGACCGGCATGGTAACCTTTACGCTAACGAGGTCGTCGAATAAACTGAAACTAAGCTAGAGTATAAAAAAATTACCCAATAACTAGAACCTTCCATTGTCCCCAGCTGAACCCGTGTCCCGCGGGCGTGGTCCGCGCGCTGCTGGAGCACGGCGCGCACATAGACACCGTGAACTACGCGGGCGAGACCCCCGAGGCGGTGCTCGGAGCCAGCGGACAAACCCTCTCCTCCATAGTGAACCCGTTACACCACACCACGCTCAAGTGCCTCGCCGCGCGGACCGTCAAGAACTATCGGCTGCCGTACAGACACGTGTTGCCGGCTTGTTTGCATGCCACCGTCATCGCGCATTGAACGCCAGTGTGGTTTGTTAAGGAGAAACGATGGATTTGACGGTATTTAGATCACGAACTTTTGTTATAATTCCGCGAGAATCGAGTCGCTTTTGATCTGGTAGTGTGTTGATGAACATCTCTTAATTTGAAGAGTAGTTTCAATTGATTGATTTGATTTAATTACAATTTTGCCATGAAAATCGAGACGTTTTTGATCTGTCTAGATGATTTTTTTTATATGTTAAGAGTTGTTTCAATTTATTGATTTGCAATTAATTACGTGATGATAATCCAGTCGCTTTTGATCTGTTAGTGTTCTGATAAAAACTCTTAATATAAAGAGTAGTTTCAATTGATTGATTTGATTTAATTGCAATTTATAATGCCATGCTAATCGAGTCGCTTCTGATCTGTTGGTGTTTAGATAAAAATCTATTAATGTAAAGAGTAATTTCAATTGATTGATTTGCAATTTGTAATGCCATCAGAATCGAGTCACTTTTGATCTGTTAGTGTTTTGATGAAAACTCTTAATGTAAAGAGTAGTTTTAATTGATTAATTTGTTATAATTGCAATTTATAATGTCACGAAAATCGAGTCGCTTTTAATCTGGTAGTGTTTTGATGAAAAACTCTTAATATAAAGAGTTCAATTGATTGATTTGATTTTATTAAAATTTATAATGCAACGATATCGGAGTCACTTTTGATCTGTTATTTTTTTATCTTCGTTTATGAAATGCTCTTAATAAAAAGAGTAGTTTCGAACGATTGATTTGATTTGAATGCGATTATATCGATTTGACTTTTGATCAGATCAGTAATGTTTTGATTCAAAGTTTTTCAGTCAGAACTTTTTAAACAGTGTTGGTTAATTTGATTTATTTGCTATCTCTTCAATTGGATTAGTACTATATATTTTTAATCAGATTTTTGGGATTTTAATACTGTTTAATGATTTTTACTTCACGTCCAATAACTGATTTTTAATTAATATGTAATGACACATACAGCTACTGCGTCCTTTCACATAAGACTGCAAATCTTTTAGTTAATAAATGTGCAATTAAAAGATATAAAACAACTATAAGATATAAGCTGGACCTTATTACATTAGCCTATAAGTTTAAATTTGAAAGTGATCGTATCAAATATCTTGCGTTTCTCCAAACTATGAATAGCAATGGTTAACTCGAGAATAACTGGTGTCGCCATTTGTAGCGGATAATAGTCATAGCATAAGGAATTGTTGGCACAGCCAGTGTTAGGGTCGTAGGCCATTGAATCGGCACTGCCCTGAAGATTGGGGTCCTAGCGCATTCAATCATCGACACTGCCTGCTTTCTCGTGATTGTCGTCAAGATATTCTTGAAAGAATTCTCTCTGTAATTCTTTTGGTCAACTTTAAGTCTGAGTGTTTGTATTTAGACGTAAAATGCGGGGTAATATTCATGCAATTTTCTGTATTTCTAGCTCTTATAGTTACGTATTTTTTTAATAAGAAGAAAGAGACAGAATTGTGACGAATTGTGCATAAATATAATTATTAAATTTGATTTTGTTAAGGCATGACCCGTACTACTAATAATCTTAGTTAGTTAGTAATTTGCCGTGATAATAATAATTATATAGTTAATGTTTCAGCGGATTTCATTAAATAGCGCTATTGATTATATTTTAGTATGAACAAATGAATAGAGAAATTAAAATGTATGTGTGACATTGTATGATTTAGTTAATATCGATGTATCGAAAATGTGATAAAATTAAATGAATAAAAATATATGCATAAAAGAACCTGTGTTTTAATTATGCACTTATCACCCATGTATTTTTATAGAATAGACTTTAAAAAGTCTATTTTAATATTTTAAAATTCTAAAAGGTTTTAGAAACTAACAGCAGAGGTGCAATTCTTGAGCTATTATCTATTTTCCATCTCCCTCGACCAATCGAGGCGAATTTAAGTTTACAACAGTTCACCTCTATCCACCTAATTGGTCCGTTTTTGGTACTTTAATATAATTATTATCTACAAGTATAAAATGAACAAAACAAGTGCATTAAAAACTTTGAATCCAATCCAAACCAATTCGCCTAGATATGTGTCGATCAAATTATTTTTAATTAAAACAAAGGCACGTGACCCTTTCAAGATTGGCAAACTTTCGATCTTTTTTACTCTGCAGTTACAGAGACAAAAAGATCGAAAGACTCACAGTTGTGAATTTATCAAAAATATCACAAAAAATATTGAAAACTCAACATTCGATTATTGTGGCTATCTATTTGAAATGTGTCGAAGTGTATCAATAGTCAAGCTCTTTCATTTGATATCCATATTAGGAAAATTGAGAATGAGTGAACCGCCATTTTGTTTGTATTTGTATTTATAATACAAGAAAGAATTATTATTAGCACTTCCTAATTGGTGTATGTTAAAAATATTTTGTAATTTGTATTTGTTAAATGTTTATTAAATCACTGTTTACTTATTATTATCATTTAAGCTATTTCAAATTTTATTCTGTAGTAGCTCTAGACTTAAAATTTTGTTTCTTTTTATTTTAAAAGGAAAAGCCTGGACCGCTCGACACAGGTCACCCTAGAGTGTGGTCCAGTGCACATCAAATACATTCCACAATAATATGTAAATTATATTACTGCACATTAAATGTATATTTGGTGTCAAATGTTACTTTTAAGCTTATGATTAATAAATAAATCTTATTATTAATATTAATTTAATTTAATTAATTAATACTACTCTCTACTCCTGCTTAATACACCTATCACAAAAAAACTTTATCAAAATCGGTTCATCTGTTCGGGGCTATACACAAACTTGTAGCACCCCGTCGTTTTTGCATCGGGGTCTAAACAGTTCGCAAGCGAAGTCCCAGGTAACAACTACCAAGGTACGTAAACAAGCATTCATTTGTCTGAATCACCGTCGAGGCGGAATAACAAGCACCGATGTAGACCGCTTGTTAGCTGTCTCATACATTTTTATGAGGGACATGCCTTTATCCACCCATGTTCTGTGCTGTTGCTGCCGCGTGCCTAAACAACCCGAGTAAACGATGAGTAATATCTTGCTACCTTGGTAAAGCGGCATGGATATAGGAAGAAATTACTTATAAAATAATAAAAGAAAAAAAAACCTTCATATGAGCTGAGTGGGCTCTGCACCCCGAGTCTCAAGTAAAGACATTCGCAATTGATACCACTAACAATAGTAATGGCCTCCATTCTTAGACTCAAATGATAAAAAAATACCGTTGTTGTTTTCAAGAATCGTTCTATTTTACCTAGTTACAGGATACCTATAGTACATATCATTGACATTTTTTTGATACTGTATAGCTATAATCTATAATCCTAATCTTTTGATATTACTTTTAAATATATGTAATTGCCTAACTTTAAATCACCTTTGCACCGGGAATAATTAGGGGCGGGTTATTTATTTAGAATTAAGTAATTTGTAATAAATTTAAATTAATTTTGACATATTAACTATAATTATATTGTGACATGTACTTTAAATCATATCAAGAAAATTGATGTTAAATCTATAAACTTATTGACATTTTGCACACCGCATATGCGGTAGCCTACAAGGGACACTTCTTAATCTTTTTCATGTTTATTTTTTACCGGTGGCTACGCAAATAAAGTTATTTCATTTCAGAATAAGGTTATGTGAGAAATCAGATCTCTGACCGCCATTGAGAATGGTAATGGTTTAGTATAAGTTGAGATTAAGAATGCAGGCCATTATTATTGTCAGCGGCAAGAATTGCGAGTGGCTTTTCCAGACTCGGGTTGCAGGTTTTGAATAATTTCAAGGGGCCCAAGGACCCTTCACATGTCCTGACCACTGTATGTACTCGTACTACGACTAATAACAGCCTGGAACAATTTAACGTGTCATCGAACTCACGCAAAAATCCTAATTTTTGAAGGAATGTAGGTATTTTCTGAATGTTTTCTTTTGTAAGGACACCTATCAGACAAAAAAATGTGCGTTTCGTTAGCTTAATTTTTGTGATTGCTTCAAAAAACTTCAGCAGATATTCAGGCGCTACACAAAGAAACACACTAAGAAGCGTTAATTTAACACATTAATTTCTAGCTAAGCCCTTCTTATTTATTTATTTTTTACTCTTTAATAGCTAACAATACACACAAGTATTGATTAGCCAGCGATATTGTAATCTACCCTAACATCTTTAGAAAGTAACATGGCGGGTAGCAATTAACGAGGATTTGCCGGTGATCTCCGTTTTAACGAACGATTTGTTATAAAGGACCGCATGTGGCGAACAAACCTTGCATAATTGAGCACTCAAGGGTTAAATATAAACTATAGGTATAGGTTGTTTGGAAGCGAAGTAGATACTTTTGTACGTGTATAGAACGGAAGTCCAAGAGGGATTTTTTATATATATAATGTAGGAGATACCTAATGTTAAGAAGTTGTTAGATTTCCAAAACAAGCTTGTTTAAAATTACTCGATAGTTTTTTTTGAATATTAAAATTTCAAAATGTCGTGTATTGAAAGTTACATAGAATTTAAACATATCTACATATGTCTAGAGGAAATGAATAGATAAAGTTTAAAATATCAATATTGTGTTAATCGCTGATTTTATATGAATGTATTTCGTGAAATAAGTACATACTATCGCTGTTCAACGGCGCCGCCGTTCAATATGTATGGTGTGACTGAAGCCGCTAAAACCTTGACTTAATTAAATAAAAGTAAACCTTGTAAGTGATGTAAGTAAGTATGTATAATTATATATCTACAAAATGAAACCAAAACCCAGGCGCGGCGGTAAGCTAATGTCTGTCGAAACTAATAGATTAGTTAATGAACTTTCCGACCCGGGGGTTACTACGAGAGTTACACATATGATGGCGTAGATGCTGCTTTCATGATAATTTGTTATCAACTCCGCCGCAGAAACGACTGCGTGTTATAAGTTTGACGTGTATGTGTTTGTTTGTCTGTGACATCGTAGCTCCCGAACCTTTGAACCGCTACAATGCTATAGGTACCGATGCCGCTACAAAATGGTGGATGAATTGCAACTGCAATTTTCGCTTCTTTTTCAATTTTCAATATGAGTATCACTCAAATTAAAGTCTGGACTAGTAAAATACATACATAATAACAAATTTCAGATTTAAGATTGCCACCTTCCAGGGTTTGACAAAAAAAAAAAAATTAATCTTGTAATTGCTCTTTTCAGAAGTCTGTATATCGTAAAATGGTGGGGCATTAAAATACCTGACTTGACAAGTTAGCTTATATATAAAAAATTGGCCAAGTGCAGTAAAATGCTAAAAAAATCTTAAAATTACGTTTGTTGTATGAAAGGCCTCTATTTTAAAATTTTCAATTTAATTTTAAAGGTTATCTACATATATATATATATATATTCTGTCAAAATTTTAAGTGTCCACTAGCTACCATTATTGACATAGGTATAGAAAAAACAAAAATAAACAAGATGATTGTATGGGTACCCATCATATTTTTTTTTATCTTTAGTACTAGCACAGCACGGAAAATACTAGTACATGTGAAAGTTTTAGCTTTCTACCTTTATCAGCCTGGTGTCAGACAGACTGCGGAGGCTTAGTAATAGTGTCCTGTTTTTACCTTTTAAGTACGAAACCCTTAAAACATTGGCATCTAACATATTTGAAATCAAATATATATTCTCAAGGTATAATAAATAGCAACAAACTGTGCGAACTCGCAATAACGATTTTTTCGCAATTTATTCCGCGCATCGTTAACCAACCTTTGTATTTTTATGTTTGCTGTGATTTCTAAATAAAGGGTTAATCTCAACACTACACTTTCATCGTCAAAACCATTTATGACAATAAAAAGTAAAAAGGCACATATAATGATTGTCCAATCGCAAGATCTGTTAACGAAATCAATTTCATTTATAATTTAGTTGACAGCTTTCAGTTCAAACAAAATTACACTCTAGCACACTATAGATAAGGTCTAGAATGCTTAGTATAAGAATTGAATATGTTTGTAGTTTTTAAGGTCATCGCACACTAGCACGGTGGCTATAAAATTGACAATGACAATAAGCGAGTGCGGCGTGACAACACTTCATTATGTCAGTATTGAACAACAACGTCGTACTAGAGTCCTAGGGTTGGGACTGGTCGATAAAAATTGACGTGTTGGATTAATCGATAACTTTGATACGAGTAAATGATTAATTGAACAATTTTATCGTGAGTGTGTCTCGGTGGTACAATATCTGCTTTTCAGTCTGACGGTCATATTCGACCCCAGCCCTCTTCGGTAGGGACTTGTTATTCAAGTTATGTGTGGATTTGCACTCGCTTTACGGTGAAGGAAAACATCGTAAAGAAACCGATATATCCGAAGACGTGTATCATCCGCGAACCCGCACTTGGCCATCGTGGTTAATTATGTCCTGTATCTCTTTCCTCGTTAGAGAAGGCCGCGAGTGCTAGCAGTGGGAACGTATTTATTATTAGGGTCTTATTTAATAATCCAATTTAGGAGCCAAATTAAGTTTACTTTTTAAATTTACAGCTTAATCCAGCTATAAATTTAAAAAGGGGTTTGAATTGATTAGGCGCGAAGGAGTAACAAACGTATATATTAGTCTAACATATACATAGCAATTTGGATAAGCTTTAGATAAATAAATCTAGTCTAAAAATAAATGCTACAGTTACATCAACGTATATCATCGACATCGATGAACGAGTATTTCATACACTTACCACCCCATCCCTACTCAATCAATTGCCGTCTCTGCAGGGGTGCGTAACCCTTCAGCGCTATTTAATTCCATAATTGAGGGTTAAATCTCGCGGCGCGGCCGAGCCGTATGTTCATTATAACGCTGATTCTAACACCCGACAGAAATAGAGGGTTGTTATAAGTTGTTTCTATCGGTTGTTTTTAGGGTTTCGTACCTAAAAGGTAAAAACGGGACCCTATTAGGTACTAAGACTCCGCTGTCTGTCTGTCTCCAGACTGAAACTCAGAAACCGTAATAGCTAGAAAGCTGAAAATTTCACAAGATATGTATTTTCTGTGCCGCTATAACAACAAATACTAAAATAAAACAAATATTAAGGGGGTTCTCTATACAATAAACGTGTTTTTATTCGTATTTTTTTGCTATATATCAATAACGGTAGCTGCTAGACACTTAAAATTTTTACAAAATTATAAATGTATATTAACACGTTCTCTGCCGAGGAAAAAATACACTTTTCCCGTTCAGGCCGTGTCGGTCAGTGATGGTTGACACCAAGACTCTCTGTACGGGCCGCGTCGGTCAGTGATGACCGCATTTTACGAGCAATTTCTTTTCGTTCCTACAGGCCAGTGGCGAGTGTTGTCAAACTAAATCTCATATCAATTGACCCGCGCGGCCCTCTAGATTTTGTATATCAAGTTGGTTTTTGGAAATTTTGGGAACTTGAAAAAATATGCCAATTACCATAAAACTAAATTTATTGAAAAGCTCACATAAAAAGTAATCTAAATTTAAATGAGATCATAGAATCTTAATAGTTTTTAACATTTTTATAGATAACAACAATACTAATCAGTCATATAAAAATGAACAGTAATAAAAAATACCCATATATACTAATATTTTAGAGGTATAGTTTGTAACTTTGTATGTTTGAAGGGGATTATTTTCAAAAATACTTCGCGGGTTTCAGTAATTCTTGCACGAATATAAAGCTACGTTAAAGCCGTGTTCTTCGCGGACAACAACTGCGCGAGCGCGAGCGAATGAACGCGGGGATCAGCCGACCCGACACCGCGACCCGCGCGGCTCCTTGTAACGGAAAACCGATTTTTGCACTTTGTAGGCCGCGTCGGTCAGTGCTGCCTGACGTCCATGATTTCCGTAAATAATGGCTCAAATTAATTTCTGTTAAGACCAAGTATCATTTTAATTACAGACAAAAGCATATCAGCCAAAAAAAAAATTGGCAAATTTTAGACAGATCTGTGATTTTTGATAGGCCCAAAGGGAAACTTCACTGGCGGTCAGCACTGACCGCGTTGGCAGAGAACGTGTTAAATATTAAATTAAATTATAAAATTTTAAATAAATACATATTTAAGGGTATACAACAATGGTACAGAACCCTTCGTGCGCGAGCCCAACTCGCACTTGGCTAATTATTTTTTATTTGAAATAGGTTTGCTTTTGACCACAGGTTGTCTCGTTTTAAATAAGAGTAAGTTATCTTTCTACGTCTGAATGTTAACCATTAGATGAGAACTTCTTTACTAATTAACCTACTTACTACTTAATACTTTAAATTTGAAAGTTAGTAAGAATTAATAACGAGCTTTAATGTACTTTTAGGTTCTAACAATTTAACCAATTGGGGTTCAAGTATATATAAAAAATGATTAAATCCCGCTATACTTAATATTGTAATGTAAATTTGTCAAATTTTATTTTATTTTATTTTTTAATGACCTTTATTTAATTATATACACAGACATAATATAATAATATTATTTTATATTAAATAATTATTATTATTCAATATAATAATGTAATATTAATAATTTAATCGATTATTTAATAATTTAATTGAAATGTATGACTTGTAACTGTTGCTATTAATAAAGAACTATGAACTACTGAACATTATGTTATGACAGCAATCTTATTTGAAAGTTTGTCCAATACGTAGATCTTTACTAGTCAAACCCTTTCATTTAATACACACATTGATCTATGTACAAACTTCTCTAAATATTTTTTATATCTAAGGTCTGATACTTGTGTGAGTTCTTATAGCAGGGATGTCCCTTTGGATCTGTTCAAAGGGATATCCCTGGGCTAAATGGTGTGTCCGGAAACGGCCGTCCAACGGTCATGCATTGTAGCTTGAACTGGTCGTCGTTAATAAGTTCGTTTGCGCGATTCAGAACGAGCGTTGGCGATTGGTAGTGATGAAGCCACTCTCATCTTCTTGACAAACTCTTAGTGGAAGGTCTCTTGGGCTACCTAGCTTTAATACGGGAATTAAAAACTGCTAAATGTTAGCCTACATACCAAATTTCTTCATTATTGTCTCAGACGTTTGAAAATAAAAGAGATAACGAATAAATACACCAATTCTGAAAATATATAATCTTGTTTTCTTTCCTGTAAAATTATAAGAAAATTAGAAGCAGGATTAGTGAGATAATACTTTACTTTAATACAAATTTTCCCTTAATTGGGGTAATAATGAGAATTAAAACATGATGGAAGGACCGAAGAATAAAATGGAAAGTCGCGTAACAAATTTATTTTTTTAAGAACGCTCCTTAAACACAAAGTTCATTAAACAGTTCATCGTAAGATCTTAAGATAATTCATATTAAGATTAGCTTAAGATAATTAACATCAACAACCTTCAATCACAATTCATATGATAGTAAGTGATATCTTCTAAAGTGCCTTACAATCTGTCTTAACCAAAAGGGAACATATTCAATTTCCTTTTGAAAATCGCTAAATAGTTACTAGGGAATAGGGAGACCGACAAGGAATTCCAAAGGATTAACTAATACCTAGTTAACATATGAAAGTTATATCCTACTAGGTTTCTAGTGTGTTATTGTGTGTTGGTTACAATTTCACGCTCGAACACCTAAACCGATTTTGATGAAGTCAGGCCTAGAGATAGTTTTAATCCTAAATTCATACACAGGCTACTTTTCCTCTCCAGGTTAACGTGAGTAACACCGCGGAGCATAGCTAGTCATTTATGACAAACATAATCTCTAATATACCGTTTTCCTTCCCTAACCAAAGCTTTAAGTTCAGAACGACGCTACAATCAACCTTTACATTAAAACCCAGTTAGAGACAAACCTACAAATACATAAAACAGCAAGTCATTAAACGCAGACAAAATCAGGGAGCCGTAAATAACAAAATACGACCGCATTAAAAAGTCCACAATCGAAGCAGTGTTTTAATCGAACGAACCAGGCGCGAACAAATTAATACCGTAATACTTGTAATTTCAATCACAAAATTAATTCAGTTCTACCGCCTTAAATAAGTGCCGGGGCTGTCCAATCGATAAGGGGAGAGAATACGAGCGGGCGGGCGATTGAGGTAAATAAGGTTTTGGAGGCAACCCTATTGGCGGCGCCTTTGAAGGGGCGGGGCTTGGGAGAGATGGGCGTGGCCTAATATCGCTCTCGTCTCGCTCTCAGGGATGAAGAATTAGTGTGCGCGCACTCGTCGGAACGTAGGGCTGGTACTCGCGGCTTTTTATTCATATTGCAGTATCATGTTTTGATTTGATTGTGCTGTGACAAGTGTAATATTCAAGGTAAGTAAGTATGAGTTGCTTTAAAACTTGGGAATATTATTTTTATTTAAAGTAGGCGGGTTTTTGTGAATTTATTTATTGTCTGAATTTTTTGCTTTATTTTGTATATTACAATTGGATTCGAAAATCAAAAAAAAATCTCACTCATTACAATTTAATCTAAGTTCAGTAAAAGTATATACACTAATTGATTTTATTAAAGTTATAGAGTTAACATGTTCTATATTTTTTAAATATTTAACAGTACAATAAAAAAAACTTTTTTTGCTCTTCAGTTGTTAAGTACATGCCCGCCTTATGCAGGCTGATTGGTTTTTTGACTGACTACAAGTTATTTATATAACTCCTTTTGAAAATATAGCAAAAATTTACACCAAGATATTAAAGTTTTTATCACAAATTTTGTTTCAATACATCAATTACTTTGTCTTTTGGTCGGTTATTGATATTTTTTTTTATTGAAACTGATGAAAAAATACTCGTTGATTCAAAATTGCCATCATTGTCTTTTTGTGCTAACTGGAGAATATTTTTCAAATATACTAAGCATATGAACTTTATCAAACTTTGTGCAACAGAACTTAAAGCTGTAAAACAAATCGCAATTTAAAATTAATTTAAATAAAAAGAAAAATCGTTAAAAGAAACATTAAAATAACTTCATTTAAGCTAGGATGTTACAATTGTATTTAATAATAATTAAATGATATTTGTTTTACTGAAAAATTTTAACACACAGAAATAGTTCTAGTATAGAGTTAAGCAATTCATGCTTTTTTTTAATTTAAGCTTTATAAAAAGTGATATTTTTTAATTTTACAATAATTGTAAGACGAAAAGTAATTTGTTCAAACATATGT
This sequence comes from Mellilla xanthometata, assembly GCA_035578125.1. Taxonomy (NCBI): domain Eukaryota; kingdom Metazoa; phylum Arthropoda; class Insecta; order Lepidoptera; family Geometridae; genus Mellilla; species Mellilla xanthometata. The sequence continues at coordinate 3,012,333 of JAPUBQ010000015.1, read as the reverse complement.
AATATATTCTTTGTGTTAAAAATCCAAAATAAACGTGTTCTTTCTTTTTTCTGCAAAACAATGACCGAGTTTCAAGCCCAATGCGCTTGAAAATTGCGTTCAGTAGGAAATCACACTAATCGGTAGATTTAATTTTTGTCCCTCCCCAAGCTTTCGGATTTGCCTTGTTCCAACAAGAGCCGTACCACCATCTCTTGAGATTTATCATGAGAAAATCTGAAGAATATACGATTTTGTTAAAATAAATGTGTTCGTATTACATAGGAAAATAAGAAAACTTGAGAAAATAATAATAGGTATGATCGAGTTCAAACTAAGATATATTATTAATCTGTTTAATTTAGCAGAATAGAATTATAAAATTTTATTATATAAATTAGAATAATTTATTTGAACAAATGTATCATAAATAGTGTGTTATCCAAACGTAACCCAATAGATTAATAAAATAGAATTTAACCTACTTTTATTCATTTCTTTTTATCTTTGAGTTTGTAGGTACATAGTATTTTAATAATTTTTCTGTAATATTTAGCCTGACTAGAATAAGAATGCTTTTGAATAAATTATTAAAATTTATTGAATAGGTAGATGAATTAATCATTGTATTATTTGGTTTTGCCAAACAATAACAAGTGATTCAGACGTAACGTATTGAACGTCACGACTTAGTTAAATTCGTACTAAGAAGTGATGTAACAGGAAGTTCTAACGCGCTATATCTCCGATTTGGTTTCTGGCACAAATAGAAAAATGAGAGCCTATTTATTAGCAAATCTAAAACACGATCCAAAAAATTATGTTTAGTCATGTGGCCTAAGCAGTTAATATTCAAATAAATAATAATGTTCCAATTTCGAGATAGGGCTAGTAACGTCAAAAATCTAACACCAAGTTAATCATATTGAATCTTCATTATAACACTAATGAAAGAAATAAAAGACGTAATTATATTTTCTATAATATTTATAATACTATCTATGTTTAAACTAAAATTAAGCATAAATAAAAAATTTAAATAACAAATTTTTGCCCAAATGTCTTATGCGAACTTCAAGCCTAGTGGTATCGCTATAATTTATTTACTTAACTAGTTTATAAAATGTTTAGTATACAGTTTAAAAGATTAAAAACTAATAAAAAAACCACTCATAAAATTAATAGTAGTTACTAGTTTATTGATTAATACACAAGTTACTTTTTAAACACTTAAATTTACAAATAAAACTTTCAAAGCTAGAATGTATTGTAATATCATATATATTACAATACTCGTAGTATGTAAACGGTAGTACCAAGTGCTAGCTGATCTTCTCTTAGCAGGCGGGTACCTGGGGGACCCCTGCAGAAGAGGAAGAGTCCCCCGGGACCCCATAATTGAAAGACAAACAAGGGTCGAGCGATTCGCGGCGAATTCATTACCTTCACATTAAGTTTAAACGTAACGAGGCTAAGTTCACTAGCAATTAACGTGCTAGACGGTTATTATGTTTTGCGCTATATTTAGGTGTTTTGTGCTTCAGCAAATTGAAAACCAGCGCTGGAGTTAGTGATCTCAGCAATATGCTGAATTTACTCCATTTGTGCACATATTTTTGTGACAATTATCTATCGTAAATTGTAAGAGTATTTTTAGTGCACAATAAATTTATTTAATTTTTTCTTTCTTTATTTCATCGTTAGATTAATTTGAAACTAAGAACTGCTTTATGTTTATGGTAGTCTGAAAACTATAAATATCAAAAGATTTTTCACGTACGTACATGTTAATAGTAGTTATAAGTATTTCGTTTTTCTATTTTTGATGTTGAGGCAGTTGTCAACCTATTTTTTGTGGTGGCCACCATCATAGACCTATTTCCGTGACACATAGCTTAAAACACTACCAATTATAATAAAAACAAAATTGTAATGACCGGACGGTTCAGTTTACTGCACAGTGTTGTAGACTTTGTAGACGCATCGTAGCGTCCGACGCGCGACGGCGCGTAGCTATATTTCGTAGCGCGTAAACGTGATCCTTGTTCTACTGCGTAGTACGTTAGTAGTATTTTCCAGACTAGCATGCCTAGTCTGGAAATACTAGCTTCAGCTACCTTTGACTCGTGTGTCGCTAGCTCATGTGGTTACGCGCTTTATTGGTCAAATGCCTAGCTACGTATATAAAGTAAAAAAAAAATGTGGTGGCTTGCTTGTTACACGTTTTTAATGTAATTTTTTTATTGTATTCAGTCACAATTTGACATACAGACTCTGAGAGTTTACCGCGTTCACCACGGCTTCTTGTAGTATTAGTTCAAAAAAATACAAAATGATTTATTGGTGCATAAATATTTACATGGTGCATAGTTCAATGACATTACTTATTTTGACGACCTCGTTAGCGTAAAGGTTACCATGCCGGACTGCTAATCAGAAGGTCCCGGGTTCGATTCCCGGTCCGGTCAACATCTTTGTGCTTAACTAAATTTGTTGGCTGTGGGTCTGGGTGTTAAATATGTAATTCTATATAATATGTATGTATGTATGTATATGTAGTATATCAGTTGTGTTAGCAACCATAATACGAACTAGAAATGGTTCAGTGTGGGGCTAACCAGCCGTGTGTGAAATGTGTCCTAATATTTATTTATTTATTTTATTTATTTATTTATTTACTTACTCATAATTTGCTAATATGGTTGTCAGCGTGATAAAAATTCTAAAACACACACCTTTTGTACCTGACTATATAAGTATAGCTTCTATGAATAATTTATTCTTTAAATATAAAATAAGAGACTAAATAAAATCAAAAGCATAACCATAAAAAAAACTCCCAACGAGCGTGTTCTCACTAACTGATTACCGTCGCCCCTCGTCGTAAGGGAGAGTTAATAAACATTGTGTTCAAACTAATTCTCATCAAATCAAGTCAACAGATGTCATTTCGGCGCTGCCTTCGATTCAATTACTTTTATAAACATATTCCGACACATTTGCATCTTTATATCCAACTTACTGAGTACAATTTGTTTGGTAAAAAAATGGTCGTCACGATAATCAGATACGAATTGTTTCTTCGAGAAATTCTTGGCACTGTTGCTTCCATGCCTCTTTTTTTGTAAAATGGCGAAGGATTTTCGACGAAAAAGTTTAAACAACTTTATCGTTTCGCGTCAAAAAAGTCGTCAGTTCGAAAATGTTGCCATTCTGAGGCAATTTGAATTTTATACCGTCTAGTTTTATGAGATTCGTACCAAGTCTTGATTAGATTACGGAGTGATGTGATTTTAGTACTTATGTGTGTCGTTGGTTGTTTCTTTTGTTGATTTGGCTTATTGATTTGATCTTGATGTTCACGGCTTTTTCCTTGTACCGTCTTTATGCTATTTATAAAGAGACATCTTTTGCCAAGACATCAGTATGTGACTTACTTGTAAAAAAAAATAAAAATTTAATTTCTTTTGGGGCAGAGGCCCTTTTTTAATATTGATACTTTTGCCAAAGGAATTTTCCTGCATTGTTATATTGAACGCATTTGCATTCAAATCTCAAAGTTGCAATGCGTGCACCATTGTTTATGTTACACTGGATTTTTATATTTTCTTATATGAACAAAGATAAGGAGCATCCTAGGAGCATTATAGTTAATTTAATAATAAGGTATTTATAGATAGCTTTATGTAAATTGTTTGAACTCATAAAACTTATTAACCTATATCCTAAAATTTATTTACATAAACACAACCTTTTACTCAATTTGAAACATACGCCTAATTTCCAACAAATTAATTTTGTCAGATCAACAATGGATGGCTTAGTTAGGGATTCAATTGTGTCCAAAAATCCCGAGCGTTCTGTCAACATCGCTTTGTGCTGGCTTGCCAAAGAGAAAAGCAGGCTTTTACAGTATGTCTGTCCAAAGGCTAGAACACACTGGAATTTACAATAAACGTTTTATGACTTATAAAAATAAAACTTAACTAAAGAGTAACTATTGCTCTAAATTCTTAGGATGACTTGAATTATTACCACAATCGAGATCAATTACAACTTTACTATTGATACCAGAATCAGCTGTGTTCTAAAAAAATTGACACGTTTTAATTTAATTTATAGGAAGTTGATATTTATTTTTGTACTAGCTGACCCGGCAAAAGTTGTTTTGCCGTACAGTTAAAAACACTATTGATCAGTTATCGAGCGGGATGAAATTTGATTAAATTACAAAAAATGTTAATTGTTAAAAATAGGGGTTGGTGACAAAAAGTTAAAATTTAGGGTTGTATGTATTTTTTTAATGCCACGTTATAAAAAATTAAAAACCAAACATTTCGGCAAAAAAAAATAATAATTAAGGGTGGACATCACTAAGTGATAAGGATGACTTAGAAAAATAGATAGTAGCCGATTCTCAGACCTACTGAATACGCATATAAAATTTGGTAAAAATCGGCCGTTTCGAAGGAGTACGGTAACTAACATTATGACATAGAAATTTAGTATATTAGAAAGATTACTTTTTTAATCTTATCTAGACTCTTTACCTCATAAAGTTATATGCTTCGATATTCCTTTGTCATAAATAATATAAAATGTCATTGAGTTCACACCCTTACTCTTGAAACTCTTTTTATAGGATGGTTATTTTTATACGAGATTTATTTATACTTTGCTACCGTACCGTGGATATGAATACCGTGTTTTGCGACTGTCATATTTAGTATCAGCCTTTTCTGAAGTTAAAATCACTTTGAAATATAATAATATAGTATTTAAGGTACTGGTTAACTACGTCATGAAGTAGTGAGAAGTGTGTGATAATATAAATGAGTTAGTTATACATATTTGCCTTACAATTGTTTTTTGAAATTGTGATTTGTACCTTTAATGATAATAATTAATGTATTGCCAGTAGAATTAATAATATTGATTAACGTCAATTAAAAAAAACATTTCACATATTAAAAACTAATACCAATCAAATAGCCCGCCCCTGCTCGCCCCCGGTGCAAAGGTGCCCATCACGCTTGCTGCATTACCGCGCTGAATAGCCATTGATAATATTTAGAATTATGATAATTAAATTGTTTTAAATAATTAAGTATTCAATATATGTAGTAATAATCAAAGGACAAGCTAAGTTAAGTTAAATATGTGCAGTTGAATGAAGGCTTTTATATTTTTATTTTATTTTATTATTTACTTTAATTACAAAACTGATTAAAAATAATCGTTTTGCACTTGGAAAACATGTCAAAAACTTTATGAATAAAAAAGATCACAAGTCGTTTCGTATGGAAGAGATATTCGTTTTTCAGTTAAAAATCTGTTAACAGCAAAGTAGAAATATCGACAAACAACAAATTACATTTTATAAAAAAAGGCGAACTCATTTTAAGAAAAACCTTCTACAACTACGTTACCAAAGATCATATTATGCACGTTACTTTAAATTTGAAAATTAGACCATAGACTAAGCAAACTGTCGACAGAATAGCTCCCTCGGGACGACTTGCCTATTAAATATTAATCGTTGAATTATCTCCTACGCCCCGTCTCCAATTAAGCGAACAAAGTAGCAAAGTAAATAACGTCTTTGCGCGAATTAATTTTGTACAAGCAATCCGAAACGTAGTTTGTTTAAAGATCCCGCCTGTCCCGCGCCACCCTTTGTTCTGGAAGCTTCTATTCTCTCTGCGTACATCGGAACGCTATGTGAATAGGTTTTGTGCTCGCAGCTACGTTTAGTTTTGTAACTGATTAAGTATTTATAGGATTTGGAGTTTTTGATTGTGGATTTTGAATAAAATGTGTTCGGATTGTTTTTGTTTCTTTTTGTATTTGGTACAATTGACAATGTTTTAGTTTTTTTGATTTACACGCGGATTGTGTACTTGGTCAATCGGTTTCACTCCAAAGTATTATATTTATTGAAGCTATACATAATAAACCAGTTCGTGTCTTTAACCTTTTGACCTTTTACTTTTTTTGCGTAGGTATTTGGCGCAAGCAATTAAATTATATTTCAGTAATTAAAAACTTTTTTTAAAGTATTTGTAGAATCAATCCTTCTAGTGAGGATTAGTGGAAAGATGTATGCTGAATATTTTTTGTTTTCGCTGTAACGTTTGAAAGGCTTGAAATAAAATGTTGAATTTAGTTTTATACCTTGAATAAACAAGCTAAATTTTATCCATATTTAAGTCTTAGAAATCTAAATACAAAAATCATTTATTATCTATCGTATGATGTTTATATGGTGTATATTGAAATCTCTCGTATCGTAACAGTTATTAGATTTGACCATGATAGGACACCAGATTTCCAAGCAGTTTGGTTTAAATCGATACACTTCAATAGAACAGTAGGTAAGTATCAATAAAGATTACTTAAATAGTATTTCCGTGCAGGCGCGCGTTCTGAGTCGATCTCAAAGGAGCACTTGTCTAACATTCGAGAACGTAACACAACAGCGGATTTTGGTAGGGTGACCAATTCGATACTAAATGGTGATATACGAGTAAAATAATAATAATAATTTTATATTAATAATATACGAGTACGATATACGAGTAATGTGGACAAAACTTACGAGTTCAAGTACCTATGTTAAGAGACGAGGCTGCAGTCAATTATTTAGCGCTGTCTTTTATATTTTATTTATTTAATTATTATAGTTCACAAAACAGAAAATAATCATGACCATAAATAAAATTAATTTATTTACCAGGATCAAAAGAAGATTATTTTCCCAACTATGTATACACAGTATGATTAAATAAAAGTACACATACTTGTGGGCACAGGACTGCGCTCTCAGGGCTGCACAAAATCCTTAAATGTTGACTAGATACTACTACTATCTACTACTATCGCATAGATACTTATTTAAGTACTTAACTAATAATACGTTGTCAAAATATTGTACATTCCTTTTTAATAATAATATTGTCATATAACTTGTACTAATGATAACCTGCGCAAAAAATATACGTTTATAAAGCGACACTCAAAATTTAAGTTTCATCATGCTAGAAAAAAAAATTTTTTTTGGACACATTTTACACACGCCTGGTTAACCCCATACTGTACCATTTCTAGTTCGTATTATGGTTGCTAACACAACTGATATACTGCATATACATACATACATACATAATAATATTTTATACATATTTAACACCCAGACTGACAGCCAACAAATTTAGTTCAGCACAAAGATGTTGCCGTGTCGGGAATCGAACCCGAAACCTTCTGATTGGCAGTCCAGCATAGTACCTTTACGCCAACGAGGTCGTCAAAATAAAGATGATTTGTCTCATTTAAACGAAGATTTATATTTTGTTAAACTTAAATATTGGTGAACTAAGAAGTATCTTACTCGTATATACGTATAGATAGTATTATACGTTTTAGTTTAAAATGATGGCGAACCTAGCCCCCTGTTCTCGGCGCGTCCCTCTTCAGGGATTATTCTGGAAAATGTACAACATGTTGTCATCTCGTCAATAGGGCCCGTTCGGCTGCGGCCGAATTCCTTTGTTGTTCGGGTCAACATTTACAACCAATACTGGATTAGTTACCGAACGAGCCCATTGGTGATCACCAAAAGCGTATACAATGGTACAGTCAGCTGTTTAGGGGATTTGTTTCGGTTTTGCTGAAGCGAATTTACGATATTTGAGACTGAGCATTTACTTTGTTGCAACGGGATTGTTTATTACCCCTTCGAGAAGATTTGTGCAATGGTATAAAGCCCACAAATTATATTTGGAAACAATATTTTTTGGTAACAATGGCTAAGCAAGTAACTAATTCCATAACAAAGGATTTAATAGCAACGTGGTAAAGGTGCCAGCTTTAAAGGTGCGCTATCTTTTGATACTAGGTTAGACCACATAGGTTATCTTATTTATTTTTTCGTACGAGCTAAGTGGCCATGCTTTGGAGTCAAGAGTTTTCAAGCCTCCGGAAGGCTTCTGACTTAGCTTAACGGCCTACTTGTAGTAAGACCAGGACTCACAATTAAACGTGTCATTTGATCAACGCCAGCGTCCAAATAAAAATGCCACTATTCTTAGAGTCGGTTTTATTTAATATTTTTTATTTTTATCTAAAGTTATTATTGTAATTAGATGTTTTATTAAAGAAGTTACAAAAGGTATATTACACTAAATTTTAAAGTATAGGTACAACCTGGCCTATAACGTAAGTCAACCTTTTTGTGCAAACAATAATATAAAAAAATACATCCGTAAACAATATAAAGTAAAAACAATCATATTAATCCTAAAGCTACTTTTCTAAGTTCTATATTTAAATTAACATCCAAAAAAAAAACAACATACGCAGCCAATGCAAAAATTTTAAACGCGTAACCAATTCAACAAGTACAAACACGGCTAAACAATCAAAATAAAGCGGACAACCGTGTCGAGGCCCTAATAACGTATTACAACAGATACTGGTAGTTCAGAAAACGATTAGTTTCGATACAAGCACACATGCGTCGCCTCTCGGGATGCCCCTGTATCGCATACACACCATATGGCTCTTGTAAGGGATCTATACTTACAAGTGCGTTATAAAAAACGCATTGTCCGCGAATTACATTAATTATGGACAGCTGAGCCGTGAAATTTGGAGTATGGATGTGCAGGCTGGTTTATCTTTAGGATTTATGAATGCCTAATACGTCTGGGTTATTTTTCTTTTATTATTTTTTATATAACTGACTTTTAAGTTAAAGTTAAAGCCTAAAATATAAAATAGAATGCAAAGTAAAACACTGATATAAACATAAAATCTATGACACGAGAATATAGAGATAGTACCTTATCTTCATAATATGCATCATTGAAAAGACATAGGTCGAAATCCCAAAGTATTGCACAAGCCGATTCTCTTCGACCTTCTTTGTAAGGACTGCAAAACTTTCGAATTATTTTCCCGAGTCTCTTTTTCCTGAGAAGTACCACCTGAGGGTCTTCAAATCTAGAGTTAATAGGTATTTTCTAGGTAGCCTTGTAACATCGTAGGCCTTAGTATTACTTAACACCAGGCAAGCTGTAGTCAAACGTAAACCTATCAGTTGTAAATAATATCTAGTTTAAAAAAACTAACGACCACGCTTATCTGGCCGTTTTAAGTGGGTCAAAATCGCGCCCAAAGAAGTCGGTTACAAACAAACAAAAATACAAAAAAATGAAATAATTTTATCAAATTAGTGTATTGTCATCGGTCCTCAATAAATCTACAAAGTTTCAACGAAATCTGGCCGTTTAAAGTGGGTCAAAATCGCGCCCAAAGAAGTCGGTTACAAACAAACATACAGGTGAAGCTAATATACGAGTAAAGCGTGTAAAAAAAGGGGATGGCCGTTTGACTCAGAGCCAGAATGCTGGCAGCATCCCCGCGCTGTTACGCAAATGTCTGTAGCGCGATTAATCAGTCATGGCCTAGACTATAATTATGAACCAAAATATTTTAAATAATCCATAAGAGGAATGATTCATTCACACCCACTGAAAGAACTCATTCTCATTCAATACGGATTTTCTTTGAAGTGTAGAAAAGTATTTGTCCTCATATTTCTTCGTAGAATTATTTAAATATAGCTTTGAAGGTCCCTTGCTTATGAGGTAAATGTGTGAAGAGTTAGAATTGAGTTCTTATTTTCTTTATTCTTGTACTTTTCTTTTTATCTTTGAGTCTGTATTGTTTATATACCTTTCAATGTAATACATATTATAACTATGTAACTAGCTCGTTTATTAAATACATATTTAACCTGGCAAAAAATAAATATAACTAAACCTTATAGTATTTGTAAGTGTACATATGAATATTGACTGATTTTTACTAAGAACTTGTTTAGCTTGTAAGAGAAGATTATTTATAATTAGCTGATGAGATTACCAAAGATAAGCAACGGTAGATATGCACAGTCTTTGAATGGGTGATCCTGCAAAAGACTGTCATTAACATCTCTGTGCAACCGTGGGTCGTATGATATGTCAAATTGTGGAACCCGTCGGTTAGTTTTATACAAACAGTCGCCAAGCCATTTCAGAGGCCTTAGGGTGTCTTAAAAGCTCTCGACACTAGGGATTGGCTACATAATAATAGATCATACAAAGTAATCATATAAATTGATAATTAAACATATTTATCATTAGTTTAATTTTGTATTTCTTTGTATTTATATTTCTTCACACTGTTTTCTTCTTTGTCTTATCTTTCTTTGTTTGATTTCATAATGTATAAAGTAAACATTAAAATCCATGTTTTTGTTTTTAAATTACCTTAAAATAAAGATGACCCTTGCAAAAACACAACATATGCAATAATTTCCATAATGCAATGCCGTTTAACGTAATCAATTATTTGGCGGCGCGCCCCTAGGGGTGCCACAATTGACTAATCACACCCCGTAATGATGCTCTCGGTATGTTGCCAAGAGCCAACCCTATGTTGATTTTTGACATTAGGGCTGGTAAAGTGGCTGTTAATCATTTTAGGGCTATTTTAAAGTGGTGACATGTTTTGTTACTCTTTGTAAGTGATACTGCTACTTTTATAGTTTACAAGTAGTACACTGTTGTTTAAATTTGGAGTAAAATAATTAAAAAGTACCACTACTCAGGTTAATAAATAGGAAATGCTAAGAGGAAGACAATGATCTGTGGATAGAGAGACTGGAAAGCTGGCTTAAAAAAGAAAGATGTGAAAGACGATAAATGAGTTAAAGAGGAATGATTACTTGGTGAATGATAGAGATGTATGGAAGACATACTGTACTGACCCCACATGAAAAGGTAAAGAAGAAGAAGAAAGCTTAGATCATGAAAAAAATCATAAAGCCGCAATAAAAGCGAGTACTTACATTTAATTTCAGAGATAGTCTTTCATCAATAGAGTCCATAAGAATCGACAACATAAATTTGTATAACAAGCTTGGTGTTTTAACTATAATCTAGCGGTTTTCAAAGTAAGAGTGAGGAATCGGTTTTTTCTGGCTCCACCTTAGATCATAATATCAATTATCAATCAGGTGAATTGTGATCAATCGCAACACTATTAAGTAAAAAAATATATCCATAGGCAACTTAACTTATCATCAGGCGGGTTGTCTGTTACTAATTGCATAAAACAGGTAAAGGTTCAACTAGTTACATTTCAAAGTAATACGATGGAATTTTAAGTTAGTAAACATAAGTGAAACGCATGTTTTTCTCCTTATACAGTTTTTTTTTTTCAAAATTCCCAATTATTTCGAAAAAATACCGCAATATTTCTTCGAAACCCGTAAAGCTTGTAACCCCACACATTACTCTCCCCTAGGTTTAGGTACAATTGTTATTCGACACACTGCATTCACACGGCAAACGCCTATTTGTGTACCAAACGATCGCTTTTGTGACTTGTGTATGCATTTTGTCCAAATCTGCGGTATAAACGCACTGGGGTGCAGACTGGGACGCGACAAATTTGTTGATAATATTCAGAAACTAAGACATGTTATTTTTTAATAAACTAACTTTTACACTGAAAAGACTGCGTTAAATAATTGTTTTTACACTTTGAATACAAGAATTATTTTTTATAAATAATTTTGAGACACACTTTTCAACTCAAAAATTAGTCCAAGCAAAAGTATGCGGAAATTACTAAGTATAGATAGACTTACAATAGTGTTAGATCATACATTAATTTGCACACACTAACGGGTTAAGTATAGAGAACATTAATTTTTAATACTTATGTTACTCCTCTCGACCAAATGCAAATAAAAACATTTGATTTGATTTCGAAATCAATAACTTATCTTAGACAAACTATCTGCGATTTAATCAGTAACATTTTAGATGCGTTTGTGCGTGTCTAAACAATAAAAAAATAATGGTTTAAAAAAAACGCAAATCATAGAGTAACCAATACGATATTTGAACCAATAGGCGACAGGTAGGCGGAGGCAGGTGGTTTGCCTACGCGCAATATATCAAGTTGCGACACATTTTTGTTTGCCATCGCTGGCTGTCGCGTCGCACTGGTCATATGCTAGTGGGTATCAACCGTTGCACCAGCATCATACACTACTATGCGGATTTATTGACCGGCAGCGTTAAATGAAGTCGTTTCGTTAATGCGCTCGCATTGTTTGATTTGTTTCGTGGTAATGGCGGTAAAAGACGAAAATTGATTCATGTAATGACTAATGAGGTCCAGAATGTGATTATGTAGGTATGCCATTAATTTTGGCAATCATGTTAATGATTTTCTTTTTATTCGTTTATTTATTTTTAGTAGCCTTATTGCAATCCGTCTTTAATGGAATAAGATAAGATTAGATAAAAGATATTTATGGCGTTGCTAAGTTGTAAGCAAAAGTAGACCTAAAATTTGTCTTTTGAATCGTGCGTTACTAGAGCATTGCGCCTCGCTGTAGGTTTTATTATACCCCGTGTCGCAAGGCAGCAATGCAAGTTAAATTATTATTTCTAAAAAAGCGTTTGCTTTGAAATAAATTGTGTCATAGCAAGCCTATCAATAAAAATGTATCTACTAGGTTATTATCTATTCGTCTTATTTGATTTTAATTCATGTGTTTTAAATATTTGCAGGATGGAGGCCACAAATCTGGCAATGTCCCCGCGGGAAACACTGAAGCCCAGAACTGAAAACAAAGGTTTGCAGCTCAGTGGTAAACCTAATCAGGTATTAACTTATACTATACACCTCACTTTTACTAATACAATTAGATAAATAATGTTCAATATCACAACCATGTTTCAATTATAATGGATGATTTTATATATATTTTGGAGTAGATTACTCAAGTTGCCTAACAGTAAAAGTGTTCGATACAAAATGTGTGGACTGTATGCAAGTTCTGATTCTCACAAAGAAATTGCGAAACTTAGATAGGACCCGTACCTTTCATCCACGACGCCACTCCCCGGGACAACTCCTCGCGTCTGGCGGCAGCTCGGTGGGTAACGACCGTCAAGCTCCTTATTGAAATGCAGAACAGTATTGTGCACGACACAGTCAAATATACTCGACGGTGAAGCGACGCAGGGGTTGTCTCCCATACGATTCCAGAGTCACTGCCTCAGGCCGCGACGCGCGGACTGCAGGTTTTGTAGTTCTACCCTTATCTCACAATAATACCTTTATGAGAATCGAACAAAAAGACTAGGCGGAAGTCTTATGTATATCTATCGTTCATAACATTTTTCATGGTACGAGTAACATTTATATACTTAAGTTTCGGAACAATATATATTTCTTTTAATTGTTCATTAATTTTGCACAGGTCGGCACAGTCCTACTTTATGGGGTTCCCATCGTCTCCCTTGTGATCGAGGGCATCGAGCGTCTCTGCCTGGCTCAAATCTCCAACACGCTTCTCAAGCAGTTTTCCTACAATGAGATCCACAACCGGCGTGTAGCGCTCGGCATTACCTGTGTGCAGTGCACTCCAGTGCAGCTGGAGATACTGAGACGAGCTGGAGCCATGCCGGTGTCTTCTAGACGATGTGGTGAGTCCACTTACGCAGGCGCCTCCTGGTTCCATTGGAAATGATTGTGTCTTTTCAACGATACGGTAAGCTTACTTACTTATTGAGACATCTTGGTTCCGCGAATAATCTAGCAACAGACACTAAGAAACGCCACTGCTGCCTGTCTTGCGTTGTTCATAGTCATAATAGCTCCAGGGCATCCAAAACTACTAAGTCCGTTCGTTAGACTGCAACAATTTCTTCAAACTCAAATCTTTACTTTGGTTGTTATACTGTGTCTCCTTATAAGGTGTATCTCTTTAGAGATTTCCGACCAAACTAAGAGATGCGATCACTTGGGGTTACTTGAGTTCAGTGCATGCCGGGGAAACAAAGAAAATGCGTTGGATCATTGCTGGTATCTTCAAGACGATTTCGTAAGTTCACTTTGTAACTTATCTTAGTAACTAAGCCTCTGTGACCCTGAAAAGGTCATACTAGCATCAAGAGTTTACATTTAAGAATATCTATTTATTATCTGTTTCTCGTAGGTATGATAACCCGTCGGGAAGCCGAGAGGTTATGCAAGTCGTTTCTCGGAGACAACGCGCCACCCCGACTGCCTGACGACTTTGCATTCGCTGTACATCATGAGTGCGCTTGGGGTTGCCGCGGGGCTTTCTTACCGGCTAGGTAAGTATTCAGATTACATAAAAAGCTTGCTAAATAGTAGTTAGGCTATTTTCGGATACATTTTTACAGAAATTGAATTGGTATGCTCTGGTTCGCCTAAGAAAGTTAAGAGCGGAAGGTTAGCTTGGTACGGGCATGTCATGCGAAGAGAGGAGAAAGAAGCATGTGACTAGGAGAAGTATGAATATGATTGTACAAGGTAGTGGAAGTAGAGGACGACCTAAGAAGATGTGGATGAATTGTGTGAAAGAGGATTAGAAAGAGAAAGGAGTGAATGTCGGCTGACAGAAGAGTGTGGAAGCAATAAACGGGTTATGCCGACTCCACATAGTGGGAAAAAGTGAAAGCAAAGAAAATGCTCTGGTTCGCCTGGCTAACTAAACCACCCTCAAGTTGAAATATATTTTACCAAGTATCTAGCGGTGTATTCCGGCAGCCTCCTTGAGAACCAGATATTCCAGACTAGATACTTCACCGTTGGCCAGAGTGCCATTGACTTTTTTGGTTCCCTGCTGGTATATTGCCTATCTGTAAGGAGTAAAAAAACTGTAATTTCAACCCCCTTTTCCTCCAGGTACAACTCTTCCCGAGCAAAGTGCATAAAATGCGCGTACTGCGGCCTCTTCTTCTCGCCGAACAAGTTCATCTTTCACTCGCACCGAGTGGGTCCTGGAGACAAGTACGTTCAGCCTGATGCTGCCAACTTCAATTCCTGGCGGCGACACATGAAGCTCAGCGGGACTCCTCCAGATGAGGTAAATGTTTGCTTTTGACTCCAGATAAGGTAAATGATTACTTTTGACTCTAGATGTGGTAAATATTTACTTTTGACTCTATATGTGGTAAATGTTTACTTTTGACTTTATTTGTGGTAAATGATTACTTTTGACTCCATATGAGGTAAGTTTTTACTTATGACTTCAGATGTGGCAAATGTTTTCTTTTGACTTCAGATTTGGTAAATGTTTACTTTTGACACCAGATGAGGTAAATCGTAAATGAGTTAACAGAAGAAACAAAATATCTACCTAATGTATAAATAGTAATAATAGATTTTCATAGGATCATTTCATAGTAACAGTAGATAGATTGTCATGATTATTTTACACCATATGAGGTATCTTTAAAAACTCAAGACTACAATAACTGGGCATGAGATTTAGTATCTAATGTTTTTATTTAGTATGTAATGTATCTGCTAGTAGTTTGCTTTGATATAATTAGCATAATCCTGTCTGTCTAGTCGTTAGTTTTTAGAGACTTAAGAGACGAAAGTCTTATCAAAGCACATTTTTTGCAGGTGGTTCACGCGTGGGAAGACGTGAAAGCAATGTTTAACGGAGGAACTCGAAAGAGAATGCTATCGGCTGCTAGGTGAGTTGTTTATAGGTTTCTCTAACTTCTCTTGAAATGATGATTAAATTCAGAGCCTATCATAAATAATAGCTTCGTATCTCTAAATTTATTAAATGTAGCCTACGTGATAATCCAGGGTCAAAACTATCATCATTCCAAATTTTTCAGTAACAGAACATACACATCTCATTTATTCACTTGCACTCTTATTTATGTAAATACCTACGCCCTTATAATATTAGTGGGATACATATAAAGGTTCGTTAAGTTGGATTTATTGTTGTTTGTTTTTTATTGTGCACAAATGATACATAGTACTTAATTATCACATGAAATAATATATTTGTATTAATAGGATTAGGATTAAATTGTGCTTAGTTTAAGCATGACAACCTAAATAGCTAGCTGAGGGCTGGCCTTTTTCGGACGCTAGGGAACACATATTATGTCGTCTTTCTTTTTTTATCATGTTTGTTTTGTGTAATTTGTAATAATGTATATGTAAGTGTCTGAAATAAATGTGTTCTCTCTTTCTTTCTTTAAGATAATTTCTCAAACGATCTCACTATAAGTATGGTTTTCTACCGATCTCGCCGTGTTCAGCATTAATTTGTGCCACAGAAGGGTTCCGTTCCGCAGGCCGGAGCCGGAGTCGGAGGCCAAGCGTGCGCCGAGCCCGCCCGCTGCGCACGCGCCGGTCCCGCGTCTCGCTGACTATGTGTGGGGTGCGCGGCTGCCCCTGCCCTACGCTATACCGTGGTTGAAGCCTACGCTTTGGTCTCCAGGTAGGTATTACAAGGGTTTGAAACCAGATGGAAGAAGTGAATAGAATCAAGTGAAGATTACTTGGAAAAATAAAATTACTTTTGCTTATTTTTTATATATTTTTCTTGGTAAGGCCGTAAACTTTTCAATCCACCGTCGTATATTCACTCCATTATAAATGTGTTTTTTTTTAGTTTTTTATTGTCTAGTTTGTATTATGTAAAAATATTATACGAACTTTATTTTTTAATCTTAACTTATTTCACAATGGATACAAAAAATGGCCAAGGACGAGTCGGGCTCGCGCATGAAGGGTTCCGTACTATTATCTTAAATAAATGGCAAAAAAAAAACACGTTTGTTGTATGAGAGCCTGTATGTATTACATAATTAACGAACAGACAGACATCGGCGGCTTAGTCATAAACATAGGCGGTTTCCTTTTAGGCACGGAACTGTAATGACTTATATTGGTGTTTACAATGACAAAATCGTCTAACAGGTTTAACCTCAATTGCAGAATTCTATTAGTTATGTTTCGAGATATTAAGACATGTGAACAGCTCTTTATTTTTGTAGGAGCCCTAACAGCTCTCAGCAGTGTGGGGTCTCTGGAAGAGCCGCGCGCATTCCGTCCCGTGCGACGCATGGACTCTCCTCAAATGTCACCCACAGTGTCGCCTACAAGGTCGCCGAATAGGTAAGATTAAGAACTAAGAAACATACACATATAACGATCGTGTAGTACGAGTACCAGTCAATGTATGTCTTCTTCGTGAGCCGTCTCCAGCGTCTGCATTTTGCTTTTTCCCTCTTTTTCGTCTTTTTATTGTCGAGAGTAAATCCGCCAATCATAGACGGGTATTCGACTCGACCAATCACAACGGGTAGATTATGGCGCGCATCGCTTGCGGCAATCGCGCGCAGCCTTTATGCTCACCGATAATTTAAACAAATATCAATAGATGGCGCTGCACGACATTTGAACATTATGTATTAGGTCAATTATTTCAATGAAATATAAGCTAAGATATTATTTTCTTGTAAATGTTTGAATCAGCGATATAGGCAACCGAAATCATGACACACACAAAAAATTTAGCATTTATAAAAAATATCTAACTATTGGTAACCTTTTGGTCCATCAGGTCCCCTCTGGCTCTGTCTCCGCGCCGCAACTCACCTCCCACGCCGCTGCGCTCTCCGATCCACTCTCCGATTCGCTCTCCCCTTCGCTCCCCACCACGCTCACCTAAGAGCGACAGAGATAGCGATGAGAGCGTAGACATTGAGACCACTGAGGAAGAGCCGCCAAGAGATGTTGTAAGTTATTATGCAACTTTTGATTTTAGATAAAGAGGTTATTGGTTTGACGACCTCGTTGGTAACCACCATGCCAGACTGCGAATCAGACGATTCCGGGTTCGATTCCCGGCACAGCCAACATCTTTGTGCATAACTAAATTTGTTGGTGGTCGGTCAGGGTGTTAAATATGTATGTCATCAATTGTGTTAGCGACCTTAATACGAACTAGAAATGGTTCAGTATGGGGTTAACCAGCCGTGTGTGAAATGTGTCCTAAAATTTATTTATTTATAATTTATTCTTAATACAATTCTTATAAGTACTAAATTTTCCTGCCAATTATATCCATAACCCGAAAACCAACTGCAGAGAAGTACCAATCCATAAGATTTAATACAAAAAAATAATACGCATAAAATGAATTATTATAATATCTCGGTAGCAATGATGTAAATAAGTTATTTACCGTCTTTGCCAGGTTTCCTATCCGGTACTAACGCCTATGATCAATTTCACTCTGAAAAACATACTTATTTCTTTCTTATACCTACTATTATTTAAATTATAGAAGTGAAAATTGACATTTGATCAATATCATATACAAATAAAAACACACACACACAAAAACCTTACAAATAGTAAATTAAATCTAAGTCAGTGTCCGCGGGTAAGGTGCCTAAAATGCTGGCGGCATTACCTCGCTGGATCGCCAAGCTTATACGTTGGCCGAGGTAAGCGCCAGTTCTTGGGTCATTTGTTCTGTCCACCGGCCGTTTGGACAGATCAATAAAAAACTTACGGGCGTTGGGGCCCCATGGTCCCAAAGTTTCAAATATTATTAAGATAGTACCTATATATTACATAGATATATATTTGAATGATATAACTCAATTCAATAAAGAAAACATCTTAAAGTCCATTTCCTCTCGTTCGCTCTCATTTTGTTACGCAAGCGAGGGGAGACGCACTTTTAAATATTTTCATTACTGACGCAAGTTACTGATACATTTGCATACCTGAACCAAATCGATAAGCAATCTATGAAAAAATATACTATATTCCCTGTATAAGGCTGACTCTACTAACAAGTACTTACATAAAAATTCCAACACAACAAAAGGGTAAGACAAATTCCAACGCCCCCATTACTCTCATTCTGAACTGGAATACCTGTATCAACAATTCAGGTTACAACGATAAACCCCCGGCTCATTAATAACAACAATAAAACACATAAAAGAAATCATTCAGACAAAAAATAACCCACCGCTTCCACAAATAAATAGAATGAGTGGAAATCCCTTTATAACCTACGTAAACGTTTCTCAAAGATGCAATTTAATACTCAAGTATTGAGTGAATCGTATTATCCACTCGATTCGAAATTTTCCCAGCATTCGAAGCAAACGGAGCTAGAGTTGAGATCCAATTTAAAAAGTTGGAACGGGAAAATTTTTCCAATCACCTTCACTCCAGCTCTGTAATCGAAGTGATTAGTTTTTTCTTCTGTGCTTCAGCGATCTCGGTTGAAAGGTGGAACATAACTTTAGACCGTAATTCAAGTTCTTCGGATACTAAGTATCTACTTATTTTTTCTTGGTATTGATCGCATAGTCACTTAAGTGTGTGATAAATGTGTGTAATTCCTATTTACATTTTCATAAAAACGAGACCAGTGTATGTGAATTACATAAAACGTTTTTCGCATTCAATTTTTGCACTGGAATATACCAGTATGAATATGAAAATGTAAAATATTTATTTACCAAAAACTTATTATAACCTAAAGTATATCTAGTGGTTGCTTCACTAGGCGGTTGGCCTGAATCGAAGCAACCTTCTCCAGTTACCCTAAAAACTTATCCTCTAAACAAGACATTGCTAACTTATTTTACTATTTAACTATCGTACATTTAACTTATTTAACTACCTATTTGACCATCTTACATTTAACTTATTTAACAATCTTACATTTAACTTGTCTATAGAATGTTCTCGTTTTGTATGTTTGATAATATATTTTGGCTTCTTAATTTATGTTTTTGGATCTTAATTATCTATTAAGTAGTAAGTAATTTAA
This sequence comes from Mellilla xanthometata, assembly GCA_035578125.1. NCBI lineage: Eukaryota > Metazoa > Arthropoda > Insecta > Lepidoptera > Geometridae > Mellilla > Mellilla xanthometata. The sequence continues at coordinate 2,992,643 of JAPUBQ010000015.1, read as the reverse complement.
TACGTTTTGTAACCGTTCACAAAAATCTGTACCTAAGTGCAAAAATATTCCACTTCTTGCTAGCTAAGTTTCTTTTCCCCAACAGAGTCTTTAACAAAAATCAAGTCACGACATTAACAAAACTTGAGTAATTAATGCATTGATTAATTTTATTGAGTTTCAAACATGAGCTATTTAAGTTCAGGCTGCGTCCGCTTGTCTCCAGGGAGCGCCGCCATTTTAACAAAATGGCGTCCTTCCGTCGAGGCATTCGCACGTCGTAAACTCTGTAATTACTGGCACGCCGAATCCAAATGAACTTCATTTCGGTTTTAAATAAGAGAAAATGTTTAATTTAGTAGCGATCGGGTCGACGAGGACCAATTAATTGGGGATTTACGATTTAGTCGGAAGCCTTCTGGGTGCGGATTTTTCTTTTTTCTGAATTGACCGTTGAGCAAAGCGGGAAAGCCGTTGCCACGGCGACGGCGCGAGGCTGTAATTATCAGGGGTGCTTTGTGTTGCTATAAATAAAAACTTGTTATTTGTCTTCAAAAAGATCTACAAATGATTGTAACAATTTATTGTTATTTAGATACTGTCATGCTTTACTGTTCTAGTGTTCATAAAGCACTAACAAATACACAATTTTAGTACCCTTAAATACATTACTTTAAATAATAAAATAAGAAAATTTGAATGCATAGAGATTAGTATTCGAAGTGTTTATTTAATTTCTATATTGACAGTTTATGTTATTTATTATACGAATAAAATCCAATAGAATAAAAAATAATCACCTTTCGAGTCATCCAATTTCCTTTAATGTTGGTACGAACACAGCTTGTTTACGTTATTTACGTGACGTGAAAAGGCTGTAAGTAAACAGCCATTGAGCTATTGAAAAGGTCTAGTCAGAGAGCTGTAGTACGAAGAAATTTACTTCCTTTTTTCAATCAATCAACCTTTTATTTACTTCTAAAACATTTACAAAGCTTACAAAAACGAAGTACATTATATAATTCTATGACTACTCTGTAAATTTGTTTGCAGTATATTAGTCGCGCAGCACTCACACTGAGAGTTGTCTCTCGTGCTGTGAGTGATGCGTCCTTCAGTGGTGTGTATGCTTGTGACTAAACAAATATTTTAATGAAAATAAATCTTTATAAATTGTATAATGGGTAATTTTGAGAAAAGCGTTAAAAGGTATTAGAGTAAACGAAAAACGTATTTATAGTATGTTTGTTTTATATGAATCAAGCTTTTCGCTCTCGATCAGACTTTCTGGTTTAGGCAATATCTTGACTATGTAATTAAATATATTTCCTTAGCACCAAAAAGAAGGAAAAATACATAATATGCTTATTTACATTTATTTACAATAAACAAGGAACATACTGTCTAGAAATAGAATCACAAAATTGAGTACAAAACTAATACAATTAAGTTTAAGAAACATTAGAAACTAAAAAGTAAACATGTTATTTTAAAAAGAAAATTCAACGATATTATTAACACTTATTTACTCAGTTATTTTGACTACACTAAAATTAAATCACTAAATCACATAAAAAACTACACAATAATTAAAAATTCAAAAACCTTACAAATAGTGAATTAAACCTAAGTCAGTGTCCGCGGGTAAGGTGCCTAATTCAGTTATTTTTGAAATAATTTTAAGTTTTTTTTAGTTTAATAGTTTAAGTACCTATACTTTTTGTTTTAAAATAACAAATATTTGAAGGCATAATTTAATCTAGTGCCACAGAACTATTGTTTTTATTTTCTTTATATGAATTGATATAAGTTTATGAGTCGACTACCTCTTAAAGCATAGTAATTAACGAGCGCAAAGTGCCCCGGCATAATCCCTTCAAAGCGGGGTTGCCAGCGTGACGAGTAATTATTGTATTAGGACGCGAAGTTGTCAATACGATCGGTTGATTAATGATTTCACTTAGAAAGGTGTTTGTAAAGAATATTTCCCTTGAAGCTCTTGTTTCGTACCTACGTATGTGGAGCTTTAATGTTTGAGTAAAGTAAAGCTTTGACAGTCAAATATGAATTGATATTCAATTAAGTAACCATAGACAAATTATATACATTTTCGCGTAGAAAACGGTCACACTTACTTATTATTAAAAGTTGGAATCAGTGCACGCGCAGAGCTCGCCGGCGGCGGTCCGTGTAACACTCGCCCCTGAAGATGGTGCTCGGAAAGCACCGAAACTGTTGGACTCATTCCAACTTTTAATAATAAGTAAGTTTGACCGTTTTCTACGCGAAAATATTAAGATGCCTTACGTGAACAGTTTACAATGTTTAAATTATATACAGTTCGTCTACAGTAATACGTAATACCTATATTGAATCGCGTGTGTCAGGTGTCAATCACGTTTTGGGTTAACTTGAAAATATAGAGTGGGTTGTTTTCTTTTTACATAAATAATAATCATTTTAAATATATAATTTTGTGTCAGTGTAGAGGGAAATAGCAATACTACGCTAGAAAGTTGCTACAGCGTAGCAAATGTAGACCGAGAAACAATGTTAAAATCCTACTTATATTTGACAGAAAATGTGTATTTGTTTGAAGATAGATATCCCAAATTAACACGAGTAACACCACGAGGCGCAGTTAGTATCGAACTAACATTGATATTTCTGAAATGTCTTGAAAGATTAATTCGCTCTATATAAGAAAGGTGTATCTGAGTAAAATTCGGGTGACATAAAATCTAGTGATGGGTTTGTTGTGTTAAATGATACTATACATACGAGTAATTATACCTAAAGCTTATTTGTCACCCAGATTTTAATCCAAGGAGTTTTAATAAGGGAGAAGCTTATCTATGGTTAATTTGAAAAAAAAAATTGCCCACGTTTGTAACAAATCTGTTCAAGTTGTAATGTCACTAACCCATTGTTTTAAAAGGTGGACGTGCTTATTATTATACTTTTTATATCTGCAGTGTTATTACTAAACTACTAAACCGTATGCTTGCACATTGAAGAGAACTAACTCCCACAAACACAGGCTATCCTACTGTGAGAGCTAGGGCATCCGAGTGCTAATACCGCTTTCCTATTATTATCACAGTATTAAAAAATATGTGTTTTAATCAAAAACATCGCTAAAACAATGAATCATTTTTACCAAAATCCAGAATGCCAGCATTAATAAACATAACAGGAAAGCCAGCAATGCTACAAACGTAAGCCGTAAAGTAAATCTGCAACCAACAGACCGTCGCAATCGTATCACAAACAATTAACAACGCAGGCGGACTATCAAATCAAAATCGAGATTAAATTGTAATCGCTAATCGGATACCAGTCGGGATGCGCGGGGACGGACGCAGGGATCGAGCTTGGTGATCATTGGGATTGTTTTGTTTTTGTACATTTTGTTTGTACAAAGCTCTAGAGACAGATATGGAAATATTTATGTATAAAAAGTATGTTACTATTAATCTCTGACGACAACTATAAACATATATTTGTAAATCGTAATAAGAAAAAATATAAGCTTTTTGATATTGGTAAATTACTATCAAATTTCATCGTAATAAATTATATACCTACCATTAAAAACAAGAAAAGAAAAGGATACATTTATTCTGTGAAAGTGCACATAAATAATAGTACTTTAAGTTAAAAACGATTATTTCAGGTATTGAAACATCAAAAAAAATATATTAGGTTTTAGTTTAGTTTCAACTTTACTTCTATAATAGGGGGTCTTTGGGTCTCTAATAATAGTTCAACTACGACAACAATAATTCTTATTTTCTACATCAGTTCACTATTACTGAGTTTGCAAGACAACAGCGGTTAGTTTAAATTGAAAACCACACGGTTTAAGCGATAAGGGGTAAGGCAGGGGGAAGGGGCAGGTCTAATATAGGTACGAGTACCTTAATACAACCCCCGCTCTCAATCCGCTTACCGCCGGCGCCGCGGGGCGTTCAACTTATTGAATTGATTGTTTGGACGCGACTAGTACAATACCTAAACGACGGTTTAGCTTTTGTTTATTTAGCAATTATGTATGTAGTCTTACAAAACAATGTAAAATGCCAAACTTTGGAATTCCTTGCCGAATTCCCTGTTCCCCAATGACTACAATCTAGCGATTTTCCAGGCGAGAGTGACCCGGTTCCTTTTAGGTAAGCGCGATCCACCGTAGACGTTAATATCACTTACAATCAGCTGAATTGTGGTCAAGCGCTGGCCTATTCAGAGTAAAAAAATGTTACCTAGAACTTTTTATCCAATACTAGCATCCTGTCCCGGCTTTGAACGGATTCTAAAATAATCTGAGTAGCAAAGAGAAACAAGCCATAGCCTATGTTACTCGGAAAAAATTTAGCTTCCCAGCAGTGAAATATTTTTTCAAATCTAGAGTTTCGGATCCTATTCGCGTCAAACAAACAAACTTTCTTCTTTATAATATTGTTTTAGACATACCTAATGCAATGCAATGCTTTTGTCCCTATCCTATATACTCGTTAGTGGATCAAATGTGTTTTTTGACAGCTGTTAATAAAAACAATTAAAAAAAAACGCACAAGATAATTTTGAATGCTCTCAATGTATATTGACGATAATGAACCACCTATTTTTAACGAAGGAAAAGTAAGGCTAATTTTTTCATATTTCAATAAATACTTTTTGCATTCAATAAATACTTTTTTGCATTCTTTGTATTACTAAGTACGTATTACTTATTGGAATGGGCATATCAAAACTTGCACTTAAACAATTGAAATCATGCAACCTCTTTGAATTTTAAATGAAACCTCTTTAATCTTTTTCCCATCATTTAATACGGTTTAGCCGAGGTAGGCACGTGTCTGCTTCCATCAGACAACAGATCAAACAAACACACGGACCCGCCTCGGGCCACAATGTAATCCTTGGACAATCTATTAAATTAAAACATCATATTTATACGCCTTTACTTACGGTAATAGAGGGATTGAGTTACCGCATGTTTGGTCGAAAGCTGCTCGAAATTTGACAATAGCGATCTTTGGGTTTTAAAATTATTAGCTCAGCGGGCGCGTTTCAAGCGCTGCAGCGCTTTAATAATAAAGCAATAAACCCTTTTATTGAAATAAACGTAAGTTGAAATTATTCAAGTAAATATACCTTAACTAATCATTAATTATAATTAGTTAAGGTATATTTAATGTTTGTTTAGAATGTATGTTGACCCAATCAAATTATTTTGTATTTTTTGTATTCACTAACCCTCAAACTGGACTTAGGTACTTGCACCCGTGCTAGAGGATAGTGCCTTACGAATGCCTATTATATTGAAATTACAAAGAAATCTATGTGTTATTTGTGGAGTGGGATAACAGAAAAAATTATATGGTTACGTTGGTTAGTTAAATACTGGATAAAAGACTTTTCAGTGCAAAACATAACATGAAACTTTGACGTAGGATTGGCAGCATTGACATCTAAAGTTAAGTAGTTAGTACTACCGGGTTGGTGAAGTTTGACATACAACAAAATCGGTATCTTTTGAAAGTGGCGTAGAAACAAAAACACATACTTGACCATGACTAATAGGTATGTTAGAATGTTCAGTAAATGTTGAAACGTATAAATCATAATAATATATATTTTTTACATATAATCGTATTGTAAAAAGCTCAATAAACTAAGATAAATAAGAGAAATCCAAAATATAAATGGTAAAATATACATGCGACTTTCTCAGGTACGACACAGCCCTCCACTCACTCTATCATATTATAAACGAATAAAACATACAATAAACGAATTTGAATTTGAATATTAAACATTATAAACTGTTCACGTACATAAGGCATCTTAATATTTCCGCGTAGAAAACGGTCACACTTACTTTTTATTAAAAGTTTGAATGAGTCCAACAAATAAGTAAGTGTGACCGTTTTCTATGCGGAAATATTGAATTATATTATTTGAAAACGTTTTTCTGTAAATAACCAACAGTTAGAAGCACAACAGAACATTAACAGCGACGAATTTAAACACAACCGAATCACGTAACAAATTCTCTAGGTGAACATTACAGAATAAAATCTGAGAGGACCCAAAAAACAAACTCAAAACGGAACGAATACTGGAATTTGGTACGCCAAACACGTTCATAATAGATACTTTAGAGGGATAGTCGCAGACGATTCAATTGCACCACTTGATGTTGGTATAATACTTGGTATAAATCACTGCCTTGGTACCCGCGAGAAAACTTTGCTTGAGTCACGTAAAGTGATTACGGCTAGCGAATATGGTACGTGGCTCGTTTTCTTTTTGTTATGTTGTAAGTATTGTTTTTGTAGCTTGTTTATACTTCGTACAAGCTAGGTCTGGTGACGCGACGAGTTTAAATAATAAATGATTTGATTTTGTTTCAAAATGTATTTTAAAAACTACAGTTCATACTTTATATAGATACATATTTGTTTACATATACATACTGCTGCTACAGCTGGGTATCCTCTGAAAGGTGCGTCAGTACTTCAGACCTGAACAGTTGCTCACCTTGTATAAAGCGCAAGTTCGGTCGTGCATGGAGTACTTTTTTTTTTTTTTTTTTTTTATATAGAATAGATCTACGCTTGGCCACCAACTCACCTGATGGTAAGCGAAGCTGTGGCCGAAGATGAAGCACGTTGATCTAGAAGAAATCTGTTCACTCTCGCTGTACTGTTCGCATCTTTGGGATGGTTCTGCCAAATATCAGTTAGAAGCATTTGGGTCCATTGAGATCGGCAATTCTTGCGTTGCGAAGGCGAAGCTTCAGAGCCTAGAGCACCGACGCAAGGTTGCTAGTTTGTCAGTTTTTTATCGGATACATTTCGGAGAGTGTGCTATGGAACTTCATAATTTGATTCCAGCGTCTCCGTTCTACTACAGAACAAGCAGAGAGACAGTGAAGAGACACCGATACAGAGTTGAAGTTCCAAACTTTCGTACAAAAAGCTTTGCGTCGACCTTTATTGTTAGGACTGCGAAGCTTTGGAACTCACTACCTGAGTCTCTGTTTCCTGAGAGGTATCATCCGGGGGCCTTCAAAAGTAGAGTTAATAGGTATCTTCTAGGTAAGCGTGCCACACCGTAGACTGCAGTGCAGCTTAACATCAGGCTATCTGTAGTCAAACGCTAACCTATCAAGGATAAAAAAAAAGCTTTATATAGATACATATTTAACACCCAGACCGACAGCAACAAATTTAGTTTAGCACAAAGATGTTGGCCGTGCCGGGAATCGAACGCGGAACCTTAAGTTTGGCAGTCCGGCATGGTAACCATTACGCCAACGGTCGGCAAAATAAATTGTCATTGTCATTTATAAATTGTAGAACTAGTGCCTGCATGATATAAAGAAATCATTATTAGTTTTAGGTATAAGTTATATATAGGTAATCACGCCTAGTATATTTTATATCAGCCTGTTTTGTGGCACGTAAATGTTTTCTTTTATGTTTCTTGTGTATTATTGTTCGTGTCACAAAATACTTAAGTGTTTCTTCCTTTCTTTCCATATATATCACCGATATTATAATTCTTTATAAGTCAGTTAATATGAATATAGCTTTTTACGACTAACAAAAACTGTTGACTATACAGTATCTATAAGTATTTTAAAATCCTGCAGTCCCGTGTTTCTCCCCAAGAAATTAAAATCTAAAAAATCTCTTAACTTTATTACCAAGTATGTAAAAAACCATTGCCCCATGACTTTTAAATTAGACTTGCCAAAAACAATTTTGCATACAAATGTTAAGTAACCAAATAGGAATCACAATGCGCCGTCCCTTGGCTCCGCTCGTCCCTAGGGAGGAGGTACGCTAGCGAAGTTAATTACAAGCCGACAGATAGACTGACAGACAATACTGTCGCTTTATATTAATTGTGTTTGTTGACTATACAGTATATATAGTATGATCTATAGTAAACTGACGTAGCAATGCCCACGATTATGCTACGGAGCATAAGCCTAGTAATTGAAATAGACCTAACCTAATAGGTAACTATGGTCTATTTAAATTTATAACTAAAGTGACCAGAACACATTTATCTAACCTAATAACTTAGGTTTTTTCAATTTATAACTAAATTGATCAAAAAACATTTCAGTAAGCTAATAACTTAGGTCTATTTCAATTTATAACTAAAGTGACAAAAAACATTTTTCTAACCTAACAACTTAGGTCTTTTCAATTTATAACTAAAGTGACAAAAAAAATCTAACCTAATAACTTAGGTCTATTTCAATTTATAACTAAAGAGACAAAAACCATTTTTCTAACCTAACAACTTAGGTCATTTCAATTTATAACTAAAGTGACAAAAAAACATTTTTCTAACCTAATAACTTAGGTCTTTTCAATTTATAACTAAAGTGACAAAAAAACATTTTTCTAACCTAATAACGTAGGTCTATTTCAATTTATAACTAAAGTGACAAAAAAAACATTTTTCTAACCTAATAACGTAGGTCTATTTCAATTTATAACTAAAGTGACAAAAAAACATTTTTCTAACTTAATAACGTAGGTCTATTTCAAATTATAACTAAAGTGACCAAAAAAATATTTCGCACCATGGACAAGCATAGTTATTTTTCTTCATACGTTATGTAATTATATTAGAGAGTTATTAGTATTCTCTCTGCAGAGATCTGACATTCAAACTCTCACAAAAACACTAAACGACCTACTAAAATAATCTAGGCACTTCAGCCCAGTAACCAGATGTTTGAAACAGTTCCATTTCGTGTTTAAAAATTACACAATGGACAAAAGCTTTGTCAGCGGCATGACCTAAAAAGCCTCCTATTCAACAATTTTTATTTTAACAAAGCTTTCTAAAATCGATGTCATTAAAGTTGACTTAAATAAAAGCACTCAATAATCTATCTCCATCAATACGAGTACAATCCGATAAGGGAACAATACACAAAATTATAATCCTTAAATACACAAAAGTGCCCTCAAAATATTTTAGTTTTATTAAAACAAAGAGCAATTACGGTAACGCGTCATTTATTATTTACTCGCTCTGTAATTTTGTTTTATCGAACTTAAAAAGTTTGTTTCACGAAAAAGGTTGCATGGAAAACCAGCGAAAGAATCGATTTTACATACAGCATAATCAGCCCACTACAAGTTCCCACTGCTGGGACTCGGGACCTTATCTTACGAGCAGAGAGATACAGGCCATTATCTAATGTTGAGCTACAAGCTTCTAACTCTACACGTCTATAACTCAAGAAGCCTTAACTTTACAAAACGATATATAAGTACATGCAATGATAGATTTCCTTCAAAATCTTTTTGGCTATAATTTGCTACAAATATAGCTACTAAATATTTTTAGATAAGGTCAAAAATTAATGTTTTTTTAAAAATAAGTTTAAGTTTATACATGTTCGTAACAAAAAATTGCATCAAATGTAAATCCACGGGACATTGCTAGTTTAATTGAAACACAAATGCCGAGTTGACATTTAGCTTTTTTATTTACCTCATTTGGGAGATGACATTTCGGCCGCCATTTTTATCGAAGCCAGAGTGTGCGGAACATTAATTTTGTTATTCTCAGTAGTGGAGAAAATGTGTGCCCCCATTCCCTTTGTTAGTGCTCGCAGTCGTTTCGCCGCGGAGTTTTGTTATTACTGTGATTTATTTCGTTTCATTCTATTATTATGCTTATTACAATGTTGATAGCCGTTGGGCATGCGTTAGAATAAATTGTTTCGGCTAAATAACCATACGATTTCGAATAGTTTTAATGAAGATTTTTTATTGTATTAACTAAGCCTCAGGTCCTTTGGTTTATTTTATGAAGCTACGAAATTATTTTTTTAAGTTTATTTATTGGCCTGGTGAGCGAGCGAATCGATTTTCTGTTACATGGCAGTTGTTTTTCAATTCATTAAGTTATGTATATTTCAGTAGGTGTATATTGTATTCAATAAGTTTTGTAAAACAGCAAAAAAGAGCGCCATATTTTCAGATTGATGATTGTTATGTGAATATCAAAACGAAATAAAAATATGAACAAATTTAGCCAATAAAATTGATCATTAAGTTTCAGCAAACAATTTTTTCCAAGAAATTGTATTCGAGAGATCTTCCATTGGGAAAAATAAGTCGTTATAAATAAACTGAGCTATATTGATTTGCGTTAAGTACCTATCAATTGCTAAGTATATATGAAGATTCGGTTCCAAGAAATTGTATTAAAGATCTAAATGTACCACTGGTAGAAATAAGTCGTTAACAAAAAAGTGGTTTTTAGAATATTACTTGTGTTAAATATCAACATACTTAGGTGCTAGGTACGCTTCGTAGAAGTTCATAACAGTGCTATTTAGTATATTTTGACTGGTTTCTAGAAACAACGTCCGAAATAAAATCTATTTGAGTCTTAAATATAATCAATAACAAAAAGAAATACACTATTTATACCCTTAATATAAAAAATCTTAGGTGGTTCATAGTCAACCCTGCAGCCTGGGTGAAAGAATAAGGCTGCGGAATTGCCCCTGCCTGTCGTAAGAAGCGACTAAAAGGGGCATCAGACTCGAAGGTGTTCGGAGATGGGGTTCCTACACCCGCTCCATCGAGTCCGGGTTGAACGACGACGGCGTCGCGAAACAATCCGGGAAGGGCCACAGCGCAGTGCAAGGAGGTCTCCGGAGTGTTTCCCGGAAGAACCCGGAGACCTCCATTAAGCACAGAGGCAGGTCACCGGGGGGGTTTTAGTGGGTACAAATCCCACATAACCTGGCTGCGCCCCATCGTAGCCAGGATCTTGTCGAAGATTTCCCACTCGTCAACAAAAAAAAAAGGTGGTTCATAGTATATATTAAATTGGAAAACTAAAATCGCCGTCCACAAAACAAAAGTTATGGAAAATCGTGCTTAACTAACTTTATGAAGAGTATAATTATTTTTGACACGCTACAACCGACTATTGTATTAAACGTACTCAAACACCATCGACACACCATGTGGACGAATCTAGGTTTCATTCACAAAGGGGCAATTAAATGTGTAATTAAAATTATCGTTAGGCGTCTTTAAAAAATCATATTAAATGTACTGCTACACAATAAACTTATTTAAATACGTAGCTCTGATTTTTAATTCGAGAGAAAAATGTAAACGAAATTAGGTCATTATCACAGAGCCTAGTCAGGGGTTAAAACTTAAATCTTCTTACGATTTCGATATTTAAAGCTTATAACGTAATATAAAACTTACTTACGTACGTACTTTATAAATGTCTCAGTGACTTTAATTATAGAAAAAATGTACAGGGTAATTAGTGCACAAATATGTAAGGTTGGGTCTAACCACATTATAGATGAACACTTTTTATTTAGCCATCCTTATTAGTTTATGCATTTGTTCCTATTATACGAGTACTGTAGTACATTAGAAATAAATACGGAAAATAATACTGTATTCTTTATGCTACATTAATATTAAAGGTATTTTTCTGATTTTGTTTTTCTACCATTTATTTTTGCACCTGAAAAATCCTTAGTACGTCCAACAGCCTGTTTATTTATTAAATAGAGGCATTTTATCGCGCGACAAAGCAAGCGCATTACGTAAATAATCTGAACGGAACCTCTGCTGAATATTTTATGATCGCACTTCAGCTATCATTTTCGTCAACTGTTTGAAAAGCTACTCGTATTTTATTTTTGTTTGAGTCCGTTATTTTGTTGATTTTCTAAGGAGATCAAGTGGCGTTGATACTAAGCTAGTATTAGTACTAGGTATATTAACTAGAAATTACTAAACAGTGACGTGATAGATATTGTACTGATATTATAGAGGAGTAAGTAGTATTCGGTAAGTTATCCTTAGCAATATGTATGACAAAAGCGTTACTCGTATTAATAGCGTTGTGAGTAAAATAAGCTTGCGTTATTTCAGATACACACACAATTAATTATTTAATTATCTAATTCTTAAAGATTTTTTGTATCTGAAATTCTTAAACGATAACACTGTTTAAAATAAAGTTTTATTAATACTTAAAAATATACCCGAAGGACCTGTAATACAAAAAATAAACTTTTATTTTATTTGCTACGTGGACTTAGTTGAATTTATAACATTTTATAATTTGGAATATTATTTGTGTTAAATATCAACATACTTAGGTACTAAGCACGCTTCGAAGAAGTTCGTAGCAGTGCTTTTTACCTAGTTTTGACTGGTTTCTAGAAACAGAAGAAGTCGTTAGAAGTTACGAAGTTTCATAAGTAGAATATGTAAATTAAAAATGAAATAAACTTAGTTATATTATGCTTTATTTTGAAAAGTTGAGTACCCCTGTTGCACATCAAATCACCGGTAATTGTCCGGAGTTATTAGTTAAGTGACAGCGGGACATTATTTAAGCCAGGGCCGTTGTCGATCTGATAAGACAGATAGCGACCGCACTCTACCCGACACGGAAGCCTCCGTGTCATGTCACTGGAAAAACTCACTCATTTAAATAGGTAAACCAAATAAAATATAGCAGTGGCTGTAGCTCGGCCAACTAAGGTGATCTGTCGCAATCATGGAGGTTAAGCAACGGTCGATGCGTAGTCTACCGATCCGATTTTGATGAAATTTTGTGTGAAGATAGGTTAGACCTTGGATTAACACATAAGTTACTTTTCATCCCGAAAAAAATTGTGGTTCCCGTGGGATACGCAAATAACTTCAAAATCTATGTTACTTCTTCACGCTCCGTCGACCGGTTTTGATGAGATTTACTATGAAGATAGGTTCGACCTCGGATAACAACATAGGCTATTTTTTATCCTGGATTAACTTCTTTTGACCTGGATTGATGCGGGTAATACGCGGGGTGCAATAAATATTTATAAATAAATAAATCAAATACAGGGGGTCACTTTATTTTATACTTATTTTACTTAGTACACTTATTCTACATACTGGCTTACTGGATATACATCAGAGCTTGGCCCTTAGCACTTTACCGAACCACGTTACTCTTGTTCCAGCCATGCCCCTGGCCGTGTCGCAGCGTGCCCCCGCCCCGCGCGGAGGAGTGTTGGGGGGCGCTGGTGCCCAAAGAGGAGCGCGATGAGGAGCCTTGGCGCCTCCCTCCCCTACGTCCGCCCCTGCACTACATGCATGACCGAGGTCTGTAAACTCGCGTCAATATTTAACATATTTAAAAAAATAAAATACCCGGTAGTTTTTATTGTCCAAATACATAACAAGATCAATATAACTAAATTAAATTTAACGCTACACAATAATTAAACATTAAATACCTAAATTACAAATAATAAATTATACCTTATCATCATCAGCGGAACTTCATTGTTTTTCGAAAATTATCTAGATGCAATTCAGAATCGAATAACACCTCAATCATAATTTTCGGAGACTGCTAAAAAAAGTTGACCAAAAAGGCACTTGTTGACTAGATTAATATGTTATTTTTAAGCCTGACATAAATTAAGTATTTATTTGTGTACCTACTTACAACTAATCAATAATTATAATATTTTCTTATTTTACAGAAAGGGACAGTTGCGTCGCGTGTGTGGCGCCCTTGTCCTTAATCCCGCCACCAGCTCCTGCACCACACTAGCTTCTTTAATCACATTACAATTATTCTAGTCAACCTAAACTAGTCTACGCCTGTAAACCCTCAAATAAATATTATAAAAAAATATTAATTTTGACAGTAGGAGTTTTGAGTTTTGGCGCTATTAGTATTTTTTTTTCTAGGGTTAAGAGTTTGTAAAAAATATAATTAGTCTGTGGTTCGAGTCATTGTAGTTCTTTAGTTTGTTAATAGATGTCGCTGTGTACGACATTATTTCCAGAGTAAGTTTATTTATAAGCCAGTATATTAGTCGCCAACAATCATTCACTTTATTTTTGCTGTAGCTTTAGTATAATTATTGTATTATATATTTTCATTGTTACATTCATATTATTATTGTAGACTATTGTAAATATATGAAATGATAATTAATTGTACTTAGAAACGTACTTTGAGTAACAATGATAATGTCAAATTGTAGTTAACATTATTATTACATATCTAATTATTCTGAAATTAGTTCGTAGAAGTAAAAAAGTGTAAATAAATGGAGTAGTATTAATCGTATTCCTAACAATAAACGCTTGAAGAAGATAAATAATTAATTTTCTGGCTTTGTTATTGTAGATAACCTATTTTCTTAATATTAAATATTGTTTTGAATAGAGTAATATTATGTATTTACGTTTTTATTAAAATTTTAAAGAAATTGTATTCAAATTGGCTCTATGACTTTGTATATTATTTAATTATTGAATTATATGTGAATTGCTGGAAATTAATATTATGTACCTACCTATAGACAAAAATTAAAACATGGATTTAGATGCACTTATCAATAAAAATATCTAAATTTCTTTGTGTACATTATTTTACCTATAGGTATAACCTAGAATAAAATAATCAAAAACAAAAATCTTTACAATCTATTATTTTTGACTATTTTACTTTGTAGGCATGTTATTACGCATATCACTGCGCAATGGTTGAATATATTTTGATAACGTGTGATTTGTAAGTATTTTTTCTTTTAAATAGTGTTTATTTTAACAAAATTATATAATAATAATTTGTAAGTATTTTAGAACTCTGAATTGAAATGCCACTTCTTACAACAGGCAATATTATAAATCTTGGCTAAATTATAAAAAGGAGTAAATCAAATCAAGCGCAACTAGCGTAGAAAGAGAAGAGTTTTAGGTACTGGATGGGCCAGTAACTGTCCAATCACAAGTGTGTAGCCAACCCAATGTTTAGGAGGGAGATACTATTATCTATTTTCTTTGAAACAAAATGTCCCAACGTGTGGGACAATTTTTTCTAGTTTTAGTTCGTCATTTAATTTAACGCAACAAACGAGGGTAAATTATTCCAAAATGTGGAATACACTTTATTATACGTTTCCGTAGACGGAGAAACCAATTATATAATCTGTGAGCCAAACAAGCAGCCAAATTGTCAGAAACTTCAAAAAAAAAGTGAAACGTCAAAAGTGCTTGTCAAAGTTTGTCTATTCCTTTTCCTGTTAAATTTTTCCCTGAGAGGTTGGTTTCGTGTTTGATAAAATCCATTTTAATCGAGAAAACTACTGAATTTTGAATTGAAACTAGTCATGGTGTTTCTTGTGATAGTGTTTCCTAGATATTTATGTGATTATTTCAGTGAATCTGTGATATTGCGCCAAGAAATAACATGATAACCTATGTTGTTGAATCGGGATTGTGACAAGCCGCTCTGTGTTTCAGAACAAAAATGGGTCGTTACTCTCGGGAGCCGGATAACCCAGCGAAGTCATGCAAAGCGCGTGGCTCAAACCTCCGTGTTCACTTCAAGGTAAATTAAATTAATATTTGTGTATATACAAACCTAACCTCTAAACACGTCGGTGTTTAGTACGAATTGCTAATACTTTTAAACTTCACCATACTTTCACCATTTATATTTGAGCTGTATTAGACCTTATTAATCACTGTGCACAACATCCCTTGTAAAACTGCAGTACCCAGTTAACACATAACATGCACTTCAACAGTTTCAAGTAACAAGAACTTTCTGTGTTAATGTAGTTAAGAAGACAGTAAAAGTCATAGTTTACTTTCAAGTTCTTTAGATTATCTTTTAGAACTTATGGTCTTATATCGCGATTCCAGAACACTTACGAGACAGCCATGGCGATCAGGAAGCTGCCCCTCCGCCGCGCTGTCCGTTACCTCAAGAACGTGACTGAGCAAAAAGAGTGCATTCCTTTCCGTCGTTTCAACGGTGGAGTCGGCAGATGTGCTCAAGCTAAGCAGTTTGGCACCACACAGGGTCGCTGGCCAAAAAAATCAGCTGAATTCTTGCTGCAGCTCCTCAGAAATGCCGAATCTAACGCCGACTACAAAGGATTAGATGTAGACAGGCTTGTCATCGATCACATTCAGGTATGGAAGTGTTATTTATCTTTATTTGTGTGTATTATTATTGCCTTACTATTATTGGTCATACCAATGACTACTTACTGTCATCAAGTAATTCACATCAAACTCTTGCCTTAGAAACATTCCAATACTAAAATTCAGTAGATACTCGGTTAACCAGACTAATTGTTATAGTTAGGCATTTGGATAATCAAAAGTATCCAAAGCGAAGCTGGTATGGGCGGCATGATACCAGTTCTATCCAACATGTTCATGCTTTCATAAATACAACTATGGTCTTAAGTCCGGGTTATTGCAAATCTGGGAAATCTAGTTTCTACTATAATTGTTCTGAGTAATTTTGTATGAGATCAGAAACATGTTGCAATTTGTTACATTCTTAAAATAATGTTTAATTATTATATACTGTATAATTCTTGAGTTCCATATTGAAATGGCCAAGCAAAATTCTGCTAGAGGCAAGAATGTCAGTTTGATGACCTCATTGGTGTAATGGTTACCATGCCGGCTGCCAATCAGAAGGTTGCAGATTAGTTTCCTGGCACGGCCAACATCTTTGTGCTAAACTAAATTTGTTGGCTTTCGGTCTGGGTGTTAAATATGTACCTATCTATATAAAATATGTATGTATATGTAGTAAATCAGTTGTGTTAGCAACCATAATACGAACTAGAAATGGTTCAGTATGGGGTTAACCAGCCGTGTGTGAAATGTGTCCTAATATTTAAAAAAAAGTTTGGGACTTTTCACTTCCACTTCAAATTAGAATCACAAAGTTTGTTGGTTTAATATATATAGGTTCTTATTATATTTACATAGTAGGTACAATTATGATTTGGACAATTTGTTGTCATAGAAATCAAACCTTACACTGGCTAATGCCCATAATTATTATTTACAACTACGGTAACCTATCCATTTGCCTTTTAGCTTGACAGTATGCAATATTTCTGTGCAGACTGTTTTCAAAAGGCATACAATAACATAGTAACAGATATTATTGGAAGGAATCACTATTGATCTGACCTCTGTTTTGTTACTGACACCAAATTTATGACAACCATAGATTGATCAAGTACAATAGATTTCATTTATTACATACAACCTTGGTAGAAGTGACCGCTTGGTTAGCTATGTTAAATCTCAGTTCCATGATGTAATGCATACTTTAGTACAAACTTCATGCGAGTAAAGCAACAACAAGACTATAACCCTGGTGTAGCAAATTTTTGAAATGAACTATTTGTGACAACAACTCTGAAATATCATGCTAATATTGTTTTTTTTTTGCGTTTGACTACAGCTTGCTTGACCAAAGTCAGTCTTCAAAGGTCAAAAAGTTTGTGTTTTATCTGTTGCTCACCAATGTATGTAGTTCTTAGGTATAATAGATGACCTCATTGGCGTAATGGTTTCCATGCCGGACTGCCAATCAGAAGGTTCCGGGTTTGATTCCCGGCACGGCCAACATCTTTGTGCTGAACTAAATTTGTTGGCTGTCTGTCTGGGTGTTAAATATGTATCTATATAAAATATGTATGTATATGTAGTATATCAGCTGTGCTAGCAACCATAATACGAACTAGAAATGGTTCAGTATGGGGTTAACCAGCCATGTATGAAATGAGTCCTAAAAAAAACAGTACACTCTTGTATCTCAAAAACTTAAAAACAAGAGTAGTAGAGAAGAATAGAGAGAAAATTTAAATTTATTGGTCTTTTTTTATGATGGATAGCAAGCGCTTGATCGAAACTCACCTGATGTTAAGTGATGTTGCGATCTAGGGTGGAGCGCGCTTGCCTAGAAGAAACCGATTCACTCTCACCTTGAAGACAGTGAGGTTATAGTTCAGAGGGAAAAGGGATTCCGGCAATGAGTCCCACAGTTTAATGGTCCGCACAATATATGTGGAAACGAAACGCTTCGTGCTGATTTTTGGAACTTCAACTGTATAACTGGTCAATTACGTTTGCCTTCAGTCATGACTGTTTTAGTAAGCTTTTAAATAAGTTAACCATTTGCCTGTAATATAATTGCTATATGCAAAATAACATTTGCATATAGCAATTATATTACAGCTGTCCCTTCAGTATTGTTATGTCTGAAATCTACTGTAATTGTATTTTTTGGGGTTCCAGAAGTGATTATTTTTTCGTTTTATTAGTCGTAATAATCACTTTATTCATTAAATCCTTCTGCTTAATTTGGATCATATCATGAACTTTGAAAGAATTATCATTGTGAGGTTGTTGTTATATTGACTAGTTTAAAATAAACACGTATTTTGTTAATTGATTTAGTATAGTATTAGTTTCCCACCACACAACTTGCCTTAGCCCTGATTCTTTTCAAAAGAACCAACACTAGCTTACCAACTACAATATTTGTCCAGTTTTTGCACTAATTACTTACCTTCAATGTTTAGTTGTACCATTCATGGTACTAGCGATACATCAATTTTTTTATGGTACTAAGGGTACAAAGATAAGATAAATTTTATTTGTGGTAAGCCATGTATGTACATGATGACTTAGAGCTAGGTTTTTAAAAAAGATTTTGTTGTATGTTGTGGGAGAAACTGCGTCTCGTGCTGGGTCTCCTTGGAGCCTGTTTACCGAGCAACAGTTGTCCCTGCTTTGTTAGAATACACACTGAAATACATTTTTACGAATAGACAACACATACTTGCAGGATTTACAACACAATAAATTTAAACATTATAGTTTTACAAAAGCCAAGAAAGAGCAAACAAAACAAGGTGTAGAATAGAGTAGATAAAGGTCTTGCCGTTTTTTATTTTTGCTGTGTCACTTGTACCATTAATGGTACAAATCAATGGTACTTCTGACACAAAGGGTTACTTACCATGCCTCTCCTTGCGCCTTGCAGGTAAACCGCGCCCCATGCCTGCGCAGGCGCACATACCGCGCTCACGGTCGCATCAACCCCTACATGTCGTCTCCGTGCCACATCGAGGTCTGCCTCAGCGAGAGGGAAGACGCAGTAGCACGCGCAGCCCCCACTGATGACGCGCCTGCTAAGAAGAAGCTCTCCAAAAAGAAGCTCGCCCGCCAGAAGGAGAAGATGATGAGGGAATAGACATAAGGGTTAATAAACGACTTTAACAGCAGAATTGGATTTTATTTAGTTAGATATAGATAGATAGTCTTTGTAGACCTGGCACAATGACGACCTCGTTGGCATAACGGTTACCATGCCGGACTGCCAATCAGAAGGTTCTGGGTTCGATTCCCGACACGGTCAACATCTTTGTGCTAAACCAAATTTGTTGGCTGTCGGTCTGGGTGTTTAATATGTATCTATATAAATTATATATGTAGTATATCAGTTGTGTTAGCTACACCATAACACGAACTAGAAACGGTTCAGTATGGGGTTAACCAGCCGTGTGTGAAATGTGTAAAAAAAAATACAATAATATAGATTTTTAGTTTTAAATCATAAACTAGATCTGGCAGCCTTGATCAGCATAGCCGATACCTATTATGAAGCTTACACAACAGTGGGATGGAGGCTATGGATTATATCTATATGGATCAGAGATTGATTGTGAAATATAAAATTACTTGCATGGCAAACATACAGAATTAGACATTTTTGAAATATAGTAAAGTATTTATGGTTGCTACCATAATACAAACTAGAAATGATTTAGTGTGGGGCTATCCAACCATGTGTGAAATGTGTCCTAATATTATACTTAGTATCGAAATTAATCTCTGATCGCAAATGTCTCAACTACATTATCATATTCTTAAAATCTTACGAAGATGGCATTAGCTAAGCCGAATAATCGTCAAACTAGATCAATTAATGTTGCAACTTTTCCCTTTTAGTAGGAACTATCTGTCCTTATTATTTCTATATTGGTTCAAAATTACCGCCTCTACACGTCTAGGCACCAACTTACATACTTACAGTCAAAATCATAGGTCATCATAGTTGATGCAGACCAGTGAAAATCTAATATTCGCTTCTAAAAGTTCCAAGGATTTTAAAATAAAACATCTTTTTGTTACTGTTCAAATGTTTATTGAAAACTCTAATGTCCTATTTAAAAACCCATTGGTTCTGCTAAAATAGATTCTTATAACCCAGTTAGTATATCATGTATAACTACATCTAAAATTCTTATCACCTAATATATAAAGTATAATCATTTACTGCATACCAAAACCATTGAATTGCTAAAATCACTAACTAAATCTAAAATTATTTCTATCATTAAGAATATTATTATATCTTCTTCACCGTACGCCAAATCAACTGAAATAGACACAACAAAATGTTAGTCCAACCACTAAATATTGTTAAGTAACCTTGTTCCCATAATCCACACTTTGCTTACATACTAATTCATATCTGTATTCTAGATATCTGCTATCCAATATCGCAGAATTAACTGTAGAGAACTTCCCTTGAGACCTAAATAAATCGACTACAAGTATCTATGCTCCAACAGCTTATTTCAATATGTTAATATAGGATATATTAGGTGGATGATTGCACTAAGCATGATTTGATGTACCTATCTTTCTTTTTGTTGATAAGGTGGAAATCTTCAACAACAAGACACCAGGCTCTGATGGGGCACAGCCAGGTTATGTAGGATTTGTACACACTAAAACCCCCCGGTGACATGCCTCTGTGCTTAACGGAGGATGTTTTTCCAGGAAACACCCCAGAGACATGATTTAATGTATCTACCCACTCAACAAAAAAACTAAATTATGGGTTTATCTTGCCACTACTAAAATAAATTAGCAATTCCCAAATATCCAGTGTCAACAAGTTATGTTTATATATACCATAAGTTTTATAAAATCATCAATAACTTTAAAAGATGACTAACAAACTGCACTAGGTCATTATGAGTAGGTCTTGGACAATAAGACCTACCTCTGTATCTATTCTAACTATTAGCTAGCCCCTCGACAGTGAATAACTTTCCTAGCTATTATCTAAATATCAAAATCAGAAGAATAAATACAAAACATGTACTAATTATTCTGTTGTTGTTCCTCATTTCGGAATAGCTGTCAATAATCACCATACGACGAGTAGGGAAACACCAAGGCGGCATCGTTATACTGTGGAGGTGCCTAAGTCGCGTACTAAGCGGTTTGCCTCCACCTTCATTGTGCGAACCGCCAAGGTGTGGAATTCATTGCCAATTGCCCTGTTCTCCGATAATTATAATCTAGCAGTTTTCAAGGTACGAGTGAACCGGTTTCTTCTGGGCAAGCGCGCTCCATTTTAGATCACAATATCGCCCACCATAAGGTGAATTGCGATCAAGCGCAAGCCCATTAAAAGTAAAAAAAATATCTTAATAGTCTCAATACATTTCTTAGGTATAAATAGTCTTCTATTCGTTCCCACTTCTGGAACTCGAATCCTCTTCTCGCAAGGATAGGGCAGGGTATAAGGCATAATAAATATAATGTCCCTAGACAGAAGAAATTCCATAGATGTTAGTATTCAAAGAAACGGAAAATAAGGTTTTATGTTTACAACTTGTTTGAACAATCAACAAATAAGTTGATCGATTTGCATTTCTAAACTACCCTATTTTTTCACAGAACTTCATGGTTCATTGTAACTTGATACTTGACCAACAACATACATGTAATTGTTGTTTAAATTTGATCATACTCATAATTTAACCTTCCGTGAGACTTACAAGTCACGTTAGGTTTCCGCGCGCTAAGAGGCACTTTTTCACAGTCCCAGCTTTTAACTCACTGTAACTTACGGTAACACCTTTAATAAATCATTTCTACCATACAAATGAGTCACAACCGTACTCAATATCTGTTTTGCGGATAATAATTATTTTAATCGCAAAGCTAACGCTCCGCACTAAGTCAACAAAAAAAAAGTTGAAGGTGTTTTTGGAAACCTGTCCCTAGTCCTAACCTTCTTAGGAAATAGTAATTTCATCCTAAAAGATGCTGCAATGGTGTTGGGCTTTCTCAAAACGTCTAAAATTCGTAGATCTAATTTCTTCAAATAAAGTAAACCGAGTTAAAAAGTTCTAACTTCATACCCTCTCAATTGCATAAATAAATAGAGGATGCAAACTTTTAAATGTTTTCTTTATTGATTCTGGTTATATTTGAAGGCTAATTGATCTGAAGCGGAAGTCACTGTTTTATCAGATGGTAGGATAATTTTTTTCAGAGGTCAAGAGCGGCTTGAAAAACTCAACACCAGAGCTCAGCCACTTGGCTCATACAAAAAAGAAAGATCAGATGGTTCTATAAGCTTATCTGACAACTCTGTCCCCTTAGAGTTGTGAAAATATTATTCTGGAGTAGTGCTAAATTGTATATTATATGACTTAAATTTCTAGAGGGCAATAAGTTTAATTTCTTATAGATTCATAACAAAATTAAACTTCTAAATTATTTAAATCAATTTTTGTTATGATTTAAATATGGCTATTTTCTTATGGAATCTAACTACAACTTTGTACTATCTAATCTATAGGGGAAAACTTTTCTCTTCGTTTTTCATGGACAATAATATCATTAAGTTCTACATTAATCATAATCTACTTGTAGATTAAAAAAACCTCTCATCAAATAAATCTAAATTGTAAGAATTTACAATTCGATTGGACACTGAAACATGGAAACGTAATTTTCTGGATCCATCGACTCCAGTTTTCTAGTATAATTAATATTACAATAACAAATATTTTAAAACTATATACAGGAAGATACAAGATCCGAGATATTATCAGGGTCTTCTGTATAAATCGAGATCTAATCCAGTTTTTAATTTCAATAACTCATCACTGTCAATCTGAATCTATTGTCTGCATATATAGGCAATTCTCATAACCCTAACCCAAAATATAAGTAACTGATTGTCCAGATAGTTTGGTTTGCCTTAGTTACAAGCCTATTCCACAGGAAACCATAACTTTGGGCGGGGAGAGCAGTGGCAATGCGCGAAGCGGTCCTGCATCCCTGCCCCCGTCGTGAGATGGGACACCGTGAGGTTTTAGTCGGTAGTGACGGCCCCTCTGGACCTCGAGCCCGACATACCCCGCCCGCCTCACCCAGGCTTGTGGCGGGAGATACGTAAATGCATTTCCTCACACAAAAAAGGAAACCATAACTTATCAGCACTTGAAACCACCATGTGGCATTTTATAGTGCTCGCCTGGCTAGCAAATACCCTCCAAGTTGACAAATCTTTCGACACGACCTTACAGTGCGTTCCGGCAGCCT
Source organism: Mellilla xanthometata (assembly GCA_035578125.1). Taxonomy (NCBI): domain Eukaryota; kingdom Metazoa; phylum Arthropoda; class Insecta; order Lepidoptera; family Geometridae; genus Mellilla; species Mellilla xanthometata. Next base: position 2,969,376 of record JAPUBQ010000015.1, on the reverse strand, counting down.
CATTAAGAGCCAGTTATTCCAGACCAGGCATACTCCATCCTAGGCTAGTTTCGTTATGCACCCTGCTGGGTAAATGCCTAGATGAACTATGTATAAAAAACTTTACATTTGAGACCTATCAACTCCCTAGAGCGAATCATTTTCTTCTTGTAGTAGAAACCTCTTTTCATTGGAAGAGATACTGGAATAAAAAGAAACAGATTAGTGTTTACTTACCCAGCTCAGAAGAACTTCACTTCAATGGTTTGGCCGTCCACTTTAGTATGGTCCAGAAGTTCTGTGTGACGATAAGGAAAATATGTATATGTATGTACATACAAATGACGACCTCGTTGGCGTAATGGTTACCATGCCAGACTGCCAACCAGAGGCTCCCGGCGCAGCCCGCACCTTTGTGATGAACTAAATTTGTTGGCTATCGGTCTGAGTGTTCAATATGTATCGATAAAGTCTATGTAGTATTAGTTGTGTTAGCAACCGTAATACAGGATAACCAGCCGGGTGTGAAATGAGTCCTAATATAAAAATATATATACAGTGTAAACTTTATAAAACGACACTGAATGGACTGTGCATTTTATAGCGTTATAGAGAGTGGTAGTTAAATGGAGATAATGTATCATTGTATGGAATACAAGCTAAACCAACTAAAGCCAATTGATTTCGACGCTTTAGAGAGTTAGTCGTTAAATCGGTATATTTATAAGGGAAGATATATTTAAGGGAAGTCCCCATATCACCAAATTGTTCTAGGTGGCGCTATAATGTTAGCATTAGTTATCTGAATTGCGGTTAAATCCCCTACACAAGATCAAATATTGTACACGACAAGTGAAATTAAAAATGTATTAAACCTGCTACATTTTTTGTGCCGGCGACCTGGGATTTCAAATTTATTATAATGTATGCATTTTACTTGGCAAGATCTTTCATTTTATACACATTGAAAGTTATGAAAATGTTGGTGTGTAATCTACCATTTTGGATTTGATATTCCCGATAGTGTGTAATATTCTACATATCAAACATTTTTTGATACCTCTTCATTTTGTAAAAAAAAATTGTGGCAGTGGCCATCTTTGGCCGATTTTATCTAACAGCTAAGAGGCCCTCGAAAAAATCACCTTCAAAACAAATGAAAAACAGAATGAAATCGGTCCTTTCGTTTGGGACCTACAGCGCTACAGACAGACAGACTCAGGCACCTCAAACATACAACACCCCGTTTTCGTTGTAGATTAGAAACTGATGAACATTTTGAGTTCTACATGTCTGAAGAAACTTATCTTAATATATATAAATCTCGTGTCACAATGTTTGTCCTCAATGGACTCCTAAACCACCTAACCGATTATAATAAAATTCGCACACCATGTGCAGTTCGATCCAACTTGAGAGATAGGATAGTTTAAATCTCAAATTATAGTCGCAATTTTAATTTATTGCTAATAATTGTCTGTTATTATTTGACAGTCACAATTATCTGTTAACTCCAAATGATTCTACCAGATGTCGATATCTTTCGACTGGGTTGAGTAAGTAATCAATAGATGGCGCTGCTATGGTAAATCTACGAACGTGTCATATAAGCTACACTATCTATTTTTCATACCCCTAATTGAGGCAAAACAACGTTTGCCGGGTCAGCTAGTAATCTATAAGTTTTTTAAAGGATACCAATACAATTGTCGGCATCTCGTGGCGAGTAGAAGGTGACCAGCGCTCGTCCCGGACCAATCATCTCAGAGAAGCGTATTTCGCCCACTTCACGCATCTTGATGTTAAGCGATGAAAGCGTCACGCTCGGAGGTAACTGGAAAACCAATGAAATAACTCGATTTAAAAAAAGAACAAAACATTTCGTACCGCCACTGCTTACTATCACCGTCCACAACCAATCAGAGCGTTTGAATCGAGCAATATTTACCTATGATCAACTATTAAGCTCAGATGGAAATGAACAAGTTTAGATTGCATATCTTTTTTAAACGGGAAATTTTTAATCGCACCTCTATTTAAAATTAAAGCGAACAACAATTATCCACTAATAATGTACCAGCATATCAAATAAATGACTGTTTATCAAATTAAATAATTGTACAACTAAATGTGTATAAGAAAATGTCTAAAATATACCAAAGTTAGCGACTTTATTTATCTAATTTTACTACGAAAATCTTGCTAAAACCATAGATATAGGCATTCTAAAACAAAATTACCCGCCATATAACAAACATTTTGTTAGCAATTTTGAAATCTTTGATAGATAAATGTGGATTTACAGTTGTAAGATTAAATACTACCTTTTTTAAACTAATGATCTTTTGAATGAATGAGAATCTGTTCTGGACACATTCCATCAAACAAATATAAGCATTTTATAGGACTAACGGACTCGCCGAATGGCCCAGTCTGCCATATAGACGAAGATGTGCTTCACGTCTTGATGGAATGTGCCCGGAACGAGGCGCTGAGAATACACAAACTTTTATGGACAATTGTCACCACGTAGGTTTGTGCAACAGCATTTTGGCCTCCCCGATGTCGGCTGAGGCCAAAGTGCTGTTGAAATTGAATAAATTCATATTAGGGTCTTTTTTTCAGTTTTGTACATAGTCCAATGGGGATGGCGTTGTCACTGTGTGACAGAATCTCTTTAATAAACAAATAAAAAAAAAACTTTTGTAAAACATTGACAAACATAGTAACAGACCTGTCTCAAAATAACTGTCAATGTTTTTCAAATGCTGCTTAAGGTTGTTTGCTTTATATATTGGTATAGACTAATGTTAATTTCGAATGTAATACTCACGTAACTAAACTGCACAGTACAAGGGTCGCCTCTTTTCGGGATGCCAGCTGAAAATGCAAATATTAAGGAGTGTTAGACTTTAACGGCGTTTTAGATTACCGTGCGTTTTAGGTAAAAACGGGATCCTAAAATATAATTTCATTTATTTTTAGTATTTTATTTGTTTACTCATTGAAGCGTGTGCTTCACTGAGTGGATAAACGTCTGCTTTCAAGCTTACGGTCCCTAGTTCAATCCCGGCCCTACACCGAAGACTTGCATTTCAATTTATGTGTGGATTTGCACTCGCTTTTCGGTGAAGGAAAACATCGTGAGGAAACCGACATGTTTGAGGACCTCAAAATCTGAAGATGTGTGTTATTTGCCAACACGAATTAGTAACATTGGCCTTCTTAAGTGGAGCATGCCTAGTCTGGAAAAAAGAGGCCTATAAAACATATTGTTAGGTTCTTGACGACAGATTATACAACTTAAGGGTGGTTGCAAAGCGAGCAATAGAAAATACCCTATCACCATGCAACTATAATATAACAACTAGTAGAAACGAGACATTCTTACCATTTTTTGCTCCCTGCGACGTGCCAGGTTCTTGGTTGTATGGCGCATTTGGCCACCTGTAGCCAGCTGGCACATTTTGACTTCCTTGAGCAAATTGCCCAGTCGGCACATTTTGACCATATTGTACAGGTGCTGTATTTGCTACTCTTTGAACAAATGGTTCATTTTGCCTATTTTGCCCAAACTGCCCAACTACTGCGGTTGATCCTTGATCATAATACGTTGTTGCCGTGACATTTTGTCCGTGTTGACCAATTGCCGAATTCGGACCACTTTGAACAAATTGCCCAGTAGGCACATTTTGTATTTGCCCAGTTGGCACATTTTGTAATTGCCCAGTTGGCACATTTTGTAATTGCCCAGTTGGCACATTTTGGAATTGCCCAATTGGCACATTTTGCAATTGCCCAGTTGGCATATTTTGCAATCGCCCAGTTGGCACATTGATTAATGGCCCAGTTTGCACATTCTGGAATTGCCCAGTTGACGAACTTGGCCCAGCCTGACCTTGGGTAAACTGGCCGGTAGCACTTTGACCTCCTTGAGCGAATTGATCTTTCACAAATGTTCCAGAGCCGCTACCAAGTTGGGCAAGACCGCTATTTAAATTGACCACTGACTGCATTTGCTGTTCAAACGGTTGTACATTCTGTCCGGGCTGTACATTGGCCCCTTGAATATGTGTGGGTCCAGGTCGATTGGCGTTCCAATTAGCGTCTTGCGGTTGTTGATTGAGTGTTGCTATTGGTGTCAGGGCAGGGGTGACGATGTTGCCAGCGTTGTCCTGTTTCAGCAACTGCATCAATTGGGCAGCTTGCGGATTAAGAAGAGCACTGAGCGCTAATAACGTATTATTTGATGAGTTAGCCACAGAAGCTACTTGGTTTTGGACTGCATTTGGCCCCGCTTGTTTAACATTATTTTTGACTTCCTCATTAATTTCCTTTATGCTTTGTTGGAGACTCTCTATAGTCTGTTGCAAGCCGTCGATTCGCGAAAGGAGCATGTCGACGTTTCTCTGCTGTTCTATAGTGTTTCTAACGTTTTTCATGGGCGTGCCACCCGGGTTCAACCCTGGGCCGAAACCCTTCAACCCAGGCGGAAAGTAAGTCTTATAAGCATGGCGACTCCGATCCATTGTCACGATTAGATTCATGCCATAGACCTCTTTATTATGGAACATGGATATGGCCTGCCAAAGTAAAATATGCAAAGCAATAAATTCTGTTTAGTAGCTTATAACTTAATGAAGACTATATTTAGAATAGGAGAGAGTTTTCTTGCAATTTTATCATAGAATCCATTTTATATTGTTGATAGAACAATTTTTTACCGCCCTCAAAATAGGTCGAATATGTTCGACTGTTTTTTTTTTTTTGCAAAATTTTATAATTACCTACTATTTAAATAGAAATAAACGATTTTGAATAGATATTGGACTAATATATTCCACATTGACGACCTCGTTGGCGTAAAGGTTACCATGCCGGCCTGTCAATCAGAAGGTTTCGGGTTCGATTCCCGGCCCGGCCAACATCTTTGTGCTTAACTAAATTTGTTGGCTGTGGGTCTGGGTGTTAAATATGTATCTATATAAAAAAAAAATGTATGTATGTATATTTAGTATATCAGTTGTGTTAGCTACCATAACACGAACTAGAAATGGTTCAGTATGGGGTATAACAGCCGTGTGTGGAATGTGTCCTAATAAAAAAAAAATCCTTACTGCTACTTTGTCTTACACAAGTGTAAATTTAGAAAACCGCTGACAAAATTTTGTGGTTGCAGAGACAATCTTAGATTTTGAAAAAAAAAAGCCCTAGTTTATGTATTCTACAAGACAAGCTCTTCATTACTCAGTTGTAAAAAAATAAGTCATTCGCAATTTTGTAGCGGCTGCCATATTGGACCGATTTTCATTAAACATAGCTCACGAACTAGAAATGGTTCAGTATGGGATTAACCAGCCGCGTGTTTAAAAAAAAATAGCTCACAACACTCTCGACAAATTCACCTTTCAAACACACAGACAGACATGTCAAATTCAAACAATTTATTTTGCAAAACACGGGTAATACATTATAATGGAAAATAAAGTTAATGATGCTAAGTCTCACCATGTTTTAGCCTATTAAGGCATGCAAAAAAATATATATTACTAATACTTATTCAAATTTAAATTTAGTCATTACATTATATGGTTCATAAATAAACACAATAAACAGTCCTAACTAAAAATCCAATAAGCAGTCTTAACAATATTCCAATCATTTACCTTCTAAAAACTCTTTTATGCTATAATAACATTTTTGAATAAGGAAAGATTTTAATTTTATCTTAAAAGCAAACAAACAATTGGTCTCTCTAATTGACAGAGTCAAACTTTTAACTACCCGTTTTTTCTATTTTATTTTTATACAAGACTTCAACAGGTACTTAGTGCAGGGCTAAGCGGTTTGCCAACATATGTTCTCTCTCATTTGTGTTTTATGTTGAAGACCTCGTTAGTGTAAAGGTTATTATGCCAGACTGCCAATCAGAAGATTCCGCGTTTAATTCCAGACACGGCCAATATTTTTGCATAATTCAATTTGTGTTTAACTAAATTTGTTGGCTATGGGTGTTAAAAATGTATGTATATGTAGTATATCAGTTGTGTTAGCTACCATAACACAAACTAGAAATGGTTCAGATTAGTGTTAGCCAACTGTGTGTGAAATGTGTCCTAATATAAAAAAAAAGTAAGCATAGTGTTCAATTTCAGGCACATACACTTTGTTAAAGAGAAAGACTATTTATTATTACAGTAGAAACTCGATTCATCCAACTAATTGTTGTTACGAATTCATATAATCGAACGTATGAAGAAAATCGGATTTTTTATATTTTCCAATGAGAAACCGGCGCGGGCGGGGGGATTCCAGATCCATCCGACACGTTCTAGCTTGCAATAATACATACAACATAAACATAAGCAGCAGGTTAGTTTTAGAACTGGTAGCTATTAGTTAGTTTTAGAACTGGTAGTTATTAGTTTGTTTTAAAACTGGTAGCTATTAGTTTTAGAGCTGGTAGCTATTAGTTCGTTTTAAAACTGGTAGCTATTAGAGCGCTGTTCTACCGAGTTTAGTTTAGTTTTAGTTTATCGCGCCATATATATTTGAGCGAAGTGCCTTAACGCGGCAAAGCATATAGCATAAGCAGCCTACTATACGTTCCCACTGCTGGGACTCGGGGCCTTCTCTCACGAGGAGAGAGATATTGGCCATAATCCACCATGCTGGCGTCGTGCGGGCGGATGACACACGTCTTCGGATATTGCGGTCCTCAAACATGCCAGTTTCCTCACGATGTTTTCCTTCACCGTAAAGCGAGTGCAAATACACACATAACTTGAAAAAAAAAAGTTATTGGTGCAGGGCCGGAATCCGAACTAGGGGCCGTCTGATTGAAAAGCAGACGTTTATACCACCGAGCCACACTCGCTTTTTTTGCAATAATACAACTTTGGATAATTGGTCTATAGTCCGGATAATCAAGAATCCGTATAACTGAGGGTCGGATAATCGAGTTTCTACTGTATTTACACGAAACAAACGGTCACACTTACTTAAAAACGTTGGATATAGTGTGACCGTTTGTTTCGTGTAAATATATAATATGCCTTACGATAACAGTTTACGAAGTACAAGAGTTTCTACTGTATTTGTTATTTCGTAGAGGGTTAAAAATATCTGGTATCTAAAAGCAAACTGACCTGTACAGCTTCAACAGGATGATCATAATCAACCTTGATGAACAACTTTTCTGGATATTTGTGTATAAAGACCACATCTGTTACAGTTCCCGCGTGACTGAAAAGCTTTCTGATCTTAGCCTCGTCGTTATACTCATGGATAGTCAACTGAAACAATAACGATAACATGGATAGTCAACTGGAACAATAACGATAACATGGATAGTCAACTGGAACAAGAACGATAACATGGATAGTCAACTGGAACAATAACGATAACATGGATAGTCAACTGGAACAATAACGATAACATGGATAGTCAACTGGAACAAGAACGATAACATGGATAGTCAACTGGAACAAGAACGATAACATGGATAGTCAACTGAAACAATAACGATAACATGGATAGATAGATAGATAGAAAATTCTTTATTGGACTTTATTAAGTGGACTTTATTAAGTGTGCCACAATTGGCGGCCTTATCGCTTAAAGCGAACTCTTCCAGGCAACCTTTGGATGGAGAGGAGTTTATAAACAACAGAACAAGGACTTAGTGTACAATAAAAAAGATAATATAATAAATAAAATAATAATGATATATATATATATATATATATATGTATATGTATCCTAATACTAACATAAATTATATATTATATACTAATACATAAAGTACCAAATCATATAAAATATTACAAATAAACAATAGTTCAAAAAATTAAGAAGGTAAATAGTTTCAGGGCAGCGATGATAAATACCATTCCCTAACAAGATTTTAAAGCTTTCAAGCGTCTGAGCTTTCTTGATATTGAGTGGCACAGCATTCCACAGCCGCACAGCTTGTACGGTGAAAGAATCGCCATAAAACGATTTCTTCGGCTTAGGAGTCAGTAGAGTAAACCTTTCTGCTGAACGAAGATTACGAGAGTGGGAAGTATGCACGTAGGCAAAGCGAGAAACTAAATAGTGCGGGGAAGCGGGGTTATACAAGATGTTATATACCAGGGAGAGAATGTGAGCATTCCGGCGAAGGCGAATAGGCAGCCACTTGAGCTTAGTGCGAAAAGCCGGCAAAAGTTGTTTTGCCTCACTTAGGGGTATAAAAAATAGATAGTGTAGCTTATATGACACGTTCGTAGATTTACCATAGCAGCGCCATCTATTGATTACTTACTCAACCCAGTCGAAAGGTATCGACATCTGTTAGAATCATTTGGAGTTAACAGATAATTGTGACTGTCGAATAATAACAGACAATAATTAGTAATAAATTAAAATTGCGACTATAATTTGAGATTTAAACTATTCTATCTCTCAAATTGGATCGAACTGCACATGGTGTGCGAATTTTATTATAATCGGTTAAGTGGTTTAGGAGTCCATTTATTGAGGACAAACATTGTGACATGAGATTTATATATATTAAGATTATACTTACATTATCCACGCATATTTTCGTTGTCAAAGGCGGTTTAATACCCAAACATTCGAGGAACTGCGGACTTAGTCCGTATGTATCGTTCGGATTAACATTGTGATATACAAATTTTACGCCGGTTGGGCTTTTAGCAATTTTTTTATTCACACTGAAATAAAAAATAATAATATTAACTAGCTGCGCCCCACGGTGTTACCCGTGTTAATCCGGGACAACAAAAAAAACAGGATAAAAAGTTCTTCTAAGCAATCTCTCCACCAATTTTCAGCTAAATACGTTCAGGCGTTCTTGGGTTATAAGTGGTGTAACTAACACTACTCTCTTTTATACATATAGATGTGTCTGTCTTTCAAGTTATGTGTGGATTTCCACTTACGGTGAAGGAAAACATCGTGAGGAAACCGACATGTTTGAGGACCATAATATCCGAAGACGTATGTCGTCCACCAACCCGCACTTGGCCAGCGTGGTGGATTATGGCCTATATCTCTCTCCTCGTGAGAAGGCCCTAGTGCGGACAGTGGGATATTTATGTTATGTTAATAATAGTAAACAAATAAGCTTACATTGGAATCACATTATTATGATCTTGTGCTTGCTTATTATAATCTAGTGCTTGCTTATTATGATCTTGTGGTTGCTTATTCTGATCTTGTGCTTGCTTATTATAATCTAGTGCTTGCTTATTATAATCTAGTGCTTGCTTATTATGATCTTGTGCTTGCTTATTATGATCTTGTGCTTGTTTATTAAGATCTTGTGCTTGCTTATTATGATCTTGTGCTTGCTTATTGTGATCTTGGTTTAGCGGCCATTCCTGTATCGCAACTACACTGTTTTGTATTTTTCGTTTCATTTTCGTAGCAACCATATCCGGCCGGCCGCAGGGTAGCCACACTGCAGCAAAATCTGGGAAATTATAAATCAAATACTGCATAAAAAATGGCAAAATCAAAGTCGTGTTAGTGACACTATTTGGTACTCAAGATTACTATTTGAGCATTTCGAAGGTATAACTATCAAAACAGCTGCCATCTGTCTTAAATTCAAATCAGTTTTATTTTGTACTGAAAAATATTACAGATCAATAAATAATATATATATACAATACAATATTTTAACATTGTTTAAAAATTATAATCATAATCATATTTATTGGTAAAAAATATTTTACAAGTCAATTCATACATACATTTTTAATAAAATATTAGATATAACAAAACGAATATAAATATACTTTTGTACATTTTTGGGTTAAATACGAGTATGTCATAAATCTAAAATTAAAACAATGTCAAAATAAAAACTAGTACTAATATCTTATTTTGTAAATTTTACAAAGTCATCTAAATCATACAGAGTTTCCTAGATAAGCCAGCGTTTAAGCCGAGCTTTGAAGCTACCTAAACTTGTTGCCTCGGTCACATTTTCAGGTAATTTATTGTAGATGGTTGGGCCCATAATAATGTGTAATCTTAGTGAATTTGTGCAGTGTCCTGCACACGTCCCTAAGTCGGTCCCTGTACCGAGTGTTCCAGGCGTGGTCAGCGCCGCGGGTTGAGTACGAGTCTAGTTATATCAAGTTATCTTTATATATACTACATATATTTTTTATATGGGTCTCAATTCCTATACTGAGACCGCGTGTGGTCTCGTGCCATAGGAGTATGTGTGCTTTCTTCTAAGTTACACATATTATTTTTTTGATATTACTTAGGTTTTTGCTATATATCAATAACGGTAAAATGTATAAATATACTACCTGACCCGGCAAACGTTGTGTTGCCTTAAGTACAGTTCAGCGGAATGAAAAATGATTAAATTACTAAAATGACTAAATGAAAAAAATAGGGGTTGGTGATAAAAAGTAAATATTTAGGGTTGTATGTTATTTTTATGCCACATAATAAAAATATGAAGACACATAATTTCGTCAAATTTAAAAAAAAAAATTAAGGGTGAACAACCCTTATGACGTAAGGGTAAGAAAAATATATAGTAGCCAATTCTCAGACCTACTGAATACGCATATAAAATTTGGTAAAGATCAGTCAAGCCGTTTCGGAGGAGTACGGTAACAAACACTGGACAGGGAAATTTTATATATAAGATAAGATATTAACTATCAAATCAAATTATAAAATTTACTAAAAATAAATATTAAAGGGGGGCTCTTCCATACAACAATGGTACGGAACCCTTCATGCGCGAGCCCAACTCGCACTTGCCCAATTATTTTTATTTGTGCACAATAAATGTTTCTTTCTTTCTTTCAAAAGAAACCCAAATTACCATGCCTGACTGCTAATCAGAAGGTTCCAGGTTCGATTCCCGGCACGGCCAACATCTTTGTGCTGAACTAAATTTAGTGGCTGTCGGTCTGGGTGTTAAATATGTATGTATATAAAATATGTATGTATGTATATGTAGTAAATCAGTTGTGTTAGCAACGATAATACAAACTAGAAATGGTTCGGTATGGGGTTAACCAGCCGTGTGCAAAATGTGTCCTAATATTTATTTATTAATTATTAATACTGTGGAGAACTGAATTGTACAAAGAAATGCATTTTTTACATGGGAGTCATCACTTGTCATCATCAATTACCTGAATCCAGGTATTCATAGTAGATGGCCATCATTAATTACCTGAATCCGGGTATTCATAGTAGATGGCCATCATTAATTACCTGAATCCGGGTATTCATAGTCAATGGTCAACATTAATTACCTGAATCCGGGTATTCATAGTTGATGGTCAACATTAATTACCTGAATCCGGGTATTCATAGTCGATGGTCAACAGCTCACCATCAAACCGTCGTTCTGCTTTTCTCAAGTATCTACAAGCCAGTTCGCAAAGATTCTCGTTCTCAAAGTAAAGGTGGCATCTGGCCAACTTTACTTTGGTTTTTGCTTGGTTTTTTATGTCATCAAAGAAAATAAATATCAAACCGATTAGTACTTCCTGAAACAAACAGGAGTAAGTTATCCTACTAGTTTAATAAATGCGAAAGTTTATGTGTGTGTATGTTTGTTACTTCTTCACGCTCAAACGGCTGAACCAATACAAAAACATTTATTGATAACACCAAAGTTACAAGTCAAATCAAGCAAATCGATTTTGATGAAATTTGGTGCAAATATGGTAAGACCTTGGATAAACACATAGGCTACTTTGTACCCTGAGAACAATTGTGGTTCCCGTGGGATATGCAAATAATTTCAAAATCTATGTTACTCCTTCACACTCCATCGGCGAGACTGATTTTGATGAGATTTACTTTGAAGATTGGTTATAATAATAAAAATATTTTTATTTATGCAAAAAGAATTGTTACAGTTTTGTACAAAATGTATGTGCTAAGAACAAATTAAATTAAAGTCTTATTTTAGTGTAAGTCTTAGCTAAATTTTGCATGTTTGGAGGCTCTAGCTTTCTCAGTAGGATTCCCTGAGTTTGAGAAAGTTTCTACCTGTGTTATAAATTTGGTCATCGATATCTATATAAAGTATACTAGAAATAGTTCAGTATGGGGCTAACCATCCCAAATATTTATTTATTGGACTTATGATATAAAATACTTACAGGCACTTGCTTTGTGTGCTTCTTAATGAACGTCAATACATCGGTCCTCTTCCATTTAATTGGCACATTATTCATGAAAAGTATTTGTGTTCGTTTCGGGTTTCCAAGTGTATTGAAAGCTTTGTCATCCAACTTTTGGATCTTTTGTGGTACCGGCGAGATATCATTATTAGCCAGCCTTTTGTTTGTTGGCACTGTAAATAGTAAAGAAATTTTCTATGCAAGTAACGGTTCATTTTTCTGATAACCCCGTTGGCGTAACGGTCACTAAAAGCTCTAGCTTATTGCCGGGAGTGGAACCCACGACGAGACGTAATGCGGCTGCAAGCCGTACTGCGCTATCGCTTCTAAAAACCAAGTTACGTCAAGCCCAAATTTTTCTTCTTCTTTATCTTTATCATTTCCCACTAGGTGGGGTCGGCACAGCCTGTTTTTCGCTTCCACGCCACTCTATCAGCCGTCATCTCCACATTCACTCCCTTCTCATTCATGTCCTCCTTCACACAATTCATCCACGTCTTTTTTGGTCGACCTCTCCTTCCGCTACTTCTAACAATCATATCCATACCTCTCCTAGTCACATGCATCTCCTCTCTACGTCTTCTTTGGTTGTCCTCTACTTCCGCTACTTCTAACAATCATATCCATACTTCTCCTAGTCACATGCATCTCCTCTCTACGTCTTCTTTGGTCGACCTCTACTTCCGCTACTTCTAACAATCATATCCATACTTGTCATAGTCACATGCATCTCCTCTCTACGCATTACATGCCCATACCACGCTAACCGTCCACTCTTCACTTTCTTCTCTTCACCGTCAAACCCAAATTACAAGTAAGTATTATGGAATACATACAAACTTCACCATATCGTTTAACTGTAAAATGTGGGTGTTTTCTTTTTATATAATCAATTTTGAATCTTGCTTCAGCTGCTATTATTTCAGATTTGAATTTTATAATACATTGAGTTTCAAGCTCATTAATATCAACGTACATATCTTCTATATTTTTGTACATTTCCTGTAAAAATAAAGATATCATAGTTAAGTCAAATTACTGGGAAATCGGGAAGGATGGAAAAACCTGGCCCTAAACCGCACAAAGTGGCATAGACTGGTAGAGGAGGCCAAGACCCTCCCAGGGTTGTAGAGCCACAGGAAGTAAGTAAGTAAGTAAGTAAGAAGTTAAGTCAAATTCAAATACATTTTTTTATGTAAAACTTAAAGTTAGGTTATAGTGGCCGGCAAACAACTTGAGCAAAGGTAACAGGTACAGGGTAAGTTAGTGAATGCCCACTTCTGGACATATTTAATAGCTCATTCTTGATGTTTGTAAAATATATACAGTGACAGACGTTTTAGTTGCTTCTGCAGTCTTGTTAGGGTTCCGTGCCTAAAAGGTAAAAACGGGACCTTATTACTAAGCGTCCACTGTCTGTCTGTCTCCAGGCTGTATCTCACAAACCGTAATAGCTAGAAAGCTGAAACTTTCACAAGATATGTAATTCTCGTGCCGCTATAACAACAAATACTAAAAATAGAAAATATTATATTTGGGGCGGTCCCCTTTAAGCGTGTTTATATCGTATTTTTTTTTGTTATATATCAATAATGATAGCTGCTAGACACTAAAATTTTTTTTTACTCTATCTTTTCTACAATTTTGGGTGTATACATTCAAAGAATATTAAATTATGTATTTACTTTTAAAATATATTATAAAATAAAAAAAATATTTAAAGAAGCCTTAATTCTAATATTTCTCATATAACAATGGTACGGAACCGGGAATTAAGTATGGTAATAATTAGGAGTGCCTCACTATTTTTTTTTCAATAATTAAGACACATGATTTCTCACATGACTGGTTAGCCCCATACTTGACCATTTATAGTTTGTAATATGGTTGCTAACACAACTGATATACTACATATTATATAGTACACATATAAATCTATACCAATATTGTAAATAGGAAAAGTTTGATTGTTTGTTTGTTTGACGCGAATAGGCTTTGAAACTATTGAATGACTGTTGGGAAGTTACATTATTTCCGAGTAACATAGGTTTTATTTTGTTTCTCTTAACAGCTTGGATTATTTTATAGCCCATGGGAAGCTGTGACTGCCTGCTAATAAATTTATATTGAGCACCTAGACAGAGAGTCAACAAATTTAGTAAACTTCAAAGAAGCTGTGCTGGGGAATTGAACCCGGGACCCTCTGGTTGGCAGTATGGTATGGTAACCATTATGTCAATGAGGTTGTCAAAAATATGTTGTTACAGAGGTAACAAAAATCTATCATTTGTGAAAGTTTCAACTTTTTAGCAATGTGGCTGATACAGTCTGGTGACAGACAGATGGAGATGGACAACAATGTCTAAATATATATAGGGTATGTTTGCACCTTTTGGGTACAAACACTAGATAGAAGATGAAACTCACTTCAGTCACATTTCTTTTCAGCATGTTACGAACTTCATCAACAGTAACTGTTCTACTTATCTTAGTCATTACTATGGAGTTTCTAGCATTATAGCCATCATGTTTAAGTTTGTTTACTTCTGCATTTGAGTAAATTTTTGATTGAGACTCATTTGGCACTGATTTATGGTCTTGGTTAATAGAGTTATTTTCTGTTTCTGATTCATTTTCTTGTTCTGTATCTGAATCATGATCTAGTGCCGTAACTTCACTAGTAGAGTCATTTTGAGATGATTTATTTTTTAACTCAGATTCATTTTGCAGAGATTTAATATTTACTATTGAATTTTTTTCCCTTTCAGAGTTATTTTGTATCAATTCAGTTTTGAGATTGTCTTCTACTTTTGTGTGTTTTGTTATCTCTATTTTCTCATCGGAGTCACAATCTGTAACATGTAACACAATAATTTGGATAAGGTTTTGTAGTATTTACAGATAAAACAAAAGTTATTAATATCATTAGTAAATAAAATTTTATTACTACATAAATCTGTGTCAATACTCATATAGCCCGTCCAACCGATTATTGTTGTTTTGTCAAAAAGAAAATATCTACTATGGTAGATCAAACTGTTTATTTTCTTTTTGACAGCACCAATAGAACGTAACTGCACCAAGTAAGACGCAAAACTCCACTTTTAATTAATGTAAGATTTTAATTTGAGTTGATACATTCAAATATTTTACAAAAAG
Source organism: Mellilla xanthometata (assembly GCA_035578125.1). Classification (NCBI taxonomy): domain Eukaryota; kingdom Metazoa; phylum Arthropoda; class Insecta; order Lepidoptera; family Geometridae; genus Mellilla; species Mellilla xanthometata. The sequence continues at coordinate 2,954,059 of JAPUBQ010000015.1, read as the reverse complement.
AAAATAAATTGTTGGACAGTCTATAATGTGCAAATTTATATCACCAGTGGTTATTTTGTATAGTAGCTTTGAATCCAGAATTCTGGGTTCCAAGACTTGTACAACTGTTTGAAGTGAAACTATCACATGCAAATATTAATTATTGCAAATTATTGTTTAGACAAGTTAGTTCTGAGTTTTCCTCAATGCCAACCGATCATCCAGGATATAACAGCAAGTTTTTCGGCCATGCTGGCTTTAACAATACACGGTTGAGGAAGGTCCCTGTTAAGGGCTGCATTACACCATGGTGATGTAGCCAATTGAGCCACTGTGGTGTCTGTAAGCTGCCAAACTAAATACCCACACATGCATGTGTCAAACTGGTCGCGCCACCGGCCAAATGGATACCAGGTGAGGTTACTCTCTTAAGTATTTACGATTCCTAATGAAATATTGTCCTTATAGAACTACTTTTGCACAAATCTTAAAGCTTAGAATCCCAGTTCCATATGTACCTATATCTCTCTCTATAAATATTCTTTACTAAAACTTAGCTGGCATACAATGCAAAATAATGAGGAAGCTTTTGCTCGTTTAGGCTTGGATAGCGTAAGTATATGACATTGCTTTAGCCGTATAGAACCGGTCGCATGCGTATCTATTTGCGTGACATGCGGTGTAACTTACACATGTTTGTTGTTCACTTATGTATCAAGCCACTTTGAAGATCATAGAATACCATTAAACACATACAAGAACAGAGATCTGGTTGATTTACTTAAATTCCCTAGGTTAAACTCCTTTTAATTCTGCAATTTTAGAATATTGTTGTCATGATGCGTGATGCTTAAAATGCTTATCAATTTCATAGAGAAAGTAAATTACAATCATGACCACAGAATACAGAAAAGTGGATGTGGTACTGTAGAAAATAAACATAGTCTATAACAAAATGTATACATAAATTGTAATATTCATGTATGATTGGCTACTACATCAGTTTAAAATTATAAAAAATAGTAAGTGCCACTCGTTCAACGTGACGCGATATGAACTAACATGGTCTAATTTCATTGCTTGTCGTATCAATATAGACACGGTCAACTTAAGTACCGCATTCAGGGTCGACTACCTAAACCACACAGCTGAAATCTAAATCAAATAACCAATATTCTTCATATACCTCTCGCATGTCAACCAACATACGTTGGGAGACGATGTGCTCTCATACGTGGGAAGAAAGCTAGTATACAAACCACGGGATGGAGGCAGCAGTGCTTGGAATTGAAACCAAGCTTAATTTTTTTTCAATCGAGCTTTCTTTATATCACCGGATTTTAATACCTTAGTGCTCCAGCGAAGCATAAGCACTGCTTTCAATTGTATTGTCGCGTAAGGAGCTGCTGGGTGAAACACCTAACGAAAAACCCGAAATATCTGCGGCTGTCATTTGTATTTTTATTTCATAAAATTATCCATCCTGGCCTGCACGGGCTGTAAAACAATCGAAGTTGCTAAAAGATATTCGAGAATACATTTTTGAAACTGGTTTAGAAATATTTTATTCATGATCAACTTATGAAAATAAAATATCGAATATACAGATCCTTGTGTTACATAATTAGAGTTTTAAGTTAATATTTATAAAAAAAACCTTATTGTAGTACTTCTATGAAGGAGCTAAGTTGACAAGCTCTGGTGTCGAGAGTTTACAAGCCGCCCGAAGGCCTCTAACATGGCTTAATTGACTGCTTGAACTTGGACCGTACCACGGTAGCACACTAATGAAAATGCCACTTCTTAAGCGGTTGTGCATGATCATCCATCCAAAAACTAGTCACTGCGACCGTTGCTTAGGCTCGATAATCACGTCAGATCACCATTGTTAGCTACTCGTAATTTTATTTAATTATAGGCGCTACTTTTTGAAAATATAATATACAATATATAATAGTCAATGGCACACGGGCATCATATACATTCCCAAAGGTATTTTCCCGACGCACGCTTACCGCATGTCCCTTACAGCTTACAACGTAAGTGCAAAAATATATTATTATTTTAAATTTGCAAAACTGTCAGTGGAACGTGCTATCAGAACTTTTCCATATATTTTATATCTATGCCACCGCTTTGTTCTACATGTCATAAAAAAAATGACGCTTAAGTCTTGTCAATGTCGAGCGTAGAAAAGAATATCTGTGGTATCGAGTTACTTTTTTTAAACTTGGTACGAACGAGTATTTAATATCAATTTTAATTAGTCTGTCATCTACGGATAGTATAAAAAATTGTTAAGGAGTCACAGAGCCCGTAGTTAGGTAATATGGATATTTAACGAAATAGAAAAACATAACTATTTCTGTTTCATGTATGCGCATGACCACAACTCACCTGATGTTAAGTGATTGCGGTCTATGATGGAGCGCGCTTGCCTAGAAGTTACCAGTTCACTCTCGCCAAGAATTGTACAGTTAGGCCATCCGTACAATAAATGTGAAAAAGAAACGCTTGGTATAGATTTTTGGAACATCCACTGTATAGTTACCAAAAATGATGTTTATACCTGAGTTGACCTAGTGATAGTGATAAATGTGATACAAAATAAAAGTCCTTTATTGCGAAAATAAGTTTATTTGTAGAGGGAGGCAAAACTAAATTAATATATAGGTCAAGCTAATAAAAAGTAGTTAGGTATACTTACCTATAATCCTTAAATAATATAAAAATGATTACAGTTAAACTAATAGTAATTTAAAAGTTCAGTAATACACATTACATGACTAAGTAATTATTAGAAGGATTTTCTATTCAAATATATTCTTGATAAGTATTAATATAATATCTTCTGACTGGACAGCCAAATAACTGGAAACAGATACAAATAATGTTAGTTCTAAATACATGTTAAACCGGTCCTTTGATCCAGCAGATCCTTTGGTCCATTCATCGATCGTACTTATATTAAAAACAACAGTATAAATCACAACTCCATAAACATTTTCGTTCATATCTCTTAAATTATACACACACACCTTCACACTTGCCTCCCTATTTGCATTGGGAAGCCTCGAACATACATACACACAAACACACACACCCAAAAACCAGCTTTTGAAATCAGAATTCAAAAACTTTTGCCATATTTCTTAGGTTGTCAAACAAATGTACATTGTTCATACCTCCAATCAAAACAAGGAGGTAAACCTTTTTTCCGAAACCGTAATTCCGGTACATTTGTACTTCGGCCGAGAAATGTAGTTCACTACAGAAAGAGCAACTACATTCTTGTACACAACTTCTTTTCACTTACAGCATTGCCCTTAAAGGCCTCTGCTTTGAAACAGCCTTAATTAAGGCAGCAAATAGACACATTCGCTCTTCTTTTGATTTCAGTTACCAACCAAAAATCAAAGGACCCAATCAATGCAGATCGGGAACAACTTATTCTAACTTCATAATATGATCATAAAACTATTTTCGTAAAGCCATTAAGCTTTAAAAATCCAGCTTTATTCTTTTGCAATTTTGTATTTTTAATACTATACATTTTGCCACTTACCTCGTTCATTCTTAACTAAAATACTTCACTTTGATGGGTTGTCTGTCCACTTTAGTGTCATTCAGGAGTTCTGTACCACGATAAGGAAATAAATATATTGACTGGTGTAACTGTAAAGATACATCTATAATGATATTAACTGCAGTGCGATGCAGATAACATGATATCCTCAAGTTGCGTATTTTGGCCAACTGTTTTTTTTTAAGTCGGTCACGACTTCAAAAAAGGAGGAGGTTATATATTCGACTATATGTTTTTTTTTTTTGGACACACTTTATACACAGCTAGTCAGCCCCATAATAAACCAGTTCTAGTTTGTATTATGGTTGCAAACACAACTAATATACCACATATACACACTTTATATATGTAGATATATACATATATTTATTGTATTTGTTCATATTGTAAAAAAACCTAAATATTACCTAAATATAAGAAATATTATATAAGCAGCAAAATACGTAACTGCGATCCGATCGATAGTTCTAGTAAAAGGATGACTAGAATAAGGTTAACAGAAGTTTTCTGAATCGCAGTTAAATGAATCTGAACAAGATCAAACAAGTCGAAAACAACGTGAATCTGAACAAGTCGAAAACTGGTTAAAAAAATGAGTTTTTACATGTCTGAAAAACTTATGGTGTACACGTTTTTTTTAAAAGGATACTGATACAAGTGGCGGCATCTCGTGGCGAGTAGAAGGTGACCAGCGCGCGTCCCGGACCGATCATCTCCGCGGTCCGCACGTCTCCCACCTCACGCATCTTGCTGTTCAGCGCTGTCAGAGTCACACTGGAGGGTAACTGGGAACCACGAGTGAAAATCAAAATCAAACATGTGTTAAAAACCTTTGAAAACCTCTGAACCTTTTGTGGTGGCACATTGTGTGTACTCTTCTAAGCAGCAGCTCAAGATGAAAGTTCGCCTTCCATTTCTAATCTTCAGACAAACAGACCATCTGACGCAACAGGGGTGGAACAGGTATGCCAGCGACCCAGGGCTGTGCTTCGTTATTTCAAGGAGCTCGGCTGGCTTGGATAGGCTGGTAAGGGGGGAATGCACAATACGCCCCTAGCGAGATGTCAATGCAGGTCTCATCACCCCCACTTCAAATTAGAATTAGCGCGCTTCTAATCAAGCGCTTTCATTTGGTACCCAAATTGAGGTAATGTAAAAAAATATGTCAATTGCCATTTTGTAGCGAATGAATATCAGAACAAGATGGCCGCATCTTGGTCCGATGATCATCAAATAATGATTTAATAATGATTTGATCTTGAATTAAATTAATTTGAAATTTAGATAGCTAAGAACACTCTCGCTTGATACATAATTATTTTTATACAAAAAAAAAATCGGGGTTCATCCGTATGGGAGCTGCGATGACACAGACACTCACACTAATATATTTTTGTATCGGCCATCTGGAATTTGAAATTTATAACACTGTGTGCACTCTTCTAATCAAGTATTTTCCTTTGATACTCATATTGAGGTGGATGTAAAATAATATATTGTCATCCGCCATTTTGTAGCGGCCATCTTGGCACGATGTTCATCAAATAATGATTTAATAATAGAATTTAATCTTGAATTAAAAGAATTTAAAATATGAATTTGAATAGCTAAGAACACTCCCGCTTGATACACATTTTATACAAAAAAATTAAAATCGGTTCATCCGATTGGGTGCTACGATGCCAAAGATAATCACACACACACAGGTCAAACGTATAATACCCCATCGTTCTTTACGTCGGGGTTTAAAAAGCATTGAGTATGGTTGGTTGGTTAACTCACATCTATATCATAGATCGGATCAGGATTAAATATACGTAAAGTATTCTGCACAGTGGGCAATGGAAAGGGCCATGTTAGGTATCAGCCTGAAAGATCGAGTCCGTAACACGGAAATTCAACGCAGGACGAAAGTTTAAACTTACTGACGTGGGGGACCATGTTACGCGACTCAAGTGGCGCTGCTGCAGGACATGTTGCCAGACGTCAAGACAATAGATGGATGAAAATATAACTGAATGGCTTCCACGGGATAGAAAGCGACCTATAGGCAGACCACCAGCCCGATGGATCATTGGCATCTGTTCCATTGAGGGCACTCTCTGGGGCCGTGGAGCACAAGATCGCAGATACTGGCATAGAGAGAGGAGGTTTAAATACCCAGCAATGGGTAGATATAGACTGATGATGATGATGACTCTGACTTAGTGGTAATAAATTCTTACGTTGGAAAACTGCACCGTGCATGGGTCGTGTTTCCTCACTTCGTCACCTGCAAAAATAATAATATTGTAATCAAACAAAACTTAATACAAACCATTTTTACTAACGTAGGTACAAACAGTGTTTCCACTATAATTATATCCATTACCCACGCCTCAACTACGATTTCCCATTCTCAGGACTTTTTCCCCTCAAAAATTATTTTACAGTTGTTTTGGCAGTAGTGTAGTAACTAAAGGAAAATAAATGTTTATATAAGTTTTCTTCTATAGCCTGCCTTCTAATGTTAATAATATATTAATACTAGCTGACCCAGCAAACGTTGCTTTGCCTTAAGCACAGTTAAAAACACTATAATTGATTATCACTTAGGGGTATGGAAAATAGACAGTATCCGATTCTCAGACCTACTTAATACGGATATAAAATTTGGTAAAAATCGGTCGAGCCGTTTTGGAAGATTACGGTCACTAACATTGTGACATAGAAATTTTAAATATTAGATTATTTACACTAGATACAATACGTCAACAAAATCATCTACAAGTTTTATTGACTTTGCACATCATTATTATGCAACATTTTAGGCGAGGTTTAATATATAATTTCCTACAATTTCCCCTTTTTCCTTCCCCTGAACCTGATTACCCCTTTAAAGGGAAATTACCCCTCATTGTGGTGGTCTACAGTGCTTTTGTTGCCTTTGATATGAGGATGATTTTGGGTCTATTTATACACGCAATTCGTGAGTGCTTTTGTTGCCTTTGATATGATGATGATTTTGGGTCTATTTATACACGCAATTCGTGAAAATATCAATGATTTTGTAAGATCTGCTAGAGTTTTTTTCAACAAATGACTGAAAATTGAAATTTTGACAATAAATAGTTCAAAATTCAATTTGTAGAACCAAATTTAGTACTTTTACGAATATATTCGTAATCTGGGCACTTAAAAACGTAAGAATTTGCGATAATATCCAGGGCAACAAAAAAAAATAGTTTTTTTGTAGAGCTGTGTAATTTACAAAATCTATTACTCGTATAAACCAATAAACAAACCTTTTTGTGTCGTCGTTTTTGATGAGACATTTTTCTTAGCTGACACAGCATGCGGAGATTGAGCCTGTGTGGCTGGTTTTTTCCCTGATGGCGGGTTTGTCACACCCTGTGCATATTTATTAGCTGGTACGCTTGACCCTCCTTGCCTAACGGTTGTTGGTGCACCTTGAACATATTGCTCGGCAGCCATTGGTTTACTATGAATGGATTGCCCCGCTGCCATCGTTGGACTACTATGAACGAATTGCCCTGATGCGGCCGTTGGTGCACTTTGAATGTTTTGCCCAGCAGACATCGTTGGACCACCCTGAGCGTATTGCCCTGTTGCCGCTGTTGGGCCAACCTGAGCGTATTGCCCTGTTGACGCTGTTTGGCCAACCTGAGCGTATTGCCCTGTTGCCGCTGTTTGGCCACCTTGAGGGTATTGTCCTGTGGCTACTGTTGGGCCACCCTGAGCGTATTGCCCTGTTGCCGCTGTTTGGCTACCTTGAGCGTATTCTCCTGTGGCTACTGTTGGGCCAACCTGAGCGAATTGTCCTGTTGCCGCAGTTTGGCCACCTTGAGGGTATTGTCCTGTGGCTACTGTTGGGCCACCCTGAGCGTATTGCCCTGTTGCCGCAGTTGGGCCACCTTGAGGGTATTGTCCTGTGGCTACTGTTGGGCCACCCTGAGCGTATTGCCCTGTTGCCGCTGTTGGGCCACCTTGAGGGTATTGTCCTGTGGCTACTGTTGGGCCACCCTGAGCGTATTGCCCTGTTGCCGTTGTTGGGCCACCTTGAGGGTATTGTCCTGTGGCTACTGTTGGGCCACCCTGAGCGTATTGCCCTGTTGCCGCTGTTTGGCCACCTTGAGGGTATTGTCCTGTGGCTACTGTTGGGCCACCCTGAGCGTATTGCCCTGTTGCCGCTGTTGGGCCACCTTGAGGGTATTGTCCGGTTGCCACTATTGAGCCAGCTTGAGGGTATTGCCCTGTTGCCGCAGTTGGGCCACCTTGAGGGTATTGTCCTGTTGCCACTGTTGGGCCACCTTGAGCATATTGCCCGGTTGCCACTATCGGGCCAGCTTGAGCGTATTGCCCTGTTGTTACCGTTGGGTTTTGCCCCGTTGCTTGTTGTTCGACCGACATATTTTGCCCATATTGTGCTAACTGTCCAGTAGGCACATTTTGTGCTCCTTGGGCATATTGTAATGCCATCGCATCCGTTTGTGCATTTTGGCCTGATGCTATGTTTGGCCATCCTTGGCCATATTGAGCACTAGCCCAGTTTGATGCCCCTTGACTATTTTGCCAAGCAGCTGCATATTGCCCTTGCATAGATTGCCAAATTAGTGAATTGAATGTATTTTGTGCCATTGTCTCGTTAGGCTGCGACTGCATTTGCGGGCTATTTTGCATATATCCCTTATCATTATTTGTTAGGGGCTGTGCATTTGTTGATCTTACATTGTTCGTTGCCGGTGTGGATCCAGGCGTGCTTTGTGTAACATTATTGCTGTTCCAAGTAACATCTTGCTGTGGAGCATTAGTGACCGGGGCAGGTGCTTGCTGGCTTGCAGGTTGGTTTGTATTGCCACCAGTGTTGTGCTGCTGGAGTAGTGGGTTTAGAAGGGCACTGAGTGCCGCCAAGGGATTATTTTTCGTATTGGTCAAAGATGTAACTAATTCTGCTAACGGATTTGGTGCATCACTGGTCGAAGTGGCTGGCCATCCCTTTGGTGGGTTAGACCAAGGTGACTCATTCTGTTGGGGTGTTTTAGTTTTCTGTCCCTGTTTGATTTGGGCTTGCAAGTTTTTTTGGAGAGATTCAATTGAGTCCTGTATACTTCTAATTTTTTGGAGAGATTCAATTGAGTCCTGTAGAATTTTAATTCTATTAACTATCGTATTCACAGCTGTTTGGAGTTCAATAGTCTGTCTAATGTTTTTCATGACTTTGCCTCGCGGACTAACGCCTGGTCCTAAAGAATTCACACCGGGCGGGAGAGCAGATTTGAACGTGTTCACGTCATAATCCATTTTTACTAAAATTTGGTTTCCATACACGATTTTCCCGTGAAACATGCTTATAGCCTGTAACAATAGAGGTAAATAATGTAAAAAAAGCATGCAATGTCACAGCTTTCTATCATTTTGCATCCATTATAGAGTTCCTTAGGTCACCCTGGAGGAGGAGGCAAAGTTGTCATTTTATAACTTCTCCCTATAAGATTTTTTTTTTAATAGATAGATTTACCCTATGCCACCAACTCGCCTGATGGTAAGCGAAGCTGTGGCAGGAATCTATTCACTCTTGCCTTCTTAGGAAACACAACAGGAGGCTATCCATTGCATTCTTATTAGCAGTAAGCATGATGAATGATAGGTTAAACTTATAATTTTTCCATACATTAATATGTAGAATACTGGAACTACTAGCACAGTCTGTCTACATTACACCTATAATAAACAAGTATATAAATAAAAAATGATTAAAAAACTCGACTTTACATTATGTGGCCATCTTATTTGAAATATAATACGCCTCCTGCGGGTTGTCAGTGCAGGTCTGACCGCCCCCATCAAAGAATAAGACTATCATAGTATTTACTCGAGAATAAGACTATCATAGTATTTACTCGTCAACTACTCTCATTGATACCTTCGATCATATACCAGATTCCGTGTTGCATAAAAACACAGCACAAAAAAATGGCATGAGTTTACTACTATTGTATCTATTACGTATTACTATAGCAATAACACTTAAATTCCTCAAACTCAAATAAGACCGCACTCTTACTTGTGGTCTTATTTCTTTGCAGTTTTTAGAGACATCCACCTTAAATCTAGTACATTTTAAATCGAAGATTGATACCCATATTCAGGAAGTTGCAAAAAATAAGTGAAACGCTATTTTGTTGCGGTCATCTAACAAACATACTCGTAGCTAAGAACGCTTCCGCTTAATACACCTCCCATACAAATAATCTAAATCAAAATCGATTCATCAGTCTGTGAGCTACAATGGCACAGACAGACAAACATTAATATGCTTGTCTTTATATTAAGGATGATACGGGCAAAATCTAGAAGTAGAAATAAAACTAGTTCAATATACAAAATTAGTTTCTTTTTCGTATTGGTAAGTCTGATTGGTACCAAAATAATTATAAATATTCTTAGAGTCGTACTTTAGACGACCTTTAAGCAATTTTTTCGATATTTTTTTCCGTTCACAATTTCTAACAAAAAAAATAGTAAAATCAAGATTTTGCCCTGATCTTCGCCTTAAGGCAAGTTAATATTACAGACAAATGAAGTTGACGACCTCGTTGGCGTAATGGTTACCATGCCGGACTGCCAATCAGAAGGTTCCGGGTTCGATTCCCGGCACGGCCAATATCTTTGTGCAAAACTAAATTTGTTGTCAGTTTGGGTGTTAAATATGTATCTTTATAAAATATATTTATGTATGTATATGAAGTATATCAGTTGTGTTAGCAACCATAATACGAACTAGAAATAGTTCAGTATGGGGTTAATCAGCCGTGTGCGAAGTGTCCTTATAAAAAAAAATGCACGGACAAAAACTCACTTGTACAGCTTCAACCGGATGGTCAAACTCCACCCTTATGTTCAATATTTCCTGAGACACGAGGTCGAACTGAACATTCTCCACTCTCCCAGCAACGCCGAAAAGCTTCCGGATTTTTTCTCCGTCATTGTATTCAGGGCTCAGCTGGAAAATACCACTATTATTGTAAAAATTTACGACCTCGTAATGGTTGCCATGCCGGACAGCCAACCAGAGAGGTTCGATTCCCAACATTTTTGTGATAAACTATAACCCGGTCACATTATCTCGAGAGCTCGCTGGAATGCGAACCCCCCGCCCCGTTCTCCTTTCACCTCCCCGCGCTCGCCACGGCGCGTCAGTACGGTTAGCACTTCCGTTGCCGATACGCGTCTACTTGTTTTCGTGGTATATTTTTATAAACATTTCGTTGTTACGTTTGGACTTTATTGTTATTTTGTTATTTCTGTTACGTTAAAATATTGTTTTTGTTGCAACGTAGGGTATTTTTGTTAAGTTTGTACATTTTGGTTTAGTGTGGACAATTTTGTTACTATTTTGTTGCTTTGAAGTGGTACAGTGAATTCTTTTTCAAATATGGGAAAACCTATTCACAAAAAAAAAAACGGAAATAAATTCGAAAATAATATCCTACTAGAGGTGCTTGTTTTGCGCACCGTATCAGAGCGCCGACGCGACGTGACGTCATCGCCGCCAGGTCTCAAGATAATGTGACTGGGTTGTGAATTGTTGGCTGTTCGAATGAGTGTTAAATATGTATTGACATAAAGTATTTATGTATGTTTATGTAGTAAATCAGTTGTGTTAACAACCACCATACTATAAAATGGTTTAGTACGGGGCTAACCAGCCATGTGTCAAGTGTCCTTTAAAAAAAATGTGAGCCGTCACGGGACGCCAGGCAGATGTGAAACATCGACATTATTTTGTAAAAGTTATATACAGAAAAGAACATATTGTGATGGAAACTAAATATCTCTTATTAATAAAATTTAAAATTACGTTTTTCTTCCCGATAAAGATGACTATTTATTGAATAAACATTTATTTTCATGAATACAAAAATTTACGAATTAATTCCAAATCATACTACTCACTACTGCATTTAGATTGTATATTTATACAGTATATATATATTTATTTATTTATACTTTTATTTCAGACAACTATGTCTCATAACAACAAATACATATGTTATATACCATCATATAGTGTGGCGGCGCGTCGCCACGCCAGAAAGCGGCTTTACGTGCGGCTTAAGATGTTTCACATCAATAAAAGATTTGATAGTTCGCTTCTTCTTGTACACTCATTATGTGATGCAAGCATGTAAAATACTTCAACTTTCAAATGTTTTCTTTCTTGAATCAAGTTATATTAACTTACATTTTCTACAACAATTTTGGTCGTCAAAGGAAGTTTAATTGAATGAGCTTCGAGGAATCTTCTATCAAGCCCATATGTCTCTTCCATTTCTTCGTTACTCAATATGGTATCATTTTGGACACACTTGGTGGAATCTCCTTGGTAAATCGGCAATGGTTCATTATCGTTTTTATAACTGGAATTCAATTTTTTATTTATAATATGTATGTACATAATCTAGTATCCATAAGTCAGATGACACGTTAAATTGTAGGTCCCGGCTGTTAGTCTTAGTACAAGCAGTCGTTAAACCAAGTCAGAGGCCTTCGGGCGGCTTGATAGCTCTCGACACCAGAGCTTGGCCACTTAGCTCAAACGAAGAAGAATATCCCTAACCCTCAAACTGGACGACTGCACACCCGTGTCATGGAGGTTAGTTCCTTCCAGTGGCTAAACTATATTGTACATCTGTCATTAGACTGGGTTACAATTCTTTGTAACATGCTTAAGGTTACTTTAGGTTATAATATAGAAATTAAAGTATTACTTAATATTTAGTATTTTTTTTACATAAACCATAACTTTAACTACTAATATGGTGCAACCGAGCCTAATAATAAAATAAATAATTTAGGATCTGCTACGATTTGCTACAAGTAGTGACATCTAGTGGTCTATATTAGTACTAACTATCGGCGTACGCTCCAGTAAACTGCGATTGCCAGTCATCTTGAGTTGATTTGTCTATGGTTATCTATAAAATAGCTTACGGTTTGAAATATTTTCGCATATCTTCGTACATCTTGACTTTTATCGCCTTAAAATCCGGCCTGTCGTTAGGCAGCCATGGAATCGCGAACTCTGAAGAATACAAATAAATGTGTTGATTAACTGCCTCATATATTACACACACACACACACACACACACATAAACACAAACTTATAACACCCGTAGTTTTTGCGTTGTGGGTTAGTAAGCGTTTAAACCAATGTTCACTTCTGCATGTGCGTAATTTAAGATCCATCTAAAGGTTGCCTGGCAAAAATCGCCTTAGGCAATAAAGCCAACTAATGTACTACCGCTGTTTTTTTATATGTAATATTGTTTTTGTATTTGATGTACAATATAGTCACATCGTATCGACCTCATTGAAGTAAAGTTTATATGCTGGACTGCCAATCACAAGCTCCGAGTTCGATTACCGGCACGGCCAAAATCTTTGTGCTGAACTAAATTTGTTGGCTGTCGGTCTGGGTGTTACATAAGTAAATTTGTATAAATATAAACAATGTATGTATATGTAGTATATCAGTTGTGTTAGCAACCATAATACAAACATAGAAATGCTTTAGTATGGGGCTGACCAGCCGTGTGTGAAATGTGTCCAAATATTATTAAAATTGTATTGTATTGTATTTACCTGAATCAGGATATTCAAATTTGACCTCATCTTGTGTTCCTTTAATTTCTATATCAGTCTTTATTTTCTCATATGCAACTTTAGCCACTGCTGCATTTGTAAACATTATATGGCATCTGCCATTGAAATCCTTACTTCTCGGTTTATATTCTCTGTATATAAACTTTACACGACTGTTGACTTCATTTATCTGAAAACATTACATATACAATATAAAAAAAACATTACATTGTGCCTTACGAATGTTTTACTTAATACAGTGAATTAGTTCATTTGCACAACGAAAAAATATGTTTGAGGACGACGATATCCGAAAATATGGGTCATCCAACAACTCACACTAGGCCAGGCTTGTGGATTATGACCTATAACTCTATCCTCATGAGAGAAGGCCCCGAGTCTCAGTAGTGGGATGTTTATGCTATACAATATTAGTTAATTTGGACAACAACAATATAGTGTCGAGAATTTCCAAGCCACCCGAAGGCCTTCTCTGACTTAGCTTAACGACTGCTTGTACTCAGACTAACAGCTCCTACAATTTAACGTGTCATTCGACCCACGGTAGAAGATACACAACCGCCATGCTACGGTTTCCTTCACCGAAAGCTCAAGCTTATGTCGGGGATCAAATCCACGACCTTCGGGACGTTTGGCGGCCGCCCGACTAAGCTGTGAAGCCATACTAGTCAACTAGATGCTAGTAAAAAAACACTGTTTTACCACCGAACGAGAAGAGAGTCAGTGAAGAGACACCGTTGATACAGAGTTGAAGTTCCAAACTTTCGTACAAAACGCTTTGCGTCAACCTTTATTGTAAGGACAGCAATTTTTTTTTCACTATCCTACCCTGACTAGTGAGTGTCTGTGGCCTGATCTACGCTTAAACCTTTCATACCAGTTCTCGCTTTTATGCCTCTCGCAAATTCATTCTTCATCTTCATACCTTGTGTCTTTCTTTCATCCGTCGCCTTTCTTTCTATATTTTCTTTCTCTAACTCTATGAGTATCCAGCCTATTTTATTTTGTGTTGACAGCGAATCTTTAGAAGTCTCCACCTGAGTCACAGATTCCTGAGAGGTATCATCCAGGGGTCTTCAAAAGTAGAATTAATAGGTAGCTTCTAGGTAAACATGCCACACCATAGACTACAGCGCAGCTTAACATCAGGCAAGTTGTAGTCAAACCCCTATCAAGGGTAAATAAAACACTCACCCCTTTCGATGCAAGAAATTTGATTACATCTATGGTTTCCCACATGGTGGGGGCGTTACGTATGTTCAGGAATAGCACTCTGGTTTCCTTATGTCGAGTGTCGTCTAACTTCATCATTTTACTTGGCACATTCGATTCCTCTTCGTGTTCACGTTTTATGGCACCTGATAATTAAACAGGAAAGTTTTTTATGAACCGACAAAAAACAACTAGATTCGATCAAAAATGTACGAGAGATAGGTGATGTCTCTAGAAACGGCAAGGAAAATAAGACCACAAGTAAGAGTGTGTTCTTATTTGAGTTTGAGGAATTTAAGCGTTATTGCTATAGTAATACAGTTGAATTTTCTTACGCACACTTCTTACGCGTACGTTCATAAAATCTTACGAGCACTAGCTGTTACCGCGGAGCAAGTTAGCTTATGTTTATTACATAGCACTAGTCGAAACTCAACCTTAAGATACAGTATTAAGGTTGACTTGGATTTAAATATTTTTTGTATATCGTAATAGATACAAAAGTATAGTACACTCGAGCAATTTTTTTGTGCTGTGTTTGTATGCAACACTGGTGTCCTGGTAGATGTATATTTGATCGAAGCCTAAAAGGTAAAATAGGTTCTTATTACTAAGCCTCCATTGTCTGTCTGTCCGTCACCAGCCTGTAATCGTACTACGTGTATCGAATATTTTCGATTTTCAACAAGAGGTTGAGAATCTCTTATTTTTTAGTCTATGGTATTAGCCAAACTTTTTAGGTTAAATCCGAATAATAAGTAAATAAAAATTTTATTCGGGGTTTACCCACACACTTCTTGGTCTACCCAAACGCTGGGGAGGTTGAGCAATACATGTTCTAGCCTCCCCTTTATGGTACAGTAAGGGAACACCGTGGAGGTTATAGTCGGTAGTAGTCGCCATACCCCGAGGATAGATAGATAGATAAACACTTTATTAAAACGCTCCCAAAAAAATGGAGAAAATTACAGAAAACACATAAAGTACTTAAAAGCTAGTGCCTTAACTGGCGACCTTATCGCTAATAGCGATCTCTTCCAGGCAACCAATTTCAAGAACACAAAGAAAGAACATAATTACGAGGTGTAATAACATAAGTGTATATGGGAATTCAAATACATAAATAATATATTTTAACAAAATATTAATATATAATATAAAAAAATAGATTGGCGAGCATGCGAAATGCATTTCTTCCATGCCAAAAAAAGGTCCACCCAACTCTAGCTTGGTTGTTAACATATATAAGATCGATTAATACCAACTTACCACTCTTATCTCGAATAATTTTTGAACATTTAAATGGAGGATTTGCAGCACGGTCCAAAAAATAGCGGGCTTTATGTAAATTACCTACAGAATCAAATATGATACTGCCATGTTTTTCATTATCTTTACTTGCTATTCGTATATCAGTTATACTGTTATAAGTTTTCTGCAAATTAAAATTGATATAAAATTAAAAGGGCCTTCATAATTTTAATAAATTTTAAAAAAATACTATATGGGTCAAGTAAGAATATTTCCATAGAAAACTTGATTAGCTACGAGTACATGATGTATAAAAAAAAAACAGTCACTGAAAATTTTAAAACATACTCGTAACAATCAATAATATGTTATAGTGGTTGGTTATCATCTATTAACATTAAAACTACCTGACCCGGCAAACATTGTTTTGCCTCACTTAGAGGTATGAAAAATAGATAATAGCAGATTCTCAGACCTACTGAATATGCATATAAAATTTGGTAAATATCGGTCAAGCCACTGTGACATGAAATTTGACGTGACAACGTCTTAAATTAGGTTGCGGCTGGGAGTCACTTATGAAAAAGTGTAACGCCCGGTAACGTTACGATGAGTCACCGAACGAGAGAGAGGCCCGCCGAATGCCTTGCGTCTCTCTCCCACTCAACTATGATCGGTCAGCCGCGCGCGCAGCACGCGGCAGACGTTGTCACGTAAAATCTTCGGCCGTAAAACCGACTTTACAGGCAACCATTTTTTTTTTATATAAGAAGATATGGTCAAACCACAATAATAAATTAGATTTTTTCTTTAGATAACTTCATAATACATCAACTTATTTTTTCTATATTAATTTTTTACACATTTCAGACACAGCTGATTAGCCCCAAACTAAACCATGTGTAATTTGTATTATGGTTGCTAACACAACTGATATACTACATATACATGAATACCTACTTTATATTGATACAATATATTTAACACCCAGACCAACAACTAACAAATTTTGTTCATCACAATGATGTTGGGCATGGGATGGCCGGGAATCAAACCCAGGACTTCGTCTCCACTTGTCTTGTTGGCACGGTAACCATTACACCAATGAGGTCTTCTGTTTGTTTAGTGTTGAAACAAATAATTCTAAATAATAAAGAATCTCTGTATTCACTTACCAATTTGAGATTTCTTTTGGCAAAAGCATACAAGTTTTTAGTTTGTACATTGCTGTTTAAATCTTTAAGAAACAATGTATGATTAAGTTTATTATCTAGTTTTCTTTGATCTATATCAAATATACTAAGCAAATATATCGCATCTTCATAATTTTTTTTACTTGGATCTTCAGAAACTTTACTTTGACTTGGTAAAGCTGGGACATTTTCAAATGAGGCATCACTCATTTTGGGATCATCACCTTCTGTTCTGGTTGGGTCATCTGAATTGGATGTAGTGACTGAAATAAATAATTTGTTTCAATTAAAGCGCTTTAGTGCCGTGTTCAGCTGCACCATACATACAGTGTAAACTACATGTAATGTCACTCGATTTAACGACAAATTCTCTAAAGTGTCGAAATCAATTAGCTTGGCTTTAGTTGGTTTAGCTTGTATTCCATACAATGATACATTCTCCCCATTTAGCGACCACTCTCTATAACACCATAAAATGCACAGTCCCTTCAGTGTCATTATATAGAGTTTCCACTGTATTTGAATGAAGTGACTACGGAGCGGCAATAGACATTTTTCCAAATAAATTCATGGAAAATTAACAGTAAACAATATTTAAATTATAAGCTCTAATAATTGTGGATAATATCTTTACTCACAAAAGTGAATGATTTGTTTTAATTTATTTATTACTCGCACAATGTTTAAAATTATAAAACATTATAATAAAAAAATATATATCCAGCGAAGATCATGTAATTGTGTTTTGGAACTTATGTGATTCTTAACACTTATTTAGAGCTAATAAAATAAAAAAATCGTAGTTTTATCATTTACTAGCAGATCGACCCGGTTTTGCACAGGCTATAAAATAATCTAAGTTGCAAAGAGAAACAAAATACAGCCTATGTTACTAGTACAGGGATAATGTAGGTTCCCATAGTGAAAGAATTTGTCAAATTGGTCCAGTAGTTTCAGAGCCTTTTTGTGTCAAAAAAACAAACAGAAAATCAAACTTTTTCTGTTTATATATATATATTTTTTTAACACATTCACACATTGCTGGTTAACCCCATACTGAACCATTTCTAGCTCGTATTATGGTTGCTAACACAACTGATATACTACATATACACACATATTATATAAATAATACATATTTTAACACCCAGACCCACAGCCAACAAATTTAGTTAAGCACAAAGATGTTGACCGGGCCGGGAATCTAAAACCCGGAACCTTCTGATTAGCAGACCGGCATGGTAACCTTTACGCCAACGAGATCGCCAATATATTTGTATAACCATGGGATTTTATGGGATTTTTAAATATACTATTCTGCTTCTATACGGCCTTAATTATAAAGTATAGATTATGGTAGTGATCATATTTGTTGGGTTCCATACCCGGATGGATCAGGGGGACTCTATTACTAAGAAATCACTGTCTGTCAGTCTGACACCAGGCTGTCTCACTGTTCATGTGATGGTGATAGCTTGAGTTGAAATTTTTATAGGTGATGTAATTCTGTTGCCGCTATAACAACAAATTAAATACTAAAAACAGATTTAAATGTATATTTAAGAGATTGCAATTTTTCTCAATATTTTTAGAATTCTCACCAGTAAAACATACAATGCAACAAATAAAAAATATTTACATACCATAGATAGGTCTCATTATTTTGAATGGTCTATCTAAAATGGATTCAAGTTGATTAAGAGCTTTTCTTGCATGCTCCACTGTTTTAAATTCAAGTCTTGCATATTTTTTATTACTATTACTCGCAGGTTTAAAAAAGACTAAGTCTATTTGATCATGGGTATCCTGAAAATAGATTTTGTATTAAAACATATGTACATATATCTAAAAAAATAGAAAGTCAGAAGAAAGACAAGAAAAAGAAAGATAGAAGTGTTGTGTATTAATGGTATTTTAATTAATAATATATTTTTATATTTTATTAATATTAAATAATAAATTTACATCAGGCAAGCTGTGGTCAAACGCAAACCTATTTCATGTAAAAAAAAATATAGTCATAAAAATAATATATTATATTAATACTACACTCACCTTGTCAAGATTATTCTTTATGAAGCAAATCAATTCATTTTCATTAAGGTTGTCATCTAACTGAAAGAGATTTATGGCCCTAAATTGTGGATTATTGTGGTTACGAGCTGTTTGTTCTGTTTTCATCTGTTCTATCTTTTCATCTGTTGCATTAACATGGTCAATATTTTGTGAAACATTGCCTGGGGAACTTGTAATAGTTTCTGTTACAGGTACACTTTTAGATTCTACATTTTTTGTAACAGGTTCGCTATTCATTTCAACATTTTCTGTTGTAGGTTCGCTATTCATTTCAACATTTTTTGTAATAGGTTCGCTATTCATTTCAACATTTTTTGTTGTAGGTTCGCTATTCATTTCAACATTTTCTGTTGTAGGTTCGCTATTCATTTCAACATTTTTTGTAATAGGTTCGCTATTCATTTCAACATTTTCTGTTGTAGGTTTGCTATTCATTTCAACATTTTTTGTAATAGGTTCGCTATTCATTTCAACATTTTCTGTTGTAGGTTCGCTTATATTTTCTGTTACAAGCTTGTTACTTGATATACATTTTTCTGTTATAGATTCACTTGTAGATACATTTTCTGTAGTTGATTTATTTATGGACTCATTATTTTTTGTTAGCTCAGGATTTTCTGTTATAGGTATGCTTGCAGATTCATCAATTTCATCAACAACTTCTGTCTTAACTGAGGTAATTGTCCCAGCTCCAATTTCCATTGTGGAGTCATTTTGTGAACATATAATTTGGGATTTTACAAATGTTTCCTGACCTTGATTAGTGTCAACAGCATCAGGGGGTTTGGTGGTCTCGCTCATTGTTTTATTAACACCTGGAAAATAACTACCTTGAAGTTGAGCACATCTAAATTAAATATCATAATTAATTGTAATTTATGTTATTAATTTTTAACTATTGTGTAGTTTTTAGTTTAATTTTATTTATCTTGGTATGACTTTGTGAATAAATCAGTAAAATGTAAGTATTATCATAATTTTATAAGCTAGCTAACTTACTCAATATACATAACTTTAATGACATAAAACAAAGCAATATTATAATATAAAATCTTTACAAACATTGCAGTCCTATAAAGTTTGACTGATATTGTTATTTGCTAGAATATTTTATTTTAATAGAATAGTTGATATTTTTATTTAAGACTAGTAGGCAACAGACTGATGTAACCTCAAAACTTACCAACTTTTGTTTGATGCAATAATTACTAGTCTTCTTAAGGTTTTTAATCGGAATGGCAATTAAAACTTGATACTTTAATAAAATAATTGGAAAAACTTGCGATCAACTGCACAATAATTAGCTTCACATCACAACAACAACATCTGCGACGAGTAATACAATTTGGCAAGGGATATTCATACTCAGTCGAAATGGGGATACCATAAAAAACCCGAAATTATTTTTGTATATGGCAACACCATTTTATTTTTCTTATTATATGGCAGCATCGTCAAAAAGAAATTGATGATATGGTCACACGTATTTGTATACCATATAGAACGTCCAAAAAACCGTACATTTTTCATTGGTTTAAAATTATGGGATCGTGAATAGGAAGATTTAAAATTTTAGTTTTAACACTACTTGCCTGCATCCACTAGAACTATTAGATTTAGCAATTTTTGGTGTAAAAAGTTTTTTTCCATTTTATCTGACTGTTTGTTATTTCATAACGGATAAGCGAAAAACAGATCAGGCAGAAATTTTGCAACAGGATAATATGAAACTTGAGGATTAACATAATCTTACCTAAATGGTAAGATATGAAATAAATTTACTAAAAAATATTCCAATTGTTTTCTAAAGCAATGTAGAAACCCATTGCAATGCCACAGACACATTAATTAAATAAAAGCATAGAGAACATATAATAATTTTTGAGACGCCTTGTATGAATTTCCAATACATAATAACACTTATTATTTGGTTTCACTTCATAAGCATAATATAGCATAAGCAGCCCACTATAACGTTCCCATTGCTGGGACTCGGGGCCTTCTCTCACTAGTAGAGAGATATGGGTCATAATCCACCACGCTGGCCAAGTGCGGGTTGACGGATGACACACGTCTTCAGATATTGCAGTCCTCCCAACGCGCTGGTTTCCTCACGATGTTTTCCTTCACCGTAAAGTGAGTGCAAATTCACATATAACTTGAAAAAAACAAGTCATTGGCCGGGATTCAAACCAGGGGCCGGCTGATTGAAAAGCAGACGTTTATATCACCGAGCCACACTCGCTTAAAACTGGTTTCACATATTGAGCTATATTTGATTAAAATAGTTTTGAGATGGTGGCCGCCACTAAATAGCATTCCGACGGTCATGCATTTTAGACTGGACTGGTAAGTACGTTAAAAACTTCGATTACAGGATTCAGAACAAGCATTGTAAAGCACATCACCATAATGATGTGTATACTGTGAGAATGTACAATGGGAGAAATAGGTTCATTTTATTATATTTTTATTATTATTATTTTAAATGTGTTTGTTATGTTTTATTTGTTACGTTGTTTTCTATATTCTTTGTATATAATTGAAAATAGTTTACTTAATCTTAATGTAGTATTTAAGCCGAGTCATAATAATAGTTCTTAGCACTGTAATTTATTTTATTTTCTCATAGTCTAAGTGATACGTTTGGTTTAGCTGTAAGTGCCATTTTTATAAATAAACAGGATTTGAATTTGAAACCACAAGTTTTTGAGTCCGAGGTTTTGTTTTTTTGAGTTGTTTCGAGCGAGTGAAGCCGCGAGCAACAAATAGTTATCTCTATGTTTAAGTAGTTAAAGTAAATTAGGTAAGTCTATTTGTACATATTTCCTTAGGTATTTGGATCAGTTAGGAGCTGTTAACACGTTAAAATTAAAAAAGATGTAATGTACTGTAGTGCCTATATGGATCATTTCAAAAATATAGATATGGCAACTTTTAATACAGACTGGTCCTGTTGCATTCTAGGGTTATTATTTAGAATCGGGGCCGCAAGGAAGGGGGGGGAAAGGGTAGAGGGGAGGTTGGGAACCCCTCCACTACAAACCCCATCTGCAGGAGACAAGTAGTTTTTGAGTTATTAATGTTTAAAAAATTTGAGGTTAAGTACTAAGTTTTTTAACAGGTAACTCAAGAAGGGAAGTATGTAGGTATCTTTCGACCAAAGTAGCTCTGTAACCCGACCGAAGATAAGACCGAAGCTCCTGCCCTAGCCTTCGGTCCCAAAAATAACCACGAAGACCTTAGTCTTCGTGGTTATTATTTTTGTTGAATAACAGCATTTCGGTTCTGGCAGTGGTTCACAGTTCAAACCTAACCTAACCGACAGTGTTATTTGAGCTTGAAATCTGCCTTACTAAACCTAAGTCTAAAATAACAGCATTTCGATTATGGCACTCGCCGGCCGCTGCCGCGGCACGCTCGCTTCGCTCGCTCGGCTCGTGCAGTGGGTCGCAGTTCAAACCTAACCTAACCGACAGTGTTTTTTTGAGCTTGAAATCTGCCTTAGCTAGTGAATTAAATAACTAATTGAAAAGACAAAAAAGGAAAACATTCGCATACACTCGAAAGTAACGGAATGACGCTTAAATTTTACCGCTCAAAATGGTGTTAAAACTTTTTGTTTTAATTTAAATTTTACCGCTCAAAGTGTTGTAAAAACGTTTTGTTTCATCTATTTGTTACAGATGTAAACTGTCAAAATAGTTTAAATTTACTTTTAGCGTTTCGTTTCTGGTTTGCAAGCAAACTGTCAAACGATGAAAATGACAGCAAACACGTTTCATTCTACGTATTTTCTGCTAAAAACGTTTCTTTTCTCACTATTTCAATGAAACTTTGAAAAATTATTTAGGCGTGGCTCCTGCAAATAAAATGTTATAAATATGTTATAAACAACCATTTCCGACACCCCTGTTGTATTAGTTTCTCCAAATTCATGCGGCCCCGATTCTAGAGCCGACCCCTTTCTAGGTTGTTTATATTACTTATTTATTACTGTTCTTTGTATACTGTATTTGACAGTTTAAATCAAAAGTAACTAAACAGAGCTTCTTGAAATAATGGATCACAGTTCTGGGTCGCTGGCATACCTGTTGCACCAGATGGTATGTAAAAAGTACAAAACTTAATACATGTAGTCTTATAGCATTTGTGTATTTTTACAGATCTCGGCACAACAACACTGGTTGTGAAAAGTATGAAGTTATGCTGCATCTAACAGGAGAAGATGGGGCCAAGCTTCAGCACATTTCTAGTTTACAATAATTTGCAATAAAGATAATCCAAAACTGTGTTTTTCATTGGTTACACATAATTATTTACCTTTAAGTTAAGGGTAACTAGGTTTATCACATCATAATTATTTTGTTATTATTTTCAGTAATTTATAGCCCATTGCTAGGCTGTACACTTTTATCTCAGTATGTAAAGGGCTTGACTTGTAGAATTCATATGTTATGATACATTTCAAATACACAATGACTGGCAAGTAGCAGTTATCTTGCCTCAAACTAAAAAGTAATATAAGTAGAATTCAAAATAAAGTTAATTTTCATGCCCATTCTATCAAACCCTTAGAACCTTTAGGCTAGGAGTGACTACCTTTATCATATCAACATTATCAGATATTTATAGGCCTGGGTTGCTGGGATACCTGTTACATCAGATGGGTATACATTCTGAAGATATTTTTTTGTGTTGTCAAGTTGTTTGTAGATATAATATACTTAGATGGGTACTTCCTTGAACTTTTCCACACCTATATTGACACACTGTCTTCTCAAATTGTGTCTATAATGCTTTATTTTATCTCAAACTACAGGTAATCCTGTAGTCTGAGTATTTTAGTTGATTTACAAAAATAATAATAAATTAGTTATCTATCCTATCTAAGATGCTATCAGGAACTGACCAGTTTAAATTCCCTAGCATACCATATTCTGAAATAAAGACAACTTTTATTACAACAAAGACATAATAATTAAGAGTTAAAATAAAGTCTACCTGTTCAGTTGTCTGTATGCAATGCTAGTATATTATTTCCTAGTTTAACATATATGATCTGTTTTGGAGGACAGGCATGTTAGAATATAATATACAACCTATATGGTCTTCCCAGGTTAAATAATAAAATGAAATGCCTATTTTTTGCTCAATAAGTTGTGTGCTATGTAACCTAGTTTTGAAGTGAACGAAATTAACTGAAAATGCTCTTAATCTAGATGGAAAAAATATCTAGCTGTTATATGATTTCAAGAACAGATGAGGAGGGCGCAATCAGTTTCAGCCGATAGAGCTGGAACATAATTACTCACCTTTTGTACCATTGCTAAATAGTAGATCATATTACTCACCTTTTGTACCATTGCTAAATAGTAGGTACATATTTTAGCATGTTGCTACCTCGGCTTTCCTTTCGTTTGAGACTTTGAATTGAATTATGACTATAAATAGAAGATCTTATTATTCGAATAAAGCAGCTTTAGCAACGAACAGCAACGTTGATACTACTACCTTTAGTGGGTAATTGGTATTCCCTTACTTAGCAAAAATATGTTGGTTCCAATTATGTTTAGTCTAATAAGTAAAGTAAAGTAAAAAAAAAAAGAAAGTAAATAAGCCTTTATTCTATTGCTTAAGTACATATTTTTAAAATAACATATATTTTACACATTTTTAAGCAAAAGTTGCCGCTTGGGCATAGGCCTCCCCCGCTAATTTCCAACTCTCTCTCTCCCTCGCCTGTCTCATCCATGTTGGTCCGCATATCTTTAGGAATAGGTCCCTCAATCTTTTCCTTTGTCTTCCAGGATTTCTCTTGCAATCTAGAGGGACCCACACTCCGTCACACGTTTCGTCCATTTCCTATTGTCCATCCTGTAGACACGTCCCGCCCATTTAAATTTAAGGGTTCTTGTCCTTACAGTTATGTCTGGTACCTTTGTTCGGTTTCTCAGCATTGTATTGCTTACTCTATCTGATCTCCTGATCATGCATGCTGCACTCCATTTTCCTTTGTGTTATGGATATTTTCTCTTCATCATTCTTTTTGAGCGCCCAAGTTTGGCATGCATAAGTCATACAAGGCATTATCGCAACTTCGAACACTTAACTTTTTGTTCTAGTACTTATTTCTTTGCTTTTCATTATTTCCTTCAAGCTCAAATACTTTTTCCATCCCAAAGCTATTCTTCTTTCAACCTCTCTTTCTGTACAGTCTTTGAATGATACTGATGTCCCTAGATATAGGTATTCTTCAACATACTCTATACTAGTTCCATCCACGAAAATAGGCACAGGTTCCCGATTTGATATGATTTTTGTTTTTTTGGCATTTATCTCTAAACCGACTCTCCTGCTTTCTCTACATAATCCACGTACCATTTCTTCTAAATCTTGTGCGTTTTCTGCAAAAACAATAATATCATCGGCAAATCTGAGATGACTTAGGTATTCACCATCTATATTGATTCCCACTCGAGGCATTTAAGTCTAAAATGTGGTGTGTATTTAAATATTTTAATTTACGTGCCAAGTGACATAACCAAACAAAAGAAATCCTAACCATTTCGTGTATGTACACAACATCCTATACGTACATCAAACACCCACAAGCAAACTATATAACCAGTGGCCAAGACCTCTGTTCATAAAATATCTAAAGAAATGTGAAGCTTTTGATACACTGGTACTGCGTGAAAATAGACAAAACAAATGAACTATTACTTATTCAATGTCCTCACTCAGTGTACTACATTGATAAAAACTTAAACACATTAGCAAAATTTTCACTCACACAAACAAAGCATATTTGGAAAGGACTTTGCCAGAGCGTAGAAAATATTAGCGTTCATTAATTTAAAGACAAATATTCACGTTTTCTGACATATCTACGGAATTAGTGTGATACAGATAACAAATATTTTCATTCATAAACATTCAAGAATGAACAGAACTATTCATTTATTATCTGTTTGATGTTCATTCTTTTGGTTTATTTTTTATCTGTGTAATGTTCATTCGCCAAAGAACGGTACTTCGTGAATATAGACAGTGCGATACAATTTGTATTTGACTCGTAACGTCGTAGACAGAGAAAGCAATAGACGTAGTCACATTTCTGTCTCTTTTACTCAACAGCGAAACAGCCATATGTAAAAATATCATGCGTGAAAAAAAAGGCTTATACTGTTTTTCTCTCTGTCGCTGTAACTGTTTGACACCAGCATATTTGTCAGTTACGGTGTCAAACATTACTGCGATTCTGAGAATTTTGTGTTTTTTCGAAAAAATATCGTTTAAATACAAGTGCAAGTGTTATCCTCTCGCGGTGAATAGTTTTGGACATCGACAGAATGGTGCAGTGTTGTATTTTGAGTTATTAGAATAGAACAGAACCTGGTTTATGTGATGTTACATTTCACAGGTTGGTACTGGCCTTTTTTATATACAATATATCTTCTAAAATCAATCCAAATATTAATTAAATAGGATTAATTCAAGTACTATTGATTTGGATGTAAAGTTCTGCTTCAAAGTGGTAAAACATGCAAATGCAAAATAAAAACATAACCTACAAGAAATTGAATAAGGGTTGTCATAATCTGACTTTCAATTTTAACCCTAGTTTTACAAAAACCGTTTGCACTGTACTTGAGAATTGCTTAAACAGTCCTTTTACTAATTTAATCTACTTCCATCGAAATATTCGCTCGCTAGTCGGGCTTTTTTTTACACTAAATGGGTTAGCGCTTAGTCTCAATATTCCTCGTGGTAAGCGATATTGTGATCTAAGGTGGACCGCGCTCGCCCAGTGAAGTTAAGCCCAGTTATTTGACATGAAGTTACCATATTATATAATTATCTGTCCTATAAGACTCTTTGTCCTGACTTATTCATTCATTCATTCATCTATAGACAACGCAGAGCCCAATCGGCTGGTCTTAGGGTTGTGAATTTTTTTTTATTTATTTGGAATATTTATTGTTTATGTAAAATTAAAAATAATGGTATCAAGTTTTTTTGCCAGGGGTGAACTAAGGGTTTGTAATGGGGGGTGAAAGTTTGTATGGAAAATTCTTTATTTATCAAGTTAAGTTAGTTAGTCTTGTAAGTTGTTATGTTTGTAGTTTCTTTGATGGTTAAAATAAATTCGTAAAAATATTTGCCAGGAGTGCATTTAGGTATGCTTATGGGGTTTAAAGTTCAAAGGGAAAGTTTTGTGTTTTTGAAATTAAATACTTCTGAATTAGAATTTAAGTAAATGGTTCACTTAGTGGTATGGTTCACGTATTCTAGTTACATATTTAAATAATGGCTTGGAGAAATCGCTCGCATCATCACCAAAGTAGCTAAAAACAGAGGTTAACTAGATCTCAGGAATCGAATGAGGAAAGTGTACATAAAATTGGCACGGGAATAGGATACCATAGAGTTTTTCCACAGGTTACCCGAAAAGCGACCTTCACGCGGGCCGCGGGCAACCTCTAGTATTTTATATTTCTTAATATTTTTTTTACAGATTATCATCGAATGCTGAACTTGTAGAGATTTGGATAGAAGCATATGGTAGATAATATTTTATGATTGGAAATCAACGCAAAATTCCAGGATTTGTTCCAACCATTTTATGGGTGACGTTTTTGTGAAGCGTGGAAATAAAGAGTAAGGAATGTGTACAATAAACTGATTTTGTTTAAAAATTAATAAAACGTAGAAATATAATCTGAAGTCTTTTTCTTTATTATGTGTATACCCTAACCCTAATTTCCTAAAGTGGCTAAAGTTCTACTAAAGTGGCAACATTGTCCGAAAATATCGCTATCTCATGTGCGGTCACACAGTACCTCCGTCTTTTTTTTCTTTTGTCTATGCGTAACGTAAACGTACTCTGTGTATTTGACCGACTGACCGTAGAAAGATTGACACAACAAAAGTAACATTGACAAGTGACGTCTACTGTTTTTTAAATCTTAAAATCCACAGTTAAAAATATAACAATCAAAGTTGGCCCAAATAATTTTGGGACATTATAATTATGCACATAATAATATTACATTAGCATTTAAGAATTTGGGACAAAAAAACTCCTATTATAGTAATAAAAATAGATATATGATACTTGTTGATATATATTACGAAAAAAGATACGGTAAATTGGTGAGATAAATCCAGTGTAGAACAGTTGGGAAGTTTCTGCTCCCTTGTAGAATACTACTTTCTAATTCAAATTCAAAATGTCTTTATTAGTAACACAAATATTGTAATACAAGAAATACAAAATATGTGCACCCTGTTCTTACTTGATAGGGCATGGCTAAGACTGCTTAAAATTCATTACTTCATACCATATTTAGATCTAGTTATATACCAAAATTTATATTATTATTCATTTCTCTTCAAATTATGTACTGATATGTTGGTAATATTATTTATATTTTAATACTATGTAACAGGAAATAGTGCTAATAGTTCTAGAGTACGTAAAATTGACTTTACCTAATTTTGAAACTACGCTCCATTTTTAGGTTTTGAATTTGTGCACACACCTCTTTGTAAATATTTTCAAGACAATAATTAGCTTCTGCAAGTCTCTCTGCGTGTTTGCTGGCTTCTAATCGCTTTATTCGTGCTAAAACTATTCCTTTAGTGAGATATTCGTTTTCTTCTAGTAATTCCTGCAACTTACTTTCGTAGGATTTAGACATTTCGTACACAATATGTTCGGGCTACTGCATCTGCAAAAAATCAAATAAATGTATAACAAATAGTGTATACAAATATCTATTTATAAATACCTATAGGCCAAAACGTAACGTCTAAGCAGCATCAGACGATCATCGACCTCAGATAAAATACTAGTTATTTTGTCGAAGTTGACAACACTAGGTATGTGGTTTCGCCATAAATTCCATTCGAATAAAATCGTTAAAGTATGCATTCAATCGATTTTCAGTACATCGAACATATCTATAACTTTGGAAAGTATATTACGGGCTATAAAAAGTTTGCTCAAATAGAAAGGTAAGATCTCAATTAGTGCATATAAAACACTTATTGTAAATATACGTACCTACCTATGTAACGGGCAATCTTCCTGTGTGCCCTGCAGAAGTTTTAGGCAAATGATAATGAAACTCGACTGTCTTCTTTTCAATACTTAGCCAAATTGCAAGCCTCTTTTTTCGCAGCATGCAGCAGATTTTTTAATTCAATATTTCTTTCCTTAAGCTGTATGGCTCGGGTCATTTGCTGGTGTTGCTTGTCAGTTGCTTCTAAAAGCAGAACTTGTAGTCTTTTATTCTCTTGTGCTAGCCTCTGTAGTTGCGAAGATATATCGAGGCAAGGCGGAGATTTCTTTCTTGTTACGAATGTTTTTTGCTTTAGCATGCTGGTTTTAGAAACTTTGTGAACACTTACAATTTTTGACCAATTTTGAATTTATACGAGAATTTGGCATAGAGAAAAAACATTGAGGCGAATCAAAGTCAAACGGAAGTCAACTTATCAAAAGATGTGCGAATTTGAGTGCTTTAGCCAATGTTAATTGTCGCCACCTCTTTGGACATTTCCACAATCTTATTTGTTCTGACTGTCAAAATCCTACTAATATAATAAATGCGAAAGTTTATGTATGTGTGTGTGTGTGTGTGTGCATGTTTGTTACTTCTTCACGCTTAAACGTTTGAACAGAGTTTCATGAAATTTGGTGTGAATATAGAATAGATCCTGGGTTAACAAATAGCCTACTTTGTATCCCGGATTAACGCGGGTTACGCGGGTAAGGGCACAGCTATTAAATAATAAAAAAAAATGGTTACCTGTAAAGTCGGTTTTACGGGCGAAGATTTTACGTGACAACGTCTGCCGCGTGCTGCGCGCGCGGCAGACCGATCATAGTTGAGTGGGAGAGAGACGCAAGGCATTCGGCGGGCCTCTCTCTCGTTCGGTGACTCATCGTAACGTTACCGGGCGTTACACTTTTTCATAAGTGACTCCCAGCCGCAACCTAATTTAAGACGTTGTCACGTCAAAAAATATATTTATTATACACTCAAGCGTCTCGGTGACTATAGCTGCCTAAAACTTTTTGGCTTTAGGTGTTACTGCTTTAGGCATGGGCGATCATGGTTGCCCGTAAAGAATAGGTAGTTTGTTTTGATTTTTGTGCTACACTCTTTCTTCTATGTAATTATATATTGTTATCTAAAAAAACCTTATATAATCTAGTTTATTAATGAGTTATTTTGTTTTTGTGAATTTCTATAATATTACTAGAATCCAAGATTATTTAGCTTGCAAGCCGGGACTGCTTGCAAGCTAAATAATCCATGTTGTAAAGAAAAACAAAATATCGCCTATGTTACTCGGGGATAATGTAGCTTCCGAAGAAAGAATCGAAGAAAAAATTCTTCCGGTGGAAGAATCTTTCAAATCGGCCCAATAGTTTCGCTGCCAGATCCTCTTTCTTTCTCTTTCTCTTTCTCGCCCTGTACGAGAAAATCAGACCTGGAATCTGGCAGCCCTGTCTCGTAACCCTTTTTTTTCGCTAGGAAATACATTTACGCATCTCCCGCCACAAGCCATGTCGGACTCGAGGGCCAGAAGGGCCGTCACTACCAACTAAAACCTCACGGTGTCCCATCTCACGACGGGGGCAGGGATGCAGGACCGCTTGGCGCATTGCCGCTGCTCTCCCTGCCCATTATCTCGTAACCCCAGCTGGCCTGGTTCCAGTCAGTGTATCGTGAGCAGTGATACCGTACGCATGTCTCTCGCAGTGCTCGCGGTGTGTGTGAGTGTGCTAATGTTATCCGACGCCGCGCCCGCGCCGCCCAGGCGACTTCAAGCTGAAGGTTGGTTAAATTCAAATTCATTTATTTCAGGATCAAGTCCCATATCCAAATATTACATAAAATTAAAAAAAAAATTAATAAAAAAAAATTGTCACCGAAAAATTAATAAAAAGTCAAATTTAAATACAAATAAACTAAATCATTTATTCAATAAAATTATATAAAATTACGTCCAATATAAATGTCACACACTAAAAACTAAAACTAATACTAATCAAATAACCCGCCCCTGATCGCCCCCGGTGCAAAGGTGCCCATCACGCTCGCTGCATTACCGCGCTGAATAGCTAAATACAAATTAAAATAATATACATAAATGTCAGTGATAATCAAAACGAACTAGTTAAAGACTAAATTTTTAGTGATAAAAAATTGATATTGTCACGGGAATACTTTGTTTTTAGCGCTGGAACAAATTGCCCCCTCTTTTTGTGGGAATCACAAGTCTCCAATGACTAAAAATTCTATTGAGTTTTTTCTTCTACAATTGTTTTGAGTTTAGAATTATTTGTACCCGTGAATACAAAGTTTCGTCGATTTTAAATTACAGCATCAAAGCGAGAACCAACTTACGTACATACATACAGGCGAAAGCAAAAATTGCCCAGATAATAACTCGTTCGGTTAGTTATACCGCGTTTTGAAGTTTTTTTTTGGTTTATGTGATTTGTGTATTTATCTCCTGATATATTCGGCAGGTTAGATACGAATTTAACTTAAAATCAAATAAAGTCAAATCAATTTATTACGCATATGGGAGAATACAAAGACAGGATTTCGGTCAATTATAAAAGTGCACCTTATACTGGCTTCAGGCGTGCCATAATAATTGGTGTTAAATGTTAGCCTTAGCCTATGATCAATAAAAAAAACTTATTATTATTACTAACAGAATGAACCACACTTTTACATACGAGTATTTGCTGTCATACATTTAAACAATACCTACCTACACTTCACATACAAATTACATAATACAAAACAAAAGTGTTACAAAAAGGGGGGTAGGCATGGTACAGGTACAAAGACAGGTATCCAGTCAATTATAATAGGTACTAGTAGTACTTAGAACTTTAGACCTTGCAAAAAAAATATACTTGGAACATCGTTTGTAATAAAGAGCAGTATTTTACTCGTACTTCATATATCAATAAATACTTGACTAATTTTATTCATATAAGCGATGATAGCTCAGTCAGGCGAGCGGCCGCGTCACGATCCCAAGGTCGTCGGTACGATGCCCGCCAATAAGCTTGAGCTTCCTGTGAAGGAAAACACCGTGAGGAAACCATAGCATGGTGATAGGGTATTTTGTAATGCTCGCCTGACTAGTAACCACCCTCAAGTTGATAAAACTGTCACCTAACAGTGTGTTCAGGCAGCCTTCTTCAGAGCCAGTTATTCCAGCCTAGGCATGCTCCACCTTAGGCTACCATGCAACTTCGGTAACAATACAATAATAATTGACGACCTCGTTGGCGTAATGGTTACCATGCCGGACTGCCAATCTTTGTGCTGAACCTGGGGGTCTTCAAATCTAGTGTTAATAGGTATTTTCTAGGTAAGCGTGTAACAACGTAGGCCATAGTATTGTTTAACACCAGGCAAGCTGTGGT
Organism: Mellilla xanthometata; assembly: GCA_035578125.1. NCBI lineage: Eukaryota > Metazoa > Arthropoda > Insecta > Lepidoptera > Geometridae > Mellilla > Mellilla xanthometata. Next base: position 2,921,624 of record JAPUBQ010000015.1, on the reverse strand, counting down.
CAAACGCAAACCTATAAGTTATAAAAAAATAATAGTAGTTTAAAAAAACTATAAAACACGCTTATCTGGCCGTTTTAAGTGGGTCAAAATCGCGCCCAAAGAAGTCGGTTACAAACAAACATACAAACAAAAATACAAAAAAATGTAATAATTTTATCAAATTAGTGTATTGTCATCGGTCCTCAATAAATCTACAAAGTTTCAACGAAATCTGGCCGTTTAAAGTGGGTCAAAATCGCGCCCAAAGAAGTCGGTTACAAACATACAAACAAACATACAGGTGAAGCTAATATAAAGCGTGTAAAAAGAACCAAAACTATTTTTTTTGTCTTGAGTTCTGTGGTGCTAGATGTTATCCAGGGTCTGAAGATGGAGTCTGAAAGTTGTCATAAGATATCCTAAAACTCGTCATCGTGTTTGGTTTCATCTAAAAGGGCTTGTTGAAACGATTGTCTTAATCATGGCACCTTTGAAAGATTGTTTTCAAAAAGTATTGTTTAATGAAGGTTGTAACTAGCCTGATAACTGAGTTGTCATAGTTTAATCATAGCTTTTAACAAATGAAAACAAACTCGATGCTACGAACTAAACAACAGAGTAATAAATCATCTTAGGATCTGTTGCACCCACTAACAGGTCACTATGCTATGCTACGATAATCTAATTGGATTGTTGACACTGCCCCAGTAACCGAGCGAGTAACTAGCTATCCAGTGCACTATCTTTGATATGGATTTGTTGGCCTATATCGTAAAATAGCTTGAAGAACTTGCTTTATAAAAAATGCACCTGGTGCAGAAAATAGGTGCATTATTCTAGGTCTTTCCGTAGTAGGGTTGCTGAATATATTATATAAAAAAAATATATACTGTATGTGTTGTTTTAACATTTATAGCATTATACGACGACCTTGTTGGCGTAATGTTAGACTGCCAACCCGAGGGATCCGAGTTCGATTCCCGGCATGGCCAACATTTTTATTATGAAAGTATTTGTTGTTCGTAGGTTTGTGGATCTTTTATAAGAACCTTCTCCTAACAACAAAAAACACAAACAAAATATGGTGATATCGTTCCAGCCGTTCGCGCGTGATGTCGTGACCAAGAGATAAAGGGATTAATTAAAGATGGAACTCTTTGTAAAGGATTCTGACTTGCACTTTGCCATTTATTGATAACTGTCTCTCTGTCTCATCTAAAACCTAATAGGTCTTGTATAGGTAGAAGATATGTAGTTACAAGATCTGTTCCGCATTCCTGCCGTTTATTCAAGCATTCTAGAAGTAGATAAATTCCTTCCGCAATAATGCTAAACTCTGTGGGCGTCTCTTATTGCGAACTTTATAGTTTTATTTTTATTTGCACGATATCTAGGTCAAACGTAATTTTAAAATCAAGTACGTCTTGGGTGTCTCATTGAGTAATTCGTTACCAATTTAGGAGTTGCAGGGACGGATGTCTGTCCTTTTTGATTTATTGTGGTCACACGTATCAGTTTCTTGAATATTTGGAGCGGGTCAAATGCAAAAGGAAAGTGTTGAATCATAACTGCTCCCCAAGTCTCGTATTTAAGACGCTGGCAACTGTCACCACTGTCGATGGCTTGTCAGAGACTATAGATAAAACAATTACTATGCTGAATGCTGCAACGTAAGTCTAAAATATAATTTATTTTTATTCCTAAAGACAGGGATAAAGAGGCAGAATAAATTAAATAAGATTTTAAACTACCGTAGCGTCACTCAGCATAGTAATTTTTGTATACATTTCCTTTGGTAATAGTAGCTATTTTAACATTGGAAGAAGCGACAGTTGCTGGTGTTTTAAATACTAGACTCAAGAGGCGAGTCTCTGACTGTAAACGCAAATTACCATCAGGAACATTTAAAGGCAAATAAGTTATTTATGAAAATAGATCAATAAGTTACGTCATATCCTCTTATTCGTGGTTTTGAGGTAAAAAATAAAATAAAAATAAGAACAAACAGATAGAACAAAGTAAGAGATTAGTATATTAGAAAACGCGTGAAAGTTGGTCCAGTGTCAGAGAAAAGCGGAAGAGGTCAACCTAGGAAGACGTTGACGAATTGGGTGTATGAGGATATGAAAGAAAAGAGAGTGAATGAGGAGATGACGGCTGATGGAATAGTGTGGAAGAGTAAGAAATGCTGTGCCGACGCCATCTATTAGGAAAAGTCAAAGAAGAAAACTTTTAATCAAAAATGTACTAGATATAATGTGATGTCTCTGAAAACGGTAAGAATAATAAGACCACAAGTAAGAGAGAGGTCTTATTTGAGTTTGAGGAATTTATGCGTTATTTGTAAAGTAATACAGTTGAGTTTTCTAACGCTCACTGCGTACGGTCATAAATTTTTTTGCTGTTATCGCGGCGCAAGATAGCTTATGTTTGTTACGGCTGTAGTCGAAAGTCAACCTTAAGATACAGTGCTAAGGTTGACTTTAAATATTCTTCGTGACGTAGTATATTGTAATAGATACAATAGTACAGTAAACTCATGCCATTTTTTGTGCTGTGTTTGTATGCAACACTGAATCTGGTATATATCTGATCGAATAAGAAGACAGATGGATTTGACAACCTTCTCCTTTTTGCAGCCCGATAAGAACACTGCATATGTACAGTACAATAGTCAATGTGCAATACAGTAACCACGCAATCCCATAAATCAGTTGCGCAGGCCCATATTAATGCATGGTCTTAAGTGAAAAATGGTGATTACACCTGGCCAGGAAGATCGCTCGCCATGTCGGAAACCTGACGCGGTTTCTGACGTATATACTGTATTAATAGCTTTGAATAAGGAATCTTTTGATACTGTCGTCTTCTGGAGTCCTTATAGCTTTTACATAAGGAATAATTTACCGACCGTCTTCTTCATCGCGCCTTTAGCTCGGCTAGCTGAGATGATTTGACACGATGGGTGACGAATACATAGTGCATGTAAGTTGCCTATGGCTAATAAATAACTTTAACCAGTTAAGTCAAAAATCGCAAATTGTGTCTCGTATCGTAATTTCCGTAACACGGAAGTGTTCTACATGTGACGTCTGCTGATTGATCACTGTATCGGTTTTCTTCCTGGATCTATTCAGGGATTATCAGGAAGCTACATGTTTGTTCCAGAAGGCGGAAGACTATTATCATGATAATAGTCCATCAGGGAAGGGATTAGATGGTATACTCGTAGGTGCCTACATAATGACTTATTACACGCTTTCTATTAGCTTCACCTGTATGTTTGTTTGTAACTAGGGTTTCTCATTTCTCGACCTTTTTTATTTCCCGGAGCACGAGAATTCTCGACCACTTTTTCCCGGGAATTCCCGGGTTGCCGAGAAATACGATTTGTTTTAAATATGTGTGGTTTAGCAATAAAACTACGTTTTTTATGTTATAATCAACAATATTTATTTTTATTTTCACGTCGTGTGACTTGAAAATTTTAAATAAGCGAAATAAACTCTAGCGAGATCTTTTAATCAATATTTCTACAAATAATAAGGATTACTCTTTTTCTTTGGAAAATTAAATAAAATATCCTCTAAAACAAAATCTTCATGTGACCACAATAAAACTTAATACCTTACACACTCTTCTTCTTCTTCTCCTTTACCATTTCCCACTAGGTGGGGTCGGCACATCCTGTTTTTCTCTTCCACGCCACTCTATCAGCCGTCATCTCCACATTCACTCCCTTCTCATTTATATCCTCCTTCACACAATTCATCCACGTCTTCTTTGGTCTACCTCTCCTTCCGCTACTTCTTACAATCATATCCATACTTCTCCTAGTCACATGCATCTCCTCTCTATGCATTACATGTCCGTACGACGCTAACCGTCCACTCTTCACTTTCTCTGAAACAGGCGCCACTTTCAAACTTCCTCTAATATACTAATTTCTTACCTTGTCCATTCTTGTTACTCCACACATCCATCGCAACATTCGCATCTCTGCCGCATGCAATCTTCTCTCATACACTACACTACTTTCGTCGCCCAACACTCGGATCCATACAATACGACAGGTCTAATGATCAGTAGGTCTAGTACCTTACACACTAAGTAAATGATAAAATGTGTAAACCTTACACTAAGTTTATCTTTACAATTATGCAACATAAAACGACAGTATTTAAATTGTATGTAAAAAATAACAATCAGACTAGCTTAATAATTACGAGTAAAGTAGGTATTTTAGTTTAGTCTTTGTATAAACTATTCAATATTTGTTTTAAATGGACAGTCTACGAACGAAACGGGAAGGGGGCGGGGGGCACTGTCGGTCACTCGCACACCGCGTGATAGAGCCAGGCGCGAGCGCAGGCGCGTTATTATGTTTTTGAAATTTTTGACTGAATTTCTCGATTTCTCGATTTCTCGACCACTTTTTTCTCGTCTCGAGTAAAGCAAAATTTCCCGGGAATTCTCGGTTCGAGAATTCTCGTAGAGAAACTCTATTTGTAACCTTTGGGCACGATTTTGACCCACTTTAAACGGCCAGATTTCGTTGAAACTTTGTAGATTTATTGAGGACCGATGACAATACACTTATTTGAAAAAATTACGGTTTTCTATAAAAAGCGTGTTTTTTAGTTTTTTTTTAAACTATTATTTATTATTTTTTTAATGTTTTCTTCTTTTACACAACGTAGGTACCGGTACCATTGGTAATTGACCAGAAAAAAATATAACACTGGAGTTAGTGACATTCTGGCCTAAGGTGGAGCATGCTTAGTCTGGAATAAATGGCTCTTAAGGAAGCTGCCGAAACACACGGCCGGTGTTTGGTGACAGATTTTTTGACTTGAGGGTGGTTGCTAACCTTACGAGACTGCTCTACTATTCCTTACGTTTCCTCACGATGTTTTCCTTCACCGAAAACTCGAGTTCATTAACGCGGATCAAACCCATAACCTACGGGTCATAAGGCAGCACATACCCGACTCAGATGTCATCGCTTCGTTTGTTTGAGAATCGTGTTTTTACTGATACTAACACATTTTGTTTCAGAATACACAATGTCGCAAGAAGAAACGATAATAGTAAAGAGACTGCCCAGTTCTTATTTTTTTCCGATTAGTCTACTGCCTGTGCCCAAATTCCCAAAAGGTAACTTTACATACAAATAAACGCAATCCTATCCTTCTTCCAACTAATATAATAAATGCGATAGTTTGTGTGTTGTGTGTGTGTTTGTTACTTCTTCACGCTCAAACGGCTGAACCGATTTTGATGAAATATTGTGTGAAGAAGGTAAGACCTTGGATTCACACATAGGCTACTATGTATCCCGAAAACAATCGCGGTTCCCATGGGATACGCAAAAAACTTCAACATCTATGTTACTCCTTCACGTTCCAACAGCTGGACCGATTTAGATGAGATTTACTATGAAGATAAGCTAGACCTTGGATTAACACAAAAGCTAATTTTATCCCGGATTAACGCAGGTAATACTGCGGCGCGTAGCTAGTTAAAAAAAAGAGTTTGTTTAATATAGAATTTTTCATTGCAGATAATGGTGGGACCCGCAGTGTAATACCTTACAGAAGTATACAAGGCCATAGGCGACGACGGACGAAGAGATAGAATATTTATTACTTTGTAAAACAATGCACAATTAATTAATTACGCGTAAACTATTTATTGAATCTCAAAAAGAGTCATGTTCATTTAAACAATAAAATTATTTATTTCGCCTTTTATTTTGAACAATTTTTTTTTAGGCGAAGATTGGGGTATTATCTTTATCGCTATAAACCGTACTTAAATAGAAAAACATATCGCAGAACCACTTACTCATTGAATATTTATACTTATTATGGTACCAATCAGACTTATCAATATGAAAAAGAACTGCTTAATCTTAATTTTAGATTGTTTGAACCAGTATTATTTCTAATTAATAAGTTTGATTAGTATCAAAATAAGTGTAAATATTTTTAGAGTGGTTCTTAAGACGGTCTTTTACCTATTTTGTACCGTTTATGATTTACAAAGAAGAACCTGTAAATTCAAGATAAATAGATATTATTAAAATTTGATTAAAATTCCAAGATAAGATCGTCAAATTTATGACTTACCGAAAAACAAGTACCGAGTAACAGTGCCATCTATTTTATAACGGCTGAACTACGTAGAATATCACTTTTCTTCGTAGACCTTTCAGCACTGTAGCAAAAAAGCCTCTCATTTCAAAGGGCGTTGCGTTCGTAGCTATTGATTACGCATGCGCATTTCAGTTACAGTTATAATCTTGGTTTCATGAGACATGGAAACCTTTTCAGAGTAGAAATTATTATAAATAAAATAGAAAATGAAAGTCGGGGTGTTATTTTTGTTTTTGTGTTGCTTAAGAAACTGCTTGGGTAAGTTCGTATTTGTCTTATAATTAGTTTTAAGTAGTTATTTTTATAGAAAATTTATCTATTATGCATGCTGTTTCGTTGCCAGTATTTAAAAGTAAAAACTGACATAAAATCTCTATTAAGGTATATCCAACGCAAAATAGGTAGCTGATTTGTTGTTTGATTAAGTATAAAAGAAAGTTAAAGTTATAAGTTACTACTTATAACTTACTTTTACTATTAAAAAACAAATGAAATTGTATTTAAATTATTATGTGTTTGCATTATGAGCATTATCTTTAGGAATACGAGTCACATGGTCTGAATTAGTTTGTTTTCACGTGTTTATTTACTAATGGAGGTCCTTATCTTTATTTACCCTCTATTACTTACAAAAAACCTCTAAGTATGTACATTTATAAAACTTGCATGGACGTACTTATGAAATACTAAGGTTTATTATGCAAAAGTAATTATTAATGTTAAAACACATTTCACACTTTGCAGGTTAGCCCCATACCAAACCGTTTCTAGCTTGTAATATGGGACACAACTAATATTGGGATATTAGTTGTGTCCCATATTACAAGCTAGTAGACGATATAATATATGTAGGCTAAACTTATTATATTAAAGTATATCTTATACAAAATATAAATCAAACTTTATCTTATAAAATCAAAATTTTGCTCTTATGCTATAACAAAACAAAACTAGTAGTAATGATATACTTGTGTGTTTACATTTAGGTAAAAAAGTAAAGTAAAAGTAAAAAAGCCATTTATTCAATTACAATCATTGTAATATTCTGTTTCAAATTCACAATCACAATGTCACTAGTTACCAAAATTAAAATTAAAATTTAATTATCAAAACAATCTCTTGTTTAATTTTTAGTTTTTAAATATGTCAATTGTAAAATAATATTGAGTTTAAATTTCAGAATATCAAAAATATAAAAAATTATTTGTGAATTAAGCGATTTCTCTTGTCAGTTTTAGGTTGCTGTAAATGTCACCTCGTTGGCGTAGCCCTCCCCCAGTTTACTCCATATTTTCCTATCTCTTGTCAACCTCGTCACCTACCGTCACATTTAGGTACATAATTAAAAAGAAAACTTTTTCGCAGGAGTAAAACTTCTAGAAGCCAACCCGGATGTGAAAAGGCTGTACGATGATTTACTTAGTAACTATAACCGTTTGATCCGGCCTGTGACCAATGTGAGTGACATACTAACGGTCAGGCTTGGACTCAAATTGTCGCAACTTATGGAGGTCAACTTGAAGAACCAAGTCATGACTACTAATCTATGGGTGGAACAGGTAAGAATCCTACTAAGGTTATAAATGCGAAAGTTTGTGTGTAAGTGAGTATAATATATGTCTTTATTTCTTTTATTTAATTTATTCTAAGCACATGAATTTTGTATAAAAATGTAACAATTCTTTTGCATGAATAAAAATTATTATTATTATTATTTCTTACTTCTTCATGCTCAACTGGCTGAACCAATTTTGATGAAATTTAGTGTGAAGATAGGTTAGACCTTGGATTAACTAACTCGCGTGTTACGCGTTTTTCTGGTTAAATTCAAATACTTAGCTGTACGTTGTGTAAATATAAATACACAGCTGGTTGGTAACCCCATACTGAACCATAGTGAATATAGAACCATTGTGTTAGCAACCATAATACAAAGTAGAGTTTGTATTATGGTTGCTAACACAACTGATATACTACATATATATGCAAACAAATTTTATATAGATACATATTTAACACTCAGACGGACAACCAACAAATTAAGTTCAAGATGTTGGCCGTGCCGGGAATCGAAACTGGAACCTTCTGATTGGCAGTCCGGCTTGGTAACCATTACGCCAACGAGGTTGTCAAAATATAATAGGTCATTAGGTATGCACCTACGAGTATATTATCTAATCCCTTCCGTATCATAATAATAGTCTTCCGTCTTCTGGAACAAACATGTAGCTTCCTGATAATCCCTGAATAGATCCAGGAAGAAAACCGATACAGCGATCAATCAGAATACGTCACATGAACGGTAGTTAATAATCATATACTATATGTTTGTAAATAACTGTTTGTTTGTATATTGTAAAAGACTGTTCAACGAAGTACGACTAAAAGTCTTTGACGCCGTTTATTAGTTGAAAAATCTTCTAAGGATTTTCCGGCAGCCTCCTTAACACTTGGTCTGTGGTTCCAAACGTAGGTTCCAACCCAAACTGTCGTTTCAATGAATAACATCAAAAAAACGTCCAGTATCTGGCCGGTCGCCAGATGAATGTTTTTTAAAAAAACTTTTATCTGGCCGCTTGCCAGTTGATGGGTTGAGAGCCAGACAAACCAAGCACCACCTTAGGATAGAATGTCAAATACCTAGCTATAAGAGTAAAACATGTAGTTTACATATATTTAAAAAATGTCACGTATAAAATGTTTTCCAGAAATGGTTCGACTACAAGCTGCAATGGAACCCTGACGACTATGGTGGTGTTGAGATGCTGTATGTTCCGTCTGAACACATCTGGCTGCCGGACATCGTGCTCTATAACAACTGGGACGGGAATTATGAAGTAAGGATACTGTTTCTCCTTCAAAAGCTAGCGGAGTGAAACTGATTGCTTGCTGCCTTGCGACACAGGTTCTCAAAAAACCTATACCGAGGCGCAATGATCCAGCAACGCACGGCTCAAAAGGCTTAAAAATAAGTATACTTTTGTTTTGTTTTGTGTAATCCGTGCTCATACCCAATCATCTTTATCTAACCTGTTCTTCATCTGAATTAAATCTACTGAGAATGGACTGGCCTTTAAGGCTTGAAAACTCTCGACACCTGAGCTTGACCACTTAGCTCATACGAAGTAGAAGAAGCGGCACTCTGGCCTTATGTGGTGTATGCTCAGAATCACTGGCTCTTATGGAGGCTACTCTAACATATTTATTTAATTTTTTTTTTATTTTTTTTTAAATATTAGGACACATTTACACACGGCTGGTTAGCCCCATACTGAGCCATTTCTAGCTCGTATTATGGTTGCTAACACAACTGATATACTACATATATATACATACATATTATATATAAATACATATTTAACACCCAGACCCACAGCCAACCAATTAAGTTAAGCACAAAGATGTTGACCGGGCCGGGAATCGAACCCGGAACCTTCTGATTAGCAGACCGGCATGGTAACCTTTACGCCAACGAGGTCGTCATTGTTATTCGAGGTCGATATTGTTAGGTGCTTGGCGACAGATTTTCTACTTAAAGATGGTAGCTACATAATTCACTCACTTCTTTTTAGCATAAGCATAAGCAGCCCACTATACGTTCACACTGCTGGGGCTCGGGGCCTTCTCTCATGAGGAGAGAGATATAGGCCATAATCCACCACGCTGGCCAAGTGCGGGTTGGCGGATGACACACGTCTTCGGATATTTTGGTCCTCAAACATGCCGGTTTCCTCACGATGTTTTCTTTCACCGTAAAGCGAGTGCAAATCTACACATAACTTGAAAAACAAGTCATTAGTGTAGGGCTGGGATTCAACCAGGGGCCGTCTGATTGAAAAGCAGACGTTATTACCACCGAGCCACACTCGCTTTTTCACTTCTTTTTAAAAGAAGGAAAAAAAGAAAGAAAAAGATCAAACGAAGACTAAGCTACAATATCTTAATTCCAGGTGACCCTGATGACGAAAGCAACTCTGAAGTATACGGGCGAAGTGAACTGGAAGCCTCCCGCCATCTACAAATCTTCCTGCGAGATCAACGTGGAGTACTTCCCGTTTGATGAGCAGACCTGCTTCATGAAGTTCGGGTCTTGGACTTACAATGGTGCTCAGGTAACTTCTTTATTTTCCTCTTCAACCTGTCTATAGGGACAAAAGGATTTAATGGGTTTCAGTTTTGAACTCATTCAGCCCAGCTACGCATCCTTCTTACGTTTCTGTTAGGTCGTGCTTAGGTTTTTTTAATGTTGAGTAGGCTCACTTTTGATCGCAGATTGCCTGATGTTACGCTTTGTTGTGGATTAAGGTGTATCACGCTTGTCAAGAAGAAACATATTTACTCTAGATTTGAATACCCCCAAATTGTATTTCTCAGGAAAAAGAGACTCAGGAACAGAGTTCCAAAACTTCGCAGTTATGACAAAGAAAGTCGAAGCAAAATGCTATGTGCGACCCCTCGGAACTTCGACAGTGAATCGGTGTCTCTTCGCTGTACCCTGCATAATAATTAATTAATTTGTCACAATCAATAATTGTGTTTCTTTCATAACTAGCATTTTTATAGCATAGATTACTGGCATTTACATCATTACATTTACGGCTGCAAAAAACGGTACGACCAGATAGTACAATATAAACAGCATAGTTTTTATAGTAATGCCTACACACGGAAAAACTGTACAGTTTATATCAAACACATTTGTAGAATTGTCGTTGCGGTTTTGAAAAAAATATTTTCAAAATCTGTCGACAAGCATCTAACGTAGTGACCCAACAGTCTCTTTGAGAGCCAGTCAATCCATTGTTACTAACATAGATAAGAGAATAATATACTTTTTTCTAAAGTTAATGTTCCATATTTCACCTTAGACTCGAGGGTCGCTAACTCGCGCCGTATTGGTCAAATGCTTAGCTGTAATGTGTAAAAATCATGTCAATAATAAGTTATTAATTTGCAGGTTGATTTAAAGCACATGGACCAATCTCCGGGCAGTAGTTTGGTGCACGTCGGCATAGACTTGAGTGAATTCTACCTATCAGTAGAGTGGGATATATTGGAGGTACCAGCTACCAGGAATGAGGAGTATTACCCCTGTTGCCCGGAACCGTTTTCAGGCAAGTTCCAGTATGAACGTAGAACTATGTACAACGCCGTTCAAATGCTATGCGACTTGCGCTGTGACGTCACCAGAAACGTATGGTACAGTTTACAAATATACATGCTGAAAAATAACATGTTCCGTATTTAATTGTAAGATATTAACACAAAGATTAATTTGTAATACCTATAAAAACTTTGATATTTTAACCTATTTGTTTGTCAATATTATAATTTTCATGGTTTCTGATACATACATTTTAATTGATGATTAATAAAATACAATTAGATTAAAAACTAATAAAAAAAACCACTTACAAAATTAATTTAATGGGCCTCTCCGGATAGAACCTGACGGAAAGGTACCCAATTTGTCAATTGTACCAAATGTCATTATTATGTCACGGCCCAAGTCGCATAGTATTTTAAACGGATTGTATTACATGTTATGCCTCGCGGTGCTATCCGGGATACAAAGAAGACTGAAATCCGCATGTGGGCCACGTCCAGCCCTCGGGCCGGACACTAATAGGTACTTCGTATTATAAATGCGGAAGTTTGAAAAAAAGGGAAAAATTGTGTTATTATTTCGCTTTTTTTTTGTTGACAAAGGGGAAATCTTCGACAAGATACCTGGCTACGATGGGGCGCAGCCAGGTTATGTGGGATTTGTACTACTAAAACCCCCCCGGTGACCTGCCTCTGTGCTTAACCGAGGTCTCCAGGTTCTTCCGGGAAACACTCCGGAGACCTCCTTGCACTGCGCTGTGGCCCTTCCCGGATTGTTTCGCGATGCTGTCGTCGTTCAACCCGGACTCGATGGAGTGGGTGTCGGAACCCCATCTCCGAACACCTTCGAGTCTGATGCCCCTTTTAGTCGCCTCTTACGACAGGCAGGGGTAATTCCGCAGCCTTATTCTTTCACCCAGGCTGCAGGGTTAGTGTTATTATTTCACCTAATAATAGTGACTTGGGATGAAACCTGGCTTTACCCCATTGTGACAAGGTACTTGTTGAAGATTTCCCCTCGTCAAAAAAAGGCGGAATCTGTTGCTTATCATTAAAATTATTTTACTTATGTTGAGATCAGGCGCAAACTTATTAAGTGTAAAACAATGTTGTATTACCGTCGATTCTACACATAATTTTAACTATCTCACTCATGTTTCTCACTGATTCGTACGAATTAAAAACTCAATTTGATGTACAGAAGAATGACCTATTTTTGTTTATTTCAGATATAACGTTCAAACTGACAATGCGTAGAAAGACCCTGTTCTATACGGTGAACTTGATCATACCTTGCGTTGGTCTGACATTCCTTACTGTTTTGGTATTCTATTTACCATCCGACTCAGGCGAAAAGGTGAGTGTTATATAATCTATGGTTAATGTTATTTGTATTGAGCTTTATCAACTTCCTATTAAAAAAATAGTAATCGAATTTGACGTGAAGTAGAAAGAAATACTTTACTACCGCTTTGTTATAGTTCTTTGGTTTAATAAGAAGAAAGACGACTACTGGTCTTTTTTATGATATGACAATATAAATAACTCTAGTAAAGATTATGGAAGGTTTTAGAATCATTTGCTAAAAGCCCCTAGCACACATTGTATAGTGCGTGGCAAAATGTATTTTTTTTAAAAGAATAAGAACGATTTCTCCTAGCCACTACTATTTTGAAACGACAGATCTGATTTTATGATACTACCCACCTAGTGGGATAAGGCAAGGAAGAAGAAGAAGAAGAAGATCTGATTTTATGATATGAAAATAAGAATCGCTCTGAGTTATTATTATAATTTATGTTAATTTATATATTGTTTACATACAAAAAATAAATGAAATAATAATGTTAAATTACTAAAGAAGTATTTTAGTTGCTTAATAGGACGTTGATAAATCAGCTTTATAATTGTATTATAGCATGTTAAATGGTTCATGTTAGCGTGTAACCCACCACCCATACCTATTCCAATCACCCACCTATAGTCTTTTTTGTTTTAGACATGTGTTAGATCTGCTATTGGGAATTGTTTATTGTCTTTCCACAAAAACCCCGATTGATAGAGCTAGCGCCCTCATCGGGAAATGTGACGGGCCCAGCGTATCGGTTGGGAAATTTATACTTTAGCAAAATAATTTGGTAAAATTCATACATTCTACAAATAATTCAATTTCATTCAGTAAATATCAAAATATAGTTATTTAATAAAACAAATGTATTAGAAGTTCCAGCCTATGGAAGTTAAGGAAGACTTTTGTGACGGAAATGAGAATGTAAAAACACTCTACTTTTATATAAATCTAATATTAATTATCTGTATTATTAGTATTTTAGCTTAACATAGTAATGATATGTGCATGAAAAAAGTAATCAAAGTAGCTTTGTGGCTTGATGTGTATATATCCATAGTCTGTGTTTTGATACATAGCTACCAAGTAATCCATTACATCCTTATTATTTTGAAACATCATTCCATAAATCCATCAAATGTGTATAATGTTGTGTGCAAAGTAGTAAGTGGAAAGACAATGTTCCGAAATTCAATTAATTGTAGGGTTTTATATGCGTTACGAGTAGTCAATAAATAAATAAAAAATGCTTAAAATGCAAAAAAAAAAACTATATATGAGCTATTCATCAATAATACCATAAATTTAAGTAGACCTAACATGAATATAAGTTAATCCCACTTAATATTAAAACTTTATAAATGTGACCTTCAGATGACTAAAAACTAGCACGTGATTTTAATCAAATTGAAAATTGCACCATTTTAAGTTGAACAAATACAAAAAAAAACAATATCTCTAAAACTAATCAAAATGCGTGCTTTAGATTTAATCATCTGAGCGATATCCCGCCGAAAGTAGCGCACATAAAACCCAACATCAAGTGACTGTATAATTCAAAAGAGACGTTCTTGTCCCTAGATATCGCTCTGCATCTCCATCCTCGTGTCCCTCACTGTGTTCTTCCTTGGTCTGGCCGAGATCATCCCGCCAACCTCCCTGGCGATACCCCTGCTTGGGAAATATCTACTATTCACTATGATTCTGGTCTCACTCAGCGTATTGGTTACTGTTTGCATAGTTAACGTGCACTTCAGGTAATATATGATTTATTTTCTCCTCCTAGATATCGTTAAGCATCTCAATACTGGTCTCGTTGACCGTGTTCTTCCTGCTGTTGGCTGAGATTATACCACCCACGTCACTGGCGATACCGCTGTTAGGGAAATACTTGCTGTTTACAATGATACTGGTATCGCTTAGTGTTTGGATGACGGTTTTGGTACTCAACGTGCACTTTAGGTAAGTATGTTGCAGATTTAGCTCGAGTCTTCCTGCACTGCGCTACTTCTGGATCTGTCGCCCTGACTATTCTTCTTATGGTTTTATTTCTTCCTTTGGCTATAGCAACCGCAGCGTCTCCCAGTTAATGACTTTCCTACACGTAGCTTATAACTCGTGTCAATAAAGAAATCATTTATAAGTTAATGTCTTCTGGCTCACAACATTTTATGAGTGAAGAGGAAGCAAATTTAAAAATGTTTTCTTTACTGAACCGTGTTATATCCTTTATCGAAATGTAAGGACGAATTGGCTACCGTGTAGGCGGACTGAATGTGAAAATTAACCTATAGCTAAATGTTATCTACTTTCTTACTTGACAGCTGCACAAACTGAGCTTTTCCCTTAGAGCTTATTAGTATTATTTAGAAATTAAGGACAGGACTGAAACTATGTCGGTAAGTTGATCTGTTCATATGGTATGTTATACACAATTTCACTAAAAAAACTGCAGATGCCTATGCTGTTTTTAATAAAAATATTTGCAAAATTTACTCTGATACCTTCACACTATGAATTTAAATATTTTTTTCAGATGAAATATCGACAATACTGCAATACAACACAAACAATCTTTAATTTACTTCATACGTTTTCACGTGTTTATATAACAATTCTAATTTCGCTGAGGTCGTTAACTGTATTAATTACATAATATAGTTAACGACCTCACGCCGCGCTTCACAGTGTTTACCCGGGATAAAAAGTAGTTTATGTTAATCAGATACTTAGTTATCTTCATGCCAAATTTCGATAAAATTGCTCCAGCCGTTTGAGTAAAGTTTGAAAAAGTAACAAATATTCAAAAACACACCCACAAACTATCGTCTTTATACTATTAGTGGTAAGTGGCATTGGATTATGTTGATATCATTAGCATTATTATTATTAGGACATATTAGGAGACATTTGACACACGACTGGTTAACCCCATACTGAACCATTTCTAGTTCGTATTATGGTTGCTAACACAACTGATATACTACATATACATACATATTTTATATAGATACTTATTTAACACCCAGACCGACAGCCAACAAATTAAGTTCAGCACAAAGATGTTGGCCGTGCCGGGGATCCAACCCAGAACCTTCTGATTGGCAGTCTGGCATGATAACCATTACGCCAACGAGGTCGTCAATTATTATGATAGAAGCAATCCTACTTGTATTTCACTAAAACAAAGATTTACAATCATAACATTTCACATTACGCAAGGGCTCTAAACAAACGTCACCGCTACCCGTAATTGACGAATTGAACATCCAAACATTAAATCCAATCAGCCCTGATCTGCATAATATCATGATCCCTTGATTCCCATTGTATCGTATATCACGTACCAATACGCAAATTAATTCTATTTCAAACCAATTAGATTTGTGAAACTGAACTGCTGTGGTTAACGTACAAACACCGACACTGCCTTTATCGGGAATGTTTACTAGTATTTGGTATTGGGAATTTCCCGACAGGTACGCTAGAATCGTATTACGACATTGTTGTCTTTGAATTTTAATAGAGTAACTTAATATAGAGTTCATAAAAGTCCATTTTGTAAATAAAGAGGCGATATTTATTTGATGTGTTTTTCTGTTCATTCTTAGTTTTTATAATTATCAAAGGACTGATATACATTTGTCTAAATGTGACGTAATAGGTTAAAAACAATTATCACATTTTATTATTATTATCATAAATGTAAGAGTAAACAATTGTGACAGATTTTTCTTTTTAGCTTGTTAAATATTAAAACAGTAATACTCCGTAAGCATTTAAAAGTTATTTTATTACGCTAACGTATAAATCTACATTTAAAAAAATCTTTAAAATAAACCCTTATCGGTAAAAACACTGGCTGTAAACTGATACAAACATAAAATTTATTTGTTATAAAATAATCATATTTGCATAGTACTTATACACTAAGCAGCCCACTATAAGTTCCCACAGCTGGGACTCGGGGTCTTCTCTCACGAGGAGAGAGAATAAATAGGTTATAATCCACCACGCCGGTCAAGTGCGGGTTTGCGTATGACATAGTACGTCTTCAGATATTACAGTCCTCAAACGTGTCGGTCTCCTTACGATGTTTTCCTTCACTACGGTGAAGGAAAACATCGTAAGGAGAAGCTAGTGCAAATCCACACATAACTTGAAAAACAAGTCATTGGTGTAGGGCCGGGATCGAACCATGGACCGTCGGATTGAAAAGCAGACGCTTATACCGAGCCACACTCATATAAATAACGTAGGTACACTATATTTAAACTTTAATTGCGCAAGTACGTCTTTAAACAAAATGATAACGACAAAAAACATTTCTACTACTAAATTCTAATCTGTGTAAAAACGTTTCATTTATTTTCATATTCATTGAACATTAAAACGTGGGAAACGCATAAACCGTTTTGTAGCGGCGTCGTTACACTGCGTTAATGACCCTTTAACGTTTCAGGACGAATTATATCATTTACACTTAAATTGTACGAGAAGTAAGATGTTACGTTTATACAGTATCTTTTACTTAATTGTTCGGCTAAATTACTTTGCACGTTCAGGTGTGTTCCTAGATAAAAGAATAATAAATTAATAAAAAGGTCTTTGGGAAAAAAATCGTAGCTCTATCAAAAGATAACAACGAAAAAAAAAACAGGAATTCTATCATACTTTCTATTATCTAGTGGTTTTCAAGGCACGAATGAACCGGTTCCTTCTGGATAAACGCGCTTCCCCTTAGATCGCAATTTTCTCTTACCATCGGGTGAAATGTGATTAAGCGCAAACTCATCTAATGAAAATAAAAATGAACAAACAGACAGACTTTTGTAAACACAAAAGTCTATCTGGATGTAAGTTTGTTCTTCGTTCACGCAAAATCTACCAAATGAATATTGAAAGTGCTCAATAATATTTTAAAGGTAGTGTGTGAATTGACCAAAATATATAAAGATAATTTAATGAATGATGGCTTAGGCTGATGATATAACATTTTAACTTATCACATTTTATATGGCACTCACATGGGACAACAACTGTCATTTCAGTTCTGATTCAATTTTTCTTCTTTCTCAATGTATTTCTTTTGTTTAAACAGGCTTACTAACAAGGCAAAAAAACGTATGCCGTTAGCTAATATATAATATTTTTTAAAATAAATATGTCCTAGCCTATATATAATATTTTTTTAAATATAGCTACGCCCCGCGATGTTACCCGCGTTAATACGGGACAAAAAGTAGCATATGTGTTAATCCAAAATCTAACCTATCTTCATAGTAAAACTAATCAAAATTGGAGCGTGAATGAGAAACAGATTTTGAAGTTATTTGCGTATCCCACGAGAACTACAATTGTTTTCGGAATAAAAACTAGCCTATGTGTTAATCCAAGGTCTAGCAATCTTCTCACAATTTTTTTATTAAAATCGGTTCTGCCCTTTGAATGTGAAGAAGTAACAAACATACGCACTTACGCACAAACATTCGCATTTATAATAGTGTTATTTAGTAGGATTTTTTCCCAAGCCGCCGAGCAACATAAAAATATCATTTTAATGGTGAATATCGTTGTTTAAACTTTCAAAGCAAAGTTGCGTATTGCCCATACATCATTCGCGCTGTGATTGCATTCAATAAAGATTGCATAGTGCAGTGACGCCTATATTTTACGCTATATTGTTCCATATTGAAACGAGGCGATGATAAAGTGAGCTGCGATGTTTTGATGAAAAGTTTTAACGTTTTTACTGTGATAAAACGGTTTGCATCTTTTTGTAATCTGATAAACGTTTTTAAAAATGTTCAATCAAAGGCAAGAAAGTTTGCCCCACCTAAAAAGACATTCAAGACTGGGAATATATTTTCAGGTAACATCACTAGACTGCTGAAGTTTTCACAGATGATGCATTTCTTTTGTAAAATTGGACTAATTTAAAAAAGACTCCCTACAATACCACAAACGTTTTTATTTTTGCAATTTTTTCTGCCAGCACAAAATATTGTTTTTTTTTATTCATTAAAAAGTAGCGTACCTGTACCTCGGCTAACTACTAAGGTAATCTGACGTGATAATCGAGGATAAGCGACGGTCGACGCGGACAGTCTTTCGATGGGTGACCATGCATAAGTCTTTTGAAGAGTGTCATTTTAATCTGGGCGTTACCGAGGGCCGTTTGGCACGTTACATTGTAAGTCCCAGCTAGGCCTGTTAGACTTAGTACAAGCAGTCGTTAATCTAAGTCAGAGGCCTTAGGGCATCTTTGAAACTCTCTCTCTTGAAAACGAAGACTTGTTAACCCAGTGATTTGACGACTTCGTTGGCGTAATGGTAACCATGCCGGACTGCTAATCAGAAGGTTTCGAGTTCGATTCCCGGTACGGCCAACATCTTTGTGCTGAACTAAATTTGTTGGCTGTCGGTCTGGGTGTTAAATATGTATGTATATAAAATATTTATGTATGTATATGTAGTATATCAGTTGTGTTAGCAACCATAATACGAACTAAAAATGGTTCAGTATGGGGTTAATCATGCCGTGCCGTCATCATCATCATCGTTTTCAGCCCTCTATCCCCCACTGCTGAGCATAGGCCTCCCTTCGTGTACGCCATTCGTCTCGGTCTTGTGCTACCCTCATCCATGTCCTGCCCAAGACCGTGTGTGATAATAATAAAAAAAATATACTATTATTTGTATTATTTGTTTCCCCCAGGTCTCCTTCCACCCACAACATGGCGCCGTGGATGCGGAAGGTGGTCCTCCAGCTGATGCCGAAGCTCCTCATGATGAGGCGAACCAAGTACTCCCTCCCGGAGTACGATGACACCTTCGTTTCTAACGGATACACCAACGAGTTGGAGATGAGGTTAGTGTTTGAAGTTAGTTAGTTTTAGAACTGGTAGCTATAGGTTAGTTTTAGAACTGGTAGCTATTAGAGCTGGTAGCTATTAGTTAGTTTTAGAACTGGTAGCTATTAGAGCTGGTAGCTATTAGTTAGTTTTAGAACTGGTAGCTATTAGAGCTGGCAGCTATTAGTTAGTTTTAGAACTGGTAGCTATTAGTTCGTTTTAAAACTGGTAGCTATTAGAGCGCTGTTCTACCGAGTTTAGTTTATCGCGCCATATATATTTGAGCGAAGCGCCATAACATATATATATATATATATATATAGCATAAGCAGCCTTAAGTTAAATTAGGTTTTTTCTAAAAAAAAAAATTTCTTTATTGTATCCTAATTCTAATTGTCGACGAAACGTGTGATGGAGTGGGTTCCTCTAGATTGCAAGATAAATCCTGGAAGACAAAGGAAAAGATGGTGGGACCTATTCCTAAAGATATACGGACCAACATGGGTGAGACAGGCGAGGGAGAGATAGAGTTGGAAAATAACGGGGGAGGCCTATGCCCAAGCGGCAACTGTTGCATGAAAATTTGTAAAAAAATATGTAATTTTAAAAATTTGTAATGCAATAGAAATAAAGACTTTTACTTTAATTCTAATTGTATTAAGAAAATAAAGTGCCAGGATACCACGATTTCGCGAAACACCAAAACATAGTACACGGAACTTACATACCTAAGACTACACAATACATGCAACCTACGTATACATACGTAGCTAAATGATATGACCAGAATTTAACGAGTAAGTTCATGCAATAAATCCTACGCGTTGAATAGAATTCATTGCAAGATTATAATTTGCAACGCTTTGTGCCGTAATGCATTGCACCGACCAATTTCGGAATTATTGGCAACAATTTGGAATCGGTGGCGTACTTTGTTGGCAAATGCGCTTATAGGAAAATTTGACTATCTTTGGAATACGTAACGGTATTTATACGTTTAGGTAGGAAACACTTATATTTTAGTTATTTTTCACGCTTTATATTAGCTTCACCTGTATGTTTGTTTGTAACCGACTTCTTTGGGCGCGATCTTGACCCACTTTAAACGGCCAGATTTCGTTCAAACTTTGTAGATTTATTGAGGACCGATGACAATACACTAATTTGATAAAATTACAGTTTTCTATAAAAATCGTGTTTTTAAGTTTTTTTTAACTATTAATTATTACGTATAACTCTTTACAGCAAGGCATTTTGACTAACAGGGAGCGTAATACACGAGTCGAGCATGCCAAGTTTAGAATATCTGTCTCTCAAGGAGCACACCGCTAGATGTTTGGCGACATATTTTTCAACTTGAATGGTTGCTAGCCAAGCTATGTGGTTACACTATTTTTTTTTTATACAAAGCTTTTTATATTTTACACGCTTTTTTTAGCTTCACTTGTATTTTACATGCCATAAATAAATAAATAAACATTACAACACTTTTTAATTCTAATTTGTATTATGGTTGCTTATACCACTGATACACAATATTGTATATTCCATATAAATACTTTATATTGATATCATTGAATAGTATTAATAACAATTTAACTACAAACAAAAGAAAAACGATCTTAAGTGGAATAGGTTTATCCCTTTAAATGTAAAAAGACTTGTTTTTGTAGTAATCAAATTAAGCTTTTGAGAACGAACATTTTGGGATGAAAAATATTTTTCTCTCATTCCTCAATTAATGTCTTCAGCAAAAATAACACTTACAAATACAATAAAAAGACTGTCAGTCTGACTGTTTGTTATTTCTGCTGTGGCAAGGCGTCACGTGCACAAACTAATAATAGCAAGAAATTAGGGGAAGTAGGGACTTTCCTCTCACCATAAACACGCCATGTAAGATGTTATAATTGCCTCTATAATAGAATAAAGATATTTTTGTGTCTATTTCTGTTACTGGCCTTATTAGTTCGGATATTTTGTTCGGTACGAGTTGTATTTCCGACATACTTGTTTTTTTTACTCTTTTTGATTGAAAAATCTGACGCCAAGCACCTAGCAGTGTTATCCGGCAGCCCCCTTGAGAACCAGTTACTCTAGACTATGCATGCTCCACTCTGTCTCTAACTCGCCATATGGCTACGTGCCCAGTTGGAGAAATGAAAAGTGTAAAGAACAAAAAAAATGTGAATCAGGTGTAAAATGACACAAATATCTTTATTTACCCATTTAATATGATTATTAATAGGAGTTTTAGAATATCCGGAAGAATTAAAATCGCTAAGATTTTTTGTGGTAGTCTTTCTTGAATAATTTGTTGAATTAGATATAAAAATATAAATATAAATGCTGGCAGCATTGCCATCCAACGTGGCAATGCTGCCAGCATTTTGGGCTTCTTCTTCTCTACCCCTAGACTTTTGTAGGTTAAGTATTTTATATAATGGGTTTAGTATTTTATATCATTTAAAAAAAAATAGAATTAGATATAAAAATAAAAATACCAAACTTAGTAATTTTTCTCAAGATTTTGGTTCTGAAAATGTCTATAAATGCTCTTTAGTTTAAGCAAAAACTCCTTTTATCCAACATTTCCAAATATTGACCGAACCTCTAATTCGGTAACAATTTGCCCGCGGCATAAACATCCCTCTGCGGCTCAAAATGCTTTATGGAAACAAAGATTACCCTGCATAGATTACTTTTAAATATGTATAACGAACACTACTTTTCGCGCGGATCTCGTCGGTGACAGTCCGTGTGATGCTTGTCCCCGACAATAACGCTCTGAACGCGTTGTAACCCGTTGGACTTCTTTCCAACGTTTTAAAGCATAATAAATAATAATAATATCTTTATTAGCATAAAACATAGATGATACATATTTAATTTGAACCATTGGTGCTGAACTAGGTTCAGCACCGATGGCCTCTCCCGCAGAATACGAACAATTCTGTTTGACACAATTATGATACAAAGGGTTTGAATAAAAGATAAAAGATGAGAAAAAAAAACTAAAATCGCCAGTGTGACTGTTTTTTGGGTTCCGTACCTAAAAGATAAAAACGGGACCCTATTACTAAGCGTCCTTTATCTGTCTGTCTCTTGGCTATACCTCAGAAACCATAATAGCTAAAAAGCTAAACATAACTTGTAAAAGTTATGTATTGCCCATGCCGCTATAGCAACAAATACTAAAAATAAAAATATTAACGGGAGTTCCCATATAATGAAGGAGTTTTTCTCCTATTATTATATATACCGCACTATATTGCTACATATAAAACACGGTAGCTAGTAGATGCTTAAAATGTTCACAGAATATATAAATGTATATAATCTTTTATTTTTTTAATAAAATAAATATTTAATCTAACACCTACGCACTCACAACTC
Source organism: Mellilla xanthometata (assembly GCA_035578125.1). Lineage (NCBI taxonomy): Eukaryota > Metazoa > Arthropoda > Insecta > Lepidoptera > Geometridae > Mellilla > Mellilla xanthometata. The sequence goes on along the minus strand of JAPUBQ010000015.1, from coordinate 2,898,783 downwards.
TAGACAGACGTTCAAATTCACTATTTGAAAACCGAACTCGGACCTTGCGTTGTGCAGTCTGATGCACAAACCACTATGCCAATATTGTAAGTGAATAATTAATAACAAGTAGTAAAGTAAAGTTAAAAAATAAGTTAATCGTATGCTAGCGCTATAATTAAATACAGTTATTAAAAATACCAATGCTGCGCTAGTGCTATATCTATGAAGGAATACTCTGCGATTAAACAACGTTTTACTTCACCCCAATTTTCCGCCCGCCGTTGTAAAGAAAAATTAAGTTTCCTCATTTTGATGTAAAAGTAAACAATTTTATTTAAAGGCATTTAATACGACACTTTTTTATACACAAAAGCTGTAAATTATTATATATTTTTTTGTAATTAGCAGCAAAATGATTGTAAAATATGCACGTGTGGTTTTCTAAATTTTAATACTTGTTTGTAAAAGAACTTTGTGTATGAACGCTTGAGATAAATATAATATTGTTGGTGAGAAAAACGTCCGCTTTTTAATCAGATGGCCCATGGACCTGGTGGACACAATTTTCAAAATATGTGTGGATTTGCACTCGCTTTACGGTAAAAGAAAACATATTGAGGAAACTGATATGATTAAGGACCATAATAACTTGGCCTGCGTGGTGGATCATGGCCTTTATCTACTCACCTAATGAGATTGATTTTGATTTTGAAAATTCTTTTTTAACTTATTTTACATTTTAGTATGTTCACACAGCGTTATTATGCCTTATTTAACATTTAATCTTAGAAGTAAAGTGTTTTACAGGCTAACATCACCTATTTAAACTTATGACTAAATATTGTAGGAGTTTTAGTTCTTATTAAATCTATATTTTTTTGTTGGGAAACAAGATTACAACGAATTTTATTTTCACACATTTCACACACGGCTGGTTAGCCCCATACTGAACCATTTCTAGTTAGTATTATGGTTGCTAACACAACTGATATACTACATATACATACATACATATTATATATAAATACATATTTAACATCCAGACCCACAGCCAACAAATTTAGTTAAGCACAAAGATGTTGACCGGGCCGGGAATCGAACCCGGAACCTTCTGATTAGCAGGTACTACAGGTTACGAATTATGAAGGTACTCGCGGCATTGTGCGCACGAATGAATCAATGCTTAACTAAAAGCAACCCCCTAATGAGAGAAGGCCCCGAATCCCAGCAGTGGGTACGTATGTATAGTGGGCTGCTTATACTCGTATTATGCTAACATTGTCTTTTCCTTTAATAAAAGAACATAAAAAACATATGATAAAAAAAAGGATAAACATGATAGTAAAAAAAAAGAAAGAAAAGCCTCCTTTCTGCTTCTGACTTTCCGTTACTCACCCCAAAAATATCCCTGATGAGCATATATTTATATATATTGCAATTTTTTAATTTAAGTATTTTTCGCAATAACTGTTGTGAGTGAAAAGTGTTTGTTGTACAATGTCTCCGACGTAAATGTGTTGGAGGAAAGCCTGACGAACATACAATTTTTTTTTTTCATAAGGACACATTCCACACAAGGCTGGTTAACCCCATACTGAACCATTTCAAGTTCGGGTTATGGTTGCTAACACAACTGATATACAACATATACATACATACATATTGTATATAAATACATATTTAACACCCAGACCCACAGCCAACAAATTTAGTTAAGCAAAAAGATGTTGGCCGGGCCGGGAATCAAACCAGGAACCTTCTGATTGACAGGCCGACATGGTAACCTTTACGCCAACGAGGTCGTCAAAAAACAAATAAAAAACATTGTCTTTTCTCTTTAGCAGTCGAGACAGCCTGACGGATGCGTTCGGGAATCCGAAAAATGATGACAACGGGGATTATCGCAAGTCACCGGGACCTGAAGACGATATCTTAGGCGCTAGTGCTCATTTACATCAGAGACATTCAGGTAAAATACTAAAAAATAAAATAAAAAATGGCTGGCAGAAAATGCCTTAGGCGATAGGGCCGCCTAATGTACTGCCTCTGTTTTTTTCTTGTTATGTAATATTGTTTTGTTTTTGTATTTGGTGTACAATAAAGTAATATTGTATTGTATTGCATAGGAACTCTTTCACGCTCGATTGGCGAAGCTGAATTGACTCTGTTTTATGTTATAAATTACTGTTTTTTTTTTTAACAAACGCAAACATTTAATGACATTAAGTATTAATTTGTTTTATCATTGTTTTTCGTTTTGATGAGGGTTAACTCCACGAAAAGCAGACCGAGAGTCAACAAATTTAGTTCAAAACAAAGATTTCAGCCATGTTGGGAATTGAAACCGGGAAAATGACGTCACACGCGCTCGGGTTTGTTCGGGAGTTGTCGGCGTGTCTTCGGTACTGGATTCAAAAATTAATTTTTATTTTGAAATAACTTTTGAATTATTGCAAAAAAATAAATAAAAAAATAGTTTTGTTATAAAAGTAATATATAATCTTTCTATTTATCACAAAATTTTTTTTTTTTCAAATACCCAGTTGGCAGTCCGGCATGGTAGCCGTCACGTCAACGAGGTCTTCGTATCATAGTTGCTAACTCTGAACAATTTGTTGTAGTGACCGAATCTATGAACTTCATTCCTCGCAACATCTCCCCGGAGGTGGCGGCTGCACTGCAAAGCGTGAGGTTCATCGCGCAACACATCAAAGACGCTGATAAGGATAATGAGGTAAGTCTTACAGTTTATTTATCTAAAGAAACGCGTGTATTTCAGCTAAGGTGAATATAATTTATCAAACAATTTTATTATGAGGTAATATTTGATTGTTTGTTTGCTTGAATTGATTAGGCATCGAAACCCATTTGAAAAATTAATTCATCGTTGGAAAGCTACATTGTCCCTGGGTGTTAAGAGAAACATTGTTTCTAAAAATATTATAGATTTTTTAATTTTACTTAAACTCCATTAATGTTATACAAGGTAAGGTAATCCATATATCCATTATTTTATTTTCGTCAAATACCAAAAAAATATAAAATCTAAATTATATTACAATAAACAATATTAAACTATGCATAATAAAGTCTTTTATTTATTTAATCGACAGTACTAAAAAAAAAATATTAATATACCAATTACCAATTTAAAATGACTCAAACATGAAAAGTCAGGACAACGTGCCCATAACGCTGGCCGCGTTTCTACGCTGAATAGCGATGGCTATTGAATATCTAGTGGTTGCTTCAGTAGGGTTGCCTGTATAAGCAACCTTTCCGAGCTATCAGCAATCTTATAATTTTAAACAGTAAATCTTAAACAGTATTCAACGGCATGTATTAAAATGTACTGTGAATAACATAGTAAATAAAGCTACTAGATCACTTTCGAAAATGTCTACTAACAATTATTATTATTAATTTAGATTATTATATTTAGTTGAGGAATAACGATAGCATACATACTACATTACTGCGTAATAATAACTTAAATAATAGCCCCAGCGAAGTCGAGTCAGGGACTGGCCGCCATTTTCAAAATGAAGCAAAAAATATATCCCCCAAATAAAAAAATAACTTGATTTAATTTATTAACATAGCGGAAAACTGAAACGAGTCTTAATTATCATCGAATGATAATAAAGAGCGGAAAAACTGTAGTCAGGGGCTTTTTTAAATATTCACGGGACTGTACAGTGGTATTGTTAAAAGGTCAAGTAATGGGGAGATGAGAAGTTAGTTGGTGTTGGCTGCGTTGGTTAAAATTAAAATAAGGTAAAATTTAGCGAAAAATAAAGTTTATTTTTCCCCATCCCAATAAATAATCGTAGTGCCTGTAGTTCGGCCACCTAAAGTAATCTGACACCATCATACGCTAAGCAACGGTCGATGCGGACGGTATTTGGATGTTTGACCATGCACAAGACTGCCCTTTTACAAGTGGTATTTTTATCTAGGCGCTACAGTGGGTCGGGTGACACGTCAAATTGTGTGTCCCGGCTGTTATTCTAAGTAATGCGGTCGTAAAGCCAAGTCAGAGGCTTTCGGGCTGCTTGAAAACTCTCGACACCAGAGCTTGGCCACTTAGTTCATACGAAGAGGAAGAAGAATAAATAGTCCGGTCGTATCACAGCGTGGCTAAGCATGCGAGGTTGCAATAAACTGCATTTGAACATGATTATCGTAATATGGAATCGTACGGAATCGTATGGAACATGGTTATCGGAGTATTTTGAGTACGTGCTACTTTGAAGCTGAAGATTATGACAATACTGTAACTTTAGCATTTATTCCGTATCTTCTAAAAGGATGGTCTACTAACAATTCTCTCTATCCTCACTAAAGTGTTCGTTTCTCCGAATCCCAATAAATAGTCCCATCGTATAACAGCGCGGCTGAGTTTGTGGAAAATGTTTACCGTAGTATTTTTTTATTTTATTATTTTGATACTGCAAATTCAACATTTATTCCATATCTTCGCCCTAAAATGATGGCCTACAAACAATTATCTCTCTCATTACTAAAGTCTTCGTTTCTCGAACCAATAAATAGTCCGGTCGTATCACAGCGCGGCTGAGCACGCGAGATTGCAATGAACTGTGTTTGTGAAAAATATTTACCGTAATATTTTTTTTTATAATTTTGATACTGTAAATTCAACATTTATTACACATGTTCGCCCTAAGAGGATAGTCTACAAACAATTCCCTCTCTCTCTTCACTAAAGTCTTCGTTTCTCCGAATCCCAATAAATAGTCCCATCGTGTGACGCGAGATTGCAATGAACTGCATTTGCGGAACATGCTTACCGCAGTATTTTGAGTACGTGCTATTTTGAAGCTAAAGATGATGATAATACTGTAAATTACAATGTTTAGTCTAACATATCTTCGGCCTAAAAGGATGGTCTACAAACAAGTTTCTCTCTCCTCACTAAAGTCTTCGTTTCTCGAACCAATAAATAGTCCGGTCGTATCACAGCGCGGCTGAGCAAGCGAGATTGCAATGAACTGTGTTTGTGAAAAATATTTACCGTAATATTTTTTTTTATAATTTTGATACTGTAAATTTAACATTTATTTCACATGTTCGCCCTATGAGGATGGTCTACAAACAATTTTCTTTCTCCTCACTAAAGTCTTCGTTTCTCGAACCAATAAATAGTCTTGTCGTATCACAGCGCGGCTGAGCACGCGAGATTGCAATGAACTGCATTTGTGGGACATGTTTACCGCAGTATTTTGAGTACGTGCTATTTTGAAGCTAAAGATGATGATAATATGTAAATACAATGTTTAGTCTAACATATCTTCGCCCTAAAAGAATGGTTTACAAACAATTTTCTTTCTCCTCACTAAAGTCTTCGTTTCTCGAACCAATAAATAGTCCGGTCGTATCACAGCGCGGCTGAGCACGCGAGATTGCAATGAACTGCATTTGTGGAACATGTTTACCGCACTATGCTGAGCTTCTGCTATTTTACTGGGAGTTTACTGTTAATGCTGCGGCCAGGAATAAGAATTGTAGGAGAAAATAGAGGGACAAGGATTGCGGGTTGAGAAAATGTTATGATAGAGGTAGTTAATATATTAAAGTAACTTTAACTTAGGTCTAAGCGTTGTCATTAAAAATCATAATCAAATTTGACCATCTTATCAATAATGGTAGTAGCGATACCGGCGTACACACGGCTAAATTAAATTTACAGTCTCTGTCTCTTCAGGTACTGAATCAAAGACAAACTAAAATTACGTCAATAATGGAAAATATAGCTGATTTAATAATGCACCCATTTATAATTATCATGTCTAAAACTATTTATGATCTATATTTTTCAAACTCAAAAAATATTTATTTGTCTTTATAAGCAACACAATTAATGTATAACATAAAAAAAGGTTGGTTTAGGACTACATAAAATTAATTACTTAATTTTCTATATTTGACGCGATTTTATATATGTTTTTTGGTTCAAATCGTGCCGTCTCTTTCTGACCACTTATGATGAATAGACACATACTACTTTAAATTTCAATTAGTTGAATGTACACCGGAATCGCCGCCATTATCAATTATCATTTATCATCACGTGATTTGTGGTCAAGCGTAAACCTATACAATTTAAAAAATGATACAAAATTAAACCTGATATTTTCTCATATAAAATTTATTTAGCAGCATATTTAAAATCTTCACTGAAACCTAAATTAAGTTTAATTAAACTTAAATTAAACTTGTAAAAAAGAGTAAATTCAATGAACCAAGTGTGAGCGAGCCCTAAGCACAAATTCAATTTCAAGTGAGAATGCAAGAGCTTGTGAGTAATCGTACACACACCCGTACAGCATTGTTAATTCGTATTTATGTCTGTTTGTAGAGATTGAATGAATGAACAGATTTCCTTGCGTTCCGAGGGAAGCGTAGACCACTTCACGTGTGAGTTACCTTTGAAATAGAAAAGATCATTGGTATATAGTAACTTGTAGTGTATACGACTTGTAATTTTAAAAGTATAATTGAAAATAACAATGTGATACTTATTGTTTAAAAAATATCTTTATATAAGTAAATTTAATAAAAATAAATATTTCGTTTTCATTTCTCCGTAGTCTATTAGTCTATTTTTTATGTTTGAAAAATCTAGTAAAATTATTATATCTACTAATGACATTATGCGTAATCCTAGATGATATCCCAATATTATAAAGAGGAAAGTTTTTGTTTGGTTGACGCGAATAGGCTCCGAAATTACTGGACCGATTTAAAAATTCTTTCACAGTTTTTTTTCGACATTATCTCCGGCTATATTTTGTTTCTCTTTGCTACTCAGATTATTTTAGAGCCCGAGCGAAGCCGGGACGGGATGCTAGTAGCTAAATAACTTGAAAGTTTACAAACCATCGATATTTTGATAACAGCAAAAAATCTCTGCGCTCTTTGAAACATAACCTTCAATATCATGAAAGGCTTAAACAAGAGACGTATACTTAAATAAAAGCAGATTTAGCGGCGTATCTTGTAAAACGCGCAAAATATTACTCCGTGCCATCAACTAAGACCTGTTGAATATTTAAATTGGGTTTAACGCGATTTCAAAGACATTCTGCGAATTATATCAGGGTGAGGATTCGAATTTCTACATACAAGGTTAGTTCTAACTGTTAACTCATGCAAAACTTTTGTCATTTTTGACGTTTGTCATATCTAATGTCAAAAATTACACCGGCGTCGGGTTTCTAGCATGCGAAAACGAATAATCAACCTTCTTTTCATGTTATTAAATAACTCTGCTCTCTTAATCTTATATATAAAATTTCCGTGTCACAGTGTTTGTTACCAAACTCCTCCGAAACGGCTTGACCGATCATTACCAAATTTCATATGCGTATTCAGTAGGTATGAGAATCGGCCAACGTGAAACGATTTTACCCCTAAGTGATAAGGGTTGTTCACCCTTAAAAATATTTTTTTATTTTTTCGATGAATTTTTTTTATTTGAATTTTATATAAAGCGGCATTAAAAAATACATACAACCCTAAATTTTTACTTTTTTATCATCAACCCCTATTTTTTTATGGCCATTTTAGTAAATTTCTGTGTCACAGTGTTTGTTGCCGTACACCTCTGAAACGGATTGACTGATCTTTACCGAATTTTATATACGTATTCAGTAGGTCAGAGAATCGGCTACTATCTATTTTTTATACCCCTAAGTGATAAGGGTTGATCACCCTTAAATATTTTTTTTCATTTTTCGATTTTTTTTTGTATAAATTTGCATTAAAAAATACATACAACTCTAATTTTTTACTTTTTTATCATCAACCCCTATTTTTATGGCCATTTTAGTAAATTTCCGTGTCACAGTGTTTGTTACCGCACTCCTCCGAAACGGTTTGACTGATCTTTACCAAATTTTATATACGTATTCAGTAGGTCAGAGAATCGGCTACTATCTATTTTTTATACCCCTAAGTGATAAGGGTTGATCACCCTTAAATATTTTTTTTCATTTTTCGATTTTTTTTTGTATAAATTTGCATTAAAAAATACATACAACTCTAATTTTTTACTTTTTTATCATCAACCCCTATTTTTATGGCCATTTTAGTAAATTTCCGTGTCACAGTGTTTGTTACCGCACTCCTCCGAAACGGTTTGACTGATCTTTACCAAATTTTATATACGTATTCAGTAGGTCAGAGAATCGGCTACTATCTATTTTTTATACCCCTAAGTGATAAGGATTGATCACCCTTAAACTTTTTTTTTAATTTTTCGACGAATTTTTTCATTTTATTTTAGTATTAAGAGGCATTAAAAAATACATACGACCCTAATTTTTTACTTTTTTATCATCATTCCCTATTTTTATGGCCATTTTAGTATTTTATTCATTTTCATCTCGCTTGATAACTGATCAAATATAGTATCTAACTGTACTTCGAGTAAAAATCCTTTTTTTTTGAAGAAAATAACTAACAAAATTTAACCTGATATACTTATGCTTATGATTATTACCAATCTTAAATACTTAAAATTTGCCGCGCCTTTACTTTACTGGTGAGTGAAATGCCACACTATGCCATAGATCGAAGTCGGTCTCCTGTTTTACTCACAAAATTCTTCTTCACAGACTTCTCTCACTGTTTACACAAATTTCGACCTTCGTTATTGTATATGTATCGTATGTAGTAGTATTGTTAACAATTATCATTTTGCTATATCAATGTAACTCTCTTATTAACTTAACCGTGGCTCCACCCGCGTGAAAGTCGCTTTATTGCATAACCTCTCCTGCACATGACTGTTGTAAAAAAATGTATTTTCATCTGTGCGCTACTGTGGATCGGATAATACGTTAAATTGTAGGTCCTCTTAGCACAAACAGTCGTTAAACTAAGGCAGGGGCTTGAAAAACTCTCGACAACATAACTTGATCACTTAGTTCTTACGTAGAAGAAGCCATAAAATTTGATGTACTAATAAACTAGACCCCGAACGTATGAGCAAAAAATTTTCAACAAATATGATGATGACACTACAAATATTATATAATTTGTTCTGCTTTGGACTTCTTTATGCACAAACGGCTCGAACAAATATGATAAAAATTTTCGCGCTCGCTTCGCTCGCGCATAGCTCGCTGGGCTCGCATCCGGCTCGCTTCGCTCGCGATTGGTCCTAGGACGTTTTGGGTCATAGCTTACGACACTACAAATATTATGTAATTTGTTCTGCTTTGGACTTCTTTATGCTCAAACGGCTCGAACAAATATGCTTAAAAAATTTCGCGCTCGCTTCGCTCGCGCATTGCTCGCTGCGCTCGCATCCGGCTCGCTTCGCTCGCAATTGGTCCTACGACGTTTTGGTTCATAGCTTACGACACTACAAATATTATGTAATTTGTTCTGTTTTGGACTTCTTTATGCTCAAACGGCTCGAACAAATATGCTAAAAATTTTCGCGCTCGCTTCGCTCGAGCATAGCTCGCTGCGCTCGCGTCCGGCTCGCTTCGCTCGCAATTGGTACTACGACATTTTGGGTCATAGCTTACGACACTACAAATATTATGTAATTTAAATTAATAAATTTATTAATTAATTAAATAAAATAAACACTATTAAATAGATAGGATTGAACATAATATTTTTTGGCTTTGTTACTTTTATATTCCCTTAACGTTTGTTCATGGCGCTCCATACCCATTTCACGCATATACCATACACACATAAAATAAGTAACATTTTAATTATACTAGAATTTGTCTAGAAACTAGAATAAAAATAATTAATAAGGCAAAACAACGTTTGCCGGGTCAGCTAGTCTTATATATAAAATTTCCGTGTCACAGTGTTTGTTACCGAACTCCTCCGAAACGGCTTGACTGATCATTACCAAATTTTATATGCGTATTCAGTAGGTATGAGAATCGGCCAACGTGAAACGTTTTCACCCCTAAGTGATAAGGGTTGTTCACCTTTAAATATATTTTTTTATTTTTTCAATGATTTTTTTTTATTTGAATTTTATATAAAGTGGCATTAAAAAATACATACAACCCTAAATTTTTACTTTTTTATCATCAACCCCTATTTTTTTATGGCCATTTTAGTAAATTTCTGTGTCACAAACAGTTTCTGTGTTGTTTGTTGCCGTACACCTCCGAAACGGATTGACTGATCTTTACCAAATTTTATATACGTATTCAGTACGTGTGAGAATCGGCTACTATCTATTTTTTATACCCCTAAGTGATAAGGGTTGATCACCCTTAAATATTTTTTTTTCATTTTTCGACGATTTTTTTTTTGTATAAAGTGGCATTAAAAAATACATACAACCCTAATTTTTACTTTTTTATCATCAACCCCTATTTTTTATGGCTATTTTAGTAAATTTCCGTGTCACAGTGTTTGTTACCGCACTCCTCCGAAACGGTTTGACTGATCTTTACCAAATTTTATATACGTATTCAGTTGGTCAGAGAATCGGCTACTATCTATTTTTTATACCCCTAAGTGATAAGGGTTGATCACCCTCAAACTTTTTTTTTTAATTTTTCGACAATTTTTTTCATTTTATTTTTGTATTAAGTGGCATTAAAAAATACATACAACTCTAATTTTTTTACTTTTTATCATCATTCCCTATTTTTTATGGCCATTTTAGTATTTTATTCATTTTTCATCTCGCTTAATAACTGATCAAATATAGTATCTGACTGGACTTCGAGTAAAAATCCTTTTTTTTTGAAGAAAATAACTAACAAAATTTAACCTGATATACTTATGCTTATTATTATTACCAATCTTAAATACATAAAATTTGCCGCGCCTTTACTTTACTGGTGAGTGAAATGCCACACTATGCCATAGGCCGAAGTCGGTCTCCTGTTTTACTCACAAAATTCTTCTTCACAGACTTCTCTCACTGTTTACACAAATTTCGACCTTCGTTATTGTTTATGTATCGTATGTAGTAGTATTGTTAACAATTATCATTTTGCTATATATCAATGTAACTCTCTTATTAACTTAACCGCGGCTCCACCCGCGTGTAAGTCGCTTTATTGCATAACCTCTCCTGCACATGACTACTGTAAAAAAATGTATTTTCATCTGTGCGCTACTGTGGATCGGATTATACGTTAAATTGTAGGTTCTCTTAGCACAAACAGTCGTTAAACTAAGGCAGGGGCTTGAAAAACTCTCAACACCAAAGCTTGATCACTTAGTTCTTGCGTAGAAGAAGCTATAAAATTTGATGTACTAATAAACTAGACCCCAAACATATGAGCAAAAAATGTTCAGCAAATATGATGATGGCACTTCAAATATTTTGTTTTGTTTTGGACTTCTTTATGCTCAAACGGCTCGAACAAATATGCTAAAGATTTTCGCGCTCGCTTTGCTCGCGATTGGTCCCAGGACTTTTGGGTCATAGCTTACGACACTACAAATACTATGTTATTTGTTCTGCTTTGGACTTCATTATGCTCAAGCGGCTCGAACAAATATGATAATAATATTCGCGCTCGCTTCGCTCGCGCATAGCTCGCTACGCTCGCATCCGGCTAGCTTCGCTCGCGATTGGTCCTAGGACGTTTTGGGTCATAGCTCACAACACTACAAATATTATGTAATTTGTTCTGCTTTGGACATCTTTATGCTCAAGCGGCTCGAACAAATATGCTAAAATATTTCGCGCTCGCTTCGCTCGCGCATAGCTCGCTGCGCTCACATCCGCCTCGCTTTGCTCGCGATTGGTCCTAGGACGTTTAGGGTCATAGCTTACGACACTACAAATATTATGTAATTTGTTCTGTTTTGGACTTCTTTATGCTCAAACGGCTCGAACAAATATGCTAAAAATTTTCGCGCTCGCTTTGCTCGCGATTGGTCCTAGGGCTTTTGGGTCATAGCTTACGACACTACAAATACTATGTTATTTGTTCTGCTTTGGACTTCATTATGCTCAAGCGGCTCGAACAAATATGATAATAATTTTCGCGCTCGCTTCGCTCGCGCATAGCTCGCTACGCTCGCATCTGGCTAGCTTCGCTCGCGATTGGTCCTAGGACGTTTTGGGTCATAGCTCACGACACTACAAATATAATGTAATTTGTTCTGCTTTGGACATCTTTATGCTCAAGCGGCTTGAACAAATATGCTAAAATATTTCGCGCTCGCTTCGCTCGCGCATAGTTCGCTGCGCTCGCATGCGCCTCGCTTTGCTCGCGATTGGTCCTAGGACGTTTAGGGTCATAGCTTACGACACTACAAATATTATGTAATTTGTTCTGTTTTGGACTTCTTTATGCTCAAACGGCACGAACAAATATGCTAAAAATTTTCGCGCTCGCTTCGCTCGCGCAAAGCTCGCTGCGCTCGCATCCAGCTCGCTTCGCTCGCGATTGGTCCAACGACTTTTGGGTCATAGCTTACGAAACTACAAATACTATGTAATTTGTTCTGCTTCGAACTTCTTTATGCTCAAACGGCTCGAACAAATATGCTAAAAAATTTCGCGCTCGCTTCGCTCGCACATAGCTCGCTGCGCTTGCATCCGGCTCGCTTCGCTCGCGATTGGTCCTACGAAGTTTTGGGTCATAGCTCACGACACTACAAATATTATGGAATTTGTTCTGCTTTGGACATCTTTATGTTCAAGCGGCTCGAACAAATATTCTAAAATATTTCGCGCTCGCTTCGCTCGCGCATAGCTCGCTGCGCTCGCATAGGGCTCGCTTCGCTCGCGATTGGTCCTATGACGTTTTGGGTCATAGCTTATGACACTACCAATATTATGTAATTTGTTTGGTAACGGCTTGAATGGAATCGCTAAAAAATTTTGAATACCTAATACTTTAGAAAAATATCATTACCTACTAACCTTAAAAATTTTACAATTAAATTGTATTATACAAATAACAGACTTCAAAATCATACCTACATTTATAAATTCTAACTGTATCTAAAAAGTGAAAAATAATTTTATGCCTACACATAAGTACCATCGAAGACTTTATTTGATTAACTTATAAACATGCTATTTTCAATTTGTATTTATCCTGTATTCTTGGCGTCGGTGCCATCTAAGAAGAACAAATTAATGTTTGTTAAAATAAACACTATTAAATAGATATGATTGAACATACTATTTTTTGGCGTTTGTTACTTTTATATTCCCTTAACGTTTGTTCATGGCGCTCCATACCCATTTCACGCATATACTATACACACTTATAATAAGTAAGTAACATTTTAATTATACTAGAATTTGTCTAGAAACTAGAATAAAAATAATTAATAAGGCATAACAACGTTTGCCGGGTCAGCTAGTCAATTCATAAAATAAGATCACCCAGTGTCTATACATCAGACAGACAAACAGACAGTAAGTTATTTATACCAAAAATAAAGGACGCCTTTAGTACATCTACGTATTCGCAAGCGGCAGCGAAACGACGAAACTGTAAGTTGTATGGCAACGTTTCGCATGTGTTATGTCTCGCTCTACTATATAACTAGATTAAATATTTGCGTTTTTGTCGGTAAAATTTCGCAAGAAACGACAAAATGGCCGTTATACAGACGCAGCTGTTTCGCTAATGGAGTTCCGCATCGCATAGCGTCACCACGCGTTCTATCGCAAAATGGAAGCCGTAAATGTGAAATGACAATGACATTTCCTTGCGAAAAAACTGCAGTGTACTAACGTTCCGCAGATGTTTCGCTGCGCAACTATTTCACAAAGATTCGCTGCCGCATGCGTAGATGTACTAAAAGCGGTATCGTTAGTAGCAAGTAAGCCTGTATAGTAAGCGTGGATTCGAATCTCGATATAAGTGTGATAAAATACTCAGGTTTATATTCCGAAAAGGAAGACTCAGTTACAGGAAATTGCTCTTTGAGTTAATTATACTAGACTTTCGTGGGAAGTGTTATGAGTTGAATACGAAAGATAGTGATACTTATTTAGATATTTTTTTTATTGCTTGAGAAGTAAATTTATAATCTGTTCCTAATCCCCGACGTAAATACGATCGGGTACTAGTTTGACGTCTCTCTTTCTCTCTCTCTGTGTGTGTGTGTATGTGTGTTTGTGTGTGCTCTTCCTCTTAGTAGCTAAGGTGCTAACTTCCTCCCTTCTATCTTCTGCTATCTTTTCTCCTCTTCTTTGGATGGAACGCAAGTCTTTGAGGACTTCTGTTGCAAACGTGTTGGTAGCGTTCCAGGCAGCTTCTGATGACAATATTGCTTCTACTAGTGAATCTGGATGCATTTTCTGGTTCAAGATCCTCTCCTACTATTCACGCTGTGTGTGTATGTGTGTTTGTCTGTAGCATCGTAGCTCCAAAACGCGAGGACAAATTTTGATTTAGTCTTTTTTGTTTGCAAGTTATAGCAGTCGCGAGGGTAGCTAGGTTTCGGAAAATGGAGGATGACATAATTTTTCACAACTCCGCTAATATTGGTATCATATGAAATGGCTAGACTAGTAAAATGCATTGATGACTTCGTTGGCGTAATGTTAAGAACAGACTGCCAACCTGAGAATCCCGGATTCGCGGCACGACCAACAACTTTGTGATGAACTAAATTTGTTGGCTGTCGGTTTGGGTGTTAAATATGTGCACATGTATCGATATGAAATATTTATAAATCTGATATAAAATAACATCGGTTGTGTTAGCAACTATTTTACAAACTAGAAATGGTTTAGTATGGGGCTAACCAGCCGTGTGTGAAATTTGTCCTAATGTTTATTTATTTGTTTTATGATACCACCGAGCCACCCTCGCTGTCTTTATACTTATTTTAAACATTTCACGCATGGTTAACCCCATACTAAAACATTTGTAGTTCGTATTATGGTTGCTAATACAACTGTTATACTACATATACATTCATACTTTATACAAACGAGTATTTAACATCTAGACCGATAGGCAATAAAATTAATTAGGCACAAAGATTTTGGTCGTGCCAAGTATAGAACCCAGAACCTTGGTTGGCAGTTCAGCTAACCAAGCCAACGAGGTCGTCAAACTAAATCATTACTAATATGAAGGAGCAAATACTTTCTCAGATTTCTGTATTACGCTACAAAGTACAGATCTTTAAAATAAGCCACAATACGCGAGATCACCCGAATAATATAGTCTTAATTACTGACATTAAGAACAAGAATTATCGTTGGAATTTATTATTAAACACGAAGCCAAGTCGAGGGGAATTACTAATTAGGTACATCTCGATTTGAATTTAACATTGTTACGAGTTTCAATGATATGGCCGACTTTGTACGTTTTTTTAAGGCAAGATTGGGGAGAATTTTGACTTTATAGTTTTTCCGCTGTAAATCGTAAACGGTTCAAAATATCGAAAAAACAGCTTAAACTCTATGAAGATTTATACTTATTATGGCGCCGGTATTTAGTTTATTAGTTAAAATGTTTATATTTTTGAGGTTAATAAAATAAATATTAAAAAAATATATATATTAGGACCCACGGCTGGTTAGCCCTATACGAAACCATTTCTAGTTTGTATTATGGTTGAACTGTACTACATACACATAAATAAATACAACATGTCGATACATTATATCGATATGAACACCCAGACCGACAACTAACAAATTAGTCTTCGCAAAAAAAAATCCGTGCTAGAAATCGAATCTGGGACCCGGCAGTCCATGTCCGTCAATGTTAACCATTACGCCAACGGGGTCTCAAAATGGTTAATTAAATATAATATTTAAGTATCCATTTTGGTATATGTAGTAAACAGTGGGAATTTTTTTAAAATTATGCATTCTTGAATTAAATACAAACTATGCAAACAGGTTTTGTGCTATGTTTCATGATACAAAACCTCTCATTTGTCTCCCAGGGGAAAAAGAAAAGAAATAGCCAGGCGAAATGCCCTACCACCATACAATGGTATCCTCACGATGTTTTCCTTCATCGAAAGCTCATTCAAGCTCATTGGTGGGGTTCTTCAAAACGTGAGGCGGTCACACGTCCGTCAGAGCTGTCATCACTTCAATACCTATCGCTGATCGCATTCTTTCATTGAATAAAAGCGTAGGCTAACATTAATATTTGTAATATTTTTGGCCCTTCCTCTGGTTGCCTGGAAGAGATCGCTTTTAGCGATAAGGCCCCAATTTTCGGCACTAGTTATAAATACAAATACAAATCATTTATTGATAACACTAAAGTTTCAACTCAAATAATATAATATCAGTACAAAAGTATATGGTATGTATCAATGTCAATTTTCAATTATATTCTAGTAATATAATATCATTACAATAGTATATGATATTAATCAAAAAGTCAATTTTCACTACTAATTCTAGTAATATAATATCAATACATTAGTGCAGGCCAACCCGGACGAACGTTGGCTGTGTTCCTGCCCTTGAGAATGGCACACTGATTGTGCTGAAACATGTCGGGCTAATTCCGACAAAATAAACGTAAGTGATAGCCGGTTACACAAACAATATCAATACATACAGTACATGATATGAATCAAATGTCAATTTTCAATTCTAGATAATCATTTATATAAGTTTCTTTTGTGTATAATTTAATGTAATTAGTGGGAAATAAAGAATTTATCTATCTAGCTCTCTAATGCTGGTGAGCCGACATTAATACAAGTAATGTATGTGGGTGAGTTCACTGCTCCCCCGCATCGCTCCCCGGGGAGCTAGGGTAGCCTGCCAGGTGTAATGTGGGCAGTAAAACAAAAATAATCTGCCGAGTGCGATATTATAACAGGTGGTGCGGTTTTATTCGCTCCATTGTTTTACCTAGTTTAAGGATGGTGGAACTGTGGCCCAAAATGTTGTTAAGTGTGATTTAAGTGACTAATGTTCGTAATGAAATGTTTATTTGTAAACTTTTGCCTTGTTTTACCTAGTTTAGGAAAGGTTGATAGTGGAACTGTTGCCCAAAAATGTTGTTGAGTGCGGTTTAAGTGACGTAATTTAAGTAATATGAAAAAAAATTCTGTTTACTAAACATTTCCGCGTAGAAAACGATCACACTTACATTATTATTAAAAATTTGGAATGAGCCCAACAGTTTCGGTGCTTCGAGCATCATGATCTGGGGTTAAATAATGTAAAATGTAAACAAAAAAAAAATAATTTCACGCCCAACTTGGTTCTACCAGGATTAAATAAATGTCCATAACTAATCAAATAAGTAAGTGTTTTAACTTTTTCTCTCAAGTCATCGCGCGAGCGTCCACAGTTTACGATTCTCGTGAGAAATCGGTACATCTGTATATACTTTAAAGTCAGTTACGTGTTACCTTCAAAAATGTATGCTTCTGTTTACCCAAATGCAAAACATTTTTATTATTGGGCGGCTTCAAAATCTCTCAACACCAGAACTTGGCCATTTGGCTACTTAAGATTGTGATATTTTGAATTAGTAATGTTAGTAAAAGTAGCTTTAAAATACATGTATATCTTGAAAGATCTTGAAAATGTAACAGATCTTGGATTTAAGCTATATCATAATTTACGTATAGTCATATTTTACACTCATTTTGATGGAACTGTACACAAATATGTCATTCGCCATTTTGTTAACAATCTTGGGCCGGTTTTAGTCAAACATAGTTAAGAACACTTCCTACTAAAACTCGATATTGGAATAAAACGCTATCAAAATGTATTGTATAAGCAAGCAATTTATTTTATACTCCTATTGAAGGAAGACTTGTACTTGAGGATATTGTGTGATCCGCCATTTTATGGCGATGGACATCTGAAAAAAAAATGAAAAATATTTATTTACTAAATTATTACTAGATTACATATTCTCTTGTGACTACTTAACTAGGCAAGGCCTGAATCTAAGTAGTCCAATTCAACCTGTTTGCATTTTAAAATAAACTTAACCTCTAACAAGACAGTTCAAATAAAACATAATAAAAATAAAACAATGAGTACGATAAAGTTACAAATTAAGACTTACTTAATAATTTTAAAAATATTTTCTATTGCTACGTATGACAGTGTTTAACCATCTTAGACAGACTTTAAACAAACATGCCAAATAACATTCCCAATTAATACACCTTTCAAACAAAAACAAATCAAAACGATTTTATCCTCATCCACACTTTTACAGACACATCAAACTACTGCACTATCTCCTTGTCAGGGATTGAAATACCAACTTGTGAAACTGTCTTCAAATATAGTGTCATATCTACAAAGGTATCCTGTGGGAACTGGAATCGAAGTCAATTTAAATTGTGCTGATTTTGCCGATCGTCGCCAGTAATGAGACGTTCGTAATTAGATTTAGTCTTGATTTCAAGGGACGCATTAAGGATAATCCTTGGGAGGGGAACGGTGACCGCCCCGGGACGGATCAAGGATTTATTTGCAATGATTTTAGGGCTGGCGTTTTGATGATTGAAGTTTGATAAGGTGTGATTTATTGGAATTTAGGATCAATTCAAAGTTTGTTAATCAGAGTTACTGTTATTCTGCAGTACAGTATGTTTTTAGGTCTTTAGTAATTTTTATTATTAACTGATTTCAAGTAAGAAGGAGATTCTTTGTTCAACTGTATGTGTTTATGTATGTTAACGGGGTTTTCGACCGATCAATTTTGGACCGATCTAAAAATTTTAAGCTAAGAACGCTACCGATTAATACAGCTGTCAAAATAACTAAATTAAATTAGATTTTATTCACACACACTAAAACACACAATGTAACATACATTTTATCACAGTTCGTTGTTGCTTCACCATAGTAGGTATAAATAAATTAACAATAATACTAGGACACATTTCACACACCGATGGTTAGCCCATACTAAACCATTTCTAGTTTGTATTATGGTAGTACATACTTCAATACATTATATCGATACATATTGAACACCCAGATCAAATGCCAACAAATTAAATTCATCACAAAGATTTTGGCTGTGCCGGGAATCGATCCCGGGACCCTCTGCTTAGCGGTCCGGCATGGTAACCATTACACCAACGAGGTCCTGAGAAAGTGTTTCGTTGATAACAAGTAACTCAGTACATTTTGATATTCAGTCCACGTAACTAAGTCTCAGAGATAACCTCACTTCATTTTTGAAACGAAAGATATAAATAGCACCCCGAGGCAGAATAAATTTTAAAACCATCCTTCGGATTACGATGGGTACTATTATTCGGCGGTGGATTTTATTAAATGCGATTTTTATCTCAGCTTTGCTAAAGTATATAACTACATAGTATTAAACAAATTTGTTCCCCACTGCCTCTGTCCCTTTGTTTATTTATTTATTTGTTAAGGCTTATTTTTATTATTGTGCGGTTTTTTTTCATGTAATTTTAGTGTAGTCGGTGTTAAATATAAACTTATTTATTTATCAAATGGTCAACAAAACAGAATACAATCAAAACAATAACTAAATTAAAATAATTTACCAGGATCATAACTAGATCATTTTCTTTATTAATTATTATATTGTGTACGCAACATGAGCAAATAAAAGTATTAGAAAGAAGCAATAGAAAACTGGTTGGTGACAATTAGGTTTGGTTAATACTTTTGGACATTTTTATTCAGTTTGGTATATATTTAGTTAATCTACAATCATTCTAAAATGATTTTCTTAAATTTAACTTAGTTACTATTAAATACGTGTGCTTAAATGTTTAAAACTATAGGCAACGGAGTTTCTTTGATAGATAGAACGATTAAAGAGAAAGGTTTTTATTCGTAAAACATGCATAATAAATAAATAAATGAAACGGTTAATTTGAGGAGGTTTTGAGTAATGTCGTAAAAAAACTCACATTTTATTGTGCTTACATTGAAATCGCCGACTGAATCCTAGGAGATACATAATTATGTGCTACAGTATTATACACTTTATAAAGGTCTACAAAATGTCCGCGATGGCTTAAATCTATTTCTTTCTATTTTATTTCTGTATTTCTACGTAGACCGGTGAATTATGAAAAAGCAGTCAAACTAAGCCTATTACTACTTTTTGTATTTATTATTTTTCTTTTATTTTAATATGATTTTTATGCCGGTAAATTCCAATTCCATTTATTGCGATTAAGTTTTCAAGTTTGATACAACATAAATAGAGTAAAATGACGAAATTACTTACTTAGATGATTAATTATTCAAATTAAATGTAAAATGTTTGGTGATAGTGCGCATATCAATATAGGTATAAATCTATAAAATAAATATCGCGATTTTTCCGATTCTACATTTTTGGTAATCAATTTTCAAATCTCTTTCTTCAAAACCGGTCTGCAGTAATCGCACCAATTCGTTTTATATAGGCCCGAGTTTGACAGACTGATTTCAGGGTATTGATCAAACGGCTATCGCTCGTGACGGAATTATTTTCTATTTAATTTTTTGGCTCCCAGATTGATGGTAGAAATATCTGCTTCTGTGATAGGTGATTTGTCTGGTTGAAAAATTAGAGAGAAATTTGGGCTTTGCTTGAATTGTTAAGAAAAATTGATACAATGGTTGATTCTGGTGAGAATTACTCTAGATCTTATTTATCTAAAAGAATCTTGCCTTAAAAGTTATAGTTAGGTAAACAACTTCCAACTTTCACCGCATCTGAAATATGTATATGTATATCTTATGCATTTTTTAAACGTCACAAGCAAACGGAAGAAAAGTTCTGTATCATTTACACTTTATTCTGTTCTATTGATACAGTGTTCATATTTCCGAGGTGGAAATATAGTTTGACTTGAAAGAGATATTATTTGACCTGGATTAAGTATGTACATAAGTAAGTATATAATACTGGCCAAATTTGCTTTCATCAGTCCAAGGTTCTGATTTTAGAGCGAAATTAAATTGAATATAGTTTATGGGTTGCCCATGCCGTAAGAAAAAATGCAATAATGACAAAAATATTATAAAATAAATATTCTGAGAATATTTCAAGCGTCTGTAATAAACATGTCGAATGGGGACCCCCTTAAAACCTTTTTTTTTGTTTCTGGTTCTGTTGAATAGCTTCCCGTTGGGTTTGGAACCCAATAAAAGATTAAATTAGTATCAAACAAACAAAATTTGGCGCTCATAAAAGTTCTTGCTCCAAACAGCAAATCCTAACAGCAAAGTGCAACTTGCAGCTTATTTGTAGCTACAAACCGACCAGTCATGCAAATCGACTTACTCAATACACATCCCTAGATCTGCTTCCTCGAGCACAAATCTTATTCTAAAGATCCCCCAGAGTACTGAATTTTTACCCGTGCTACATACACATCGCATGTTTACGTTGTCGTGCGAACCTCGGCTTCTGAGGATAAGCAGCGATGTATCTCACCGTAGAAATATCGGTCGGGCGCTGTGCAGGGAATCCCAAGCGCGATACAGGTGCAGGGTACCTAAGTGCATTTGGTTTATTTTATGTTTAGCTCATTCTGAATGGATGGATGTTTTATGTTTAAAGCATGCAAAGCGACTCTAAACTTTGCAGCGTTAGGTCTTGCTGTAATAAAACGGAAACATTTAATATTTGAACTGAACTTAAACTGAGCTGAAAGTATCAAAGTAGAAGAAGATAAAATGCTAATAAATCCAATCAGAAGATTCCGGGTTTGATTCCCGGCACGGCCAATATCTTTGTGCTGTACAAAATTTGTTGGCTGTTGGTCTAGGTGTTTATGTAGTATATTAGTTGGGTTAGCAACCATAATACGAACTAGAAATGGTTCAGTATGGGGTTAGCCAAGAAAAAAAAATGAGTAAAATAATTTAAAAAACGATGAATGCATAAGGCTATCTTTATTGAAAGATATCTTTAAAGTTAAATCTACTACGAGTATATTATGTTTGTAAATTAAACCCAACGATCAGGGTTCGCAAGTCAACGCATATATTTTTTAGGGCTCCGTAAACAAACTAAACCAGCGGGCCCTGTTATACTAATACATCGCTCCGTCTAGCACTGGTTGTATCTCGCATTTGTTGTTAAATGTTGGGACTTGACATAATACTCTGTTAATATTATGTCATTTGTGCTGCGTTGGAATACATCATTTGTTTCCCAGAAACCCCATCATGAATGTAATGTCCTTAAATAGATTGCATACGAAATGTGCGGCACCTTTTACTATGGCGTTTTTAATAATACTTTAACAAACGAGGTATCATCCCAGTTACAGAATGTTTTGGTCTAAGATTCAGAAAAATAATATTTTTTCTACCTGGAAACCTCAGTCTGGAATATCTGTGGGCTAATAAAATTCTAAAGTTGAATAAGGATTGATTGGAATTAGTCTTCATTTCGCTGCATTCAGTATTTTCTTCGGTAAAATTTTGATGAAGCTTTTCTTAGGATTTATGGCGGTTACGTGATGAATTTATCCTTCCAGCTCAGATACTTCATTTTATGTCTTTTTTTCCTTTATTTTAATAAGTACTAAGGAGGTTGTAAGTCGTAGATTTTCAGGCCGCTTTTGTGTACAACACGAATAAATTCTAACTAGCCAGTATTTATTGGTTTCGAGATTTACTAGTGGCGCTTTTTGGCTCTGCCTGTGTTTTGATTTATAGATGGTTTTTCCCATTTTTATAGAAAAGTGTATCCCTATTAGAGGGCGACTGATTGTAAATTGTCAAACCCACTGACCCACAAACTTACATACTCACGCGTGTTAAATATTATTAAAATAATATATATATACAAGCTGACCCGGAAAACGTTGTTTTGCCTCACATATGGGTATAAAAAATAGATAGTAGCCGATTCTCAGACCTACTGAATACGCGTATAAAATTTGGTAAAAATCGGTCAAACCGTTCGGAGCACTACGGTAACAAACATTGAGACATGGAAATTTTATATATAAGAAGAAGAATAAGTACACGTCATAATATATAATTTATTTCAATCACATATTACATATTGCACATATTTTTTAACATATCTTTTTTCTCCTTACAGCTAGGCATTTGACCTGCATGCTGCGTTACCATATGACACTCTGGTCTAATGTGGAGAATGCCTAGTCTGGAATAACTGGCTCACACAGAGGCTCTTAAAACACACTGTTTGTTGCTTAGCGACAGATTTTTCAAATTGACAGTGGTTGTTAGCCAGGCGAGCACTATAATAATCTACCATCTACCATGCAAAATGGATGTTATTGTTTAGAGTAAGAAATTAGTGTGCTTAAATAAGGCTTGTACCACGTAAATGATTTTTTTATTGTTGTTCGTATCACAAAATAAATGTTTCTTTCTTTCTTTCTTAAATCATCCAAAATAAGTGCTAGATACAAAAATCCCTTCGATATGTGATTCCTTTGTTCCCTCGAAGGAAGGACCATCGTATTTGCATTTCATTCCAAATTAGTATTCATTTTGATACGAAATTCCGTATCCGAGTTCAAAGTAACTGGTAAATGAAGCAGGAACGTCGCCGAAATTGCTTTGAGTGCACCCCGCGGGGATTGGTTGGCGGATCTTCAGATATCTTGGAGCCAATATCTTGGGGCCAACATTGCAGTGATGGTACTAGGTGTTTCTACGGTCAAAACTGGTCGACATCCCTTTTTTCTTTATGGTATAGGTACCTATTAGGTATATTTTTAACGCTACAAAAATGGGTGATGTTTGTTGCATCTTTTTGTACTTAAGTCCTCTTAGATAATATGTATCCACATTAACGGTCATACATAATTTGTTAAAAAAAATAGAATTCTTTGCGGTTTAATATCACTTACCATTGGGTGAATTGTGGTCAAGAGCTGACCTATTCGGAGTAAAAAAAAAATCTATATTTCATATATTGATAATTATGAAATTATTCCATTTCGCATTCATTGAACATAGAACCTTTAAAATAGATGTAAATGACAAATATATAATAGTTACCAATAGTAAATTAGCTTGGTAATTCCCAACTTTGTGAGTAAATATGTGTCCGTTATTTAAAATATTTCTCTACGTGTGTGTGTGTGTATGTGTGTGAATTACGCGATGTTTACACTGCATAGTTGCGCTTGCCTTTAGTTTTTGAATACTGCCCGTTTAAAACATATTCCCTATGCCTTATTAAATATTTTTTCTATGATCGCGGCGATGTGATGGCCATATTTTCATCGGTCATGATGGGCTATCAGATTCTATATCACATAAATAATTCATTCATTCATTCATATTTGCAGTTTAAATTCGAACGATATTTCAAGAACGTTTTAACAAAAAACCAAATTCAGGGCAATTGTAAAAAAGGTTTGTAAAATGCATCAGTGGAATAGCTCAACTGCCCATCCAATCTCCCATTCGACTACGGCCCACAGGCTTACATCCGTCAATGCTTGCTAAAAATGTATGAAAATTTAGTGGGAAATGCTCTATATAAATAGAAGCCGGGAAGGCTATCCCGGGTGATCGCTGCCGGGTTTACGTATTATAGTATGAGAGATCCGACTGCAGAATTAATGTGTTCGTCGTGAATTTGCTAAAATGTTTTAAAAAAAATTTAAGAAAGAAAAATCGTTCTTTGTGCACAAAAAAAAAATCATTTTACGACACATAATTATGATTAAAAGTGTGTGCACAAAAGGAGCAAATTCAGCATAATGCTGGAAGCTCTAAGAACTCCAGCGCTGGTTTTCAATTTGCTACTTCACATTTTTGTATATGTACTCATATTTATGAATAGGAAAAATATACTTTATACATATAGTACTGTTGGCCACACTTGACCGCACCTTTTCTCAGACATGAGTAAGTTTTATACGTTCTTGTATGCATACATAAATAAATTTCAGCAAAAGATTTTAGGCAAATTAAAGCTGGATAAACGCAAATATTGTACACCTGGATCTTAGACTATTACTCTATTTGGTCAGAATATTGCATGCGGGGTAGATTTAAACTCGTAATTCAAATGTAAATCGGTCAAGTTTTTAGTTCGGAATTTAATAATGATAGATAGATAGATAAACTCTTTATTGACCAAATTAAGGTACAAGTCAAAATAAAAAGTAACAACACAAATGTATGCCACAAACGGCGGCCTTATCGCTAACAGAGATCTCTTCCAGGCAACCTTTAGATGGAAAGAAGTTGAAAAAGACGAGAAAAAGAGAGGTAGCACAATAAAGAATATTAATATTTATAGTTTTGATAGAGGACGAAAATGACGATTTTCTCTTAAATAAACTTATTAAATTACTCATTAATTTCAGGCATGGTAATCCATAATACTCTAAGCATCTATGTTTGTTACTACTTCACGCTCTAACGGCTGAACGGAATTAAAATTTTAGTTTCAGAATAAAAACAAACGTTCTTTTTTATCCCGGGTTAACACGGCTAACACCACGGGCGCAGCTGGATTGGAATGTAATTAATTTATTATAAATGAATTGAATTTAGAATGTGTCGCCAATATAATGATATTCTTATCCACCATCACCTCGCCATTGATATATTTAATAGTAGCATAGTCAAATATATGAAAAATATTTTTGATTTATTTATATTAGAATAAAACTAAACTTATACTAAACTAAATTAAATTGCAGCTTAACCTAATTGTCACCAACTAGTTTTGTAGTTTTGTTTTAATTCTTTGTTTCTTTCTAATACTTATATTTGTTCATGTTGTGTACACATAGTTAGGAAAATAATCTAGTTTTGATCCTGGTTAATTAATCTTTTTTAGTTTTAGCTTTGATTATTTTCTGTTTTGTGAACCATAATAAATAAATAAAGTAATATTTTGTATTAAATAATCAGCTTTAATACTCTATTTAAGAACCAAATCCAAGCTTAGCGAAAAAAAGTAAAATACCAACTTTGAAAAAAAACTTCGTAAGAAAATTGCACAAAAGAGTAAAGAGTCCAATTATGCTAAGAAGCCAATTTAATGGCCTGTTTGCTCCTAGGACCCTAGTTAAATTGAACCCTTCTGAAAGACCTGCTAAAGTTTTCTACTCACGCTATTAGAGTTCCGCAGATAAAGTAATGATTAAATCGCAGATAGAGTAAATGATTGTTCTATAGAGAAACTTAACAACAAATTTGTAGAGAATAATTATAATCTTAATAAAACTAGCCACCCGTCTCGGCTGATAATTCGTTAGAATTTTCAAAATGTTATTTAATTTTTGTTTTGTTTTCTTTTCGATTCAAACAAACACTCAAACTTTTCTGCTTCATAAATAAAATCCCTAAAATTTAGAATGTTATAATAAGATATGGAAGAGATCGCTTTTAGCGATAAGGCCGCCGGTTAAGGCACTAGCTTATGTACTTTTTCTGTATTTTTTGTGAGTGTTTTAATAAAATGTTTATCCATTTATAATATAAATGTAGTTAACATAATAGTTATATCTCGCAGCGCATGCGATAAAAACGTTTTTTATGCACATTGTAAACTGTTCACGTAAGGCATCTTAATATTTTCGCGTAAAAAAAAACCGTTTTTTATGCAGCTTGTGTTAAATTTTTGAACTTTAAGGATCTATAATATTTTTGCATACATTATATTGCATAAGTCACGCTGTGTTAATGTAGTACTCTAACAATATTTTTTTTTTGTATATTGTCGTCAAAGCCTATTCACTTCTAAGTCATTTCGAACAATCAAATCTTTCCGCTTTATAATACTGGTAGGTATATATTATCCTGTGTAATGATGCAGAACCTTGCCCGGTGGAATACCTTATCTACCCTTTCCTTATTCCACGGCGACAACACTGGAGCTGAGTAATGGCGGAAGCGTTAAAGAAACAATTTCCCGCTTGAGATTAGCACTTATGAGAGCTTAAACATTACGTCACGAGTGTCAAGCGTGAAGCTGGGTCGGCGGCGTTATAGCGCCTTGATGGTTTCATGTACTTAGATAGTGTGAGAGTTTGTTTGTTAGTTACAACGTTTACTGGCTAAATTTATTCTAAAATATATCGATTTAATTATTTCCCGTACCACTATCTATAAAAATATCAATAGTTGCTCTGGTGCCAAAATAATTCGAGATAATAATTTCATGACGAATGGCATATAGGAAGGGAGGCCTATGCTCAGCAGTGGGCGATAGAGGGCTGAAAATGATGAATGATGAGATGATAAATAATTTCCTACACTATCTTCAAAAATGTCAATAGTGGCTATGATGCCAAGAGTTTTCAAGCTGCTTGAAGATTTTGATTTAGTTTAACGACTGTTTTTTTTATATAGGTTACCTTTTACGCACGCTCAGTTAGCCTCGTACTAAACCATTTCTAGTTTGTGTTATTGTTGCTAATACAACTGATATATATACCACATACATAAATACTTTTAAATCGATACACATTTAACACCCAGACCGAAAGCCAACAAAACTAATGTGTCTTAAAATAAATCGAGTTATTTATTTCCCGTATTTACGAGTATAAAAATGGCAATGGTGACCAAGTGTCGAGAGTTTTCAAATTGCCCAAAGGTTTTGACTTAGTTTACCGGCTGCTTAACTTCGATCATTGCGTCAAATCAACTTAGTAAACCGAACTGCAGGCACTTTTTAGTCGCCTAGCATAATTACAGTTTACTATCGACAAACTGCTCTCTTGTATTAGTACGAACATCTAATGCGATAGCCAAAATTTATTTTCCTATTTATGGCAACACCAAAGTTTGACAGTTGGCTTTTGGAATTGAGTCATTCATGTTTTTCGTTTTTATTATTTGTTATTGTTAGTGTAGTTCATTTTCAGCTATAAAACTGTGTGATGTGTTAGGTAAGCACAATGTCTTCTTAATTTAAGTGAAACAAAAAGCGAAATACTGTTGCCCCGCATAACAGGATCATTTGATACTAAGCGCGGAGTTGATAAGGCCAAACGTACACTAAGGCTAAGCTATATTATAGTATTTAATTAGTTATAGTACGTTTCACCCTTGTATTTGTACTGAATAAACTATTTGTATCTTTGTCCACAGGTCGTGGAAGACTGGAAGTTTATGTCAATGGTATTGGACAGGTTTTTCCTCTGGCTATTCACTATCGCCTGCTTCGTTGGTACTTTCGGCATCATCTTCCAATCACCCTCCCTCTACGACACCAGGGTGCCGGTCGACCAGCAGATATCTTCCATACCCATGCGGAAGAACAACTTCTTTTACCCTAAAGATATTGAAACTATTGGTATTCCTAGTTAAATAGGTTTAATAGGAAAGGCTTAGAGGATCTAGTATAATAGATCCTCTAAGAGGTTGGGTGGCCTCATTGGTGAGTGGGTAATAATTTATTCTGATGGGTAGATGTTGACAGATATAATGATTAGGTAGATTTTTTTGAAAGGCATATTATAATAAGAAGAGTAAACTTAAGACAGTTTTGTATTGGTTTGTACTCGTTATTCTTAGTAATTTAAATAATTATTGACCCAGTTTTGAAGTCTTAGTTGAACAAATTTGTTTATGATTTACTTATACTACACTATAAAGTATGTGTTACTTGTTAAATAATAACAATAATCAATTATGAGCTCATAATAATCAATTATGAGCTTTCGGTAAAGAAAATCATCGTGAGAAGACCATAGAATAGTGGTAGCGCATTTTCTAGTGTTCGCCTGGCTAGCAGCCACCCTCAAGTTGAATCTATCGCCAAGAACCGAAACATCTGATGCAATGAAATAAATAAAATCCGACGACCTCATTGGCATAAAGGTTACCATGCCGGACTGCTAAACAGAAGGTTCCAGGTTCGATTCCCAGCCCAGTCAACATCTTTGTGCTTAACTAAATTTGTTGGCTGTGGGTCTGGGTGTTAAATATGTATGTATTTATATATAATATATATGTATGTATATGTAGTATATCAGTTGTGTTAGCAACCATAATACGAGCTAGAAATGGTTCAGTATGGGGCTAACCAGCCGTGTGTGAATGTGTCCTAATATTTAAATTTTATTTAAATGACAGTGGAACAGGTAAGCCAGCGACCCAAGACCGTGCTCCGTTACTTTAAGGAGCTTGGAGGGCTTGGGTAGGTTGGTAGGGGGAAATGCTCAGTACGCCTCCTGCGGGTTGCCAGTGCAGGTCTGATTGCCCCCATCATAGAGTAAGATTAAGAATAATCCCGAACAGTATCTTCAGGCAGCATTCTTGAGAGCCAGTTATACCAGACTAGGCGTACATCATCTTAGGCCAGAGTGCCGCTAGCTCGTGTGATTATGATTCCTACTGGTCAAATGTCTAGCTGTAATTATTAAAAATATATGACCAATTTCATTTTGGTTTAAAAAAGCAAGTGTGGCTCGGTGTTAATAATGTCTGCTTATAAATCAGACGGTCCCTGGTTCGATCCCGGCCCTACGTCAATTACTTGTTTTACAAGTTATGCGTGGATTTGCACTCGCTTTACGGTGAAGGAAAATATTGTGAGGAAACCATCATGTTTGAGGACCACAATATCCGAAGATATGTGTCATCCGCCAACCCACACTGAGCCTATTATGGCCTATATCTCTCTCCTCGTGAGAGAAGGCCCGAGTCCCAGCAGTGAGAACGTGTAGTGGGCTGCTTATGCATTTTGGTATGTTGAATACCTGTTAAAATATTTGGCTTTTGCTATCATTATAATGATTATTAATCCACTATTGATTACTTTACTGCTCAAATGTTTGTTTTCGAAAGTACCTATATTATACTATTGCTAGGTCTAAGGAAGAATTAAGTAATTAAATGTATTACTAGCATTAGTCTTAAAATAAAATTATTGGACTATAAGTTTAACTAACGCTCATCTTTAAACGGTTAGCCAAAATTTTAGAAGAAGATTAAATTTAAGAAAAAAATGTGTCAAATCTTATAAACGGCTGTGAAGTTAACAAGTTTTGAACGAATTTTATGTATAAGCGATGTTAAGCGCATCTTAGTAATTACTTCGTACTTGTATGACATAATCTATTTGCTCGATTTTAATGCACAAATAAACTATTACTTTATCTCGTTTAGCGTTTGATTTTTTACTTCCTATTTCCTAACCTCCAACTCAAAACGAAGGGGTGTGTAGATATAGTCTGATGATGATGATGATGATGAAGTAAATTTGTTTTAGTTTAACCTAGTAATTTGATTTCAAAATATACAGTAGCTTAGTTCCGCCACATCAAACTTTTTTGTCATTTTATAACATGTCGTGTGTTTTAGTGTTAAAATGGGTAAGTTTACGAATACAAATTAATTTTATTTGACCAACTTACATTCTAAACAAAACAAACATTTAGTATAGGTACCTTAACTAATCTTATCTTAATATCTCAGACTACAGGAAAAAAGGCCTTTATTCCTTTTTAGTCTGAGCTTAATATATATAAATCTCGTGTCACAATGTTTATCCTCAATGAGCTCCTAAACCACTTAACCGATTATAATAAAATTCGCACACCATGTGCATGCAGTTCGATCCAACTTGAGAGATAGGATAGTTTAAATCTCAAATTATAGTCGCAATTTTAATTTATTGCTAATTATCGTCTGTTATTATTTGACAGTCACAATTATCTGTTAACTCCAAATGATTCTAGCAGATATCGATACCTTTCGACTGGGTTGAGTAAGTAATCAATAGATGGCGCTGCTATGGTAAATCTACGAACGTGTCATATAAGCTACACTATCTATTTTTCATACCCCTAAGTGAGGCAAAACAACGTTTGCCGGGTCAGCTAGTTAATACTAATTCTAGAAGCTAAGTCTTAATGTAAGTATGGTGCCTAGCTCCTGCAGTAGGATACCCTGTGTTTGCTGGAGCTAAGTTGTATTCACTTGCTTAAACTAAAATCAACGCCGATGACGCATTAAACATTACTAAGACGACGTGAAGCAACGGTCGATGCGGACAGTCTGCGGATGGATAATCATGCAAAAGACGTGACTTTTTAAAATAATTGGGCAAGTGCGAATGAAGGGCTCCGTACCATTGTTCTATGGTAGTCCGTAGCCCGCCCGCCTTAAATATTTATTTTATTAAAATTACTGGGACTTCCGCACGCCATGGTTTAGTTTTTGTTGTTATACGTTATATGCTTAAGATATCTAATAATATTTATAGTGCCAAATTAGAGAACACTGCAATGGAGGTTAAACCTCTTCGAGGCTTTATTCATTGTTCATATCATTTTAGCTGTATCTGTTTCACTCACTCTCACAACGCGCCTAGAGCGACAAGGACGCACAACCTCCTTCCACTATTTAACTAATGATAATTATTAATGTCAAAGATTATTATTATTAAATTACCGAATGATGTGTGATACTTTCATTGCATGCTTTAAATAATTGCGTAATTATAATATTTTTTTTATTTTAAGTATAAGTAATATTTTAGTACAACAAGTAATAAAATAAACTGATTTATTTTATTAATCATTTACTCCAGTATCAATGTGATTTAATCTCCACAAGTCTAGTAATCATGTCAAAAAGGCTAAGTGGACAGTCGTCGAGGTAGCGGTCACAGTTCCCGCGCTGACCTTCCAACTCTGCTTCGTAGTACTCGTCGTCGAGACCTTCTTCCCGAGATGAAGATGGACTGGAAAAAGAAGAACGTAAGCATGAGGTAAATTTTAAAGTTTTTTTTACCTTTCACAGCTAGGCATTTGACCTTTGCTAGATAGTATAGGATCCCGTAAAGAACGACCTTCACCGAGCTGGTTAATGGATCAAACATATTTTTTTAGGTATAAATAAAAATAGCCTCTCTTTCCCGGAATTACGTTACAGTTTCTAATTATTATTTTTATTATTTTGGACCGATTTGAAAAATCTTTCACCTTTGGGATGCTTCATTATCCCTGAGTAACATAGTCTATATTTTGTTTCTCTTTGCAACTTAAATTATTTTATAGCCGGTGCGAAGCCTGGACGATCTGCTTGTATAAAATATGTATGTATGTATAGTAGTAGTATATCAGTTGTGTTAGCAACCATAATACAAACTAGAAATGGTTCAGTATGGGATTGATCAGCCGTGTGTGAAATTTATTCTAATATTTATATTATTTATTTATGTGTAACGTCACTCGACAAACGACGACCACGACGAAACGACAAACTCTCTAAAGTGTCGAAATCTGGCTTTAGTAGGTTTTGCTTGTATGCACAATGAAATACAATTCTATATAACGACACTGAAGGGACTGTGCATTTTCCATTTAACGACACTCTCTAAAAATGCACAATCATAACGCCATATTTTTTCCATTTAACGACCACTCTCTATAAAAAGCACAATCATAACGCCTTAAAATGCACAGTCTTTTCAGTGTCGTTATAAAGAGTTTGCACTGTATTACGTTCTTAATTGAAAAGTTACTTACGTAAATATAATATGCATGATGTGTCCGAGGAGACCGTTATGATGTAGAGGAGTTTCAGCTGCTTCGCAGATATTTCTAAGCATGCACTCTTTGCCGTTCATGCCGTTTCTGAAAATAATAAAAAGTATTTTTTAATAAAGTGAAGGAAGGATTTGAAAATCAGAAAAAAACTTGAATTTACTGTTTTTCGGATTTAATCTTAAATGGTAAAAAATGTTGAAAAAATAGCTTAAAGACCGTCTAAAGAACAACTCTGAGAATATTTTTTTTTATATTTTGGTACCACTCAGACTTATAATATACATAAAATCGAATACATTTTTTTTGCCCGTTTTTTCCCATCAATCGTATTGATACAAAGATAAGTATAAATATTTTTGGGCTTGTTCTTTAGACAGCCTTTTAGCTATTTTTTCGATATTTTTTACCGTTTATGAAGAAAATTATAAAGAATAACCTGTTAAGGCTCTAGGCACTTCATACTAAATTCTTCTCAGATTTTGGCACCAAGATGCCATTTATTTTTGCTATTAACGCTTAATATTTGTTGTTTTGTGATGAGCCTTAAAAATAATACATAACAGTAGATTTCGCGAACCGATTCTGAAGTTACAAAAGAAATCACTTGGGCTGCTGGGATGAATAAAACTAACTTATACCTATTTAACGCCATCTAGCGGCATATAAGCACTTGCAGCATGCTAGCAAACTTTTTTTTACTCCTGTCATCGCCTTAGATACTGTCTTGCACGTTTTTTCAAGCAGGCATCTTTTGACTCACTTCTTTAGATAAAGCTTAATGTATATGAATATATTTTTTAAATAAAGTTATGACTTATAATAGTTTAAAGTTAGAATCACTTTCAAAGAATCAATATGTAAACAGAACCTGTGAATAAATATGTTCTTGCTAAAAACCTAACCCATACTTTCAATATTGATAAAATAAATTTTGCCAATTTGTTTTCGGTCCTTTACCTTTGAAATGACAATATTCGCTCATTAAATCGGCCAAAAATAAATAAAAACCAAAATGTGAAGATTGATTGAATGATTTCATATACCTAATTTAACTTACTCTTTGAACCTGGTCTCTAGAACCGTGTAAGCTAGTTCTCTCGTAATACTTCTGCTCTGGCGCGAACTGACTACCTGCAATTTTAATAAAAATGAACATTATATTGAATGGCTAAATGCATGTCGGGCTTGCGCATGAAGGGTTCCGTACCATTTTTGCGTGCCTTCCTAAAATAATATATATATATTTTAAAAAAAGTTAAAGTATGATTCAATTATCAGTGCATGTACAGAGGGTTTACCAAATGTAGTTAAATAAAGATCGAGTAAAAATTGCTTGTTACATATATGGTAGCCCATCAGTCATCGGTAAATTACACACACACTCACACACAAACACACACACACACACACACTCACATACACACGCAAGCACACTGTGGTGGTCTTGATACCCCACTCAGTGTTCACTGCGTGGCGGTATACTATTATACATATACTCGTATATACTTTATAATAATTTATCCTTTTTTACTTTACAAACACACACTCACTCATATTTAACTAGCACTCAACAACACAACATATCCCAATTTAATTCTTAGCACCTCTGAAGAGAGCTAGCTCCTGCAAACACAGGGTATCCTACTGCAGGAGCTAGGCACCATACTTACATTAAGACTTAGCTTCTAGAATTAGTATTAATTAGTTAAGATACTTAATGTTTGTTTTGTTTCGAATGTAAGTTGGTCGAATAAAATTATTTTGTATTGTATTTGAAATTCCTACCTTCATTAATTGAATCTTACCGGTAAGCTAGGGAAGAGAACTTCATCGATCTCAGTGATGTTGTTAAGAGTGCTGTAGTTGGACTCGAAGTTGTATGAGACGAACACATTCTTGTCGGGGATGTCTATGGGCACCGCAATGGCTACAAATGTCTGGAAACAAAGAACGAATAATTTATTATAAACTTAAATTAATAACTAGCTGACCCGGCAAACGTTGTTTTGCCTCACTTGGGGGTATGAAAAATAGATAGTAGGCGATTCTCAGACCTACTGAATACGCATATAAAATTTGGTAAAGATCGGTCAAGCCGTTACGGAGGAGTACGGTAACTAACATTGTGACATGGAAATTTTATATTTAAGAAGATTTGATAAATTTATATTAATTTATTTAATAAATCATCTCAAAGAACGAATAATTTTGTCAGAAATATAACTTACATTTGTACTTTTTTACTCTTTACAGCTAGGCAGTTGACCAGCAGGTTGCGTAACCACAGGAGCTAGCGGCTCTCTGGTTTAAGGTGGTGCATACCTAGTCTGGAATAACTAACTGGTTTTCTAAGAGGCTGCAGAACATACACTGAGAGGTACTTGGCGACAGACTTTTCAACTTGAGTGTGGTTGCTAGCCGAATAAGCACTAGATAATCCTTTACCACCACGCCATGGTTTCTTCACAATGTTTCCCTTCACCGATAGCTCAAGCTCATTGGCAGGGATCGAATCCATAACCTTCAGG
The DNA here is from genome assembly GCA_035578125.1 of Mellilla xanthometata. Taxonomy (NCBI): domain Eukaryota; kingdom Metazoa; phylum Arthropoda; class Insecta; order Lepidoptera; family Geometridae; genus Mellilla; species Mellilla xanthometata. Next base: position 2,863,876 of record JAPUBQ010000015.1, on the reverse strand, counting down.
ACGCCAGACTGTGCTCTCATCTATTCTAAATAATAATGATTGGTCTCTATTCCAATGTAATAAGCGTTTACGTTTTATGAAATTGTCAAGAATCGGAGAATTGAAATCTTAAGGAGAATGCACAGATACAAAATATAATTTAATGTACAGTTTTCCTACTAATATTATAAATGCAAAAGATTGTGTGTAAGTGTGTAAGTTTGTAAATTCTTCAAGCTCAAACTGCTTAACCGATTTTGATGACATTTGGTGTAAAGATAGATCAGACCTTGGAATAACACATAGGCCATTTTTTATCCCGAAAACAATTGTGGTACCCGTGGGATACGCCAATAACTTCAAAATCTATGTTACTCCTTCATGCTCCAACGGCTGGACCGATTTTGATCGGATTACTATGAAGGCAGGTTAGACCTTGGATTAACACCTAGGTAACTTTTCATCCCGGATTAACGCAGATAACACCCCGTGGCACAGCTAGTATTGTTATAAATGATTAAAAATATATAAAAAGTTAAACTCTATTATTATTATTATTATTTGAGTCTTTCTAATATTATAAGAAATCAAATTATGATTAGTATTAATATCATCGTAATTACTACAAAATATTCTGGAGGAACTTTAGACGGCCTGTTTTTACAATAAATTTTATCGTTTACGATAACAATCTATACTATAAGACTCTTTGTCCTGACCTATTCATTCATTCATCTATAGACAACGCAGAGCTCAAACGGCTGGTCCTAGGGTTGTGAAATTTGGAGGGCGTATTGGTTTTGGTATGTAGACGCGTACTAAGAACGGATTTTTGGAAATTCCACCCTTAAGGGGGTGAAAGGGGGTAAAACAGTTTGTATGAAACTTCTTTGTTTTTGAACTTATAGCAATGAAATTTGAAATATGTATAGTTTATGTAAAATTAAAAATAATGGTATCAAGTTTTTTTACCAGGGGTGAACTAAGGGTTTGTTATGGGGGGTGAAAGTTTGTATGGAAAAATCTTTATTTATCAAGTTAAAGTCTTGAAAGTTGTTATGGTAGTAGTTTATTGAATGGTTAAATTAAAATTTTAAAAATTTTTGCCAGGGGTGCATTAAGGGGGATGCCATTGGGGTTGAAAGTTAAAAATGAAAGTTTTGTGTTTTTGAACTTAAATGTGTAAAATTTGGAGTGTGTATATATTTTAGTACTTAGACGTGTACTAAGAATAGGTTTTTTGAAATTCTACCCTTAAGGGGGGTGAAAGGTGGTAAAACAGTTTGTGTGAAACTTCTTTGTTTTGAAACTTCCAGCAATGAAATTTAAAATATGCATATTTTATGTAAAATTAAAAATAATGGTATCAAATATTTTTGCCAGGGGTGAACTAAGGGTTTGTAATGGGGGGTGAAAGTTTGTATGGAAAAATCTTTATTTATCATATTAAAGTCTTGAAAGTTGTCATGGTAATAGATTATTAAATGGTTAAATTAAAATTATATTTTTTTTGCCATGGGTGCATTAAGGGGGATGCCATTGGGGTTGAAATTTAAAAATGAAAGTTTTGTGTTTTTGAACTTAGAGGTGTAAAATTTGGAGTGTGTATATATTTTAGTATTTAAACGTGTACTAAGAACGTATTTTTAGGTAATTCCACCCCTGAGAGGGTGAAAGGGGGTAAAACAGTTTGTATGAAACTTCTATGTTTTTGAACTTCTAGCAATGAAATTTGGAATATGTATAGTTTATGTAAAATCAAGTGTTTTTGCCAGGGGTTAAATAAGGGTTTATAGAGGGGAGGGGGGTGAAAGTTTGTTTGGTTTTTTTTTATTTATCAATTTAACAGTCTTGAACGTTGTTTTGGTTGTAGTTTATATGGTGGTTAAAATAAATTTGTAATGATATTTGCTAGGAGTAAATTAAGGTATGCCATTGGGGTTTAAAGTTCAAAGGGAAAGTTTAGTGTGTTTGAAATTAAATACTTATGAATTGGAATTTAAGTATGTGGTTTACTTAGTGGTATAATTCACGTATTCTTATTTATATTAAAATAATGGCTTGGAGAAAACGATCTAATCTGTAGCATCACCACCAAAATAGCTAAAACAGAGGTTAACTAGATCTCAGGAATCGAATGAGGAAAGATAGATGCGGCTTATTTTGATATCGTAGCAATGTAGTGTTAATATAAAATTGGCACGGGAATAGGATACAATAGATTTTTTCCACAGGTTACGCAAAAAGCGACCTACACGCGGGCGGAGCCGCGGGCAACCTCTAGTAAACAATAAAACTTTTAAGATTTGAAACTTTGCCCACGAATTCACCTTAATATTTTCTTCAGCGAATATGAAACTTGATCTCCAAGCATTCGGAAGTGCTCTTTAATTATACTGTAATTAAAATATCTTCCTTATTACAGAGATTTTACATCAATTTCCTTGCGCTCCGATGGCTTCCTTAACTTATTATGAATAATGGTTTACTTTAAGTATGAGATATAATTTTTTTTAATATAAGCTCTGAATTAACGAAAAATCTGAACATAAATAAAGAATTTTGCCTTAGAGCAACATATTTATTCAAATTCAAATTCAAAATGTATTTATTAGCAACAAAAATATACATAAAATGTGCACCCTGTGCTTCGTTATTAGGGCATAGCTTAGACTACTTAAAATTAATTAATTAATACTATACTTAAATCTAGTTATTAACATTTAAATTATGTTTGGCAAAAAATGCTTATATTCAGACTATTTCACATTTCTTGAGTTCTTTTTATTAGGACACATTCACACACGGCTGGTAAGTCCCATACTAAACCCTTTCTAGTTTATATTATGGTTGCTAACACAAGATATATATGATATACTACATACACATTCATAAATAATTTATATTTATATATTTTTGACACATTCACACACGGCTGGTTAGCCCCATACTGAACCATTTTAGCTCGTATTATGGTTGCTAACACAGCTGATATACTACATATACATACATACATATTATATGTAAATACATATTTAACACCCAGACCCACAGCCAACAAATTTAGTTAAGCACAAAGATGTTAACCGGGCCGGGAATCGAACCCGGAACCTTCTGATTAGCAGACCGGCATGGTAACCTTTACGCCAACGAGGTCGTCAAATATATCGATACATATTTAACAACCAGACCCACAAATTAAGTTTATCACAAAGATGTTGGCTGTACTGGGCAATATATGTACAGAATGTCTATCTAAAAATAACTTACCCCATAAAGACTGGTCGGTGGGAAAACAAGAGAACGCTTGTGTTCGAATTTCCCCGAAACCAATACTATAATGGTGGTTCTAAAAAATTAATAAAATCAATTATGTACAAACATGGAAATAAAGGTATGAAAATATTCTTGTATATAGATGAAATCCAAAAGAAGTTAAAACAATATTTTAAAATACAGCATCTAACAGAAGATTATTTTAATGTTAATATTTTAAATATAAGCATTTAAGTAGTCCACTATACGTTCCCACTGTTGGGACTCAGGGCCTTCTCTCACAAGGAGAGATATATAGGCCACAATTCACCACGCTGGCCAAGTGCGGTTTGGCGGATGACACACGTCTTCGGATATTGTCGTTCTCTAACGTGCCGGTTTTCTTACGATGTTTTCCTTCACCGTAAAGCGAGTGCAAATCCACACATAATTTGAAAAACAAGTCGTTGGTAGGTCCGGAATCGAACCAGAGGATGTCTGATTAAAAAGCAGACGTTATTACCACCAAGCCACACTCGCAATATAATATTTTAAATATTTTTTTTAAATTGCCAAATATTTAATATACTTACAAGGTAAGAAAAACTTCGTGCAACTTCATTGTTATTTTTCCGTTAAAACGCGTTCGATATTCAAAATGTAAATACTCTACTTTGTATGGGTGTACACAGAGACTGACGTTTTCTGAACAAATGTTGAGCTATGATGTTATTCTACAATTTCCTTACACTCTGAAGAAAATTATCACTCCTACGCTAAACGAAAGTGCGACGTTTGGTTCAAATATTATTTTTGGTTTGTAGTTTTATATTTTTTAGGGATAAAAATAATATATTTTTGATATTTTTTATGATGTTATATAAGAAAATAAACTACCGGTCCAGTAGTTTCAGTGCCTATGCGCGTCAAACAAACAGACAAACAATAAAACTTTTTCTCTTTATAATTTTAATTACTATATGCTATTTTTTCCACTCATGGCATACTAAGCCATTTCTAGTTTGTATTATGGTTGCTAACACAACTGGTATACTACATATACATAATACATAAATACTTAATATCTATACATATTTAACACCCAGACCGACAATTCAATAGGTATCTGCTGTTGACAGTTATCAAACCACCCAAAGGCCTATCAAACATCATCCAACCTATGGACATTAGAAGTAATATTAAGAAAACAAAGAAAACTATCCATATTATATACACAGAAATCACAATTTACATCGCAGCCTAGACATCCGTATAGACTGTATAAGGTCCCGTTAAAGCTACGTGCAAATTGCCGTCTGCGGCGAAATGGTCCACTTGAGGTGGTAATTGTTCTAGAACTCAACGAAAGTGACCTCAACCACGCACGGTAAGATAAGATAAGGTTTTTCAGTTAAATAAATGTATATATTTAAGGCGATGGATAATAAGGGCGCTGGTTGGATGAGATGGCGACAGGTCTCTGGAACTACTTGCAATCGGAGAATTCCGCTTAAACTGAAGGGGAAAATCTACAAAACGATCATTAGACCTGTCGTATTGTATGGATCTGAGTGTTGGGCGACAAAAGTGGTGCATGAGAGAGAATTGCATGCAACAGAGATGTTATAGAGTTGTTCTTTGGCCGGTGTTTTTTCAATATTTTTACCGTTTATAATTTATAACGAAAAAACTGTTTATTCAAGATTTTGGTCTTATTATCGCCTTGAAGTTTACTACTATAGGAGTAGTTGATATTATTTTATCAATAAATATTTAAAACTCTAATTAAATAATATATCGATAACTACATTTTTATGGCGGGTGGCTTAATTTTGTTTTTCAATTTTTTTAATATTTACAAACTTTTCGTTTTTACTATGCTTTGTAAATAATTTCCACTCTATTATACTTAAGTTATGTTCAAAATTATTTTTATCATTAGGTACTACTACTTTTATATTGTTGTTATACTTTGATATTGTATAAGCATAATCTAAGTTAAAGCTTGAAAAAAAAATTGTTTCATATATTTTCTTTTTTAAAAGACTGTAAAATATTTTTTGTATTGCAATTAAATTATTCTTAAATTTAAAATATACACATAACTAACTGTATTGATATTTCTTTGAACGTTCCAAAATCTCTCGTACCACTGGACGATAAAACATATATTCCATTATCGCTTAGATTTTGCCTAAAATCGATTCCCCAAGGGGAAAATTTATTTCAAGCTTCAGTAAATTGGCTTCCCGTCATCTTGACAGATGTAATCGCGAGTTTACGCGACAAATGCTCTTAGGGCGCTTATGTATATGCGTTTACGAGTATATGTGATGCGGAAGGAAACCGTGACAAATAATTGTATAGGCCCTGTAAAAAATACTTACTTTAATACGAGTACGTATTATTATTATTATTAAAACCCTGTTTAATCCCATTGTTGGGCAAAGGCCTCCCTACCCTGTTTCCATTTGTCCCTATATAGCGCTATTGTGAACCAATCCTCCAGGTGTTTGTCAAGCTCGTCCCTCCATCGCTTTTTTGATCAGCCGCGAGGTCTTGTATTGGCCGGCGTCCATTCGGTAGCAAGTTTTGCCCACAGATCGTCCGGCATGCGGCAGACGTGACCAGTATAATACGAGTACGTATAGATATAGTAAAAATACCAGTACTTAGGCCGGCTTAAAAGTTCTCGACACCAGAGCTTGGCCACTTAGCTCATATGAAGAAGAAGAAGAAGATAGGATAATACTTAACTGAGGTATTTGCTGCATTGATTTTTACGTATTTACAAGAAGCATTTTAGATACTAAAATCTTACTAATATTACAAATGTGAAAGTTTGTGTGTAAGTGTTTATGTTTGTTAGTTCTGGAAGATAGCTTAGACCATGGATTAACACAAATGCTATTTTTTATCCCGAAAACAATCCTGGTTCCTGTTGGATTCCTTTAACGTTCCAACGGCTTGGCCGCATTTGATGAGATTTACTATGAAGATAAGTTAGACCTTTGATTAACTCATAATATGATACTTTTTACCCCGGACATTAGTCCTGCATTAGCAGGTCACACCGCGAGACGTATCTAGTGGTCTATCTGTTAACTTATCTTCTTATATCGTCTAATATATAAAATTTCCATGTCACAATGTTAGTTACCCCTTCGAAACGGCTTAAACGATTTTTACCATATTTTATATGCGTATTCAGTAGCTCTGAAAATCGGCTACTTGATTGTAAACTCTTAAATATTTTTTGTTAATTGATTGAAGCAATTCTGTATAATGAGGCATTAAAAATACATACAATCCTATATTTTTACTTTTCTATCACCAACTCCTATTTTTTATAGCCATTTTAGTAGTTCAATCATTTTTCTAAAAAAGCGAGTGTGGCTCGGTAGTTACAACGTCTGTTTTTCGATCAGACGGCCCCTGGTTCGATCCCGGCCCTACACCAATGACTTGTTTTTCAAGCTATGAGTGGATTTGCACTCGCTTTACGGTGAAGGAAAATTTCGTGAGGAAACCGGCATGTTCGAGGACCACAACATCCGAAGACGTGTGTCATCTGCCAACCCGCACTTGGCCAGAGTGGTGGATTATGGCCTATATCTCTCTCTTAGTGAGAGAAGGCCCCGAGTCCCAGCAGTAGGAACGTACAGTGGGCTGCTTATGCTTATGCAAAAAAATGTTTAAAATGTTTAATGAAAAATGTTTCATCCCAACTTTACTAAAGACAAAACAACGTTTGCAGGGTCATCTAGTAATTATGTAAAGATAAAGTAAAATGTAATTTCGAAGCAATATCAAAAGGGCCGCCTTACATCCAACTAAAAGTGAATCAACAAACCATCTCAGTAACAATGCACCAACAAATCGTTAAGTAATGCAAACAATCGTGCGCTTGCAGAAACTTATTGATGTTCTGAGTTCGCTGGATGGATGAAAATAATTTCGCTCTTTCAGTAATAATCTGCATAAATACAAACATTTTATTTCTTTTACGAAATCTTATTCTACTTAAATAACAATTGCAGTGTATGGTGGTAGAGCATTTTCTATTACTCGCCTGGCTATGCTACCAACCTCAAGTTAAAAAGTCTGTTCATACACTGTTAAGCGACAGAATTTTCAATTTGAGAAGGGTTGCTAGTCTAACCAGCACCAGAAATTGCCCTACCACCATGCTATAGTTTTTCACCGAAAGGATCGGATGGCGGGGATCGAACCCACGACTTTCTGATCTGAGGCAGTCGCACGCCTGACTGAGCTGTCACTTTTTCAAAATATAGAATTTTGCTTCCGAATAAATTTGAATTAGGATTGTATGAGTCATCAGTTTCAGTGTTGTAAATGCTAAATAAAGGTGGAAATTATACCAACCCCATAATGTCTTGGAACGTAGTAGCCTCAATAGGATGCTCTGTTATCTGGTTAGGACATCGTTTTTCCGCATTAGCACGGGCTAATATTTACCCCGGCGATGCATCGTGGGCTAACCACAAAGACGCAGGATAAAATGTTAAACCTATTTTATTAAGGAAATTGAATTTAAACTCTTTAATGTTTACCCTATTCTATTTTTAGTACTTACACAAAAATGACGGGATATTATAAGTTTGACGTGCCTGTGTGTGCGTGTATGTGTGTTTTGTGTGTTTGTCTGTGTTGTAGTTTTCAAACCGATGAAACGATATACATTTAGTTTTTCTTTTGTTTGAATGGTGAGGTATTCTGGAGTATTCTTGTGAACGTTTTATGAAAATGGCGAATGATATTTTTTCAAAACTGCCTCAATATATCAAATGAAAATATTTAATTAGAAGAATACATACTTAACGATTAATTTTAATTCCAAGACACTAAACCATTTTAGATCAGGGTTCTAATTTAAGAGTTTACAGTGCTATGATTGATGTTACCAAAACACTAAACCATTTTAGATCAGGCTTCTAATTTCTGAATTTACAATGCTATGTATAATCATATAATATATGGTTCTTATGAACTAGTGCAGTATATAGCTGCAGAGTTTCAGTGTACTATGTTATATACTTTATTTAGACTGACGCAGGCATATGCAGAAGGCTTATAACCAGCATTGGGATAAAAAGGGCTTTACATTAATTTTTATGTCATCAACATGTATTCTGTATAAGAATTTAAGCGTGTAAATAAAATATTAAGTATTGCTTTTACGTACGTACGGTGTTGACTTTTGGCAGGAAAGGAAGTTAGCACGGAAATTAATTGATGTTTTTGATGTTTTGAAAAACTTTTATTCATTTTAACACAGTGGGTTATCTTTAAAAATTTCAACACAATATAATCACTTAATATAATTTTAAGGTGATTGCTTACCTTATTCACACTAAAATACAACGAATACATTCGATATTTATTCGTTAACAAAAAATATCCATCTCAAAACATATACTTTTTTTTTCACTTTTTAATTTGCTGATTTCAAGAAGCAAAAGTAGTTATGTCAAAATTTAAAGGTAATGGTCAATGTACATAGAAAATGTGTCCATAGGGCTGGTAGGACAATGTTCATAGTAAGATTCACACGCTCCATCCAACCCCAGGTATTCAGCTTCGTAGTAATCATCACTTAGACCATCTTCTTGGAGAGAAGCTGATGGCCTGAAAAAAAAATGATAAGTTTTCACCCTGTCATGAAATTGAATCCTGAATGGCTGGGTATCACTTCAAGTGGAAAAATCTGTCACTAAGTAACTAACAGTGTGTTACAGCAGACTCTTTGAGAGCCAGTTATCCTAGACTAAGCATGCTCCACCTTAGGCTAGAGTGTCGCTAACTTGTGTGTTTTTTTTTGTATATTGTTCCTTATCTCGGACGGTATCCGAGACCTTGTCTTGCCAGAAGTGGGATTTGGCTGATCCATCATCCACCAAAGACGTTTCATTTTATTACGTGCTTTTATATTTTATTTTAGTGTATATCTATGTATACCAATAAAGGAGTATTATGTATTGTGGTGCTATATTTTCTTTTTTATCTTTTTATTTCTAATTTATTGATATAAATATATTGTAGTATATATTTAATCAATTTTTTATTATGTATCCACTTATTTATTGCTTGCTATATTACTTTGCTTGTTATTTTTAAGCAAAATTTAAAGCTAAATTTAACTTGTTTGGTAACCCTGCTGGTCAAATGCCTGCTGTAGTATAAAAAACAATACTTACGTTAGTATAAGTTGAAACAGATCCCCGAGCACGCCGTTGTGTGAATAGTAAGCGCTAGCACTCTCGCATATAGCTCTTTGGAGGCACCACCGGCCGGGGTGGCCGTGTCTGAGAATAAAGAGATACATATTTTAGTATTCATACGTAAATAAACGATCTCATTGTACAATCTTTAGAGAGAGATATGTATAGGCCATAATCCACCACGCTAGCCAAGTGCGGGTTGACGGATGACACACGTCTTCGGATATTGTGGTCCTCAAACATGCCGGTTTCCTCACGATGTTTTCCTTCACCGTAAAGCGAGTGCAAATTCACACATAACTTGAAAAACAAGTCTTTGGTGTAGAGCCGGGATCGAACCAGGGGCCGTCTGATTGAAAAGCAGACGTTAAGACCACCTTATTATTTACTATCCCTTATTATATATTACCATCTCATAATTAAATTATGGCCTTTTAGGCCCTAATCTACTACGCTTCTCTCATGAGAGAAGGCCTCGAGTCCCAGTAGTGAGAACGTATAAGTGAGCTGCTTATACTATGCTATGTTTATGTAAGAAAGCTTAGTCAAGTAATATAATATACTAAGTACTTCTCCAGAATAGCTTCGATAAGGCTGTATAGTGCGTTCCGAGTGAAGACTCTGTCCCCCGCACCTCGTTCCCCGCGGCTTCTTGACGTCTGGCAAAAATGTATATAAGTAACTAAAATAGTGAGTATTTTAAGAACGGCTATAGTACACCTAAAACAACAACAACTTTTAGAAATCTTATAAAAAGAGATGCATCCCACAGGACGTGCCGTGACGTGGATTTTGCCGTCACTTATATTCTTTTCAAATTCAAATCTGACAAATCGCTTCTAAGAGATGATTATTTTCCAAGAACACATAATAGATTTTTTCCTATTTGCGATCAATTATCACCATGAATAAATGATTCTGATAAAAAAAAAAACATTAAAAAAGCATTTTATGGGATGCTTCTCCTTATTTAAGATTTCGAAAGTTGTTACTCTAAATGTTCTAGGAGTACTAAAAACTTGTCAAATTTAAAGTGATGATTTGTTGTTAAATTTAGTGACGTTACATGGGGTTTACACTGTATATCACAGGATATAAATAATATTATATTAAAAATATAAATAATAAAAATACGGCTGGGCAGCATGAATTAATCATAAACATCCATAACGAATAAATGTTTTAAAAAATAAATTATATAATATTAATTGAAAAATAAATATATAATTATAATTAATTAATTTATAATTAATGTCTATAACATAACACGTTAGGACAACCCGTCTATGACCGTACCTGGCGCAAAGGTACCAATAATATACTAGCAGCGTTTCCACGCTGAATTGCGATGAAATTCCTATGCACCAAGTCCAATCGAGAACGGGGATCACCCATCTTATCCACTAATCTTCGACCAAATAAAATAATATTTATAATATCATTCATAATAATAATATTAAGAATTGAAACTACTCGAATTGTCTTACCACGATATCACCAAGTAATGGGTCGAAATAGGTAGAGTTATCGACGTTATAGTAGTTTGCTTCTAAGAACCACGCCACGTTGACCAGATTGTCAGGCTCTGGGAGGGCTATCGATACTGTGGCAAACACCTGGAATGAACGAAAATGATAAAATTATTTAACGAAAAATCTATATATTCAATATTTTGCCCTTGTCATCGCCTTAATACTACAAATTCAATAAATATTACTTAATGTTAAATCTTAATTAAAAGTATATCTAATCAAAAACACCAGTGCCAGTGGGAAGAGTACCTAAAATGCCAGCCGAGTTGCCTTTTTATATAGCTACGCTGATACGCTGTGCAAAATAGAAGCGGGTATTTTGGTCACAAGTAGCGTCGACCAAGCGCGTCTTTAAATCATTGGATAAAAATTTAGCTCCAGGTCCCCACGGCCCCAAACTTTCTACCCCGAAAGGGGTAAAAACTAAAATTATTTTAATTTAAAATCTTACTGATTATATATCTTATATATAAATTTTATTTATAACCAACATAACAATGATACAAAACACTCAACTAAAACTTAACCTACAAAAGTCCAGGGGTAGAGGAAAAGGTGCCCAAAATGCTGGCAGCATTGCCACGTTGGATGGCAATGCTTAGTTTCTGACCGAAATAAAAGCCAGCATTCTGGACACCCGAAACTTCTACCAGCCGCTTGGCAAGAGTTCTCCGTAAAACTGCAGGGCGGCCCCCACGGTCCCATCGTCTCTACCGCAATCCGCACAAACATGTACACAAGATCAAGTTGTGTATATTTGTGCCGTTTGAGGTTTTCCGCTTTTTTAATTACTGTGTAGTTTTTTTTCATGTAATATATGAATGTATGTAACCTTGTAATTTTTTTTTCTAGCCATAACTCCGCAAATTCCGGTCGACAGCCACCTCTTCTAAGCATTCGATAACTGATCAAGACCGTTACGTCTATAACATTACTGTTATTTTAAAAACTTCTTCTTCTTCTTGGCATGAGTTAAGTGACTTGGCTTTTAAAAGTTAAAAGAACGATATCTCGTTCGGAGTATCCTCTGAGATATAAAATGTATAGAAAGAGTAAGTTTGTCTGTAACCAAGCATTTCACAGGGTATTCCAGCAGCTTCCTTGGGTACCAATTATTCCAGACAAGGTATGCTCAATCTTAAGCCAGAGTGTCGCTATTTCAAGTGGTCATTCGCCTTAATGCCATGGAGGACTTGGCCGTCCTCTTAGTGACGACGGACGACATTATCTTAGTCCTATGGACCTAAAATTTTACGTGTCATCCGACCCACGGCAACACCCAGATGAAATTTACACTTTTAAAAAGATATTTTAGTGCATGGTCACCCATCCAAAGTCAGTCCGCATCAACCGTGGTTTAACCTCGATGATCGCGTCAAATCACCTTATTCAGCCGAGCTATAGGTGCTACTTATTTTATGACATGTTTGACATACACCAAATTGCGTATCCTTAGTAAACAGCAGATATCTCTTCTGTCTCTTATGTTCACCTCCATGTCCGGCAACTGACTTCAACAGTACACCTAACCTGAAACAAACATACAAATGTATTTAGTAATAACAGTTAAAATATGTTACACATCAATTGAAAATGAATTAAAAATACATTTTTTCACATACTTTTAGCTAAATTGATTTTGCTAATAAATTAAGTTAACTAAAGTAAAGTAAAAATTTATCAACTAAAACATAACGACATCAATTAATTAATAAGGTAAATAAACCACCAATAGTTAATTCACCACAAACTTTGAATTTAAACTACATTTATAAATTATAAATCACCAGGCCACATTTTGTAGCAGCATCTTGGATTTGAAATTAATCATAGTGCTTCACATGTACTTATTTCACTCATCAAATACCCTTTCATTTGATAGCCATATTGAGACAGTAGTGAAAAATACGTTGTCCGCCATTTTGTGCGGCGGCCATCTTGTATTCATATTCATCAAACACAGCTAAGAACATTCCTGATCAATTACACATGTCAAGCAAGAATACCAAATCAATATCGGTTCATCTCTTCGGAAGCTACGATGCCATAGACACACACATTCCCACACACGCACACACATAAACACACACACACAAATACATGTCAAATTATAACACCCCCTCGTTTTTTTACACCAGCTGTTAAAAAGACTCAAAGCTCGAATTCCAAAAGCACTTGCTTAATTCTCAAAAACGTGTACAGTGTAATCTCCATGTAACGTCACTCAATTTAACGACAAACTCTCTAAAGCGTCGAAATCAATTGGCTTTACTTGGTTTAGCTTGTATTTCATACAATGATACATTCTCTCCATTTAACGACCACTTAACGACAACGGCATAAAATGCACAGTCCCTTCAGTGTCGTTATATAAAGCTTACACTGTATTAAAATGTTAAAATTACAAACAAGATTAAGTAGTTTCGATACAGCATGTCCGGTGCTAATCCGCGCCTGCTAGAATAACTGAAAAAAAAATTAAGGCTCGTCAAATAGACATACACGGAGAAGCTTAACGAGCGAAGGCTGTATTTGCTCAAGGAATTTGTGAAATCGTCTCTGCACGTTTGTGAATCTCAAATACAGGGATTTGGCCAGTATTAGAGCTTACCAGATTTTGGTGGCAAATATTTGGGGGAGCTTTGCTGTAAGTTGAAGATGCGACGTTAAGCTTTGGCGATGATATGGGCTATATCTTTCATCGTTGTAAATTATAAACGACTAGCTGACCCGGCAAACGTTGTTTTGCCTCACTTAGGGGTATGAGAAATAGATAGTGTAGCTTATATAACACGTTCGTAGATTTACCATAGCAGCGCCATCGATTGATTACTTACTCAACCCAGTCGAATCATTTGGAGTTAGCAGATAATTGTGACTGTCAAATAATAACAGACAATAATTAGCAATAAATTAAAATTGCGACTATAATTTGAGATTTAAACTATCCTATCTCTCATGTTGGATCGAACTGCACATGGTGTACGAATTTTATTATAATCGGTTAAGTAGTTTAGGAGTCCATTTAGGACAAACATTGTGACACGAGATTTATATATTATAAATGATTAAAATAATTGAGAGAGAAAATCTAAAAGACCGTGTAAAGAATAACCCTACAAATATTTATTCCAACTTCCGTACGTTTTTTACTCATTCTGCTTGAATTATCTATACTAATATATAAAGAGGAAAAGTTTGTTTTTTTGTTAGACGCAAGTAAGTTCAGAAACTATTGGAACGATTTCAAAAATTCTTTCACTGTTGAGAAGCCACATTATCCCTGAGTAACATTAAGTATATTTTGTTTCTCTTTGCAACTTAGATTAATTTTAGAGAACCAGCAGGGCTATTCAGGTAATCTTCGAGTGCATCTGATTCGGCAGTTTTCTTCGAAAAATTACGTTTCTTGAAATGGAAAACACAGACATAACACTTTCGTCATCGAAGCATATTTTAATGGAATAAATTTAACCATGGTAGAATCAGTTTTTCAAAGAAAGCGACTAATAATATCAGATTAAACAATATTTTTTTGTTACTAACGTGTTTATTTTTTGATGATACTCATTCTATGCTTTCGTATAAAGATACTTTTACGCGCAGCTAGATACATAAAGTAATAAAAGTTTACTTCGTAAAGATACCTAATCTGTCACAGATCGCGGATGACAGGTTTTCACTCGGGCGGCAATATAAATAAAAAAAAACAAATCAAATTACTCTTTTTCTAAAATCAGATATTTTCATCCACGCGCAATTTGTTGTCGGAAACGTTTTAAAAAAAACCATAGACTGCATATCCAAATGAAATGTCAAAAGTGTCCGACTTTGATTATCTGTATAGCAATTGTTGTATCCGATTTGAAGAAACGTCACTTTTCGATGAAAATTGTCGGATGCATTCGAAGACTACCTGAAGGAATGGACCCTGCTGGTATGCTTATTTAAGCAATGTGACTCGGTGGTAAAAATGTGTGCTTTTCAATCAGACGGTCTCTGGTTCGATCCCGGCTACACCTATGACTTGTTTTTCAAGTTATGCGTGGAATTGCACTCCCTTTACGGTAAAGGAAAACATCGTGAGGAAACCGACACGTATGAGGACTGCAATATCCGAAGACGTGTGTCATCCGCCAACCTGCACTGGTGATGGATTATGCCCTATATCTCACTCCTAATGAGAGAAGGCCCCGAGTTCCAGCAGTGGGAAAGTATAGTGAGCTACTTGATACCTATTTCAGATTCTGTTTTCCACTACACTTCTGTATGATAAGTTCATTTGTAAATACGACGGATATATACTGTCTCAACTTTGTGCTCGTTTCGTTTTGTCTTTTCTATTGTTTTGGCTTATTTCAGTTTATTTATTTCATGCAAAATAATTCTTATCATAATACACCGAGTCTTAAGAGTAAGTAATAAATTAAATTTAGGATATTATGAACTATATATTTAGCACGCTGGGTGCATTTAGGATTTTCCGTTTAACATAACATATGTCAAGGGCAAAATCTTAAATATATAGTTTTTCGTTTTAATACATATAGGGTTAATATATTGTAGAAGAAATAACGTAAAAACCGTCTAAACAACCACTCCAAAAATATGTATACCTATTTTGGTACCAATCAGATTTATCAATAAAAAAAAAAAACTAGTTCTAAATTTTTCGCATTTATAAATAATACTTGGATGGTATGAAAACCTTCATACGCGAGCCCGACACTTGGCCTCAATTTTTTACATACTAAGTATGCTAAAACTGAAAGTTTTAAATAGTTTTATTTGGATTATGGTATTGTCTCAGATAATATATTAATATAGTACATTGTAGTCAAATTGTTTCATATCTATTTAAATACAGATTTAGTTGTACCAAAATAGCATTCTGTACCAGATTTAGCCTCGTCTGTCAAGTTGATGGGTGTCTACACTGTGTAACAATTGCGTTTGCCTCAGTGAAGCTTTACGCTTTAGTAACTAGGTCTTATTATAGACAAATGCTATATATTTTTTAATATTCTGCGTCTATGGCCTTATTATATATAGGGCCTCTAGGTAGATCGAAAATGGTCATGGATCCCTTAAGCACGCCGGGGTCCCTTAACCACAAATTTGACGTGTCTTTGTTTATGTCTGTTTATTTTTGGTATTGTAGCTCCCAAACGAATGCATCGATTAATATTCAGTTTATTTTTTATAGGTGTGTGTACTCAAGAGTGCTCTTACCTATTTGGTTTATAAAAAAATCTGACAAAGATGGCGTCTACCACAAATTGGGTATCAAATGAAAATATACTGGCAACATTTTCTAGTGCTTGCCTGGCTGAGAAACCACCCTCAAGTCGAAAAAACCTGTCGCCAAGCGCCTAAAAGTGTGTTCCGACAGCATCCTTTAGAGCCAGTTATTCTAACCTAGGCATACTCCATCTTAGGCCGGAGTGTCGCTAACTCATGCTTATTGCATCTTCTTCTTTACCTTATCCTACTTGGGTGCGGTCGGCACAGCAAATATTCTTCTTCCACTCTCTTCTCTCAGCCGTCATCTACACATCAAATGCCTATGAGTGGTAAAAATAAAAACAAAACTTATCGACTTAACTTATGATGATATATATGATGGGAACAGCATCTTTACCATGATGTTCTGACGTCATTGTAATCCCCCTGGACAGACATCACCTATTTATCGTCGGGTTCGGACTAACTTTGGATTACGTCCCAAACTCCGCGAAAATTAAGGGACGACAACAATTTCATTACCGCATTCGCAGCCTGCTCTACCGCTTTCGGTTACATTGCCGAGATGGATGATTAAAGTTTACTTCTGAATAAGATTACAAATGTATAAGACATATAAGAAGACAAAAATAAAATCGTATATGACGTCATATATAATCATATAATTGTATATAAATAATGTACCACACTGCAAAATAAATAATGAACCTAAATTATTGGGTTTATGATGAACGAAAACAATACAGAAATACAAAACTTTATTAGGCATATATAACTTACGGTAAAGGCAAGCCACGCTACAATAAATACTTAAATACTTACTTCAATAATTTAATAATTACCTTAATACTTAAAAGACTAGTTACCTATATTAATTAAACATATAAATTTCATTAAATGTTCTACACGATTGAATACTACACAAAATTGCAAATCTATTAAATTTAAAATACATATACTAGTTATAAGTATAGGGAGGACCATTTGATGATGATCCTATAAAAAATAAACGATAGTTTCTGATACACTAAAAGAAATTCTGATTCACAGACATTTTTGTCTATCAGACTTTCTAACCTGTAGGTTCTTTTTTATAATAAAAATTATAATTATAAGAATAATAGTTTTAAAAGTTAATTCTAATCATCAGTTAATGAAACCTACATTTAGTGAAAGCAGCCCCAGCATCTTGTAAGTCTAATCAAGTCAAGGTGCTCGGAGAAGTTTAAAACAAGCCAAAGTTACAGTTTAAATCAGTTTTCAAATTAAACTGCGCTCAAGCGGAGAATTTGACGAAATCGCGACGGCCAATTGGTGACAAGGTAACTTACATACTTTGTATAAACTTTGAATTTCCGAAGACGGCTATAATAGATAGTCGTTGAAGAATATATATACGTATAGATAAAAAATATTAGGACGAATTTCATACACGGCTGGTTAACCCCATACTAAACCATCTCTAGTTTGTATTATGGTTGCTATGTAAACATATACATACAAAAATACTTTATATCTACACATATTAAACAGCAAACAAATTAAGTTCGAACCCGGGACCTTCTAGTTGGCAGTCTGGCATGGTAACCATTACGCCAACGAAGTCGTCATAAAATACGCAGCTCACTATATATTCCTCCTACGGCTGGGACTAGCGGCCTTCTCTCACATCTCACAGATCTTCTCAATGAGAATTGTTGTTTTTGACACATTCACACACGACAGGTTAGCCCTATACTGAACCATTTCTAGCTCGTATTATGGTTACTAACACAGCAGATATACTACATATACATACATACATATTAGATATAAATACATGTTTAATACCCGGACCTACATCCAATAAATTTAGTTAAGCACAAAGATGTTGACCGGGCCGGGAACCGAACCCGGAACCTTCTGATTAGCTGACCGGCATGGTAACCTTTACGCCAACGAGGTCGTCAAGTCATATTAAAATCTGCGTTTGCTTTCCAAACGAAGATAAAGAGTTACAAGCCATATACCACTCTGGACAGTAAATATATGTCTTTGCGACCCCCAAAGTTATTAATTAAGGACTAAACTAACAGTCAAAGTTCTGTCAACAAATCAGCGTGGACTAGAATTGCGGTGATACGGCCAAAGTTGGCTAATTGGTAGTAATGTCCGGTTACAGGCTCCTCACCTGGGAGCCGTGCCAAACTACAACCGCTAGGTTAGGAGACACGGGGTGAAAAGGTTACGAGACTTTGATACGAGTAAGTTTAATATTTTCTCACCGTACCTTAAGTATACCGACATGTGAGACTCGAGGTGAAAAGGTTACGCGACTTTGATAAGTTAATATTTTTTTGCCGTACTCCAAATATACCAACGAGCTTCTATTATTCTCTATATCTGATATCTCTGAATCTGACTCCGCTGTCTGTCTGTCACCAGACTATATCTCATATAAAAATAACAAACAGTACAGAAGAAAAGAAAAAGGATATAAAAGAGAGGAAAAAAAGGTCTAATATAACAAAGTTCCGTCAACAAATTAGCGTGGACCAGAATTGCATGGGTAGGGCATGCTTGTCATATATAATGTCCAGTTACAGGTTCCTCACCTAGGAGTCGTGCTTAACTACAGCCGCTAGGTTAGAAGACTCGGAGTGAAAAGGTTACGAGACTTTGATACGAGTAAGTTTAATATTTTCTCACTGTACCTCAAGTATACCAACGGGCATTCTATCGTAGCGCCCGTAGCTCAGCTAAGTGATCTGACGCGATCAGTCTTTGGCCAAAAACTCTCGACGCCAGAGCTTGGCCACTTAGCTCATACGAAGAAAAATAACAATTTTTTTTCTATATATATATATCTCCGTTGGCTGTCTGTTCGTCTGTCACTAGGCTGTATCTCATAAACCGTAATAGATAAATTGAAATTTCTACAGATGACGTTTATACATAATACGAGTAAATTAATTATATACGTTTTTATATAGAGAATGGTCCTACGCGTGTCAGACTGAAATTAGAAGGTTATTACTCGTATTAGGTTGTTGTTATTTCACTGACTTAGGTTTAATTCACAATTTGCAAAAAATAACTGATATAATATGTACCGCATTACACTGTGATAAAATTAGTTAAATAATTTGTATATATTGTTAATTAATATGGATAATTTGTTCACCAACATATTGAATGTAGTAGTATAAACAAACTGTACCTCCAATAATAAAATTGATATTTACTTTCTGTCATAGTTGACAGTTAAAGGAAATATACCATTGAAACCTTGTCTCCCAAACTAGTTCCATTAACAGTGATTTCGGTTGAATCAAGCACGTGTTTCGCCAATTGCCAATAAGCTAATTTTGATTGAAATATCATTTGTGGAGTTACAAGTACCTAATGCAAACCTTCCTTAAATTCTTGCAAAAAAAAAACTTTTTATCCGTGAAACCTTCCTTAACATATTATTTTATTATTATTATTTGTTACCTTCACGCTCAAACGACTGGATCAATTAAGATAAAATTTAATACCGAGAAAAGATCATGTTTTTTATTATTATTATTTGTTTGACACATTTCACACACGGCTGGTTAACCCCATACTGAATTATTTCTAGTTTGTGTTATGGTAGCTAACACAACTGATATAACTTTATAAACTTACATACATATTTTATATAGATACATATTTAACACCCAGACCTACAGCCAACATATTTGTTAAGCACAAAGATATTGGCTGCGTCGGGAATCGAACCTGTAATCTTCTGATTGACAGTCCGGCATTGTAACCTTTACGCCAACGAGGTCATCATGGCTACTTTTCATCCGTATTAACCCAGCGTAATAAAACAATTCTTAAGAACACATGATACCGATTCGCCTTCACACGATTTTCTTCACAAATAAAACAACAAATCCAGCGAGGCAATAAAGAAAAACATGTAAATTAAAAATAACCGAACAACACTTGTGAGTCTGCAGAACCGCATTGAAAAAACTCGGTAAAGCAAAAACAGCGGCTAAGTGGGGAACGAATGCGTTTTATGGGTTCCGCAGTATTTTCTTTAAAAAAAAAAATAACAAAATACAAATACGAGTATATAATACACTCCTAATGTTTACAATATGTATCAATCTAAAGTTTTATGTAAGTACTCGTATATGTATGTAGCATATCAGTTGTGTTAGCAACCATAATAGAAACTAGAGATTGTTTGGTTATGGGGTGGTATTAAGCAACCGTGCGTGAAATGTTTCCTCATATTTTTATTATATTTTCATTCTGTCGTATGTTTTTAAATTAGTGCTACGGTGACCAATCAGAGGGTGGTTGTTTCTTAAAAGTATCGTAGGTTTCTTTAATTTTAATTTAGTATTTTGCGCTAAAACTTGCCCAAGCTGTATTATCAAGAGTTTTCAAGCTGTCCTAAGGCTTCTGACTTGGCTTAACGACTGCTTGAACTAAGACTAGAGGGGACCTACAATTTAACGTGACCATCCGACCCACGGTAGGGCCCAGATGAATATATTTTAATAAAAAAAACTTACAATTGAATATTTAACCTCCTCCTTTTTTGAAGTCGGTTAAAAATGAAGATTCTGTGTCTGTTCACCCATCCAAAACTGACATGTTCTTTAACCTCGAAGATCTAACTGAACTAAATTTGTTTGCTGTCGGTCTGGGTGTTAAATATGTATCTATATAAAATATGTAGGTAAATCAGTTGTGTTAGTTATCATAACACGAACTAGAAATGGTTCAGTATGGGGTTAGCCAGCCGTCTGTGAAATGTGTCCTAATATTTATGTATGTATGTATCGTGTCAGAACACCTTAGTTAGCCGATCCACAGACGTTACAGTCAAGAAATCTATGAGCGTGGAACCCAGAAAGAAAAATATATGGATACAACACGTGTTCAACATACGGGGCCTGTGTGACCACAGAATCCCATTTAACCCTTCATTTCAATAAATTGCTTCGGAAAATACCCGACTGACTTTGATGCGGCCGAGTTTGTGCTGAATTAATGTTCACTCAGGAATGCTCAGTGGTTTTTTAAATAACGAGATTATTTACAGTAAGTATTCATATTTTGTAAATCAATTTTCAATTTCGAAATATCTTTACTGACGTAACTTTTATATAGCTAGAGTAAATTTATCCTTTTTTTTGTTGACGAGGGGGAAATCTTCGACAAAATACCTAGCTACGATGGGGCGCAGAAGGTTATGTGGGATTATGCCCACTAAAACCCCCCCGGTGACCTGCCTCTGTGCTTAAAGGAGGTCTCCGGGTTCTTAGAGTAAATTTATCCTAGGACCACTAAAAACAACAAAATAGAAAAACATCCACAGTGTAGATAGACCCTCTCATAAATTAATAACAATCTTTTATTGATATGACATGACTGTGACATGTCGATTTATAGCAAAAATACTGAAAAACCAAGATTTTGTCCTAGCCCTAAAAGATAACGTTTTCAAACTTATTCTGAGAAATAGCCAAGGTATGTAGTTACGTTGCGGAAATAATAAAAATATATTCTTTTTAAGTATGCCATGTCCATTGTACTTATATTAAATAATAATTACAGTTAAGACATTTATAGACGAAGATTTTTGATTAATTGATTATATTAAAGGAAGTTTGAAAGTAGCACCAGTGAGTGAGAAACTAAGAAGTGGCAGGTTAGCGTGGTATGGGCATGTGATGCGTAGAGAAGAGATGCATGTTAGTAGGAGATGTATGGAAATGGAAGTGCAAGGAAGAAGGGAAGAGGCCGACCGAAGAAGACATGGATGGAGTGTGTGAATGAGGACATGAGAGTGAAAGGAGTGAGTAGAGACGACGGCTGATAGAGGAGAGTGGACGAGGAAAATTTGCTGTGTCGACCCCACCTTTTTTTTTTTTTTTTTTTTTTACGTGAGGAAATGCATTTACGCATGCCCACCACACCCGGGGAGGTGGGTGGGGTATGTCGGGCTCGATGCCAGAAGGGCATCACTACCGACTAAAACCTCACGATGGCCTTCTCACCGGAAAGGGCGGGACGAAGTTCCGCTTCTCGCATTAACGCACCACCCCGCCCACCTCGGCTAGCCTGCGAGACTCCGCCTCTGGGGATGACTCCCCTTGCAGTGCACCTGGTGCACTGCAACCACCTCGGGGACCGTGAGTGCAATGGTCGCCGGAGAACCCCGGTCCGACGTCCTAAGTCCCCCGTGACGGGTCGGGTCTGTGGCCCCGTCACATGCCACTACGGCCGCAGAGAATAGGGATAGTGGTAGTCTCCGGTTACCACTCCCTTCTCCCTGCGGCCCCACCGCGTCCGCCATCAACGGTGGCGACCCCGTCGAGGCCGCGGCAGGTAGGAAGAGCGGCGCATCGTAATACCGACACTTCTCTCCTGCCGCGGCCCCACACTTTCAGCTGCGGTGCCTCCCTATCCACACCGCAAGCCCGCCTCAGTTGCGAAACCTCCCCGAAAACCCCCGGAGCGAGGTCCCGCAACCTACTGGTGCCACTCCATCTAGAACTTGCGTACAGGGATTACAAGTCTAGGGAGTGGCCCGCCTCAGGGACCCTCTTCGCTTCACCGTGGGTGACCAGGCCACGGTTACTGAGCCCCCCCGCCTCGACAATGCGGGGCCCCACGGGGGGGGGTGTCGACCCCACCTAGTGGGATAAGGCAAGAACGAAGAAGAAGATTTTAGGATTTATTAAAAATATGCTATTTTGTTCCCTCGGTCGCTTTGTTCTCTCAGCCAATAAAAGCCATCATAACATCATAAGCAGCCCACTATACGTTCCCACTGCTGGGAGTCGGGGCCTTCTCTCACGAGAAGAGATATATAGGCCATAATCCACCGCGCTGGCCAAGTGCGGTTTGGCGGATGTCACACGTCTTCGGATATTGTGGTCCTCAAACATGCCGATTTCCTCACGATGCTCTCCTTCACCGTGAAGCGCGTGCAAATCCACACATAACTTGGAAAACTAGTCATTGGTGCAGGGCCAGGATCGAACCAGGGGCCGTCTGATTGAAAAGCAGACATTATTACTTACTACAGAGCCACACTCGCTTTTTTGAAAGCCACACAAATCTTATTTTTAATGTAACACCGTCGTTCATTCGGTTCAGCCTCAAGGCTTCTCTTTGTTCCCTCTTCTAAGCCGCAACTTATTCTCCAAAAAGAAAAAAATGAGATAAAATATAAGAATAAGATATAGTACATTCTCGTGTAATGTTTTATTAAGAAAATATGAGAGCAAAAAAGCATATTTTAATCAATCCTAAAATTAATATCTTTGATTGGTGGCGATTCAGCGGTACACACGACTAAACTATATTTAAAGAAGCCCCATATCTTTTCATCTTAGGTGGCCAGAAAGAGACGGCACGTTTTGAACCACAGACAAAACAACTAAAATTACGTCAAATATGGAATGTGTGCAGGCAGTTTTAGAGGTGATACAAGTGAGTGCGTTCTAAAGTCGCCTATATATTTTCTACATTTGACGTGATTTTAGTTGTTTTGACTATGGTGCAGAACGTGCCGTCTCTTTCTGGCCGTGGGCTTCTGGAGTAGTCATATTAAAATTTAAAATAATGTGCTTCTGAAAATAATGAATGCATTAAAACAAATCTTCCTTTTTTTTGTAGATTATCGTATTATCTGTAATCTTTAGAGCTTCCGTCTGTCTTATTTAGAACCAGTTATTCCAGATTAGGCATGCTACTTTTTAAGCCAAAATGTCACACCTACTGGTCAAATACCTAGCTAAAGGGAGTTAAAAAATACTCATAATTCAATGTTGTTAATGGAATGATTTTATAGGAACTTATTTCGTAAATACCTACGACCACGATTCAGGCTCTTCGAAGAACTCGGTTGAACTCGGAACAACATTATCTTAAGAAAAGGAAGGCAACGTTCGCTAGCTTGCTCCAAAAGTAGGACGCTTGGAGCAGGCTAAATCATTGAGAAAACATAACGGTTCATTAGTTAGACATTGCCGTAGGCGCACGGCAAACATCCCATTTTATCTTATACTGTATTTGCACTCGGCGAAGTACGGTACTCGCGACGTCAAAAAAGTTTCACGATGTATTTCCCTTTAATTTTGCTCCATTTGCTTTTAGCGTTCGGAGCGGATGGCCATCGGGAGAAGCGGTACCTCGTGTACCCCGACGGAGGACCGGCCAGAGCTCAGGTACTTGAAGACGTCATGCAAATTTACATAACGCTGATTTAACTTAAGTAAATGATGTTTTCTTTGGATTGGGCTTAACGAAGCCGTGTTTTTTGTTCGTGAATTTAAATGCAATTAGGCGAGCGACTGGCTGCCTTTTGAAGTATAGAATGAGGTTGTGTTTTACGTTCACTTCTGTTTTGTCTGATTCTGTCGTTCGTTATTCACAGTTTATTTTACTTTGAAAAGAAACAATTTTGTTTGTTTCAATTGGTGAACTGCTTTTAGTTCGTAAGTTTATCTTTAATCCAGTATATTAAATATATATTAACTACTCATCATCGAAAAGTTGCCTGAAAGATATCGGTTTATGAGATAAGGCCTCCAATTATGGCACACATATTTTTAAACTTTCATCTTTTATTTTTAAATTGTTTCATGTATTTTGTCTCCAATAAAGTTTTGTTTAGTATCTATCTATATTTTAAATCGTATCATTGCAATAGTGTTTATACTGATCTATCATCTGGAATAAGCAAAAATTATTTTAATTTTCAAAAATTGCTTTATTACAATTTTCAGTTTATCATTGGTTTGGGTGTACCAGTAGATTTGAAAGAAGCATCAGTAACTGTGGGAGCAGTCATCAAATTCCAATATGACTTGCCTACGAACAGTTCAGAATACACGAGCAGAATCTATGGGTTTGTCAACACAGTTTCAAGAGACATGGATGGTGATACATCAAAAGTCGACCAAGAAACTAATGAAATTGATTCAGATTCACGAACTATAGGTAAAAGTGACAACACTATAGAAAACGACGATATAGAAAGAGAAAACGATACGTTAGTCGATATCACTTTTGACGATAGACGCAAGAGATCTATACAATATTCTGAAGGAGGAGCGTTGGTAACTGGAGATACAGAAGCTAAAAGTCAGATTTCGTTGCAAGAAGCAATAAGAAGACAAGAGTTGATTGACCAGAACAATCTAGAAGAAAAAGAACCGCAGAGAATGAACCGCTGGGATTTTTACAAGATTATAGAACACATGGCCGAAAGGTATGATAAAGCAATATTTTTTTTTAATTAGAGCTAGATATTTGACTAGCAGAGCTTATAACATGAGTTAGTGACGCTCTGGACTAAGATGAAGCATGCACAATTAATTGGTTCTCAAAGAGGCTATCGGAACATACTGTTAGGTGCTAGGCGACTAATAATAAGTAACCTAAGTGATATTTTGTTAACTAAAACTCAGAATTAAGAGAGAGACAAAGTTTCCATATGAAAATCGCATTGATTTGAAGAACTTAGAGCATTAATTTATAATTCAAGAAACAAGGTTAAATATTGAGCAAAAACAAGATTTTATTGTGTAAATAGCACAAAATAATGATTACCAAAGATTAAAAATTTCAGACTAAGACGTAAAATCTCACGTTCAGAAATTTACTCACGATTAGTTTTACACGGAGCAAGTTCTCCACACTGCTGTAGTTTGAAAGTTTTCTGAGGAACCTTACAAAATCGTTTTAGAATATTTCACTAAGGCATGCATTGAAAATTTTACAGGTACGGCTATTCAGGACGGCCGTGCTTGCTTCGAACAATCTGCGAGGCTGCCGAAGTTCCTTTTACTCACGAAAATGGCTTGTTGGGTGAAATTGGACATATACTATTCACGTAAGTACAAAAGAATGGAAAGTTCTACAAGAGTTGCTTGAGCTGCAGTGTTTAACCAATCTTGAAGGTTGGAACTGTCTTGTAAGTTTTATGACACAGAACTTGTTTGAGATTGCCATTTGTAGAAATGAAGGAAGGTTCCAATATGAACCGATTTGGATGAAAATATACCTGAATTAGAAGGCCGCCATTTGAAGGTGTATTTACTGGTTTATTAATTTCATTTTTTTTTGTTAACCACCTTAGTAGTTTTGTATTCTTTTTAGTATGTTCAGCAAAATAAATGAATTGTAATTTAAATCACTGCCATACATAGATTCATAGAAAATTCTTGAATGGACACAATATTTAATATAGGATACAATTTAAAGCAGGCTTAATAAAATAGTACCTAACATATATCTAGATATTTTCAATTATGCATCTTTTGACGATATTCATTAGTATCTAATTTCGAAAATATCCATTGTATTACAAGATGTAGCACTTTGTTTTTAGTAAAAGCAATTAATTGATTTTATTGGCCATTAATAAAACAAAAGAAAAACACGAAAATAATAATATTTTTTTCTTCAAATATTTTTTGTTGTTAATTTTGTATACACTCGCGTTAACAAACAATGTACAGTAAGATAAAGATCAAATTTTGTTAGTCTTAATACAATCAGTCGTTGAGCCAAGTCAGAGGCCTTTCAACGGCTTCTAGTGTAGGCAAAACTGTCTACACTAGAACTTGTCCACTTAGCTCATACAAAGAAGAAGAATGATAAATACAAGGAGAATATATTTAATCCTTTGTCAATATATGTTTTCCTCTCCCATCAAATTTATTTGTAACTTTCAGGCCATCGTCAACCCGCGACGAGTTATCCCATCACACAGACAACGAGTACCATGCAGCAGAAAGGCTTGGAAGACACGCCGGGGTAGACTGCGAGACTCTCTTCCCGGACTGCGAAGGCTCTATCCTTAACACTTTTACTTCCATTGGAGAAGACACTCTGCATAAATTTGGCCTCATATAGAAAAACTGTAGACTTCAACGTCATATTATAACTTTCAACCTCATATACGAGTAACTTCAATCATGGGTCCTATTGATGCTGTGAATAGCCCACGTACTTCGTTAGCTGGCGTTGCAAAAATGTTAAACTTGGAAGCGAAAACACTCTTGAAGCAACCAGGAACCATGAAAATAGCATCTAAAAAGAAAAGACTAAATTGTCCTATGTTCTGTACGAATCAACGCTTAATCTTAATCCTTAAGTACATTATTGGTAGAGCTCTAGACATTTTGGGCAGTCTAAAAGTAGAAGAAAACTTGAGTGAAAATGAAAAAATAAATTGAAAATATTTAAGTTAGGTAGAGTATGAGAATAAGAATATTCTGTAAATGTTGTTCCTGTACAACTTTAAACTTTTCCGAATGTCGATCATTGAGTTTTGCTTGACATTTTGAAATGTTTGTGAAAACTAGGTAAGTGAATTTAGAAAAAGAAATAAACTATTGTTATTTTTTAAACGTTTTATTTATTCCTATCCTCTACACTGGTCATAGGCAAAAATATATTTTGTCTATGCCCTTGTTTTTTTTATGAATTCGTTTTTATGTAAATTTAATAAATTGTTGACCCTTTATTCCAATTAATATATTAGCATCTTTTTCAAACTAATAATCCCAAATCTGTCTGATAGCAGGAAACTATAGCTATCAATATACTAGTAAATAATAGCTATTAATATTGTTGATTGGGCTAATCGTTATGCCAGGAAAGAGGCTTATGACCAGTAGATTTACAATGTAAGAAATTATATAAAAAATATTGGGAATGAAAGGAAAAAAGTTAAAACATTTATCAATTATTTTATTATGATAATTAATATTTTTTATAATAATACTGCATACATTTTAAGATAAACTATGCAGTTTACTAAACGAGTCTACTAGGGAAGTTCGGCACTTGCTATACAGTTGCGTGCAGTTTTTCATGCTCTGTCCATGCTTGTAAGCCTTGATGTAAGGGTATGCTTCATCCTTCTTCGACACATTGTCCGATGCGTCATTTGTTGGGCTGGAAGTGGAAAAAATGGGGATTAAAATGTTGCTAAATTATATATAAATTTGGCGTGCCTATGCATGTGTATATTATACACATCGACGCTGGAAAGGCAAAATTATCTAAAAAAATAAAATTTTCTAAATTATCTTTTGCCTTTCCAGCGTCGATATACATAATATATTTGTGGGTCTATCAGTGTAATGCCGAACAGTTGCGCCGATTTTAATGCACAAAGGTCTAAAATGGCAGCCGCCTAAGATGGCGGATGCCAGATTTTACTGTCTTAAAATGGGTATTAGATGAAAGAGCTTGACTAGTAGAATACATACGCTGTAAGTTTAAGATGGCCGACACTGCAAGGTATGAATTGAGGGTTGAATTTCTAAATTTTTAATTACTATAGGGACTTTACTATATGGCTAGGGAAGAGGAGCGTCGGTCCAGCGGCAAGATGGGTCGACGACATTACAGCTGTCGCGGGTCCAACCTGGACTAGATTGGACCGAGACATATGGCATGACAGGAGAGAGGCCTATACCCAACAGTGGGATAGAATCGGCTGTGGATGATGATGATAATAATGTATTATTAATGTATTAATTCAAAATACAACTATCACTATTAAATGTATTAAATCACTATTAAATGTATTATTTCAAAATACAACTATCATGTTATATCACACATATGTCTAAAATAAAATTAAATGAAATATAAGTTTTTATTTACACTTATTATTTGCGTACTAGCTCCGTGACAAAAAGTAATCATTGGGAAATACTATAACTCTTTTACAGCTAGGTATTTTACCACCAAGACGCGTAACTACACAAGTTAGTGACACTCATGCATTAATCTGAATTAACTGGCTCTCAAAAAGGCTGCCGGAACACATTGTTCTGTATTTATTTATGTTTTGTATTTATTTATGGTGTTTACTTGTACCACCGCTTTCTTTTGTATGTTTATTTATCCATTCCTGGTAGAAATCACCATAGATGATAAGGCCGCCATTGTACTTTACTTTTTAATTTTTAAAATTTTCGGTTGTACAATAAAGATATATTCTATTCTATTGTTAGGTGCTTATTTTCGACTTAAATGCAGTTGAAGCAAATAAATTGATGATTACTTACTCCAAAACAAAAGCAGCCAGCTCATGCAGCAGATCCTCTTCATCATCAGAGTGGAGAGGCTCAGCACCGATTTGACAGAGAGCTCGTCTCACGCACGATTTGCCGTCGTGACCAAACCTGGAAAGTATATAAGTATTTATGTATAACCTATATGTCAGTACTGTCATATAACATAAAAAGTAATTAATTTAGTATTTATGTTATGCATATACATTTTCTGCCGTGAGGTCTTTTGACCAAGAAAGCGATGGAGGGACTTGACAAACACCTGGAGGATTGGTCTATAGTAGCGCTAGATAGGGACATATAGAAAGAGGGTAGGAAGGCCTTTGCCCAACAATGGGACTAGACAGGCTTTCTATAATAAAAAAAATATTATATAAGTTCCCATACATTCTCATAGTATATATACATAGCTATTTGTATAACACGAGACTAAATAGGCGTGGTTGAAGAAAAGATTAACCCCCGCGCCCCTCAAACCCTTCTGCGGGCGACAAGAGATCTTCTGTCATAATCCGTGACAGGATAATCCTACTAATATTTTGCATGCGAAAGTTTGTGTGTGAGTGTGTATATTTATTACTTCTCCACGCTCAAACAGTTAAACCGATTTTGATGAAATTTGTCGTGGAGATAGGTTGGATTAACACTACTACTAATACTGTTTATCCCGAATACGATAGTGGTTCCCGTGGGATACGCAAATAACTTCAAAATCTATGTTACTCCTTCACGCTCCAACGGCTGAACCAATTTTGATGAGATAGGTTAGACCTAAAACGTAGCCTATGTGTTAATCCAAATTAACACATAAGCTACTTTTTATCAGATTAACTTCCTTTTGACCTAGATCATCGTGGGAAATACCGGGTATATATATATAAATGCAAAAAAGGCCAATAGAAATATCAAGTAATATCTATACATGAATTTTATGAATACTGTACATACGAGTATATATCGTTCAAGACACATTTTACACTAAATAAACATAAAACCTAACCCCCATCCCCTGACAACTGGAGTGTAAAAATCACTGAAGTAAAATTGTCGAACGGGTGACTGTATTTACTCAAATCAAATATCAGATGTTACATGTCAAGTAAGTACACAGGGAGTCACTAGTATGTATGAACCAGTTGGTCTGTAAATAATAGATTGAAAAAAGTTGCCGAAATTAAACAAAATTAACTATGGGTAAGTTCAAGAGGCTTTCGAGTACATCAAAAACTCTAGACACCGAGTTTTTTTGTTTGTTTGTTTGTTTGGTTGTAACGAATAGGCTCAAAAACTACTGGACCGATTTTTAAAATTCTTTCACCATACGAAAGCTACATTATCCACAAGTAACATAGGCTATATTTCATTTTGGAAAAAAATAGGATTCCGTAAGATATTTGGATTTTTCGGACACAAACTGAAAAAAATCAACCAAAGAAGTTACTTATTTTGGCGTACGCTGCCTAAACTATCTACACTAATATTATAAAGAGGAAAACTTTGTTTGTTTGTTTGTTTGTTTTATCTCTAGAGCTCATGCACTTAGCTCATACGAAGAATAAGAAGAAGTTTATACAGGAGTACAACTTTTCAATAAGACGACCCCTGTTTCAATTTCTGTCCTAAAAATGGCCCTTCTTTTTCAAGGTATGTGTGGATTTGCACGGCCTTACGGTAAAGGAAAACATCGCGAGGAAACCGGCATGTTTGAGGACCACAATATCCGAAGACGTGTGTTATGCGCCAACCCGCACTTGGCTAGCGTGGAGGATTATGGCCTATGTCTCTCTCCTAGTGAGTGTTTATAAATTTATTTTATTGTATGACTATCAGTATTAATATATTACTTGATAAATAAATTAATGACATAAATAAAAACACAATATCACACACAATAAAAAAAACCTTACAAATAGTAGTTTAAATCTAAGTCAGTGTCCCCGGGTAAGGTGCCTAAAATGCTGGCGGCATTACCTCGCTGGATCGCCAAGTTTATATGTTATATATTATTATTATTATTTACTATTTTGAGATCAAGAATTTCGAGCTTTCGATTCGTCGTTCGAAGAGTTAACATCTCCTGATGATGCCTTGTGGAAAGGCGAAACACATGTTATGTTGAGTTAAGAATTTCCGGATTGTGATAGGTAACGTTAATCTTAATTAATATTAGTTAATTTATCTTAGTTAATTGATTTTAGTTAAGTTTTCCTTTAAGTGTCTTAATTTGGGTTTCGGATCACAGCGGAAGTACACTAAATATTTAATTTTGTCTTCTATCAAGAACTTTACAAAATCTGATTGCAATTAAGCACTCGTATATTAAATTAATATATTATTCATTTCATAATTGAGACAATTCATAACTACAGTGAAAATTCATTTGTGACTTCGGAATGTAATTACTGTTCGCTACAGACAAGCAAATAGCAATAAATTACGGCTGACATGCGGAAAATTGACTTTGCGATAACAATTTTACTCCACAATTGGCTTTGCATAAGGTGAGGCCGTGTGAAAAAAAACTGCTAAAGTCTGATGTTGAAATAACCTTTGGGCTTGAATTTGTAATACGAGTAGGAATAAAGAAAGTAAGCAAAGAAAATTACAGACTATGACAAATAAAGCAATACACATGACAAAATAATAAATAATTAAAATACATAATATATATATAATGAATAAACAATAATTGAATAAAAAATAACTGGCAAAGTGCATGTTGGGCTGGCGCTTGAAGGTTTCCGTACCATTGTTGTATTTTTAACCGGCTTCAAAAAAGGAGGAGGTTATATTATTCGACTGTATGTATTTTTTTATGTATTTTCACCGATTTCTTTGTGTATGTTTTTTTCGTTTTATTGTGTATGTTTTTTTTTCAATTATCTCTTTACATACACATGCAAAGAGATACTTGAAACGCATCTCTGTAGTTTTGTTATTGCTAAAGATACTCTGAACAAAGCTCCAAAACCAGTAGTTCTTAGGAAGATATTGAACACTTCATTTTTGTTATATAAACACTTCATTAAAACACTCACAATAAAACACTCACAATAAAATAAAATTCACTCTTCCGATCTCTTCCGGGCAACCTATTAGGTAAATAAATACATATCTATACAACATTATGTATAAACATACAAAAAACACATAAAAAGAAATTGTTTGATGTATTCGGGTCTTTGAAGCTCCTTCCTCTTCTTCTTTGTATGAGCTAAGTGACTGAGCTTTGGTGTCGAGAGTTTTCAAGCCCGAAAGGCTTTTGTCTTGGCAGCTGGTAAAAAGAATAATAGTCGGGACCTATAATTTAACATTTCATCCGACCCTCAGTAACGCCCAGATGAAAACACCACTTTGAAGCTCAGGAGTTAGTATTTCTTGTTTACGCGGGCAAGTATAAATCATTCAAATGTATTAAATCACTCCCTCTCTAGATGTTTATATTTCCTTTTCCCTCTAGAATCATTGCGAATAAACAAACGCCAAGAATGACGGGCCTCCAAGATGTTTTGTGAATTTCTCGAGTAATTCTTTGCGAGCTCTGTGTAAACAAGCTTCGAGAACATTCGCGAAGAAATCGAAATGTTTACGGTCCACAGTTTTTGTTTTCTAAAAAAATATCTGTTATGAGTTCTGAGTTGTTTTTTACCACAGTATTAGTAGTTTAATTTTTAAGTTCTAATCAATACATACATCTATACTATAAGACTCTTTGTCCTGACTCATTCAACTATAGGCAACGCAGAGCCCAAACGGCTGGTCTTAGGGGTATGAAATTTGGAGGGTGTATTTCTTTCTTTTTTATGTAGACACGTACTAAGAACAGATTTTGGAAATTCCACCCTTAAGGAGGTGAAAGGGAGTAAAACAGTTTGTATGGAACTTCTTTGTTTTTGAACTTCCAGCAATGAAATTTGGAACATGTATAGTTTATGTAAAATTAAAAATAATGGTATCATTTTTTGACAGGGGTGAACTAAGGGTATGTAATGAGGGGTGAAAGTTTGTGTGGAAAATTCTTTATTTATCATATTTCAGTCTTGAAAATTATTATGGTAGTAGTTTATTAAATGGTCAAATTAAAATTATGAAATCTTTTGCCAACTTTTGCCATCTAATTTCAACAATACTAAACTAGCAAAATGCCAGTTTAGTATTTTTGAAATTAGGTGGTGAATATATAAAATTGTCACGGGAATCGGATACAATAAAAAAAATCCACAAGTTACGCAAAAAGTGACCTAACTATACGCGGGGGCGGAGCGCGGGCAACTGCTAGTTTATAATAAACAGTTAAATCGAGTGTCTGTACAAATACGACGACGACGACCTCGTTGGCGTAATGGTTACCATGCCGGACTGCCAATCTGAAGGCGGTTTACGTAAACGATAATATGTTTTTTGCTTCACACACTCAAATGACTGTACTGATTTGCATGCAAGCCGCCCGAAGGCCTCTGATTTAGCTTAACGATTGCTTGTATCAAAACAAACAGCCACTATCCAAACACTGACCGCATAGACCGTTGCTTAGCTTCGCTGTCTTCAAGGCGAGAGTGAACCGGTTTCGTCTTGGCAAGCGCGCTTCATCTTAGACTGCAATATCACTTAACATCAGGTGAGTTGTGGTCAAGCGCAAGCCTATTATGAATAAAAAAAAAGATGATCGCGTTAGATCACTTTAGCTAGCCGATAGCTACATTGTACGAGTATGTAATAATTTGACCTTTTTAAAGTTCATGACTCAAGTTGCTTACTCAACAGTTTCAAATTGAACTTAAGTTTCAAACTCAACTGCTAACACGTAAGTCTCGAATGCGATCGCAAACATACGGGTTGCTTATTAGAAATATCATCCCAAAGGTTCATTGACCTCTAGCTTAATAAAGTGTCAAATCCGGTATAGATATTCAACTTGTGTGAACAAATATTTGAACATCGAATGGAACTAGATTGCGCAAGATTTGAAAAGCAGAATTTTGTTGACGTGTTTTTTAATAATACGGGCTTTATAAACAGAAATTTATAGGATTTTAAAAAAGTTCAAGTGTATACCAAAACAAAAAGTTCCTTACAAAAAGTTCGCCATTGCGTGGCAAAATGTATGGTGAACATAAACTATAATTACTTATATACTCGAGTATGTATGAAATGTATCCATGAGTGCTATGAAACTTTCTAGGTCCCCAAAAGTCTTTCATATGACTTATGGATATAAAGTTACGCCACGCAGTAGTAATTATAAAGATTAGCAGAAAAAACCTTTAAAGTAAGGACTGCGAAGGCTTGGTACTGTTTACTGCAAACTTTATTCTCTGAGAAGTATTTTTTTTTACACATTTCACACAAGGCTGGTTAACCCCATACTGAACCCTTTTTTAGTTGGTCACCAACCCGGAACCTTCTGATTGGCAGTCCGGCAGGCATTACGTTGACGTAAAGGTTCGACGAGATCGTCGATTCGATTCGATTTTATTCTAGGGTTAAAGGAGTAGGGTAAATAAGATTCTTCCAGGTAAGCAGGTTACATTAAAGATCACAGCGTTGCCTAACATCAGGCACCTGTGGTCAAATGCTAAAACTATTTTAGTAAGTTTGCATGGTGGCACTTTCTATCTCTTTTCGCCTGGCTAGCAAGCAGGAATCAGAATACTAGAGAGGATTGCTGATTTCCATACAGTAAAGCGTGGCGCAAAAGTTTGCCATTATTACCGATGAAAACTAGATGGCGCTGCAAATCGAGCGTGTAGCTTAGCTGCCGCCAAATTCTGCAACGCGCTGCATTTGCATTGAGATATATCGATACAAGATTGTGTGACCCAAGTGCAGTCGTTTCAAGAAAATACTAATAGATGACGCTACGTAATGATAGACGTAGTACGATTTTCAACAAGTGGTTAATCGTCTTTTATATTTATTAGTCCATGCTAGCAACTAACCTTATGTGTTTTTTTTTATTTTTTATAATCATAATCATAATCATCATAATCATCATTTAGTGCTAGTCTAACTCGTGGACAATGGTTTATTTATTCATGTCAAATATTTGAATCTAACTAATTTAAAAACATTGGTTGAACCAAAGTCAAAACGTAAGCCTACGCGTTGTCAAAAACGCCACTCCGAAAAGCTCCCTGTCCAAACGTGCCCATTATAGCGGCCGCGTTCCCGCGCTGAATTGCTATCGACACTTGTTGTGTCAAAAACCACCCAACTCGGGAATTACGCCCTCTATCCCTCAATCGCGAACCAATTTCTGCTATTTAATTTTTGGCCTCTGCGCACCACGAGCCCGCCGTCTCCACCGCAAAACCCACAAAATCGTATGAAACAGCCAATTCGGCATTAATAAGTTTTTTGGGCCTTATGTTGAAAATCTATCAAAGCCAGTCTCTTTGAGAGGCAGTTATTTTATACTTTGACCAAGCCCGAGTTACGCTAATTCATGTGGTTACGCGCCTTTCTGGTCAAATATCTGGCGGTAAAGCGTAAAAAAAATTGGAAAGTATCTTACCCATTTAAAACCTCTTCCACATATTTGTAAAAATGGAACAGCTTGGCATCATTTTGGTAGTCCCCATCTCTTAACTCCCTCTTCCTCCTGGAGTCTCCATCGTACCCTGAGTTGGCGAAAAGGATGTCGTTGGGGATCTGGGTTCGGTTCCAGGGTAGCTGAAAGTTTGCTTGGAATGCGAAGTTCATGTTCACGTTCTTAGCCGCAGTCGGAGTACCTATCCCGGCGTTGAACTGGAAAATGGGATGGAATGTTGACAGATAGAGATGTATGCTGCCCTGCTTAGCGCAAAAGCGGTATCTCAAAAAAATCTAAAATTTGATTTTTATGCCATTGAATAGCTTAAGAAAATACGCATCTAATGAACTAAGCCTTTTAGCGGTATCTTGTTTAAAACATGTAAAAAAAACCCTTAAGAAAGATTTCTCTATCTCAGTTTTACCTAAACTTATTTAGGGTATAATAGGTATACCAATATTGTGTAGGCAATCAGCCGTATATTTGAATACCGCTAAATCTCTTAAAAAAGAACACATTTTTTTCAAAGCCGATTAGCGGTAAGTATAACAATATATAAAAAATCGAATTTTACTTAACTTCAATTATCTCGAAACTAGCGTTCATTGAGATACCGCCTTTGCACTAACCAGGGCAGTATGTTACAGTCAATGTGATTAAGGTTTGAACAAAATGGCTAGTTATTATACTATAGCTAGTATTATGGACATCTTTGCAACAAGTACGGCCATGGG
The DNA here is from genome assembly GCA_035578125.1 of Mellilla xanthometata. Classification (NCBI taxonomy): domain Eukaryota; kingdom Metazoa; phylum Arthropoda; class Insecta; order Lepidoptera; family Geometridae; genus Mellilla; species Mellilla xanthometata. The sequence continues at coordinate 2,827,279 of JAPUBQ010000015.1, read as the reverse complement.
CGGGTTGTCCTAACATTTTTTTTTAGACTTAATAGACTTGTGCTTGACCACAACTCATCTGAAATTAAGTGATATTGCAGTCTAAGATGAACGCGTTTGCCTAGAAGAAACCGGTTCACTCTCGCCTTGAAGACAGACATTTAATGTTTTTGACATTATTATTTTCATTTCAATATATATTTTTATATCGCTACAATAAATGTTATTGTAATTAATGTAATGAATAGTATAATGATTAATTTTTTTGGCAATGTCGTAAATTAGTCACGTTATTCACCATAAAAACGGGATAAATACAATCTGATTTATTTCTTTTTCTCCTCCCACGTAATTTAAGCCTTAATTATAAAAATACCAGTATACTATTATAATTATTTTACTAGTAGTTGTCATCATTATTGTCTAGAGTCAGTTTTTTCTTCTAAGGTAAAAAAATTATATACAATTTTATGTCGTCGAAAATTTACAAGTTTATAAAATAGATTATGGTGAAGGAACATTCATAAAAGTTAATCCGAATATGTATAAAAATGGTAAAGAAATCGCATATTTTTTTTATTATTTTTTTTTGAACTAAATGTATTCTATCAAGTTCTTACCTGCAGCAAAGTGCTATTCGGAAACAATAACAGGAACTGTCTCCGACTTCTATGTAAAATATCGCTGTCTATATCACTACCTATTACACTATACATAACATTATTTAAAAGAACTAAAATCATCAACAATCTTTTATTACTCATCATGTTTATGACTGCGGAAAAGTTAACATTAATTTATAAATGTTGACTTTAATTTATAAAAGTTGACTTTTATTTATAAAAGTTGACTTTTATTTATAAAAGTTGACTTTAATTTATACAAGTTGACTTTAATTTATAAAAGTTGACTTTAGTTTATGAAAAGTTGACTTTAGTGAACACTATTACGTATTTTAAAGAAACAAATTTCTAAAGTCGATCTTCTTTTTTCTTTTATGCGGGATCTAAAAGGCCAAACTTATGTCCAAAACGTTGGCTAAATCCACGTTTATCTGTTTAATATCAAAACTGTTAAATATAACCTAAATAACTGTTACTTAAATTACTTATATATCAGAAAAGAAAATTGTGTTTTTAAAGATTGTAAATATAAAACACTCAATAATTAAAGTATAGTCGGAATATAACTAGTAAGCCGCAGTGTAACTTAAAGCTGATTCAGAAGGCGACCAAGTATGTGAATGTTGGACAAACATATTAGACCAAGATCTCGTGACTTCAGATTTAAAGCAAGACTGTGTTCACACTGGAGCACAGAAAACGGTTCTTTCAAATATAATACGTAGGGTATAAATTTTTCAAGACTTCGTAATTAGTATTCATTTCTTAACTTCATCGTGAAAGTCAAATCCAAAATTTAAAATTTGAAAAAAAAAACTATCTATTGAGTTTAATATATCAAATGAGCCATTTTGTGTTAATGGTCCAAAAATAACGATTTTTTCAAACATAGCTAACAAAACTCGCGACTTATTCACGTTTAATAAATGTATATAAATATGTGTCGCAGATACATATTATGTGACAGACAGATAAACACACACATATAGACACGTTTTCAGAAATTTATTTAATATTTAAAACTTAAAACATGTATTTCTAGACAAAACTAAAAGTAATGATAAAAATGAATTTAAACATAACTTAAGAATTATAATGTGAAAATTATTTACAAAGCATAGTAAAAACAAAAATTTTCCAAACTAAAAAAAAACAAAACAAAAATTGAAAAGACAAAGTTAAGCCACAAACTTGCCCATCAGGCTTGCTGCATTGCCTCTTTGGATTTCAAAGGAAATAATAATATGATGCTTTTCTTTTTTTATAGATTTTCTGTGACAATAAAGAAACATTTCTATTCCTCATGTACTCGTACATTGTAGTTGAAACAGGAATAACAAGTTTAAAAACTGGTCTCCAACTGTCAGTTTAACACCTGTAAGAGTTGCACTAAACAAAGTTCTTTGAGTCTGTTTTCAAAGTTCGTGTCATATTGTTGTCAGAAATTATATTCTTTTATTTTTCTATTTTTAAATTAATTATACAAACACTAAATTAATCCATTTGTTCTACAGTACTACTGAATAAATAATAATAGTTAAAAAAAAAACTAAAAAACACGCTTATCTGCCGTTTAAAGTGGGTCAAAATCGCGTCCAAAGAAGTCGGTTACAAACAAACATACAAACATACAGGTAAAGCTAATATAAAGCGTGTAAAAATGGGTTTTAGAATTCTCCAATCTGAAGTAAGCTTTATATGGAGTCATTCTTAATAAATTCAAATCTCCTCAATCGAGCATTACCTAAGAGACTGAGTAAATGTAAGATTTACATAATAAAGCAAAATTGAGGTTTAATTAAATTTTAACATTTAAAAACATTTTTGGTGACGTAATTTAAAAAACGTGTTTAAGTGGTATTTAGTGATGACAAATTATAATAAACTGATCAGGGGAATGGGGTAAGTCAAATTTATTAATTTTGTACTTTACTAGCTGCGACTCACATTAATCTGAGATAAAAAGTATTGTGTCATTCCAGAGATTTTACTTTGTATAGTAACTTTCATCCAAATCCTTTGCGGTTTAAGCGTGTAGAAGTTACATACATTCACAAACAAACTTTTGCTACAATTATTGATATTGGACCAGATTATTCTTACAAAAAAAGCAGTTTTTAATTTTCTATTTTTGGCCAGGAATTACCACCATACAATTAAATATAATGGTGGCGCTTTCGTGGATCGGATATCACGTAAAATTATAAGAGTATTTCAACGACAGTTAATAAAATATATTCAGAAGGTTTATATCGCGGCTCGAAAACTCTCAAAACTAGATTTTAGGCATTTAGCTCATACGAAAATAATTGTTTAGGTTCTCACACGCGCAACTCAATTTAATTTAATGATTTAAATTGAATTTAACTTAAATTAAAAATAAAAGGTTTTTGGGAACTCTTTCAACTGGCACTGTTTTTTTTATTGGAAATAGTTAGAATAGAGTTTAGTGATTTATGTTACTTTTTAATAAATATTGCCTATTAAAACTGATTACCATAAATTCCAATTCAATTTTTTTTCAGGTCTACACTTAAAGTATCGGCAGTATTATTACTTCTTTCTTCTTTCGTAGTCACTTATGAAATAGAAGACGAGCAATTGTTGCGAGAAAAACGACAACTTAACGCTTTACCCCTAATTTATCCATATGGAGGCACATATAAGGTAATAATAATAACATTAAAAAGTATATCTAGGTATATAATTGTATGAAAGAAAGATAAACAAATAAATAAAGATATGGACACATATCATTTCACAAATTTTTGGTATTATTAAGATTATTTTTAGTAGTTCTTTTGAATATGTACAGTTTTAAATAGTGATAACTATAGGGTACATTTATAATGTAATTGTTTCTGTATATTTGGTGCAAATAAATGATTTATTTATTTATTTATCATACACGGTGGGTTAGCCCCATACTAAACCATTTTAGTTTGTATTATGGTTGCTAACACAACTGAAATACTACATATACGAGTACATACATAAATACTTTATATCGATACATATTTAACACCCAGACCGACAATAAAATAGATAAAGCTTGTTTGTAATTATATATAAGGTTACAACATTTTTTTTTATTACATAAATACAAGATCACTACTAGTATTTCCATACATTTATTCACCCCAGCAAAATATAAATTAAAGCTGTAAATTTTGTTACAAAATAAATATTCTTACTCACATTGTAATAGATAAATTTTTTAATCTGAAATTCATAAATTTGATTTATAATAATTTATTATCAAACTGCATAATATTGCGTTAAGAGTATTTAGGTTCATAAAAAAAACTTGTATCAAGTATTAATCCGGGTCACCCTTCCATTTTTCATATACTGAAATCTCGCTCAGATTGAAATATATTGTTCGCATGCAAACACGCTGTGCTAAATTTGAAACTAAAATTTATAGCTAATCTGAAAAACGGACGTGGGTCTAAGGCCTTAAAAAAGTGTAAATTTAGAATACTTACGACAACAATAGTGGTAGTAGCCATCTAGAATTTTAAATACATTATAGTGTATTCATTCTACTAGTCAAACCCTTTTATTTAATACACACTAAGAGATTTATGAAAAAATTACATACGCCATTTTGTGCTAGCGGCTTTTTTAGTCCTATTTCTACTAAAAATAGCTAAGAACACTATCGCTTGTTATACTTACGATGCCACACACAGAAACACGCATATATATACACACACACACACAGATACGTCAAACTAACTAGTTACTAACTAACTAACAAACTAAATATTTTAATTTTTACTTTGCTTATCTTAATTTGGGTTTCAGATCACAGCGGAAATACACTAAATATTTAAATTTGTCTTCTATTTTCAACGGATTTCCGCAAAGTAACGCCTGAGTCAATAGGTTATAAGAATCACTGTATTAAAACTTTCGTAAGGCATATTTGAGGTTATAAGAACACCCCCTCGATTTTTTGTCGGGGGTTTATTTAAACTAATAAATGAAAACTAACCAATGCAATCTCATCTTAACTTCACAGCTTCTCATTGGTCTATCGGCACCGATCCAGAATCGTGAGAAAGTGGCTCTGCTATTCGCAGCTAACTTCCAGTACCAATACGTACAATTCGACAACATAACTAAACTGTCCCAGTATTACTTCTACAAAGAAGTCTCCAGAGAAGAAAGAGAGGCTGATCTGATGGCGAGAAGAGATGAAAGACTGGTCTTCTATAAGTCTATGGCGGATATGCTTACATCGTAAGTTATTCTAGCGTAAACAAGATTGAATTAAATTTAATGTAGCCCTGTAGACAGCATGATCTGAACCATAGACAAAATTAAAATCTCGTCAAACATGGTAAATGTAGGTAGTTTTAGAGCCTTTATATTTACCAGCCACGATCTATGTATGTATATGCATTAGATGCAGACCTTCGATCAAATATGTACTAGATATGTTTGTATGCAACACTGAATCTGGATATTTGATCGAAGATGCAGATACAGGTACTCCGACTTACAGAACTAGCGTATTAAGTTTTGACAGTAGATTAAAAAGACTACGTTTTAATCCCGATTATCGTCAACTATTTTGTATGATTTCAGCAAAGGCATGAACGGGCCGGACTGTGTTTTGAGAGCAATCTGTGAAGCAGCGCAATATCCAGTGGAAGAAGAAGGATTCGTTGGTGAAGTTATACACGTGTTACTTACGTAAGTAGATATTGAAGGGCTAATAAAAGTTTTTCTTTTACCTTTACTGTCCCTTCCAACTCCTTCCATAAATCCCGGTTGACAGCCATCTCTTCTAAGCCAAATCAAATGAAATCAAATATATCTTTATTTACATAACGTTAAAAATTCAAAAACTAGAAAGATCATCACAACAGCGGGTCCTTGGTCTCCCTCTACTCCGCTGGGGTTAAGGGTTCTAATTTATGGTGATCCCGGCCCAGCATTCGGAATGCATACATGACTTAATTACATTAATTTAGCCTTCATCAAAAACACCTCTAATGGAACGTAGTATCTTTTTTATTTATATTTTTGAACAGAAGGGCGCAAAACCACACAAGATAGTGCCACACTGAACTAAGATGAAGCATGCGTTGTCTGTAATAAATGGCTCTAAAGAAAGAGGATGCCAGAACAGACTGCTGTGTGCTTTGCGACAGATTTTCAACTTGAGGATGGTTGCTTGGCAGACGAAAACTGCACAAATGACCTACCTATGTATGATATACAATAAGGCCGATGTAAAATTGTACAATGTAAAATTACTAAGTCGTGTTCCTTTTTGTATTTAATTATTCCTTAAAAATAGCTTATCTATCTATCGAGTGGTAGCGATGCCAATTTGCGAAACTTTTGCATTTTCCTTTTTTTTTACCTCATTATTTACAATAATACCAACTGAATGACAGAGATGTATGGAAGAAGCGTACATACTGTACCGACCCCACATGAAGTGGGATAAGGTGATGAAGAAGAAGATTTACATTAGTCACAACTAGCTACAACAAGAAGTAAGCAATTTTCTTTGTTCACATTTCCAGGCCAGATTACGGCCGTACTCCATTTGACGACGTGGACCCAGACTGGGAGGAGCTGATGTCACCATACAAGGATGCCGCGACAGCTGGACGGCAGATGTTCAGCTGTCCATCCATCTACCACGGCTGCCCTGAAGGCCAGGGGCTTATGGAGCTATTCAGCACGTTGAGAGACGAATGATTATATTGTTAGTTTTGTACTATTTTTTGTATTGTGTGCTAGGTACATATCGTGCATATGCTCAATTCAAATGTGTTTATTATTGTCACTAGTATACAGTACATAAAAATCAAAAATAGAAAAAAAAGGGCAATGTATTTTGAATCCAGACAGCGTATCTGGAGTAAATTAAAGCCTGGCTGAAAGCTTAGCCGCAAACTGAACCATTTATGTTTTTAATAAAATGTCAAAACATTTATATTTTGTATTATGAGTGCTAACACAACTGATATATACAACATAGTTATATTCCCATAGTCGTAGGTATATAAACATATAACCCTGTAGTCTTAAGTATAAGCATATAACCCTGTATGAAAGCTGATGCGGCATAGCGACGATTCATAGAATCCGGCCACCCGGGCTTTGCCGTATCAGCAAACATTTCATTAGAAATAAGACCTAGTATTAAGAACAGTTTAGAATAAAATCTTCGACACTCAACACCTATTTTAAGTAGTTTAATTTTATAATAGTTTTTAAAAAGATATTGAAGCGCTCCCGATTCCTAACTGGCGCAGCCGGTAGGATAATCGGCTGCTGTCATCGCGAGTACCGAGCGTAGAATCCGTGAAAAGTGTACGAGCGTGGCAGCATTGGTGGCTAGCAGCATCGCGTGGAGCCATCCGATTATCCACGAACCAAATAACTGAGTTGGACGTCGGCGATGCGGGGCATGTAAGTGGCACACCCAGAGTAAAATCCTCCGCTTGTTCCACCCATTCCCATCCAATATCTTGTGTTAAAATCACACATTTAGTTTAAGTTTGTGACTGAAACTGCACACATTAAATTAAGGAAAACGTAGCGAAAATTGCTCGTTTTAGTTAAGAAAATTGTGACTGAAACTGCACACATTAAATTAAGGAAAACGTAGCGAAAATTGCTCGTTTTAGTTAAGAAATTGTATTTTTAAGTAATTATAGATTAGGTTAACGTGACTTAAACCGCACATAGTGTTTAGATATTTTTAGTTTTTTTTTTTGTGTTATACTTACTAAGAAAAATGGTTGACAACGCAGCGCAATTAGCACCTCCCCTTCTAAGGGATATGTTAAAACTAATTCCTGAATATGAGGGTGACGCGAATACGTTAACATTGTTCTTAAAAAAGTGCGAGTATGTTATCCAACATTTCCAAGGAAGTAATCAGCGAAATGAGTATCTGATGCAATGCATCACTAGCAAATTAAAAGGGAAGGCCGCCGCGTTAGTCAGTGAGAGGGAAGATTTTTTAAATTACGACAACCTGAGAGAACTACTAATTCAACATTTTGGAGACCCTCGCAGCGAGGAGTCAGTGGCCATCGAATTAGAATCGATGAAGTTAAAATCCGGAGAAACGTACCTAGAATTCTGCGGCCGCATTCAAAACGTAAGGGCCACCCTTTTTGCAAAAATTAACCAAAATTTAATAAATTCAGACGAAGTAAAAAACGCTAAAAGACTAATACATAACAATGTCCTTAATGTATTCTTATACAATCTCCCAGAGCATATGGTCAGGGTCATACGTTTGAAAAATCCGAAAAACCTAGAGGACGCCTTAAAACAGGTAATAGAAGAGATGAATTTCCATGAACAATATCAGATAAAAGCTAAACTCTTAAACAGCCAAAACACAATAAACCCGAAACCGCCGCCTCAAGCTTCTCCACAATTTAAATTCGGAATCCCAAACCAAGGTCAGTATAGGCCACAGTTATTTACCTCGCAACCTATACAACCTCCGATGCAGTTAGGCTTCAAACCAAACTTTCAAGCTCACCAGTATACTCCGCAACCCCAAGCAGCACCGTTTGGGTATCGACCTCCGCTACAAATGAATCAAGGTGGGTTTAGACCTCAAGTAGGACAGTTTGGATATAGACCCCAACAGTTTGGCTTCAGACCACAGCCGGGACAATTCGGGTATCAACCCCCGCAACCTCAGAGCTATCGACCACCACAGCTATTTTCAGGTGACGTAACAATGAGAACTGCACCAGCCCTGCCAAAGGTACCCATCATTAGCGCGCGGGCGCTCACCGGCGCTAGACGTGTGCTCGTGCGTATCAACCGCTCCGACGCGCCGACCCGATATTAACTGGCTCGTACGTTCCGCCACGCGGTGGCTGTCCCTATCATGGAGCGCGGGGATGACAGGGACTTCTCCGCGAGTTGTGAAAGTGATATGACATTAAGTAGTGAAGACGTGCGGAAAACGTGCTCATTGGACGCTAATTATGAAGTGTGTAAGCCCAATGTCAAAAGGTCGTTAGCAGAGCTCAACCAAAAACAAGATAGCAGCCACAGCTCAGGAGATTCGTGGAGTACAGTTACGGGCCGTAAATCAAAAAAGTTAAGAATTAGTACTCGTAAACGTGTATCAGTACAAGAACAAACTGAGAACTGCGAGGGACAATATTATGAAGTGAGTGTTACTTCAGTAGAAAAGATGCCTAAACAATTTGGTTTGGCTAAAATGTTTAAGGATGCAGAGATACGAAACATTAGCCGCGTGAAATATGTGAATGCTCACAAAGTGTTAGTAAGATTTGACGAGGACGAGAGTGCAAATCTTTTGGTTCAATCGAAGGCATTTAATGAGAACGGTTTTAAAGCTCAGAAAACCTCGGAAGTCTATTTATCCTACGGTGTCATTAAAAATATTGACATTGAACTATCGGAAGAAGACATTATGAAGGGACTCTCATGCGATATTGCCATAATATCTGTAAGAAGATTGAAACGGAGAAACACACTCGATGGCCGCTGGGAACTGGGGGAATCGGTTAGAATTTGTTTTGAAGGCCCTACTTTACCGCCATATATCAAAATATACGAAATGAAAACAACGGTCACCAGCTACCATCACCCTGTAACTCAATGCAGCCAGTGTTGGCGTTATGGTCATATAAAAAGAATGTGCCCCTCACTAAAGGTGATTTGTCCAAAATGCGCAAAAAATCATCCCAACTGCGAAACAACCGTTTATCGTTGCAACAACTGTTCTGGAAGGCACATGGCAATAGCAAGGATATGCCCGGTATACATCAAAGAAAAGAAAATACGAGATATCATGGCTGAGTTGAATTGTTCGTACAAAAGAGCGCTATCCTTGTATACACCGTCGACGTCGGCGCCACCGCCTCCCAAACAAGATCCGACATGCTACCCGCTCCTACCGACCGCGCACCGCGTCACGCGCCTCGCTGAACCCACGCCGAGCTGCGACTCTCCACTCGCCAAACCCGACCAACGCGCTTCTACAACTGGTGCTGTCACATACGCAAAGATTGTTAAAGAGGGAAGAAATGTACAGAAGAAATCGCCTACAGCAGAGAAAAGAAGGAAAAAGAAGAGAGAAGTGAGTGATGATGAAGTGCTGTATGAATGGGCGTCAGATTGCAGCGAAGAAAATAAAAGTGAAGATTCGATGAGCCACAACCAAGATAGATCCAACTATAAAGAACAAACGTCGTGGCAAATCTTATTCAGGAAGCTGAAAACAAAACTATTTGAATCTGAAAATACGTCGTGGGAAGATAAGGTTAGAAGTTGTGTGGGAATTTTATTAGAAGGTGTGCTATCAATTGTGTGGCAGTATATTGCGGATAAGCCTGGCTGTAATTTAATCAAACAATTATGGATCACAGCCACTCAAACTTCATTTTAAACATATTGCAATGGAATGCACAAAGCATTCGACCGAAAAAGACTGAATTTGAAGCTCTTCTTTGTCAAGAAAGTGTACATATTGCCATTGTATGTGAAACCTGGCTAGATAAGGGTAGCTACTTCAATTGTAAAGAATATAATTGTATAAGGGCCGATCGCAGGGATGGATATGGAGGGGTAGCTATTTTTACACATAAATCGATTAAAATTCAAGTATGTAATGTTCAAATCGCTAACCATGACATGGATATCTGTTTTATTAAACTACTTAACTGCGGTCAATTAAAAAACATAATTGCCATCTACTGTCCGGCTTGGGTTACTACTACTTCTGATGATTGGAATCAAATCTTTAATTTAGCTAATAGGAACACCCTTATTACTGGAGACTTTAATGGTCATCACTCGAACTGGTCCTCCAATACAAATACAAGGGGTCGTCAAATGATAGATACAATCATAGATAGTGAATTTGTAACACTGAACGATGGCACTGCTACCAGAGTTAAACTGGTAGGTGGTAGGATACAAAGCACTTCCCCAGATCTCAGTCTGGCATCGACAGATATTGCTCTAGATTTTGAATGGTTGGTTATCAATGAAAACTTAAATAGTGATCATCTCATCATTAAAATTAAATTTAATATGCATGATAGGCCTAGATATAATGTAAAAAAGAAACGTAATTTTAAAAAAGCAGACTGGGTTAAGTACAGGACTTCTCTGGAAAGTGATTTAACAGATCTTACTTTACCAGAGGACCATCAAGATGCATACAATATATTTGTTAACCTTCTTAATAAGGCAGCAGACGCCTCAATACCTTGTATAAGAATATGCGAAAACCCTTTAAACAAAAACCAGTTTTCGCCTAAAGTTTACTGGAATCAAGATTTATCAAGATTAGTAGCCGAAAGACGTAGAGCACTTGCAATTTTTAGAAGAAATCCTACCCCCAATAATTTACAAGTATATCAAGCCAAAGTTAGCGCTGCGCAGAAATCTATACGTCAAAGCAGATTAAAGTCATGGCAGGAATTTTGTAACAGCGTAGATGGCGTGACTTCTTCCAAGGAAATGTGGGCAAAAATGCGATGGCTTAAAGGATATAAAGCTCCGAGAACCAGTGTCAGTCAAGTGATAGCAGAAGAATTATTAGGCAGCTTGACGCCCGATTTTACGTCCCCATCTACTCCTATTTTTACTAGCATCAATGCACACATGGGCTCCGCTATTACTATCTCAGAATTGACATATTCGATTAAACAGTCAGACACGGCTCCTGGTATTGATGACATTTCGTATTCCATGATCAAGAATCTTCCATTAGCTGCTAAAAACATCCTAGTAATGCTTTATAATAGATTCATTAGATCCAGTTTTGTACCTATTCAATGGAAGAAAATTAAAATAGTTCCGATCCCAAAATCAGATCCAAGCAATAGCTCCGTATCTAGTGTAAGACCTATTGCTTTGCTTTCTTGTCCGTGCAAAATTTTACATACTATAATAGGGCGTAGGTTAGAATGGTTTTTGGAAAAAAATAACTGCTTCGCTGAACAAACTATTGGTTTTCGTAGGTATCGTTCCTGTATGGACAATCTGTCTAGACTGGTCTCAACTATTCAGTTAGGCTTTGCCAGAGGATATCCAACTGTAGGATGCTTTGTTGACATAAACAGCGCATATAATAACGTTAACATATCAGCTCTCTTAAATTCACTCGACTCTATAGGAGTCGGATCGGCTATTTGTAACTATCTGTGGGAGTTTTTACACGAACGACACCTGACAATAGAATCAGATAATGGTGAAACCCAAACTCGAACATCTGGCATCGGTATACCACAGGGAGATCCACTAGCACCTCTTTTATTTAATGCTGCTACGATGCAGATCTGCAAGAATATCACGGAAGTACACATATCGCAATACGCTGATGATTTCGTGATCTATAGTAGTTGTAAGAAGGTAGCTAACGTTATGCCGGTTATGCAGGAAGCATTAACCGCTCTTAACACTATGGTAGAAAACATCGGTCTAAGCATATCAACGAGGAAAACTAAAGTTTGCGTGTTTACTAAAGGGCAACCCCTAATTATGAGTAGATACAGGTCAACTTTATCCATCAACAACCATCTTATACCTCAGGTTGAATATGTGAAATATTTAGGTATAGGATTAGATCATAACTTAAAATGGGTTCGCCATATAAATGAAACTAGAGACAAAACACTTAAATTTTTAAATGTGTTCAAAGTGTTAGCTGGTAGCAACTGGGGTGTCCACCCAAAACATCTCCGCCGTCTGTACATTGCAATCATCAGAAGTAGAATGGACTATGGAAGCTTCCTATACGATACTAGTGCAAACTGTCATCTTGGAAAGCTGGACAAAGTACAAAACCAAGCTATGAGGATTATTGGTGGCTTTATAAAAACCACACCAGTCCATGTCATGGAGAGCGAGCTATGTCTAGAACCCCTTTTTATTCGAAGAAGGTATCTAGCTGCCAAATTTTGGTTGAGAGCTAAATCTATTACCAATAACTTAACAGTGAGGATCCTTGACAATCTGAACAATTTCTGTAATGTTATTTATTGGCGACGTAAAAAACTTCCCTTGTTGATAGAAATTCATAGGAAGTATCATAATGTTGTTAGGATCCATTCTGATACGAACTTTCCTATATTTTCATTAGATTCTTGGATAACCAGCTATGACATCTCTAACTATGTTAAAACTTCTATAATTGGGGTTGAGGTGGCAAAAAGACACTATAACACATCAGACATACGCAGTTTATGTAATACTATTTTAAATTGTGATTATGGCGCTTTTTACAAACTCTACACAGACGGGTCAAAAGATGAAAATGGATGTGGTGTTGGTTTATTTGATCCACAAACGAATACTACATTTAAATTTAATGTACAATGCGCTAAAATCTCCATAATGCATTGTGAACTAATCGCAATATCAGAGATGTTAGCCTATATTGAAACTCTAGACAATAATTGTAGATATGTAATTTTATCAGATTCTAAAAGTGCCCTTTTCCACTTGATTCGACTTGCATTTGGCAATAGAGGTCATCCTATTGCGTATACTATACTCAGTTCTATTTGTAAGCTTCACGCATCAGGTAAACAAGTAATCCTCCAATGGATTCCGTCACACGTCGGGATATCGGGCAATGAGGAAGCGGACCAAGCGGCTAGAGAAGCGACTACAAACGGCGTGCCATACCTTTTGGCACCGTTACATTCAGAGCTCTTAAGCGAAGTCAAAGCCAACTGTAGGCTTTTATGGCAAGAATATTTTGACAAACGCTCACGTGAGAAAGGTATATGGTACCAGACAATTCAAAGCCAGCTTCCTCGTTGCCCATGGTTCGATGAGGCTAACATTAGCAGGAAAGACATTGTAGCTATGATGAGAATCCGTTCTGGACACATTCCATCAAACAAATATAAGCAACTTATAGGACTAACAGACTCTCCGAATTGCCCAGTCTGCAATACAGACGAAGATGTGCTTCACGTCTTGATGGAATGTGCCCGGAACGAAGCGCTGAGAATTACACAACCTTTTATGGATAATTGTCACCAAGTAGGTTTGTGCAACAGCATTTTGGCCTCCCCGATGTCGGCTGAGGCCAAAGTGCTGTTGAAACTGTATAAATTCGTATTAGGTTAAGTCTTTTTTTTTTTTTTGGTTTGTACATAGTGAATTGTCCAATGGGGATGGCGTTGTCACTGTGTGACAGAATCCCTTTAATAAATAAAGAAAAAAAAAAAAAAAAAAAAAAAAGGTACCCATTAACGAGATGCAAGTAATGGAAGAAGGTAGGTACATGCCTTACGATTATAACACCCCTATATATGGCACATACGACGAGCAACAGGCAATCGACGCTAATTATTACACCGAAGCTGGCGCCGAGCAGCCTTGCCAACCGGAAATGGATCCTGACGAAAAGGAAGAACAGATAAGTGCGGAAAATTATTGTATTACCTTTGTCCAAAAGCCCGAGGTAGTTGAACTAAATTACGACCGTTCTCGAAAATTACCATACATGAATATCCCTGAAATAAATGGCAAATTTATGATAGATTGTGGTAGTAGCAAATGTTTCATTAGCCCATCTAAAGCCAATCAGTACTACGCAGCGTACAAGTCTTATAAATTGTTTACAGTTAATAGTACGCATGCCTCTAGCGCGCATAAAGAAGTAATTAACATCCCACTCTTTTCGGTTTTTAATGCGGACTGCGAACAAAAGTTTTATATCTACGAAGTAGACCCAAAATATGACGGCGTGATTGGATTAGATTTGATGCTTAAACTTGACGCTAAAATAGATTTAGAAAATCGAATTTTCAAAACTAAACGCGCCTCGATCCCCATCAAACTCGACAGTGACCAGGTCCTAAATTTAACTTCGTGTAGTGAAAACCGCGTGAAACTACCGAAACCGCTTATCAACGAACCACCTAAACTCAACGAAAATATAACATGCGATATAAACTATACTACCGTTTTGGCTGAAGTAGAAGTAAAACAACTAAAACACAAGAACGAGCAGTTAAACGCTAACGCGGACTCACTGTCACACCTAAAACTTAATGCATTAAGTGCTGACGAACTCGGTGACGATATATCAATGATAGTTAATTTGGAAAACCGTGACTCCAACGCCGACCGCGATCACTCAGATACAATATCTATTTCAGACTCTGAAAGGACCGAAACCGACAGCCCCATCACCGTTTCTGACTCTGATACAATAGATAATATATTCAAAAAGGAACTCGAATGTTTAGTGCGCACAGATTCAAGCTCCAGCGCTACCGAAACAGTACATTCCGGTAGAGACTTAGAATCATTAGGCATACCAATATTACACGAAGCCATAGACACCAAACCAAATCAAATACTAGTGTTCCACAAATATCAAAATGAATTGCAAACGACCGATTTATCCACAAAACATCAAAAAATCCTAGAAGTATTTCTACCTCACGGAAAACCCGAGCTTATCTGTGAGTTTCTGAAAAAATACATAAAACCAAAATTAAAATATTTCATATATTTCGAAACAACTCAACACCGACGCGAATTTAGTAACATTGTGACGTCATTATTTAAAAAGGACTCAATTAACTTCCAGGAATGTACCGAACGAGTAATAAATGTCGAAGGTGAGGATGAACAGAAGCTTATAATAAAAAAATTACACGAAGGAAAAACTTGTCATCGCGGTATAACAGAAACAGTAAAACGAATAAAAAGAAACTATTTTTGGCCAGATATGCGCGAAACCGTCGCAGCAGTAATTAATTCGTGTGATAAATGTAGAGCCTCTAAGTACGATCGTAAACCCCTTAAACCATTTTTACAACTAACCGAAACGCAAGACGCCCCGTTACAAGAACTCTTCATAGACATATTTTCAATAGAATCAAAATCATATCTTACAATAGTAGATGCGTTTAGTAAGCTCGGACAAGCAATAGAGGTACCTTCCCGGTCAACGCCAGAAATAGTAAGAGCCCTTCTTAAGTATTTCAGTTTTTATGGCATCCCTCGAAAAATTAGCTGTGATCCTGGAACCGAATTCAATAACGATTTACTCAGAGAAATGACAGATTTACATAAGATAAAGTTACACATAACGACCCCAAATAACCCAAATTCTGTTGGTATAGTAGAGCGATTCCATTCGACCTTAATTGAGATTTACCGCATAGCCAAATATGAGAAGAAATATTCAGACGCAGCTAATACAATGACTTATGCCATAATGGCCTATAACAGTACTATACATAGCGCCACGGATTTAACACCTTTTGAAGTTGTATTTGGACATACAGAACTAAACTCAACGTTTGACGTGCAATTTGACAAAAACTACAAACAGCAGTTGATAAAAGACCACCGAAAACGCACAAAAGAACTATACAAGTACATATCGGAAAAGTTGAGAAAAGACAAAGAGAAAGTAAGAGATAAACGCGGTGGAGAGATTTTACCAACATTTAAAGAAGGACAAGAGCTACACGCAAGAGCAGTAAATAAAAGACAATCGAAGGATAAACCAAAATACCGAAAAGCAATAGTAACGGGTGAAGCACAACTAAACGTAGTACCCATAAAAATCAGGGACCGAGATACTAAGGTCCCAATTAAAAACATAAAACGCCCTCCACAGATGGTGCTTCCTTCTGATGACGGCGACGGTCATCCAAGCCCAAGACCTCCCGAGCCAGGGCCTTCAACTTCAAGAGATAATTGAAAACCCAGGTCTCCTCCCAGTAAAGCAAGGCCGTGCGTTTCTACAATACGAAAACTGGTCAATTATAAAAACTATAGATTTAACAGGTATAACTTCCGACTTACAATTTAACACGAAACAATACTCTAAATTTTGTGCTAAATTATCCTCTTCTAAAAATGTTTCCTCCATTATTAATAAACTAAAAGATTTCCAGTTACAAATAAATTACATCCGCGATGAAGCTACAGAGAAATTACAACAGTTAATCCCGATTAAACGCGTAAAACGCGGTCTTATGAATCCACTAGGCTCTCTAATCAAAGTCATAACAGGAAATCTAGATAACGACGACGCTATCCATTTCGAACAGTTATTAACAGATACAATAACTCGCGAGCAAGCTATTTCTAATAAGATCACCATTATTTCCGAAATGTTGGACCACATAGTCAATTCAAGTAAAATTGTAAATGAGAACACTAAGATTATAAACGATAGAGTTAGTAAAATAGAAATGTTTATAAAATCAAAGGAAAACGATGAATTACTTGTGTTCCATATAACAAATATATTTAATCTTTTTATAAATAACTTCCGTACCATTTCGATTAGACTAAGCGATGTAGAGACAGCTTTAGCCCTTAGTAAAGTATCAGTATTGCACAAAACTGTAATAGACTCTGTAGAGCTACTGACACTGTTAAACGAAATAAGTACTTACGGTAGCCTCATGTATCCTGTTAATGATAAGAACTTAATTAATTTAGAGGAAACGTTTTCTGTAAAAACCTACCTTAAGAACAGTAGCATAAGATTTATTATTGACGTCCCACTTGTAGAGAAAGAATGTTATATATATTACAAATTGTACCCATTACCCATGCTTAACCACTCCACCGAAAATACCCTTACCATCATCCCCGAATATCCTTACTTACTCCAGGGTGAGAAAAGCTACCGAACGATTGCCCGAAGATGTAAAGAGGTAACAGCCAAAGAGTACCTTTGCTCCGAAAACGACGTCGTCCCGTATACCAGAGAAACCTGTATAGAACAACTAATGAAATATCGACAAAACGTATCGAAATGTACCTTGCGACAAGTCATTACTGAAGATTTGAAGACTCAGAAAATCTCTGATAACAGTTGGATTATATTCTCTAAACATAAGAAAGTACTTACACAAAAATGCAGAGATGACGTCACACAGAAGCCATTGAAAGGTACATACATCCTTACTATTCAAAAACCCTGCGACGTTACAATTGGTACTCTACAACTACGAGCAAACCGCTTCCTTGAATCAAGAAATATATATAACTACGTGCCTGTTATACATTTACCTGTTTTACCAGAAAAGATTACAGAAGAAACCGAAACCGTAGACTTGCAAGGCGTTAACCTGGATGACGTACAACACCTGAACTATATACTAAAGAAAAGTGTGAAAAGTGCCCATAACCCAAATGTGAAAAGTGAAGTGAAAAGTCTTGGCATTGCCAAAAGTGTTCTCTATCTAATGGTTTTAATACTTTCGGTATACCTAATATGGTCAAAAATAGTGCCCCTCGTGCGAAAATCTCGTGAAAATCAGGAAATCAGTGTAAACGTTAATGAAAATGTAAATGAAAACCCTATTTTACTAACTACCCGATTGTAATTAATATAAGCTCGTTGCCTCTGCTCACCCTCGAAGCAGGAGACGCGTATTGCGGAGACAACACTAGTAATAAGAATTAGCATAAGAAAATGTAATCTAGCATAGTTCCGTAGCCTCTAATCACCTAGTCCACACCAGACTATTGTATTTTGGGGGCCACAATTTGTGAGCGAAGTTCTCGGAAAACTCCGTTTCCCGTGAACTTCGAGCTGAGGGGGAAGGAGTTATATTCCCATAGTCGTAGGTATATAAACATATAACCCTGTAGTCTTAAGTATAAGCATATAACCCTGTATGAAAGCTGATGCGGCATAGCGACGATTCATAGAATCCGGCCACCCGGGCTTTGCCGTATCAGCAAACATTTCATTAGAAATAAGACCTAGTATTAAGAACAGTTTAGAATAAAATCTTCGACACTCAACACCTATTTTAAGTAGTTTAATTTTATAATAGTTTTTAAAAAGATATTGAAGCGCTCCCGATTCCTAACTACATACTTACTAACAACATAACAATAACAATATATTTGTACTTATACATAAGTACAAATATATTGTTATTGTTACCTATGTATTTTCATATATTTCGTAGCAAAAATGGAAAATATTTGTAAATTTGTGACTAGGATCCCGTCCCGACTTCACACGGTTTCTAAAATAATCTAAGTTGCATTGAGAAACAAACTATAACCAAAGTTACTCGGGGATAATATAGCTTCCCAACAGTGATACAATTTTTCAAATCGGTCCAGTAGTTTCAAAGCCTTTTCCCGTCAAACAAACAAACAATCAATCTTTTCCTCTTTATAATATTGGAATAGACTAGGTTAGTGAATAAGTAATTGGCATTAAAAAAAATACACATGTACATTAAACAAACTTACGATGAAACTAAAAACGATGACGTCATTCGTCAGCGGCTCTTAAATTCCCCACCACTTATCTCCCCACATCCCAGCCTCTATGAGTAGATGACAGAATTAAGTAAATCCCATGTAGGATTCCGGTCACGATTCAGCTATCACTCCGCTGGAATCTTTACTTTAACTTCGTGGGGGACTACTATTGGAACTCATTTATTTACGTGTTTTTTTTTTTATAAAGGCCCTATTGTACCGAGTTCAACCGAGCCATACATATTTGAGCGAAGAGCCTGATATTTGGCAGTGGATTTTTCAGGAAAAAAAATATATCAAATCAACAGTTAACAATATTGTTATAATAACCTTTAACAATTATAGAAAACATCATTACCTACCAAATATAACATTTGTATCTTTATTACTATCAGAAGCACTTTTTTTTATCCATAGCGCCTTAATTGATATTTGTATAAATTAAGTTAATAAGTGTGTGAGTGTGAGTGATATGCCTTTGTTTTACGTAGTGCTCAAACCGATAGGAATTAAGTGGTGTAAAGTAGTTTATTTGACTGCAGGTAGCACTGCGAGGAGTTTTTTTTTTTCATTATTTAATTAACAATTATGTGGGTACGGTTATCACAATATTACTATTAGGATTACAATTTAATATATTCATCGTTGTCTTCAAAATTTTATACATAACACGTTCTTTTATTTCTATTGTAATCAATTAAGCCTGTAAATAACGATATGAAACAATTTAAAAAGCGAGTGCTGGTAATCGTGTGCTTCAATTTGACTACCTCTGGTTTGATACCGGTCCAACACCAATGACTTGGTTTTCAAATTAATGAGAAAAACCGACATGTAAGAGGATCATTAAAATTGGGCGTCCGATGTACCTGTCCAATAGAACTCCAAATAAATCTGACGAGAGTCACGACCATCAGTAATGAATAACACTAGAAGGATAGAGAACCGTTAGTACCACCCCTGTTTTCCCAATAGGCAATCAGTCTACCACGCGGCGATTTAGTCGCATCGGGATTTATTGACTAGTTACTAACCAGATTTACTTTGTGCTTACTCCGCTGTGGTGTGCCAAGACACTAGAGCAGGACACAGATAGACTTACCATGTGAGAGGAAAGAAGACAGAAGCTGCAATTTTGAAGACCACTTCAAAGTGTTGATCAGGGAATTGAAGAGCGATTAGGCACTTTCTTCGGGTGAGGAGATAACAATGTAAATGCGTTGTTTTTTCGAGTTCTCAGGACTATGGGTTAGTTTTATTTACACAACTTAGTATTATATAACATTACATCTGCATTTTAAGTATGATATGTACGAGGTGAATGGCATGTGAGAAGAATTATTACAGCAGTGTGAGAGAACCGGCAGTCGATGATAGTGTGTATATCTGTAATTATAAATTTAGTAATATAATTAACTAAAAGATTTGAATATAGCGCAGTAGTACGAGTATATGCTTGTTTTTTTATGAGAGTTTTTTACATACTGTGAAATATGATAGTAAATCTTAAAATTTTAATTAACTAGCTTTTTCTAACATGATTAAACGTTTGTTAGTTTGTATTTTGAATTTTATTGCCTTACATGAATATGATTTAATTGATAAATGCTGTTATATAATGTGCGTGATGTGATTCAAGAAAAAGAACGAAACCTTTATTGATAAGTTTATACATCTCAAAATTTATTAATATACTTCTGTTCGTTTATAACATTAGTTTTGAAAACTTCCCAACTGCAATTTAAGCTTTATTTTGAACAGAAGTGTTTAAATATTCAAAAACATTCAGTCCACTCATCTAAAGTAAAGGAAGTTATATATCCGTATAAGGGACGATATCCAAAATAGACAGCGGACATTTTAATATTGAGAAGGAACAATCTTCTGAAGCTACATCGTGCCATTTTGAAGTCGCTGATGATTTTTTTCTGAAAATAAATAATAATTAAACAGTACTGTTTGAATTAGATAATTAAACTATTTGAATATTTATGTTCAAAATTTTGTCCGTTTAGTCATTTAATTCATAAGGTATTTTGTTTTTCTATAACTGAGCAAATTTATATAATGATTTTAAAATAAGTTATTTAATATAATTTGCCAAGCGCGAGTCGAGCTAGTGCAAAAAGGGCTCCATATAAAATAATGGTACGAGTAAAAAATATGTATGTGAACTTCCCCAAAATTTGTATATTTTAATCAAACGTCAATTATATCATTTACAATTATTAGACGAGATTTGGAAAAAATATTTTATAATAACATCTAATTTCATATAATTATAATTATTATATAGTTTTATCAAAACATGTTTTATTGATTTCTTGCGATAAAAAATACATCGAGTACTTCTATTAATTTATGTTTGTGTAAGTAAGATATCTCTGTTGGAATTCACTTATTTCTTATTTGAACTCTTAATTATAATTTTTCAAAGTTGTTACGATATCATGATTTTTATCTATTTGATCTTACCTGAATATAATTTTCAATATTCTGTGATATATCCCTCTTGAGTCAGGCATGCCGTTTGTTTCGCAAATAGCTCTTCTGATACAGTGGTAGCCGCTAAGACCGTTCCTAAAACACGTTATTATTAATATGTACATTACAAAATATGAAACACAAACAGTAAAAGAGCTTCAGAATAAAATCTTGTAAATATGGTGAAAGAACATTTTTTTGTGACTATATGGTCATATTTATTAATTAATAATTGCAGTACTTTAATAAACCGACGTTAAAAATTAGACTGGGGACATGAAAATAGTGGTTGTTTACATGAGAAAAACATTTGAAACCGGGAGTTTCTAGCTGCGGCCATCTTAGATTTGAAATTTATCATAATATATGCATTCTACAAGTCAAGCCCATTTGATAAATATATAGAACAAGTTGTGAAAAAATGTGTAATTCGTTATATCTTGGATCGATTTCCAAAAAAAAAACATAATATATAATATCTAAAACATTTCTGACTAATACACTTTTCAAACAAAAAAACTCAAATAAAATCGATTAATCTGTTCGGGAGCTGCGATGCCACAGACAGACACACACAAACACAAACATACACGTTAAAGTTACAAAGACCTCGTCGTTTTTGCGTCGGAGGTAAAAAATTGCTAAGTCAAACATGTTAGGCAAACGATATAATACAATACCAGTCAGGTTTTTTAAATAAGAGTTCTTCTTTGTCATGTCAGCTAACAGGCCAAGCTCTGGTGTCAAGAGTTTCAAGCCACTTGAAGTCCTTCATGTGGCTTGAAAATCCTTCTAACTTGGCTTAACGACTGCTTGTACTAAGACTAACAACCGGGACCTACAATTTAACGTGTCATCCGACCCATGGTAGCGTCCAGATGAAAATACCTTTAAATATGAGTTGTCTGTTCCCTTAACTGTAACTTACTTGTCTAACAAAATTTCCAATCTCGTATAAAGAGATCTTCTGTTGATGTGATGGTATGGATGGAACGTGTCGGGGGGTTCATCCCAGTTGACACGGAACCCTAACGCCTGGGCGAAAATTTGGCTCCAAGGAACCATGTTTGCTTTGAAGTTTAGTCTGATCTGTAAATAAAATTATTTATTAAAAGGGGATTTTAGGTTCTCCTAAAAAAGAAGTCTATTTGTATTGATATACGGGTATCATCGTAAATGTATAAATTTAATTGGACAAAAAAGGAATGAAAAAGTATTAAGCGAAAGACAAGAGACCATATTAACAACAATAGACAACAGAAGAGGCAAGATGGTAGGCCACCGTATACGACATGACGATTTCATTAAAAATATCATAGAATGAAAGATAGAAGCTGGAAGAGGAAGAGGAAGACTTAGAAGGTAATATTTTTATATATTCTTATTATTTATTTATTCATATTTTTGAGGATTCCAGAAGAAGATAGAAATATGTTCTAAACACAGCAGTTATGCTAAGGTAACTGTAAAAAATATTGCTACGTCGTAGAGGGTTTAACAATGTCTGTGTTTTTTTTATCACTAACACTTTAAAATATTGTTTTTGGTAAATTTCATTTGCTAAAAATCTAAGACATATTCTGAGTCAATAACGATAACTTTGATATTTTAATGATGATTTGTTTTATTTAAGTATTTTATGATATTTCATTTCACTACTGTTCCGTTTACTGCGAAGTGCTAGTTGGTAGAATTCAAATCATAATAGTAGAGTAAAAAGGTTCCTTCTAGGCAAGCGTGCTAAATATGCTACGCATACGGTAAAGCTTTAAAATTAGGCAAGCTACGGTCAAACGTGAGCCTATTCAGCATTAAAAATAAAATGTTTTCAAGAGCGTCGGCATTTTCAAAGAAATAATTCAATCGATATAGATAATCGAGTAAAAAGGTAAATGAATGTCGTAGAGTATTTGTCCCCGAGGATTCGAGGGGGACACTTTTCGCGGCGGGAATTCTTAAAAAGGGGAAGGCTTTTGCGTAAAAACCTTTTTGATGGAAAACGCTTTAAAATTGCGCTGAAACTGCCAATAAGCATTTCTGTCGATGATCGGAATAGCAAAAATTTGTGATGGTTTTTGTGAAACCATGAGTCTGAGGACAGGGCGTTTTATAAAGTGTTGAATTTGTAACTTGATATATTCAAAAAAAAATTAAGGGTGAAATATTTTATAACTGATTTAAATAAAGTTGATCAAGTAGCTGTTGTGATATGTATGTGGCCATACATAATATATGATACTCTAATTTAATAAGATATAATTTTGTTCCAAAGTTTACAATACAATATTTTTTTAATATTTATCGTATTTTTAAGACATTAACAAGGGCAAAATCTTGATTTTACACCATACGTACTTACAAAAAACTTTGAAGAGTTTCGAAAGCTCAAAAACCTTTTGGGTCGTTGTAGTATGTTATTATTGGCGGTCCCCATATCTATAAACAGATATACTACTAGACATGCATAGCTAAGTAACAGTATTCCATGTAATTTTGCCATGTCGACACATTATTCAGCTGTTTGTCGATGTGATTCTGAAATAAAAATATAAAATACGATTTAAATATATAAATCCCATTTGATTCGTAAATCCCGTTTGAAATCCCAAATTCTTAAAAAGAAATGATTGAAAACTGTTTTGTTATTCTTTGTAGAATTAAGATCACTAAGACGTAACGAAAAAAACAGGTACATTTAAGATTTTTATAAAAAAAAATCATTTAAACAAACACCAAGACATTTGTTTAATCGTATTATAATAATTTAATTAGCTTCAATGAATGTGACATTCACGTTAAAAAATATTACATAAAAAAGATTGAAGATTGATTTAAAGTCAATTTTAATTTCGGAACACGTGATTAGCAATTCGAGTTACCTAAAATCAATTTAAACTCTAAACTGATAGCTTTAAGTACACAATTTGAAGCACTTAATAATCACTGAAACACTGACAAATTCACGAACTTGAGCTTAAAAAGGAATATCTTAAGAAGAAAGTAAATCCTCAAAGCAGAGGGTACATCACGCTCGAAGAGGCTGATATTGTTTGGCTAAAACTAAAGCCGAGATATCGTAATGGGAGCGAACGGTTTTTCACAACTAGGCTGTATTTGGTTACTATTTAGCAACACATTTTTGAGTGCACTGATTCTCTAAAAGTAGGTATTTGTTGCACCTCTGAAAAGAGCTAGCTCCTGCAAACACAGGGTATCCTGCTGCAGGAGCTAGGCACCACACTTATACATTAAGACTTAGCATTAAGAATTAGTATTAATTAGTCAAGGTACCTATACTTAATGTTTGTTTTGTTTAGAATGTAAGTTGGTCCAATAAATTATTTTGTATTTGTATTTTTTATATTCAAACAATCTAATTTGTAAAACTGGCTCAAATATAAAAAGTAGTTCTTTAAACCTCACGAACATTTAAGAAACCTTTTTTTTATACTATTTACAGCTACACATTTAACAAGCAGCGCAGAATCACATAAATCATCATCATCATCTACACTTACTGCATATTTGATATCAAATGTTTATTTTGCACAAATTTGCGTCGTACCAATTTGTATTGATATTATATTACTAGAATTAGTAGTGAAAATTGACATTTTGATACATATCATGTACTTTTGTACTGATATTATATTATTTGACTTGTAACTTTGGTGTTATCAATAAATGATTTGTATTTGTATCGGACGGCCAGGTAGGGTCATATATACACACATGTGTACATTTAAGTACATATATACAACTTGATCGTGTGTACATGTTTGTTCCGTTTGCGGTACACAAACCAAGCGGCTGGTAGAGGTTGAAACCTCTACCACCTGAAGGTGTCCGAAATGTTTTATTTCGGTCAGAAACTAATACAACTAAGCATTGCCATCCAACGTGGCAATACTGCTAGCATTTTGGGCACCTTTTCCTCTACCATAGGTCTGTTAAGGTTAAGTTTTAGTTAGTAATGTTTTATTTATTCAATCTTATGATTATAATAAAAAATACATAAATATAGTACTCAAAAAAGAAACTTACTTTTTGGAGTGTAAGTGTGTAGTAACTATTTACTTAAGCTAATCATGATAGGTATAAAAACGACATGTTGTATTTATTACGTATTAGATTTATTACTGAACAAATATTTAGGTATACGGCTCAGTTATGTTATGCGATGTCAGTAAATCGAGATATATCCAATACAGACAGTGGGCATTGATTCAAAGCGTGTCGACAATCTTCTGTAGTTATGTTGTGCCATTTCAGAGTGGATCGAGATTTTTGCCTGAAACAAATAAAGATATCAAATAAATTAAGAAATAGGAGTTTATTTAGGAATTGTATTTATATTAAGGTGAAATTACATTTCAATTATTTAAAAAAAAAACAGTAATATTTAAAAATATATTTTTTCTTTTTACACTAAATGGGTCTGTCTTGGACGACTATTCACCTGAAGTTATGTGATATTATATTTTTAAAGATGGTAATGATATCATCTAGGATCGTTAGAGCGCGTAATATCAATATTGTAAAAGATTTTATCTAAGCTTATGTGGTGAAATACCTAACCTAATGTGGTTAAGGCGCTTCGCTCAAATATGCACTCAAATGGTGCTTGAACTACTTCTACATAGTTACTATACTATATTGGCGCTTGGTTACTATTGTTAATGTTATTATGTACACTGTTTTTGTATGTCACTCTGTATAACAGGACCATCTGGAACCTAGACTAGTGCTAAGCGCATCGACTCTTCATGTACATGACCTACTTACGGCATTAAATAGAACCTATTTGAATATACACTTTACCTACTTGTACTTTTATTTATATTTAGTCTTTTGTTGTACATAATTATGTTCGTTGCTGAAATTTTTTTTTTTGTATTTGTATGTACGATTACATAAAAGTACGAGTATATGACGAATCCAAGTGCATGTAATTTCTCTATGGCTAATAAATACTGGTACTTTAACTTCCTCATCGTGTTGTACACCACGCTATAAACAGTACTTAGCCTAAAAAATTGGTACAGAATCCGTAAAAAATAAAAATAAACCTCTATACCTGAATAATATTTTTAAAATCCTGTGGTATATCTCATTCGGTTCGGAGATATTTTCCATTTCACAAATGGCTCGACGCACGCAGTGGAAGCCACTCAGGCCGTTTCTGAAAGCATTTTTGTGAATTTTAATTCTCTGCTAATATAAGAGGTGAGTACTTAATGTTTGCATTAGGTTTATGCAGAGCTATTATAGTAGTTTAGGTTATTTAATGTTTAATAAGAGATATGAGAGAGAGGAAAATGGAAGTGTTTGGAGGAGGCCTTTGTCGCAAGACAAGCTGTAAATATAAGCATGTAAATAGATAGTTTTTTAAGTTAAAAGTGTATAATCAGCAATAAAGGCTTATTTTATTTTTTACTTTTACTTTTAAAAGATATGAGGCGACCGTGGCTCTGTGGGAAATGTCTGATTAATGAAGCCTCGTAACCTTAAAACTTTGAAACAATGACTTGCTTTATTATTGCTCTAAAGTTATGTGTGGATTTGCTGTAAAGGAAAACATTTCAAAGATTCCGACATGCTTAAGAACCATAATATCTGAAGACATATGTAAATGCGCCATTGAAATGTCGGATTACGGATTTTTCGCCACTATTTTTATGTTTATTTAATACAGATATCAATTCAAAGGTCTTGACGAAAAGAATGTACACATTCCAAAACCAAGAAGGCCGTTGAATCACCACAAAAGTTGTATCTATTTTTTAATTTATTTTAATTTTAATATAATTTTAATCTATTCTTGTTACTATAAAGCGAGTTTGGCTCCGAAGAAAAAACGTCTGCTTTTCAATTTCAGACGGCCACTAGCCCAATCCTACACCAAAGGCCTTTTTTATCAAGTTATGTGTGGATTTGCTCGCTTTACGGCGAAGGAAAACATCGTAAGGAAACAACGTTGACAACGTGGAGAATTATAATATCCGAAGAAATGTGTCAGCTTGGTGGACTATGGTCTAAATCTTTCTCCTCGTGAGAGAAGGTTTCGAGTCCCATCAGTAGGAACATATAGTGGGCTGCTTATGCTACCATAAAAAGTTTTACCTATCCAAGAGTAACTCGATTTGGTTATAAACAGATCTCCTGTTGAAGTGATGGTAGGCGTGGAAAATGTCTGGTGGTTCATCCCAGTTGATGCGGAACCCGATCGCTTGAGCGAACAGCTGGTTCCATTGTACCATGTTGTTTTTAAAGTTCATTTTCAGCTGAAATAAATATAAAAAAAAACTGGACAAATAAATGAATGTTAGGAAAAAATTCACCATACTAAACCTAGTTCTAGTAATAAATTAAACTAATCTCTAGCTTGTATTATGGATGCTATCACAACTGATATCTATACTATATAATATACATACTTATAACTTATACTATTAACAATAGTTATCTAGTAATACTTATACCAACAATATAAACGTACTCGTAAGTGATTATAGCCGGTAATTCAAACATCATCATACATAAATACTTTATATCGATACATATTTTTAGCCCACACCGACAGCCAACAAATTTAGTTCATCACAAAGATGTTTGTTGGTCGTGCGGGGATTGAACCCGGGACCCTCTGGTTGGCATGATAACCATCACGCCAACGAGGTCGTCAATATGTAATAATATAACGTTTATCTTTATCAAGATCATTATTATGATAGGTTCATAATTACAGAGGAGATGAGACTGTGCGAGAGAAATACAATAACTAATAATAGAAAGAAAATGTGTACATTTTTTTTTACACACGGCTGGTTGTGGGGTTACCCATACGGAACCATTTCTATTTCGTATTATGGTTGCTAACACAACTGATATACTACATATACACACATACATATTTATATACATACACATTTAACACCCAGACCGACAGCCAACAAATTTAGTTCGACACAAAGATATTAGCCGTGCCGGGAATCGAACCCGGAACCTTTTCATTGGCAGTCCGGCATGGTAACCATTACGCCAACGAGGTCGTCAAATTGATGTAAAGATGCTACGCACGCTTTGCTCGTTCGGTCAGTAAATAATAATAGTTATAATTATACTCACGTAAAAATGACTATTATTGGGAAAGCTTAAATATCGCTTAGGTCTCTGTAGCGCTACCTCGCTAATAGCCGCCACGTCAATTATAAGAAATACCACCAAGCACAAGTAGCAAACTAGAAATATTACAAATAATTTGTTCATTTCAGTAAGGTTCGTTTCTATTGGAGCAATGATGTGGAAATCCTGAACATGATTGCTTTTCAAGTCTTTTGGTCTCGACTCTGAAATAGAAAATGTTATTAGTAGTGGGGCAAATATATTTCGTATTAGTAGTGGGTCAAAAATATTTCGTATTAGTAGTGGGGCAAATATATTTCGTATATTGGCCCCACGTAGTACTTTATTTTTTTTATTTGACTAGTGAAACAGTGCTTTGATAAGCTAATTCCATATTTGAGATTATAACATAGAAGTCTACCGTTGTAGTTGTGTTTTATCAACGTTTCACTGTATTAAAACAGTGACATGGGCAAAATTTTGCATTTATAGTTTCTTTATGACTTAAGGAACAAATAAATTGTAAATTGTATCCCAAAGACTGGGCTTAAAGTTGTGTTTAAAGTAAAATTAATTGTATAATCTCTTCTATGAAAATAAAACTATTTAAATGAAAGAAAATATTTTTTTATGAAATAATTATCAATTGATTCATTATTAATTATTAACGATAGGTAATTATGTAACAACAAAATATACTAGTTGTAAAACGTAGGTCATTATATAAACAAAATAAATAAATTTTATATTACGTAAAAAAACATTGTTAGGTACAATCAACAGATGCAAAATAAACCTACCAACATATCTGGCATCAAATATTGCACGAATAAATCTAACACTTTATATCAATAGAATGTTGATTTTAAACGTGAATATTTGAATAATGATAATATCTCGACTTCTACGAGTATCTATATGTCTTCTTTGGAACTAAAACCGAAATGTTGAACTAACATTTTCAAATTCCAATATAACATGACAAAAGTACCATGTGGAACATATATGCCAAATCACTTATCAACAAAGCTGATAATTTTTTAAAAGTCAAGTTTCGGACTAGATTTTAAAAGTAGGCGATTGTTTGTAGGTTCTATTAGATGTTTTCGGTGATCTAAAGTACAGTTAAAAACTAGTTAAATGACATCATATAAGTAAGAAATTTAGGGTGTCTTGTTTTTCACATAAGTACTACATATTTAATATCACACGACAAAAATATCACAATAATAGCTGCACCCCGTTGTCTTACCGCGTTAATCCGGGGTATAAAGTAGCCTATGTGTTATTATTAACTAACTATTAATCCAGGGATAAAGATATCTACATACCAAATTTCATCAAATTCGGTACAACCGTTTGAGGGTAAAGAAGTAACTAATATACACATCTACTCATAAACTTTTGCATTTATAATATTAGTAGACATATTATATGAATTTAAGGTTCGTAGCACTTTTATTTATAAACTAGCTGACTCCCGCGGTATTGCTTGCAGGATAAAAAGGAGCCTTTGTGTTAAACCAGGGTCTTACCATCTCCATACGAATTTTATTTGAAAACGGTTTAATTAGCCGTTTGAGCGTGAAGAAGTAACAAACATAATTAAATACCAACAAAAATATAAACTTACGCATTTATACTTAAACTAACTGCGACCTGCAGTGTTACCCTTGTTGATCCGGGATGAAAAGTAGCCTATGTGTTAATTCAGGGCTAAAACTATATCCATACCAAATTTCGTCCAAATCGGCTCAACCGTTTGAGCGTGAAAAAGTTACAAACATATATACACACTTTCAGCTTTTTAACTTTAATAATGGGATTAGTAGGATAGTTTACTATCAAATTTAATATTATATACACGTTACAATATTTTTATATAGTTGATCTTAATTTCGTAGCATATATGAATAAATAGTAACGTACAATTTAATATTTATTTTAGTAAGACATGTAGATTTATTCTTACTGTTATTATGAATCTGAAAAGTTAATCTAAGTGGGTAATTAGCGATTCCGTTTTGATATATTTTCCATACTTATCGTTTAGATTTTATCTTTATTTTAGAAACCAAGGATTTATTTGAATTGAGAAGATTACTTGGAGAAGAACAGTTATTAAAAATTTAAGAAGACTTTTTAGTAAAAATATAAATATCAATTTTAGTTAATCGTGTTTTAGAATGCGTTCGTGTTTAGGTATATTATTGAGTTTATTTCATTGAAATGTTTACTATGGCATCTCTGTTACATTTACTATACCTACTTTGTCATGGATACATATGTACATATGTCTATGTTATACTTACTAATATCATAAAAAAACATAGTTATAGCATCATGTGTGTGTGTGTGTGTGTGTCTAAACACAGAAAAAAGGTTTAAGGTGAATAAAACAACATTAAAATAATAAAAACGTTATTTCTTCTCCACGAGTAACATATGAAAGTGTTTTAAACCAAACTCCTTTTAAAGAAGCTTGAAACTCAAAAAGAGGTTGTATATTCACAATTTACTACCTTAGTTCGGTAGAATTAAAAGTATTTTGTAATTTAAATCAACTGAATTAAAAATATCATTATTTTTAATATGGCCAAACAACTTTAGCCTTGTCATTTAGTATTTACAACTCTTTAGTCCGAAATCTACCACTTTGGAAAAAAAAAAGAATATGAAGCTTTATTATGACCAGTTTTAATACATTTCTGTAAAGTATATGAAAAATATACAGAAACTAATTCGTGGACACCCTACAATTTACCTTTAACGGGTCTTCAGCGTATTTGAAAATCGTGATCAACGGTAAACCGTGTAGATAACCCGATGCAGTATTTCTATTAGCTTCTAACTCTCACACGTACCCTACCACAAAAAATAATCATAGAACAAGAATTATGAAACTGAACCCTATCACAACATGAATAAGAGCCAATTTTGGATTGTTTTTATGTTATTTTATTGCGCAAAATGCACAGGTCATAATGCAACTAGTGTCAAAAAAAGTGAGGTTCTGTCCAGAAGGAAGAGGTTTATTATTTTTCCAGAGGGAAGCTCTTTGCAATTAGGTAAGGAAATTTATTTCATTTTTTTTGGTAGCCGAAAAAACCTAACCTTTTTTGCGGCCATCTTGGAATTTGTTTTTTTTTTTTTTATAATACTGGGAGTGCCCCCCGGTGTTACCCGCGTTAATCTAGGACAAAAATAAGTTATTCCGGGATAAAAAGTAGCCTATGTATTATTTCGAGGTCTTACCTATCTTAACACTACATTTCATCAAAATTGGTCCTGCCGTTTGAGCGTGAAGAAGTTACAAACATACGTATTTACACACAAACTTTCGCACTTATAAAATTAGTAGGATGTATGACACTAGTCTATGTTTTCTTGTGTAATAATACACAGCGTATTATTTTTCTTTGTTGGTCGTGTCAAAATATTAATGTTTCTTTATTTCTTTCTTTCTTCCCTTTGATACCCATATTGAGAGAGTAGTGAAAATATTCGTTATCTGCCATTTTCTGGGGCTGATTATTATGGCCCAATTTTCATCAAACATAGTATAAAATATAAACAAATTGAAACCAGTTCTTCCGTTCGGGAGGTACAGACAAACACACACACATGCACAGAAACACACAACAGACACGTCAAATAATGTTGTATATTTCTCTCAGTCTTTTTTGCGTTGGAGGGAAAATAATTGACTATATTTTTACAACATTTTGGTGGTTAAATAAATAAACAAAACATATTATAAAGCCAATAGAAACTCCCATCCCAATACACTAGCTCAATAGAGTCTGCTATCACTGACGCCGGCCTTTGATGGCCAATGGACAAGTCTATGCTGAA
Source organism: Mellilla xanthometata (assembly GCA_035578125.1). NCBI lineage: Eukaryota > Metazoa > Arthropoda > Insecta > Lepidoptera > Geometridae > Mellilla > Mellilla xanthometata. The sequence continues at coordinate 2,794,952 of JAPUBQ010000015.1, read as the reverse complement.
ATCTAAAATCTGAACATTGTCCACAGAGTTTAACTAACAATTATAACTATTTCACTCACCCTAGAATGGAATACATTCCTTTTCTTAAGCAAATTGGGGCAATTGATATTGAATTAAGCAGAAAATGCTCGATATAATGTTTTTGATTGTCGAATGATATAATGAAAATATCTAATTAAGTATATATTTTTTTAAACCAAGACGTTCAATTCTGCATTGACGCAATTACCGAAGATAAGTATTGATTGTTACAAACAGCCATTAGATGGGTAACTAATATCAAAAGTTAGGCATTTCTAGGATATAGAATATAATAGAATTTCTTTATCATCATATTGATACATAATTATTACATTATATAAACATAATATATAGAACTTTGTACAGTCGCTAAACCAGATCGCAGGCCTTTCGGAGTATGATAACTTGGTGACACCAAAGCTACTTAGCTACTTTGTTCAAACGAAAGAAACTCATCAAGATTTCTTTAAGAATTTAAATATTTTAAACAGCAGGCCACGCTACCACACAAGTCAGAAACTTTCTAGCTGAAGGTGGAGCTTATCTTGTCTGGAATTAGTGACTCGAAATAAGCTGCCAAAACACGTTGTAAGGTGCTTCGAGACAGATTTTTTTCAACAAAAGGGTGGGTTTCTATTGCTTGCCTACAAAATGCCCTAACCACCATGCTATGGTTACCTCACGATGTCACCCTTCACAGAAACCTCAAGGTCATTGGTGGGGATCTGACCTTAAAAAAATAAAATTCTCTGCCTGAGGCTGTTTCATGAGAAGTACCATCCTGAGATCTTCAAATCGAGAGTGAATAGGTTCCTTCTAGATGAGCGTGCTCCAACGTAGGCCTCAGCGTTGCTTTACATCAGGCAAGCTGTGGTCAAACGCAAATCATATTCAAATAAAATAAAAATTGATTTCAACTAGTATATAGTATTTTAATTGATTTTTCTCTAATAGTTATTTGTTAATAGATTAAAGAATAAATAATTTATAACTTAACATTTCAACTTGAAGGTGGTGATTGGCCAGTAACTTAACCAACGTGTTGGCTTGGCCAACAACCCAGCACTCTATCTCGACATTGCTCAATCGCCATGCGAAACGAATCTTAATATGTCTCGGCTTTTTGTAAGTCTCTGGATAAATGTAGGCTCAGGCCAACATGGCCGTGTTTATGTAGAAGTTATATCTGACCGGCAGCCGAGTGCGGCCACTTCATTTTCTAGAGCCCATTTACATTCCTTGTGCTCGTGAGTTTTGGCAGATTTGGGAGTGGAAATTTTGCCCTCTATATAATAATATTTAATTAAAAACAATATATTCAATACCATAGATAGATATAAAAACACTTTATTAAAACACTCACAATAAAATAGAATTACAGAGATCACACAAAGAATTTACAAGTGCCTTAACTGGCGACCTTATGGATAAGAGCGATCTCTTCCAGGCAACTAATTCTAAGAAATTAGACAAACTTAGGAAAGTACTTAAGACGAGGTGTAATAATAAGTGTATATGTACTATATTACCAAACAACTATTTATAGAAAATTAATATTTTTTTGGAGCTTTATTACAACTTCAAACTTCTAATCCATAAATATACTCCCCAGATCGAATTGAGTCAGCTGTTTTTTTTTTTGAGATTTTTATTGGAAAATTCATTCTTTATCTAGAATTCACAAATAGGATAAAGTTACACATCGAAATTTGCCAATTCGGCAGCCATTGCTTCTTAAATTTGATTTCCGTACTTGACTTCAAAAATTATTAGTAACCTATCTGTTTTAAACGTTAAAGATTTGTTGTATTAAAACTTTCGTAAGGCATATTTTATATTTGAATAAAGTTTGTTTAACCGGCTATCACTTACGTTTTGTCGGTATTAGCCCGACATGTTTTAGCACAATCAGTGTGCCATTGTTAAGGGCAGGAACACAGCCACTTACGCTCGCTATGATATCGGGTTAATACCAACAAAATAAACATAAGTGAGAGGTTCCTTCTGAGTAAGCGCGCTTCACCATAGACCTCAATGTCACTTACCATCAGGTGATTTGTTGTCAAGCGCTGACCTGTTTAGAGAAAAAAAGGTGGTTATACAAACATTATTTAGAGATTTGGTTTAATTTCCAGTATTTTGCGTAACGTACCCGATGATCTTCGAGATTGGCGATATCTTCCTATGGGGCAACACGGCGGCGCTAGCGTGGGAGTTACCTCAGGACCCGTACTCTCCCTTCAATCATAAAGCTGACCCCCTTCACCGGAGACAAGACACGAAGATGATCTATTATACTTCTGAAACAGGGAAGGTTATTTATAAAAGGCCTTATACGAGGTGAGTTTTGCATGGATGGAGTAGGAATCTTACAAAAAAAGGTTTTTTTTACGCTTAATAGGCTTGCGCTTGACCACAACTCTCCTGATGTTAAGTGACATTGCAGTCTAAAATGAAGCGCGCTTGCCTAGAAGAAGCCGGTTCATTCTCACCTTTTGGTTGTTGTTCAGTGGGAACAGGGATTCCAGCAAGGAGTTCCACAGTTTGGCCGTCCGTACTATAAAGGTTGCACATTTTGTACATTTTAGGCTAGATACACGTTGAAGGCTAAAGAAAATATTGCGAAGACTAAAACATCCGGAAACGAGTTTTATGTTGCTTTATCAACCAGCAGGCAGAGATGGCGAGATATCGTGAGGCAAATCATATCTGCCCCCTCTAGTGACCCTCCATGACGATCACGACCGCTCTGACAAGAGCGTCACGAATAAGAAGAAGTTGCTTTATGTTAACTAGCTGTTGGTAATCACGGTGGATTATATATAACCTTTTTTGACCTTTATTTTCTCGCAAGACAAGGGTTCGAGTCTCAGCAGTGAGCTCGTTTATACACGTATGTTACATTACTTCAGTATAATCTCATTTATCCGGCATTTTAATATACCGATACGTCCAATAATCCGGTAGCCTCCGCCCTCGCGTTTCTTTACGCATATGCGTTGGTGATATTTCTATGACGTACTATATAGATATTTTATAATAGAGTGCCACACTATAAAAGTTTCGCCATATTATTTAGTATAACTTTAGAGAATTTATTAAAAAAAAAATTATAACAATTGTTTTTTTTTTACTTTATGTTTCTTTTCTTGAATAAAATGATCTTAAAAAAAATGAAATTACGAAAGTAATACATGCTACTTTAAAGGATTTTACATAAAAGATATTATTTTACATAGAAAATAACTTCATTCTTTTTGATGCAAAACATTTTTTTAAACAAAAAAGTAAAAAAAAAAACAACTGAGCGCAACATAAAAACAAAACACAAACGCAATCCTCCAAAACGATCTGACCAAAACCGTCCCAACTTTTCAGGAAGCTTATCGTGAATCCGGCGTTCGCGAAACGCAGCGTGGACACAGTTGTCAAAAAAGGAGGCGAGACAAAACACATAGACAGGAAACAGATGCACGATTTGGAAAGCAAACGAGAGTTTTTGAACGTGCCGAGTTATAGTGCGGACTTCCACAGGACGGGGCGCGCTTCACTCTACCAGAAAATAGAAGCAATGCTGAACGGGTGCGTAGAATATTTAACTCTGACACAAAAACTTGTTGGTTATTTTTAAGGGTTCCGTACCTAAAAGGTAAAAGCGGTACCCTATTACTAAGCCTCCGCTGTCGGTCTGTCTAAATCAAATAATTTATTTGTACAGTTACTATTTTTACAATGTATTTCTGTCTGTCTCCAGGCTGTATCTCAGACACCGTAAAAGATAGAAAACTGAAACTTTAGTACGGTTGCAGCTTAGAAACTTAAACTATTCACAGAATATATACATAATATACAAGCTATTAAATTAATTTGTAAAATTTAAATTAAATACGTATTTGAGGCTTAACCCCATACAATAAACGTGTTTTTTTGTTGTAATTTTTTGCTTTATATCAATAACGGTAGCTGCTAAGCACTTAAAATATTCACAGAATATATAAATGTATATAAGCTAGTAAATTAAATTATAAAGTTTTAATAAAATACATATTTGAGGGGGACTCTCCTACATATATGGTACGAAACCCTTCATGTGCGAGCCCAACTTGCACTTGGCCAATTATTTAGATCTTGTTAGTTCTGATATACAGCGTGGCTAAAAAAACGAGCGTAGCTCGGTGGTAAAAACGTCTGCTTTTCATTCAGACGGCCCCAGGTTAGATCTCGGCCCTACGCAAAAAGTTCAAAAATATTATCTAAAACCGGTACTACTGGCATTTAGTATACTTATATAAAATATGTATCTATGTATATGTATCAGTTGAGCTAGCAACCATAACGAAAACTAGAAATGTTTCAGTTTTTTTATTCACTTTTCACACACGGCTGGTTAGCCCCATACTAAACCATTTCTCGTTTGTATTATGGTTGCTAACATAACTGATATACCATATTATATAGTACATATATATACATACATACATATTCGGTATGGGGTTAACCAGCCGTGTGTGAAATGTGAAAAAACCGAACCATTTCTAGTATTAAAAAATGTTTTCATTTTTGAGTCAAGTGAAAGTAATTATACATTACAGGCTAGGTAGTGACGGCACGCAATGCATGTTGAAGACGTTGTGCGTAGTCGGCAAGTCCCGGCACAGCCCGCAGGGGACCTTCCTCCAGGAGATACTTCGAGCCACTTTCACGTAAGTTTGCTTTGGAGCACAGATATTAGAACAAAAGGATATTCAATTCAATTCAATTATATTTATTTTGGAATTTATCCATAGATATTACATACCACTTTATTACATGTCAAATAAAATACATTGGTTGAACCCAAGTCAAAACGTAAGCCTATGCGTTGTCAAAAATGTCACCCCGAAAAGCTCCCTGTCCAAACGTGCCCATTATAGCGGCTGCATTCCTGCGTTGAATGGACACTAGTTGTGTCAAAAACCACCCAGCTCGGAAATCACGCCCTCTATCCATCAAACGCGAACCAATTTTAGCAATAAAAATTTTGGTCTCTGCACACCACGAACCCGCCGTCTCCACCGCAAAATCGTATGAAACAGCCAAATCTGCATATTTAAGTTTTTTGGCCTTGGCTGCAGCCTCCGCCGCGTGGCCTCCACACGTTCATAGATTGTTTTAATAAATTTGATTTTTTTATTTATTTATTATTATTAATAACAAAGAGAATACATACTATAATTAAAATATTTTACCTAAAAAAACCTGGGTTTATCCAAGGTAAAAGGTTTTACAATACCTACATTAAAAACTTGTTATAAAATAATAGTTACAATGGTAATGGCACGTCAGGAAAAAAAAATGTCTATGATTGTGCCAAATTGGCATAGATGGAATGATGGCCAAAACCATAACGCCGATTGCGACTTTCATATCTCAGGGATAAAGATCGGTCAATATCCGTCTTCTCATGCGACATCTAGCTTTGAATGCTACGCAAATTTTGAATTTAATATTTCGTAATTAAAGACTTTTCCGATTGCAAAACGTATATTGTAACTTTCTTGTACAATTAATTGGCTATATCGGTTTGCATAAAAAGTAGTGATGAACCATCTACTAGGTGCTAAGTGTGGAATTTGTAGTTTTACGATATCCTGGAGTTAAATAACTGTTTATAAATTGTAAACAAACATATTTTTCTATAGTTTTACTTTTATTAATTTTAGATTAGTCTTAGTTTAACATTAATTAATTTTAGATAAGACATACCTAGGTTATATTTATTTAAATTAATTCTATTAGACTAATATCCAAATTGCATTGACAATCCCACAATTTTATAAGTTTCAATTTTTATCATACATCAATGTTTAAAAATTATAAAAAAATCTTAATTAAGTAATGTCATTTCCAGCAAAAAACTTTGTCTCTACGTTGTAACTAAACTTTGTTCTAAACTTCGTTTATGTCTTTCCATATTTGAGGACGTAAGTTTCAAACGGAGTTTCAACTTTATTCCTTAGAATTGAAAGCCTTTTCTCTACAACAGAGTAGATTGGGTTTTTTACGTTTACAAGTTAAGTTGTTAGCTGTATAAGATGTGCTATAATTGTATCGTAGTGTGAGATCTCTGCTGCTCTGCATTACAGGCCCCTTGAGGTACCTAGCACAGAGCACAGCGACTTTCTCTCACAGCCCTCCACTCACATAGCTATTACTAAACATTACTTTATGTACCTACGAGTAACTCTAAGATGTATACACAATATACGAATTTCAATTTGAATTTGAATTGAGCTACATACATAATACTCGTCGTGTGTATAATTATTTTGTAGTACTTATTCTGTGTCCTTAATTTTATGTAAGTAGGTTTAATTTACCCTTTTTTTGTTTCTTCTATTCTTATATTTTTTTAAGTACACCTCCCTTCTCCTTTTCTCACTTTTCTATACAAAAGTTACCAGGAAAAAATCGCTGTAAGCGATAAGGCCGCCTTTTGTGCAACATTTTGTATCTTTTATTTAGGTATAAATTTATTATAAATGTGTTTTTAGTGTGCAATAAAGAGTTTTTGTATTGCATACATTTAACAAAGGTCTTTTCTTTATAACAAAGGTACCATAGTTTGATAATATCGTGTCTAAGGTTAATGTTAGAGAATTCACACTTTTCCTCACGCTCAATAGCTGCTGTATCAATATGAATCAAAATACCTTTAACGGCAACATGTTAGTCTTGATTCTGATGAAATTAAGATAGAGCGTAAAATAAAATGTATGTAGTTTTTAGTTCTGATTTTACATTGTTAAACTCGCAGTAAGATACTAACATGTTTTGTTTAATTTTTTAAAGCCGTTTTTTTCGACCTCGTTGGCGTTATGGTTACCATGCCGGACTGCTAACCAGAGAGACCCGAGTTCAATTCCCGGCACGGCCAACATCTTTGTGATGAACTAAATTTGTTGTCAGTCAATTTGGGTTTTCAAAATGTATTAAATAAGTATTTATTTGTGTATAAAATATGTAGTATATCAATTGTGTTAGCAACCATAATACGAAATATTATAAATATTTTTGAGTATAGCTAACCAGACATGCGTGAAATGACCCTAGGTGTTCAATATGTATCAATAAAATACGTATTTTTGTATGTATATGTAGTATATCAGTTGTGTTAGCAACCATAATACAAACTAGAAATAGTTTTGAATGTGGCTAACCAGACGTGTGTGAAATGTGTCCTAATATAAATGTGTCCTATGTGTTTGTCTTTCTAGATTACCGCAAGGATTATCTCAAGAAGATTTGAAGCAGTATGACGATGCCTTCTCAGCGGATAAATCTTGTGAAGAGTTGTATCCAGACTGTAACGAACCTATAACAGAACCTGTTTTAAGGGCTTAAGCTGGGTCTACCATGGTGTATAAAAACATTTATATTTTAAACAGTTTTTTTGGCCTATGTATCTCACTGCTATTAAGTAGAAGATAGTTATTTTAAGGTATTTTATGATATAAGAAAACACCTGATTGTTATTGATGTTATATTTAGAATTTGTTTACATGATTATGTATTTCTGCATAATATATTAGAAAAAATATGCATACGTCCGCAGAGAATGTAACTTTCAAAGAAGTTTGCAATTTGATGTAAAAATGCTGCTTGAAATTTGAACTTTGAGTTTGGCTCAACTCTTTGAACCCTGAAACCCTAGTGCAAATTATTTAGATTCAAAACTTACATTTCAATGATATTCCTTTTTTTCATGACACCTACACACGGGTCTCTTGTATTAGTTAATTTTTGTTAAGATTATTACATTATTTGTATCTTAAAATAGAAGCGTAAGTACACTGTAAAACGAAAAATTTTTCATGTATCATACATTCAAGTAGAAAATATATAAGTAGTAGAAAACAAAAATATATTTTTAAGATTATATTTTAGTCATCAAGATTTATATATATTTAATTAAACTAATCGTATTTTGATATAATAAAATATTTTTTTACATTTTGTTTTAATCAACCTTTTAACCAAAATATTTGCTCACCAAACTAATAGCAAAAGTGGGTAGAATGTACAAGTACCACAGTCGTGAGTGATTTTCACGCATTCTCATTTTGAAAGCACTTAGAATTTCCAAATTTCCTTTTTTGTTTTTTCTTTACAAACATACCTATCACGTTTTGTCACACAAAACGTAACAGTAAAACGATTGACACTTACCTTGTTAATTTGTACTTCATTGAATACTATTTACATATTCACAATTGGCCAGCACCGTCCGCAGTGCGTTTTACGAAGTACAACCGGTGACTTCCATTATTCTTTTGAAGCCATTTTCTGTTGACAAAATTCAAATTAAGAATCATCTATTTTTAGTCTGTGATTCGCTAATGACAGTTTGACATTTAGTGGCCAGTGCTAATAATTATTATAACAAAATCCACGTTTCGTAGTCTGTTCTTTATTTAAAAAAAGCGCAATGTTAGCTGTAAAATGTTTTCCGTTTCTGTTTCTATTTGTAGTGTTATTTGAGAACGTGTCTAGTGTAATTGTAAAAGACAATGGTACTGCATACGAGTTTGTGGAATCGCCAAGAGTGTTGTCACGACGAAAGAGGTTCTTAACATTTCCTGAAGGTAGTTCGCTACAACTAGGTAAGTAAATGAGTAAATAGTTAGTGGAGGCCGGTATTTGGGGCGTACATTCAAGCCCTTTGAGCTTCACCGTTTTGAGACATAACTATGTGAAGCTTTTGAATAACTTAGGAGGTTGTCTTTACAAAGCTTTGGGTGCGGAGCTTCTTAATGTAGGATAACTTGTTTTGAGCTTGTAATACAGACAAAAATACTGGGGATAATTTCGTTGCTTAGATGTCATGGCTCTCGAATCAATTTTAGGATAAAATATTTGATTTTTTAACTAAATATCATTTATTAATAAACATAAGTATACATAAAAAAAAAATCTAAATGAAATTTAACCTCAAAATCAGGGTTAGAGGAAAAGGTGGCCAAAATGCTAGGAGCATTGCCACATTGGATGGCAATGCTTAATTTCTGACCGAAATAAAAGCCAGCATTTTGGACATCTGGAACCTCCACCAGCAAAAAAAAAAACTGTTTCAATATAATATTAAAACTTATATTATGCTTTCAAATACGATGATAAGAATAACGATACCTTTTTTTTCTTGAAATAAATTTTAAAATACGAACAAGTTTGAAAAAAAAAATGTTTTTGACAAAGTATAGCTACGAAGTATTGTAACCAAAATTATAGAGATTAGAAATAATATCTTCAGAAAGCACACAAATACCTTCAGATGCCTAACGTGCTATAACAAACTAGTAGACAACTCTAACAAATAAATAAAGAAAAAACTACCTGACAGCTTAGGATTCTTCTAAGGTATGATAAGAGGTATAAAAGATAGTGTTTCAAATATCTTCATAACGGTGACAAGACGATGTTAATTTGAAGGTCAATGCCCAATAGATCGAGAATGTTTTGCAAATTTGTTTTCTTGCAGAGCTATTATAGACCTTATTTTAAAGCGGATAAGTTATAATTTACACAGCTACTAGATTTTACGTAGGTACTCATTAACGTAAACATACGTTTTTAATATAACTATATATGTATATAATATACATGTATAGTGTACATATATTAACTACGTAAATAGTGTTTTTGAGATCTTTTTCTTCTTCGTATGAGGTAACTGGCCAAGCTCCAGGGTCGAGAGTTTTCAAGCCGCCCGAGGGCCTCTGACTTGGCTTAACGACTGCTTGTACAAATACTAACAGCCGGGACCTACAGTTTAACGTGTTATTCGACCTACGGTAGCACCCTGATGAAATAACCACTTTTTAAAAGACATTCTTGCACATGGTCACCCATCCAAAGACTGTCCGCATCGATCGTTGCTTAACCTCGATGATCACGTCAAATCATCTTAGATAGACGAACTACAGACAGACAGACGAAGTCTTAGTAATAGGGTCCCGTTTTTACCTTTTAGGTACGGAACCCTAAAAAGCAAGTCGGAAAAAGTGTATCATCCGTCAACCCACACTTGGCCAGCGGTTGTTGGATTATGGCCTACATCTCTCTCCTCGTGAGAGAAGGCCCCGAGTCCCAGCAGTGGGAACGTATGCTTAAATCAAAATTAGTTCATTCATTCGGTACTATGCCGCAGATACACATACACACACATACAGACGAGTCAAAGCTACAACGCACCGATATGTTACGTCGCATTGATAACCTCATCATTTATGACCGTATTTGTTATAACCTCATTTGTTATAACCTCATGTAAGTATTTTTTTTTAATTTCCCAGTATTCTGCGTGCAAACGGCGGCACTTATCCCGATTGGCGACATTTTTCTGTTTGGCAACACTGCTGCTTTGGCCTGGACCCTGCCTTCAGATACTATGTTCTTTGATAACTTTAAAGACAAGATTCGAGCGCAAAGACGTGGTGACAAGCAGGATAGCAAGATGATTGGATATCTGGATGAAGAGGGACGGGTGATAGCCAAAGTGCCTTACAGAAGGTAGGTCTGATTCTACTAGAAAGATTATAAGATAAGATCTTGATTCGGATAAATAAAATCCTGCCGGGTGGTACTTGTTTTTTTGCTTAAGCATCGGCTTATGATCACTTGAACGTGTCAATTTGTGGTCAATTGAACGTCAAAGTTACAATCTATGTTTTGTACCCGGAAAAATAATTCATTACAATACATTTTAAGATATATTATTACATACACAGTTCTTTTTTGAAGTCGCTCAAAATCGTCATGGTTGCTGTATTTCAGTTGTGCCAGTCTGGCATATCCATAGACGATGTTTTTTCCTGACGCACCATTTCCTTTCTATCTGTTATCCGAGAAAGATTAATCTACAATTTATTGAATAGATCAAAGAAAATAAAACACAAATCATAAGAGAGAGATAATTAAATCTTGATTCAGATATGTAAACATCAAACGTAGTAAATGCTTTTTAAAATAAATACTTTTTGTTAGAGCTAGTGTGGATTGACACGAGAATGTTAGGCTGCAGTCTGTAACACCCCCGATCGAATCCTGTCGTGACAAAGATGCTGACTTATACTTTGTCTTTCATATAATACTTTATGTCAATTTCAGGCGGCCAATTGTAAATCCAGCATTTGCCAAAAGAAGCGTGGACGAAGATCAACTTTCGTTCAAAGAGAAGTTAAAGTTGAAGATAGATCGAATGAAAATGCACCAAAAACAGGCACATAGGGACTATCTTTATAGGAACGACTTGGATAAGAAGAGCATAGAGTTTCATAGGAGCAGTAGATTGGAACTTTTTGGTAAAATAGAAGCTTTGTTAACAGCGTAAGTACATTTTCTATTATTTTCTTGAAATCAATCATATTTTTGTCGCATAAACAAATCAGTCAAGATATAAGAAGTTTGCGGCTTGGCACGAATCACCTTTTTAAAGAGAATGTTCAATAAAACGGTCTTGCTTTCCGTAAAGCTCAAATTAAAAAAAAAGGTTTTAAACGGAACTATAAATTTAAGTTATTTAAAATGTTTTTACGCAATAAAACGATTATTGTTTTTTATTTGTGGCCCTTTTCCATTTAATTAGTGATATTTGCAATAAAATTTTAGCGTCTTTCGTAGTCATCAAAACTAAATCACTAAACAATTGAAACTCAAACGTAAGCAAGCGCTCGAGTAAGTATTTTTTTAGCATCGTGGGCTCCTCTACTTAAGCTACGTATCTATCTACATGTCTCCTTTCCGTATCAAAGACTTAAAGGGACTTTGTAAAGCAATTTTTGTTCAAAGAAATTCTCGATTGGTTCCAGACTGGGTCGGAACGGCCGCCAGTGCGTCTTGTACAAGTTATGCGAGGCTGCACAGCGAGCCAAGCAAGGCACTTTCATGCAGGAATTCCTGAGAGCTGTCTTCACGTTAGTATTTTAAACCCACAACGCTAAACGACGGGGTGTTATAAGATTGGCGTGTTTTGACGGGTGTTATAAGAGTTTCTGTAGTCGGTACCTAAACGGTAAAAACAGGATCCTATTACTAAGCCTGCGCTGTCTGTCTGTCTATCCCATACAACAAACGTAATTTTTAAACAATTTTTTTCTCGATCTTTATAACAATTGGAAGACCTTCTAAATATTCGCAGAATATTTAATAATGCATGGACTTAAATAAAACATTATTAAAATAAAACAATATTTTAAGGGGGCTTATGTAAGCCCCCTTGAAATATTGTATTGACTGTTTTTGTATGGACAAAAAATATGTTTTTTATATGTTTTTTCTAAGAGTATTGGACGGAACCATTCATGCACGAGCCCAACTCACGCATGGACTCTTTATAGCTAGGTATTTGACTAGCAGGGCGCGTAACCACACAAGTTAGTGACACTCTGGCCCAAGTTGGAGCATGCCTAGTCTGAAAAGACTAACTCTCAAGAAGGCTGCTGGAATGCATTATCAGGTCCTCGGCGACAGATTTTTCAACTTGAGGCTGTTGTCAACCCAGGGTAGCACTAGAAAATACCGTAGCACTATGCTATGATTTCCTCACGATGTTTTCCTTCACCGAAAGGTTGTTGGCAGGAATCGAACCCAAAACCTTTGGGACGCGAGGCGGCCTCACACTCACCACTTCAAAAATACCTACTGAGATATGATATAAGACACTGTATACATCTTTTCAGGTTACCAAAAGGACCCGCTTTCAATGAAGATTATCATCAAGAGTATGACAATGCTCACACGTTGACCGATGATTGTCTGGTTAAGTACCCTGGATGTAATATAGAGGCATCTTCTCAACTTTGATAGTCAATTTTATACCACGTGAACGTTTGTATTTGATTTTAACTAAAAAAGTTAAAGTAAAACGCAGGAGTAGATATCGATAGAAACATAAGAAATGAAATTAAATGTGTGGAGTGCTCCCGTGTCTGGGTGCACTTACAACACTTTACACATATATAGATATTTCATACACAAATACTACGTTGTACTGTACTTCTAGGATATTTCTGTGGAGACGTGTTGTTAACTTGGCGATCCGTAATCGACTGCTCCGCAAATGTCATACCGACAGTGACCTGTCACGCCAAATAATATGCCACAGACTGTAGGCTTGTCAATGGACTGTCATACCTAGGCCACAGACTATACATACATAAACTGTACACTAAAAAATTAAATAATTGAATTTTTTTTCATTGCCACATGTAATATATAAACATGGTAAATACATATTTTCAGATGTGTCCCTTGTAGGCTACCACATATGCGGCGTGCAAATTTTCATAATAAAAATATAAGAGCATCACTGTAAAACCAAATGTTATCAATTAATCCTTTCAGTTGTACACGAATTTATTATTTCGGTGTATACATAGATCTGGATACTTTTGCTACAAAACAAAAATAAACAGACTGTATAATATTTTAGAGACACAATAGAGCTGTTTGCAACTCGTCTGTTGACGAGTACTTTTTATAAAACAACAATACCAAAACAATTTTGTATGAACCGATAGCAATATGTGTTTTTAATAAAATTACGAATTAAATTTTTTGATACGGTTATTCAAAATCATATTAACTTAAATTTTATGAATATACAATTTTATATTTTTAGGTGTATTTAGTTTGGATTAATTGTTTTAAAGTTTTGATTGAATAATTGATTTTTGAACCTTTAAAAATTCCTATTGTAGTATACATTTCTGCTTGACTAACAATTAGTTAAAAATCCTTCATGGTTCCTATTATTATGTATACGAAATAAAAATTTATTGATTGACATATAAAATGATTTTATTTCGCCAGTTGAGTCTATATAAAAAAGAAACTCTTTTTTTGAAAATCAAATTAAACTAGACATCATTTTCAAAATGATGTAAAAAATTATGTAAAGACTTCGTTTTAATGTTTTGTTTATGGCCGTTTCACATATGCATTATAAGAAATCGTTACGATGACACGATCCGATATTATATATTAAATTGCATAGGTTTTGTACTGCTGTTAGGCACTGTTTTTTTTCTTATACACTTTTGTAAATTCAATGTCACAGCTTCAACTTGACAGTCCGTATCTTAACAATTTTACGTAGCGTGTGTAGCGGTCATGAAAAACTATGTAGTGCTTGTTCATAATAATCAAAGAAAAGAAAAAATACGTTGTTAAATTTATATTCCTCATGATTTATCCTTTTGAAATGAAATGAAATGAAATGAAATGAAATGAAATGAAATTAAATGAAATGAAATGAAATGAAATGAAATGAAATGAAATGAAATGAAATGAAATGAAATAATTTTATTTGCGTAGCCACAGGTAATATAAAAACATGGAAAATAATATAAAATGTCCCTTGTAGGCTACCGCATATGCGGTGTGCAAAAGGTCAATTAATTAGTTAGGTAATTTATAAGTTAATTGTACTCCACTATTATTATACAGCTAAGCAATATTATTTAAGAGAAATGTCAAAAGATTATAAGTATACAATATCAAAAAAAAAAAAAAAAAAAAAAAAAAAAAAAAAAAAATGCATTATTCTATAAGTTCAAGTACACACAGCGCTTCTTTAAGGTGTGATAATATTAAAGAGAATTCATTATAATATATTATGTATGAAGTCATATAGTATTATCACACTTTTACCTACTAATATAGGGTCAAGTATTTTTTTTTATTTGTTTTAATGGCAGCCCTAACGAGTCATCACTTACCGTTTATCAGATGACACGCACACAAACAAGCGTATACGCCTCCAGTCAAGGCAATTGTTTAATGATAAGCTGTAGGTTTGAAACTATTTAAGTTATTGTAAAGATAAAACTTGCGATTACTTGAAATCTATGATATTTAGAATGCTGAAATCTTATGAAGTGAATTCTAAATATATCTAGGTATGTCTAGTTTAAGTAATATGTATCACAAATCAAATCAATTTATTGCATCACTATACAATATACAATATTATATTATCATAAAACATGAAATGCACCCTAATCAGGGCGTCACAATGCTGGTTTGAAGTGAGACGATTTTTTTTCCAGTAAATGATGTACATAATATTATGTGTCATTAAAACTTTCAAAAGACATATCATTTAAGAATTCGTCAACTGTATAAATAACACTTGTATAATAATATCTCCTTCAGGATTTTTTCGAATGTGTTATGATTATTTAAGATCACACCTTCCAGAAGAACCTTGTATAAGTCATCAAACCTTATGGTGGCATTAAAAAAATTTAATAGGCAAGGCTGTCACTTACCATCAGCCACACGTCTTGCACGCTTCGTCACTTTATGACATAAAAAGTGAAGGTAAACGGCAATAAGGGTGGAGGGCCGCCATAAAAGCCACGTTTATGGACACTTCAACGTATTTCTATCATACACGTAAACTCGTCTTTTGAATAATAAGTTAAAACGCAATTTAGATCGGGGCATCGACTTCTAACGATAGCCTTATTTATATTTGACCTAATAAAAAAAGAGAACGGGAGGTAATTCTGTTTTTTGCTTACTCATAAGTATAATGTTTCTCTATAGTATTTTCACTACCTTTCTTGTGTACACGAATTACTTTTAAAAAAAAATAAAAATTATGAATTTTTGTCGTTGTTATCATAATTATATTCTCGTTATTTGTGCCTAATTGGAAATACATTTTTTGAATGATAACTGTAAATGTACAACGCCGTCACAAAAAATTTAATACCTCTGTCTTACTCAGATTACTTTTCAAATTGTGTTTATTCAGTTTAATAATAGGCTACTGGTTAAACCACAAAAAACTTTTAGAAAATAAAAATCAATTCAGCCATTTGAGCGTAAAGAAGTCTCAAATAAACACACATACTTAATAATGGCTATAAGCGTAAACGGTAAAAATACCGAAAAAATAGACTTAGAGCGGCCTAAAAAAACACTCTTAAAATATTTGTAATTATTTTGGTACCAATCAGACTTATAAATTATAAATAAAGCTGGTTAAAAAAATCTAAAATATAGTTTATCAAACCAGTTTTTTTTCATATTGATAAGTCTGATTGGACCAAAATAAGTATAAATAAATAATAAGCTAGTTTTTTATCTATTACGAATATGCTGTAATATCAAGATTTTGCTCTTATCTTTGCCAAACACAAACTTTTGTATATGTAATATTAGTAAGATGTCATATTGGGTAAAAAACAATCCACTGAATTGAAGGCGGAAGTTTTTTCTAATGATCAGTATTATTCCGTTATCCCAATTTATCAGGCAGATACATTATCATCATTTTGTACTATTACTATCCTCTTACTAATAAGTGTCTGTCTGTCAGTTTGACAATACTGTGAACCATATTAGCACTCTCTTGAGACAAAACTGTCCGTTCCAATGAAATTTCTCTTCAGGGTTATTCTTAATATTTGTGCGGAATTTGTAGAAAGTTGTCTGTGAAAATTTACTGTTTATGCTTGTTTCACGTCGGGTTTTAAAACAGTCTTTGCGAATTTAAAAAAAAAAACTTAAAAATCAATTATTACATTTTAAATTTTTGTTAAAAATAATGGTTTACATAATGTGTTGTCAAGTTATTTTAAAAACAGCATATATCAACATCAACATATATCAATGTTCTAAAAACTTTATTGGCCAATCCTTACCGAGAAGACCAGGTAGAGGGGAAACCTACTCCAACTTCAGGCCTTCCAGTGACAGGAGAAGGTCCAGAGCTAAGAGAAATGATGTCTCTTGGTAACAGAGGCCAAGATTCAGTTTGGGTCATTGTTCTAACATAGAGCGTTTGTTTTCAAGCGTATAGACTTAGCGCTATAATAACGCATATTATATTATATATTATTTATGTATTTGAATTCCCATATACACTTATGTTATTACACCTCGTCATTTTGTTCTTTCTTGCAATTGGTTGCCTGGAAGAGATCGCTATTAGTGATAAGGTCGCCAGTTAAGGCACTAGCTTTTATGTATTTGATGTGTTTTCTGTAATTTGTTCCAATTTTTTTTTGTGAGTGTTTTAATAAAGTGTTTATCTATCTATCTATCTATCTAACGCATATTATAATACCGCAGTGGTCATAAGCAAAACTTAAAAAAAAAAAAAAAAATGAATAAACTGCAAGTTTTTTCCGCATTAGAAGTAGCCCTGTATGTTATTTTGTGAGTGAACTAAATATTTGTCAGCAAGACAAAGCTAGTTGTTTATTGTTAGCGGAACCTGAAGGTTGGAGCGTTCCGGAAATCTGGTTTTGACTAATTGCGTGGTCAGGAGCGTGAAACGTTGGTTTTTGGATAATTAGTCAATAAGACTAATTGGTTTCAGGTAAGTTTTACAAATTTGCGTATTTGTGCTGTCTATTAACAAACTATAACAGTTATTTAGATGGTTTGCCGAAATAATTTACTTATTTTAATATACGTTCTTGTGTCTATAGGTTTTGCCTCTGACATTAGCTACTACTGCACAAACATAAGTATTAAAAGAAAATTAACAAAAATAATTGATAGTCATTTGCAAAAAGTAGGTTTCGGCACTGATAAATTGTAACTATCAATAATATTAACTTAACCGCGTAAAGAATCTTCAAAGGTTATAAAGTAAGATCGCCCCTTTTTTTACTCAGTACAGCTAGGCCTTTGAAAAGCAGAGTTAACGATACTCTGACCTAAGGTAGAGCATGCCTAGTCTGGAATAAATGGTTCTCAAGGAGGCTGCCAGTATACAACCTTTAGAAGATTGGCTACAGAGTTTTCAACTTGAGGATGGTTATTTTAGCCTAGCCAGACGAGCACAAAAATATGCTTCACCACCATGCTATCTATGCATTCCTCACTATGTTTTCCTTCACTGAAAGCTCGAACTTATTGGCGGGAATTGAACCCATTACCTTTGAGACGTAAGACACTCTCATGCCCGACGAGCTGTCATCGCTTCTAAAACCCTAAAAGATCATGGTAACCCTGTAGATTTCTAGTTAAAATTAAGGAACTGAATTAAGCCCAAATGTTTTTAAGTTCTTCGTAAAACACAGTCAATTGTTTCGAGGATTGATCACAAAACTTTTGTATTGTCTGTACTTCTAACTTTGTAATTTGATTCCTTTGAAAAATGAGTCAATCGTCAGGTTCGAAAGTACGAAACTTTTCAAATATTTCATTTTATTTCAGGAAATGTTCAAAATCTTTTCTCTTACAGGTTGCTTGTATAATTTGAAATAAGACGTTTTTTGTCATGTGAATTAACATTGTATATTGATAAAACATTTCAAGACATTCCACTTTTGAAATTATATAAATACTTTTTACTTATACTTCTTTAGATCAATTGTATAACCAGTTACCTACCTTCAATGTTCGTTCATATACGAGTTCATTCATTCATATAGATGACCTCGTCGGCATAATGGTTACCATGCCGGACTGCCAACTAAAGAGTTCTAGGTTCGATTCTCGGTACGGCTAACATTTTTGTGATGAACTAAATTTGTTGGCTGTCGGCCTGAATGTTAGGTATGTATCGATATTATAAAAGTATTTATGTGTGAATATGTAGTATATCAGTTGTGTTAAGAACCATAATACAAACTAGAAATGGTTTAGTTTGGGGCTAACCAGCCGTTTATGAAATGCTTCCTAATATTTATTGTATTATATACCTTCTTTAAGTAGAGATTCACGAAAGCAATTATATTATTCACAATAGAAAGATGAAAAGAAAATGATTTTATTATGCACAAAGAAAACAAAATTTACAATAAATATCACAATTATACAGGTGCTGTAAGTATTTGTTTGTACATAAAAGGCGTAGGTTCAGCATAATGCTGGAAGTACTTACCAGGTAGGTAAACCAGCGCTGCTGGTTTTCAACTCTTCACTCAGATTATTTAGTAAATATAATTTGATTTGTTTTTCAGTTTTAAAATGAATATATTATTTACATTTATATGTACTCTGATAACAATAATTATTAGCGGCACAGCTTTAGAAATCAGTAACTACACGGATGGAAGTGAAATTGAAGATGTATCAAATTCCAATATTAAGTTACTGTCAAGAAGAAAACGGTTCGTCATATTCCCAGACGGCAGTTCTTTTCAATTAGGTAAGTAGAGTCACAAATTATTAATGTATTACCAAATTGGGTATCCTATTAAAAAGTAGAGTGCGAGTTGGACTTGCGCATGAAGGGTTCCGTACCATTGTTGTATGGGAGCCCCCCTCAAATATGTATTTTATTTAAATTTTATAAGTTTATTTTATAGCTATTATACATATAAATATTTTGTGAAAATTTGAAGTGTCTAGCAGCTACCGTTATGATATATAGCAAAAAACTATGAAAAAATACGTTTATTGTATGGGGACCCCCATAATATTTTTATTTTTAGTATTTGTTGTTATAGCGGCACGGGAAAAACATATCCTGTGATCCTGCCTCCGCTGTCTGTCTGCCTGTCTGTTTGTCTCCAGGCTGTATCTCAGAAACCGTAATAGCTAGAAACCTGAAACTATCACAAGATATGTATTTCTTGTGACGCTATAGCAACAAATACTAATAATAAAAGAAATGAAAATATTAAGGGGGGGGGGGGGGCATACAACAAACGTGGTTTTTCGCATTATTTTGCTATATATCAATAACGGTAGCTGCTAGAAACTTACAATTTTCTCAAAAAATATAAATTAATATTGACTATCAAATTAAAATATAAAATTTATATAAAATTTATATTTTAGGGGGGGGCTCCCATACAAAAGTGGTACGGAACCCTTCATGCGCGAGCCCACTTCGCACTTAGCCAATTATTTTTTGTCTGATTTCGACTAAATATTTTTTTTTTCAGTATTCTGTACCCAAACTCACGGATACCTACAAGTAGGAGACATAGTTTGGTTCGGCAGCACTGCCGCCTTGGCCTGGGAGTTACCCTCGGACCCTTCTGTGTTTGGTATATTCAAGGATAACTTGAGAGACTATAAGGGCAACAGAAGGAGCGATAATAAGCATATTTATTATTTGGATGAGAGGGGGAGAGTTATTAGTAAAGTTGCCTATCATAGGTAAGTTTGTATTGTGTTTTTTTTATGATATTTTCTAGAAATATACCTTATGTATTAGAATATTAAAAAGTAACACTTGAATTTAAATTCTCTTCTTTTGAAAATTGTTCGCATGTAAAAAACATAAAATACTCTATTAGTACTATTTCTAAAAAAAACGAGCCAGCAATGCTAACCATTTAGTCGCTCTCTACAAAACTTTAGAGATATCATCGTTTTAATCACATGACCTATGAACTGCGCTGACCACCCAGAATGGCCTCCACAGATTGCGCGAATTTTCAAAATGGCCGCCACAGACGAAGGGTTAACTAGTATACGAGTATTATATTATATACCAACATATTTTTTCTTTCTATGCAACGATCAGTAACTAGGTGTCACCCCAGGTAGCGACTGACAGCGTCTTCCCTAAAATTATTCACCCTCACCTTTCTGGAAGCTTCGCGAAGGTCCTGAAGGACCTGGAAGTGACAAGTGGAAATGACGCTTGAATTCGCTTCCTCGGAATGCTAATGATGAATGTTGCTGAAATATGGAAAAACCGTACAGGAGAAAGCACTCTAGATACTTACTTTTTGTGCCTTCTGTACTTATATCGGTTATCAAGCGAATGTCAAAGTTACAATCTATGTTTTTCACTCGGAAAAGTTTTAAATATTAAGCGTTAAAGTTAACATTTGAGTAAAAATAATTTACTAAACGAACTAGTCCTAAAATTTAAAACTAGACAGGATTCGTAATTAATATTTAAAATATCAGAAGGAACAAAATAAAAAAAAAATCGCAGACAAAGACAAATTCTAATGCGTAACATATATCTATAAAGCAGTTATATTCGGTTAATCCTTAAAATTTGGTCAGTTGATGAATATACTCTGTAATTTGATGTTTAAATAATAATTTTGACAATAATTATTTCCATTGGAAAGAGGAAAAGTTGTATGATGTTTTAATAAAAAAAGCAATTATATTTTAATATTTAAACATAGCAATTAATTTATGTTATTTTTAGGTTAAGATTGGCTATAACTAATTTATACTAAAATATAACGAATGCAATAAAAATATGTTCGATAATCCCTATCAAACATATTTTTATTATTGTTAACCTATCTTAACATAAGTATTCGTTTTACAATAAATATACTTATTATCCCCAGATTTAAAACTAGACGAACTAAATTATCTTTCAATACAAATGTGTATTTTGCGAATTATAACTACCACCTTGCCGTAACAGTTGCTTTGAACACATTTTTCTTCCTCTAAATTTCCTTCCAGGAAACCAATAGTGAACCCAGCTTTCGCCAAACGAAGCGTGGATTCCGCACACACAAAGACGCTATCTAAAAAGAAAATGCATGACATGCAAAAGAATGCCAATTATCTGGCATCTCTACATGAAAAGAGCATTGAGTTCCACAGAAGTGGAAGGAAAAGCCTCTACGCCAAAGTCGAGAAGGTTTTGCAGGCGTAAGTAAAATTAAAATTTTCAAGTCTGGGTGTGGTTGGAAAGTTTGATAACTACTCGTACATGGATTGCTGATATTTAATTTTAGAAAGAAAATTTTGATTTAGGCACGGCCAACTTCTTTGTGATGAGCTAAATTTGTTGGCTGTCGGTCTGGGTGTTGAATATGTATCGATATAAAGTATTTATGTATGTATATGTAGTATATCAGTTGTGTTAGCAATCGTTATACAAACTAGAAATAGTTTAGTAAGGGCTAACCAGCCGTGTGCGAAATGTGTCCTAGTGTTTTTGTTTTTATTTTGTATTAGCTTAAAGTTAATCTAAGCTTAAGATAAACAATAAAACTTATACCAAAAGTTCTGGCCCATTTGATTAAATTTTGGTTTAGTCGTAAGACCACGCATTACTGCAAAAATGACGTATTGTTTTATAAAAAAAAAGAATAGAAAATACTTTTGCTTTATTAATATTTTAACTAAAAGGTCTGAGAGGGGAATTACGTGACATGCAAAACAAGTAAGAATAATTTACAAATTCAATTATTTTTTCTTTCGTACTAATCAAATGTTCAAAATAATACGTAATCCAAAGCTTTTGCTACAAAGCAGCAAGGCTTTAAGTTTGCTTGTTTCAAGTGATTTTAATTTAAAAAAAAAATACAATTTGAAACGTGTTGTGATGATCCAGTTTCTGCCGAACTAGAAAATTATAATACGTGCTTAGTGAAAGCTCCATTAACGTGATGGGATACAAAGATAGGTCATTTCAGATAACGCAGCTGAATTGAAAACGGGTTTTGCTTTGAACTGGACTGGACATTATAGAGTTGATATTCAAGTTTCAAATTTGAATCAGGCACATGCGCTTTGAATACTATTTTAGTTACCTTTTTTAGGTTAATCCTAGTTCTGTACCCAAAAGTTAAAAACCCTTTTACAAAACCTCCGCTATCTGTCACCTATATATACCACAAACGTATTTTTTAAGCAATTTTATTTCTATCTTGTGTTTTGATCTTTGCATTTATTAGTATGTATTTGAATCTTTGATTGGTTTCGGTTTAACGACTCCTTAAATATTAAATTATTTAATAAACTCAATTTTAAAATTAAATATTGTATGTTAATGCAGGGCTCCCATAAAAACAATCTATTTTTTAGATACCCAAAATATCCAAGTGCAAGACGGGTTTGTGCTTCATGCGTTTTTGTTGTTTTTTTAGTTATAATAAAATATATACCATTTATTAAATTAATAAAAAAATTAATAAAAAAGCAGCTATTTCATACAAAAGTACTAAAATCTAATCTAATATTGATGTGTGGCAAAATGCATTGCGAAACAATTTTGATAACGAGCTTTTTAAACTTGGAGAACTAAAGATGTGTGAAGTATGAACATGATTGTACAAGGTAGTGGAAGTAGAGGTCGACCTAGAAGACGTGGATAAATTATGTGAAAGAGGATATGAAAAAGAAAGGAGTGAATCTAGACATGGCTGCTGATTAAATAGTGTGGAAGCAAAAAACGGGCTGTCTAGTTGGAAAACGAGAAGACGAAGAAGAAGAGTTACTAGAACTCAATATGTGTGTCTAGATGTCCTATAGCCATCCGTAAGAGGCTTTGAGCTAATTACCAGTAGCCTTGAGTAGAATAATTTCAAACGCTTTCCACAGGAACATATTTCTAATGTACTTTTTCTATTTATCTTAAAGAAGTTATGTAAGCCGACAAAAAGTCAGCTGACATAGCTAGAATTTGACGACCTCGTTGGCGTAAAGATTACCATGCCGTACTGCTAATCAGAAGGTTCCGGGTTCGATTCAAGGCACGGCCAACATCTTTGTGCTTAACTAAATTTGTTGGCTGTGGGTCTGGGTGTTAAATATCCAATATGTATGATATCTATATACAATATGTATGTATGTATGTATATTACGTAGTACATCAGTTGTGTTTGCTACCATAATACAAACTGGAAATGATTGTTTGTATGTGTACTAATTTATTTATATTAATTTATTACTAATTTATTTATGTACTAAGATATTTATTTATTTGTTTTTCTAGATTGGGTTGGAATGGCAAACAGTGTGTTTTGAGAATGCTGTGTGAAACTAGCAAAGAAAAAAAGAAGCAAGGAACGTTTTTGGAAGAAATTTTTAGGGCTACTTTCACGTAAGTACTTTAAGGTGGTATGTGAAAGCAAAATAGCATATTTAAAAAAAGGATAAAACTACTTTTGCATAAATATGTATCGATATAAATTATTTATGTATGTGGTTTATCGGTTGTGTTATCAACCATAATACAAACAAGTATGGAGCTACCCAGCCGGGTGTGAAATTTGTCCAAATATTGATTAATAATAGATATAGAGCTTTGGTTTATTCGGTTCTATAATCTTTGATATAGTGTTATTAAATGTAAGACTTTCAAGCACGATTAAATAAAACTATTTTTTTTATAATTTATCTTTCATATTTTAGAATGATTTGTTTCTGAAATTTGTACAAAAATTAATACAAATCATTTTTTTGTAATTAATAATATTACTCGTATCCCTTATTTACAAAAGTATACCTATTTGTAAAATTAACAGAGTTCTATTATATAGCTACGTAATAAGAATGCGTTATCATTGTAGTTACGAAATATTGAAACTAAATTATAATAAGACAAACATCCTTAAATAATAGTGTTTTATTCCAAGATTTAGCGTTATTTCTACTTTAAGTTCGAAATAGATAATAATATTTTCTCAATTCATACAAGACCCAAACATGTGATAAGGGTCGAGAGCTGACGACAAAAAATGTGATCGCATTACATTTATATTTGTATCAAATCCTACATCGAAACATTTAGTTTATACTGACCGCTATAATTTCAGGTTACCAAAGGGTCAGAAATTTGAGGAGGACCACGAGAAACGATACGACGAGGCACATGGGAGCTTCGGTGACTGTGGGGTCCAGTTTCCGGGCTGCGAAGACTTACATGGGCTTCAGATGTATTGATAGCGAGGAAAATAAATAGCTTGTTGTAAAGTACGTGTTTTTATGTTAAAGCTACACAACACACGAGGTGTTCACGAATTTTACCGACCTCTAAAGATAATATTGAACGTCTTTTTAAACAAGTCCCTGATAAAATTTACCGGAAAGATCATAAGTTGAAGACTAAACCATAGTCTGCAAGGGCTGGGAAGGAAGACCGTAAAAAGCAGAGTTTATTATTTATTTATTTAAAATATATTATTTATTTATTTATTAGGCACTCAGACAGATTATAAACATCTGTGTTAACATTACAATTACAAAGAACAAAAACAAGTCTGCGATCCAAAACGGAGTACACAGCATGTTAGTATAAATTTAATAAAAAGGTTCAGCTCTGATATACATATAAAAAAATCTTAAGTACTGAGAAATTTAACAATTTAACCTATAACTTATATTATTTCTAAATTTACTGAGGCTGTTACTAAATACATCCAGTTAAGTAATGTGAGTCTTACATTGGTTGTTATCTTGATTATACTTCGATGTAACCGGAACGGAGTTTCTATTGGTTATCAAACATACTTCAAATGATTGGACAAGTGCAGGTTTGCAGGTTACATGAAGGATTCCGTATTATCTGAAAAAAATGTGGCAAAAAAGCACTTTGGTTGTATGGGATAGTATTAGACCCTTGAACACAATGATTCGCACTTGGTATTTTTTTAGGTTAGTAGACATTTTTGTATTTATATGTTTCATCTTCTAATAGACGTCAATAGAATAAAGCGTTTTGTAACGCTAAAAATATACTATCAATTTCACCTCAATAACATTTTAGTACTGAAATAAGTAATATTTTCTTAAAGCGACTTCAGACATTTTGTGTTTCATAATTATGGATATTCGTGTAAACTAATTCACACGGTTCTGTAGTTATAATTCTTTGGCCTTTTCTTGTTATACGATTAGCAAACAAATCTATACAATAAAGAAAGTAGTATAGCTAAAGAATCGTATTCAAGCTCCAGTGAGCCGACAGTAAAACCTGAAATCCAGTGAGAAGCTATCTTTATATCTCGTGTATAATATATATCTCCCTGAGATAAATTCTGCATGAGACCAAGTAAATAAATATTAGGACACATTTCACACACGGCTGGTTATCCCCGTATTAAACCATTTCTAGTTTGTATTATGGTAGCTAACACAACTGATATACAACATA
Source organism: Mellilla xanthometata (assembly GCA_035578125.1). Taxonomy (NCBI): domain Eukaryota; kingdom Metazoa; phylum Arthropoda; class Insecta; order Lepidoptera; family Geometridae; genus Mellilla; species Mellilla xanthometata. The sequence goes on along the minus strand of JAPUBQ010000015.1, from coordinate 2,769,112 downwards.
TACATACGTAAATACTTTATATAGTCACATATTTAATTCCCAGACCAACAGCCAACAAATTAAGTTAATCACAAAGATGTTGGCTGTGTCGAGAATTAAACCCAGGACCCTCTGATTGGCAGTTTCGCATGGTAACCATTACGCCGTAAGACCTGCATCAGTGGCTTAGTAAGTTTCTCATAAAACGAAGGTTTACTGGCATTTGGCTTTTATCTCTAAAGTTTTTTTTTATACTAAGATAAGGGTTTGCGCTTGGTCAGAATTCACCTGATGGTAAGCGATATTGTGATCTAAGGTGGAACGCGCTTACCCAGAAGAAACCGGTTCACTCGTGCTTTGAAAACCGCAAGATTATAGTTTTCGGGGAACAGGGCATTTGGCAAAGAGTTCCACACCTAAGAATCTAATCGCTAATCTGTCATTGGTCTACCTATCTAACAGAGTGGCTAAAACTTGGTGTAGTTATTGTTTATGATGCTCTCACGGATGGTGAGATAAAGATTAAGGGCAGTCTAGACGTCTATAACTATCTACCAGTTGGCACCAGCAGTGATTGCCGACCATAGGATGTCCGTGTGTAACTAGGTTTAATAATAAAACGTATAATAAATTAATATAAGGACACGTTTCACACACGGCTGGTTAGCCCCATACTGAACCATTTCTAGTTCGTATTATGGTTGCTAACACAACTGATATACTACATTTTCACACATTAATACTTTTTAACGATTCATACATATTTCACAGATAGATCTACAGCCAACAAATTTAGTTTATCTCAAAGATGTTGGTAGTATGTATGTATGTATACTACATATACACACATACATACATACATTATTTTATTATTAATATTATATAAATACGTATACGTATAAATACGTATACATACATACATATTATATATAAATACGTATTTAACACCCAGACCCACAGCCAACAAATTAATTTAAGCACAAAGATGTTGACCGGACTGGGAATCGAACCCGGAACCTTCTGATTGGCAGTCCGGCAACGAGGTCATCGTGTATAGTTGTCGTAAGTTTGGTATGTTTGAAGGAACACCAGAATTAGCACAATACCAATATTAACATTGCGTAATGGTTAACAGATTGCCAATCTAGACCCTTAAAATGTTTACTGAATATGTAGTAGTAAGATATATAACTATTCAAATTAAATTAAAATAAATATTTGACGGCCCATACATCAAACTTAATTTTCTACTAAATCGTCACAGAATATTTAATTATGTATTAACTTTAAAAGTAAATTATAAAATTTAAATAAATATTTCAGTGAGGCTCCCATATAAGAATCTCTCTCATATAAGAAGCTCCATTTTGTTGGAGTAATGGTTACCATGCCGGACTGCCAACCAGAGAATCCAGGGTTCGATTCCCGGCACAGCTAACATCTTTGTGGTGAACTAAATTTGTTGGCTGTTGGTCCGGATGTTAAGTATGTATTGATATAAACTTATACTTCTTCCTTGCCTTATCCCACAAGATGGGGTCGGTACAGCTAATTTTCTTCTTTCACTCTCCTCTATCAGCCGTCAACTCTACACTTTCTCTCTCATGTCCTCATTCACACACTCCAGCCATGTCTTCTTAGGTCGGCCTCTTGCCCTTCTTCCTTGCACTACCATTTCCATATCTCCTAGTAACATGCGTCTCCTCTCTACGCATCACATGCCCATACAACGCCAACCTTCCACTCTTTAATTTCTCACTCACTGGGGCTACTTTCTCACTCTAACCAATGTGCTATCGGTCGATAAATATGGTTCCTCTTTTTGTAAAATTCCTCTAGCCCTTAATGAAATAAGCGTCAATTTGTTATACTTGTGTGTGTATTGGGCGGATAAAATCAAAGATAACACATTGCTAAGCAAATTCCAAACCACAACTATGCTCGAATTATAACTACAAATATATTGGTTTAATGTAATTATGTAAAAAACTTGTGGATATGCAATGTATTAATATATATTTCTAGCAGAGGTTGCTTTTAGTGATAAATTTGCCATTTATAGCACTAATCTTAAGTTTTTTTTGTCTGTTTTGTACTGTCTTGTTGCAATAAAGAATTTTTTTATCTATCTATCTAAAGTTCAGAGAATATTGTTTATTACGATGTACAAATATGGCATTGGACCAGCAGGGCGTATAACCTCAAGAGTTGGCAAAACTTTGACCTAAGAAGAAGCAAGACTAGTCTGGAATTACTGGCACTCAAAAAAGCTGCCAGAACACGCTGTTAAGAGCTTGGTGACAGATTTTGCATCTTGAGGATTACCTTCTTACTTCCTTGCTATGTTTATACTGTCAGATTTTTCAAATATACACTCTTGAAGACGTTCATAATTTACCAAAGCTTAATCTGAAAAGTTGAAGTATGTCTGTATGTTTTTGTATGTTTATTTACTATTTAATTTTCAGTTCAATATAACACACAGACTCACAAAAGGGGAAAGCAAAATCACTTACCATCAGGTAATTTGTGGTTAAGCGTTGACCTATTCTGAGTAAAAAAAAAGCTTGTATTTGAGAGCTAAGCATCTCCCAAGGTATGTAAATTAATCTTACGCGTTCCAGATATTTCAAAAACCCTCTCTTTGACTCTGCTAATATAACTATGTGACTCGACTATGGAAGATTTACCAACACCCAGACATGCCTATCCGAACAAGGAGACGGCTAAGCAACGACGGCTGTGACGTCAACAGCAGCCTTATCCATATTAGTCTAAATGTATTTACATGAGCACCTTCAGTATTCTTATAGTAAACAATCACGTGAGGTTTGTATATGGTAGTGATGCATTGTCTATATGTACACAAGCTTTGCCATTTAGAGTCGCGCTTAGAAGGTTAACAGTGATATTCAGTTTTGAAATACGCTGTATTCTTTTAGACAGTTTTTTTCTTTCAAACGTCTTAAGAAACTTCGAAATGTGTGTTTGTTTTTGTGTGTTGTGTTTATTTTAAAGTGAATATTATCTTTAGTGTTTGCACGTACTGCAAACCTCTCAAAACGTACTAAAATATTGAATCGATAACAGCTCAGTCAGGCTTGCGGCCGCCTCACGTCTTGAAGCTCGGGGGTTCGATTCCTGTCAATGGAGCTCGAGCATTTGGTGAAGGAAAACATCGTGAGAAAACCTTAGCTTAATGGTAGAGTATTTTCTAGTGCTCGCCTGGCTAACTGGTGGTTGCTAAGTAGTGAAAATTTGTCCCCAAGAAACTAACTTTGTGTTCCGGCAACCATCTTTAAGAGCCATTTATTCCAAGCTAGGCTTGCTCCACCTTAGGCCGGAATTAGGCTAACCCATATGGCTGTTCGCCCTGCTGGTTAAATATCTTGCTGCAATGATAAAAAAAACTATTTCGCTCCAGCCGTTTATAGTGAAAGAGACACAAACATACACACATACATAATTCTTATTTTATCATACTTCTCAGTAGCGCTTGTAGCTTGGCTAACTAAAGTGATTTGATGAGAGCATCGAAGCTAAGCAACGGTCGACGCTTCTTTGGAAGGATTACAATGCACAAGACTGTCGTAAACTGGCATTTTCATCTAGGCGCTACAGTGGGTCGGATAACACGTTCAATTGTAGATCCTGGCTGTTAATCTTAGTACAAGCAGTCGTTAAGGCAAACCAGAGGCCTTTGGGCGGCTAGGAAACTCTCGGGACCAGAGTTTGGCCACCTAACACATTCAAAGAATAAGAAGATATATATACTGAATATTGAGGGTAGATTAGAGGTTAAGCAGCCAGATTTGTGTGTGTAATCAATTGTTGTGTATTCAAAGGTTAGACAGAAAAGTATGAATTTAAAAAGTGTTATAATATTAGTGCTAGTCGTGCAAAGTGAATGTTCAGTTAGTTCAAATGACAGTTTCTCTCAGTGTGCGAATGTGAAGACCGATGTAGGTTTGGTAAGAAGAAGAAGACATCTGACATTTCCAGATCAAACTACTGTAGTGGTAAGTTCATTTGAAATATCTAACTATTATTTATGATGAATAAGCTTACGTTTGACCGCAGATTGCCTGATGTTAAGCTTGACTGTGGTTTAAGATGTAACACGCTTGCCTAAGGAACCTATTTACTCTAGATTTGAAGACCCCCAAATTGTACTTCTCGAGAAAAACAGACTCAGGAAGAGAGTTCCAAAGCTTTGAAATTCTCACAATAAAGGTCGAAGCAAAACGCTGCGTGCGAATTCTGGGAACTTTGTCAGTGAATCGGTGTCTCTTATATTGGTTCTTCCGTTTATCAAAATTCTTGGTCGTTATAGTTTTTCCATCAGTAACTTTTTTCATTCTGTCTAACTCCGTCGTTCAACGCACACTATTTTACACTAACTCTTTACTAAAGCTGGGTTGTACCAGCTTATTTTATTAGTACAAAAATGTTAAAGTATTGTTTAAGCAATAAATGAGTTGCACCATTACACGAAAATAGCTGATGACATTCACGCTTTTTATGTCTACTTCTGTCACCACCTACAATCATATCCATAGAATTGGAAGAGATGACATCTTAGTTGGACATACTGCAGCCTAACTTTCCGAAAGCCGTGGATTCCTCACGATGTTCTACTTCTTCGAAAGGTCGAGCTCATTGGCGGGAACCAAACCCACGATTTGCGGGTCGTAAGGCGGCCGCATGACCGACTTAGCTGTCTTAACTTCATATATATGTTTTTTTTTATCGAATGGAGCCTTTATTTATTTATTTGATTTATAGGCGAGCAGCAATATGCTGATGTGCCTATATCACACTGAGTTGAAATTTAATTTTGAACAGTTCATAAAATGTCCATTGTTCAATGTCAATGTTTAAAGTCCACTGGTGCACTGATCACAGGTTAGCAAGATTTTATGAACTAATTTCAATTATTCTATGATTCCAGTTAACGATTTCCCTAGTAAAGGCGTTCATGACTCACGCGCCCTCTGGTTGGAACATCGCACTGGAAATTGATGTTCTATTTCCGCTGCCAAATAAAGAATTCACAAACAGACACTTCAGAAGAAAGCTCCATCATAAACAGAAGAGGGAGCTGTGGGAGAAGATACATACTGCTTTAGACTAGTAAGTATTAACTGCAGTTAGTGTTTTACCAGCGTTAATCCGGGATAAAAAGTAGCCTTTAATCTAAATAATAAGATTTTCTAAGAAAGTCTAAGATATCTATGCTTCAATAATATACAAAACACCAAAACATTTCTTCTTCTTATTCGTGACGCTCTTGTCAGAGCGGTCGTGATCGTCATGGAGGGTCACTAGAGGGGGCAGATATAATTTGCCTCACGACATCTCGCCATCTCTGCCTGCTGGATGTCATCCGGCTACAGTCATTCAAGGTGCCTCCAACCGCTGCCTTGATTTGGTCAGTCCACTTCGTGGGTGACCGTCCGCGCGGTCTGGTGCCTTCTACTTTCCCTTGTACGACAAGGCGCTTAATCGACGAGAAATGTGTCCAAAAAAGGTAAGGATACGCGACTGCACTGCAGAAAACTGTCGCTGCTTACCAAAACATTTAGAACATAATATAAAAGCAGAAGAAAGGTTTGTTTAAGGCAAAGATGAGGGCAAAATCTTGATTCGTGGGTCGTTTGACACGTTAAATTGTAGGTCCCGGCTGTTAGTCTTAGTACAAGCAGTCGTTAAGCCAAGTCAGAGGCCTTCGGGCGGCTTGAAAACTCTCGACAGATCTTGGCCACTTAGCTCATACGAAGAAGAACATATTTTTTCACAGCTGTCCCAATATGAGTATCAAATCAAAAGAGTTTGACTAACAGAGAACAAACATAATGCATTTTTTTATTATTTAGTTGTGTATCATCTTGGTAATTAAGAAAAGGCCTATAGATAGAGTTCCGGAAGTTAGGACTTTTTTATTGGAAATTTTCTCCTCTTTCATGTTCTTTTTTCAAAATTCCTTAAATATCATTATTTTAAAAGTTATTAGCGAAAAACTAAATACTTTTTTTTCTCTTATTTTATTAATAACAATCGCAATTTTTTATGTGCTAAAAAACCCTTTAAAAACATTTTTCTAGACGTCATTCCGCATCGAATGAGCTATGGCACATATTTTTAGGAGCTTTATGTCTATTTAACACGTTTTTGAACTCGTTGACTAGACTACTATTCGCAACTTCAAATCAATTTGCCTTGACCGTTAAGTGGGCGGAGCAAGTCAACCAATCAGAGAACGTTATCGACTGATTTGTTTTTTTTTTTGTTTTTCAGCTACAACATAAATGGTCGTGCATGCGTCGTTCGCGCCATCTGTGAGTCACGGTCGCACCTTGCTCCGCCGGGGAAGTCACTTGTACATGACTTACTGCGGGTTATCTTCGTGTAAGTTCATTAATACAGACAAGTCATTTAATATTGTAAACTGTACACGTAAGGCATCTTAATATTTTCGCGTAGAAAACGGTCACACTTACTTATTAAATTAAAAATTAACTCATCTTTTATGAGACATATTATGTATTATTAATGTATTATTATGATTTAACAACTTAGTTAATATGAATATGAATCTATTATTATTTTATTCTAATTGTATCAGTCACATTATTGGATTATTTTGGGAAGGACTAGCGCCAAGGCACGGGCTAACGCCTATTTTGACAACCAGAGCTTAATGTTAAAAATATGTATTTTTTTTGGTGCCAATAAATTATTTTGAATTTTGAATTTTATTATTAAAAGTTGGAATGATTCCAACAGTTTCGGTGCTTTCCGAGCACCATCTTCAGGGGCGAGTGGTACACGGACCACCGCCGACGAGATCTACGCGTGCACTGATGTTGGACTCATTCCAACTTTTAATAATTAGTAAGTGTGACCGTTTTCTACGCAAAAAAAAATAATTTAACATTTACCTACTTCCTTCTTAGCATATGTGAGCAGCTCATTACGTTCCCAATGCTGGGAACTCGACTCGTACCATCTCACTGCATATCAAATTTCTTTTGCATCGGTCTAGTAGTTTGTTTTTGACGCACTTATTTACTTTATTTATAGTTTAAATTACATATGTATGTAGCAGTTGAGCCGCTGATACTCTGGAACAAGCGTTTTCATAGTCTTCCTAGGTTTTGGTTACCTAACCAAAAACCTTTGGAACTTAAACCATCTCTAGGTACCAAATGAATTTGCTCAATAACTCGTTTGACCCATTTACATTAGTTTATCCTGCAAACGTGTCCGTTTTATATCATTGTGTTGTTAAATCATAGCTATAAATGTAACAATATCAATATCAAAATCATAGCTTTAAATTTGACGACCTCCTTGGCGTAATGGTTACCATGCTGGACTGCCAACCAGAAGGTTCCGGGTTCGATTCCCCGCACGGCCAACATCATTGTGCTGAACTAAATTTATTGGCTGTCGGTCTGGGTGTTTAAATATGTATATGAAGTATATCAGTTGTGTTAGCGGCCATATTACAAACTAGAAATGATTCAGTGTAGGGTTAACTAACCGTGTGTGAAATGTGTAAAAAAAAATATCAGACCTAAATAGTGCCTAAACCTATCTAATTCTCAATTGCCAAATTCAATCTATTAATTTCGAAACAAAATGTTAGCAGAAATCAATTAAAACCAATCTCAAATATCGTACACGACAACGAAATAGAAAATAATAATTGTGTTTTAGCGATATCTGCACCAAAACGGAACCACGCGGGCACAAGTTAAATTGATTCCGGAATAGTTTCCGAATGCAATCGAAAATTAAGCTGCAGACTTTTCTATTGGCGCTGAGGTATTTGGCAGATTATTTTTTAGGATTTTGATCATTTTGATTTTGTTAGGATAAGTAAATTAAAGCATGTCACAAATATTTGAAATTGTAGTCCTATTACATGATGTACGGCATTCTAATTTAAGTCATTGGAAGGAACTAACCTCCATGACACGGGCGCTCAGTCCAGTTTGAGGGTTAGGGAAAATAAATTATGTACATACAGCATTTTAATGAATAAAAAAAAAAAATGGGAAGTATGTGTGAAAATAAGCAAACTAGACCATTTGTATTTGCTTCTGAATTTGCTATTGTCAAAATATGAACTGTATTTTTTTTTAATTAGATTTACGCTTATCTACCAACTGATGGTAAGCGAAGTTGCAGCTGAAGATGCAACACGTTGATCTAAAAGAAACCTGCTCACTCTCGCCTTGAACAATATTGTTCATGCCAAGTTATATTTCTCAGGAAACACAGTAGGAAGCATGGGATGTATGGGGATGGTTTAATATGTTAATAAGAAAGATTGACGAATACAAAATTGATTACTATTTATTGCGTAAACTTTTTCATGTCACAGAAATTATAAGCATTTAAATATTACAAAAAGAAAAAGTTGTTTTTATAGCGGCACGGGAAATACATATCTTGTAAAAGTTTCAGCTTTCTAACTTTTATGCTTTCTGAGATACAGCCTGGAGACAGACAGACAGGCAGCGGAGTCTTAGTAATAGGGTCCTGTTTTCACCTTTTACGTACGGAACCCTAAAAATATACTCGGACACAAAAAACTTAATGTTTATAATGTTAATGTCATATTTTTTTGTAATTTCAGGTCCTCAGAACGTGATGAAGATTTTATTGAAGAAATGAAAAGCTGCTATGAATTTTCGGAGCCCAACTTTTGTGATCGGAACGACTGCCCGTTCTCCATTTTCGATTTTGTTTTATCATTGAATAAAAAATAATTATATGAAGAAAAAATTATTTCACTAAATATTTTTTATTTTGCTCTTCAAATATAAAAGCCTCTAACGAGATATGAAACTTTCAAAAATAAGAGTCTCTAACATGATATGAAACATTCAAAAATAAGAGTCTCTAACATGATATGAAACATTCAAAAATAAGAGTCTCTAGCATGATATGAAACATTCAAAAATAAGAGTCTCTAACATGATATGAAACATTCAAAAATAAAAGTCTCTAACGTGATATCGACGGTTAAAAGGCAAACTGCGTTAAGCGACAATTTTCGAACTTTACAGGAGAGCCATTCAAAGTTTTTTATTTCGGAAAAAAAATCATAATCAAGAAATTTCTGGGTGGATTAAAGAATGATGAAAAACATATTTATTATTTAGTCAAACGCTACTAATGCAAAAGTTTCGTGGTCTAACGAGTATTATTTTGAAAAATAAATGTCGTTTAATCCCAAATGCATTATTTAGGAATAAGGATAACTGACTGACCCGCCACAGGATTTAAAATAAGTTGAAAGCAAAAAATGTTTAAGTGCAGGTGACCTCATATTTAGATCGAAGTAAAATGCTTTAATCTCAACAAAATTACAAAAATAGAACGAGTCAAATTGGCAAGAGTGTATCAAAGAGTTAAAAACAACAAAGGAAAAGTGACTCACGTGACAATCGACATACTAGCCAAATTGACTTAAGCTCGCTAAAATGCAATAATGTTTGTAAGCTTGTCAGATAAAACCTCATTCCAAATGACAATCGATAAGAAAAATAAACCTGTAATAGAATTGAATTAACGACTGATAGCATTAAAACAGCATTTATGAGTGTTATAATTTTAAAAGAATGTTTTAATTAATCACTTAATATAAAAAAACAATTATTTTAATCTTAATATCCTATATCCTCAATTAACCTGGTATGATATTTTAGTTTTAAATTTTCGTTATATATTCGTTTATCTTTTCCAATTTGGTGAGGCAGATTGGTGTATTCCAACTGGAATATTTTTGGAATCACACAGTTTTTTCAATTTGTTGTATTTAGTGGTAGTATTAGCAACATGGATTTATATTTTCCATTTATTGGTTTCGGCCTAACTATAGGGATTGTTTCGGCTCTTGCGTCATCCTTCATACTGTTTTTAATTGTCATAATGCCCGGAGATTTTTAAATGACGCTACCCGTATTTTGCTAATCTTTCCTATGAGATTTCCTTTGAAATACTTGTCTGACATTTCTTCATAATTTTTAAAATCACAGTGAGCCAGCGTCTCCACTTGGTATGGATGGACTGGCCAGCTGAAAAACTGTACCATATAATCCTTATCGCCCATAAAATCCCCCCCCCGTGGGGCCCCGCATCGTCAAGGCGGGGGCGCTCAGTAACCTTGGCCTGGTCACCCACGGTGAAACGAAGAGGGTCCCTGAGGCGGGCCACTCCCTAGACTTGTACTCACTTCTCTAGATGGAGTGGCACCAGTACGTTGCGGAACCTCGTTCCGGGGGGGGGGGGTTCGCAACTGAGGCGGGCTTGTGGTGTGGATATGGAGGCACCACAGCTGAAAGTGTGGGGCCGCGGCAGGAGAGAAGTGTCGGTATTACGATGCGCCGCTCTTCCTACCTGCCGCGACCTCGACGGGGTCACCACCGGTCGATGGCGGACGCGGTGGGGCCGCAGGGAGAAGGAAGTGACTATCTACCACTCTCCCTATTCTCTGCGGACGTAGTGGCAAGGGACGGGGCCACAGACCTGACCCGTTGCGGGGGACCTAAGACGTCGGACCGGGGTTGTCCGGCGTCCATTGCACTCACGGTCCCCGAGGTGGTTGCGGTGCACAAGTGGTGCACTGCAAAGGGAGTCATCCCCTGAGAAGGAGTCTCGCAGGCTAGCTGAGTTGGGCGGGGTGGTGGGTTAATGCGGGGACTGGAACCTCACACCGCTTTCCGGTGAGGAGGCCATCGTGAGGTTTTAGTCGGCAGTGATGCTCTTCTGGCATCGAGCCCGACACACCCCACCCACCTCCCCGGGTGTGGTGGGCATGCGTAAAAGCATTTCCTCACGTTAAATAAAAAAAATGCTCATATAATGTTGTTTCGTATTTAATTTCTGATCGTAGCATGCATGCTATCTACCGTCATTTCAGTATGCCCTGGGAGCAAATAGTTCATCTGTATAGTCTCTAAATGCACTGTTTGCAAGAGTGCATTATGAAGAGCTGCGAGCACAATTTTGTTTTTGTTTTGACCCGGACATGACCCGGACAATCTGAGTATAAAATCAGGGATTTGATCGTACCACGTGAATCTACATCAGCAATATTTTGTAAAATTGTGGCTACTTCATTGCTACCTCTTTTTCCTCCAGCTTCCCCCCATGTAAAACTAAATCCGTTTCTTGTTATGCTTTTATAAAAAAAAAAATATACACAGCATATTTTCTTGAGTAGAATAGCAGCATACTGTTTCCGTGTGGTGTGTTTAATACTTACTTCGAAGCAAACTTGTACACACAACCGTCCCCATCGATGTATTACTGCTGACTGAAGCGCCCGTGCAGATGGCGTTTCTCGCTACACGCTGGAGGTTAGTACATGTGCGCGAGAAAATTTCTTTGAATGAACCGACACTATTTACGCTGCCAAAGTAGATTTCGAGATGATTATCCTCCAAGGCTCCGTTTTTCGACATGTTGAAAAATGTTTTAAGTTCTAAAATGTATTTAAAGTTTTGTTTGAAACGACCAATATTGAAAAATATTATGACTACATAACAGGCTGATATGACTCTTGACATCGATATCACATCACGGCAAACCAGCTTAAGTCCCAAATAGCCCTAAAGCATACTCTGAATGAAACAGTTTAAGCGACACGATGCTTTCATTTGAATGAAAGGAAAAATGTTTCAAGCGACATCACTGTTTATTTTAATTCGAGGTCAATTATCTTACCCGACTTCATGTTTTCAAACAGTGTGCTTAAGTGCCAATGTATGTGAAATTAAGAACAATTTAAAACAGCTGAAATACATTTGTGTCGAAAATGATCAAATTCCATGTCGCTTTAAACCATGCAAGCCAAAAATAGGCCTATTTTTGCAATGGTCTCAAGCGACAAAAAAGTGCTCAGAATTGAACAAAACTGGGTTCAGATGACGCAGAAAAAATCGCTGATTCCAAATATGTATATAACTCAAAACTCAAATATTTGTCGCTTAACGCAGTTTGCCTTTTAACCGTCGATATGAAACATTCAAAAATAAAAGTCTCTAACGAGATATGAAACTCTCACAAAATATCACTCTTTCCCTTAATCTTTTGGATTAACTATGTATAAATAAATTCTTAACAATAATATTTACTTTATTTACAACTTTAGAAATTGTTAAACACACTTGCAAATACCCGTTCCAATGCGTGCAATTTTGATTTCTATACATAAAGTTGGTAAGTTCAAAATCGAATGAAAGAATAGGAATTCCTCGGAGCTTCGGAATCGTGACTGAGCTAATGAGAACAGACAGCAAGACTTGCTCTAATTTTTTGACACAACATCCCGGGTCAGTGAACACGACGCGTTCACGAATTCAGGTAACCTGCAACGACTTAATGTGGATAAGAAAGATATGGGCAATTACCGTATCTCACAAAATAAACACTAGTACATGAGAGTAATAGATTTTAATTTATATGTTTTTAGGTTATGTACTTAAAAGTAAAAATGGGACCTTTCTGTCTGTCTCTCACCAGGCTGTATCTCGGAAACCACAACAATAATAGCTAGAAAGCCAAAATTGTAATTGAATAAGTAAAGTATTTGCAGATCGTTTTGACTGGCAATACATGAACCATTGCCATATGGTTCATGTGCTGCCTAATGAACAATACTGTAATAATAATTTAATATGAATATTTTGAATTACTCGACATTTGATTATTTTATGTTTATTTTAATGTGTATATTATTATTATTATTATGATTTTATGTGATATAACTTGAAAAATAGTTGAATTAAATTGAATTTGTTTTTTTTTTTGTTATAACAACAAATAGTAAAAAAAAATGATTAAGGGGGGATTCCCATACAATTAACGCAATTATTTCAAATATTTTTGCTATATATCAATAACGGTAATAGTTAATATTTTCACAGAATATAAAAATGTAGATTACCTTTTGAAATAAATAATTTAATTAATATACAATAAGCATTTTATATTCGATCTTTATAAGAATATTTTTATATACGTCTGCAAATTGTTATATAGATAAAAAATATGTATATGGGATCCCCCTAGAATATTTTATTCTGCTAACGATAGGACAAACTCTCCGTCAATGATAGGACAAACGAACATACAATGACGTCTCTGAAATAGGATCGCGTTAGTACATTTTGCGTACTGGACAAAATAAAATATAAAAACATAAATTTTACAAATAAATATACTGCATTAACTGACTAATTTAACTGATTATATAATACATACTTTTTAGCCATTAACTGGCTCGGGGACGGTCTTAACAGAGCCTTCTATCTTATGTTAACACTAATAGACTCGTTAATTAATTGTTCATTATACAGATAGATAATAGACAGATTTTAATTAACCATGGAATATGCAGATATACAGTTTAATAAATAATTTTCACTTTCTTAATTATAAATCTAGAGCATAAATGTTGACAAAGCCTTATAATGGTATGGTATATTAATTGATATTTATTAAAAACATAACAATACATACATAAAACAATACTAACTAAAACTTAACCTAAAAAAGACCAAGGCTATAGGAAAAGTGCCCAAAATGCTAGCAGCATTGCCACGCCATTGGATGGCAATGCTTATTATCTGGCCGAAATAAAAGGCAGCATTCTGGACACCCGACTATATAGTTTATTAATTTAACTTTATTTCTGATGTCCAAACATGCCCATGGAATAAAATATAATTTATTATAATCATTTTTATGTAATCTATGACGAAACATTGACATACATGAACGAGGGAAGATTAATTAAAATTTAACATCCAATTAATTTTTATACCGAACAGAAATGACACGATCGCGTTTCACATGTTTTGTTTATTTTACAGTGTCAATATTTTTCAAGCGCGACGATTTTACGTCTATTAAATTTGTATGTCTACATCCGGTGTTTTTTTTCTCTGACCACTGTCTCCTTTAAATAAATAAAGCCTTTTATTCCCAAGAAACTTAAAAAACATATCATGGGTTAATGAAATCTATATTAGTTTATATGTAAATACATTTTTCTTCTGTTTATTAATTACAAATTACAACGGGGCAAGTTTGGGCGGGTGGCTTAATTTTTATTTTGTTATTATTATTTTTTTAGATTAGGTACTTAATTTTCGTTTTTTCTATGCTTTGTAAATATTATTTTTAAGTCCTGTAAAATATATCTATAATTTATAAATATATTAAAAAAAGTACAATTAATTAAAATACAATTATAAAGCGTCTCCTTTACAAACAGCTTATTTGATTTTTTTAATACTTTACATTTGACCAGACGTCCGCGTAACTTCAAGGGTCACACTCTGACCAAAGGTAGAGTATGCCTAGCTTGGAAATACTGGCTCTCAATGAGGCTGTTAGAACACACTATGACGTGCTTGGCGACATATTTTTTAATTTGGTGGTTAGCACAAAAAAACTACCACCATGCAAACTCATGCGATGTTTTTTTTTCTGAGCACTGTTTCTTTCACAAATAGTTAACAATTAGTGTAAGGTTTTTTAAATATTATACTAACTATACAGACTTTTTAAATATAAATAAAAAGTTGACTGATAAAAACATTTTAAATGTTTATTTAAAATTACTTAAATAATGTATTTGTAAATAAATGTGTTCTTTCCTTCTTTCTTTGTTTCTTTCTTTCTTAATTTCCGTTTTCCTCGTCGTAGATTCGGATCTATGAAATGGGGACCATGGAAACAAAATAATCCTGTCGCGCTATCCCGGGTTTGAATCCTATACTATGTTACTACTGTTTTTACTTCTTCACATTTAATCAGCTGATATCTCGAATCAACGAATAGGCTTCTTTTTATATCCCGTATAAACGAACGAAACAACGAGAGACGTAGCTTTTAATTTTAAAGCGATTCAATTCCATAATAGTCTTAACGTCTTCAATGAAGGCGAACCATGGAAGTACATAAACCTCTATAGAGATTGGTACCACACATCTTATGCATGGATGGAGCGTGATCACACACAAGCTTTTCGCTTATGCGCGTAAAACGGAAACCATAAGGCTAATTTTTCACTGGAGTTTCCTGTGGAGAATTGTTTAAAGGTACATTACATTTTATTCAAACATTTGCTGCGCCCCGCTGTGTCACGCGCGTTACTCCAAAGTTAAATAAATAAAATAAATAAATATTCGTACTCATTTCACACATGGCTGGTTAACCCCATACTGAACCATTTCTAGTTCGTGTTATGGTGGCTAACACAACTGATAAACTACATATACTTACATATATTTTATACAGATACATATTTAATACTCACAGCCAACAAATTTAGTTAAGCACAAGGATGTTGGCCGAGTCGGGAATCGAACCCGGAACCTTCTGATTGGCACTCTGACATGGTAACCATTATGCCAACGAGGTCGTCAAATGTAGATCTAGAGTCTAGTCTAACAAATTTCAAAGAAATTGTGTAGCCCTTTGAGTGTGAAGAAGTAACAAACATACATAATATCTCTCACACAAACAAACACACACGACAAACGACTTACACAAAGGGAGGCCTATACTCAGCAGAATGCTTATAGATGACTGAAAATGACAATGATGATGATGATAATTTTAGTTTATTCTTAAACATAATGAAAATCGTATTCAACACTGTTTTAAATCAGTGCTTGAAGTAAATTTTCAAGTGACGATAACTTCTTTTTCCTTTAACCAATTTTGAAAAACAAAGTCTTGAAACGCTTCTAATTATATCTAATCTACCTGTAAAAACAGCGTTCAAATCTGTTGAGCAGTTTCGAAGTTATAACGTTCCAGACAGAAAGACAGACAAAAATTCCAAAAATTGTTTTTAGGTAGCTGTTACTGATTTTGGAAAATATTTAAAGTATAAACACTTGATTTTCACTCGAGTCTTATTATATGCATATTGATTGGTATTATAATTTTTATTAATATTATACATACATATTGTTATTACGAGTATAATTAGAATAGGGATTCTCCGGTCTCGACTCATCTTATCCCACCATGGAACCGTTAAGAGCGATTGCGTAATCTTTCCTTCTGTTCATTAGTGTATTTTTTGACAACGGTACACGTTTTAACACCGCTGTTTTAGAGTAAGTTGTCTAATGAATCAGGTTTTACTAGAATAGTACGTATAAGTAGAGTAAAATAAGTCGGGCCACTACGTTCTCCTCACATTAACCACGTTTCGATCACGCATCACCCACACGAAAGTTGTGAGTATTTCGCCTAATCAGAAAAATACCAGTCACGAGATGACGTCACATTTTCCTTGCTATTTACCACCATCAAACCAGTTACGGTTTGGTAAAAACGCAGAATGATCAATTTAAAAAATCTCGTGCTCTTTCTAGTGTTAATTTTAGCAGTTGGCAGTGAACCTAATGTGTCTTTGGACAAATGCCCTAATGCGAAAAATTCTATAGGATCGTTAAGAAAAAGGAGGCACATTAATTTTCCTGATGGAACTACGATTTCTGTAAGTAAATAATGTAGTTATTCCTAATGATATTTAATTCTTAACATATTTTTTTAATATGTATCAATTATATTTTTGTTTAATATGGAATTTTCTTTGAGCTTGTTCTAGATTAAAACATCTATCCTCTGGATTATTATTTATTCAATTAAACAGTAACATTTAATTATCAAATATTAATTACTGATATATGACGATGATGATGGATTGGGAATTATATAACTATTATTCTGATTTATCTAAAGATTACTTGCTTAGTTGTTGTGGTCCAATTGTGTGTTGGTTTCAATTATTTTCTTTTAAAATAGTTTGCATGTTTTTTTTTAATAAAATCAATTATATCATCAACTTTTCTTTGGGCATTACAAAGTAATTTTTGTAATAAAAAAATCCGGGAAAAAATATTTTTTTTTAATTTGCACTATTTGTAGCCTTTATAATAAATTTGTTAAAATATTTAAGTATTAGTTTAAATCTAGCATATATGTGCGAGTGTGGCTCGGTAGTAAACACGCCTGCTTCTCAATCAGACAGCCCCTGGTTCGATCCCGGCCTTACACCAATAACTTGTTTTTCAAGTTATGTGTGGATTTGCACTCGCTTTACGGTGAAAGGAAAATTTCGTGAGGAAACCCACACGTTTGAGGACTGCAATATCTGAAGACGTGTGTCACCCGCCAACCCGCACTAATGGCCTATATCTCTCTTCTCGTGAAGGAAGGCCCCGAGTCCCAGCAGTGGGAACGTATAGTTGGCTTCTTATGCTTATTATTCAATGTATATATTTTTGCTCAATCTCTAGATGTTATTTTTTTTTTTTTTACTAATGTTAAGTTGCCATGGTAATTACAGTGCACAGCGTCAGTGGTAAAAACGTTCATGACGCATGTCCCATCGGGCTGGTACCTGGTCTTGGAAGCAGACTTAGCTTACCACTTACCTGATGCCCAGACGATTGCTGCTCATCACAGGAGGAAAGTGCATCATAGACAGAAAAGAGAGCTTTGGGACACCCTGTTAAGCGCTTTCGAATTGTAAGTTGAATTAACAAAAGCTTTACTGGTATTTTGGACTCCTCGCATTTATCATAGAAAATGCTGAGTAAAATAATTAGGGGCTACGATTGTTTAAGTTTTATTATCTTTGATTCATTATTATGAATCGTTAGTTTCAATACACGATTACTTAACGATAGCTCAAAAGTTTTTTTTTTAAACTAGTATTTGTAGAAATGCTGTTATTCTGAACGTTATAAAGATTTTTTAAATAACGTATTAATTTCTTCACTAGCCTGGTAGAAAATAACAACGGCTTAAAAAAGGTACACCTTTTTTTAGAATTTCTCTTAACAATTAATTGTCTCATTATCTAATTTAACTTTAAATTACTATGAAATAACGATCTCGTTGGCGTAAAAGTTAGCATGCCGGATTGCCATCCAGAGGGTCCCGGGTTCAATTCCCGGCACGGTCAACGTCTTTGTGATAAACTAAAATTGTTGGCTGTCGGTCCGGGTGTTAAATATGAATCTATATAAAGTATTTATGTATATGTATGTAGTATATCAGTTGTGTAAGCAACCATAATACAAACTAGAAATGATGTAGTATGGGGTTGACCGGCCGTGTGTTATGTGTCCTAATATATTTATTTATTTATTTCAGGAAAAATATGAATGGCAGATCGTGTATTATCAGAAGTATTTGTGAAGCTCAAACTAAATTAGCACCACCGGGAAGATCTTTGATTCACGATATATTGAGAGCTATGTTCACGTAAGTACATTTCGAAGAAAAAAATGTTTGAGCTTTGTCTACTCTAATTGATTTCAATTTGGGGCATGTTCCGTCTACCTACCACCTACCCACTACACGGCTCATTTTTGTAGCTTTTTTTATACTATGATGGGTTTACGCTTGATCAGAATTCGCCTGATAGTAAGCGACATTGTGATCTAAAGTGGAACGCGCTGACCCAGAAGAAACCGGTTCACTCGTGCCTTGAAAACCGCAAGATTATAGTTTTCGGGAAACAGGGCATTTGGCAAGGTGTTCCACACCTTGGCAGTACGTACAATGAAGGTGGAGGCAAAACGCTTAGTGCGCATTTTAGGTATATCTAGAGTGAAACGATGGCGCCTTGGTGTTTCCCTGCTCGTCCGATGTTGAAAGGGGGCGGGGGGAATTAAATCGTGCAATTCGGTCGCACAGTCTCCGAAATGATGATGCTAAGGTGATCTGACGCGATCATCGAAACTAAGCAACGGTCGAAGCAGTCAGTCGCTGGAAGGGCGACCGTGCACAAGATTGTCGTTATAAAAGTATCATTTTTATCTGCGCAATCTTAGGACTAGCAGTCGTTGAACCAAGTCAGAGGCCTTCGGGCGGCTTGAAAACTCTCGACACCAGAGCATGATCACGTAGCTCATACGAAGAAGAAGAAAAAAAGGAACAAAATCGATCGGTTCTTCCGTTTGAATACTACGTGGCTACAGACACGCACACATACACACAAATACACACAGACACGTCGTATTTGCGCCGCGGTTTAAAAAATCGTCTCCCTCATCACATCTTCTCAACCCCGTCTCTCCACGTGATGACATCGATATATTATTTCTGTTCCAGGGCACCGCTACACGAGCGACAGTTCAACGAAGAAATAGGCCTGACTTACAATGAGTTATGGGAACCAAACTTTTGTGACAGAGCCAACGATTGCCCCTTTTCTTTGCTCGATTTTGTTCTAAATCTAAATAAGGGAAGGGCGTGAAAAGCGCTGAGGTAGCTTTCTATGGTTGTGCTTAAATAAATTATCTAAATTTTTTCATGTTAATTAAAAATTAACTAAACCCCTAAAAAAGTTTTTGGTAGTGATTTTCTTGGATCGATCTTCATCAAACATCGCTAAACACTAATACTCATACCTAAATGAATTCAATAATACACCTTTCTATTTGAAAATTATAATGTAATCAAATCTTTATTCACAAAATACAGCCTTAAAAATGTTATACATAAAGTCATTTATATTTTTACCCGTAAGGCGCGTAAAATTGAAAATATATCTAAATCAAATTAATAAGATTACTATACAATACTACATGTCATTATTTCTACACCACAATAAGCATTGTTTCATTGTTTCTGCATATTGTCTTTATATTGAAATTTTAATATAATTAATTTCACTTTAGGTAAAACACAACATAACATTATTGTTGTAAAATAAAACAAAGAAGCGAGTTGTATGTATTCATGTTTTGAAACTCTAAATTTAAAGATAACAAAACTGAAAAAATTGTAGCACCATTAGTATCACCGTAGCACGCAGGATTTGGTAGGATTTTTTAATGTTTATTTCTCGCCCGGCTATTAACAACCATCTACAATTTGAAAAATCTATCCTCCAGCACAGATCACTGTCTTCTGCCAGCCCGTGAGACCCAGTTATTCCAGACTAGGCATACGTGTAGTTACGCGTCCTGCTAACCAAATGCCTGTCTGTAAGGTGAATAAATAAATAATACCGCCCTCTCTTTTCGTTTGCAATTTGGGTAAAAAAAGGTAATCATGACAACTTCCTTTTGAATCCAATTTGAAGTTGTTTGTCCTCTTTCCCTGTGTCCATTACAGGGGTTTACGAACCCGGACCACGTGTCTGTAATATAAAGACGCGAGCATTAAGCTTTGTTTACGTGAAGCAGCTTTTTAGGGTTTCGTACCTAAAAGGTAAAAACGGGACCCTATTACTAAGACTCCGCTGTCTGTCTGTCTGTCTCTCTGTCTCCAGACCGTATCTCAGAAGCCGTAATAGCTAGAAAGCTGAAACTTTCATAAGATATGTATTTCCCGTGCCGCTATAACAAATACTATATATTAAAAAAAGAGTTTCACTATTACGTGTGGTTACGCGCCCTGATGGGCAAATGCAATGATGACTAATAAGTAAAAAAAAAAAAATATTTATGGAACGTTTTAAAGATTTGTTACTAAGTATGGGTAAGATAAATATAGTTCTACCTAAACGAGCCCGTGAAACACAATTTCCTCACGTAGTAATTGTTAAGCATAAGGTCTACATTAGCTGGTATATATTAAGGACATTATTCCATTACGCCAAGTAGAAACCTCAGAGCGTGTGGGGTAAGTAAAAAGATGAGTAAATATCAGATTGCTAAGAAGGATTTAGTTCGTAAAGGATATATAGTTTGCATTTAGCCCCGAGGTAAAAGCAACAGGATATAAAAGGAAAATAAAGTGAAAAATTATAAATAAAAATAGTACTTTAAAAAAAACTAAAAAACACGCTCTTTTGGCCGTTTTAAGTGGGTCAAAATCGCGCCCAAAGAAGTCGGTTACAAACAAACATACAAACAAAATTACAAAAAAAAATTATAATTTTATCAAATTAGTGTATTGTCATCGGTCCTCAATATTATAAATCTACAAAGTTTCAACGAAATCTGGCCGTTTAAAGTGGGTCAAAATCGCGCCCAAAGAAGTCGGTTACAAACAAACATACAAATAAAAATACAGAAAATGGAATAATTTTATCAAATTAGTATATTGTCATCGGTCCTCAATAAATCCACAAAGTTTAAACGAAATCTGGCCGTTTAAAGTGGGTCAAAATTGCGCCCAAAGAAGTCGGTTACAAACAAACATACAAATAAACATACAGGTGAAGCTAATAGAAAGCGTGTAAAAAAATCAAACGATGAATGTTAGAGACCCCTCCCGTTTGTTTACAAACTAACTAACTGTGCTAACTTAATTTTTATTAAAGAATGTAATCAGAATTACTGTATTACCCAATAGTTCCATAGCTGCGGAATGATTGTGATTGAATACTGTTGTTTATGTTTTATGATTTTTTATATTTTCCGAGTTTTGAAGCTTTGAAATTGATACGACTTTGGAAGTAACGGAAACTCTGGCTAGATATTATGTTATATTTCAAATTAAAATAACAAGAATTAATTATTTTCTTGAAAATTCCCTAGATAAATATGTTTTTAGGATTCTGATATATTCATCCTTGAAAAATATAATTATGATGCAGTTTGTCACGACCGAACGTGGCCGTTTTTAGCAAACTTGTATTTTGCCCTCTTAAATAAAAATTAATCAAATCAAATCAAATCAAATCAAATCAAATCAAATCAAATCAAATCAAATCAAATCAAATCAAATCAAATCAAATCAAATCAAATCAAATCAAATCAAATCAAATCAAATCAAATCAAATCAAATCAAATCAAATCAAATCAAATCAAATCAAATCAAATCAAATCAAATCAAATCAAATCAAATCAAATCAAATCAAATCAAATCAAATCAAATCAAATCAAATCAAATCAAATCAAATCAAATCAAATCAAATCAAATCAAATCAAATCAAATCAAATCAAATCAAATCAAATCAAATCAAATCAAATCAAATCAAATCAAATCAAATCAAATCAAATCAAATCAAATCAAATCAAATCAAATCAAATCAAATCAAATCAAATCAAATCAAATCAAATCAAATCAAATCAAATCAAATCAAATCAAATCAAATCAAATCAAATCAAATCAAATCAAATCAAATCAAATCAAATCAAATCAAATCAAATCAAATCAAATCAAATCAAATCAAATCAAATCAAATCAAATCAAATCAAATCAAATCAAATCAAATCAAATCAAATCAAATCAAATCAAATCAAATCAAATCAAATCAAATCAAATCAAATCAAATCAAATCAAATCAAATCAAATCAAATCAAATCAAATCAAATCAAATCAAATAAAATCAAATCAAATCAAATCAAATCAAATCAAATCAAATCAAATCAAATCAAATCAAATCAAATCAAATCAAATCAAATCAAATCAAATCAAATCAAATCAAATCAAATCAAATCAAATCAAATCAAATCAAATCAAATCAAATCAACACATTACTGTTGAATAGTAAAACAACAGAGAAAAGGACACTAGTCTCATAGCACGTTCTGATAACTAGTACGAGCTCAGAGGCTTGTACAGGGACCTTGTATATAATTATGCAACAATAAATAATTTTGTATTTCTTGTATTTATTTGTATCTGTTTTAACAAAACTTAATTACTCTATTGCATTTTAAGAGCTAAATAAATAAAGTCTTAAAATCACAATACAAATCTCTCTTGTCCATACTTTTTCTTACATGAACTGGAGTTACATTGTAAGAGGAAGTACAAATTAAATGTAAGTAATCTTATATTTAAAATTTCCGTGTACAATGTTAGTTACCGTACTCCTCCGAAACGGTTTGACCGATTTTTACCAAATATTATATTCAATAGGTTTGAGAATCTGCTACTATCTATTTAGAAATAATTTATAAGGCAAAACAACGTTTGCCGGGTCAGCTAGTGATTTATAAAATTCGGATCTCTTATGGCTTGGATAACCTACAAAGGGTGGCAGTTTCACGCAGTCGGGTCATCCATTAGAATCGATCACTCGTTATGTTTACGCTTTAGCGTTCAAGGCGGTAAAGGAGCAAAATAGCATATTTTGAAAGTCATATAAAATCTCGCGTAAATCTAGGTAAATGTAGGTATATGATAATAGGTATATGTAGGTATTGATAACTCGGCCTACGAGTTTGTTTGTCAGTTTCTAACCGACTTCAAAAAAGGAGGAAGTTATATGTTCGACTATATATGTATTTTTTTACTATTTAAATTGAAATAAATAAATAAATATTACGACACATTTCACACACGGCAGGTTAGCTCCATAATTAACTATTGTATTATGGTTGCTAACACAACTGATATATTTTACATGTACATACATAAATACTTTATATCGGTGTATATTTTGTACTCAGACCAACAAATTTAGTTCAGTGCATAGATGTAGGTTGTGCCGGGAATCGAACCCGGTACACTCTGGTTGACAGTCCGACCTCAGGGGCGTGATGTTTACCATAACCCACCATACACTACCGAGGTCAACAAATGCTTTATTTGATCCAGTGTTAAGAATTGAGTTCCAAAACACGATTCCTAATGTCACTTCATAGTTTTATTTTTGATATCATCTTAATAAAACATTGCGTGTTTATCAAGGTTTTGAAACAAATCTTGCTTTTTTGTAAATTATATTATCTAGAATCGTGAAGAGAGCTTATGATTCCTAATATTGTTAATTGTTGATTTTATATGAATTTGTTTTGTGAAATATCTACTACCGCACTTGAGGCGCTTCGCTATATCTATAGCGCAACGAAATTGGGTATAAAACCACCTTCATTCATATCTTTCTTTCTTCTTTGACACTTTAAACTTCGTGTTCACTTTAAAGAAAGTAATGTGAAAATATTTAAGCAATTCTTTAAAGAAAAAAAAGGTCTTGAAAAATCAAAGTAAGAATTAAATATTAAGATTTCATCTTTAAGGGTATCTTTAATTTGCTTGTGCCTATTTGGCACAGCTGAAGACCATGAGTACTAACGTACCATATCCTTTTTTCTGTTATCCGCGGTATTTATTAACTAAAACGAGGTTTCATTTAAAGATCGATCGGCCTAAAAATAAAACCCAGTCAACGCGTCTATTTATCAAAATTGATTGATCCATTCATATACAGGCTCTTTTTTACCACGGGCTTCTCTTTATACTTTATTTACTCAATCTTTTTTGTTTATAGAAAAACCCCTTCGATCAATAATGTACTAGATTTGAGGTCTCTAAAAACGGCAAGGAAATTAAGACCACAAGTAAGAGTGTGGTCCTATTTGAGTTTGAGGAGTTTAAGCGTTATTTGTATAGTAAAACAGTTGAATTTTCTAACGCTCACTGCGTATGGTCATAAAATTTTATAGCTGTTATCGCGGTGATAGTTTATGTTTATTACGGCACTAGTCGAAACTCAATCTTAAGATACAGTGGTAAAGTTGACTTGAATTGAAACATATCTTGAATATCTGTCTACATATATTGTAAGAAATACAATAGTATAGTAAACTCATGCAATTTTTCGTGCTGTCTTTGTATGCAACACTGAATCTGGTATATATTTCATCGAAGAAAAACTTACTCAACCTTTTTTGTTTATAGAAAATCCCTAATCCTTTCTTCGCAAGCTTAAAAAATCCTAGGTCCTGAAAGAAAAGCCGTGATTTATGATAGTAATCAGACGCCCAGACACCTTCCGTGGTATTTTTCTGGCAAAAAATAGTGAAATAAGTCTGCTCGTTCTAAGCGATTGGGAGCCAACAACTCGAGAAAGCATTTTAGTTCAGATCCCTAAAATAGTTATCGCCTTACACACCAACGGATTTACAAACCTCTACTATAGGTCTGTCGGATTCTGAAGTTTTTTTTCTTGGTATGTGTATATTGAACTAATAAATATAGACAAGGTTTTTTACTTAATACAGCTTACGAGTTAGCGACAATCCTGCTCAAGGTGGAACATGCTTAGTCGTTACCAATAGACCAATTCAAAATTCAAAAAATCAAAATTGGTTAATTGTATGTTTACAAGTACATCTTAGAGTTAGGTACATAAAGTTATGTTTAGTTATAGCAATATTATAATAAAGAAAAAAAGTTTGATTATTTGTTTGTTTCTTTGTTTGACGCAAATAGACTCCGAAACTACTTTGAAAAATTCGGTCACCGTTTGGAAGCTACATTATCCCTGAGTAACATAAGCTATATTTGAATTCTCTTTGCAACTTAGATAATTGTATAGCCCGTGCGAAGCCGGGACGATCTACTAGTCTGGAAATGGCTCTCAAGTAGGCTGTTGTAACATACTATGAGGTGTTTTGCGTCGGGTTTTTCAACGAGTGGTTGCTAGTCCCACAAGCAATATATAATGCTCTACCTTACCTTCTATGGTTTTCTCACGATGTTTTCCTTCACTGAAAACTCGATCTCAATAGCGGGGATTGAACCCATCACCTTCGTGATGAGAAGCGGCTGCACGCCGGACCGAGCTGTTATCTTCATCGCTTGGTATACACAATAGTTATATTAAAATACATAGTTGTTTGTGTATCTTCTTTTCTATTCGTATTAAGTTGAACTCTGAAGTTGACAGTTTTTATTCCAAGCCTGGAATGTTATGTTAGTAGTTTTTATTTTGTTTACCTGGTTAACAATCATCCTCAAATTGAGTAATATGTCGCCAAGTAACAAAAAGCTTTGTTTAGGCTGCCTACGGTAAAGCCAGTTGTTCCAGACTAGGCACTCTCACTCAGACTGGCAGACGTTACACTCTTAGGTCTGATTGTCGCTAAGTTGTATGGGATTACGTACCCTGCTGAGCAAATGCCCAGCTGTTCTATATATATACTTTTATATTTATTTAACTCAGACTGTTATATTATGTTTCTAACATTTTATTTATATACCTACACATGCATGGTATAGTACAAACTTTATTTACAAATAACTATTAGAGAAAAATCAATTAAAATACTATATACAAACTTGAACACTACAATTTAAATTAGAGTAAGCTCATCATCCAGGATGTCGCTGCGCGACAGAGTTCCCAAGATGCTGGTAGCATTACCCCGTTGAACAGCTAAACTTAGTCTTTGTAAGAAATAGCTGCCAGCTCTTGGATCTTTGATATAATAATAATAATAATATCTGACTTTTTTTATTCCTTTATTTTTCTGTGACTTATTTTTAATTCAATTACAATTCAATTTACAAACAATTTAATGTAATATTTGGATATTACATATTGGGACTTGACACTGAAATAAATGAATTTGAATAATAGAGTTGTTTATGCTTGTATTTATATTTTTATTATTTTTAAAAATCACTCAGTATTATTACGATAAATGTAAAGGTAGATATAAAACACAGTCGCTAAAAGCTTCAAACGCAAGCTTAATCCGTAGTAGGGTCTGCGAAGTCGGCGGCACAGTGATATATGATTTTCATAAATCTCTGAAACGCTAAAACTGCGAGGTTAAAAGGATATATTTGGGGTAGAAGACCTCGGTACGGGGATTTCGTAAATATATTTCGTTTGTTTGTGACGATGGCTTTACTTACCCTTCGGTCAATGCTCCTCATCATACACCAGCTAAGATCAAAATTAAAAAAATCAAAATCAAAACGTTGATTAACCTTACGACATCGCACCGTACTGGGCAAGTCAATTTACAATTAATAATTACTAACATTTAATTTACATAATACACATACATTCATGACAATCTTCTTAATATATATAAATCTCGTGTCACAATGTTTGTCTTCAATGGACTCCTAAACCACTTAACTGATTATAATAAAATTCGCACACCATGTGCAGTTCGAGACCAATTTGAGAGATAGGATAGTTTAAATCTCAAATTATAAACGCAATTTTAATTTATTGCTAATGATTGTCAACTGCAAATGATTCTAACAGATGTCGATACCTTTCGACTGCATTGAGTAAGTAATCAATAGATGGCGCTGTACCCCTAAGTGAGGCAAACCAACGTTTTGCCGGGCCAGCTAGTATTATATAACTTAAAATATTATAACATAATATATATAAGATACACACATATGACAATAATAATAATAACGCTATTTATATCATCCATTGGAATCGTTCAAAATTATAGTACAAAAATTATGAGACTTTTCTACGAGAAGGAAGATTCTGTAATTTGCTTGCGACATAAATTCATTAAGTGAGTAAAAAGGGTGCTTCTGAAAAAAACAGCCCACTATACGTTTCCACTGCTGGGACAAATTCCTTTAAATAGACCTTGTTCTAATCTAGTCTATAAGTGAATAGAAGTCTATTCACTTATATACTACATTAGGCATTCCAAAACTCGGTCACATAACGACAATGCATTAATTTCACTTCTCACACCCAGTTTTTGTTCCGACATCACATCAATTTGTTTTTATTAGCACCTATCCGAAAACTCTTTATTTCAGAAACAATAGAGAACGAAATTTCCATCATTTTAGTGTTCGATTTTTAAACTGTAACATACGTGTCTTTCAAATTTGTTGACGGTTTTCATATTTTTACTTTTTTAACAACACTGGCTGGTAAAAAAGTAGTTTTATTTTTTCTGATTGACTTTTGGATTCTGCGTGACAAATATTTTGTAGTTCTAAATTTAAAATGTTTTCGAAATATTGTTTTGTTTTGTTGGTGGCCTGTGTACAGTTTAGTTTCACATGGGAGGTTGATAATTCTACAACGAGGTTGTCTCGACAAAAAAGATATGTGGCATTTCCTGAGGGATCGAGTTTTTCGGTTTGTATTGCTTAGTTACTGCATGAATACAGAATCTCTCATTAAATTATCTAATTATTGAAGTCGGTATCTCATACGTCGAATTATGCTGAATTTGCTCCTTTTATACGAGACCCATCTAATTAGTCAAAATCACCTTTTTTATGTACATGTATATTTTCTGTCTTTCTTTCCATTAGATTAAAATATATAGGCGAAAAATAAAAAATAAATATTTCGATTATATGTGAATTGCTTACCTTAAAGTGGGGGCTTCGGTATCATAAACGTCTTTTTTAGGGTTCCGTGCCTAAAAGGTAAAAACGGGACCCTATTACTAAGACTCCGCTGTCTGTCTGTCTGTCTCCAGGCTATATCTCAAAAACCATAATAGCTAGAAAGTTGTAACTTTCACAAGATATGTATTTCCCGTGCCGCTATAACAACAAACACTAAAAATTAAAAAAAGTAAATATTAAGGGGGTCTTCATACAATGAACGTGTTTTTTTCGTATTTTTTTTCTATATTTTAATAACGGTAGCTGCTAGACACTTGAAATTTTCACAAAATATATAAATGTATATTAGCTATCAAATTAAATTATAAAATTTGGATAAAATAATTATTTGAGGGGGGCTCTTATACAACAATGGTACGGAACCCTTCATGCGCGAGCCCAACTCGCATTTGGTCAATTATTTATAGATAATGGTACTGCACCGTATATAATAATAATAATATACTTTATTGCACACCAAAAAAAACTGAAATAAATACAAGGTATAGAACTTAAAAACTAGCGCACAATGTTGTATATGTGCGAGCTTGACTCGCGTATTGACCATATTTCACTTGGCCATATTTTTCACTACAAATCTTCTTGTTTTCCAGATAGCAGGATGTATGACGGTAGGTTTAATAGGCCAGCCTGCTCCGACCTCGTCTCCTGGAACCTTCACATTCGGTCTCAACTGGGCGATTGCTTACGAGCTACCAAATGTCACGGAAACTGCAGCCTACTTCCTCCAGAAGAAAAATAAGCACAACAAGAATGCCCACCAGAGAAGAAGTCGAAGAGACCTTTACGAGAAGCTTGAAACTATTCTGGATAAGTAGGTAACATATGGTATTTTATACGGTGTAGCGATCTGTGACGTCATTCAAAATTCAAATTATTATTTATTTTCGAGCATTTGTTACTCAATTCATTCCTAATATACAGTGTAAACTTAACTCACTAGATTTAATGACAAACTGTCTATAGCGTCGAAATTAATTGGCTTCATTTGGTTTAGCTAATATTCCATACAATGATACATTCTCGCCATTTTACGACCACTCTCTATTGCGCCATAAAATGCACAGTCCCTTCAGTGTCGTTGTATAGAGTTTACACTCTATTACTTAACTATATCCTATCTACTTATACAAACGCTACACAAAATCGAATTATAATAAAAAACTAAATAACTCTAAGTCAATTAAAATTAAAAAAAACAACGAAACTAAAAAATAAACCCTAGAAATGTCAGAAATTAATGAAAACGTATGTCGAAATGAAATAAAACTTACAGTTTATACTCTATAATCTACAAATATGAATGGTTGAATATGTTATTACCATTTTCTATTAAGGATATCGCGGAGTTTCTTGGTACCCATCAATTACATACCTACACATAATCATATTATCTATCAGCATCCATAGCTAGGACGGGATTGGTAATAGAGCGAGTGTAGGACCACTAATCGATTTCGATATTTAATTTTTTATCGGATTAATATTATGCTCTCCGAATAATAAATAATTCATAATAATATGTTATAAAATATGTAATCGAAATCAGTACAGTTCAGTCATCAGGGCTTTTATATATTTGACTTGGTACATAACTATCAGCAAACTAAAATAAATAAGAATAGTAACTTGGCCGATAAAATGGTTCCACTGTACACACATAAAATACCGCGGTGGGCGGGGCAAAACAGCTACCCCCGCGCCGCGTGACCTTGATGCGACCAATTGCGTGCGAGCTTTGTGTGTGTTAGTTTCGTTGGGATAGCAGTATAAATGTGTGCGTGCGTAGTTTGGACCAAATTCTAAGCTGCAATTGTATAGAGTTAATCTTCCGTTTATTTTAGTTCGCTGCTGATAACAATTAATCAAAATGATGATTGCATTTTCTCAGTATGGGTTACGACGGGCGGCAATGCATCTTGAAAACTCTATGTGAGACAACTCAGCGCATCGTGCCGCACGGTACAAGCATGATGGAGGAAATATTCAGAACGTTGTTTACGTAAGTTTTTTT
This sequence comes from Mellilla xanthometata, assembly GCA_035578125.1. Taxonomy (NCBI): domain Eukaryota; kingdom Metazoa; phylum Arthropoda; class Insecta; order Lepidoptera; family Geometridae; genus Mellilla; species Mellilla xanthometata. The sequence goes on along the minus strand of JAPUBQ010000015.1, from coordinate 2,739,021 downwards.
ACCATAAATCATCGTCAGCATTTGACTCATAACCTCAGTAACCCTTAGTCAAAGGTGGAGCCTGCCTAGTCTGGAAATATTCGTTCTCAAGGAGCCGTTGCACATTTTTAGAAGGCCAGCCAAAAGTCACTATATAAATATCTTGACCTTACTATATTTTCCTTCACCGCTAGGTCAAGCTCAATGGCGGTGATCAAACCAACACCCCTGCATCTTAGGACGTCCGCACACCCGATTGAGCTGTTATCGCTTCGAAATGTACGGCAACTAACACTAGGCAATGTAAGGCACTTCTTTGTTTTAGTCCGCCCGCACCTCTCTCAGTCCCCTTTGTCGTCATACCCCCGCGCCCCTGTACCGCGCAGGCGAGGACTCAGATAAATGGTCGGACTATAGTTACTACACTTCTATTCCATTGTCAATAATATTACGTATAACGGCATTTTTCATCAAAAACCACGAATGATTTGTGAATATGTAGGTAAATTTAAAATAGCGGGTAGTGGATGGCGAAGAGAAGCACAGGATATGACCAAGTGACGTGGGACCCTTGTGACCCTTGGGAGAGGCCTATGTCCAGCAGTGGACAAGCACAGGCTGATGATGATGAGGTAAATTTAGAAAAGATTTCATTAAATAGAAGACAAAATTAAATATTTACTGTATTTCCGCTGTGATCTGAAACTCAAATTAAGTAAAATAAGTAAAGGAAAAAAAATTGTAATATTTTCATTTTTCCTTTGCTTATCTCAATTTGGGTTTCACACCACAGCGGAAGTACACTAAATATTTAATTTTGTATTCTATTTACAATGGAACTCCGCAAAGGTACACCTACACCTAAGTCATCAGAGATCGCTGTTAGCGCTAAGGCCGCCGTTCGTGGCATACTTTTGTGTTGTTACTTTTTATTTTCACTTGTACCTTTAATTTGCCCAATAAAGACTTTATCTATGTATCTATCTATCTAAGTCAATAGGTTATTCCCTCATTATTTTTTTGTACATTTCAGTATGCCAATAACCAAGATGGTTGGTTCCGAGCCTCTCCAACACACAATCTACGCTTCAGCCCATCGTCTTGGAGCTCTTCTTGAAAACTGCAACTCCATGTTCAAATGCCCCATATCGCTAGTAGACTGGGCTAAGGGATACTATAATGCTCCCTCACCTACAGCCGATACTCTAAAAAGCCCATGGACTTTGTTCAGTAATACGTTTGGATAGAATAAAATAATTTGAAAATGGAACACACACTTTTATTTGTAACTAGTTGCGCCCCCCAGTGTTACCCGGGTTAGTCCGGGATCTTCTTCTTCTTGTTCGTATGAGCTAAGTGGCCAAGCTCTGGTGTCGAGAGTTTTCAAGCCGCCCAAAGGTCTCTGACTTGGCCGACTGCTCGTACCTCGACCGTGAATAAATCACATACATACACACAAAATTTGGCATTCATTTTCATCTTTTAACCTTCACACATTGCCTATTTTTAAATATAATCAAAATTGGACACATAGTATAGTCATTTACAAAACAATTAGAATATTATGTTAAAAAAAAACAAGATCAGTCGACAGATGGGGGAAAAATAATCAATACACACAGACGGACCTTTCTTTATTGGATATCAATTCAACTTACGTCTAATTTATATTATAACCAGTAGGTAATTTTGTGCAAAGTAAAATACACTAAAACAGAAAATTATATTATGTTTCGTGTAATACCAAAATCAAACAAATAAAAATCTACACTAGAAAAGCAATAAGTAAACAGTAGAAAACGCATTCTTTCACGAAACCGTGTTAGAATTTATTAGCACTGTGACGTCGAAGTGAAAATTATCTGCCGTTGCTTGACCTGGTATACTTTACCTAATCTCGTTTAGATCTTCTAAACTCTACTTAAATGTTAATCTTCGACCATCTCTGAAACCTGCTAGATGAGTTTTGAAGATTTAAATTTAGTAATCTGATGTTAAGTTCTAAATTTGAAAATTTGAATGCGAGTACGGTTTCAAAATGATTCGAAATTCGAATATGTTTGCCCTCTTGTTATTGGCCAGTTTGATTTCGGTGCTATGTGCTTCAACGGATATTGGAAGGTCGACTCAATCGAGGATTCTTTCGAGGAGGAAACGGTATGTGGCGTTTCCTGAGGGATCCAGTTTTTCGGTGAGTTCCTTTTTCAGATACACTTCTTTGATATTACTTGGGAGTTCTTGGAAAAATGTTCGCAGTAAACGTGCTTATTTTCCTTGTTATCATTGAAACTACGCAAATAAGCGGCTTTATAGTTTTCGTTGATGAGTTTGTTCAGAAAATTGCAAAGCTGAAATAGATTTTTCCTTAAACGCGAATGTAGGTTATGTTTTCAATTTGTTTGAGCTCGTTTGCTAAGTGACTTGCAACCCAGGTTCAATAAAAGCCGCGAAACAGATTTTAGTATGGTTAGATAGTCTGTCCTGAGTTAGCATGTATGTTAGCATTTTTATTTGCAAATCGTGCCATAAGTATTGTAGAGAGTAAGCTATTTATTGAAGCGTTTGATCATATCATAAAGATACCAACTGACGCTCCAAGCGTTTTATTTCCAATTAAAAAAGAGGTTAGTGACAGAAAGGTCAAAATTCAGGTATATGATGCTGATGATGGGGCCGATTTTATCAAATGTTTAAGTAAAAGAAAACTTAAAAAAAAAATGGCCGAACTTGGTATAGCTGTACTCAAGTATAACACGTTTTGCGTTTGATTTTTTTCCTCCCCCTCTTGTGAGGAGGTTGGGCACTGCCCTCGAGGAGTCCCTCTTTGGCAGGGCTGGGCGCTGAGTCCTCTGAACTCAGGGGGGTTGTTACTGGGTGCAAGTCTGCGTCCGGTCGCGTCTCGAGCACATCTGGGTCCGATATGGCTACGTTGGCCTGTATTGGCTTTGTGGCTCTTCTGCGGGCCTTATTTGAAAACATTGCATTGTTTTCTTTTTTTAATGCAACATTTCGAAAGCTTGAACGCTTTGGCGGGGATCGAACTCACGACTTTTGGGACGTGAGGCGACCACACGCCCCCTCAGTCGGACGTAGAGTTGGGCTCTAGAGAGATATACCAAGTTCGTCTAGTCTTTTTTTATTAATGTTTTCTTTTATTTCGTAGAAGGTTTTAACATTTGAGAGTTATAATAAACTACCCTCAGCTCTAAAAAATGTAAGCCCGTTCACCGCATTCAAAAGTCGACTTTACCAGCACGTAATAACGGATAGCTCACTTTTATGAATGCGTTGGACGGGCAAACTGTTTATGTAAATTTCAATTGCCTAGTAATTTTATAGTGGCGAGGAATGATACAAATAATATTTATGTAAATATGTTCTCATGTAAGTGATAATTTAATATCTTTTGTGAGAATAAATATCTTTAAACCTAAACCTGATAAAGTCATCAACATCAGCAGCATTACCTACCTATACCTAAATTTTGACCACTGATCTAATCAAAGGGTATTATCATTATTAGTACCATACTTCCAGTGTGCCGGCTGCATGACAGTGGGTGTCATCGGCCAACCAGCTCCCACCTCGACTCCAGGGACCTTCACCTTCGGTCTGAACTGGGGCATTGCCTACGAGTTGCCCAACACCACTGAGACAGCCAGCTTCTACCGCCGCAAGAGTAGGATTGGGAAACCGATGGAACAGAGGAGGAACCGGAGAGAGTTATACGGGAAGCTTGAAACTATTATTGATAAGTGAGTATCACTTTGGAGCTTCCTATCTCCTAGCTACCTAGTGGGCTGCCAGTCCGGTATCCAACATAGAATCAGATAAAAACAAATATTGGTAAGCATATGAAAATAAGGTAAATAGTAAGATAAAATAGACTAAGACAGAATGATAAGATAGAGTAGACTAAGATTACCAAAAAATAATCCGGCTAGTAGGACGATTATACAATAATTAAAAAAAAATGGGCTGTCGGTGGAGGAGCAGAAGCAGCTGTAGCAAAAACATTTAAGGCGATATCGTACCGAAATTTTCGTTTCTCCCAACTGCTGAGTGCAGGCCTCCTCTGCAATACGAGACCAGTCTTCTCCAGGTTATAACGCGCCTAGCAATCTGTCCATTCTACTAATTATTCTGGTTCAGTGCTTCTATCATGTTAGAGATCTACTATGCCTCAGTGTATAATATTTACCATGAGCCAAATTTTCTATATTTAAAAATAAAAATAATAATAATGTTTATTGAACTTAAAATACTTACAAACTACAACAATACTCGTACAGGACTAATAAACTAAGTTACAAAATACTCTTATTCTTACTTTCTTATTCATATAGCGCATGTAGTTCGGTTAAATAAAGTGATCTGAAGCGATCATTGAGGTTAAGCAAGGGTCGAAGCGGACAGTCTTAAAATGGGTGTGATCATGAACCATGTTCTAAAAAATTAAATTTTTATTTGAGCGCTACCTTGATATCTCGGCTGTTTGTCTTAGTACAAGTAATTTTAAGCTAAGTCAGAAGCCTTTGGGTCTTTGAATGGGTGAGCATGCACAGTATCTTATAAACATTTTTATCTGGGTGCTAACGTGGGTCAGAGGTCACGTTTAAATATCGGCTGTTTGTCTTAGTGTCAAGCCAAGTCAGAGGCCTTGGTGCAGCTTGATAACTCTCGACACCAGAGCTTGTGGCTCGACTTCGAACCACTTAGCTCATACGAAGAAGAAGATTGCTGATACGAAATCAATTTGTTTCCAGAATGGGTTACGACGGCAGACAATGTATTCTGAAGACCTTGTGTGAGACCACTCAGCGGATTGTGCCGCATGGAGGCAATATGATCGAGGAGATGTTCAGGACCTTGTTTACGTGAGTACAGCGAACTATATATATATATACTTGAAAAAAGGAGGAGGAAATATTCGACTGTATGTATCAATCGGGGTACGTAGGGCAGGGTTTGTAGGGTAATCACGCGAGTTAATAAATAAATAAATAAAATTATATATAGTTTTTAAATTATAATAAGTTTTAGATGCATACTACACAAAAATTTAAAGAAGAATCACAAACAAAACTGCCGTGAATTTGACGTAATGTGTTTTGAAACTCTAACAAAGGATGAAATATAATCACTGAAAACATAACTTTTACTTAGGATTTGAAATTATTTTGCTTAAAATTTGCCCAACCCCATTTTAATGAGTTTATTTTATAAAAACATTGAAATAGTTAAATTGTTTGTGAATTGTTCTTCTTCTTCGTATGCACTAAGTGGTTGTCGAGCTTTGGGGTCGAGAGTTTTTAAGCCGCCCGAAGGCCTCTGACTTGGATTAACAACTACTTGTACTAAAACTGACAGCCGGGACCTACAAATTAACATGTCATTCGACTCACGGTAGCACTCAAATAAAAATGCCACTTTTAAAACGACAGTCTTTTGCATGTTTTGTCACCCATCCACACACCGTCCGCATAGACCGTTGCTTAGCTTCAATGATCGCGTCAGATCACCTTAGCTAGCCGAGCTACAGGCGCTTTAACTTTGGATTTGAATTTTGTACTCGTATAAATTGTACATACTCTTAAGATTCATTATTTAAAAGAGACAAATAAATCATTATTATTAACTTACGACTTTTCCTTTTCCAGATTACCAATGACGAAGGTTCTACCAATAGAGCCATTAGAACATACCATCTACGACTCTGCACACCGCCTTGGAGCCCTATTGGAAAGCTGTCACACCTTCAACTGTCCCATATCCTTGGTAGACCTGGCTAAAGGGTACTACAACGCGCCGGCTCCGACGGTCGACACTGCATTAAATCCTTGGTCTCTGTTTAGTAGTCGTTTTGGACAAAATCATTAAAACTATGTTAACTAAAAATAAGCTAGTAAGAAAAGACGAAGCGTGTTTACGTATACTTGAACATGAAAGATTGTTTACTCCTTACAGCTAGGCAGTTAACTAGTAGGAAGTAAAAGCACAGAAGTGACACTCTGACCCAAGGTGAAGAATGCATAGTCAGGAATTACTGGCTCTCAAGAAAGCTGCCGGAACACGCGTTTTAGGAGCTATATAACAGATTTTGCGACTTACGGAAGGTTGCTAGTCAGAAAATCTCCTACAAACATGTTAAGGTTTCCTCACGATGTTTTCCTACACCTAAAGCTCGATCTCATTAGCGGGAATCAAACCCAAACAAGCTTGTACTTGGGCAATCGTTTTATTTTTAATTTGGCTTCCAGTAAAATTTACTACATTAGATACGAGTAAATGTACTACATTATATGAATGTCTTTATTTGGCAGTTTTTTTACGCGTCACCGTATATAGTTGTTACACGTTTTTCAATCGTTTGTAAACTTTTAGTCCTATTGTTGACTAGACTATGTATAGGCAAGATTGCCTAAAAAACCTACCGAACGAATACCTAATCGTTCGATAGGTTGTTTAGGCAATCGATTTTGTTGAATTTGTGAGGCATCGCCATTCTTATTTGAGTATTTTTGACATAATGGGCTAACAGTTACGTGTGTAAGGTATTTTTGATAATTTGTTTTATTCTGCTATATGACGACTATGGCAAACTCAAAATGTTCGTGGATTCGATTGTGTGGATAACAAGTATTCACATTGTTCACATATTACTTACGCTTTATCGACATGAAGTGTGCCTACTACCTACTAAATCATGTTGATATTTCACTTTTCAACCACTTTCTATTTATAAACGTTGCTTTATGCAATAATTTTATATTTCTTAGTAGTTATAAAATTATCAACAAAACATTGAAACAGTATACCTAAATAAGGTGAGGTGTTATGTAAATAAAACACAGAATATTATTATTAACGCATAACATTTAATATTTATAGTTCATATTTATAATACATTTCAATATTAGCGTAAGAAGTCATGAGTGTAATCATATTAGTAATGGTAGTGCTTGATTTTTGACTTTAATTAATTTTAACATTACAAAATGGGACTTACGTCGTAACCTTACATCGGTAAGATTCATGTTTATCTTAACCAAGAGTGTTAACTTACTATATTCACCTTAATCGATGTTGCCTAACTACAATAATATGCCTTATTCACTTAATTTATTTACTTATTACTTACAATTCATAAAGTCGGTACATTATTGAGCTATTATGACTTAGATTACTTTAATAATTATTACTATAATAATATGTATATAGCGCATATTAATCCTGGTTAATCATATTACGATGGATTTAGTTTTTATCATTATTATTTTGCTATCATCTAGACCTAAATTAGTAAAAGGACTATTGATCTGCCATAAAAGTCTATTATTGTATGACGTTATTTAGTATATTATTTAAAATATATAAGTACCTTATTATACAATAATTTCAGGATTTATTATTCTAAAATATTATAATATAGTATATTATACCGTAATATTAATGTGGTGTTCGCTCGCATAGTGTCAGTTTCATAGATCAAATTTGTTTATATGATAATTGCAAATTTAAGACTTGATAAAATAATATCGTTTAAGCTAAGTGAGCAAGCTCTGGTGTCGAAGGTTTTCAAACCACCCAAGGGCCTCTGACTAGACTTAACGCCTGCCAGTACTGAGAATAATAAAATTAAATAAAAAAAAACATATTTGGACACATTTCACACACGGCTGGTAAGCCTTATACTAAATCATGTAAAGTTTGTATTATGGTTTCTACTGAGATCGTGTCATCCGATCCAAAATAAATAAAACTTTTACCAAATTCTAGTTAAAAAAAATATTCTACTTAAAATTTCACTATGTATTAAACATCAAAATATTTAAAAATCAACCAAATGCCCGCCCTGCTCACCCCTGATGCAATGCTGAATTCAAATTAAATATTAAAAAATGACACTTTTACAAAATAGATATAAAACTTAATGGTGCGATTAAAAATCGAATACAGTACACCCTCCCAGGAGGGTGTACTGTATTCTTGTTTCTGTACTCTTTCTGTACTCTTGTTTTTAACAACTGGAAACCAGATGTTTAACAAATCAATGTCTTTTACTTTAAAATAATCAAATTTTAATACTTTAGCATGAAGGTTAAGAACTGTTTTGCAAAATATATATAAAAGATTTTTCGAGAAAAATTGTACGGAATTATTTAAATTTAAGTCTGAACCTAAACTGACACTCGAATAAATATGGTTCATATGCAACCAAGAACCTTAAGATTTTGCAATTATCATTTAAACAATTCGCTATTACTAATGACTAGAAAGGTGTAAAATAAAGACATACATAACTAAAACATTACATTACACCTAGAACAGGACATTTATAATACAACAAACATTTATTTAACACGACATGTTTAATTTTACACTAAGTTTAAAGTTTTACATTGAATAAATACACATCATGTCGTTTCGACAGAAATTTAAACTACAAATCAATTTTGTTAAGTTTTAATAGTTAGTCACACCAATTATTTAATTGAAATTGAATTTCTAGAATTGCTTTTTTTTTCAACCTCTACCTTCACTCTCTAGCACACTTATTATGCTTTTCAATGAGGTATTGTCGTGTCGAGATATTAAATTCATGTTTTTTATTTAGCACAAAGTAGTGTCTCTGTTCTAATATTAATCGGGCGTGTGCCGCTGGTAGATTTATCACGTTTTTTGACGACAAAACACACGAAATTTTGTCGATACTGTGCAACATAAGTGTGCTTGGTAAAGAACTATCCCAACTCCCTTTACAATTCCTCGTTGACGGTATCTTTTGACAGACATTCTAAAACAGGTCAATACCATGATACCAGCATGTTCTTGTTTTCTCTCGATCTCATTGCTGTTTCAAATAAGTGAAAATTCCGGCCTGATCCGGAATATTATACATTAACTATTACATTGAATTAAAGACAATAATATAACATCCATTTTCACATAGACATGGAACGTTGAAAAGTAAACTTCTAAGTCACATCCAATTAGAACGTCTACGAATAAAACCTTAATATTAAAGTTACTTTACCGAAGTTATTATAAACATTTACGTAACTAAACTTCTAAAAGTTTAAAGCTTACGTCTATTAGAATTATTAATCACGAAAAATATTGACATTTACTTTTTCTAACGTCGAACACTTTTTGTTGCCATAAATCATAAAGCTTAATACTACAGGCGCACCTACCGAGGGAAGCGGTTGCGATCGAAGTTGTATCAAACATGTCGCTTGTAGAAACCTTGATTGCCTCGAGAAGATCGTGGTAGTTGGCCAAGTAGACGGAAAAAGAACACGCGGTCGCTCTCTTACCCGTTGGTTAGACCTCGTAATGACGCTCACTGGCCTACCCCTTGCTGAAGCTTTTAAGACCGCCAAGGACAGGAAAAAGTGGAAAAACATCATGAACCGAGTGATCGACACTTCCTTCATACTAGACACGACCTTCAGCAATGAAGTTGACGATTACAAGAAGAAGTTTCAAACCTGAAACATAGTCTACTAGCGCAAATCGGAACGGTATTAATACAGGTTGTAATCCATTAAAAAATCCGCTTTCGATTGCAACCGCATTCTGCAACGGGGCCTCTGTAGATATTAAACTTTATGGACATACACTTTAGTAATATATTTTTATCTAAACGTTTTCTTCTAGCAAAAGTAAGTGTAAATATTATGAAAAGAAACTAAAGTATAACGTGAATGTAAAGAACAAGAAATGTTTCATATTAATAGCTATTGTGCACATAGAAACAAAATAAATTGTAAATAGAAACATTATATTGGTGCTCTACCTCACAGTTCATAGTAATTATTTCACGTCAAAAAGATTTTAAAAGTTAATTTAATGGTCTTCTTCATGTTTGTCCTTTAAATAGTCGTATGGGTTGATGTTTTTTTTATGCCTCTCGATCGAAGTTAATTTTGTAATTTTAGTACTTGTCACACTTTTTTAAACTCGTCGTGGTAATAAATATCAATTTTTGACTGAAACATTACTATTGAAAACTTAGACAATTAAAAAAGAACTATTATACAATTTTTGAACTATGTGCACACGTTAAGGCAATGACATGCACAAATTTTTTTTATTTATAGTTTTATTGTCATAAAATAAGGATTTAAATTATTTTGAAAATAGCTGTAAGTTTGAATATGGTAAAAGAACAGGTTTCTTAAAAAAATGATTCCTTAAAATTTTTTAAACGCATAAATCTGTTTGCATCAAATTTACCAATTGGTAGAAATATTCACAGGTTGGTTGTAAACACGGTTTTATCATTATTTTTCTTTCATAAACGTTAACCGTTTAAGATTGATTAGGATAAAACTATAAAAAAAAGATTTTGTCCATGTCGTCGTATTAAAAGCAAAATAATATACTTTAACATTACAATTAGAAGGAAGGTGTATATAGGAAGTGGAATTACAAATATTTATTTACATCTAATCGTGTTGGAAGCTCAACGCAAATGTCGTGTCTTTGGATTCCTATTTTATTTATTTATACATTACGATATCTATATAATATGTGTCTAGTTATTTATGAAGAAAATAAAGAATTAAAAAATAAATCTGTGAGCGTCGGCCTTGTGCAGTTTTGTTAATAAAATGCATGAAATTTTAGATTTAAATTTGTAAACAAAGTTTTTTGCGACTCTCGAATCGACGTGTTTTGTTTTAACCACATTATAGATAGTGTGATAATAAGCTTCGAAGCTTATAGATTAACATAGCCTCTTGGTATCGCAAGATTCGGTTATAACAAGGTAAGGTTCTGTTCTACCTTGAACCTATTAGAACATTATATGTATGAGTACCTATGAGAACATATTCAACTTTACTTTTTATATTGAAAATAGCAACCCGTATTAAAATGGAGAGTCTTATCCCTGAAAACAAAAATCGAGTTAAAGCTCCCTGGTGGTCTCTATTTCGATAAATATTTTCAGTTATTTTAAATATTTTCTTTATATTTCATTTAAAATATTACATTAATTTACATAAGTTTATTTTGGACAGCACTGTAGGAAATTTAGCAATATAAATGTTTAACGTATAAGATAATTAACTAATTCAAACTTGACTGTGTTGATTTCTAATATAATTTTTTCTTAAGTTCGTTTTTTTATAGAGCAATCATGCATATTTATTAACAAAACTGCTTTAAGCTAAGCTTTAGTCTTGAGAAATCCAATACGATCTGTCGTTATTGTAAACAAAAAAGCCTTTTCAGTGCATTGAATAACATAAAACAGTTTTTAACCACGTACGACCTCAAATAACATTTTATAGCATTTAGTACCTTCTGATAAATGACAAAATTTGCGTAACAAAATGACATTGTGATATCTATTTATTTAATTTGATTGTCGTATTATGGATTCCATAAAATAAAAAAGTTATTCACCGTAATAACCATTGTACATCGCAAAATTGATTGGCAACAGAACCCTTACTTAAGGCTTAAATATCATGTTATTTAAGGTGTACTTAAAAATATTTTTCTAATTCAATTCAGTAAAATAAAATGAATCTCCTAACGTCACTTTGGAAGACGTTTGATTAAACATGCAAGTACTCCTAACTTACATACATTATTAGGTAGAGAATTTATATAGATATATATGTACAGGATTATTTAGGACAGATGTACTAAGACGAAAAAAATATTAAGTGCTAAAATCCCAATAAGACTGTGACTAGGCTTTGATGCATTTTTTTTCTTGGAAGTATATTATTTTTCTTTTTCACCTCAGTACATCCGTACCATATAACCCTGTCGAGTTAACATGATAAAAAATAAGCGTAACACCTACATACGCTCCTGTGATGAGAAGTGGTAGCAATACGAAACCGATTTTTACTAGTTGCAACCAGATACAGAAAACTTCTTCTTCTGAGCTTCTGTAGGTGTTTAGCTTTAAAGTCGATGCAAAACAAGTGAACGTGCGACAAAGCAAGTGTACAGAGTGTAATAGAGAAAAATACTAGACGAAATCTCTACATTTCGACGAACCTAATTATAAAGCGTTACGGATCATTTTATTAATACCGACTTCCTTCCAAATCATAGAATAATGATGTTAAATAATCAAACTAAAACGCGTAGAAGAACATCTTATCAATATACAAATATACGGACAAAGCATTATATTTGTCACTAAACTATCCTACGTTAGCCCTTAAATTAATAAGAAAAGGAACGTAGAAAAATAACTTGACAATATTACAATTATTATATTAATTTTCTATGTTGATCAGCTATATTTACATGTCAACATTTCGGTTTCTTATAATTATTGACAGCCATGTGATAGCTGACTATGAGTTTTCAACTCCATAACTCGACGTAGACAAACTTGTTGTCTGACAAAACAAACATGTTTAACTATAACAAAATACAACACAGTTAAACTACAATTTTATGTCCCTTAACTCTGAATATGCATTCTATAGTACCCCTCAAAGATCAACATAATACCTGTAATAATCTGTTAAAGATTAAAGATACATTCATGACAAAATATAATTTTAAATTTTTGGCAAAACTATATGAAGTCAATATATGCATATTTGAAACAAATGAATGCAGGCACGACGAGTACTATCTGTAAAGACATACATATAAACTACTTAATACAATAAATATGTATTTTATAACTTTATGTATATCTTTTACAGATGTATATTGTCGAAAGTACGTGATGATTATATATTTCCCATTAGAATACACTTTAACAAGTATGAGATAACAACTGCCCAGCGAATACAATTTCTTTGATCAGTTAACAAAAATACACCGTTTATTAAGTTACATATAAATTATTTCTGACAGTTTAATATCAGACACGAAGGAGATGAAGACAAGTCAAGAAGGGAAATAGGAGATCAAAAAGAAGGCAAATTTAATTTTGAGTCTCAATTCATTTAGTGTCAATGTATCGTGCTAGATGGCACTACTAGCAAAATTTAAACGGTAACGGTTTACTCACAGAACGATGAAATCATTTTGTTATGATTGACAGTGACATTATTTTTTTCCGCTCATAAAAAAACAGAAAAATATAATAAAGGTCGAAAAATCAGCATATAAAGCATAAAATCCATATACGGCCAAGACAAGTTGAGGCTTTAAATTTAATTAATTAATCACAGAAATTGTATTTATAGAGAGCGTAGAAACGTAGAGGTAACAATTAAATATTTGGCACTTGATTTTAGGTTTAACAACACAAAAACATTTTATGTGTAACACAACTGGGCATCGAATTATGTGAGTAACATTTCTGGAAAAGACTCCAATATGACATTATTTATTTTAAAGTTATGTGATTTATAGGCATGCAGGATTATGAAGATGTGTCTATATCACACCAAAATGTCTAATAGTTCAATGCGTTAAAATACACGAAGAAAATATTCACGGTCTAATTTAAGCGGGTGAAATATTTTACCAATTTAAAGACTTTACACAAATTCAAAGGAGAAGAAGGAGACAATTTTTAAAATAAGTAAAATATAACATAATATAAACAATGCTTTAAAAACATTAAATGTTACTATTAAATCTTTCTTTCTTTCAATTAAAATTATTGCATGGTAAACTATCCCAAATAAAGTCTAAAAGACAAAATGAAATTTCCAGTAAAGTCATGGGAGATAATATCCAGTAAAGTTATTTGTCAAGACATAAGAGATCTATTCCAGTAAAATACTCGCCAAAAACATGAAATCTGTTCCAGTAAAGTTACTTGCCCGGATAAATCACAAATGATAATAAAACAAATTTATCTATCATCGGGCTGCCGAATTGTCCCAATCGTCGACTAACTCTAAAAACACTGAAAAGCTAATTTTATACCTCTTACGGTTAGACAGTATTATTATAAGTATAATTATGTATAAACCTTATCTTAGTCATGTGAAATCTAGCATTGAGTATACCTATCTACTGACAAATACAATTTTCTACTTTTTAACCCGTTATCGCCCGAAGCATTCATACGATTCATACAATATAATGCACATACATTAAGTATCGGACATAGTGTGTTACTAAAAAAAGTGTAAAGTATTTAAAAACTTGCAGAAGTACTCGTATTTTCCAAACAATTCAATGATTTCTACGAAAACTTGGTAATCCAAAAACACATTTTGCAAATTACTACACTACATTTTGGGTGTAATTCTGTCAAGCGGTTTTTATTAGAAACTTCTTTAAATTAGTAATCTGAAAATATGTATGTGTGTGTGTATTCGCATAACATCGCTCTCCATCTTAGATCGCATCAAACACATTATGTATTGAAAATAAATAATTTGTGAAATGCTTAGCATCATAAAAGTCAGCGTGTAGTTGACCGCAAACCATTATATAATTTAGTATAAAACAATTATAGACAATTAAACAAACATTTAAAGTAATAAAAAAACACTATGAAATAATAGTAATGTTTTTGATGACAACTATACAAGAAGTTTTTTATATTGATGTTAGAATCACCCACAAAAGAATTGGTAATTAAAAAGTACAGGTGTGTTTTTATAGTTGACAATTGCTACTTGAGTAGTAGTTGTGTAACTTGCCAAAACGATACACTTACATTCAACTTTTTTTTCATTCACACACAAACAGTTAGGTATATATATTTTTTTGGAGCTACACAGTAAACTATATTTGTTGAGTTTATAAGATATTGAAACTCTTAGTTTTATTTTTTTCGGATAGACCTTCGTTATTACTAAAATTAAGTTATAAATAATTGTTATTTTAACTAACAATTACCCAATTATTAAAACAGGTTTTGGATCTTGTAATAAGTAGTTAAAATAACAATACTAGTTAAATAATTACTAATTTGTTAACAAAAACTAATAATCTATTATAAGGCTTTTGATAGTTATTATATCTGACGAATAATTATTAATATAAGAAGAATAATCGTAGAAGTATATATCAACAAATAATTGTTAAGTAGGTCAAATAAAATCGTGTGAATACACAAGTTTATTACAAGTTACAAAATATCTTATAAACTCAATCATTCTCCTTTTATTTACGCTATCCTCTATAAATTATCCTCCAATCATCAACTACTTAACGTTTCCAATAATCTTCATATTATAATGTTAACTACACATTCAGTGAACCTTCTAAACACCGTATCCAACCAATCAGTTCATTCACGTCTACATAATCTATAGTTTATAGAAAATCTAACTATCATATTTGCAGTCATATAAAAATAACAAGAGACCGTTTTATGTCTAGCAAATATCTACTAAGTTCGGATAACTGTGAGGAGAAGCCGTGAGCTTAACTTACCTTCAGTAGTTTACACGTTAGTCCTAACTTGGCGTGAGTCGGTGCGTGCAATAGCACTTGCTACGTCAAATATTTTCAAAGTGTCTTTAAAATTAACATTAGAATAACTGACATTACAATTCCATCCAAATTCCATCATTAAACGATTCGATATCGAATCATCAATCCTTAGACAGGCGACTGCTAACATTTTAACATACAACTTTCAGCGAGCTTCCATTTTTTTCATATACATTAGACCGTATGCCACGTTTATCTACGATTAGTATCATCTAGTCTATGCTAGCTCAGTGTACGCTTTAAATCGACACAAACAGCTATACACCCAACAACATTTATGATACAAAGACAAACCACACAAAACAGCTTTTTTTAATTACATTATCCATCCCTGTTTTCCTAACTGCTCGCTGTAGAATTTCATTTATTAATAATTCAGAGTTATCTTAATTATCTAATAAACATTATCATGAGTTACTTTGACATATCAATAACGCGGCTCGAAATATTTTTTTTATTAAGTTAATCTGCTACGATACCCTACAGAATGGGTAAAAGTGAGGTAAAACTTTAAATGCGCGAAGAGTTGAACTGAACAAAACTAGAAGAGAACTCAAATATAATTAATGAGAGTGAGGAAGTAAACCAACGTCTAATATTAACACTAATCTAAGTACAAACAAATAGGTTTACTCTATGTAGTTATAGACTAGGTCACAAACCTCAACAATGATTATTATCTAGATATAGGTAAAGTGCCGATAAGTGAGATCAAAGATTTAACTTTCGGTGAAAATTGTGAGAGTAATAATAAACCAAGAGAATATACTCGTGTTCTAAATTTACCCTGTACTCTAGGATTTATTAGTGACATTACGGTTAACATTAATTTACGGAAGAGTAACGCCAGTACTTTTGCAAAAGACGCATTCGAAAACTTAAGCTTTAAAGACAAATTGTTCAGTCATTGCGTTTTGGGCAAGCATTCGTTTAATTTCTTAGAAATTAATTACTCTCAAGCGGCTTTAGAACAACTAAAACTGCGCATAGAAAACTCCAGTTACCGTAGGCGAATATAATATCTGTGCTATTACAGTGACGGAAAACTTGGCACTTTGTTAAAAATCGAATAAAAACAAGTTTATCGAACTATCTAAGAATATCGACTTTATAAAAATGTACAATTGGCAGTCAATTGTGTTTTTATTTCACAAATATTATCTAATCAAATAATATCACCCTCGCGATGTAACTATTCACTATTTCGACTTTATGATAAGTGTACTCTTATTTATTTTTGTTGACTAGATTTTATTCTATCAATATCTACAACTCCTTATTCCTCAGTTACGTCTACTTTGAAATCAATACATCATTCGTCAATACAATCGATATTGTCCATATGATCATTACGTGAGTACGTAATTATAAAATACTAAATGCATAATTCAAATTAACAGCTAATTACATCAACTACAAAGTCCAGCTCTCATCGAGGACGTTTGCGCAAAACTATACTTAGTTATATTTGATACTAATCGACTCGATTAATCTTATTATTTCATTACGTTTACTTAAATCTAACTAACTTGAGCTCGATTTATTTCGAAGTTTTCCTTACGTTAAACGTTACAATTATTATGATTGCCCTCTCGAAACGTAACTCGTCCTAACTATCGCGAGAAAGAAACGTAATCGTCCTAAACGTACTGTACAATGTTTGTGCGCTCGTATCAAATAATTCCTGGGAAAGAAACTATCCGTTTGTATACATACAAAAGAACTTAACACTCGCTTAATTACTGTACGGCAAGTCTAATATAAAAATAGTGGCAGATCCGGCGGGCGGCGACGCGGCGCGCCGTGGCTCGCTGCGACTGCGACTTCGACGGAAACAGTCTCGAGTTCGAGCTTAATACTGGTACATATAAAAAGAGGGTTGCGGCGACGCCAACGCGGGATCGTCCGTCAGCGCACCGGGCGCTTGGCACCTCACTGAGCACATAGTTCTCGCCTGACAGTTCCCACTGGGAGCATTACACGGATCATCCATGCCACCACATCACGATGAGCTCCCAGAACGTCTTCGGCGGCGAGTGGCCGAAGACGTGAGACGAATTTCAGAGACCCGGGTCGCCTTCGGAGCCCATCTTCAGTAGCTCGAGCTTCTTCTTCGCGATCTTCGAGTACAAGATGTCGATGGGCTTCGTGTTGTCGTAGAAGGTCGGCGCCCGGAATATAATGAGCGCCGTGCCCACCACGCACGCTATCGTGAACAGGAACAGGAAGATCCGGTCTAACACCATCGCCACGTACTTCCAGTCGTCCTCCACCTGCGACAACGAGATAACTATAAGGAAAGCGTCAAAATACAAAACCAATTTTGGTATTTATTTTGGCCAAAGTGAAATCTTCCATCCTTTCCAATAAAAATAATCTTATCTTATATATAAAATTTCCGTGTCACAGTGTTTGTTACCGTACTCCTCCGAAACGGCTTGACCGATTTTTTCTATCTGCTAGGTTCCCTCGGGTATAACTCCTTAGAAGTTAGGCGAGCTTATGACCAGCTAATTACGATGTGCAAGATTTTACGGGGCAAAGTTGATGCGCCTGATCTCTTGGAGCGGTTGTGTCGTTTACATGTTCCTGGTCACCATGTACGCGGTAAGATCCCTAGACTTTTTGCGCATTCCTGTTGCAGAACGGTTGCTCACGAGGTGTCACCGATACCGCGCTCCCTAGCCACACTCAATCGCGTCATTGAGGCAAATCCAGAGACCGATATATTTGACGGTTGCTGGAATACTCTGACAAGTACCTGTCTAAAGTACTGTGAACTTGCTTATACTAGACAATCTGCAATAACAGGCTAATTGACCACGTATTTATTTATTTGACATTGTGATTAATAATTTTAGGTTCTTTTTTTTTTTTTTTTTTTTTTTTTTTTTTTTTTTTTTTTTTTTTGTATATAATTTGTTTAAATTCATAACTTAAGACATATTTTATTGTATATATATTTTATTGCATTTAATTTAATTCTATAATAATTTTGTGTAATTGATAATGTATAATTTTGATTATCCTAATTTAATTTAATTTGATTGTTTTGTATCTTTATTTTTATATGTGTATATCATTAGTGTAATTCGTGTATGCGGTGCTAATTATGATAAATAAATAAATAAATAAAATAAATAAATAAATTTCCAAATTTTATATGCGTATTCAGAAGGTCTGAGAATCGGCTACTGTATATTTAGATTTTATTTTTTTACTAAGGTAAAAAAACGTTTGCCGGGTCAGCTAGTAATATATAAATTACGAAATTTTGACTAAGGTGAAAACTGAACTAATAAAATAGGAAAACCGACTTTAAAGTCTTAAGACCTTAAATTAATTTAAGACATCTTACTGAAATTATTTTGATAATTTTCCAATGAAAAAAAAGAAAATTTGAGATTAGTTCAAAATTAAGGTTTTTACGAGGTTAACAAATAGGTACAAAATATATTAAGTACAATTGATCCCTACTCCTATTTAGAGTCGTTTCAAAACCGCTAGTTTAATGTCAAAACAATGCACTTCATTAGTAATCAGATTCATATTAATACTTACGCTCTCAAACTTGTCTTTATTTCTGACGTGCTGCGCTATGAACTTGGAGCCTTCTATAGTTTTCTCCATACTTCTAACGCAGGGTTGCTCTAGAGACGCCGAGACGTCATCTAAATCTAATCGACAAGGGGATCCTGGGGGTGGAGAGAACAACTCATCGTCACCCCCCGGGGGCGGCGGAGGAGACGGGGGCATGCCTGGTAGCTCGTACTCTTCGCAGCCCCACTCCTTAAACTTGCCATCCATTTCATCCGGCCCGAAGACATCTGTCAGCACCTGAAATAATTCACTTCAGTCATAATCCATCTAAAAGTAAAGACGAATGTATTTTTTGTGATTATATCAAGTTTCAGTGCAGTAGCCGAAATATCCAGGGATTAAGGCATCAGTAGTGGAGCAGTGCGGTGTATCGGGCGGTCTGGCTTAAGCCGGCACACAATTAGGCCGGAGTGGAGGTTTCGGTTTCGGGCCGTGTCTGCCGGCGTCGTATATATCTCGCGATCCGTCCGCAGCCACTAGGGGAACATAAATAACGGAGGCTGCGCGCTCGTTAAGCCCGCTGCCGTTGAGTAATAAAGGAAAATCGAAATGGAATGAAATTGGGCTGGAAGCGATATTTTCGCGATACACGCCGCGCACTATACACTCAGAATATATCAGGAAGGAAGTCTCGATGAGTGGACTTCTGCGACCGGCCAAACTCAAAATATCCATTGTCGAGATTTCTACTCGTCCATTGAAATGTTTGTATTGAACCCGATGAGAAACGTCCCGAACGGCGGAAACTCGACGTAAAGTCTGTGTTGTTTTTTTCACCGAGCGATCCCTTTGAAGAACTTCATTTGTTTGAGCTTTCATTTAACAAATTTAATTAAAGCGTTCCCCGTCGGAGGTTTATTTCGAGTGGCTGCGAACATCTATGCGGCGGATGATTAATGTGGGTGGGTCGCGTCCCATTTCTTATTTAGTGTAGGTGATTTATGGGCGGGAGCGATATCTTACCTCTGTCGGCTTATCGTTCTCGTTATCCTCGTCATCGTCCGGCGGCTTCTCTGGCCTCTGTATACACAATATTGGGGGTAAAAAATCTATGAAGACTTTCCGCACCCACGGGGCCATGTGATGGGTAACGGGCGACCTAAAATTTATGTTTAGCACCACAATAGTGACTACTACTGATAACGTGACCAACATCATCGTGAACAACAGGTATTTGCCTAACAACGGGACCGTCAGGGACGTGGGAGGGATAATTTCCGCTAACAGCAAGAAGAACACGGTTAGCGATAGCAGAATGGAAATACAGAGCGAGATCTTTTCCCCCGAATCTGAGGGGAGATAAAAGACTAATACTGATAGGAAAGAAATCCCTACACAGGGGATAATGAGGTTAACGGTGTAGAAGAGGGTTTTTCTTCTTAGAGTTATGTTGAAGATGATATCTGGGTACGGTTCTTCGCAACACGAGTAAAACTTTTCGTTTCTTGTGGCCGGGACTTTCATGATGTCCCATTCTACCGAGATATAGTACTCGGAGAGGTCGATGCCCATCCCTATCTTGTCGGAGTCCGGGGTTTGCTTCAAGTGCCTCAGATCGACCTGCGAAAAGAAAACAATTATGAGAAGAAAGGTCTCTTATTCATCGACAATCGGGCGCAACAAGTGTTTACTTATTTCTGGAACATCTCGTTTCAAGTTGTTTGAACAAATAAAACGATTTTCTTCAAGTTTTAACAAATTATCTTTTACACGTGGCAGAGAATAATATTGGAATATAATAAACTTGAAGAGCCTATTTCTCCTATTTGAATACACGTCTAAGAATATTTACAAAGCGTTTCGCAATAAAAAGATGTGTAGGACTGTCTCGAGATAAATTGAGAGATCACAATTGGCTAGCCATAAAAAAGCTTTCGAAAGGACGGTAACAAAACATCTTAAGCACAGCTATCTGTTACCAAGGAATCAGACCGTTTGTGGGGTTTCTTACAAATAGGCGATGTACCTACGTAAGACGCGTACAAGGTGTGAAAGAGACGTGTTATTCCCAATTGGACCTTAAGATGTGGGATGTAAGATCCAAGATAAGCTTGAAGGATTACGGACGGAAGTTTAAATTTATAGGCTTCCTTAGTTTCGATGAATGTCCTTGTCTCCGAGGCTATGTGGTAAACGACTCAAAAGTTCGAGAAAGATCCCTGAAAAGGCGCGTGTATTACGCGTTAGAAGACTTTGAAATATATGCGTGGACGGAAACTAGGAAATAAGGTTTTATATTCCAATCACTGTAAAAGAAATAGAACGTTATTTAGGCATAGAAAAAAATATGTTGCTTATCCAATAAATATTCAAGGGTATTTTAATAAAAACAATTAGTTGACGGGAAAATGAATTGAAGAATCTTTATTTTTATCATTCTAATAAATATATTCTTTCGTATAATAAACCACTTTATTCCCTTTGAAACCATATCTTATTAATATTATACAGAAATAACGTTACATATATTTTTGACAGTGAGTATTAGAAAAGGCTTTTATGTTCAGGAATTCGATTAGAGTCCTCCAGCGCTCGCTACAAATTTCCTTTCAGCGCGTTTTTTCATACAATTTTATTAAGGCTGGTGACTTTGCGACTATTGTTCGTTTTATTTTATTTCGGTGGAAGCAAAATTGAGATCAAATTGAAATTATTGGAGTTAGAACGTACCAATGAAATATTTAACTCAGCATTGATATTATGAAGAATTTTTTTAAAGCAAGCTTTGTTAGATGCTAATTTCATTATTTGTGGTTGTCTACAGGATCAAAATGCGAGTGTGGCTCGGTGGTTATAACGTCTGCTTTTCAATCAGACGACCCCTGGTTCGATCCCGGCCCTTGACCAATGACTTAATTAAGTCATTATTATATTAATAATTATGTTTAATAAACTACCCCATCAAGTAATTGAATTGCCGCACGCCAAATTCAGAACAACACTGAAACATTTTTTTCAAGGTCATCCATCATCATCATCATCATCATCAGCAGCCCGTCTGCGTCCACTGCTGGACATAGGCCTCTCCCAAGGCACGCCACGCCAAGGTCATCCACTGTACTCCATAAAAGAATTCATGACTATGCACCTAGTGGAATCTTTAAGTCTTTACAAATTAAGTTTAATAAAAATTTTATTAAACTTAATTTGTCCTGGCAACGCATGGAGGAGGCCTACACCCATATTTGGATGCCCCAAGACTCTTTATAATTGTATTTTAATTAATTGTAATTTGTATAAACAGAAGAAACATGTATTTATATATAAAACTAACATACATTTCATTAACCCCTTATATGTTTTTTAAGTTTCTGGGGAATAAATGGCTTTATTTATTATTAATTATTTTACCGCCAGCTTTAAGACTAGACTCAGGGTTTGGCTATTAGATAAAACTTTGTACAATATAAATGATTATCTAAATTTGAAAATTGACATTTGATTCATATCATATACTTTTGTATTGATATTATATTAGATACTAGAATTAGTAGTTATTTACTAGTGAAAATTGACATTATTATTAATATCATATACTATTGTAATGATATTATAGTACTAGAATATAATTGAAAATTGACATAGATACATATCACATACTTTTGTAATGATATCATATTATTTGACTTTTAACTTTGGTGTTATCAATAAATGATTTATATTTGTATACATTCCTTGTTTTTGTACTTTGGCTTATCTGACACCTTTTTTTTTTAAATAAGATGAGATGCTAGAGCTTCAATGGCTCGGTGGTCTAACGCCTTGCTGAATATTGTAAAAAAAACCTTCAATAACTCACCATGTACCCATCATAGCTCCAAGACCCGAACTTCATGAAGCAGGTCTGTTCGTCAAACGGGAAGTACTCCACGTCGATCTCGCAGAACGACTTGTAGATGGCGGGGGGCTTCCACACTACTTTGCCGTCGTGGTGTAAGATTGCTTTTGTCATGATGGTTACTTCATAGTTGCCATCCGCACTGTGGGAAAAAAGAATAAACATTTCATTTTCATCAACAGTAATATTACCATCATCATCATCAACATGAGCCACTGTTGGATATATTTTTTTATTTATTTTATTATTATCACAAACAGAATACAAATTATTATTACAAAATTTTACCTAAAGTACCTGGGTTTATCCAAGGTAAAAGGTTCTCACTACTTTATATAACAAATAAAAGACGCGTTTCATAGGTACATACTCGTAGATAATAACTAGAACAAAAGAGCTCGGCACTCGCTCGCAGTCCGCGCTGCGCCGGCGCAAGCAGAGCAGCAAGCATATGTTGGCTTCCTCTTCCTTTTGCTAGTAATTTGGATCTTGTACTCCACGAACCCAGAAAGTTCCCTCTCTCTATTGACTGGTTAATCCATTGACCTGCTGGACTGCTTACAGGGCTACCCCGTGGAAGCCATTCAGTGATATTATAACAATTGTTTATTGATAGCAATGCTGAGATTCAATACAATGCTTTGTATATACAAACATACATTTGTACGAGTATTTTGAAGGCCAAACCAGTTAATGCTTACAGCGGTAGTACAGACTAGAACAGACAAGGCCAGACTAGTATATGTATACTGTACTGTATACTGATAATTCCTAGTGAATTCTTCTTCTTCGTATGAGCTTAGTGACCAAGCTCTGATGTCGAGAGTTTTGAAGACGCTCGAAGGAATCTGACTTGGCTTAACGACTAAGACTAACCGGGACCTACAAATTAACGCGTCATCCGACCCTCGGTAGCACCCAGATGAAAACCCACTTGAAAAACGACAATCTTGTGCATTGTCACCCATCCAAACACCGTCCGCATCGACGGTTGCTTAGCTTTGATGATCGCGTCATGTCACCTTAGCTAGTCGAGCTACAGGGCGCTACAGTGAATTAAGGATACTTAACGCATGGTTTTTGATAAAATTGTTAGTTATTTATTTTGTGAATAAAGAATATTATAGTCTTTGACTATTTTGCTGTTAAGATGTATCTTCAGGAAATTAAGAAAACCTTAGTAATTGAAGTAGATTATCTGCAAGCATTGAATCAAGTTAATCCTTGTTCATGTCAAAGCTAACTAAGTGATATACGATTGTGCTAACTACGGACATTAGCGGTCTTACATAATTGGGACCCTTTGGCGGTTTAATGGCTGTTCTTATATTAATGGTCTGTGTCGCCACTTTCTAATTAATGGATAACGTGGCCTTAATCGGCGATTTACTGTTTGCTGTTTTGTGGAACTGGACATAAGTTATGTGCACAATTTTAGTACAGTCGAAATTCCGAAATCACAGACAAATCGATTTGCTTCGATCTTCCTTGTGAGAAGTACGAAACTTTGGAACACTCTCCCTGAGACTTTGTTTTCTGAAAGGTACTATTTGAGGGACTTCAATCTAGAAATAATAGGTAGACGCAAACATATAAATATTTATTGACATATATTTTTGTAGGATAGGTACTATTTTTATCTGCTATTGAACAACTTTTTTTTCCTTGCTTTATCCCACTAAGTCGGATCGGCGCAGCAAAATTTCTTCTTCTACTCTCTTCTATCAGCCGTCATGTTTACATTCACTGCATTATCTCCTTATTCACTCATCTTCGCCTTATACTCTCTTTCCTTATTCACACATCTGATATTGAAAAAACTTTTAGGTACTCAAAAAACCAATCACACTACTTCATGAAGATATTCGTTCTTAAGGTATAAATCCTTGATAGTATAGTTTAGTGAACTAAAGGTAAAACTCTTGTAAAGATATGCAACTCACTGTAAGGCAACTTGTTAAGTTAGGGAGGGCCTCGATAATCTAGCCATCTATCACGTGGGGCCAAAACGCAGCTAAATTGGCTACCCGCCTTATATCATGAATATCCTATCGCTAGGGATGTAACACAGCATATGTGTAATTACGCTGGATATAAGATAATTTGTAACTGCAGGAGCAACATGGGTGGTGCCTATAGTTCAGCTTACTAAAGTGACCTGACGCGATCACCGAGGTTATGCAACGGTCGATGCGCACAGTCTTTAGCAGGACCATGCAGAAGACTGTCTTATAAAAAAGTGGCATTTTCATCTGAGCACTGCCATGGATCGGATGACACGTTAAATTGTAAGACTCGAATGTTAGTCTTAACTCAAGCAGTCAGTCGTAAGCCAAGTTAAAGTTGTAAGTCTTCGGCGGCTTGAAAATTCTTGACAACAGAGCTTGGCCACTTAGCTCGTACGAAGATAAAGAAGATGTGAAGTAAAAATAATCCAGTGGTACTTAATGTAAGATCTTCTTTCTTTTATTTATTTTACTTGAATTGATTTTAATTATTTATTTTGTATGACAAGGCCCCTTTACAGCTAAGAAATATTGTATTTATTGTAATGACATCTTTTGACGATTCCAATTTGAAGTTTAGTATTATAAGTGAAATGTAATATCTTTGTGACTTATTGGAAAATAAATAACATTCATTCATTCATTTTTCATTTAAATTAAAAATCTTTTACATCGAAATGTTTATTGGTTGTTTCTGATCTCCGGCAAAAAAACTAGTATATGCCGAATATTTTCCCTAACGAGACCCTTATTTTATCCCTACTATAGTCTAGTCATTATTCATAAGGATTGGCTAACGTGAACAGGTATGAACTAGTTTGATCCAACTTTATTGGCTAGTTAGGGATAATAAAAGAAGGTACTTGAAGTTTTGCCAAATATTTTACCAAAAACATTTTATTTATATGTTACGTATATAATTATATATGTTATGTTTTTACATATATGTATAAATTGATTTATGAGCAGTTTTGTTTTGTCGGGTAAACGTCGGACTGCAGTCTGCGATAGCCCGGTTCGAATTCAGCACTACACCAATGACTAGTTTTCAAGTTTTGACGACCTCCTTGGCGTAATAGTCACCATTCCGGACTGCCAATCAGAAGGTTACGAGTTCAATTCCCGGCACGGCTAACATCTTTGTGCTTAACTAAGTTTGGTGTTTGTTGATATATCAGTTGATGTAGCGACCATAATACAAACTATGAATGATTTAGTATTGGACTCACCAGCCGTGTGTGAAATGTGACCAAATAATTATTTATTTTATTTATGTACTTTGTAGCTAGTCAACCACAAGTGTGACTCTGGTCTAAAGTGGAGCGTGCCTAGGCTGCAATAACTAGCTCTCAACGAGACTACCGGAAAACACTGTTGATGAGCCCAAAAAAATACTCTACTAACTCGCACATTGAATCAAACTGAAAATATTGTAGATCTTTAATTAATGTATAGTAGTAGTAGTTATGTGTAGTAGTATTTCATAAGATTTATAAAAAAAAACCCATGATTTTTGTATGTAATTAAGAACTTTATGTATGTGCAAAATAAACTTTTTCTTTCTTTTTTTCTTTTCTTTCTCGCAAGATAATGCTCAAACACCACGCGTTTATTTTTCTTTTAAATTCCCCATTCAACCGCCAGAGGGCAGCGTCATATTTTTAAATTTAGGTAAATATGTTATGAAATTTAAGCAGATATGTTACGTAGAGCTTTAATGCACCTGTGCCTTCCTAAAAGCTCTCTCGGAGTATTCAGAGCTAACTTTATTTTTAATGGCACCGCGTTAAGCTAATGGAAGAGTGAACAACTTTAGCCTGAGTGGTTAGCTTTAGTTTTAGGACTTTTAAGGTCGCTTACGTATGTCTTCTGTTTAATTTAATTAGTTATGTTAATAGGAACAATAACATTTAAAAGTCTGTAAAAACTAGATCTCAACACATCCATATTCTTTTAGAAGGTGGTTACTAGCCAGTTTTGCATTAGGATCTATTACCATGCAATGGTTTTTTTCACGATGTTTTCCTAAAATTGTTTCAATATAGGATTTCGCTTATTCTACTTATACTCGTAGTTATCTATCTATATATGTATTCTCTACCGGAATCTACATAGCATAAACATTCCTGAGAACGTTCGACGCCTGATGTTCTACAAACTATTATAACCAGAACAACGGTTACCCGCTCGCGTTTATCAAAGTTTAGTAGTTCTATCGCTATTAAATTGTGCGAATCAGTTCGATTTTCGGCAGACACGAGTTAAGTTATTGGATTAATTGTGGATTATCCATTAGTTAGAACAAGATATGAACGGTGTAGGGAAACTGTTTCGTATTTTAGTGCTCTATAGCTTTCGTTATCTTCATCATAATTGACGACCTCGTTGGCGTAATTAAATGGTTAACATCCGGACTGCCAATCAGATGGTTCCGGGTTCGATTCCCGGCACGGCCAACATCTTTGTGCTTAACTAAATTTGTTATCTGTGGGTCTGGGTATTAAAAATAAAAATAAATGTGTCCTGCTAGTAGTAGTACTAGTATTAATTTATATAAGTATTGTAAAAATATTTTTAATTATTAACTCAAGTAAATTGGATTATTATGTATTAGGATTTATCTTATGTTATTTATTATATGCATGTTTTTTATCTTATTAATTGATACAATAATAATATAATACTACGTCCTTCTTTGGTTGTTTGCAAATTCCTTTCCATCCAAAGGTTGCCTGGAAGATCACTTTAACCGATAAGGTCACCAATTCTGCCGTGCTTATGAAAAACGCATCATCTCGATTTTTTTGAGATTTGAGTTATATACATATTTGAAATCAGGAAAACAAGATCTACAAACTTTCCAAAGTAACATTATATAAATTATGCCTGTAACACGGTTTTTCAGTTATTATAAACGCATTAACTAGGACTTTAATAGCAGTTTTACAAATTGAAAGTGCATTATCTATAGTTAGTACTAAAAAATTTTCTAGTAGCGATAGGATGACTAGTCATAAACGCTTTATCTTCAAGTTGATGCGTTATTCTAAACAATCTTAAAAGTCATTAACGTTGGCATGCTTATGATAATAGCATCAACCTGAGATAATGCGTTTATTATTAGGATTACACTACATGATCCAATTCCCGTACATAATAAAGCGCACTAAATTTACAAGTTAGTGCGTTTATGCTAAGTATCAAGTACAGTGCGTCTAGTGTTAGTGCGTTTATGGTACAGCACGTTGAGTGTTACCGGGGGAAGGGGAGAGCATTTTGTGAATTTTTGTGTTTCGCCCCGCAGTCGTGGCACTATAACCAAGAAGCATCTTGCGGAAAGTAAACCCGATATAAATTGCATAAGAATCGATACAACACCTCCAGATAAGTGTATCAGAAGTATGCACAATTAGCTGTGACTGATGAAGATTGCATTTATTTCTCTGTCGCTCTGCAAAAAGTTATAACGCTTCCTATAATTAAACTAGTTTAATTAGACTACTTTAAAAATGCAATTTATTGTCCAAGGATTATAAGTAGTCTTCATTGAAACTTGTGTTCCCTTTAAAAAGCTAAGGATGATTGATATATTCCATTTGCAGTAATCAGGAATAATACTATTTCTGGACACCTTCAAGAAGATATTAAGCCTGCATTCAAAGCTTTTATAATGAGTAAAAGAGATGTAAAGAATATAATTATATGTGCTGATAATTGCACAGCCCAGAATAAAAACTGGGCGTTCCTGTGTTTTCTTGTAAACTTGGTCAATAGAGAATTGAGACCATTGCCACAGAAACCATAACAATAAAATATTTTGAACCTAAACACAACTTCATGTCAGCGGGTCATTTTCATCATCAGGTGGAAATGGTTATGAAAAACAAGAAGATTTATGCAAAAAAAATACTGGAAAAGCTATGGCCATTTCTGATTTTTCAGTTTTACTGACGTGTCGTCACAACATGAGCTAAAAAACACAGAACCCAGAATGACTATATGTAAAAGATGTGATGTCGGTCAAAGCTGAGAAGAGTGATTTTTTGCTAAAGCACAAAGAGAGACTTTCTTCAGATGAAAATAATAAAATCAAACTCTTTCCCGGAAGTCGCAAGTAAAGTATCGCTTAGAGGCATTAATAAAGAAAAAAAAACAAAATCATTAGATACCTTGAATGTCAGAAAACAGGCGACACTTTTGGAATACCATTCCGGTCTCCAATACAGTCGATAATTTGTCAATGCTATGTAAAGTATTATTGATAGTATATAAGCAGGTATCTTCAACACTAAATGTTTTCGAATAAATACTTTACAAAATTGATAGCATTGTATTATCTATTACTTACCAACTTATCTTTTCTGCAGTAAGAACTACTTGGAGATCTCAAAAATTTAGAAACCATACTGAATATAAACTTATCTTGTGATAAAGTTGATGCGCATATAGTGTGTAATAATGAAGGATTTGTGTAACAATATTGCATTATATTGTTTTACTAAGCATAAATGCATCAAGTTAGTTAGTTAGTGCGTTTTTGAGTAGTCAACGTCAATACATAGAATTAGAGTCTGCTAACGATAAATACCTTTTTCCAATTATATGTTATATTATAGCATATATTTCAAATATGTTTGTATACATAAATTCTTGTAATTATTTTATTTACTCTGGTACAAATTTTATATTCGTAGCCCGTTCGTTAGTAGATAACGGAAAAATAAAAATAAAAACTTTAGACGCCATTTTCTCGAAAAGTGTAAAATCGTAGTTAATGCGTTCTTAATAAGCACGGCAGATTGTGGCACACTAATTTTAAGTTATTTTTATTATGGCCATTTTTGTGTCCAAACGAGTTTTCTATCTATCTATCTATTTTCCTTCAAAAGCTTGTACACGATTCAATAATGAATTGCTTGCTATATATCTGGCGTATATTGCGCCTTTATATTGCCATAAACACCGAAATAGCGCTAGCACTTATCGTTTATGACTTTTCAATCTCAAAATGGGGTAAACGCGCCAAAACCGATACCCATGTTATGCACTAGGATGCTATTTAGATTAAACGTGCACTTATCTGTAGTTCCACCTCACTTAACTCACTAAAACGGAGTGTTAGTCCAAAATCAACCTTAACAGGAAGACTTTAAGATTCAAAACGTGTTGAGGAGTCGACAATGCATACAAATGCGGTGAACCGCTGTTGATAATGTGAGACAGGGATGCTCGAAGTTTTAAAACGACGCTTTTATAAAATTAGGGGCGGGAGAATCGAGCGGTGTTATTTGGTGGCTTTAGTAGAAATCTACGTAAGATTCATTGTGTTTTAGATACTATTCTGCAGTTTTTTTCTTGTTTTGGTTTTTTCTTGACAACATTGAAATAAGGAATAAAAAAGTATGAAAATTCTAAATTTGGTTTAACTTATTTAATAGTTACAATTTAGTTTAGATGTAATCTTAAATCTTAATACCTAAATATAATCTTAAAAATCCAGTCTTAAAAATTCCTGGAGAGAAACTGAAATAGAAATGTGTATAATTTAGTATTTTTGACTACACATAAAATTCCCCACGGCATACAAGTATATGTATATACATATGTATGGAGCGATAACAGCTCAGTTGATATTCCAAACTAAACACTTTAGACCAAATTATCAAAAAAGTATATGTATAAACGAGTGTGGCTCGTCTGCTTTACAATTAAACGACCACTGGTTCGATCCCGGCCCTACACCAATAATTTGTTTTTCAAGTTACGCGTGGATTGGCACTCGCTGTACGGTTAATAAAAACATCGTGAGAAAACCGTCATTGTATATCAAACATTTAACATTTTATATATCGGTCAGAACGTTGTTTTGCCTCACTTAGGGGTATGAAAAATAGGTAGTGTAGCTTATATGACACGTTCGTAGATTTACCATAGCAGCGCCATCTATTGATTACTCAGTTAGAATCATTTGGAGTTAACAGATAATTGTGACTGTCAAATAATAACAGACAATAATTAGCAATAAATTAAAATTGCGACTATAATTTGAGATTTATACTATCTCTCAAGTTGGAACTGCACATGGTGTGCGAATTTTATTATAATCGGTTAAGTGGTTTAGGAGTCCATTGAGGACAAACATTGTGACACGAGATTTATATATATTAAGAAGATAATTATAAGCAGTTTCAAACTAAAACTCATTTCCCTCGTACACAGCACAAAATTACTTAACCCAACAAATAACTAAGTGAGCCTCAGCTAACTGAATCTAAGAGTAAAAGAAAAAGAAAAGAACACCCATAAATATTCATCCCACAGTGAAACTAAACTAAATTAATCGTAACTAGATCTAAGAGCAGTTTAAGGTCAAGCTCCGACGTTCGGGTCGCGATATTTGAAGCCACACTTCTTGAGATAATTTCGTCAAGATGTCCTGATAATTTGAAATAATGGGATTTTTGTCTGTAGACCGGAAATGAGAAGATAAGACCCTTGTTAAAGAAGAATTTATGGCAAAGAGATGTTAACTTTCATTGAGAATGGACGGTACAAGCTTGAATAGGGCTCGTGTGTTTCTAATTATAAATCATTCCATTGCGAAAAATTTAACTCATTTATTCAATAAAATTATATAAAATTACGTCACACACTAAAAACTAAAACTAATACTAATCAAATAACCCGCCCCTGATCGCCCCCGGTGCAAAGGTGCCCATCACGCTCGCTGCATTACCGCGCTGAATAGCTATGGCCAACCAGGAGTCACCGGTGATGTTATTTAACCTAATACCTATCTCATGGACAAATTTCTTCGCCTCACTGCTCCAACTACCCAGAGTCTCCACTGCTAAAGGTCTGCTATTGCTAAAATAGATACGCCCGTTCTTAGTTGTACCCACTGTTTTTTTTTTACACTATTTTTACAAATACAAATACAAAATATATTTAGTAAAAATCAACAAAATTATATGGAATCCAAAGGCTTCCAAACTAGTTGTATAAACTGTATATTGGAAGCCAATGTCTTCTCCTAAAAAAATTAAACTAACAAACTATTCACACACGGCTGGTTAGCCCCATACTAAACCATTTCTAGTTTGTATTATGGTTGCTAAAGCAGCTGTAGCTCATTATCCTACATCTTCTTTACAAGATATTGTTCCATCTTACTTAAGAAAGTAATTTTCTTTTGTCACTTTTTCGCACTCTTCTTCTTTGCGCTCTTCCCGTTCTCTTATTTTGGAATTTCCTCGCACACTTGATCACTCCAATTTATACCTTCATTCATCGTTTACTGTGCAAGCTGTGAGACTGTGGAATGCCTTTGTGCATATGGATCCTCGAATATATTTAAAATTCTAGTTCATAATCATTTTTTGTCCATTGCTTGGATTTTTTTTGTTCATTTCTTTCTTGTTGTGCTTATGTTTGTATAGCCAGTAGTTTTTAAATTGTTTTTATTTTGTACCACCGCTTTCTTCTATCTTTACTGTCCTTCTCTATTCCTGGTTGCCTTGTAGAGATCACGATAGGTGCCACCACCCTTATGCCTTATGTATTTGTACTCTATGTATATATTAATTTCTCAATATAAGCTGTTTTTATGTGGTTGTACAGTAAAGTAATATTTGATTCTATTCTAGTCTACATAAATACATACTTTATATAGATAAAGCTTTTGCTTAGGCAAACAAAAACAACGAAAGGGCAACTAGTAAGTTCATATAAAACTCGTATTTCAATCGATTGCTTCTACAGAACCAGCGAAACTCTCTTAAATTGATTCGAAAGTAAACAGTACTAGAATGAGATTAATGCGCGACCCAGCTTATAAGGTGCACGATAAATTCGACTTTATTGCGTTTTAACTTTATAAACCCAAACGGGCTTTATAAGAGTTTTCTTAAGAGTTAGAATGGAATGCGTGGCGCACTGCGTCGGTTTGCCGGACGACTTTGTGTGCTCTCGTAAAATTATGATTCTAAGTTTGAATGTATGGAGGAGAAATATTACTGGTTTAATATGTTTCAAGACTTTGTTGTTCTTTAAATTTATTTAAAATTTCGCCTCGCGGTTTTACCCGCTTTAGTCAGCGATAAATAAGGTAAATCTGGGATAAAAGTATGCCTATTTGTTAATACAGGGTCTGGACTATCTCTGTACCAAATGTTATGCAAATCTATGACATTACAAAAGCTTCCATAAGCGCCTATAGCTCGGCTGGCTAAAGTGATCTGACGCGATCATCGAAGATAAGCAACGGTCGATACGGTGTTTGGATGGGTAACCATGCACAAGACCCATTATTCAAGTGGCATTTTCATCTGGGCGCTACCGTGGGTCGGAAGACATGAAATTCTAGGTTCCAGCTGTTAGTATTAGTACAAGCAGTCGTTAAGCCAAGTCAGAGGTATTCGGATGGCTTGAAAACTCTCGACACCAGAGCTTGGCCACTTTGCTCATACGAAGAAGAAGAAATGCTTTCAAAGTTTTGTTCCACAATAAATTTCCTAATAATAAAATTTGCACGACTAAATCCCGATAGAGTCGTCTATTATTTTCTACATTAATTATGAATCGTGAGATATCATTATTGAGAGAGCAATATTAGACGGGGGTGTTTAATACGCCTCTTTGTTTTGCCGAGTGACTATTATTATTTTGACATTAATAAATGATTGGATTGACAGAGAACAATATTTTCTCAGGATTTATCTATTGAGGGTCTTTTCTTATTTCGAATTTCAATTATTTAAAAACTTTTTAAATGCCCAATATTTTAAACGCAATTTCAACTTTAATCCAATGAACATAGAGATAATTTGACTGTCAGAATTCAATTTTTTTGTATTGAAGGAAGTTACTTATTTTGACGTTTAAATACCGTTATTTTGTTCCGTTAAATAGCGTTTAGTTAAACATTAAATAATGTGTACTACTTCAATTTAATTCGCGAAACATTCTCCTGATTTGTTTTATCTGCATTGATATAGTTTAGTTTAACACCTAAAATATGTAGGCATTTGTTTTTCATTTATTGTGACAGTTGTGCTGCGTTTTCGCAACATAGCACGCAGTTGGGATCAAGTAAGCTACGACTATAAGAAATCTACTTATGTTTTTTCATTAAGAAAACCATAGACTTAAAAGTAGAGCATAAATAAACATAAGATAATTGTCACTCACTTGTTATAAAGCACGATATCTGGCAGCCAAATATGTTCTGAAGGTACATGCAGAGTCTCCACGCCCCCGTAGTCGTCTGGGTTCCACTTTAACTTGTAGTCGTTCCATTCCTGGTAACAAAATAAAAAATATTTAGTTTTTTTTTACACATTTCACATACGGCTAGTTATTTTTTATATACTTTATTTATAGGTGAGCAGCATTATGATGATGTGCCTATATCGCACTGAGTTGAAATTATTTTTTTAATAGTTCACACAATGTCTACTGTTCAATGTCAATGTTTAAAGTTCACTTGTGCACTGATCACAGGCTAGCAAGAGATTTTTTTTTTTCTGCAACCAGCTATCAAGCCAGTTTTCAAAGCTATTCACTGATGTAGTACTGACCACTTCCTCGGGCAACTTATTCCAATTAGTTAGCTTCATACTAAAACATTTGTAGTTCGTATTATAGTTTCTAAAACGACTGATATACTACATATACATACATCAATACTTCATATCAATACATACTAAATACCCAGACCGACAGCCAACAAATTTAGTTCATCACAAAGATGTTAGCCGTGTCAATGTCACGCTTATCTTGTGTAGATGTCGTAGCCGTAAAATGTTTTCTACGAAAAATGAAGACGCGAGCCAATGGTAAGATTATTTGCTAATTATATCTAATCTTGTAAAAATATGTTTATTAAAGCATAATTAATGTTACTAACTTGCCAGTAAATAATTATAGGAGTGATTAATCATATTACAATGTTAATAGCTAGTTTTGAATATAGTATTAAGTAATTAATTTTACGTAGTCTTAGCCACGTCCTATTAACTAACCCTAGGGTGCACATTTCTTGTTAAAAAATAATTGTGTTGCTAATAAAGACATTTCAATTTTCATTTAAGATGCGTATCGGTATTATCGCCGTAGTTTTTTCATTTCAATGAAATGAAAACTTTTTTTTTATCCTTGATATGTTAGCGTTTGACTACAGCTAGCCTGATGTTAAGCTGCACTGCAGTCTACGGTGTGGCACGACTAAACTTATCTAAGATGGTAAACAAAACCCAAAATATTTATTAAAGAGCAAAGACAAGCTATTTTTAAAATGCTAAGAAATTAGAATAATGACTGGGTAATGATGAATTTATACGAAAAAGTCCTTAACTTATTTGACATCAAATTCTATGTCTATGTAAAAATAATTAAACTAACAATCCCAATAGCAGAAACGAAAGATGTTTTTTGAAAATAATGTTACAAACTAGGTATGCTATACACAGGTTAGTGTCTGAAACTTGTGTGGTGAAATGCTTACTACTGCTGTAATGTGTAAAAAAAGTTTTACAAATCATTTTTTACTCAAAGCCATAAACTTTTAAATTCAACGACCTCGTTAGCGTAAAGGTTACCATGCCGGTCTGCTAATCAGAAGGTTCCGGGTTCGATTCCCGGCCCGGTCA
This sequence comes from Mellilla xanthometata, assembly GCA_035578125.1. Lineage (NCBI taxonomy): Eukaryota > Metazoa > Arthropoda > Insecta > Lepidoptera > Geometridae > Mellilla > Mellilla xanthometata. The sequence goes on along the minus strand of JAPUBQ010000015.1, from coordinate 2,703,553 downwards.
ACATCTTTGTGCTTAACTAAATTTGTTGGCTGTGGGTCTGGGTGTTAAATATATATTTATATATAATATGTGTGTATATATAATTATGTAGTATAATAGTTGTGTTAGCAACCAAACTAAATTTGTTGGCTGTGGGTCTGGGTGTTAAATATGTATTTATATATAATATGTGTGTATATAATTATGTAGTATATCAGTTGTGTTAGCAACCATAATACGAACCAAAAAGTGGTTCAGTATGGGGCTAACCAGCCGTTAGATTCTTTTTAAGTGCAAGACGTCTCCAAAGCGAGTATTTTAGTTAAGGCCGCATAAAACATATCTTCTTGTTGACTCGGAGTCTTTGAGAGGAAATTGCGGGCCTTATTAGGTTCCGGTCCAAAGTCGATTGAAAAGGTCCATCGAAATGGACTTGACCAGGCGGTTAGAGCTCATTGGCAAATAGCGTTTGGATTTAGAATTTTGAACGCGACTGTATTTGACGTTGAATATTAAATGAACTTTGGCCTCAACTATTTTCAAAGGACGTTTTGAATTGGTATAAATAATTTATTCTGCATTTTATCACAAATATTGTGATTATAGTCACGACCTCAATAAATGTGTATTTTGATTAAAAAGTAAAAATACTTTTAAAGAGAGAGAGAGAGAGAGATAGATAAGTTAAGATTAGAAAAATATTATCTTAGAAAAATTTATCCCGTCCCCGCTTCGTACGGGCTCTTAAAAATATAAGTGGCAAAGAAAAACAAAATATAGCCTATGTAACTCGGGGATATAATAAGTACAGGACCGATTTGAAATAATTTTTCAAATCGGTTTAGTTGTTTCTGAGCCTATTCGCGTCAAATAAACAAATAATCAAACTTTTCCTCTTTATAATATTTGTATAGACAGGCGTATTTTATTTTTTTGCGGAAGGTAAAAGTTACACTTTTACCACGAATATGATGGTAGGGGCAGCGGAATTTTATACGTTAGACGCGTGCTGCTGCTGGCGTGTGTGTGTTTGTGTGTGGATGTGTGCGTCTGTATGGGTGAGTCTGTCTAAGAAGGTCCAGAAACCATGAAGCCTCAATCGATTCTGTTTTATGTTCTTAGCTGTGAAAATGAAAATCGGCTTAAGAATTAAGAACGTTTTACGAAAATCAAAATAATTATAATATTTGGACTTTAGAAAATAATATGTGTATTTTATAGAATTCAAAAAATATTTTCCTAAATAAAAACAGCGTGACAATTAATGCAAAAAAAATCATAATAAGCGCAGTCGAATGAAGACTTTTTTTTAAATATATATTTTTTAATTTCAATAACTTCAGACGCTACCTTATTTAAAACAACTAAGCCCAAAAATTACTTTCGTAATCCAAGTAAGTGCCATTTAAAAACTTGAAGCAATTTCCATTCCTTTCTTTGTGTGTTTACTATTTTCTGTTAGCGAAACCACGAACAGTTTCTGAGAACTCAATTATTATTTGGCGAGGCTTGCGCTCCTTTACACGCAATTACTTCGACTAAAGCTCAATTTGAATTTGTCTACGTTCAGTTAATGTGGCACGTCTTTGTTGGTGACGCCTTTGTACCAGTATGGTCTTTTAATTGTGTTAATTATAATTAACACAAGCTACAAAAAACAATATTTTTTTGTTGCCCTGGATATTATCCCAAATTCTTACGTTTTTAAGTGCCCAGATTACGAATATATTCGTAAAAGTACTAAATTTTCTCGTTTCTACGAATTGAATTTTGAACTATTTATTGTCAAAATTTGAATTTTCAGTCATTTGTTGAAAAAAACACGAGCAAATCTTACAAAATCATTGATATTTTCACGAATTGCGTGTATAAATAGACCCAAAATCATCATCATATCAAAGGCAACAAAACCACTGTAGACCAGTGTTATAAATAAATAAAAAAATGGAGTACAATTTATTTATGGCAGGCACACATAAAACCCATAGAAACAAATTCTTCATTTTCTTCTTCGTATGAGCTAAGTGGCCAAGCTCTGTTGTCGAGAGTTTTCAAGCCGCCCGAAGGCCTCTCTGAGTTGGCTTTGCAACTGCTTGTATTAAGACTGACAGTCGGAACCTACAATTAAACGTGTCGTCTGACCCATGGCAGTGCCTTGATGAAAATGCCACTTTAAAAACGACAGTTTTGTGCATGGCCACCCATTCAAACTCCGCCGGCAACGACCGTTGCTTAGCTTCGATGATCGCGTCAGATCACCTTAGCTAGCCGAGATACAGTCGCTATCTATTATTTATTTATTTTTTATTAAAACGGAACATAGACCAATAAAATAAATTATATTATTCACATACTCGTACATCTTATAAAAATAGTTAAGCATAGCTGTTGTAGATAAATCATTAGTTCCGCTAATTTAAGTCATAGTAATTACAATACATTAAATTATTTACACATATTTAAGTCAAACCTAAAAATACAAATCCAATTAATATGAGTCATAAATTACATGATAGTCATCAAATTATACAAACAAAACCTATTTCTTACTCCTTTATTACACGCTTTCTATTAGCTTCACCTGTATGTTTGTATGTTTGTTTGTAACCGACATCTTTGGGCGCGATTTTGACCCACTTTAAACGGCCAGATTTCGTTCAAACTTTGTAGATTTATTGAGGACCGAAGACAATACACTAATTTGATAAAATTACGGTTTTCTATAAAAAGCGTGTTTTTTAGTTTTTTTAAACTATTATTATTGTAATTTTAGTATCCATACTGCATATCTGTACAATAGCGTTCCTTGGCGAAAATGTTTAATTGAATCTCGAAATGGAATGCGCGCTACATTTTTACACGCGCCATAAACGTTAGAGTTTCTATGGAGAATTTCCTTAGCACAAGGATAATTAAATTAAATTGTGTTGCGGAATCGTCATTGTTACGATCAGGATGGTTCTGTTTCGGCGAGATTGGTTCTAAATGTTGTAGTTATGATCGGGAAGTGCTATCCTGGGAGCTTCTGGGCTGTATGCGAATAACGTGCTTCAATAGCTGTTTTGTGTCTCATCATTTTTATTGCGTGATAGTTATCATACTATCACATAAATAAATAAAGTATAACTGATAACTGATCACTTGTGGGTGCGTGGGTTGGATGATACGTTAAATTTTAGGTTCCGGCTGTTAGTACAGGAGTCATTTAACACAACAAACAAGGGGAAATTGTTCCAAAACGGGTTTTTTTTACACGGCTTTTTACTGAACCAACCATGGTTCAGTATAAGGTTTCTAGTTCGAATTATGGTTGCTAAAACAACTGATATACTACATATACATACATACATATTTAACACCCAGACCGACATCCAACAAATTTGTTCAGCACCAAGATGTTGGCTGCGCCGGGAATCGAACCCGGAACCTTCTGATTGGCAGTACTACATGGTTACGCCAACGAGGTCGTCAAACATGTAATTTGATTTGTAGTTGGAGGCTTAGAAATAAACATATGAGCAAAGCTATATATCACTGCTTTTAAAATTTACTACGTCTTTGTCTGAAATAAATACGATTCGATTTTTTTATTTGAAAATAACTAGGAAACAAAAAAAAACGTTAAATAAAATAGCTGATACGTTGCAAGTTTGAAGTAAACTATACAGTCAATTATAATGGATGGCGAAGACAAGAACAGGATAGGGCCAAGTGTCGTGCCTTGGGAGAGGCCTATGTCCTGCAGTGGACGAGCATAGACTGATGACGAATGAATATTACATTTAATTAAAACAAAAAATAATCTGGTACAAGCGGTTTTTATACAAATTCACAAATTAAAAACATCCCGTTCATTTGTATAAACATTTTTGTTCGTCTTTTTTATTTTTCAAAGGTAGTCGTTTCCCGGTCCGTATTAGGCACGCGCGTGTTTTGCATTCCTTATCAAAATTACATCTACCTTGGAAGAGATTGTACACCTACGTTCCGGCATGTTTATAAGTAGGTAGAAACGTGTTCTGGGTCGATGAAACAATGGAATAAAACTGGGGTGCTTTTTTTAAAGTAAATAACGTAATTGTCAACATTGGGAATTGTTTTTTTTTTTTATCAAAAGCATTATAAGCAATGCTTTTAGTAGGATTATGAGGATTTCCTTTGGAAAAACCAATAATCCTACTAATATAAAGACTAATAATCCTATAATATCATAACGATCCTAGTGTGGAGTGCAGCGTCCCCCGAGTTAGCATTTAAGTAACAATTAGCTTAAGATGTAATTTTTAACTTTCCTATGTAACTCGATGCAAGCTATTTCGTAAGTTTTGGTGCAAATAAATTTATTATTATTATTAATAATATTTTAAATGCGAAATTTTGTGTGTAAGTGTGTATGTTTGTTACTTCTTCACGCTTAAACAGTTCAACCGATTGCGATAAAATTTGGTACGCTAATAGCTTAAATCTGGATTAACCCATAGGCTACTTTTGATCCCGGATAAACGCGGGTAGGACTACGTGGTGCAGCTAGTATGTATTATAAATTCGATAGACTTTTTTATTTTTCCAGCATACCAGTACCACTTTTGTAGCACCTTAGCACTACTTTTTTTATTCCTCTCTAGACATGATTACTACTTAGGCTTCTTCTGCTTGTTCGTATGAGCTAAGTGGCCAAACTCTAGTGTCAAGAGTTTTCAAGCCACCTGGTGGCGTCTGTTTTGGCTTTACGTCTGCTTGTACTAAGCCTAACTGACTGGACCTTCAATTTAACGTGTCATCCGACCAACGGTCTTTATGGTCAAATGCCTAGTTGTACTGTGTAAAAAACTTACCATTCCTTATCACAACATAAATGTGAAAATCTTGGTATGTTATTATCATAGGACTTCTTTGTTTTTATACACACTCACCCTATGCAGAGCCAAAGGTTTTGTTTTATTAACGAGATTCTACCAAAACATGACCAGTTTATTATAAATTAAAATGTAATTTAATTTACGGTCGTAATGAATATGAAATGTTATTAAGACTTGCTTTCAAGTGATGCCGCGGGTGTTAACATCTGAGAAAGGGTTATTCTCTCAGTAGATTGTTAATTTAAAAGTTTGACTTTCTCGCTGCTAATGTGAATAACTTTCAAATTACTTGTAGAACAATAATCATTATTTTACTGAAAGAACAAATGGATTCTTATTCTTTTAAAATATTTCTTAAATTATTCTATATTACCTCGGCATGTAAACTTACTATTGAGAAAATTTGGGAGACGGCATTGGTTTCCATAACATAGATTTTTAAAACTACTTTGGGAGCCTTTGGATTCCGATTATAGTCTAAATGTATGTAACCTTTAGCAAAAAACGTATTTTTTTTTAAATATTCTAAATTGCTAGATGTTTCTGAAGCTAAAATTTTGAATCGAATGGTATATTCATAAAATTAATATACATTTAAACGTTATATAAAACTACTATAACGCATTGCCACGTGATTCTAAATAAACTAATAATTATTATAACTAAAAAAAGACTAATCTAATCGTACCATATTGTTTTTGAGGAGATTGTGCCCAGAATCCTGGCAGTATTTAATTGCCGTGTTTTAAAAATGAAAGGCAACGCAACTTTTTTAAACGGAATACAGGTAATTATAATAGCTAAAATGGCCGTTTCACACTTTACAAAAAATATTGAGATCGGACGGTACAGCTTAAACTGCAACGTTCAATTAACAGTGATGTGAATATGAGAAAAATTATCAGTCAGAGTGTGTGAACTACGGAACTCACAATTTTCACATAAAAAACATCTATATTGAGCATACAGTTTTTTTTACTCAAAATAGGTCCGCGCTTAACCAAAATTGGCCTAAGTGACATTGAAGCGCGCTTACCTAGAAGGAACCGGTTCACTCTCGCCTTGAAAATCGAGATTATAGTCATTGGGGAACATTTCCCTGCTCGTCCGATAGTGAAAGGGGTGGGAGGAATTACTTCATATAATTCATTCGCACACTCGCCGAAATGCAACCGATAGAATACCGACTAACTGGCAAAAATGCGGCGGTGCTCTAGGGTCTGCAAACTTTGCCTTGCAAAGATTGTCGTTGCCATTATACATTTTTGTGCATCGACAAATAAACTATTACTAAAGAACTAGGCTTCAAAGTATATGTATGTGTAAATGCACATTAAGATGGTCCCTGAATCTCATATACTCCTACATGCTGTGTTGTGGGATTCAGTGCCTTCCCTTAGCGTCTAATAATTTATGATTACATTTACTTTAATAAACATAAAACCCAACAAACATAATTAATAACTAAATAGTAATTTCCGTTCCTAACAATTTTTACACGCTTTATATTAGCTTCACCTGTATGTTTGTTTGTATGTTTATTTGTAACCGACTTCTTTGGGCGCGATTTTGACCCACTTTAAACGGCCAGATAAGCGTGTTTTTTAGTTTTTTTTTAAACTACTATTATTTGTATTGTGTGTAGCAGCCACCAGAAAACTTGCTAGACTTAGGTACGTACTCAGACGTGTTACGAATTTATTCCGACAGGGCGTATAAAGGTTGACGTTGGGACTAAAGTCAATGACACAAAAATTACTGCCTCGGGGTTACAGAGAGTCTAAATCATTATGTCATAGATTATGTTTAAGTTTCTGAGTATTAAAATATTTTTTGATCAAACATATGTATATTGAGTTTGATATCATATCGATATTCTTTAATGATCTTTGATTAAATAAATATTAACATTTATATTTATTTTTGTTTCGTATTTTGAATGAATGAGTTTTTAAAACAATTTACTCAAATCAGTGTTGAAACATACCCGCTTTTCTAAAACCATAATATCATAAGAGTTTAATTTCGAATATACTCATTCCACAACAAAAAGTAACATTGAGTCACAAAGGCTTATTTGCTTACCATCCAATATTATTTTCAACATCCAACAATCAAAGAGAAAAGAATCCTTTCACAAAACGTTCGAACAGAAATGAAGTCTATATTAAAATTTCAAGGCTCTCAAATCGCCCGCAGCCGATTCGTGGAGACTGTTCCAATTGACCGCAACATTCAGCCCCGCCTTATAAAGGCTTTTCCCTTGATTTTTTTAGGGTTGAAAGAGGTTTTGTAATAGGAAGTTACGCGTGAAACGTTACTGAAATAGGAAATCATGATTCGCCTTTCCGCGCAAGTGTGGAACGTTAAATGGAAGTCTCCGGCAAATTGGATATCGGGAGACAAAACACTTCCGTACCCGACCCCGCCGCGGGAATATTAAAATCTTAAAAACACAAATAAAAACGACAGACTGAGCCGTAACAATAATCTAGCAATCAATACATCACTTCACAAATAAAGGGAAAAAGCACTTCCAGTCGCAGAACATAAAATACTTGAATAGAACAACAAAGGAAATAAAGGAAAAATATCTGTTTAACGTTGAAAATTCTGAACTAACAATCGAAGAAAAACCGACAGACCAAAAAGAGTTTCAGTTGTTACGCTGCTTACAAAAACAAATCGGTAACGAAGTAACAGAACAACTCGGAAAGAGAAATACTAAACCAAAATATCATGAACAAAGCCAAAAACAAACGCTAATACGGAATTGTTTGCAACAAAAATGTTTCGCAGTAGCCGAGCGCGGCTCTCGGTAAGAATCCGGCACAAGTATGCGTTCCGGAATGTTGTTTTAAAAACGCTAAATAATAAACGGGAGTGATTCCGGAGGAATCCACAAGAAGCGGCCGACAATGACGGCGCCCGACGATATTACAAAGAACGAGAAAATTTTTCAACAACTTTTAATTATAGAAAATCTTTTAGACCTGATTCACCTTCGAGGCAAACGCGAACTTTGCCGGCGAATGAAAATTCCATTTAAAAACTTTGAACCGACATAAAAGCCGTAATCCAAGCATGATTTATTGTGGTTAAATTCTAAAATGGCGCTGGAATGTGGGGTAAGTAGATAATCCTCAAGAGTGGGAGAAAAGGTTCAAGAATACTTACGTAACTGCCTCCGAGATCGGAATAAGGGATTGTAATGGACACAATAGATAAAGGTCTTATAAAGCAATCAACTTCTTTGGTACGGGAATCTTTCTTTAATGGTTTTCTGTTTTCCTTTTTCTGTTGCTATAGTTGGTGGATTTGTGGGCAAATTGATGAACGTTTAGCAACGGCCGGAGTGATAACGATATATACCTCCATTTCATTAATTATGTAATGGACAATCAGGATAATGGAGTCATTACTTACTACATAACATGCCATTGTTGCATTGGTGTATTAATTTATAACTATTCATATAAGTAGAAGGCAAAAGCTGCAATTTAACATGTTCTACACATGATATTATAGCGTAAATACGAGTATCATTGGTTCTGAATGACAACGTTCTTCACCCACCACACGTCTCAACTCAAACAATATTCTCTATTTTGATATTATCCAAATACTTAAGGGAAAGGACTCAGAAGTGGAACAAAATTTATTATAGTTCTTATTATAAAATATATATTTAATTAATTTCCCTAACAGCATTACAGAGAATCGAATATTCAAATGGCAACCTACGGATAAGTAGGTGTGTTTTGTAAAAAAGGAAAGACAAATCAAAATTATAATCAATACAGTTTATTAGCGATGTTAAGTAAAACTTTTAAGTATACTAATATAAAAACGGACAAATATCAGTCTGATTTTTCGGTGTAATATTTGGGATAAGAAAAGAAAGAAGAAGAAGAATTTTAGTGAATAATTAGGATATCTATTTCTTAATTTATTTCGCTTATTCACATATTTGACGAATATGGCCAAAAACAAAATGCCTGTGCATTTGTTTCTAAGGCTGCCCATATTTGCTTGTATTTGTATGTTTGCGTATTCATCAATAATTTTGCGAATATAGCAAACGCCTGACATAAAGTGCTAGCATAAAACTAACAATAAATAATTACGCAATCATAACCGCCATTGCTGAACACTTCGAAATTAGAATTCGTCTAAAATTGATGAAAATAGAACGTTAACATATTTAGCATCGTCGCATTGGTAGATTTTATCCACCCTGGCGACTTATAGAAGTATTTGTGACAGTTACCAGAATTTCCTAGAGCATTACATATTTGGGAAAGATTACTTTCGCGTGATTGAATCCGATATTTATATCTGATAAGAAGGCGCCACTCACTTACAGTTATAAGTACAGAAATGTAATCCGACTAATATAATAAATGCGAAAGTTTGTGTGTGTGTGTGTGTGTATGTTTGTTACTTCTTTACGCTCAAACGGCTGAATCGATTATAATGAAAGCTAGTGTAAAGATAGGTTAGACCTTGGTTTAACACATAGACCACTTTTTATCCCGAAAATATTACGGATACCCGTGGGATGCGCGAATAACTTCAAAATCCATTTTACTCATTTACACTTAAACGCCTTGGCCGATTTTGATGAAATTTGATATGGAGATAGGCTAAACCTTGGATTAATACAAAAATTATTTCTTATCCTGGACCAAAGCGGGTAAGACCGCGGAGCTTAGCTAGTGATACGTGTAACAAAAAACGAGTCTGAGGTTGTAAAGTAAAATGAAAGAATCAACTTAGTTATTTAAGTTTTAAAACTTTTCAGAATGCGCGAAAAATAAAAAACAGTAGTGATATGCGACTAAATTTTCCGTACATTTAATCACAAAAGTAGGGAAAATTTGTTGTGTTTTGTTAAAGCAGAATAAAGATGTATATGCTGAGCAAAATGTTTTTGTCGAGACGCACTGAAGTCATACCTTCAAGCTACTCATATTACAATTTACCCTGTATAGGGGTAGTTTTATAAACACGTGGATAGTATATCTCGCGTTAACGGGAAACCAACCCTCCGATCAAGGGATGATTTATGAACCCCTGGAAGGGACAGTTTGGGGAAAAAACACTTCGGAATTATGGAATGGTCCGATACACATTTCTGGCGAATGCTTTAGGATTGAGTTTAGATATGCAGAGAGATAACTTGATGGAAGTATTTTTAGGGTTCCGTACCCCAATGGTAGCATTGGGACCCTATTAGTAAGGCTTCGCTGTCCGTCTATCTGTCTATGTGTGTGTCTGTGAAGACCGTTTCTTAAGAACCGTTGGTCACGGCTAGATAGTTGAAATTTTTGCAAATGAGTTATTAATGTTGCAGCTATAACTAAATACTAAAAATAGAATAAAATAAATATCTAGGTGTTGTATAGAAATACAATACACTGTAATAAGGGAAAAAGAAGACTTTTACTCGGCTGGTTAACCCCATACTGAACCATTTCTAGTTCGTATTATGGTTGCTAACACAACTGATATACTACATATTATACATATTTCATATAGATACATATTTAACACCCAGATTGACAGCCAGCAAATTTAGTTTAGCACAAAGATGTTGGCCGTGCCGGGAATCGAACCCGGAACCTTCTGATTGGCAGTCCGGCATGGTAACCATTACGCCAACGAATTTATACTTCAAGGGCAAGAATTATCTCGCCTTATCTTAAAACTTATTCAACTTTCCCAGACTTTTAGACAGACCCGTAAATATGTTCTAATATGTAGTAACTGTATACTAAAATTATTATATTACATTATTATTATTATTACGTTCGTTAAGTTTTATTTCTCGGAATTTCAAGAGTTCCGGTAATTTACGACACATCACGGGCCTAGGCCAAGTGTGTATCGAGTTCTGAAATCGGGTTTGAAATTGTGTAGTCATGTAAAAAAATATTAAATTATTATTATTATTGTTTTTTTATCAAATGCACATCATTTCACAAAGCTGTACATCTGTTTCCCTATAGTCTTAACAGTAGTCGATATATTGAGTTCACATATAACACGTGAAAGACATCACTTGTCATTGAAATTATCGAAGAGATGTGTATGATGTCGTTCGATATCATCAGAATAGAACCCGGAGTTTTGATATTCGCCTTTCTGTTTTCCTTTTCGTCAAATCCTCTTATAGGCTTAGGGTTGCTTTGATAGTGAAAACTAATACATCATTCTTTGTGCGTGATGTATAAATATAAAGAAAGTTTTTAAGGATATACATTACATTTAATATTTACCCATCTAAAGTGAATAAGCTCGTTCTAAGAAAGAGAAATGAATCTGAAACCTCAGTAAAGCTAGGTAGGACAGAATTATTCGGAAACGAAATCACGGAGTAAGTATATGAATTATAAACATCACATCAACAAAATCAAAATTCTTTTAGCTGAATATAAAACCAATAGTCACTTTAAACCACCGTCCAAAAAATAAGTGACATCTACTTCTTCGTATGAGCCAGCTTTGGTGTCGAGAGTTTTCAAGCCACCCGAAGGACTCTGACTTGGCTTAACGACTGCATGTACTAAGACAAACAACCGGGACCTACAATTTAACGTGTCATCCGACCCACAGTAGCACCCACATGAAAATGCCAGTTTTTTAAAACGACAGTCTTATGCTTGGTCACATATCCGATCACCGTCCGCATTGAACGTTGTTTAGCTTCGATGATCGCTTCAAATCTCCTCTCGTATGTAAGAAATTTCAAAATTTAAAGTTTATAAAATACGCGATGCATTTTTATATTTGTACGTACGTGTTAGAAATGTTTATTCTAGCGTCCCTTAGTAAGTAGTCACCGTTGCACCTATCTTGAACATGCACTGAAAACCGCACTAAGATTGGACCAAAAGATTTGTAAACAAATGACAATATTGGTTTCCACACACGCAAATATCCTATTAATCCAAACGCATATGGTCTCCGTGTCAAAAGTTATTAGTTGAAGTTCAGTACACCCTTAATGATTTCTTTGAAGATAAATAGTTACCATATAGATAAGATTTTAACGTAAGATAATATAAGGAAATTTCTATATTCTTGTTATATAACCACTGATTTTATTGTTACCTAAAGTATAAAATATATTAAATGTTCACATACATACATGTTAATTTATGTAAAGAAATGGTTTCATGTTATTCTTTAAGGTAGTTCACAAGACTCTAATGTTACTTAGTTACAGGATACATGTTACTGTATTAATTTAATTTATACTGTACATGTTATGCTAAAATAAAAAAAATACACTTAATTTAAACTATTTACCAAAATATGAAATTATATAACTAAAGAGCATCATTCCAAAATGATCACTCACACACAAACACAATGCCTTGACTAATAACACATACACTATCATAACAACATTTTGATAGACTCATAACAACTTTTCGAGAGATCCCCCATCTCTTTCCCACTTGTGTGCAAAATAGTTCCATTTCTTTCTATTCGATCCAAACATACAAGTAAGTTTGACTATAAAAATGTTATGATGACGCAGTTCACGATTTATTTGTCGAAGCGAAGGTTCCCAGTTTGGATGTATCTTGGTCGTAACAAACTGAGTGAGTGAAGCGAAGTTTCAGCGTCATTCGCTATTTTTCCTTAGTCAGTCTGTATGTAAATTGGTTTTAAGATTGAAAATACACATTGATTTATGACAACGATTTATTGTATACTATAAAAAAAATTTGGGCCCGCCAGAAGAGAGGATGGGAGTTAAGTAAAAACAAAGAATTAGAAGACCTTGTGGCAGAACCTAACATCATGGGCGAAAGTAAAGCACATCGGCTCCGTTGGTTCAGCCACGTGGAAAGGATGGGAGAGGATCAGGCTGTGAGGCGAGCGTACTTGGGACGACCAATTGGCCGACGTCCGGTTGGTCGACCCAAGTATCGCTGGGAAGACCTAGTGCAGCAAGACCTGAGCGCACTTTATGCCACAGACTGGCAGGAGACAGCACAGGATAGAGAAAAGTGGCGTCTCTTGGTGTCACAGAGGCCAGGATCCATTTTGGGGTTAGCGAGCCATCATAGTATAACGCGTTAACTCGGGATAAAAAAAAAGTTGATCCGGGATAAAAGTAGCCTATTATAATTAATCTCATCAATATCGGACTAACCGTTGGAGCGTGAAAAAGTAACAGATTTTGAAGTTATTTTCGTATCCCAAACGGAAACAAAATTGTTTCCGGGATACAAAGTAGCCTATGTGTTAAACCAAGGTATAACCTATTTTAACACCAATTTTATCAAAACGGTTCAGCCGTTGGAGCCTGAAGAAGTAACAAACATACACACTCACACACAAACTTTCGCATTTATAATAATTAGTAGGGTTCTTTGCATGAATTCAGCAGCCTTAGTTAACAAAGCGCAAAATATTTTCGAACAAAGCAATAAACTGATACAAATACAATTTTTTTTATTTAACACAGTAACAACAAAATAAAAAGATCTGGAATTCAAAGGCTTCCAAACAAGCCTGTCAGATAATTACAGCGATATTTTTGCACCAAATTAAATAAGTCAACCTTTTTTAAACTTCAAATTAACATGTCTAATTTTTAATTGCTAGTTGCAAATTAAGAAAAAAAAAACACCATAAAATGAATAGCTTTATTATTTAAAGGGCATTCTAGCTAGTGTTGATGGCAGGGAACTAGAATAAACGAAAGTAACTCCATACAATTGCCTTTTAGAATTTGGATCCATATACACACACAATTATTCTGCTATCCCAACGATACACACCATGTGAAGCCACGGGGGCGCGCGGGTTGCTGTTTAGCCCCGCCCACCGCGGTATTTTACGATTACTCGTGGAACCATTTTATCGACCAAGATACTATTCTATTTATTCTAGTTCAGTATTTGATGGTCTCAGTGACATCGCGTTAACAGCGAAACGACTCGATGAAAATCGATGTCAAAGTTCCAGTGACTTATTTATTACATTTTGCGTCTGGGTTTCTCAGATAAGACAGAATGAATGGTCGAGTGCCGAATTTGACTTGGTTCGTTCTAAACGGATAAACGATACTTAGTTGCAGAGTCGACGAGCGACAGTAACTCAAATATCAGATATCCGGAAGAGTAAACAAGTTCTCAAATAAATTTTACGTATAAGAAGTCTGAGCTAAAAAGAATCATCATCATCGATTAAATTTGATTCTTTCCTAGGAATAGGTCAGTCAAATTGAAAATGTACCAAGCGTGTCCAGGTTTGATGAAATTAATGATTTTTGACGTGACAACGTCTTAAATTAGGTTGCGGCTGGGAGTCACTTATGAAAAAGTGTAACGCCCGGTAACGTTACGATGAGTCACCGAACGAGAGAGCGGTCTGCCGCGCGCGCAGCACGCGGCAGACGTTGTCACGTAAAATCTTCGCCCGTAAAACCGACTTTACAGGCAACCATTTTTTTTTTTAAACTTGGCTAGTTAACCCCATACTGTTTCACTTTTTAGTGTTCTTTTCGCAAATCGAATATGCCGCACAACTTTTACAATATCGAAAACATAATCACACATAATATAATAACAAAAAAAACAAAACATACAATTACCGTGTTGCTAAACCACACCAAACTAAAGCTTTCTTGGTTTTCTCTTCTGTAACAGGTAAAACTTATTACACTCTGTCGTTTTTGCAATTTAAATTTAGCTCGTGGGTGTAGCAATAAACATTGAGTGTACTCTGTCGTTTTGCAATTTATGCTTAGCTCGTGGGTTTAGCAATAAACATATAACAAAACTAAATTCAATATCGCAATCTCTTTGACAGCCTCATTCTGTTCCACTCAAATAAAAACATACCCAAATCAAACGCGAAATCCCCAATAGAGGAGCTTACGCAATTTCCCAGTAAACAAACAGCCAAACAGGGCCTAAATTCTATAAGTCACGTACAAATTGACACGTCGACAAAAGTGTCGAAAGAAAGGGAGGCGTCGGAACCGTCTCGCTGTCGTCACACTACCAGGTCGCTCCCGTCACGTGTCCCTTCCTCTCCCGTCCTTTTGATGGCCCGGAAAGGATGTTGACCATTTGTCAAGGTTTAACTGTAGCGAATGAGACGTCTCCTGTTTTGTCCCTGAGGCTTTTCTCCGTTCATTTTTCCTTATAGCCGAATTAAAAATGAAAGTGAACTTAATTGGGGCTTTCGGTTTTGATGTACCTTCTTGTGTTGGGGAGACTGCTTTTAAAAAAATTTTTCAAGGAGATTGTTGCGTATTATTTTATTATTTCGTGATGCCAAAATTACTAAAAGAGTCTATAAGATAAACAGTCTGACAGATGAACACATCTATATTATCTATACTGATATTATAAAAACATGTATCTGCCTGTGTATTTGTGTGTCTATTTGTTACTTCATCATCGGTTTGGGCAGAAATTTCACAACAGAATACTTTGAAACTCAGAAAGAATATCATCATAATAGTGTGAATAAAATGATTATAAGACATGATTAAAAAAAAACTATCCCTATATTTTATATTGATTTCCTAAAAAAGTTAGAAGCAAAAGTATTTGTTTGCTTAGGTCTTGTAATCATACCAGTTTTATTACAAATAATTCACATGAAAATTCATGGCGGGCGTTTTAAATAGGTTAATATTTGTTGGACGCGAATTATTAAAAAAAAAACAAATAGAGTGCATTAATAATCTAATTTTACGATGCGGGCAAAGTTGGGGTGACAACTGATATTAATTTTATCAACAAAACTCACCTGTTCCACCCACACGTTCGTTGTCATGATTTGATTCTTAAGATTCTGAAACAAAGAAAATATTATTTTTACAAAAATCCGCCAAATCGAAATTAAACTTAATTCCAGCAAAAAGGGTAGAAATCTCCGAATAACTTAAACCATTGTTGATAAAATCAGGGCGAAATTTCTAAGAGTCAACTCCTCAAAACTGCCAAGTCGTTTAGAAAAGTCAATAAGTAAATCTATACGAATGAACAACTGGCAAAGCTTAGGTACTTATGACCCTTAAATATAATGGATCCGTAAACTTTCACACTCCGTCAGGTACCGAGGTTCGAGAAAGACCTCTTAGATTTTATTTAATGTTCCCAGGTAGATTGAACATGACCAACCAAGCAGAAATAGGTGAACTTTAGTTAACGTAGACTTACTATGAGTAAGGAGCTTAAAAAGAACTTGAGCGTCTATAGAGTGCTCAAGTCCTACAAGCGTTTAAAGGCATCTTACATGGCTAAACGGTACACAATTTTAATTGTATGAAATAAAAAAAAAATAACTTGGATCGGTTTTTTAGGCACATGTTATACCAAATATATATAGCGCACTAAGCGTTTGCCTCACAATTATGATTGTACGAGTATGAAATTAAAAAAAAACATGAATTGTTTTTTTAGGCACACGAGATACCAAATATGTCCACTAAGAGTTTGCCTCATTTCCTTCATCTTCATTGCGCGAACCGCCAATATGTATTTTATGTATTTTTTAAAAGCATACACAGGAAAGCAAACGCATAAAATACAATTTTTTTAAAGCATAAACAGGAAAGCATACGCCTCTTTTCTCGAAAACTATATTGTAGTTTTCAAGGCACGAGTGAACAGTTTTCTTCTGGGTAAGTGCACTCCGCGTCAGATCACAATATCGCTTACCATCAGCGCAAATAATCAAGCGTAAACCCATACAATCTTATTTCCGCAGTATTTTTGCTAGAAATTGAACTGCTTTTTTCTGAATGAATTATGATTATCTATTTTCGCGTCACACTTACATTATTATTAAAAGTAAGTGTAAGTGTGACCGTTTTCTACGCGGAAATATTAAAATGCTTTTCGTGAACGTTTACAATGTCGAATTATGAATTATTTATGTAAAAGATGCGATTTCGCACAACATAGGATTCATAAGATATACATATGTATATAATAGTGATACGCCAAGCCGTAAAATCCAATCTTCCATTACAGAGAGCTATTCACCGGACCAAAACAACAACATTTATTTTTTATGCACCGTTTTCTATTTACGACGTTGTGACAACAGCTCCAATAATGGTTTGCAAATCCTCGAAACCCGTTTAGCGTGATCCATTACTTTATATTGGATATAAAATTATATGATCCTTGTGAATAGGTACCTAATTCGAGATATCTCATGAGACATAGGATGATAAATTGCGCTGCATTAAACTTTGTAAACTGCTTTAAAGTGGTAACTGTCTTTTGATATGCGTTAATTTGTGGCTAGGGAAAGTGCAACGCATTAATTGGTGTACTTTTTAAAGAAAAATATATTTTAGTGGAAATCAGACAAAATAAAAATATATATGTACTCTGTACTACTGTTAATAAAAATAAAATATAAGCAAGTATGAGTATACTTGCTTATATTTTATTTTTTATTAATAACTGTAAAACTGTTAACTGTTAAATATTTGCTCTTATATAGTATCTGAATACTCTTGATATACATAAGTAATACGATTAAATTTTACTAGAAATTTATATGTTACTACACAGATTTGTCCATAAAACGGACCTAAACATTTTTATGAGACTATAATAATATATAAAAATAAGATTTATTTATTAATAATTTTTATTTACATTATTATTCTATTATACAATTGTTATGTTTAAATTGGTGAAATAGAAACTTGAATACATCATTATCGTTAATCACATTCCTCCAAAAAGCCTCGTCCGAAAGTTGAAAGCTTCTAACCGGTATCGTTAAGCCTTCTTATTTACATAGGCATAAAACTAGCAAACTCCCGTCGCAGCCTCGTCAGGCCGGCAGTTTGTGTGTCTTACCAGTTCTACTAACATTGTCCAAAGTTAACTAACATTAAACAAAATTTATTCCATTAGACAAAAAGCAAACTTTGCGTAGCGGGTGCCTGTCTCTGCTTACAGTGTTGGGGAACTTTAGATTTCCTTTAACTTTAATTACCTTCCTTCACAGTCGGGATCTGATAAAATTGCATTCTCGAGTCTCGGGTAGACGTCTTAGCCATCGGTTAAGGGGAACTAGCAATAGCGAAAAAAATACGCATTTTCTAACGTTTTTAGCTTTTTTATGTTATCGAATAAACAAGTACTAAAGGTTGCATCGTTTGTGGTTTATTATATAAAAAAAAATAACGAGTAAGTATATAAATTCTTTGAAACCGAGTGTTGTTTTTAAGGAGGAGGCAAACCGCTTAGTTCGCGCCCTTGGAACCTCCACGGTTTCACGATGCCAGCTATTTCCCTGCTCGTCCGAAAGTGAAATGGGGGGGGGCGGGGGGGAATTAAATCATGCAATTCCGTCGCACACTCACCGAAAAGGAACCCCTAAAAAACTGAAAAACTGGCTACCAGGCGGCGATGCTCAAGACTATGCAATTTTGATTTGCAAAGAGTATTGCTACCAATGAGGAACAAGGTTGTTCGCCGCTCAATCGTTTCCTAAGATCTCCCAATCGTGTTCTAAGGAGCAGCGTGCTTGTGCAGAATAAACCGATTCATTCTTGTCTTTAAAACCGCTAGATTATAGTTTTCGGGACGTTTGGCAAAAGTACACGAAACTTTTTTCACCATACATAGTACAACTGTCCTCGTAACCATTAATTATTTACCAAAGCTAGTATTATTTTAGTATCTATACCGCCCATCGCAAGCAGTTAACGATGGTAAACAAACCCGTCGTTAATATTAACTGATATTTGTGTCAGACATGCCATCGCTGGAGTAAACAAATATCAAAATCAAGGGAAAAGAAAGATCGGGCAAGATTTTAGTTGTTTTTGTTTAATTATATGAATCATTAATAATTTTATTATCTTTAATACTTACAAGTTTTAGTAGTCAATGAAGATGCATGTATGTCTTAGGCATTGAAATTCTATATTATTACTAGCTAACCCGGCAAACGTTGTTTTGCCTTAAAAAATAGATAGTAGCTGATTCTCAGACCTACTGAATACACATATAAAATTTGATAAAATTGGTCAAGCCGTTTCGGAGGAGTACGGTAACAAACACTGTGACACGGAAATTTTATATAAAAGATAAGACTAGTTGACCCGGCAAACGTTGTTTTGCCTTAAAAAATAGATAGCAGCCAATTCTCAGACCTACTGAACACACATATAAAATTGGATAAAAATTGGTCAAGCCGTTTCAGAGGAGTACGTTAACTAACATTGTGACATGGAAATTTTATATGTAAGAAGATATAGTTTTAAAATATCAAGTAGTTCGTCTGTTCATGTGTTTGTCTTCTATTTTCTGTTATATTTAGATTGGAAACAAACGTCGTGCGACGTCATCTTTAGAAAAGCGATACTAAATTCATACCAAAAGTATAAATAAAAAAAAAGAACTTTACACATCATTTAATGTATAAGAATATGCTAGGCTGGTAAACCTTCAAAGTAATAAATAAAGTTATCTGATTGTTGAAATTGCATTTCGGTTCTGGAATTTAACTTCCAAGCCAAAGCTTTAATCAAATTCTGCCTTTATCTGCAACTGAAGCCCTAACTGAGGCAAACGGGTAACCAAGAAACTATTTTACCCAAACTTTAAATTAAGAATAGAACAGTAAATTACAGAAATCTAAAGTTCCAAGAACAATTTTCGAGGAAGAAACAGAAGAGTTACTGACTTGGAGTTTTGAATATTGCAACTTTGTTCCGAAAATATTCGCTAAGAACACATTTTCTCGGAAATACAGCAAACAGCAATGTTTTATGCTTATGCTTCATTAAAGTAAATGAAAATGCATACCAGCACAATGTTCCTTTGTGTGGAAGGAGAAGCGTTTGCAGCGATAAAACACGTGTAGATATTCATAGCGTACTAACTTTTTATTTCCATCGATAGTAAATACTTGAAACGAAAAGAGTCCGACCCAACGAATCTCTGTCGAGCGTAAAAAAGTTTGTGCCTTGCAAAAACCACTCAGACCTGTACAAAAGAGGCTCTAACTCCTAAACGGCCTTAACCAAAGTCAAACTTTCCTTTTCTCTGGACTTTATCACGCAATATTTTTAATAACCAACTCTCTTGATTGATCCTAACACTTTTATCACTTTTGGAGAGCTGTCAAATAAGGGTGTGTCATCATAAAGTGCGTCCCAAAGCGGCCGAAAGAGGCCATACATTACCACGTTCTAAATCCAACCGTGACACCAGAGATCCTTGGGGCAGTGCCACGTTTCGATTATGGAAAGCTCTATTGTAATGTCAACTAGTACGAGTATATAGGTCATGGGAGAGAAGTATTAATCCAAGAGTTATGTCGCCTTGGAACGGGTGTACGAGGAAAGTTTAGTGGAGTGATTTTTATAAGGGTAAAACTTTAAGTGGTAGTATTTTAGTGAAAAGACTCTAGGCGGTTAATTTTCGGAGAGATACTGCAAGTTAGTTTATTATTTTTACTACGCTTGAACACAATTTTCCTCATGGTATCCCATAATATTGTGGACTATTATCCACAGTTATAATCTTGGATCGTCAACAGAAAGATATAAATAAAAAAATAAAATTAAAATTTAATAAATAAATTAAAATTTTAAGCTATATATATAAGTGCATACGTTTTTGCATGTGTTTGTTACTTCCTCAAGTTGAAACGTCTGTAAGAGTTTTGATACATTTTGCACGGATATAGGTTAAACCATGCTGGACTGCCAAGATCAGAGCCGGTCCCGGGTTCGATTCTCGGCACGGCCTACATGTTTGTGATGAACTAAATGTGTTGGCTGTCGGTTTGAGTGTTAAATGTGTAGGTATTGAAATATAGCATTTATTTAGTATATTAGTTACCAAGACAAACTAGATACGTTGGTTTAGTATAGGACTAACCAGCCGTGTTTGAAATGTGTGCTAAAATTTGTTTATTTTATTTTTACCCTGGATTTACAAAGGTAGGTTACTTTCTATGCCGGATTAAGGGCGTAACCCCAGCGGTACTAATATTATAAATGTGAAAGATTGACGTATGTATTTTACGCCTTGAGACTCAAACGGCTGAAGTGATTCGGATGAAATGGTAAATAATAAGGTAGCGTATATGAAATGAAATGAAATGAAATAATTTTATTTGCGTAGCCACAGGTAATATAAAAACATGGAAAATAATATAAAATGTCCCTTGTAGGCTACCGCATATGCGGTGTGCAAAAGGTCAATTAATTAGTTAGGTAATTTATAAGTTAATTGTACTCCACTATTATTTTACAGCTAAGCAATATTATTTAAGAGAAATGTCAAAAGATTATAAGTATACAATATCAAAAAAAAAAAAAATAATAATGTAAATACAATATCTAAAAAAAAAACTAGCTAACTGGGTTGGCACGTCGACCCGAATCGGATCTTGGCCTCCGATACTAATAGACGCCACTGTTCTCGGTCCTGTGCCTTCTCCTGCCACTGTGTGACCTGAAGATTGCGCAGGTCTTCCTCCACTTGGTCTATCCAGCGATACCTGGGTCGTCCAACCGGTAGACGACCGCTCGCTCGTCCCAGGTGAGCTCGTGCAGTGAAAAAATAATAATAATAATAATGTCAATAATAATAATAATGTCAATAATAATAATAATGTCAATAATAATAAATAATGTCAATAATAATAATATGTCAAGGTTTTATATAATGTCAAAGTTATAGTATTTACAAATAGTTATCAATTGTTTTATAAAATGTCATTATGATATACTCTGGTATAACAACAGATTAATACGTGTAAGCCACCGGGTTGAATTCGTATGTAATATTTTAGACCGCCCCTGTATCACAGAGTGTGTAAATGTATTCAGGACAGGACGTTCATTTAACTTTGTAATTGACTCAGCAGAAGCGGGTGCTGAAAATATCAAGTCTGAGGTGTCTGGACCATTTGACAATAACTTATCTAATTTACAAGTTAAAAAATAAACTCTAGTGCTTCGATCTATTTTACGCACAAACAAAGTAAAGCCGCTTTTATGATTTAGTAACGAAAGATATTTGACGACCTCGTTAATGGTTGCCATGCCGGACTGTCAACCAGAGAGTCCCGGGTTCAATTCTTGGCACGGCCAACATTTATGTACTCGTATGTATAAGTAGTATATTAGTTGTGTTAGCAACCATAATACAAACTAGAAATAGTTTAGCATGGGGCCAACTAGCTGTGTGTAAAATGAATAAATATTTATTATATTTTATTTATATATTTTAATGTTTCGTTTTTGCGTGCTTGGGAATATGGTTAATTTTTACTCCACTAATAATAAAAAGGCGACAGTTATTTGTATGTGTGTGAGTGAGTTAGTTGTTTGTAATAGTTAGTGTGTATGTTTGTTATTTTATTATATGCTAAAACAGCTTTGCCAATTTCTATGAAAATTGGTTATTTCTTTCTCGTGGATTATGGTCTATATCTCTCCTCGTGTGAGAAGGCCCTGTGTCCTATTAGTGGGAACGTATAGTGGGCTGCTTATGCGTATTTATTTTTTGATGATGATTAATGAAATATTCTTAACATTCCGTAGATATTTCTAGCAATTGTCGTATAAGAGATCGAAACAAATCTCTATGGGAGCCACTTCAACAATATGGATTTGTTTAATATAATTATATACTCGATATATTGTTTTAAAACTAAAAATTAACAGTCCTACAAAGCTCCGTCCTACACAATAACTTGGCAGTACAATTCTCTCTGTGCGAAACTATCAAACTTGACATCTTCATACAAGTTCGTACCCTATTTTGTCCCCCATTACTCGGATCCATCCTTTGTAATTAAATTTTGAACAAGCGGCTATTTTTCACGTCTTTCCGACGACTTCCGGGACGGGGGTGAGTTAGGGATCCACTTCAGAGGACGTAGTTGCTGATGAAAGGGTCATTTTGATGTGTTAGGGACTTTCACTCGAGAGGTAGAATAAGTTTGTTGTTTGCTTTGTGTCTTTAACGCTGTAAATGAGCAATGTGATATGTACCTACATATATAATAGGACATTCAGTATGAAATTTTATTCCATTGACATTATAATTTTCTATTTCCTGACATTTTGTAACATATTGTAATTTTCAATTCATTTTGACAATCATTTATTTAATTTAATGACATGTAATTACTTTATTAATATAAACATGCAGTCCTTGACATATTTTGCAAAGATGATGATGACTAATTGTAACTAAACCTAATAGTGTAAACTGACCTTAACACTCTTGTTGTGCTATTTTGTGTGTGAACGTAAATGATTTTGTAATTGATTATTAGAATTTAAGTGAGTATTTATCAATTTTGGATGTAATTTGTATATTTTTTTTGCTAATATTGCATGCCTAAAGGCGAAGAGTGTGAGGGACATTCAATAACCTAATCTCACCCATTCTGCAATAAATGATTTGAATTTGTATTTACATATTAGAAGGTAATTCTAGGTGATAAAATTGTCCTTCTTAATTCTATTCGTCATTTCGTCGTGAATCGCCCGCAGAACTTATTAACTGGGAAAGTTCCTTTAGGCAAGTGCATTTTGGTAGGCACCAAAATCCTTCTACAGAAGAAACACGTTCTTAGATTTGGAGGTTCCCAAAACATGTCAGTTTCCTCAGAATTATTTCCTTCACAGTAATGTAAATGCATACTGAAATTGGAAACAAGTCATTGGTAGGGCCGGGATACAACAAAAAGCCATCATATTAATAAGAAAACGTTTTCATACCGAGCCTCAATCGTTTTGAATTCAAGAATAAGACAGACTTTGTTTGAATAATTTAAAATAAGAATTTTCTTGAATCTATTGGTTCATAATCATCATCATCAGCCTATGCTCGTCCACTGCTGGACATATGCCTCTCCCAAGGCACACCACTTGGCTCTATCCTGTGCTTTTCTTCGTCATCCACTACCCGCTACCTTCTTCAGTCTATTGGTTAATATGACCTAAACACATGAAAACAAAACAGAAGTTGAAACGACTGAAAATTCAATTATTTTGCAATTAACTTGTTAGTGGCATAAACTCAACTTGTCATAAACTTTGTTTTTGTATAGCAGATTTAATAGGGTACTTTAGTCACACATTCACTTGCCAGGGCCCTGTAGTAGCCCAGTGGACTCGCCAGGCCACTAGACACCGGGCGGCTGATGCGTAAATAGTAATTAAACTTTATAATTGGATCGTACTCGTAGGTTTACGTGAACCAGACGCTAAGAGATTCATTTTACAGACATTTTTTTGGGAATTATATAATAAATATTAAATTGGTGTAAATTTGGGATGCTTGTCTTTTTTAACCAAGGCCAATCAATGGATGGAGTGTGTGAATGAGGACATGAGAGTAAAAGGAGTGAGTGTAGAGACGACGGCTGATAGAGGAGAGTGGAAGAAGAAAATTTGCTGCCGACCCAATCTAGTGGGATGAGACAAGGAAAAAGAAGTGTTTTTTTACATTTTTACTAGATTAAAAAAAGAAAATTCTACATAAAAAAATGGTGACGACATTAAATATTACAATAATAGACCACATCAATATAATGAACTATATAAATAATAAAATATGATGTAATCGTACTTTATACTTAACTATCTCAGAAGAGAAGAAATAAATCATTAGATGAACATACTTTTTTTTATTTCATTTTTATTATTATTTCTGAAAGTAGTATGTTGTCTGTTATATAATTACTAGCAGACATATTTTGATACACAAAATTTATGCTTAAAGGTGAAATGTCTATTTGAAAGTTATGATAAATTTTAATTTACAACAAAGCTAATATGTATAAAGGCATTTTAATATGTTTTAGAATATTCAAATCTCAATAATTTGACAGGATAATAAACTTAATTAATTTAACAAGAAGGCAATTTCGTAGATAAATATTCATCTCAAATAATAATTTGCCATCTGAGCTACAAACAGAACAATTAAATTTAGAAGTTGATTAATTTACTAATTTTGCTATCTCATATTTCAATATAGGTAATAATATTGTTTAAGTAAGAGATCAGCGATTTTAATTGTTCAGTTCCAGTTAATAAGAAAACTTGTATAACAAGCAAACGTACAAGTCTATTCAAGTTTTTTGTTATGCTGATTAGGCTCACGTTTGAACGCAGCTTGCTTGATGTTAAGCATTACTTTATTCTAACGTGTTACACGCTTCCCTAGAAGGAACCATTTTACTCTAGATTTTAAGACCTCTAAATTGTAATTCTCAGGAGAAAGAGACTCAGAAAGAAAGTTCCAAAGCATCTCTCACAACGAAAATTCTCAAGTTTGCCGTTTTAATATTATTCTCATCAAAGCTGATTGATTTGTGAGCTAATATTTTGCTTTCTGAGTCACAAGAACCGTCAATTCAGCAAAATCGGTACAAAAAAATCCCTCAGCTCTATATAAAATGAGAACAAACAAAAACAACCAATCTGCCAATCGTTTGCCAATCCATCTCATAGACAAAGCATAGAGCCATAGCCATCTCTTTCACAGATTTCAATACCCAACCATTTAAAAATGTTATTTAACACGCAGTCAATGGGCCAAGCGGCGACCATTGCCAATTTCCGCAGAACCTACTATGACGTACGATCTTGGAAAGTAGCCAAAGCTATTCGGTACAGTGAAGAATCTTTTTATGTGCTTATCTCATAGGGTACGGTATAAATTCAGTTAGCAGTAACCTCGTTCTACCACAGCTTTGCAATTATATCTCCGCATATTTTTGTCGACATCGCGAGTTTGTTTTGCTTTTCGACGTATTTATGCTGCGGTTTGGTGAAAAGTTGTGTTAGATGCTATTGTTAGTGTTGCTTTACTTACGAGACAGGGGTATATAATGGTAGAAAAATGAAGAAGTTGGTTTACATTGAGGTTAAAGCGTGTACTTAGCGTCTAAGAAAATATATTCCTTTACCTATGGCTAGCATAAAGGGATTTAAAAATGATTCATAAGTTCAAGCTTCGTACAACATATCATTGCGTCATTCGTATTATATCTTTGCGTCATTTTTATGATTTCAAATTGAATCGATGGCATAATATCTAGCTTTCTAATAGCTTGACGGTCGCTGAATCGTATAATTTTGGGATTAATTAAACTATTTAGTAAGGTATAATGAACAACAGACTCTAAAAACTATTTTTAAAAACTCAACTTGCTTAAGAGTACAATATCTGGGTAAGATTTTTTCATCAGCTAAAACTAGCTTATATTTTAAGGCTAATGCTCTACTAAGTGGTGAATTATCGGGTTACTAGCCCGCATGCGAGCGTATGAAGCTTCTCGTTTCAAGCCCAATTGTGAACGTCCTATATCTCGTCCGTCCACGTCCAAAACATACAATACCCATACTGTTTTGTCATTCAGATCCGGAATACCTAAAAAGGTCTCGTCTTTTGTCACAGCCCTTTCTTTCGTCCAATCTAAGCAGAGCTCTCGTTCGCTAACTTTGTCAAACATCTCTTCCTTGGAAAAAAGCTCAAGTTGGGCTGGTGCCATGAACTATGCCATAGTCACGCATGCTACAAAAGCTATGATGAAGGTCCGGGTTTTTTATTAAAATGTCCAGTACTTTTGGGGTCGTTTTTATTTATATACAGGCTGCAAAGTATTTTTGGAGAGGGAAAATAAATACTCAGCGTTCTTAACTGACACAATGGAGTAGTATTTATTAACGTGTTTATTTTCTAGCAAAACTACTATTGAATGACTGCTACGGGATAGAAAGCATAAAAACAGACCACCCACTCTTTGTGGGCACGTCCTGAGGCCGTGGGACAAGATCTAATGTACATGCAGACATCAGAGAGATGAGAAATATACTCAATAATGGGTTGAAATAGACTGATGATTGTGATGATGATATACTTATTTACTAATTTTACGTAAATTTCGTACACCATTTACATTCCCACATAATTAACATTCCCACCATATACGCTTTGAGGTATTGTTTTTAGTTCAGTAAATACCAAACATAATGAAAAATTAAAGCTATTTAATTTATTTACAGGAATTTTGTAATATGTATTAAAACAGTTTGTTGAATACGTGATTTAATTTATGAAAAACAGTAGGAAAATTCATACAGTCTGAATGAATACTACTTTCTTGGTAATATTGGCTATAAATTTGACTGATATTGGTGGCGATTCAGCGGCACACACGACTAAACTAAATTTAAAGAAGCCCGCCCCGTCTTTTTTCATCTTAGGTGGCCAGTCGTGTGTGCCGCTGAATCGCCACCATGTTTACTAAATTGATAGATTGACATACAGATAGATGTCGAAACATGCAACGTACTAGCAGCAAATTAATCACAAATTTCGTCACCAAATTTAGTATTACTAACTAGCGCAGTTAGCCGTCAATGTCGTTAAGTTATCAGTGTTACGTAAACAGTATTGTTGCGGTGATATTATGCGGAGATTACTGCAGCTTTGCAGATTATTATCCTCAAATTTGCCACGTTATTATATCGCCTAGCGGCCGAACAATGTAGGGAATTGTAACCGTAGTCAGATGGGTCTATATTGTGATATGAGATTAGAAAGGTGTGGCTATTAAGTAATACATTTTATAATTTAGATGATTATTTGAAACTAACTTCATTTTATTTATGACTTTATTAGATTTAATTTTATCTTTTGATAAAAATGTAATTAATCGACGTGTAACTTTTGGTGTTACCAATAAATAATTTGAATTTGAATTTGAAGATAAGTTAGCTATCTGACTAAAAGTCATCCCACGGAATTTTTGAAGTTTAGCCGAGGCAAGAAGAAGCACGTTTAGCCAAGAGCTTTGACGTAGTCTATGAGATATTGATAGTCAATGAGTCTAAGATGGAAGTTCTTAGGATTTGACAAACTTAATTCAATTGCCTAGTAATTTTGTAGTATTTTGACTGATTACTCATATATTTATATAATAATAAAGATATGACAAAGTTATATGTATTTTTAAAGAAGAAAATTATTTTATTTAAATTAAAATATGAGTTCTATCGTCAGTTTCATTCAAAATATTCCGTCAATTGTTTTTTTTAATATTAGGACATATTGCCCCCACGGTTGGTTAACCCCATACTAAACCAACGTATCTAATTTGTCTTGGTTGCTAACATAACTAATATACTACATGTACGAACATAAATACTTTATCTCAATACCTATATATTTAACACCCAGACCGACAGCTAACACATTTAGTTCATCACAACCATGTCTAGATCATATTATGGTTGCTAACACAACTGATATACTACATAAACATACATACATATTTCATATGGATAGGTACATATTTAACACCCAGACCGATAGCCAAACAAATTTAGTTCAGCACAAATATGTTGGCCGTGCCGGGAATCGAACCCGGAACCTTCTGATTGACAGTCTGGCAAAAAAACATTATGAACTCTGTTAATCAGATTTCCTAATTCACTCAACTGTTCGTCTTCATACCCAAAAGTTAAAAATGTATATACTTATAGTATATAGGTATTTGTTAAACAGTTTTTTGTGTATAGTTATTAGTTTTTATACACAATGCGGAACCCTTCACACACGTGTCCAACTCGCACTTGGCCGAATTTAATTTTGACATCTTTTTGAGAACATGTTAGTATAAAAGCAAATAGCAAACATGCCTCCAAAACTAGCCACCACAGTGTCATTAAAAACCCCGTCAAGTTTTAACACGAGCTTGATTAATGACCTAACATTATAATCACCAATTCACCATGGCTTAATGGTGCCACGACCCGTTATAATGGGATTGTGCTATGTAATGCCCAGTATGGCTCATTAAGGCTACAGTAATAATAAATAATACCCAAATTGGCTGAGAACTTTCCCTTAGTTTTGGGTTCAGGCTTTTATGTGCGCTTAAAATACCTGATCTTAGAGATGGGACGGATTATGAATAAGCCGGATACATAAATAGGATTTAATAAGATGCCATGTTATTATCATCCGCGGCACTTGTGAGGCTATGCAGTACCCCTCTTCACCTAGAGATATTGGGGAAAAAATTGGAAAATGTCTGAAAGTGGAACTGGCCCTGGTGAACCAATGGTATAATACATATAGCAGGGGGGTGGTTCTGTAAGAAATGTTGTAGTGCACCATAAGCCCGTTGGTGATCTGAAAAATATATAATAAAGGCGAAACTTTGTCTTTACAAATGTTTGTTAGCTTATTACGCTCAAACAGTTATGAAATACTTAGGCAATGACACTAGTAAAAAAAGTTTGACTTATATGCGTTAATTGAAATATTTTGCCGACTTCTTACTTATAAGATTCAAGTTCAATATTTTAGTTATAGGTGGCGGTGTTTTAATTTATAGCAAGGCTAACTGTTTTATTCAAATACAGAAAAATAAAAAATCTTTACTTAATAAAATAACCTAAAATTTATTAATATGATTATATAATTAATAAAATCGTATTTTTAATCAATACATCTTATTATTTACACGTTAACCTGACAATAAATCGAGTAAGTTATGCCAGAGAGAGTCACGTCCCTATTTCAAACGCTTAACTGTCGAATTACACGAGCGTTTGAATTATTTAGTTACTCGCTGACATTTTGATTGTGAATAAGGTAAGTTATTTATCAAGGCACGTGACGCTCGTGACTATACAGTATTTAAGATAGTTACCGTACACATTTCACGTTCATACGTTCAGATACTTTTTACACGCTTTTTATTAGCTTCACCTGTATGTTTGTTTGTAACCGACTTCTTTGGGCGCGATTTTGACCCACTTTAAACGGCCAGATTTCGTTCAAACTTTGTAGATTTATTGAGGACCGATGACAATACATTCAGATTCTATTTTTGTTTGTATGTTTGTTAGTAACCGACTTATTTGGGCGCGATTTTGACCCACTTTAAACGGCCAGATAAGCGTGTTTTTTAGTTTTCTTAAACTATTATTATTCTTCACATAGTACATAGCGTACACTATTTTAAATCGTTCAGCCGTTAGAGCGTGCAAAAGTAACAAACATACACACTCTCACAATTAGTAGGAATATGTTTTATAAAAAAGTGAACAATACTTATGATGGTTATCGTTGGTATCGAACTTGAAAACTCTCGACAGCAGAGCTTGGCCATTAACATAACTCTTACGATGAAGAAGAAAAACACATTTCACACGCGGCTATGGCCATTTCTAGTTTGCATTATGGTGGCTAATACAACTGATATACTTCATACACTTACATAAATACTTTAGATACTCGTAGATGTTTAACACCCAAACCGGCAGCCAACTAATTTAATTTAGCACATAGATGTCGGCCGTGCCGGGATTTGAACCCGGAACCTTCAAATTGGCAGTCCAGCATGGTACAAAACAACTTCAAACAACAAGAACAGTCGTCAAAGCATTATAAGCAATCTATTTCCAAAAGCGTACCAAATGATAGGTATGAGTAAACGGTATGAGGTTTCCTTCCATCTCGTCGCAAACACAGCCGTCTCGGTATTACTATGTATTTAGCACCCGCCAGAGCTCCGTCAGATATAGTTTACAACTGTTTACTTTTACCATAGACTAACAAATATAATAGACAATCAAACTCTTGATGAAAAACTTACTACGTGTGTCATTCGATACACGTAGCGCCATCTATTAGTATTTTCTTGAAATTACTTTATTCGGGTCACGCAATCTAC
Organism: Mellilla xanthometata; assembly: GCA_035578125.1. Classification (NCBI taxonomy): domain Eukaryota; kingdom Metazoa; phylum Arthropoda; class Insecta; order Lepidoptera; family Geometridae; genus Mellilla; species Mellilla xanthometata. The sequence continues at coordinate 2,672,975 of JAPUBQ010000015.1, read as the reverse complement.
AATCGTTATTTCACTATGCGACTGCAGCACGTTGCGGAATTTGCGTTGCGGAGCTCCACGCTCGATTTGCAACGCCATCTTGGTTTCATCGGTAATTATGACAAATCACATTATAATTATTATTGTAACTTAATTCAATAGTGTTTCTAATATCGACAGAATAAACGTAAGAGACCAAATAAAATCAATACACAAGAAACATAAAAGAAAACATTACATTATTTTAAAAATTAAAGAAAAAAATTCACAAATATATTTAATAAACTCTTAAATACACGTTTTTGCTATTTAAACAGCAAAACAAGTAAAAAATACATATCAGAAATCACCGACAGCCAAATATTGGAATATTATGAATGTAAATCAATTTTGTCATGAATGGATAAAAATTATGGTCTCATGAGTATGAACATACTCGAACAAACTTACAGACATATAAAAGAGTAAAAAAAAATGGTTGCCTGTAAAGTCGGTTTTACGGGCGAAGATTTTACGTGACAACGTCTGCCGCGTGCTGCGCGCGCGGCAGACCGATCATAGTTGAGTGGGAGAGAGACGCAAGGCATTCGGCGGGCCTCTCTCTCGTTCGGTGACTCATCGTAACGTTGCCGGGCGTTACACTTTTTCATAAGTGACTCCCAACCGCAACCTAATTTAAGACGTTGTCACGTCAAAAAAATTCTATATCATTCCAACGCTAAAATTTAAACAAATAGAGGATTTTTTTTATAAAAGATATTTCTCATTAATCAGTTAGTAAAATTATAGTAACTTAATTCAAACTTCCTTGAAAATTCAGAGTTCACTTTTACAATTGCGGAGTAAAGTTTTAGCATCCAATTTAAATTCACCTAAGACAGAAAAACTTCGAGATTTTCTCACAGGACCTCACTCTACAAATAATGGTTCTCTGTAAGCCACGAACAAAGAGGTTACTGCGAGACTTTATACTATTATGGTTTTAATATATTATTCCTTTATCCATGATAATAATACTACGTATACGATATGTTTTTTTTTACAAATAAAGTGTGCATCATTTCACATTGTATAACAAATTAAAATGTGTTGGTAAAAAAACCTTTTAAAATTAGATTTGGTTAATATTAAACCTATGGTTTAATCACAATAAACAAAAAAAATTGTGCCCTAAGCTCAGCTAACTAAAAAAGTGATCTGACGTGATCGTCATGGTCAAGCAACTGTCGATGCGGACAATGTCTGGATGGATGAACATGTATTTAAAAGTAGCATGTTTTTGGGTTGTAACCGTGGGTCGTATGACACGTGAAACGTGAAAGTGTAGGTCTCGGCTAGTCTTTGTACAAGCAGTCGTTGAGGCAAGTGGCTTAAAAACTCTCGACATCAGAGCTTAGCCACTTAAGCCAGACGAAGAATTTTTAATTTTTGTTAATGTCTTACTAAAAATAACGAATAATATTATCAAAATCAACATTGTTAAAAGATTACATCGGATTGCATCGGTAGTGTAAAATTGTTTTCACGGCACAATAGTTTTGTGGTACCTCCCCACATCTATACGGCAAGACTTTATTTTCTTACTAATGGTATAATTAAGTGAATTGAAGCAGAATTTTTACTACATCTCACGGACTCCGGTTTTACTGCAACAGATTTAACTGAGCAATTAGGGGAAACTCCGCACGCAATTACTGCAGGCTTTCTTCTTGTTTCAAAACTGTAGTAGTACCCGATTCGAGTACTTAAAAACCAATTAAAAAAGATTTATCTTGTGCAAGAAATAAGAAATAAAAATATGTATAACTAATAATATATATAACATCTTTATGATATTCTTATAAAAAAAATCACTTATTTTTGTATTTATGCATTCATTCGTATAGTACAAAAATAATGAAGACTGACTTTTCTGTGAGACTTATGTTTGAGAAGAGAGTCATTTTTTCAAAACATATAATTGCATTAGACACATGCAATAGAAGAAAGAAGATATATGCTACGTTAAGAACCGTATCAAGTTAAACACAACCGAAATAGACTATTATAAACAAAGTATTATTCTGTACTACGACAATTTCAACCTTAAAAACACTGAAATAAAAATCTAAAGGCATGCTCACACGACATCTAGTTTTAAATATTAGAACTAGCTCGTTCAATATAAATGAATGCCATGCAAATTTTAAATTAGACGTTTCGTAATTTATGATTTTTGAGGCAAAACATAGATTATAACATTGACGTACGATTGGCTACAGGTATCTTTCAGCAAAGTGGCGACTACCATCCGGTTGGTATAAGTTAATCACAAGTGTAAAATAAAAAATCACAGAACTTCTGACAACGTTTTTGTGGTATGGCCATCTTAGATTTGAAATTCATTATAGTATATTTATTCTACAGACCAATCTCTTTCATTTGATTTTTACCTATATTTCTGGGATGTGAAATATTTTATCATTCGCCATTTTTTGGCGGTGGCCATCTTAGTCCAGTCCGATCTTTACCAAACATACGAGAAGAACTCTCTCGCAAGCTGTACCTTTCAACCAAATAAAAAAAAAAATTGTGTACACAGACACGCGAAACTTATAAACCCCGTCTTTTTTACGTCGGGGGCTAAGCATAGAAAATAACAATGACTCTTTAACTATAAGTAACTGGCATATCGTAAAGTAAAATTAATTTATTTGTTACCCAGCATATATTACCGTCTTTATGAATCACCCGTAAAGCTTTCTTTGCTTCGTTTAGCCTTATAATGAGAAAATGTGAGCTTTCTTTGAAATAAACTTTACCCACTTTGCAGTTAAACGACCTATCTAGTTTACTTAGTCTTTGTAACACTGATTAATGTTTAAATAGTTTACGTTTGTTTAAGATGAGATCGTAAACTGGATTTTAAATTGCTTTTATTAATTTCTGCAAGGTTTTGTATTGTAACCATCTTTCATTTTTGTTTATGCATATAATGTTGTAAGTATGTTTGTGTTATGTAACATGTTTTATACGTGATTCTATTAATAAATTATTTACTAAATTATTTCAAATAATCAGATGTACAAATACGAGTATAATAGCACATGAGATGAAGTTTCTCAATATAGCAAGATATTTTTAAATGTTGTTACAATTATAAACACAAATATTTTAAGTGAAAGAGAATAACAACATTTAGACAATGACATGGCCAAAACCTGGAAGTTACATTTTTATTGTCATAAATCATAAATGGTTAATATTTAAACAAATTTCAGTATTAATAAATGACTAGACTTGAAAATACAAGATCTTGTATAAAAAACTAAAATTACATTTTCGATTTTGGTTAGTTTAATTGCACATTGAGCGTTTTTTTTTTATTTCTTAAAAGATAAAACTCTTATTTCCACGCTTTAACACAACGAACATTAATGTAACCAAACGCGCATAAAAATAAAATTTAATGGTAAAGTTTCAACCTTACCATTAAATTTAATTCAAACTTAGCTACTTCTTTACCAAGTTAAAAAAATGTCATCCTTTTTAACTTCCAGCATTGAAGCGCAAACTTATTTACGCCAGTATGTCTGCGCTATGAATTGAATAACGTCTATACAAGTTGCATAAAAGTAATTCCGCGCGATGTACCCGACTCCCGGATGAATAGACGGAGAAGTATCTAGGGGTTAACTTGCACTGGGTATTTATGGTACTTGACAACTGTCTACATCTTAATTCCTGACGCAAAATCGATAAGGTATTATAAGTATGACGTATCGCTCTGTGTGTGTGTGTATGTGTGAAAGTCTGAGACATAGTAGCTCCCGAACACTGAAATTTGTAAGTTTCTTTAGTTTAATCTAACTAGTATTTTTAAGTATTAAGTTATTGTAGTGTGTCTTGCCTTTAACGTATGTTATTAATGGCTAATAAAGTTCTGTATTTCTGTACACATTAACTGATTTAGATTTAGCTTATTTCGTTGTTTGTAAATTGTGTTAGTTGAGAGTGTTCTTAGCCATGTTTTATGAAAATAACTCGAATCGAACCAGGGACTCTCTGGTTGGCAGTCTAGCATAGTGACGTCTACGCCAACGAGGTTCGTCATGCTGGAAACATTCTACTATTTTTGAGTAAGGGTATCGAATCTTTCATGTGTGCAACGAAGTTCGTTATCGCGCGTTGTGAAAGAGGGCTAGACGAAAAAAATTCTTACGAAAAGTTGTCACGACACTTTTCGCTATTGTACGCTCTGCAGCATGTGCATGTTTCTCTGTCTGTCTCTCTCTCTCCCTTATAGAAAGCAAGCTAGATTTTTCATTTCTATTTCGCATTGAACGGTGTGGTGTCGCGACGATTATTTTTGTTGAGTGTATACAGGTTTTTTGTTAACAATAAAAGGAACTTCGTTCCATCCGAGTGTCCATTGACACCTCTCAATTTTTTTGTTTACATGAAACTTCAATTAAAATGCTACGCCATTGTGCAAACTGTCGTAGAACGTGCTACGCTAGAGCTACAGCTACGAACTTACAGTGAGTATAGGAAAATATGTTTAGTTATCCTTGTGCATTTTTACCATAAGTGTGAACCAGACGACATAAATTACATTTCTGCCAGTGTCAAGTCAACATTCTACACTTTATATTGTATACTTTATTATGTACATACATCGCATTGAAACCTTATTTCACTTGAGTATATATGTTACTATTTTACTTTTAGCACTGGCACACCTTGCCATTAATTATTCAGGGCTGGCATGTTTAGTCACTTTTGTACATTGCAATACAATGTTAACTTAACTTCATACAAAATAAGTAGTATTAGGTACTGTTTAATCCTTTGGTAATAAATAAATTTGTATTTGTATTTAAAAGTTTACGTCGAGAAAAAAAGATATGGAATTCTATATGTACTTATATCAATAGCGGTAAAACGAGACCTAAAATGTTCACGGAATGTATAAATGTACATTATCTTTAAAATAAAATCATAAACATTAAATAAATATTTGAGGGGTGCTTCCATACAACAATGGTACGGAACCCTTCATGCGCGAGCCCAAATCTCACTTGACAACTACCATTTCCATACATCTCCTAGTGACATGCATCTCTTCTCTACGCATCACATGTCCATACCATACTAACCTTCAACTCTTTATTTTCTTCCTAACTGTGGCTACTTTCACACTTCCTCTAATGTACTCATTCTTTATTCTGTCCGTTTTTGTCACTCCACACATCCATCTCAACATTTGCATCTCTGCCGCATGCACTCCTCTTTCATACCCTACCTTGTTTGCCCAACACTCTAATCCATACAGTACTACAGGTCTATTGATCGTCTTGTAGTTTTCCTCTTAAGTTTAAGGGGCATTTTTCGATCGCATATTGTGACGTTAATAATAACATCACTACAACTTAATGATATTAAGAAACAAGATACAAGAAACCTTCTAATTTTCCCTTTTTGCTTGTAACGAAATCTGTGTATACATAATGAGAAAATCGCTATACAATTAAAGGCTTTATCAGTGGATTGTTGTTACCACGCATAAACAAACTGACATAATAGTTTGCGTTCACGATAACGCATTAATCTATGTTGAGTGCTCAATATACTTTTGTTTGTCAACGGATTATTAACATCACTACATACTCCAACACTACATACAAGACTTATTTTAATCCTAGAATTAGTACGAAAATCACATATTCTCATATGTTGTTTACTCTTAAGGCCTCTAATATTCTTCATCACGCTAAGACTTGAGTATTAGATTTTAACTTATTGACTCAGGCGTGTTACTTTGCGGAAATCCATTGTAAATAGATGACAAAATCAAATATTTAGTGTACTTCCGCTGTGATCCGAAATCCAAATTTGACTGACTCTTCGAACGACAAGTCGAGAGTTCGAAGAGTCAGCATCTCCTGATGATGCCTTGTGGTTAGGCGAAACACGTGTAGAGTTAAGAACTTACGAATTGTGATAGGTAACGTTAATCTTAATTAATCTTAGTTGATTGATCTTAGTTAATTAGTCTTAGTTAATTAAGCTTGGTTAATTGATCTTAGTTGATTTTTCCTTTACTTGTCTTAATTTGGATTTCGGATCACAGCGGAAGTACACTAAATATTTAATTTTGTCTTCTATTTATTAGATTTTAAACTGAAAGATTTGAGTATTAGATGTTATACTAGTTGCGTCTCGCTGTGTCCCTAGCATTATTACTAAATAAAAAGTAGCTTTTTTGTTAAAGCAGCGTGAAAGCCATCATCTTAACAAATTAAAATGTTGACTGTGAAGAAGTAACAAAAATACACACACACACACGCAACATACGAACCAATGTAAGCTCTAATTAAACATATGTATCTATATAAAATATGGATGTATGTATGTATATGTAGTTTAACAGTTGTGTTAGCAACCATACGAGTAGTACGAACTAGAAATGGTTCAGTATGGGGTTAACCAGCATTGTAGGTTGCTAATTAAAAATATGTATCTATAAAAAATATGTTTGTATGTATATGCAGTATATCAGTTGTGTTAGCAACCATAATACGAACTAGAAATGGTTCAGTATGGCGTTAACCTGCAGTGTGTGAGATGTGTCCCTTTTTTATTTATTTGTATTTTTAAATATTGTGTATTTTAATATGTAATGGTGGCATACTTATTTTTTAAGCACTTTTTAAATTTTCTTATTTTTTTTCCACACTTGCTTTCTTACAGGTTAGCTCATCATTAATAAGCAATTCAAATTATAATGAACTAGCTGACCCGGCAAACGTTGTTTTGCCTCACTTAGGGGTATGAAAAATATATAATGTAGATGTACCATAGCAGCGCCATCTATTGATTACTTACTCAACCCAGTCGAAAGGTATCGACATCTGTTAGAATCATTTGGAGTTAACAGATAATTGTGACTGTCAAATAATAACAGACAATAATTAGCAATAAATTAAAATTGCGACTATAATTTGAGATTTAAACTATCCTATCTCTCAAGTTGGATCAAACTGCACATGGTGTGCGAATTTTATTATAATCGGTTGAGTGGTTTAGGAGTCCATTGAGGACAAACATTGTGACACGAGATTTATATACGAGTATATTAAGACAGTGATACTACTCGTACATTTGCATTGCTGGAACGAGTTTTAGATTTGCGGGGCTTGTAGAAAAATGGTAATGATAATTGACAGCGCCTGATTTATATATGGTTGGGACTAAAGTAGGAAAGTGGGCTAATTAATTAATAAATAAATAATTTTGTTCTGATGCTCGACTGAAGTTGGAAATAGCTGCGAGAGAATATATAATTGTTTAACCCTGACGCAAATACAAAGATGTGTTAAAGGATTGACGTTTAAGAAAGAAATAAAGAAATGCTTATGTGTTTGTGGGTGTGATTCGTACCTAAAAGGTAAAAACGGGACCCTATTACTAAGCCTCCGCTGTCTGTCTATCTGTCTCCAGGCTGTATCTCAGCGGACGCTTAGTAATAGAGTTCCGTTTTTACCTTTTAGGTACGGAACCCTAAAAATCGACCCTCTTGTAACCATTTTTATTGATTCGTCTGTGTCTGTTATTTGTCTGGATTGGTCTAAAATATAAATAAATAAATATTAGGACACATTTCACACACGGATGGTTAGCCCCACACTGAACCATTTCTAGTTCGTATTATGGTTGCTAACACAACTGATATACTACATATACATACATAATATATATTATATATAAATACATACATATTTAACACCCAGACCCACAGCCAACAAATTTAGTTAAGCACAAAGATGTTGACCGGGCCGGGAATCGAACCCGGAACCTTCTGATTAGCAGTCCGGCATGGTAACCTTTACGCTAACGAGGTCGTCATATACATAGAAACATTTTATCTCTAAACATTACAACAAAATTCTAGCCAATTTCATAACGCATACGTCACCTTATTTTCTTCATCAAAAATTCACAAATTTCCCCACTTCAAACATAACATCGTTTTTGCTGGCAATAAGCTCATAACTAAATCACAGTAACATACTCCGACGTAAAGGTGTCATTACACAGGAGCGGAAATCAATGGGGAGATAGGGGCGAGGCCGCGGCCTATCGCGCCCGTGTGACGAGACCCTAATTAAATTCAATAGAGGATGCGTGGGGCGGTAAGTGTGTTTGAAACGTGTGCGATTCTCGCTCCACTTGTTTGGAAAGGTATGCTTATTTAATAACATCGTAATTGTGTTAGTTTGGATCACAGTTGTGCTTATAAAATAATTGGGCAAGTGCGAGTCAGGCTCGCGCATGTAGGGTTCCGTATCGTTGTTGTATGGTACCTTAAGTTTCTATTATATTTCATCATCACCAGCCCGTCTGCGTCCACTGCTGGACATAAGCCTCTCCCAAGGCACGCCACGCGACCCTATCCTGAGCATATCGTCTCCATCCACTGCCCGCTTTTTTCCGTACATCATCGCTCCACCTGGTTGCAGGACGTCCTACACTACGTGTGCCGGTACACGGTCTTCACTCCAGAACTCGACCGTAAGAAGAGAATAAATTTACTACATGACATAAGCAAGAATCAGAACTAATTATTCTGTGTTTATTTTTCTTAGGATGTTGAACTGTTCATAATGTCATTCAGTATTTAATTCAGTTAATTAAGGCAACTATTGCCTAAAAACATAGACAAAATATACTATATTTTATCTATGCTAAAAAGTTTATGCATCAAAATATCATAAAATCTAAGTTATGATTATTTTTATTGTAGTGTACAGTTTATTTATGTATAGTCTGTGGACTGGATGTTATCACATCCAGCCTATGGACAATAGTTTACAGTCAATGACAGATACTCTACAGTCTATGGTTTAATATCTATTGGCGTGTGAAGGTCACAGTCAGTAGAACACTGGCGGGGGAGGCGATTACGGATCGCCAAGCTAGCAACACGTCTCCACAGAAATATACTAGCAGTACAGTGCAACGTAGTGATCGATGTATATATGTGTTTGATTGATTGATCTATGTATATTATGTGTAAAGTGTTGTAAGTGCACTCAGACTCGGGAGCACTCTACATTTATAATTACACCATATGACAATAATTACAGCATCTTGAACTATGAAGTCACTGTGTAGAATCGTAAATAGTTTCGAATTTAAATAAGACCTAGTGAACAAAAAGTTTGCTTTAAAATTAGTCTTAGTATTTGTAACACATTTAATAAGGTGTTCAATTCGTCATAAATCGTCACAGAAAGGCCCATAGTGTACATACCAGTGTACAACAGTGTAAAACAGTGTACATAACAGTGTAAAACAGTGTACATAACAGTGTACAACAGTGTACATACCAAATATCAAAGAGAATTGCCGCCAAAGTTAGCCGCCGTGTCTCTAGAGTAACATGTCGGTGCTGTGTCCGCATGATGGCGTCGTGATGTATCCATCTGCGCAAGGCAGTCGGGGGTCTAGGATGGACGCTTTGGAATATAACTATTTTTACTGTTCTATATTACATAGATTAAAGTTCTCTAAATAATTAAAATCCTAGCAAAAAATATAAACAATACTTTAAAATTATTAAAAGTGGAAACAAATGCTTCAAACTTATCAAGCCCATGCTCGCCGCTGGTACAAAGGCTCCCGATCACAAAAACAGTTATTTTTAAAATGTAGAAACCAGAAGATGGCAGTCATTTTGGATTAAAATTCATAATGTTTATAATCTACTAATCAAGTTCTACCATTTGATACCCACCCATATTGAGGCAGTTGTGAAAAAATATTTCGTCTGCCATTTTGTGACGACTGCGATAGATCAAATTCCATAAAACATAGCACTCTCGACTCACCTTTCGAACATAACAAACTAAAATCAGTTCATCCCTTAAGGAGCTAGCAAAGGTAAGAAATTAACAACTTTATTCACCAGTGAACTAGAATAAATCGAATAGTAGCTTGGCCGATAAAATGGTTCCACCGTCCTCGCGTAAAGTAGCGCGATGGGCGGGACAAAACAGCCACCACCGCGCCCGAGTGGCGTCAAACGACCAATCGCGTGCGAGCTTTGTGTGTGTGTGTTTCGTTGGGATAGCAGTATAATTGTGTGCGTAGATGGTTCCAAATTATAAGCAGCAATTGTATGGAGTAACTATTCCGTTTATTCTAGTTCGCTGTGATTTACATATATAGTTGGATTTCACAGTGTACTAAATTGTAAAAAACTGGTTGGTTAAAAAAGTAAATTTAACAATACCAAATCAAGTTAATCTTCTCGATATATATTTAAAAGTGAATCCCTATATCACGTGTGAACGGATGGACCGATTTCACTAACTTTTTTCTGTTGTTTTTTTTTGTCAGGAGAAGGTATTTATTATTAGAATTTTTTTTTCAAAAACTAACAATATTGTCCATCATTAAGGTTTTGTATAATAAACACACTTTTTTATTAATTATACTAATTCGAAATAAATAACCGTCGTTAAGACAAGACAACTTCTGCCGAGTCAGCTAGTGGTAAATAAAAATGGTTATAGAAGTGTCCGTTCTCATAGTCCCTGAGAAGCAATGCAGTTTCGAAAACAATGGCCCCGAATGGGGTGCAGTTTGCAGGACACATAGTGCTTCCAACACTGCCTGTAATAACAATACCTAGACAAACACATACTCGTACATGCCTATACTAGAATTAGAAGTGAAAATTGACATTTTGATTAATATCATATACTAATGTAATGATATTATATGTATTACTAAAATATAATTGAAAATTGACATGGATACATATCATATACTTATATAATGATATCATATTATTTGACTTGTAACTTCGGTGATATCAATAAATTGTATGATTTGTATTTGTATTTGACTATGGAAATTATACGGACACTAAATATACAAAACTGAAAAAAATATGTATAAATTTATTTTAATCATTACTACTAGTTTTGTTTTGTTGTTGTGTTATAAAATTGTAAATTGAAAATAAAATAAATAAAATAATTAGAAGGAGCTGCCATACAACAAACTCAAAAATCGCGTTTATAATAAATAAAATATTATTGTATTTATTATTAATTCCGTTCAGCGTGGAAACGCAGTGTTATGGGCACCTTTGCACCAGGCAAGGTCATGGGCGAGTTTTCCTAACATTAAATGTTTTTGACATGTATCATTTTATTAGATATTATATTGTACATTTTTTTTGATATTTTGATTACTTAATATGTAGCGTATATTTATAAATTCTTTGATTCTTCTTTAATATTTTTTTATATTAAAAAAAGTTCACGCAAAGGATTTTTTGAAAATGACAAATTTTACGGTCAATTGTAATTTTGAATTTATATTTTCTTATGTTTTAAACAAAAAAATTAAATATATCTTAGTTTTCAAATGACAAGCATTTTTACAAATTGACGTTATACTCGTACATTTGACCTGTACGGCAAGAACGACTCTAAGAATATTTACACATATTTTGGTACCAATCCGACTTATGAATTAGAGATAAAACTGGTTTAGAATATAAAAATAAAAATATTTATTGATCTGTCCAAACGGCTGGTGGACAGAACAAATGACCCAAGAGCTGGCGCTTAAGATTGGCAATGCCGCCAGCATTTTAGGCACCTTACCCGCGGACACTGACTTAGATTTTACTATTTGTATGGTTATGAGTTAATTATAGTTTGTGAATAATAAAATAAGTAGTAGAAGTAATACAAAAAAAAGTACCAGATTTATTTCATATTGATCAGTCTGTTTGGTACGTCACGTTAGTCTGCTTTAATGGTCTACGCTATTTTTTGATATTTTTTTACCATTAACAACTTTTCATAAAAAAACTGTAAATTCAAAGTTTTGCCCTTGTAACCACCTAAACAAGGTCCTCGTTAATAGCCAAGCCAACTTCTATAACCAATTAGTGTTCCACAGTACCCCATTGACCCCATAGCTCCAGGGCGGCCGCATCAATCCAAACTCTAGTCAGGTGATCGATCCTGGGCCCTTGTTCCATTTCCTAACCTCACAGCTTGCCCTTTCGACCATAGAGTATTTATAATTGATAGAAATAAAGAAATGGTTGGGATTATTTCGTAAGCCAATGTTGTGTGTGGTATTTCCATGGATATAGAGCAACATGCAGTGATTTCGAAAAAAATATTAGAAAACTTAAAACGTAATATTTATCGGCAATCGTTGTCGGCAGCACCGTTTTTCCACTTCTAAACTATAGCGAGCAATGTTTTGATACATTAGAAGCAATATTATGATCTACGTTATGCTTATCTTTGACATTTATAATATTAGTTTAATTATTCTTATATATTTTTTTACTAATAAATAATTATAATGTCAAAAACGATAAAATTAAGTCAAAATCTCTTGCCCAAATGTACCCATCAGGCTGGCAGCATTTCCTCGCTGAATTGTAAGAGAAATTTGCTGCCGCAAATATTCCCCAGCCCGCGGATTGATTATCTTAAATTAAGTTCTAATTAGTTGCGTATAGTGATTGTTTGTTGGCGCAAATAAATGATTTTGTATTTCTCTATTTGTATATATAGTCTGGCTAAATATAATGATAATTTAGTGTTTATATCTTCTACTAGAAAATATAGTATTTATATTTTCTACTTGATAACGATAAAATTGTCACGTCAAAGAAACTATTAGTAACGCATAGAAAATGATCAACCAATCAGAGGACGTATTTTATCGGCGGAATTAAAAGAGAACAAAACAGGCACTAATGCCTCTCTGGAACATATTAAATCAATGTTTCCAACCTACCCTTTCTGCTAAATTGAGTGAGACAAATGGTACGGAACCCCGTTTAATGAGTAAAGTTAATTTTGGTCAGAGTGCTTGATTTCGGTGGTTTTTATGTGATGACCGCGTAGATTGGTTTAATTTTGTTTTGGTGGACTTATGACTGTTTTTAGCAGTAGATTCGTGCTGAAAATGAACACTTCACTCGTATTATTCCAAGTTCTTTTTGTTGTAAAATTCATAACAAGCTAACTATTCTGTTATTGTGTGAAACTGACGAATAAATACTACGAGTATTTGATATACTCGTAGTATTTATTCGTCAGTTAAATAAAATAATGTCATTTAAACTTTAACAAAATTAATTGAATATGGTATGATTTTATTTGCATAAATAAACTACATCACGTTACGTTAAAATAATTATATCGAAAATGTGTTATGTATTTTTTTTTATATTATCGTCAATTTAAAAAAAAACAACATCGCACATAAACCACAAAATCTACTCGTAACATTTTAAAAGGACAAATAACAAATTGAAATAAAAATACGTAATAATCTACCAGCCACATTAAAAAACTTAAATACTCATAACACATTCGAAACCCGAAGGAGATATTATTCAACAAGTGTTATTATACAGTTGACGAATTCTTAAATGATAAAAGTTTTAGTGGCACATATGTAACTACACGATTTACTGAAAAAAAAATCGGCTTAGCTTCAAACCAGCATTACGACTGATTACTAACATTTTATATTTTATGATAATTTAATATTCTAACATTTAAATAATGCAATAAAAGATATGATTTGATTTAAAGTATTTATCACTGATGAAATTGAAACCTCAACTATAACTTTAAACAGAACAGTCATAAACCTCAAAACAACATTCCCACAATTCCGAAGCAGGTATAAAGATGGCCGGCAGTCCATAAAATCCTCTACAATCGACGGCATTGATAAATAAGAGCCAATAAAAATACCATCTCCTTGAGTGTTTGTGTTCGGAACTTCAACTTCGACTTTAAAATACGTCGCCGTCGCACAGAGATTCATACATAGTAAAATAGGGAAGTACATTGGAGTATCAGGATCGACTCCATATTTGAAGATTGGTGGCGATTCAGCGGCACACACGACTAAACTAAATTTAAAGAAGCCCCGTCTCTTTTCCATCCTAGGTGGCCAGAAAGAGACGGCACGTTGTGCCACAGTCAAACCAACTAAAATCACGTCAAATGTAGAAAATATAGGCGAGTTTAGACCGCATCTATTTGTATCACCTCTAAAACTGTCTGCACATTCCATATTTTACGTGATTTTAGTTGTTTTGTCTGTGGTTCAGAACGTGTCGTCTCTTTCTGGCTACCTGAGATGAAAAGAGACGGGGCTTCTTTAAATTTAGTCGTGTGTGCCGCTAAATCGCCACCACTGAGGTCTTAAATTGCGGGATTTTAATGTACAATAATTTTATGGTATAAAATGGCCATTTTAATGTGACAACTGTGTGTAATTTTTTTGACTTTATAGCGTTTACGAGTCGCCTAATTTAAACTACTAAAGTTTTAGTTTTGACGATATTTACTAACTGTAAATTTTAGTCTAAATAAAAATCTACAGACAGTAACAATACAATACTGTCAGAAGGGTTTTTCTGGAATTGTAGTCGCAAGTCATTACGACTTATGGGAATAATAATAATTTGAGTACATATGTGTTAGTATATTTGATCACCTTTGTTTATAAAGACTTTATCTAGCAATGAGGTTATGGAGGATTTAAACGATGATGTGGCAAAGTTATGAATTTCTCAACAATTATCAAAATTTTATTACGTACTAGCATCCCATCTCGGTTTCGTTCGGTCTCTTAAATAATCTAAGTTGCAAAGAGAAACAAACTATATATAGCCTATGTTACTCGGGGATAATGTAGAACAGTGAAATAATTTTTCAAATCGGTCCATTAGTTTTGGAGCCTATTCGCGTCAAACAAACAAACAATCAAACTTTTGCTCTTTATAATATTGGTATAGATTTTATTGAATCATATGGATTGCAATTCATTAAAACTAAACAGTTTGATGTGAGATAACTTTTCTTTTTGATATTATTATCCCGATATGTTTCAAAGCAGTCAACGTCTGTTAGTGCAGTTAATCCAAATTTAGTTAAACTAAAATCTATAACGCCACAATTTCGCGTTCAACTGTGTTCAGCGCACAAGTTTGAACCGCACAAGTCTCACAGTAGCTCATACATAGTAAACCAGGCACTATATTGCTCCGAGGTAAACAAGCAAGACACTTTGCCACCGCCAAAGCTACGTGCTTAGCGGTTCTTATCTCCTGGTACTTTACGACGATGCAACGTGATGCAACAACTATAAAAAAATAATGTTAGCGAAATAAGATACATATTTCAAACACATTTTAAATAATATTCATTTGGTCAGATGATCGGCTAATTTTGTTTGGAGAGTATTTTCTTTTTAGGTAAAGTTTCGGGGAACACCCCAAAAATTAACAAAAATAATCTAGCGATTTCCAAAGCAAAAGCGAACCGGGTTCTGCCGGGTTAGCGCGCTCCAGCAAAGATCATAATATTGCATGTCATCAGATGAATAATTGTGATCAAGCGCAAACCCATTTGTTATAAAAAAAAACATTCGTCAATTTTGATGTTTCCGTAGACAACTTATTCTTATTGACTGGAAAAAATATTCCTTTCAGTAAAACGCTTCTTGTTTTTATAAATAATTATAGTTTTTAAAGACCATTATAAATGATAAAGATTTGAGGACCAGCCACTTATACGATTAGAGAAGAATATTATAAACTTGGCGAAGAAATAAATTCAAGAATAATGTATGGAAAACTAGTTTTTATTTTTTATCCTTCTGCTTTTTTCTTTCTGTACTGTCCCTCTCTATTCCTGGTTGCCTGGTAGAGATCACCATAGGTGATAAGGCCGCCTTTGTACTCTATGTGTAAATATTTTATTTCCTTAATTTAAGCTGTTTTCCTATGTGGTTGTACAATAAAGTAATATTCTATTCTTCTATTCTTTTTAGTAAACGCACCGCAAGTCGTGACAAAGACAAATACAATCTAACCAACTTTAGTTAGTATGCTCAACTTACAACATAAGACATCAAATCAACAAAAGCAACCAACTCGACGTGCACAAACATCGCTACTACATTCCCAACCCGATGGTCGCAAGAAAATAAGCCAGTAAATATCCAAAGCTATTGCATTCTGGGGGTAACAGCTGCATTTTACCAAGTAATGGTTCGGTACACGACAGAGTCGGGGGAAAATATGTGCCGAGTGAAGTGTGGGAATTTTTCATTACAGCAGTTTGTTACCAGATGGAAGACAGTGGTGAGAAATGGTGACTGGTCGAATAGCGCAGGACTTAGTATACTTGCTTTTTATATATAGGGTTTGTGATATCTTATGCAAAATCTTTAAAGATCGTATTCAGTACATGTATAAAAAACAACTTAACTTGTTTCTTGGATATTTATGAAAAAAAAAACTGTTTAAAAAGTTGCAAAATTTTTACCAAATGCAAGAGAAAGTAGAATCTTATCGAACAAAATCTGTTAATATCTAACGCAGAATCTTATGGTTTAGGTTTACAAGGTCGTTTACTATATATAAAAATAATTGTAAATTATAATAAGGATATTCCCGTAAAAATAAATTGACCACGTCATGTTTGAGAAAATAGATTTGTGAATTTTCATTTCTTTTTCCTTTTTTTTTTGTAACTAACTGTAACTTTATCATTTTTTAAAAGGCGCATTCTTCGCATGTTAATCAAGTATAATTTTATTTGTTCTATTCGATTAAAAAAAAAGCAACACCACGTCTTACTATACCTATACATATACAAAAACAGGACATTTACTATTTTTGTGATGAACTAAATTTGTTGGCTATCAGTCTGGGTGTTAAATATAAAAGGTATCTATGTACAACCATATAGTATATCAGTTGTGTTAGCACCCATAAAACAAACCAGAAATGAGTTAGCATGGGGCTAGCCTTGTATGAAAAGAAATATGTCCGAAGACCAAGTAAAACAAAACACTTAAACAAAAGTTACAACTCAAACTTTACAACTTCCAAAAATGTCCAAACTCAATGGAGCACTTACACCGAATGACGTCACACGACTGTGACGACTACATGAATATAAGATGACGTCGGCAAGTAAACGAGCAAAGGTGTATTGTCTCATTGTCTCTTTCTGGAACTTTCGGCGCGAGAATTTTAATACCCTTTCAGTAGGAAGTGGGAGTCGGCAACTCTGGAAGTGACGTTTCATCTTTTGTGATGGTTGATTAAAATTGTAGCTTAAGTTGTACAAAATAAGTTTAGAACATTTTTGGCGGCATGAAAACTTTCGACATCAATGCATATGTAGCACATACGGTTATAAGAAAAATAATACTTCATCTTCCCTTTTATAATTATTATTACGATTGATTAATGTACCTATATTTGAAAAATAATAATTCCTTATAAAATGAAAATCAGAAAAGTGGTGGATCACACACCTATTTTTAGGGCTCTTTATAAAAAATAATCTCACTGTCTGTTAGTCTGTCTCTCAGTCAGTTGAGCTAGTCGACTTGGAACACTAAACAAAAAAATTAAAAAAATATTATAACGTTATTATAAATCCCATTTGTGAAAACAAATATCTTAAACTCAGTTAAAGGTTTAAAAGCTAGTTCAGAGCATTACATTTAGCAAATCCGAGTGATGCGATATAACCAAAGATAAGTTTTGAATAAAACATCCACATGTGTATGATATTCACCAAATTTCGCTGTAAGTACGAGCGTCCATAAATCCAGAGACCATAAAAAATTAGACAGCATCTCATAAGATAAGAGATACAAACAACGCATAATTCCAAGCGAGATACATAAAGCATTTTGTCGGATCAAAGGAGCGAAGTGTGGAATCTCTTTCATTATTTCCAGCCAGCTTTTAGTATAAGTCTTTGATAAGGGATGGATGTTCCAAGGATGATGAACGTGGAATGTTTCGAAGCAGTGACCTAACTTGCCCTATTAAGTCATTGTAGAGACGTCATGAAGCATTTTTTCTACGGAACATACCTACAAACATACTGGTGGCGATTCTGCCGTACACACGACTAAACTACACACTAGCACATTCCATATTTGACGTGGTTTTAGTTGTCTTGTCTGTGGTTCAGACGTGCCGTCTCTTTCTGGCCACCTAAGATGAAATGAGACGGGGCTTTTTTAAATTTAGTTTAGTCGTGTGTGCCGCTGAATTGCCACCATTATTAGATATTTCCGCGTAGAAAACGGTCACACTTACTAATTAGTAAGTGTGACCGTTTTCTACGCGGAAATATTAAGATGCCTTACGTGAACAGTTTACAATATTTAATACTACTAGATACTTGGCAATAGATTTTTCAACTGGACTTAGTTGCTAGCCAGACGAGCACTAGGAAATACTCTACCATTATGCTGTGATTGCTATTAGATGTTGTTTTAAATGTGAAACAAGTTAATTTTATGTGACATGTAAAATTGCACCCTGATAATAATGATATAAATAAAGACAAAACGTGCTAATGATAGAATATATTCTCATAGTATCATTCATTTTGTTTTTTTTTCAGCTAAAATATTCATGAAAATTTTAAGCCCTTAGTTACTGAAAATTCTTCTAAAAATCTTTTTAAACTATATTGATAATGGTTTTAAAAATAATAACCAATATTCTGGACTAACAGTAATTTCTGACCATTCGCATTAGTGGATTTATGTCGGATGAAAGCGCAACACTCAAGCATAGTTATGATACTCACACATACACAAGACGTCGTACACAGACACACGACAGCTTATAAGTGTGTGTAGCGCATTTCGTTTGACATAGTACGCTGTTAAACTACGTAGACGATCCAATTTACTTCGGCAGTGCTTTGAATACATAAATATTGTCTTTGCAGAAGTTTCCAAGGGACCTTTTGATATAAACTACTGGCTTGTATTGGATTATGCTTTTAGGGAAATGCCAAGGGGACGTTTTCGGTTGCTTCTTGCTTTTAGCTTGTTTTGGTTACTCGTAGGTCAGTCAGTTCATTTTTGCTGAACGAAAATGTCAGTTGACTAAAGAATAGGTCTGTTTTTGAAAAGAAAAAAAAGAGAAAGATTTTACATTGATAAATGGTTTAAAATAAGATAATTCAATCTATTTATGTAACTGTAAATGTTATTGCAAAACCTCATTGGTGTATAGGTTACCATGCCAGACTGCCAATCAAAAGGTTCCGGGTTCGGTTCCCGGTATGGCCAACATCTTTGTTATCAACCAAATTCGTTGGCTGTGGGTCTGGGTGTTAAATATTAGATGTATCTATATAAAAAAATGGTTGCCTGTAAAGTCGGTTTTACGGGCGAAGATTTTACGTGACAACGTCTGCCGCGTGCTGCGCGCGCGGCAGACCGATCATAGTTGAGTGGGAGAGAGACGCAAGGCATTCGGCGGGCCTCTCTCTCGTTCGGTGACTCATCGTAACGTTACCGGGCGTTACACTTTTTCATAAGTGACTCCCAGCCGCAACCTAATTTAAGACGTTGTCACGTCAAAAATATATATAAGAAACATAATATACTCAAGTAAGAATGTTCTTTGATCTTGTTTTTTTTTTTCATAGTCGGCACGAGTAAGTAAGTATAGATTTATGTGCCTATTTGCTGCCTAATGTATCCAGGGGCTAAACTATGTCATTACCAAATTTCAGTTAAATATCATTAATTTTAAAATTTTACTTCTAGATCTAGTTTAAGCGTGAAGAAGCATACATACACATTTATACACACACGAACTTTCGCATTCCTAATATTAGTTGGATAGAAATAAGTTATCAATGTGCTCACGTGAACTGGAGTACTGAACAATTTCTACCTTTTTTAGATAACATTTTCGTATGTGTTATTCATGTGGAGTGTTTGAAAGTGGAGTTCGAAGGTAGTTTACAGAGCTTCTCCAGATATTGGGCTGATGCATACTGCAACAGCGGTCGGAAAAATATTGCTTCAGAGAACCTGCAATCTTTATGTGAAATTGATATTGCGAGTCTATTGTTCGCTTTTCTGAAGTGTCTGGTTACATTGTTGAGTTTAAGTGATTTTTCTCTATATAACTTATTGACTCAGGCGTTACTTTGCGTCCATTGTAAATAGATGACAAAATTAAATATTTAGTGTACTTCCGCTGTAATCCGAAATCCAAATTAAGACAAGTAATTTCCGCTTAATAGGAATTTCGTACGTGTATGTTTGAGAAAATTTGTGTTATTTTGGAATTTAATTGAGCAATGAAAACTTCTTATTGTAAATTTGAACATGTACATAAATTTGTATTATGGCATTTGCTGTATCCGGCAAAAAATACAAATACGCGATCATTTCAATACAGGAAAATATCGTCACTCAGACAAACAAATACTCAACCATTTGGTATATCCTCCATATTCTTTAAACAGGCAAATAAGACGAATTTATATATATATATGATGTCCACACATCGAAATCGCAGTTTTATCGAAATTTTAATGACATCTTAATTATGACGATTCCAATCTGAAGTTCAGTATTATAAGTGAAATGTAATATCTTTGTTACGTATTGGAAAATAAGTAACAATTATAATAAACATTCATTCATTTGCTTACCAAATATGACAGTTACGTGACAACGTTGTATAATAATGATTTGCCGCTTTAAGAAATGAAGTTATAAAATGATATAAAACGTTTTCATGCTGTAAAAAGTAAGAATCAAAAATCTTTTGAACATTGCTAGCTTCAAACGAATCTTATATCCGTATTCCACGACTGTTACAATACCCTAATTAAAAATAAGTCTTTCACAAAACGACTCAATATTGAAAATGCCAACTGGCATTAGCTTACGGCGATAGTATTATGAAAGTGGCCGCGAAGAAACGAGAAAAGATGGCGAGAAAATGGTAAAAGAAAATAATGACAAAACCATTAGCACCTAAACGCTGAGCTACGAGGGTATTTTACGGATTGAAACCCACCACGGTCGGATCCCGGATAAATAGAAAATAAAATGCGAAAAGACGCATAGAATGGAAGCGAAACGCTTCCAAAATATTGTTTGCTAAATACGTAGCTAGGTAAATTCAATTCAAATTCAAATTGTTTATTACGAGTAACACAGGCTCACACGGAATTAGTAAACAGGCCATAATTAAATTAAAATGTCAAAGTAAATTAAATATAATTATGAATAATAAAAATAATCCGCATAAATCATTAACTATGATTATAATAATCTTCTACTATTGGAAACAGAAATCGGACAATGTCTAAGGCTAAGTCTAATTTATATATACGCAATCCAGTCTATCCGCAATCATAGTCAGGACGGCATTGTAAAGTACTTAGTTTTTACTAAGTACTTTACAATTCAAGTATTCTTTTACACTATTATTATTATTTATACAGTTGAAGTCCCAAAAATCCACACGAAGCGTTTCGCTTTCATAATTATACTGTGCGGACCATTAAACTGTGGAACTCTTTGCCGGAATCCCTGTTCCCTCTGAACTATAACCTCACTGTCTTTAAGGCGAGAGTGAAGCGGTTTCTTCCAGGCAAGCACGCTCCACCCTAGATCGCAACATCAATTAACATCTGATGAGTTCCGATCAAGCGCTTGCCTATCTATCATAAAAAAAACCTGTAAGCCTGTATTTTTTAAAAGTCTAAGCGATGACAGCTCGCTTTGGCATACGGCTGCCTTATATCCTCTAAGTCGTGAGTTTGGTCACCGTTAATGAGCCCGAGCTATCGAAAACAATTGTGAGGAAATTATAGAATAGTGGAGCATTTTTTAGTGCATGTCTGGCTAGCAACCATCATTAAGTAAAAAAAACTGCCGGACTAGCTCTCAAAGAGACTGCCAAAATACTTCGTTATGTGCTTCTAACGAGAGATAGTAGACTAAGCATGCTACACCTTAGAATGTCGATAACCGAATGTAGATGTAATGCATAAAAACAAAAAATATAATATAATTATATCTATTTCCAGGTTCAATTTTAAAACTTTGTCACCGTGAAAAACAAACTCGGTCGTTCGCCCGCAAAGAAACCAAGGAAGGAGGAACATGATGAATTTTAAAATTGGAATATCGAAGCGTCGTTTTTATCGTTCGATATTCAAATTGACGAATCAGTGGCGACATTTACCCATACCTATATGGGAATTATGGAAGTTTGAGTTACATTTTTACATATTCCAATTTTGGATGGGGTTCGTTAGAGTAAACGCATTAAAGATGTTTACCTTGCAAATTGTTTGGATTGGGAATGAACATGGTTTTTCTTCAAATGCGCAAGGCATCTTGTATTTACAATTTTGTGGAATTCAACGAAGTTAAATGACATATCATATTTTAATACTCCTTTACATTTAAGTACTTATTGTAATTCTATACAAAGAAAATAGACCAATTACGAGTTGGAATCAGTCATGAAGAGAAAAAAAAAACAATTTTGTTGTATGGAAACTAAATCTTATTTATATTTTCTGTTTTCAGCAATATCTTTAATTACACCAAAGTATGTACAACAAAATGCTAGAGTACATAAAAAATCTAAGTAGTAATGTTTAAACAGAAAATAAAGAGTTTTTTTTTGTGAATGTAATCCCATTTACAATTTAAGCGAATCTATGAATATGGAACTTGCAGAATCGTTATTCATGTGTAAAAAGTAGTATTTATACTTTAAATTCTATAGATTATGGAAAAACAATTACTATTGTAGGTAGTATTCAGTGGAGATATTTATTTAATGAAATTTATAAAACCATTTATTTAACTAGTTTTTAAGTATTTAAGAAATGACTGTAGTGTGACTTGCCTTTAACGTATGTTATTTAAGGCCATTTAAGTTCTGTTTGTGTAAATAAATAAAGAAATATATTTATCAATGCATTCGATTGTGCTTAACTGCTAATTAACATACTTATAGCTAGATAATATAAACTAGTAATCTTGTGTGTGAATTTAAATGATAATGATAAATTTGTAATGTATTATAGATTAGAATTTAGGTGAGTATTCATTAATTTTAGATGTCATTTTTGTATATTTTTTGCTAATATTACATGCCTAAAGGCGAAGATTGTGAGGTACATAAAATGTTTACCTGTATAGCCTAACCTTACCCATTCTGCAATAAATGATTTGAATTTGAGAAATTAATAAGACAATATTTGATATGGAATGCGTTTTTAGCACTTGGGTGCCCTAGCTCCCTGTGTGTTTCTATTTGACGCTCTCAAAAGCACCCTAAAATATCTAATTTAAGAGCATTTTTTTATTTTCTCCATGGTTGGTTTAATACAAAACTTTGCAGTTAGCCGTCTAGTTTAACTGGTGTGGCAATTATAAACTTACCCTAATGCTTTTGTTCGGGAAAACATGGCGCGGTTCGTTTGCTACGAATTTCATTTGGCAGGTATCTTTCAGGATTATCTTGTTGAGCTTCACTCTTGTGTGACGTACGTTCATTGAAAATGTTGAAAACTATTATTTAAAAATTTAAAGCTACTCTAATTTTGTCAAAGTAGTCATAAAATAAATGGTTCCTCGAACAGTAAACTTCGTGAACGTGATTAAAATAAATAAATAATAAATATTAGGACACATTTCACACACGGCTGGTAAGGTCCATACTGAACCATTTCTAGTTTAATTGCTAACATAACTGATATACTACATATACATACATACTTTATATACAAACATATTTAACACCCAGACCAACAGCCAACAAATTTAGTTTATCACAAAGATGTAGGCCGTGCTGAAAATCGAACCCAGGACCCTCTGATTGACAGTCCGGCATGGTAACCATTACGTGAACGAGCTTCAAACCAGTACTTTTTTTATATTTACAGAAATAGTTAACATTAGGTTTTCAATTACTTTTCACAATATTATTAAAATTGACCAATAAACGACGACTTAAAAATTCTAATCATGGTAGTTAGTTCCTGTGTACGGAGTTTCGTCAATTTATTCAAAATTTTGAAAAATACCAATATAGATTAAATTATATATGCATTCTATTAATATTTATATATATATTATAATAAAAAGACTTAGAAAAATTAGAAATTTTTATCATCCTTTTTTTATTTATTTACTTAACTCACTTTAAAAAAGCTTGAGAATTATTCTTACATATTATAAAAAGACAATTCATAAACAAAAAACAAACTACTTTTCGTTTGTAAAAAAACAATAAACTAGCGAACCAAAACTAACTATGCCAGTGGTTAGCAAAATGAACCAAAACTTTTATAAAGCGCACATAAAAGCTCATACTAAAAATTAGATGCAAATATTATAATTCTGAGCGCGGAACGTAGCTAAATCCGAAATGGGACCGACACGGTGGAATTCCATTTTTAATGAAAGGATTTGAAGATATACGTCGGGCTAAATCTCTCATAGCTTTGTAGGGGGTTGAAATTATACGGGTTAATTCGAACCGAGCTAGGTTAAGTATTGGGGATCGCGCGTGATTTTAAATTAGTTTATTAATTTTGGATTCAGTATTAGAACTAGTACTTCTCTCGTAGATTTGATTATTCTGTGATAAAGAACGTGATAGATCAATTTGTGTAATGTAAAAGGTGTAACGTGTGAAGCTCGGCTAATAAAGGTGCTCTACCGCAATCATCGAGGTTAAACAATGGCCGATACGGACAGTCTTTGGATAGATGACAAACGACCATGTACAAGATTGTCGTATGTTAAGTAACATTTTCATCTGGGTTCTGCCATGGGTCAGATCAGTCATAGTACAAGCAGTCATTACGCCAATTCAGAGGCCTTTGTGTGGTTCAAAAACATTGGACATCTGAGTTTGGCTACTTAACTCACCACCTGAGTTTAGTTGAACGACATAGAAAGAACTTTTAATGTCATAGAGTAAGCACTTTCATCGTCGATAAACTGACGAAATTTAAGTCCCATCTTGACGGAAAGTCGGTCGGAGGTATTGCTGGCGGATTGAATCAGCTGGTTACTGATAAATCACATTTTAAAAGACTCTAATTATTATTATTTTTAGGAATCTGGACTGTAGCTGCCAAAACTATACAGATAATCAACTTTTGATGTTACAGAAGTAAACACTACGTCGAAAAGCTGACTGTATCGAATCTTGGCAGTGAGTCGGTTGTAGTTATGGCCGACGGGTCGGATCAGCCAGTTACAGGAAAAACACATCAAGAAGTAATTAATGATTCCATTTAGGAAACTGCATTGTAGATTTCAAAAATACACAGGTAATTAACTTTTAACGTTACAAAGGTAGAGTCGGTACTTAGGGTACGACATCAAAAAGCTGACTGCGTCTATGTCGCAACTTGGCAGTGCCAGTGGGTCAGTTGGAGTTATTATGCCGATGGGCCGGTTACAGATAAACTCCATCAAGAAGACTCTAATTATTAATTTATTTTAAACTTAACGTTATATAGGAAGAAGGTACTTACAACGTCGATTAGCTGACTGAGTTTAAGTCGCATCTTGACGATGAATCGGTCGGAGTTATTGTCGACGGGTCAAATCAGCCCGTCACAGATAAACCACGTCAAGAAGACCCTAATTATCAATTCATTTTAGACTTAACGTAAGATAAATAGAGTAGGTACTTACAACGTCGATAAGCTGACTGAGTCTGAGTCCCATCTTGACGGTGAGTCGATCCGAGTTATTGCCGACGGGTCGGATCAGCCGGTTGTAGTTGGACAGCAGGTCGTCGTAAAGCCGCTTCGCCTCAGGGTTTGCGACGCTCAAGCGACCCCACACGCACAACACTCCCACCACCAGCGCCAACACCATCTTAGGCTAACACCACCCCTGGAAACAAAGGAAAACAAAATATAAATAAATATAAGGACACGTTTCACACAGGGCTGGTTAGTCCGCTCGGACTGTGAACAGCGGCCTGGGCTGGGAGAGCAGCGGCAATGCGCGAAGCGGTCCTGCATCCCTGCTCCTGTCGTGAGATGGGACACCGTGAGGTTGTAGTCGGTAGTGACGACCCCTCTGGCCCTCGAGTCTGACATCACCCAGCCGCCTCCCCCAGGCTTCGGGCGGGAGATGTGGAAATGCATTTCCTCACGAAAAAAATAAAATAAAGAAAGGCTGGGTAGCTATACAAAAACATTTATAGTTCATATCATGGTTGCTAACACAACTGAAATACAACACATACTTTAAATAGATACATATTTAACACCCAGACGGACAGTCAACAAATTTAGTATATATATATTTTTTTAACAAAGATGTTGGCCATGCCGGGAATCGAACCTGGAACCTTCTGATTGGCAGTCCGGTATGGTATTACGCCGAGGTCGTCAATGTTACGCAAAGGTTACCTACATTTGTAGGTACTACTTTATATAAGGCTGGTTGACCCCATTCCAAACCGGGATTACGCGCGGAGTCGGACTTAATTACCGGATAAACCGGATAAGCCACAATAAAACGCACCCTTATAAATCAATCTGTACCGACGAGATAAAACTACTACCCATTGTACAGTTCGTGTACAGTGAACAAGTTAAAAATAAAAATTAAGAAAGCCCCTACGAAATTTGTCGATCGGCCATCTTGGGTTTAAAATTTATCACAATTAATGTTATATTGGATAATTTTTGACTTAAAAAGAGTCTGTTAGGGTTTGTAATCGTTTTGTAATAATTTTCGTTTAAAAATATCTTTATTCACAATTTATGTATTTTACTAGTCGAGATTTTTCATTTGATGCCCATATTGGGACAGTAGCGAAAACATACATTCATATATGTCTTTGGTCATATTGGACAAATATAGCTAACACTCTCGACTAATGCGCATTTCGAATAAAAAAAAAATCGGTTCGGGAGCTACGGTGCCACAGACAGACACAAACATTTAAACAACCACGTCAAATTTATAATACCTTTTTCTTGCGTCGGGGGTTAAGAAAGTACAAAAATACAAACAAAAAAAAAACATTTTTTTATTGTCTGTACTTGTAGCAGCAAAACAAATACTTTACAATACAATACAATACAAAGTAAAGTAAAGTCATATACAGAATTTTTTATACAGAAATTTGCAAAATCCTAAAATAATATAGCTTATAATTCCAGCGTTTCTTTAATTTTATATTTTAGACATAATCTTTTTCTGAAATGGAATGGAATAATAAACTATCAAAACTATGAAATCTAACTAGAAAACTGTGGGCACTAACTTTATTTTCAACCATACTTCTTGTTGTTAGCAGAAAGTTAATTCAAGAACGGTTAAGCCTCAATATCAATATTTTTTATTACTCTGAATTGCTATGTAACATAAAAACCTTGCACATTTTTATACAAAAAGTGGTAGCAGAAATAAAATACACTGCCTATAATAAATTATCTTTTGCCCATTTCTTTCTCGCACTCAATGTGCAAATTTTATTGCCACTTACTGTACTGAAAATAAATAGAACATCTATACGGGCATACATTAGCAGTAGTTTATTGTTAAACATTTATAAACCACTCCTTAGGGAACCATCCCGATAGTTCCCTGGTTCGAATTAAAGATTTATTCTAAAATCGAGATTTCACAACCAATCCAGCCACGGTCGTCCGGGGAAGAAAATTTGTCAGTTATCAACCACCAATCAATGAGTAATTAGTGTGCAAGTACGAGTATGTAGTAATATGACCCAATGATATATTTTATATAAACTGTGCTCCGCGGTGTTACCCGCATTAATCTGGGTCAAATAGAAGTTAATGCGGGATAAAAAAGGTGATGATGATGATGATGAATGATGATGATCACAAAAACCTATTTAAAATAATTTCGCCTAAGTGCGAGTAACACGCGAATGCGTAAGGCATCTATAATAAACGGCAAGTAAACACGATTTGTTAGTTTCTGACGACGTTCTGTTAGTGCTCTTCTTAGATATTTATTTATCGGAGCTGATGATGGTCACAAAAGTAGAATTAAAAAAAAATCACAACTATCTATAGCTAAGTATATCTAGAGTATCGCTAACTTGTGTGGCCATGCGTGCTGCTGGTAAAAGCGAACTGTTAAACAAATATCTATATACCTACTATAATGCGGATAAAATGTAGAATGTTTTTTTTTATTATTGTTTTTGTTTGTTTTTGGTGTACAATAAAGGACTCTTGTATTGTGTTGTATTGTAAAAAATAAATAATTAAAAGCTTCACCAAATTCAACAATGAATATTTTTTTTAAATACAACGATTTTTTTTATAATTATAACATAAAAAAAACAATAATAGTTAAAAATTAAAAAATAGTAGAAAACCTAAGTCAGCGTCCGTGGGTAAGGTGCTTAAAATGCTGGTGGCATTACCTCGCTGGATCGTCAAACTTATACAATGATTAAATAAATAATAAAAAAAAAACTACAATTTATTGCATTACACAACCTATGTATATGTACATATTGAGCTAACAATCTCGTTCTTATAAATAAAATTCAAGAATGATTAATGAATAAAATTATTCAACTTCTTTGTATCCTTTTCACATAATATTATACCCCTATTTCATGAACGAATGGAAAAAATAAAATAACAGATCCAAAGAAAACATACGTTTTATGAAAATAATGTGTTATTTTTCTTTGTACGTTGGTTTTATTATTCTCCAAATTGGCATACTTTCGCAATAACCACGTACAGGAAATTCTCACGTATGTATATACATACATACATATAAGCATGCATACATATACAGAGTAACTTTAAGTAAGGTAAAACAATTATATTATGTATGTAGACAAAAATCTTTGTTCTAAGACTTTCTATCTTTAAATTCATAAAGAAAATATCAGATCTGCAACAAGGAAATGAACAAGGAAAACTATTTTCTCCACAAATTTCCAAAAGTGAAAGTAATTTTGGTGATAAAGTGAATAATGAAAGAAAATTTGTTTATTCCTACAAAATAACACTTAAGTATAACACAATCTATAAATATAACCTACTAATATTATAAATGCGAAAGTTTGTAAGTAAGTGTGTATGTTTGTAACTTCTTGATGCTCAAACGGCTGAACCAGTTGTGATTAAATTTGGCGTGAAGATAGGTAAGATCTTGGATTAACACTTAGAATACTTTTTATAACGGATTTACTTCTAATTCCCGGATTAACACCGGGTAACACCGCGGGGCGTAGCATTTAATATATATCTTAAATTAATGAGTTAATTTGGTATGAATATATACATATACGATTAACAAATGAACACAAACATACATACATATACTCGTACGTATATACGAGTATAAAGAGACACCATTAAATAAATAAGAAACAAGGAAAAAGCAGACAGGCAAACATAATTACTTTATGATATGAGATGACAAGAATAAAAATCAAAATAGAATCCAATAATCTGTCCTGCCTTACAGTAATTGGACGGATGTCAATATATTATTATCATTGTTATTATTTCCCTTGCGATCCAAAGAGGCAATGCGGCTAGCCTGATGGGCACGTTTGGGCGGGTGTCTTAATTTTTATTTTGTTTTTATTATTTTTTTAGTTTACTAAATTTTCGTCTTTTCTAAGCTTTGTAAATATTCTTAAGTCCTGTTAAATATAATTATTTGTAAATACATGAAAAAAAAAAAAAAAAAAAAAAAAAAAAAAATTATTGTTCTAAAACAATATATACTATTTTCTTTTTCAGATTACAAAACTTATTTTTTTTTACGTAGTACGCTAGACATTTGACCCGTAGGGCGCGTAACCGATTCATCAACACTCTGGTCTATGGTCTAGCATGCCTAGATTAGAATAATTACCTCACTAGGTGACTGCTGGGAGACCCTGTTAGGTGCTTAGTGACAGATTTTTTAACTTAAAAGTTACTACTAGCAGATACTCTACCACCATGCAATGGTAACCTCACGATGTTTTCCTTTAACAGAAGCTTGAGCTCATTAGCGGGGAACAAATCCACGACTTGTGATTTTCAAACAATTTTTTAATCGTTTTTTATCTGGGTAAGCGCGATACACCTTAGATCATAATGTCGCTTACTATCAGGCAAATTGTGAAAAACTCATTTACTGTAAAAAAAACGTGAGGCGGACGTACGCCTTACTTTTTCTTCTTTTTCTTCGTATGAGTTAAGTGACCAAGCTCTGGCGTCGAGAGTTTTCAAGCCGCCCGAAGGCCTCTGACTTGGCTTAACGACTGCTTGTCCTAACACTAACAACCGGGACCTACAATTTAACGTGTCATCTGACCGGTAGCACCCAGGTGAAAATGCCGCTTAAAACGACAGTCTTATGCATGGTCACCCTTCCAAACACTGCCCGCACCGACCGTTGCTAAGCTTCGGTGATCGCGTCAGATCACTTTAGCGAGCCGAGCTACAGGCGCTACGGCCCACGTTTCTATTTTTAATTGTTTTTTTTTAAATCCTCCTATCTCCGATTTACATGTCGGAGACTTATTTTACACTATTCCTTTCATACCAGTTCTCGCTTGCATGCCTCTCGATACTTTCTATTCTCCATACTTTTTCCTTCTCTCATTCATCATCTTTAGTTCTCAGTTTTAGTTTAAATGTGGCTAGGTACTAACTTAACTCTCTAATTTTTACAGCGTTGAGGGATGGATTAAATATACAGGGGGTTACTTTATTTATACTTATTTTACATGTAGGTTCACTTACTCTACACATTTAATTGTAGGTAGTGCTGCTATTGTTTACTATTTATTCTTATTTATTACAATTTTATTACACTCTTACAATACTCTAAAAACGTATCTCTAATATATTTATTTCCTTTTATTTTACACAAATTATCTACTGTCATATCAAAGTCTATTATATTTTCCATCTCAAACCTGCGCCTGCCATAGATTGGACATTCTGTTATAATATGCAGTACACTTTCGTCCACCGTGGGGTCAAGATGTTATTCCTTATTGTTTACGTAGGAATATAGGTAAAGTTCTACCAGCAAATAGACTAGCTAAAGTACAGAAACAGGGATGTTATACAAAAATATTAATGTACAACAAGTTGCCAGAGAAAATAACAAATCTTAATAGTAGTATGTTTAAACAGAAAATAAAGAGTTTTTGTGAAAGTAATTCCTTTTGTAATTTAAGCGAATATATGAATATGGAGCTTGCAGAATCGTTATTCATGTGTAAACAGTAGTATTTTAAATTTAATAAACATGGAAAACAAGTGCTAATGTGTGTAGTATTTAATGGGGTAGAATATTTATTTAATGAAATTTGTAAGTTTATTTAATTTTATCTAACTAATGTTTTTAAGTATTAAGTAATTATTGTAGTATGACTTGCCTTTAACGTATGTTATTAAGGGCTAATAAAGTTCTGTATTTCTGTATTTCTGGTCACAGGGCTCACGCTTACGAGTAACCCAGTACGACAAGCGCTCCGATTTTCCCACAAATTATTATATTTTCTCAAAGCAGATCATTATCAGTCTTGTGCCATTCATTTCGCTTCCTCAAGTGTATCAGGCGGAAAGATCTTAAATCATTCAGGGTAATGCCTGTTGAGATAAATGCCTGCGGTTAAATTGTGAGCGGCAATCAAAGAACATTTTTACTCGTACATACTCGAATGTAAAAGATATATTAGAAGAAAATATTTTAAATAAAAATGCTATTCTTTTTTTAATATTTCCAAGCAATTTTTTCCAGTATGGAAGAATAATATTCAAAAAATATTTAAATCCTATATCCAACGTCTAGGCAGGCCCAGACGGAGATGGCGGGACGAACTTGACTCTTTTTGTAAAAACTGGAATCAAAAAGCTCAAAACTGGGATGAGTGGAAAGAGGAAAGTGGACCGGCTAAAATAATAATAATAAAAATAATATATAGGCAATGGAGCAACGTTAAATAAATAAAATTAAAAATGCGAATTTTGTTAGTGATCTTTTGTTCTTTTAGCTACGAGTATAATCAATCACCTAAATTATTATAAATCTGTACAAAAGTTATGAAATATTGATTTTTAGGATTCCGTACCCAAAAGGCAAAAATGGGACCATTTTACCAAGCTCTGTGGTCTGTCTGTCACTAGGTTCTGTCTCATAAGCCGCGATAGTTATAAAGCTGACATATTATTTTATTTAAACTGTAATGTTTACAATAAAGTATCGTATGGAAGAGGAAAACTTGCCGTGCCGACCCCACCCAGTGGGAAAAGGTTGAAGAAGAAGAAAATTTGAAATTAAAATTTAACTGATATACATTATTATATAATTCGTTTCATAATCGCATTTTATAAAACAATTGATAACTCTTTGTAAATACTATAAAATAACTTTGACATTATATAAAACCTTGACATATTATTATTATTGTCATTTTTTGATATTGTATACTTATAATCTTTTGACATTTCTTTTAAATATTTGTATTATATATTGCCTAGCTGTAAATTATAGTGGGAAATTAACTTATAAATTTACTAATTAATTGACATTTTGCACACCGCATAAGCGGTAGCCTACAAGGGACATTTTATATTATTTTCCATGCTTTTATATTACCTGTGGCTACGCAAATAAAATTATTTCATTTCATTTCCTTTCAATGTATTGTTTACAATTTCCCATAGCCTTATTGAATTTCTCAACACAGATTTCAAACGAAAAACAAAGACAAGCTTATCAGCTGTCACGATCTAAAAACGTTCCGTTCGCTCCAATATTTCATTGTAAAAGCTTTCCGTACTGCATGACGTTAATTTATAGGAGCTAAATTGAATTTCGTCCGTGCAATGGACCGTGTAACACTGTAATTCTTTCCGTTTCACTTATTTTTTTATTTACTTACAGATTTTTGTACCTATTTGTTTTATATTGAAAAAGATGAAACGTACTAATTTATACTTCCATATTTATTTTATAATGTTTTTACAAACAGACTATAACTGTAACACTGTGTTGTACTCCAACACAGCTAGAATAATTGGTCAAGTGCGAGTTGGGCTCGCGCATGAAGGGTTCCGTACCATTGTTGAATGTGGTCCCCCCTTAAATATTTATATTATTTAAAAAAATGTTATTTAATTTGATAATACATACATTTATGTATTTTATGAAAATTTTAGTCATTTATTTTTTTTGTCTAGCAGCTTGATTATAAGTATAGCAAAAAAAACGAACGTCACAATGACGCTTACTAAAAGGTGAATTTTGATCAAGCGCAAACCTTTAAAGTAATAACAAAATATATGAAAACCTTACGAATAAAAGTCATACTACATTTTCATAATTATATTGTTAAAGTAAATCAAATAAATAATTCATTTATGTCCCACTCAACAACCCTATTTCGGTTTCCGTTGTATTTTCTGAGACCCAAAATAATTCAATTCGCAACTTAGTAGGCACCTATTGCGACCAAGTTGTTAACTATCTGTTGTTTCTGCCTATACTCAGAGAAGTCAATTTAAGTTTTATACTTTGTATAAACTAATTTGTTTACGCGTGCCCTTTTATTTAATTGTTTTCGGGTTGACAAGCCGACTTGATAATGTAATCATTGGAATTTCATAAGCATCTACACATCATTTAAACAAAAGAGAGGGTTTCTATTTATATTTTAAAAGGTTCTTTTAATCTTTTAGTAGATAAATTGTCAAATATGAAACGAAAACTCAAAGATTTTAGCAGTTCCAGTTTTAGGTTTAATTTCACTCAGGATTTTTCTTAACCACATATTATTCTTATATTAAAGTATATTTGCTGTTCTTCTTCTTTTTCCTTGCCTTATCCCACTAGGTGGGGTTGGCACAGCAAATTTTCCTCTTCCATGACTCTCCTCTATCAGCCCGTTGTCTCTACACTCACTCCTTTCACTCTCATGTCCTCATTCACACACTCCATTTCCATACATCTCCTTCCTCTCTACGCATCACATGCCCATACCACGCTAACCTCCCACTCTTTAGTTTCTCACTCACTGGTGCTACTTTCAAACTTCCTCTTATATGCTGTTAACAAAAACAAATTAAAACTGTTACTAACCACTTCACTATGTTTCGGTGGCCACCCTAAAAGTCAAAAATAAAAGTCAGTAATTCTAAACAAGCCATGCTCATTATTCGGCTAACGTGTTACCGACTAGTATCATTACGCGCCTTTCTCAAATGCTGTCTGGCAAAGTAAAAAAAATGATTTGATCGATTTTCTTAAGTTCACACTCCTTTTACTGCTTATTTTGTTTGGCTAATGGCTATTATTGTTAACATTTTTTCTTATTTTTTTTCCATTTCGATGTAAGCGTAACTAAAACTATATTTTATCAACGAATTTATTTGCACGATAAAAGAATCTAGCTACATTCATTTTGCCACTGCACAATGTTGTGCTATATCGTGCCAATTGTGTCCCAACAACTGAGAATCGAGTTTAATCCGTTTATCGCATTCTACCAAACACCCACACTCACACACCCACACTCACACACACGCATATATACGCTCATACACGCTTACATACTTATATTGACAATAGTTTTCTGTTTGGTTCTGTGTATAAAAGGTCTTTACAGATAGGTTCCGTATCGTATGAAGAAAACTTGTGATAAGGTGGTAAAGTTTTCCAAGGACTTAATTTATCTGTTGCCATATGCGCCCTGCAGCGATACCCATGTTAATTTGGGATAAAAAATAGAATTGTGTTAAGTTAGAAGTCTAACCTTTCTCCAAATAAAATTTCAAGCAAATAGGTGTAGCCGTTTAAGGGTGAAGAATAAACAAATATACACATACAATGTGTTTGTCGATCATAATACCGACAATTGGAAGACGGTTGAAATTTTCGTATAATATCTAGATATACATTTATATAATTTAACTAATAAAAATTGTATTACAAACTACTTCCCAACTAACATAATGCACTAAGAATAAGAGTCATAACAGATCTATAAGAGATCTAAACCGAACCTAAGACTAATATGAAGTTCTATAATATAGGAGTTAAAGTATGCTCTAACTCTGCTATACCCGCGGATTGGGCGCAAATTTTTACAGCTTTAGGGTTGAAAATTAATTTATTTTAAAAGAAATTAATTTATAAATTTACTAATTAATTGACATTTTGCACATTGCATATGCGGTAGCCTACAAGGGACATTCTATATTACCTGTGGCTATGCAAATAAATTATTTCATTTCATTTCATTACTATGGAGTTAGAATATACTTAAGCGTTATGTTTTTGTTGAATTTTTAACGGTCTTTTGCAGCCTTAAACTATAATGCTAGCTACTATACTACCTATATATAATACTTCAGGTTCTAAAGTAAGCTGTTAGAATGTTCGTTGGGCTTACATTTTTTATTCAGAGTTATGTAAAAAGCGAGTGTGGCTAAAAAGCGAGTGTGGCTCAATGGTAAAACACCATCCTTTAAATCGGAAGGCCCCTGGTTCGATCCCAGTCTTACACTTCACTCGCTCGATTTTCAAGCGCTTTACGGTGAAGGAAAACATCGTGAACAAACCAATACGTTTGAGAACTACAATATCCGAAGATGTGTGAATTAGTAAGGTGGATTATGGTTTATATCTCTCTCCTAGTGAGAGTAAACTACTAAGGGACTCGGGTCCCATCAGTGAGAACGTATAGTGGGATGCTTATGCTTATTGAGTAGGGTGCCTTTCGTTTCCAAGCCTGAGTCTTCTTTGATCAACTACTTGGCACGCTCGATCGTTCGATCGTTAAAAACAAATTTATCCAAAACTACAACAAAAAAAATGTGATAGATTGTCTACAACAACGAACATCATTTCCTATCTCCATTACTTTTCACATCATTTGCTCGCGCCTGCGATTTACCTCAGAATATTTTTTCTGAGTTTTGGGAAATATTTTCGAGAAGAAATACGTTAGTGGAATGATGTGGGTGAATAACTTTGACATGTTATTCGGCATTTGGAGGTATTTTCTTTGGAGAAGTTGGTGGTTTTTGCCGTTAAAATAATGACATTGTCGATAATGCAAATGTCCGTAGTTGTTTAGCATCTTGTTAAGGAATTCGGATACAATAAATAGATATTACAAGAAACAAACATAATAATTGACATTAAATCAAACAGTATAAAGTGGCATTATCATTGGGGCGCTACTGTGAATCGAATCAAACGTTTAACTGTAGATTCTGGCTGTAAGTGCAGATAACTTAAACATGTTTTGTTTATATATTATATGAAAAAAAAACTGGTTTTGTGACGTCTCTAAGTGCATAAATATGTCAAAATAGAAATAAAAAAAACAATCTATCTATCTCTATCTAGTCTTCGTACAACAGTCATTAAGCCAAGTTCAGTTGCTTTAGGGCGACTTGAAAAGTCTCATCATCAGAGCTTGACCAATTAGCTCATACAAAGAAGAGGAATCAATGTAGTTTAAAATATTACTATAAATTACGTATCAATCAAACTTTTTTTACCTAAAATTAAAAAAAATAAACAATGTATATTTTTTTTATTTTTTACTATCTAATCAAATGCCGGTAGTGACGACGCCTTTATTTGAATCGGGGTGTATGCTAATATACATATTTCCCATATAATATTATCCATAGACTTGATTTTCCAAAAAAGTACGTACAGGGGCCGGAAATCAAATGAATCGATCCTGTTCCACACCGGAAGTCGATGGATGATGTCGTTTGCTCACTTCCTGCCTTACAGGGGCGGAATGAATACTAAATCGGAAATGTTTTCTTACGATACAAATAACGAAAGATGATAAATAAATCTT
Organism: Mellilla xanthometata; assembly: GCA_035578125.1. NCBI lineage: Eukaryota > Metazoa > Arthropoda > Insecta > Lepidoptera > Geometridae > Mellilla > Mellilla xanthometata. The sequence continues at coordinate 2,636,260 of JAPUBQ010000015.1, read as the reverse complement.
GTCAAAATTATCTACTTTGGATTTTTTCAAAGGTTCTTTCTTAAAGGCGATCTAATCTGCTTCTTTTAAAAGTGTCATATGTCATAGTGGAAAGTGAAAACCTCTCGACGTCATAACTAAATAAATAAAATAAAAAAATTTGAAACGTGCGGCGCCTATTTTTGTTAACTGTAAGAACTTATGTTTACTACAGCGCACCTTTGCGAGTGGTCAAAGTAATTAAAATCAAAAACAAATATAAATAAATTCAAATCTAACGTGCAAATATATAATCGAAAGTCATAACTGAAAACCGGATTAAAATCAGAGTGGTTTTGTAGATAAATCTCAACATTGCACAAATACACATGTAAACACTCTCCCACCGCAATCGCGTGTTACATACAACCCTAAATTTTTACTTTTTTATCACCAACCCCCATTTTTTATGGCCATTTTAGTAATTTAATAATTTTTCATCCCGCTCGATAACTGACCAATTATAGTGTTAACTGCACTTAGGCAAAACAGCGTTTGCCGGGTCAGCATATATATTTCAAATTCTTAGTTTAGCGCCATGCAGGTCAAATGCCTAGCTTTATAGTGTTTAAAAATATAATAATATAAAAAACACATTACGTAGTAATGTGATTGTAAACCCCACCTTAGTCGTATTCCTCATTACTAAGGTTCTTGACTTCCTCGCAAAATTTATTAATTGAGGAAGTTCTCTTAGGCAAGTACATCATGGTGCTCGGGACCTTTCACAAGAGACACATGTCTTCGGATTTTTGGTCTTCAAACATGTCAGTTTCCTCACTAAGTTTTCCTTTATCGTAAGGCGAGTTCAATTCCACACATTAATTACTTGAATATTTTGTGTATTAACTATATTGTTATCTGTTTATTTGATTTGTTTTGTTATTGTATATATTAATACTTAATTATTGTAACCTTCCTATAATTGCGTATGTGAGGTACCGGTCACCGGTCGGCTTCAGCGGAAGACCAGCGCTGATTGCTTGCAGTCAGCACACGCTGAGCTGGGGCCGGTTTTGTGCCACGAAAATGTTTTTTTATATGTTTATTGTGTATTGTTTTTCTGTGTTGTTCGAGTCATAAAATACATCTCTCTTACTTTTGAAAATAAAAAGCGTTATTTGTTTAGGACCGGGATAAAACTAAATAAAAAAACAGACGTTTTACTCGTACCACGACACGATTTCATCAATTTCCGAAATGTAAATAGTCAAAGTTATTTATTAAACGTCAATTTAAATTTATCACTGCGATTCAAACCAGCCGCGAACGATTCTACGCCACCAACATATTGCAGTAAACGTTCATAATAATAGTACATAACACCGCTTAGGTAATAAATTCACGCAGAGTTATTTTAGAGGTTTGATTTTATTACGACGTGAGTAAATAAATTTATAGTTTATGAAGTTCCATTATCGAAATTTCAGCCAAATAATTTTGGTAACTTTTGATTAAAATGTATAATGTAGGTATTTTCAGATCTTATTAACTAATTCAGCAAAGGCGAAGGCAAGGGAAAATCTGGATTTAACTTTTTTTCACTTTCATACACACGGCTGGTTATCCTCATACTGAACCATTTCTAGATCGTATTATGGTTGCTAACACAACTGATATACTACATATACATACATACATACATATTTAACACCCAGACCCACAGCCAACAAATTTAGTTAAGCACAAAGATGTTGGCCGGCCGGGAATCGAACCCGGAACCTTCTGATTGGCAGTCCGGCATGGTAACCTTTACACCAACGAGGTCGTCAAACGGTAAAATATCGAAAAAACAACCTTAAGACCGTCTAGAGCACCACTCTAAAAATATTTACACTTATTTTGGTACGAGCAGACTTATCACTATGAAAAAAAAAACTTGTACAAAAAAATAAATTTTCGAATTTTGAACCACTTTTATTTATTCATAAATATGATTGTTACCAAAATAATCACACGTATTCTTAGAGTAGTTCTCTAGACGGTCTTTTAGCTATTTTATCGATATCTTCTACCGTTTACAAGTGAAAAATTTGAATTTCAAATAAAATATTTAGATCCTGAAACACATTTAATTGGCTAAGCGAATGAACATAAAACAAACGAACATGGAAAGCACGAATTTCAGACAAAAAATCAAGTATTTGACTTTGGCTTTAGCTCAAAAAATTAGGAACTAGAATTTGAGTCATTCGAGGAGAGGAGTGTACTTAATAACCCCATTTCCATGGCAGTTCGATAAAAGAAAGGCCGTGTCAAATGTCACGGGTTTCGCATCGTTTAACCCCAGACTTTGGGACTTTGGCTTGAACCGGCTCGAATATTCAGCTTTTTATACCTATCTCTCTACCTATGTATATAACTATCTACCTATCAAACTCCGTATAGCCAACTAACGTATAAAGGACTACTAAAACAAAACCTTAAGACAGCGGTTTTATAATGCACACACTACTTAAATCAAATAATCAAATATATCTTTATTTACACAACGTTACAACTACTAGACAGACATATGTACACTTCCACTTTTGAATGCAAATCTTTTGAAAATTTTCAGCTAATAGTATTACTACCTATGCCCTGCGTTATTCCGACATCCGACACAATCAAGATAAGAAGTCCAGTTTTATTTAAAGGCATAAACTACTTACATGCCCAATTTCAACTTTGTTTAGAGTTAAATAGTTGCATAACAGGAACATCTGGTACCCATGACACTAACTACTTGGCTAAGCACAGCGACTCTTCATGTACATGACCTACTCACGGCATTGAATAAAACCTGTAACATGTAAACTTATGTTTATTGCTAAAATATTTTTTTTTTATTTATAACATAACATATCTCGATACCTCTGCATTAATTCCAGTTTATTCTGCCATCAATACAATGGTATTACCCGTATACGTAATGATTTCAAACGCTAATTGCGTGGATATTATCGTTGAGCTGTGAACAACCTGATTAAATGCCTCGCGGTAACTGCTGTAACAATATCTGGGCTTAATATGTGTGGCAATTTAAAGGAAAAAATTGTGTGAAAAGTTTTGGAGCGCCCTTGCTCAGCTAAAGGAGGTAATCTGATTCGATCATCACAGTTAAAATAGATTCAATTCGATCCGTTTATTGAAATGTGGCTCGTAAGTTCTAAAAAATTAGTAGATAATTGATATATAAGAAGATCATAGATAGGAAATACTTTATTGCACTTAAAATTAAATAATGAATTAAAATGGATACGCTGTTAGTATCTTAGACACCGTTTCTACCGCTGGTCTTATTCAGGTTTAGTTTTAGTTTTTGTGTTGTTTTTTATATTATTTCATTAGGTATTTGTTTAGATAAATTCATACAATAAATGACGATGTTTTTACAAAGAATACGACTTCTTAATCTACACCACACTCATTAGTTGTTTAATCTTAATTAAGCCAGAATGTATTTAATTAGTACCTACTTACTTTCTCTATAATATTCACAAATCTGAGTTGAAGAACGTATCTTAAGCTTTAGGAGAGAAAGCGTGCCGTCTGACGAATTAAAAATTCAAAACCCACATCCCCTAGATAGTGAAGGGGATCGCCTGAATACAGCATTTGTAAAATTTATCGCTCAAGAGTGAACCGTAGTAGATTGCAATTCGGAATGGCGAGGACGGACTTAGGCTTACAGCTAGGTCATAAGATATTCTAACATGTTTAGATCATATTCTCTCAATATAATTAAATATTAGTTTTACTGTTCTATTACCTACTTTGAAACTTTAAACACATATGTATTTCGTTTAAGCTATGTTAAAAAGCCTATTTTAGTATTAACGTTTTTGTGGCATTAAAATATAAGGTGAAATATGACATGACCATAAATTAAAATTACCAAACCAGCTATGAGTTGAAACAATCGGAATAATAAATATGCTGTAAAAAAGTGTTGCGTTTTTATGACATCAATCATAACACCGCCTTTGTATTATGTATTCAATTAGTTTAAATCATACATACCCAATGCTTTAATAGAAGATTATTACTTTTATTTAAATAAAACTGGATTCAAAAAAATTTAGTCTTAGAATAGTATTTTTGATGAGATATGTTTTACAGAAAACTTACTAAAAATAATGCATTGCAGAAAGCATAATTAATAAAGCAAAGGCAATGTCATCTTTGTTATATTGTTTTTCTATATGTGCACCATATATTGGCATTTTAATTTCTTAAGGAATCAGGGCAAGCTTCCCCTCCACAAACTCCCTAGATACGCCCCAAGCAGAGTAGTTACCTCGTATTTTGGGCGAGATTATTTTATATTTGCTCGGGGAATCGACCGGGGGAACCAATTTTGGGATTATTCCAGAACTTCTGATGCTAATGCACTCTGTGTTTTGATGCAATCCCGCCTGTGCTGTGTTATGTTCGCCAATTTATGCTACGGTGGTGTTAGCGCTTTGGTGTTTAGATGCGTTACCAAGTTTGCCTTGTTTTGAATACTGCCTTACCTGCAGCCAGCTCTGGGCAATCTTGTATAGGATTATTGATAAATTAAAATATTAAAAGGGAGTGTGTCGATAGAAAAACGTCTGTTATTCAATCTGACGGCCCCTGATTCAATCCTGGTCTATATTTTTTTATATTCAATAGTTGAATAGTTTACGTTTGACCGCAGCTTGCCTGATACTATATAATCTGCATTCGTGGTCTTAATAATTATAATATAAGATTTTTATTTAACAACGTATAAGCTTGGCGATCCAGCGAGGTAATGCCGCCAGCAATTCAGGCACCTTACCCACGGACACTGACTTAGATATAATTTACTGTTTGTAAGGTTTTTGTGTGTGTGTGTTTTTATTTGTATAATTATGATATTAATTAATAAAATAATATAAGATTTTTATTCTAGTTTGCACAACAGGTTAAGTAAAGAGAATAAATTATTATTCCAAAAGCTAATGTAACACCTCTGCCAATAAAAACATTTGATTAGAATTGAATACCGTAGGGCCCAAATAGTTTCACTTTTTCTATACTGAATAGGTTCACGTTTGACCACAGCTTGCCTGATGTTAATCTGTGCTATATAATCTGCATTCTTGATCTAAGCACAGTTATACCAACATTAAGTTGAAAGCGAGATAGCCTTCAACTCACCCTCTCGGCTTCGTGTTGTTTAACTAAGATTTATACCGCTCTCTAGTCCAACGTCGAGTTAGAACGGAATTGTTTCATTTCGAGTTAAGTCTGCTATGGTTTGCTGAAAATTGTATGTAATATTCCTATTTATAGCTTCGTGGTTAAATATTATGAATATGTAATGGGTTTAATTTAAAAATGACAAATAACTAAAATGGCCATAAAAAATAGGCCTTGGTTATAGAAAAGTATAATTAAGGGTAGTATGTATTTTTAATGCCTCATTCTAAAAAAAAATAATAACAAAAATTTTTATCGAAAAATTTAAAATAAATTATGGTTGAACAACCCCTATCACTTAGGGGTATGAAAAATCGATAGCAGCCGATTCTCAGACCTACTGAATATGCATATAAAATTTGGTAAAAATTGGACTAGCCGTTTCGGAGGAGTACGGTAAAACTATAAATGTGACATGGAAATTTTATATATTAGAAGAAGATGGTTTAGAAGATAACAAGAAAGAAACATTAAGAAGATAGGACCTTTCGACCATAGATTATTATAATAAGTTATATATTCCCATTACTAAACCATTATCACTTTTTATCAGTGTATCAAAATTTGGCCCTAAAACCCGAAATCTGAATGCTCTTCAACAAATCAAAACAAACAACGGGCAATTTAGTGCCTTAATTTACTGAATTTTAGATCTAAAATTCTAGTTCATTCCTTTAAAAATACATGACGCTGTTAAAACACAGCTGGATACGACGTTAAGGACTATTTGTCACTTCTCAGCCCTACTCATAATATTAATTAAATGTTCCGCTGTAGAGTTAATTTTAACCCGTGCTTTGTTGATTAACTCATTAATTCAGCTGTTAGTTTCAAATTCAATTGTTCAAGCAATTGAATTGTATTGAAGCCTGTTTGCTTTGAATTGTTCAAGATGTTAGGTACGTACGTGAAAGTCATGTACTACATATATGGGTCATCATTCATCACTCATCATGTATTTACTTATCATCACTCATCATTCATCATCATCATTTTCAGCCATCTATTGCCCGTTGCTGAGCATAGGCCTCCGTTCGCGTAAGGGTAAATCCGTTACAATTGTTATTTTCAAAAGTATTTATTCTTCTTCTTCTTCGTATGAACTAGGTGGCCAAACTTTGGTGTCGAAAGTTTTGACTTGGCTCAACGACTGTTTGTACTAAGACAGCCGTGACCTACAATTTAACATGTCAATCGGACCCACGGTAGCACCCAAAGAGAAAATATTTTGAGAAAATATTAGAAAATATATTGTAATATACCAAGCTATAATTTATATTAATATATTATAGCTACGTGTGTGACGGGCTTTATACTCGTGTATTGTCACTTGGTCACTTGACTTGTCATTACTTAACATATAAAGAAATGGAAAACAAACCACGGCCGATATAAAAAACATCACTTCAAATGACTTATATTACATTCTAAACGAAATAACTTTCTCATAACTACACCGAGTCTTTTCACAAACTTTCCGAAGTAACGAAACGCACGGCGAACAAACTACAGGGTGTCATCAAAAATGTAAGAGTGCACTAAGTTGCCCGTGTAAGTTTGCCGGCGAAGTTTTCCAATTAATTCACTGTCGAATACCATCTGACGGGAAAACGAGGACCTGTCACATTTCCTGAGGGTTGCCACGCCTTAAAATTCACTCCATAACTAGTATTTGTTCTTTTTGACAAATGTCAAATAAAAGAATGCTTTTAATTTAACTTTTCCATTTTTTTTGGTATTATATGTTTAAAGTTTAGATTTATATTATTCAATCAAAATTAATTTAAAATGTATATAAAAAAAATAGAATATGAGAATATACCTTGATTAATAATCTTACTAATATATTAAATACAAAAGTTTGTGTGTGTGTGTGTGTGTATGCTACTTCTTCACGCTGTAACGGCTTAACCGATTTTGATAAAATTTGGTATTGAAATAGGATAGACTTTGGATTAACTCAAAGGCTACTTTTTTATCCTAGACGCGGGTAACACCGCGGGTGCGCAACTCGTAAATTAATATTTTTGGCAATAGACTCAATATACCAATATTCTTGAGGTACTTAGAAGAGAGCACACATACTCCTACGGCAAGAGACCTCACGCGGTCTTAGTATAGCAGTAGAGATCCATATAGAAAAGTGAAACTTTAATTGTTAATTTTTTTAGATAATTTGTATTGTATCTTTTTTCTGCATTTTTTGTACTAAACAAGTTTTAATTTGAACATTTTTAGTTTGGTGTCTTATATAAATTACTTAAATCAAAACAAGAAACGTTCCATTAAACTTAGACTCACAAATTTTACAAGTACGTTTTCCGAAACAAAAAATCTGACAAACCGTCCAAATAAAAAAAAAAAACAAAAAACGTCAACCTTTTCAAACGAACAACTCGTATAGGTCAAGTCAAAAAGGCTGTCAACGAATATTTTCCCGTCGAACAGCGCGTCTGGCTCAACCCATACACATTGATTGATAGGCAGATGTGGCACAAAATGTTCTGTTTCCAACATCACAGAACAATATGCTTTATTTTCTAAGAAATAAGGCTTAAAACAACTCTACAGATTAAACGTGTAACTGCAGTCAGCAATTGAAAAGCGAATTACGATTCCTTTTTGACGTTGTTATAAAAGTACGTCAACAAGCGAGTTGACACAACCCTATTGAAATGAAAGACGTAAACTTCAAAGTAACGTATTTGTATCAAAAAATATCTCGATAAGAAAATATCTACATACCTATATATGTATTTAATATGGAAATGCTTCGAGGGAAATATTATATTTCTTCCCAACTTGTTGCTCACTTTTGTAATATTTACAGGGATCCCTAAACGGGGAAAGATTAGAGACATGATTGACAGGTCCTTTATTATGTGGGTGGGACCAAAATAAAACGTGGAAAACACCCTGTATGTGAACAATTTTTCTCAAATATTCCTGACACAAAGAAAAATCAACGCTTGCAATATTTACTTTGCCACTCAAGAAATATAAAAGTTACTTTTTAAACCACGATACAAAAAGTTGGGTGTTATTATTTTGACGTATGGGTGTGTGTGTATTACTGTGGCATCACAACTCTCGAACGGATCAGCCGTTCTTTTTTTTTCAAAAGATGTTTCCGTCGAGTTTTTAACCGACTTCAAAAAAGGAGGAGGTTATGTATTCGACTATATGGTATTTTATTTTTTTATCATTTTCTTCTTCGTATGAACTAAGCGGCCGATCTCTGGTGACCAGAGTTTTCAAACCACCCGAAGGCCTCTGACTTGGCTTAAAGACTGCTTGTAAGGCTAATAGAAGGGGCTAATAACTTAACGTGTCATCCGTTCCTCGTTAGCGCTCATATGCAAATGACACTTGTTAAAAGACATTCTTGTGCACGGTCACCCATCCAAAGACTATCCGCATCAACCTTTGCTTAACCTCGATGATCGCATCAGATCACCTTAGTTATCCGTGCTACAGGCGCTCGCGTAGCGCTAATGTTGATGAAAATACATCATAAATGGCAGCTACCACAAAATGGCGGATGGCATATTTTTTATAAACAACAAAGCTCTTTCATTAATACACTTTCACATAGGGGTATCAAAAAAGCAAAGTGTCTTGGTTGTTTCAATAATCAAGCCTTAATAAACACTATGAGTATAAATTTCAAATATAAGATCGCCATAAGCACAAAATGTATTTAAAACTTTTAAATTATACTTGTTTTCTCTCTAGTGTTATTTTATTTTAGTCACTTTAAAACGTTTTTTTTTTATCCTGGCCCTGGCAGTGACAAGGTAACTTCTTGACAAAATATAAATTAAGCTGTCACATGCATACATAATGCTGTCCCATATCAAATCTTCGTGCTCTGTGCTATATCAATAGAGTAATATATTTTTCCTTCGACAAAGCGAGTGTGGCTAGGTGTGAAAAATGTCTGCTTTTCAATCAGACGGCCCCTGGTTCGATTCCAGCCCTATACCAATGATTTGTTTTTCAAGTTATGTGTGGATTTGCGCTCGCTTTATGGCGAAAGAAAACGACATGTTTGAGGACCACAATATCGAAAGTCATGTGTCATCCGCCAACCTGTACTTGGCCGGTGTGGTGGATTTTGGCCTATATCTCTCTTCTCATGAGAGAAAACCCTGAGTCACATGGTGTGGCACGGCACCAATCGCGTGCGAGTTTTGTGGGTGAGTTTTTCGTTGGGATAGCAGTAAAATTGTGTGCGTAGATGGATCCAAATTCTAAGCGGCAATTGTATTGGGTTACTCTTCCGTTTATTCTAGTTTGCTGCTTAGCTCATATGAAAAAGAAGAAGCAAATTTAGCAAGCAACCTCCTTCCATCGTCCTTCTAACTAAAGTTAATTCCACACTATCAAATAATTAAGGCGAACTCTAATCGAGTTGGAGAAAGGAATTCGCTTAGCACTCATCACCCTACCTTTGGGAAATTATGTCGGAATTTTAATGATATCGACCCAAGGGTCTTAATTGAAAAACTTTCGCGCAGCCCGAGAGAATGTGTAAGGCAATGTGTTGAATTAGTAAAGAATGGTGTCGGGGTTCCGATTAAATTATTGACAGGTGATATGAGTGCGAGCGAGACGGGAACAATAATGAGTATAATATGTTAACGTAAGATACTGGTGGCGATTCAGCGAAACACACGACTAAACTAAATTTAAAGAAGTCCCGTCTCTTTTCAGCTTAAGTGGCCAGAAAACGGCACGTTCTGCACCATAGTCAAAACAACTAAAATCACTCATACGAAATTATTATAATTAAATTACCTATAAATACTGTTCACTTAATCTTTATGCAGCATTTAGCAGCCATAAGACTACGCGTTTTTACACGCTTTCTATTAGCTTCACCTGCATGTTTGTTTGTAACCGACTTCTTTGGGCGCGATTTTGACCCACTTTTAATGGCCAGATTTCATTCAAACTTTGTAGATTTATTGAGGACCGATGACATTACACTAATTTGATAAAATTATTCCATTTTTTGTATTTTTGTTTCTATGTTTGTTTGTAACCGACTTCTTTGGGCGCAATTTTGACCCACTAAACGGCCAGATTTCGTTCAAACTTTGTAGATTTATTACCAAAAGTGCACGACTCATAATGTTCATTTAACCCTTATTAAAATAAAGGTAGAATGCTTACCACTCTAATTTTTTGTAAAAAAAGGAATTTTTTTTTTCACCAAATTTAATCGAATTGAATAGCAAGTAAAACGTTGTGTTTTTTTTTATCCAACTACTGGCAATATTTCACTTATAAACGTCACCCGTCCTTATAAGTCAATGTCAAAGAGGGCAAGTCGGCAGTTTGGCGAAAAAAATTTGAAATTTGTGCGTCACTCCCACAAAAATTTGAGTTTTGTTCTACGAAAAATCTGGTAAGTGGTTTTTGCGTCCAGATTCATAAAATAGGTTATATTTTTGTTGTTTTTCATCCATTTGGTTGAAAATTCTGGTAATCTATACATGGTTTTCGATCATGTGAAGTTATGGGTGATTGTGGTAAATTATCTACCATTGTTGATCCGGGCCTAACTGTTATTGGATTTACTAATATAGAAAACGGTTTGTATTTTTGTGTGGTGAATGGTGCATATTTTTCTTTACTAATATAAAAACAATATGTTTTATTGGTTTGTGAATTGTGCATATTTTTTAATTAGCTTAGCTTTGTTCATTTCACTTATTTCAGTGGTCTACCCACAATATCGGAAAAGAAGAAGAAACGAAGAAACGTTTGAAACATGACTCGTGATCGCACTTTATCCTTTAAGTCTAAAAATAAGTGTCCACTCTTATATGTAATTAATAAAAGTCTTACATAGAAAACAACTAAGTATTTTCATTTACCTGCTAAGATAGACCATAAAACCATTAGACTCCTTCGATGTCGAATCCTTTAGAAGATATATAATGTATTGAACAAAAGAAATGTGAATATGTATATATTTTTTAAATTACCTAAATTAGACAAGCAAACCCAGAGAAAACAACTAGTATAGATTTTTTTTCAAACCGGATTGGATAATGGTAACTATTTTACCACAATCGTAAAATTTTACAAGTCGGTAATGGATAATGGTAGGTTATTTACCACACAAAAAACACCCCTTCCCTCCCCCTTTTTCATATTTTTTTCATCAGAAATGAAATCAGCGGCCCCTAATTACCCAGAAAACCCCCTCGCTTTTTCTTAAACAGCCACAAGGGCTCTTGTTTGTTTAAGGGTTAATTATTAAATATAAAAAAAAAAAAAATTAGTTCGGTTTTCTATAAAAAGCGTGTTTTTTAGTTTTGTTTAAACTATTATTATTAAGCAAAGTTTCCAATTATGCACGTGCATTTAGTAAATACGTCCGTCACAGCTACACGAACACGCCTGCATACGAGATGCTACTGCGAATTAGCATATACCAAGTTAACAAGTTGTAATAATCCAACGCCACGCTTCGTGACTTCGTTTAACAAAATGTGCATATTTCGAGTCAAAACTTTTGGCTGAGTTAACGTCATGTACAAATGGGAAAGGGTGAGGTTAACAGCATTATTTTGCAATTTAATTTCGTACCTGTGTGTTTGGGCAAAGATTATTAATGTTTCAGTGAAGTGGCGTGGCTAATTTAGCTATGCTGGGGGGAATTTGAAGCTAAGGGGGACCAAACGCTATATACACAAAGACTGGAATTAATTTAGAATAATGTACCATACTTTCATGTAGAAACTTCACAAAAAAATAATATCAATAGTATTAACAATTAACAATATTGAAATAATAAGCTCTAAAATTTACCTACATAATTTTTTTTTTGTTTAAATTTCTTTGTTACTTTACAACATTTTTAAATCAACAACGATGGTATTTTTTTTATCATAGAAAATCGGTAGTTTTCTAAAATATGATTACATAAAATTTGGTACATATATCTTAAAATTTTCATGTAATCGTATTTTGGAACTCTAGTGATTCTTAACACAGGACTAAATATAAAATAACAGTATCTATCATTTAAACAGAATTTTACAGGATTTCTCAAAATATTTTATTTTGCTTGCATGTCGGTTTAAGTGATTCTAATAATTAGATGTATTATAAGATTAACAAAATCAATTAAGCACGTTATTTTAAAAACAATCAATGCATAGTTAGTACTATGATTGCCACTTCTTCTAACTACTTACCTGATATTTATTATGTGACTGTTTTAATCACCATGTTCTGTAGTTTCGGTTATTTTTTATTACCTCCGATGTAAAATATTTCGGAGCCTATTCTATTGCTATAAACACCAGTTCTCGCTTTTTCTACTGCTTGTACTTTCATTCCTCATTCCTTTTCTTTCTTACATGCATCACCATACAGACTTAATTTATCTACTTCTACACTATCTAGTTTGTACTTTAAATCTTATAGCTATGTAGTTTCGGTTGCAAAGTTTAACAGAAAATTCAGTTTCTCTAAGCAGTTTGTACAACAAGCTAAATTTAGAATAGGTAAGCTGTATCCTGGCTAAGTTCCCAATTTGGTAGCTCGCCCACTGAGATTGGCAAATTTTGTGTGCCTTTGACGTTTTGGTTTAAATTAGCCGTTTGTAGCCGTTGCACTGGCCGGTTCATAATAATGCTACTTGCAATAATTTTGCATGCCAAAGACCTTTATACATACTTATTAAGGTGAAAGGTTGTTAAGGCAAACCCTTTGAACTTGCAGTTTTATTAGGTTCAACATAAACTCTACATACTTATTAAGGTGCATACAAGTGCAAAGCCATGAACTTGCAGTTATATTAGCTTCAACATAAATACTACTTTTAAGTCAAATCAAATGATTTATTGGCCTTACGGCATCACTCCATACTGCGCAAGTCAAATTGCAATTAATTTCTTAAACTTATATGACTTGAGTCATTCAAATTAATTGCAATTTGCATTTTTACAATTTGCTGACCCGGCAAACGTTGTATTGCCTTACTGAATACGCATAATTTAAACATTTAAATTATACAATTTAGTAAAAATCGGTCAAGCCGTTTCGGAGGAGTACTGTAACTAATATTGTGACATGGAAATTTTATATATAAGAAGATAACTCTTATTACATAAATATCAATATTTTTTCGTCCACCTGGAATCATTTGAAAGCTTTCTATGAGACTGCTACAAAAATAAACATTCTGTTATTGTCTGAATGAACTTAAAAATGAACTTGAATGAACATGAATGAACATTCTGTTATTGACATGAATTCATTAAGAGAGTAAAAGTAGACTAAGGGGTTCAGTTCAAAAAAGTGTTGAATTTTTGTTTGCTGTCATTCAAAAGTAGTTCTATAATTCTACGCGGCAACTTATTAAACATACATATATTCTTAGTATATAAACCTTGTTTTTGAACCTTAACCAGTGTGTTTGCAGGTTTGCTTAAATTTACATAGTTTCTAATTGAGTACGTTTTATTTATCGTCCATATTTCTTTTTCGGTTTATATTAATCACTCAACTAGACTAAGTTTAACCTAAAGCACGAACAAATTGATCGAGATTGGTGTGCGGTCCACTGGCACCGCAAACACAGAGATTGTAAGCTAACCACAAGGCTTTAAGGTAGTCAGGCTAGATCTAGGAGTCTGGTTTAGGCTTGTCTAGATTATAAAGTACCTAACCTAAATCTTCTTACAAGAATTACAGAATGATTTGTTATAGAAATTTGAAATATGTTTGGAATTATGCTTTTAAGGCGAAGATAAAGGCAAAATTTTGATTTTACAGTTACAGTTTGTCTTCTTCTTCTTCTTCTCTTCTCTATCTCTTATATTATTATTATTACATTATAAAGAGGAAACATTTTATATTTTGTTTGTTTCTTTGTTTGTTTGACGTGAATAGGCTCCGAAACTACTGAACCGATTTAAAAAATTCTTTCACCGTTGGGAAGCTACGTTATCCCTGATAAACATAGGCTACATTTTGTGTCTCTTTGCATTTTAGATTATTTTATGACCCGCGCGAAGCCGGAACGATCTGCTAGTGCGGTATAAATCGTAAACGGAAATATTGTATTGTATTTAATCAATATTTTAAATTATTGAGCTTAGATTAGTGCATTGAACTTGCTCAGGCTAGCTTGCTTACAGAATAGGATGAAACTTTAATAGCTCCGTATGAACCAAGTTTGACCCACTACACTCCACTGGTACCGTAGATGTAGAATCTATAGATATGTTAGTATAAAACTTTGCACAGAAATTGAGAAAAAATTAAGCTCTAAACGAACTAAAATGCGTTTGCGTTTTAAATTATTCGAATAAATACAGAAAGTCCATCACGAAAAGTTATACTTGTTGGGATGGACTTTCAACAAATTGTAATTGAGTTCAACTCCAAAAAAAAATACTACCGTAATTTGTCATGTGTTACCAAATAACTTCGACGGAAGATAATTTTACTTCTTCTTCGTATAAGCTAAGTGGCCAAGCTCGGTTTTCAAGCCGCCCGAAGGCCTCTGACTTGGCTTAACGACTGCTTGTACTAAATTAATAACAGTCGAAATCTCCCATATAACGTGTCATCCGACCCACAATAGCACCTAATGAAGATTCCACTTTTAAAACGACATTCTTATGCATCCAACGGTCACCCATCCAAAGACTGAACGTATGTATCTACCGTTGCTTAGCCTTGATGATCGCGTCAGATCACCTTAGCTAGCCGAGCTACAGACGCTACAAAAGAGTATAATCGAAGTGAACACTGAGAAGGAAAACCATGTCTAGAGGTAATGGACTTCCCATGCCTTTCTAAGCTTAAAAATAACACGATTGTGCTTTATTTAATTAGACAAGCTGTTTAGTTTTGGTACAAGACAAAGTTATCTAAACTGTTGCTATGCTACGGCTGTAGAACGTTACTCCTTTGTTTCTCAGAGCATTGTGCGTGGCGAGCATTTCTGTGCAATCATGCACACGCGGTAGTTCAATGCACATTGTACAAATATGCACATATTAGCTGGCTATTGTACGGAGAATGTACGCATATATTTAAGCTGGGTTTTGTTTATGCGGGAGGTATTTCACGAAAAATATTCATGTAAATTATACAATTAACAATATTTAAACTAAAAACTCTAATTCAGCCCGTATAAACCCTTATTAAGCTGGGAACAGTAATTGTTGCAATGCTATTTTTATTTCCAATTTCCAATAAATTTACCATTTTTACACACAGTCTCCAAAGTTTTGTAAAATGTGGTTAAAAGTTTTGTTGAAAAAAAAAAACAATCTATTTTTGCAACCGAATCTCCTAATGACATAAATAATAAATATAGCAAAAGTATAAGCAGCCCACTATACGTTCCCACTGCTGGGACTCGCCTTATCTCACGAAGAGAGAGATATAGGCCATAATCCACCACGCTGGCCAAGTGCGGGTTGGCGGATGACACACGCCTTCGGATATTGTGGTCCTCAAACATGTCGGTTGCCTCACGATGTTTTCCTTCACCGGAAAGCGAGTGCAAATGCACACATAACTTGAAAAACAAGTCATTGGTGTTGGGCTGTGATCGAACCAGGGGCAGCTGATTGAAAAGCAGACTTTTTTTACCTCCGCACCCCACTCGCTTTTAAATAATACATTATAATTACAATACAATACAATACAAAAACTCTTTATTGCACACCACACACTGTAATAATACATTTATAAATAAATAAAAAACATACAAAATGTTGCACAATAGGCGGCCTTATCGCCTATAGCGATTTCTTCCAGGCAACCTTTGTATGGTGAAGAAAAGAAGAAGGTGTTGTTTCAAAAAAAAAAAATTTCTAAGAATAGAAAAATCAAATTAAATTATGTGATAAACAAAGAAAAAAAAAGGTTAAATTAAACCTACTCGTACTTACATAAAATTAAGGACACAGAATTACCATGAGTCGTCAAGAGAAAATAGAATAGAAGAGTCGTCGAGATCGCTTTTTTTTTTCTTGAACGTCCATACATATTATAAAGACAGAAGCAAATTAAATCAGTCGTTTCACAAAACCTGTGTTCGCTCGGTCAACGAGTAATTTATACCCCACAATTGTCTTTCAAACGGAATTTATAGAGCGTTCTCAGCGAATCTCTGCGCTGCAAGGGTTGCCAACCCTATGGTACGGCTTAGTGCTAAGAAATATATCAAATAGTGCTAAATTGCTAGAAGTTACCCAAAAACCAAAATTTGTGCCAAAACAAAAAAAATCGTGTACACGACTATTTTTGTGTTTCATTGTGAGAACCGCCATGGTGTGGAATTCTTTGCCAAACGTCCTGTTCCCCAACTACAATAATCTAGTGGTTTTCTTGGCAGGAGTGAACTGGTTTCTTTTTGGCAAGCGCGTTTCACCTAAGATTACTATATAGCTTACCATCAAAAGCAAGCCCGTTGATTAAGTGAAAAAAAAACTACATAAACACAGTTTTACATACTTTCAAAAGTTTTTTTTTCACTTAATCAACGGGCTTGCTTTTGATGGTAAGCTATATAGTAATCTTAGGTGAAACGCGCTTGCCAAAAAGAAACCAGTTCACTCCTGCCAAGAAAACCACTAGATTATTGTAGTTGGGGAACAGGACGTTTGGCAAAGAATTCCACACCATGGCGGTTCTCACAATGAAACACAAAAATAGTCGTGTACACGATTTTTTTTGTTTTGGCACAAATTTTGGTTTTTGGGTAACTTCTAGCAATTTAGCACTATTTGATATATTTCTTAGCACTAAGCCGTACCATAGGGTTGGCAACCCTTGCAGCGCAGAGATTCGCTGAGAACGCTCTATAAATTCCGTTTGAAAGACAATTGTGGGGTATAAATTACTCGTTGACCGAGCGAACACAGGTTTTGTGAAACGACTGATTTAATTTGCTTCTGTCTTTATAATATGTATGGACGTTCAAGAAAAAAAAAAGCGATCTCGACGACTCTTCTATTCTATTTTCTCTTGACGACTCATGGTAATTCTGTGTCCTTAATTTTATGTAAGTACGAGTAGGTTTAATTTAACCTTTTTTTTTCTTTGTTTATCACATAATTTAATTTGATTTTTCTATTCTTAGAAATTTTTTTTTTTTGAAACAACACCTTCTTCTTTTCTTCACCATACAAAGGTTGCCTGGAAGAAATCGCTATAGGCGATAAGGCCGCCTATTGTGCAACATTTTGTATGTTTTTTATTTATTTATAAATGTATTATTACAGTGTGTGGTGTGCAATAAAGAGTTTTTGTATTGTATTGTATTGTAATTATAATGTATTATTTAAAAGCGAGTGGGGTGCGGAGGTAAAAAAAGTCTGCTTTTCAATCAGCTGCCCCTGGTTCGATCACAGCCCAACACCAATGACTTGTTTTTCAAGTTATGTGTGCATTTGCACTCGCTTTCCGGTGAAGGAAAACATCGTGAGGCAACCGACATGTTTGAGGACCACAATATCCGAAGGCGTGTGTCATCCGCCAACCCGCACTTGGCCAGCGTGGTGGATTATGGCCTATATCTCTCTCTTCGTGAGATAAGGCGAGTCCCAGCAGTGGGAACGTATAGTGGGCTGCTTATACTTTTGCTATATTTATTATTTATGTCATTAGGAGATTCGGTTGCAAAAATAGATTGTTTTTTTTTTTCAACAAAACTTTTAACCACATTTTACAAAACTTTGGAGACTGTGTGTAAAAATGGTAAATTTATTGGAAATTGGAAATAAAAATAGCATTGCAACAATTACTGTTCCCAGCTTAATAAGGGTTTATACGGGCTGAATTAGAGTTTTTAGTTTAAATATTGTTAATTGTATAATTTACATGAATATTTTTCGTGAAATACCTCCCGCATAAACAAAACCCAGCTTAAATATATGCGTACATTCTCCGTACAATAGCCAGCTAATATGTGCATATTTGTACAATGTGCATTGAACTACCGCGTGTGCATGATTGCACAGAAATGCTCGCCACGCACAATGCTCTGAGAAACAAAGGAGTAACGTTCTACAGCCGTAGCATAGCAACAGTTTAGATAACTTTGTCTTGTACCAAAACTAAACAGCTTGTCTAATTAAATAAATATTAGAAAAAGTTGTAAAAAAATTATAAGAATAGCCGGTCAAGCGCAAGTTGAACTCGCGCGCATAGTGTTCCGTACTATTTATTGCCTATAAAAATTGCAAACTGTTTATTTTCTAGATTATTATATATGAATATTATACTATTAAACTGTTTAAATATTAGACTGGTTTTGTAAATTCGCAATTATATATATCAAAATGAACGAACAAACGTTCAAAAATTTGGTCCAATTCGTAGTTCTTGAACGAGTTTTTTTTTTCTTATTTATTTGTCTGATTTCTATCAAAATTGACACAAATACAGACGGCCAATAGATTATGTTTTCAATAGCTTGAAACGTTTATGATTTATAATGATTAAACCATAAAAAGAACATTTTACCCTAGTCATTTGCCTTGAACAAAACTGTTAATATAACAAACGCGTGCACCAAATTCACTCCCCAAACAGTTACCTTCACCAAACATCGAAAGCAGTAACTAGAGCTCAGCTACAAATCTAATCATATCACAATCCTACGTTTTCACTCAGCTACTGTGCTTATAGGAAGAAACAGTTAACTGACTTGACAGTAACTCAACTTCCTAGCAATAGATTGTACCATCTTAGTTAGCTCGGCTAAATAAGGTGATCCTACGCGATCATTGAGGTTAAGCAACGGTTGATGCGAACATGTAAAAGAGCTTTATTATATAAAAATGGCATTTTCATCTAGGCGCTGCCGTGTGTGGATGATACGTTAAATTGAAGGCCCCATCTGTTAGAGTTAGTACAGTAAGTAACAGTCATTAAGCAAAGTCAGAGGCCCTCCGACGGCTTGAAAACTATCAAAACCAGAGCTTAGCCACTTAGCACATACGAAGAAAGGGAGTAAAAGATTTGTTGTAACATTTAAAATACATTTATCGACACACGTGTCGTTTGCATTTTATTTCTTATTGTTCTCCTGGCTAACAAGTTGTTAAATGTGTTTTCAAACATCTAACAGTGTATTCCGGTAGCCTCCTTTAGAGCAAGGAATTCCAGACTAAGCATCAAACCAGTCGTTTGAGCGTAAAGAAGTGACAACCATCCAAACACACTTACACATAAACTGCCTTTATTTTATTATCATAATTAGTTGGATTATTATAGTACGTCCAAGCGTTTATTTTATTTTTGACAGATCTAGTTTGACAGTTATAGTGTTGTGACCAAGTGATTATCGTGGACACGATATCGATACATTTCGCTCATGCGTAACTGCGTTATGTTACGCAAAAGTTTTTTTTAAACTTTTGCGTTCTATTGGTGCTGTTAAAAAGAAAATAAACGGTCGGCCGTATTATAACAATCCAGTGCTCTGCTTTCCACTGCACCGAAGAAGGAATAGACACAGCGAGCGGAAAATCGACATTTCCTTATCTAGTGTGTCTGGCAAACGCTGAGCCAGACCGACTCGGCGGACAGGGTTGCCATTTCAACACATTCAATGCTAGATCTAACACTATTTCAAAAAAATTAAGAGACAGCACCCAGCACTTAATTATGTTATACGCATTATGTTTTTTTTACTGCAATTTTTTTATTTAAAGTATTTTTCGCACTGTTTTGAGTGAAAAGTGTTTGTTAAATGTCTCCGACGTAAATGTATTGGAGGAAAGATTGACGAACATGCAAATGAATATAAATAATAATAATAAAGCAATATGTGCGAGTGAGACAACTGCTCTATTACAGATAGGATTTAAGGCTCAAATCGTTCCGAGCACCGTAATCTGTGGATGTCGGCAAACTCGATCGTAGTTATTACACCGCAAGCTTATTAGATCTGTGGACAAAGAGTAGATTTTCTATCAAGTGTTTTTATTGAATCTGTAATTGCCATTTTCTGACCGCTTTTTACCCGTAATGAAACGTAGACGAAGGCGAGATTGATTTAGCTTTTTTTACTTTAAATAGGCTTGCGCTTGATCCTTAATCACCCGATGGTAAGCAATATTGCTATAAAAGGTTTTTTTTTTACTAGTAATGGGCTTGCGCTTGACCGCAATTCACCTGATGGTAAGCGAGATTGCAATCTAAGGTGGAGCGCGCTTGCCCAGAAGAAACCAGTTCACTCTTGCCTTGAAAACCGCTAGATTATAGTTATCGGGGAACAGGGATATTGGCAAAGAATGCCACACCTTGGCGGTTCGCACAATGAAGGTGAACGCAAACTGCGGTTCGGTTTCCTGAAGCGCGCCATCTTAGATCGCAACATCACTTAACATCAGGTGAGTTGCGATCAAGCGCAAGTATCATGAAAAAGCATAGATGCGTTTGGGGTGTGAGGATAAATTTGTGATTTCTGGAAACCAATGTTGCCATTTATCTCCAAATTAGCAGATTAATTTTGATTCGTTCTTTTACCCTTGATAGGTTTGCGCTTAACAACAGCTTGCTTGATGTAAAGCTACGCTACTGTAGTCTACGATTTAGCACGCTTACCTACAATATACCTATTTACACTACTTTTGAAGACCCCTGGATGTTTTTTCTCAGGAAACAGAGACTTAGGTAGAGAGTTCCAAAGCTTCGGTTTACTTTGATGGGTAGAAATTTGACCAGACTATGTTTTTAGATAGGTGTTATAGTGATAACTAGCAAGAAGGCGCTGCAGTAAACATTTTCTACACAAACCAGAAGTAAGTAGATATATTTATTACATATACATACCTACCAGCTTTGTGGGGGATTATGAGTGTAAATGCGTTTACTTTTTGCGTCATTCTATATACCTAGTGTTAAAATGCCTTATATTAATTATCATCTAAAAAAATGAGTTTTGCATCTTTAATTTTTTTTTGCCCCCACTTTAGTCTTATTTTAAATATTACTACAATTCAATATTTGAATAATACGAGTATTAATGCATTACTCATAGTTGTATATTATTTTCTACCTAGCTAGCTACAACTCTGAAATTAAAAAAATTGGTCACAAGACCTAACTCTATGTCCTAGTAGCCTACTTAGAGTAATTCTAGACTTGGCAAGCTCCACCTTTGACCAGAGGAGTGTCGCTAAATCTCGTGTTACGCGCCATGCTTGATAAATGTCTATGTCAATATTGTTTTTAAAAGAAGTAAAATTTCACCCCCCTACTATAGGGGTATAGGTTACGCAAGCTGCCAACCGGATTTTCAATTTAACCGGCTATCCGAATTTTTCAGCCTCAGTGACTGGTATTTTACGTCACTGGATTTTAGCTTGTACCAGATTTTATAAAGGTAAGTAATTTCACGTGTTTGTGTTTTCAATGGTTTGAGATAAAATATGTTTTCGCGTAGAAAACGGTCACACTTACTTATTATTAAAAGTTGTAATGAGTCCAACAGTTTCGGTGCTTTCCGAGCACCATCTTCAGGGGCGAGTGGTACACGGACCGTCGCCGACGAGATCTGCGCGTGCACGTTTTCTACGCGAAAATAATAAGATGCCTTACGTGAACAGTTTACAATATTTAATAAAATATGTTATCAAAACTTCGAGAGTATTTTTCTTCCTATTTATTAGACTATATTACTAGCATATAGAAAAAATACGCCGAACGAATTTTTCGCTTCATTTTGGTAAGAGTTCCAGCGCTGCAGCGCTTAAACAAAAGTTTGTCATCGAACCAAACTATTAAAACATGCAGTGCTAGACCGTTCAATAGTTTTTCCACGACTGGATAGCGGTACAGCGTACCGAAAAGTAAAAAAAAAAACATTGTTTTTAAATGTTTCAATAACACTCGTAAATAAATTAATCTGGTTTTATAGAGAATTGTTGTTTTTACCATTTCATGAATAAATAAATAAATATTTTTAGGACAAATTATACTAAACCATTTCTAGTTAGTATTATGGTTGCTAACACAACTGATATTCTACATTTAATTATATACATACATACTATACATTATAGATACATATTTAACACCAGGCCGACAGCCAACAAATTTAATTAAGTACAAAGATGTGGGCCGTGCCGGGAAACGAACAGGGAACCTTCTGATTGGAGTCCGGCATAGTAACATTACGCCAACGAGGTCGTTCAAAGATTAATGTAGCTAATAATAAAATTATTTTAATTCGACTTAAAAGAAAGTTCGGCTTTTATTTTTACGACATAGTGTATAAATCTTTTACGCCTAAAATTAATAAAAAAAATACCTGTTTACATATGTTGTTTGAGTTTTAGAAGTAGATCAATTTTTTTTTATTAATTGATCAGATAGATATCACTAAAACTAAAAATCCCGAATTTCTATTCAACAGACCAACAAAAAAAGGTTAACACCAACCTCTTTGACGAACGAATTCGATTCTCGCCCAGAAACTAAGCGTTCTTTTTAACGGAATTCTAATTTTAAATTCATCCTTAACTCTTGGTGGTACGTGGGAAAAGTCGAGTAAAGGCGAAACATGCCGAATTGAAATTCTGTACGGACGTGCCGAATGCCCGAACGTGTGTTCGAAATCCAAAATTTATTTCACAGATAACGGTAAAAAACTATTTGCAAACACGTTGAAAAGAGATCGAGTTAATATGAGAATTGTTTTATTGCAATCCATGTTTTCGGTAAGCGCGTTGTTTTAAACTTATGAGTCGGCAGGTCATATTATGTGTTTGCATTTAACGTTTTATTTATTATACATCAAAAATAGTCTGAGTATTGAAAGTACGAGTATGTATTAAGCATTGAAAGAGTCTTTGAGTATTTCGGTCACATAGCTTGTAAAGATAGAAGCGACCTTGAAAAGTTAGTTATTGCAGGCAAGATCGAAGGTATAAAGACCGCGAGGACGAAGTCCAATGACTGACCAGATTCGCGCCACACTCGAAACGAAAGTTCATGAAGCCATTCACTCGGCAAATGACCGGAGTCGATGGTACAAGATCGTGCGGGAGAAGATGACCCGTGGGGGGGTCACGACCCTCAGCAGTGAGGAAAACGACGCGAGGAAGAGTCTAAGTATTGATTTCAAATACAAAAGTAGAAAATTCTTTATTTGTGACATAAGTAAAAGATACAAATATAAAATAAGAGTCCAAAGGCTTTCAAACTAGTTCACAGAACTGTAACTCGAAAGCCAATGACTTCTCCCGTGATTACCTATACATATTTTTATTGATATTTTTAGTGTACGTTTAAGTGTTTTACCAAGGGAGGTGTTCGCATTTTATTAGTTGCTAGTTGTTTGGAGTAATCCTTACCTGTAACAAAAAGGAAACATATTATAGACACGTTACTAATACAAAAAGATGAAATTGTTACTAAACAGTCGTTAACAAATTTAAAATGTCGTCAGGTTTCATTTAATACGAATTCTAATGACGAGAGAACTCAAAGTACAAAATACTGCTATCTTATGCAGACAAATAGAGTAGTCTTATTTCTCACCTATAAGTTTAGATAATTTCAAGTTTTTTTTTCTGTTTAAGGCCTATTATTGTCATTTTATGCCGAAGAGTGACTTGGCTAGCCTCTAATTTAAAAATAGGGTTTCATTGCGAAACCCTATTGCAGTGAAACCATATTTTGAGATACCAAAAAAAAATGTGTATAAAATAATTGACGAAAGTGCGAGTTGGAATCGCGCATGAAAGGTTCCGTATAATTAATCTTAAAAAAATTGCAAAAAGCACATACGCTGTATGGGATCCCCCTTAAATATTTATTTTTATTTTTAACTAACAGCGGGGACCTACAATTTAACTTATCATCCAAACCACGGTAGCACCCAGAAAAAAATGCCACTTGCGATTATTGTATGTTTTTTATTTCTTTATTTTTAATATGTGTTGCTTACTAAATTGGTACAAAAAATACATAACTTGTGAAATTTTCAGGTTTCTGCCTATCACGGTTTCTGAGATACAGCCTAGTGACTTAGTACTATTACTAAGCGTCCGCTCTCTATCCGTAATAGGGTTCCGTATTTACCTAACCTTAAAAATAGCTATTACAAGCTACACATGGTACAATTTGGTGGTCTTCAAATCCACAGTAAATAGGTTCCTTTTAGGCAAGCGTGATACATCTTAGACCACAATCAAGCTTATCAGGCAAGCTGCGGTCAAACGTAAGCCTATTTATCATAAAAAACACATAATGGCGGTTAAGGCCCACGTGGTATAAACCAACTGACAGATAACTCACTCGTGCCTTAATCTGGCCTCCGACAAGAGGCATTTAAAAATATGTTTAACGGCCCCGGCGCAGGTGGGAGGCCAACCTAAATGATTTTAGGCCTTTTTAGCTGTATTTTAACCCCTTCCAAGCCCTTAAGCCGATGCGAGGTTGAATTGAAGCGTTTATCTTTGCCTACCACTTATTAAGAAGACATGCGTGTTTTATGAGTCGAGGGTTAAATTAATTTGCGTGAAAAGATAAATAAAGTGGGATTAAAAATAAAAATCTTTAATTAAAATTATTAGCATAAGAATAAGCAGCTGGAGAGAGATACAGGCCATAATCGACCATGCTCACCAAGTGCGGGTTGGTGAAAGACACATCGTCTTCGGATGTTAAAATTATTAAAATAAATATAATTAAAAATATTAAGTTAGAACACCCAAATTAGTTTATTATCTTTATTGGTGGAAAGTGCAAAATCATAGATTTACTGTTTTCTAAAATAAAGTAAGCATCACTTATGTATTTTCATGTTGTAAACTATTATTTATATGTAGTTTTTGTGAAAATGTGATTAAAGTTTTTGACTGATAAAAATGCGAGTGTGGCTCGGTAGAAAACGTCTGCTATTCAATCAGACGGCCCCTGGTTTGATTCCGGCCCTACACCAATGACTTGTTTTTGAAGTTATGTGTGGATTTGTACTCGCTTTACGGTTAAGGAAAACATCGTCAACCCCCATTTGGTCAGTATAGTGCATAATATATGTCTTTCCTAGTGAGAAAAGACCCTGAGTCCTAGCAGCGGAAACGTATGTAGGCGTGAGTGTGTACCTATCATAATCTAAAGAAGATTTATTTAAAGAAATAATATTCGTATTGGCTTAGGTATTATCCAAAAGTCAGCGGGTGCCTTGTAAATTAAACATAGGAACTATTCAGTTATTTCCCTAAGGACCGGCTGGACCGTTCGTACGATTTCAATCAAAGAACACGGAATTTAATGCGTTATTTTAAGTAGAATGTAGATTTTGTTACTGTAGGAACTAAAGTATGAGCAGTTGTAAAATTGTATATTGTTTTTTTCTTACTAAGTCCAGCCTGGCATTTGAGCTAGTCTAAATAACTGACTCTCAAGTAGGCAGCCGAATTGCGTCATTAGGTCTTGCAGATAAATTTTTCAATTTGAGGGTGGTAGCTTGCCAGACAAGTAAAAGTACTTCACCAACATGCTATATGGTTTCTTCACGATTTTTCCCTTCACCATAATCTCGAGCTCATTGGCAAGTATCGAACCCATGACTCGCGGAATGTAAGGAAGTCGCTAGTTTAATTGGTTCAAAATATTTTAGTAAATACTATAATCAATTGAGGCAGACCACCAGCCCGATGGTCAGATGACATCGTTAGGCACGCTGGAAAGAGCTGGTGGAAAATGGCTGAAGACCGTACTGTATGGCGTGTTGGGGAGGAGGCCCAGCAGTGGGAAGACACAGGCTGATGATGATGATGATGATGATGATAATCAATTGAACTTTTAGATTTAAAACATGTTAAATGATTACGTATTAACAGAAATATACCAACTCCGCATTTACATTATATTTTTCATTCTTACCATCGTCACTACACTGCTATCTAGTTATTACTTCTATATACTACAAGGAGATCTATGGAAGTAAAAACACAATTATACTGCTGTCCCAACAAAACACACACACACAAAGCGCGACTAGCTGTTTTGCCCCGCCCGCCGCGGTATTTTACGCGTGCACGGTGAAACCATTTTATCAGCCAAGTTACTATTCTATTTATTCTAGTTCGCTGATCTACTCATGAAATAAATGTTTCAAGTCTATGGTTTGCTCAGTTTCAATCAGCGGACGCGAGATTACTCGTACAATTTCAAGTTCCCATGTTTGTCCGATAACGGAGGACCCTTCTATTTGTCTTTGAACGGATATTTTTATTGCTACTTTGTGATTGAGTCTGTATTTGATTTGTTGTTGGTTCAACGAAGTAATAACTTTGGTGTGCAACTTACTTTAATCTGCATATTTGTTTTGTTAGTGAATTAAGCTTTTCTGACTTTAAAGTAATGTCTGTTGAATTCGAAAGTCAGACAGGTATTTCATATTATTTTTTAGCTTAATAAGCTTGCGCTTGACCACAACTCACCTAATATTAAGTGACATTGCAGTCTAAGATGAAGCGCGCTTGCCTAGAAGAATCAGGTTCACTCACGGCTTGAAGACAGTGAGGTTGTAGTTCAGTGGGAACAGGAATTCCGGCAAGGAGTTCTACAGTTTGGTCGTCCGTACTATAAACGTAGAAGCAAATCACTTAGTACGCATTTTCGACATTTCCACTGCATATCGGTGCCTCCTAGCAGTCTCCCTGCTCCTTCGGTAATAGAAAGGGTCCGAATTAACTCGTGTCATTCCGACGCGCACTCACCGAAATGCAACTGGTACAACACCAAAAATTTTTCATGTGTATTCTTACTGAATAAAACTTGTTTTACGAGTATATAACATAGGTATCCTATAAATAATATTGTCTTTTATATTATTTTACTATAATAATTAGTAACATGGACGCTAAATACAAATAGGAAATTACCGATGATTCATTTTGTGGCAACGGCTATTTTGGATTTAAAATGTATAACAGTTTATGTATTCTACTTGTCAAGTCACTAAACTTGTTGGTTGTCGGTCTTTGTGAACATGTATCGATATAAAGTATTTATGTATCTATATATGTAAATGTAGTAGTATACTAATTCTGTTAGCCACGATAATACAAACTAGAAATTGTTTAGTAACCAGCCGCGAGCGAAATTAAAAAAGTATCTTGTTGTTTTTTTGCACCGCCACTTCGAAGGAACCTATTTAATCTTGATTTGATTTCTTTTCTTTTTACGCTATTTTTTGTAGAGCTTCTGAAGAGCTGGTTATTGGTTGGGCGTGAGACACAATTGCCGACATTATCTGACCGCTAGACTGACATAAACCCTCGGAATTTATTTCATCCAACTGTGAAGTTGGATGTCGTTAATTTTTTCACCGCATTGAAACCGCGCGGTTTTTATTGCCGAAAATGGGAAGGGTTTTCAATTTTCGTGTAGACTCGTTCGTGTGTTTTTTCTATCATAATATATGTATGTTTGTATAGTAAACGTAGAAATAACGCAGGGGAAAAAGACTAGTTGCGTCCCGCGGTGTTATATGCGTTAATATGGAATATATATTCTTTATACCAATATTCATTGAAGCTTGTTCAGTCGTTTAAGTGAAAAGAAGTAACACAAAGATAGCGAAAGAACATTCACTTTTCAATGTTTTCATTTCTTTACTTCAAGCCGCCCGAAGGCCTCTGACTTGGCTTGACCACTGTTTGTACCAAGACCAATAGCCGGGACCTACAAATTAACGTTTCATCTGACCCACGGTAGCACTAAGATAAATGATAAATGCCACTTTAAAGGTAGATGAATATGCATTTTTAAAAACGATAGTCCAAAAACTGTCCGCATCAACCATTGCTTAGCTTCAACCTTAGCTAGCCGAGCTACAGGCGCTTCTAAAAATCTATATCTAGAAATATATATACATCTTTTTTAATTCAGAAATATATAAATAATAAGTATGCCGCCCTGGAGCCGCTTTATCACTTTGTGCCTATTGCCGTGGAGACCCTGGGCTGTTGGGGCAGGGATGCTAGGGCTTTGCTCAAAGAAATTGGGCAAAGGCTTAACAAAACGACCGGTGACTCCCGCCCCGGATTTTTCCTGGTGCAAAGGATAGCGATTGCCATTCAGCGTGGGAATGCTGCAAGTCTGATGGGCACCTTTGCAACTATAATTAGGGGCGGGTTATTTATATAGATTTAAGTTATTTGTATCTGACATTATAATATTGTAATCTGACATTTTATTGACATAAAAAATTCAAAAATGAATTGAAATCCACTTTTAATACTTGCATTACTATCAGAAAATCCTAGAGGTAAAATCATAAAAGCTTGCCTCTTGATGTCTATTCTATTTTGTGGTGAAAGCACTCTGGGCGGACGTCCGGGCAAAAAGGCAGTTAGCCTCTATCATGGTAAAATATAGAGCTGAAATGCAGGTGTCGGATTTTAGACTAGAGGTAACTGACCGTGGGTGAAAATGTAGATTTCAAAAAGTGTGGAGTTTGTCTATGTGTGGAGTTTGTATATGTGTGGAGTTTGTATATGTGTGGAGTTGGGTATGTGTGGAGTTGGGTTTGTGTGGAGTTTGTATATGTGTGGAGTTGGGTTTGTGTGGAGTTTGTATATGTGTGGAGTTTGTGTATGTGTGGAGTTTGTATATGTGTGGAGTTTGTATATGTGTGGAGTTTGTATATGTGTGGAGTTTGTCTATGTGTGGAGTTTGTATATAAGTGGAGTAAAATCATTTATTCGGGCCAAAAATAAGTGAACATATTTGACAATTACAATATATTAATTTAAATATAGCATAAATTAGTTTACAATTAAAATTATTATGGTTCTTATTTAATACATGAATTATATAAATAGTAAGAGCTGATTAATAAATAAATCTATTATAATATTGGTTGTAGTTTAACTGCGCTCTTTACAGTTTGATAATATATTGTGTATATGGAATTATGTATATGTGTGGAGTTTGTGTATGTGCGGAGTTTGTATATATGTGGAGTTTGTGTATGTGTGGAGTTTGTATATGTGTGGAGTTTGTGTATGTGTGGAGTTTGTATATGTGTGGAGTTTGTGTATGCGTGGAGTTTGCATATGTGTGGAGTTTGTGTATCACACACAAACGCACTGTTTTTTTTTATTTTTCCTATTTTTTCAAATTGTGTGTGCTTCGTTTTTTAGATCTGGTCGTATAACATTTTCAAATTTCGCAATCTTCTTGTTTGTTGACAGATTTTTTCATTAAGTGTGTCTTTTTTGCAATCAAGCTATTTTACCAACCGTCATCTTAGTATTAAGTCCCCGTTCTTTCATATTCTCTTTCACATGATTCGCAAATTCCAAATTTGGCAATCATTATCTTCAAAGTATTGAGCAAACACAAGAATATTTTTTTTATGTAAGGGCAGATTTCACACACGGCTGGTTAGCATCATACTAAACCATGTCTTGTTTGTATTATGATTGCTAACACAACTGATATACTACATATACATACATAAACACTTTATATCGATACATATTTAATACCCAGAACGAAGGACTATATATTTTATTTATCAGGACTATATATTTTTAAATATAATCTACGTCCTTGTTCAGTCGTTTATAAACTCCTCTCCATTCAAAGGTTTCCTGAAAGAGATCGCTTTAAGCGATAAAGGCCGGCAATTGTGGCACACTTATATGTAAGCCCTTTCTTTTTCTTTTTAAATTTCATGTTTGTGTCCAATAAAAAAAAACTCTTTATCTCTTTTTTATATTATTTATCGTATCTAAGTTATTCTTGCTCCGTTGCACTTTCCCTGTTGCAGCTCTATTTCAGTAGAAATGAGAATGCTTCTGCAAAATGTATTATGCTGGAGAGCAATTGTGAGCTATTTTTAGGAGCAGTCAAGTCTCACGTGTATTTGCAAGTGCTAGCTTTGTACACTACCAAAGTCCACAAGTGTAAATTTTTAAATATATATTTTAATTTAGGTTTATAATTAAACTTACTGTGCTCTGCGGTGTTGCCCACGTTAATCCAGGATAAAAAGTAGCCACAGGTCTATAAGGTCTAACATATCTTCATAGTAAATTTCACCAAAATCTGTCCAGCCGTTGGAGTGTGAAGGAGTAGCATACGAACCAAGTTATTCGAGTATCCCACGAGGGATACTCGAATACAACTGTGGTTCGAGGAACCACAGTTGTTTTTGGGTACTTCTCATAGCTTATGTAATAATCCAAATTCTAACCTATCTTCACACCAAATTGTTAAAAAAATTGGTTCAGCTGTTTGAGCATGAAGGTAAGTTTGCTTTACTTTTTACCAACCAAGCTATCGCTGTGTGGCAGAGTTATCAAGATGCTGGCAGCATTGCCCCGTTGAATAGGCAAAACCAGTCTTTGTTGTAGCTGCCAGCTCTAACACATAATAAAGTAGCCCACTAAAATAAAAACACGACACACATAAAAAGACATTTGATTATTGATAAAAAGACAATTAACGAAACAATTAATCGTTTATACAACAAACTTAATCATTCAATTGGATACAGTTTATTTATTTATAATGTTATTTTTACTCAAGTAAATCGGTGTGTTATGTATTGGGATACTATATATATATATATATATTTTGAGTACGTATTAGGATATATCTTATAATATTAATATTATATGTATGGTTTTATATTATTCTTAATTGTGCACTACGTCTTTCTTAAGTTGTTTATAAGTTCCTATCCATCCAAAAAGGTTGCCTGGAAGAGATCACTTCAAGACGATAAGGCTGTCAATTGTGGCACACTAATTTTAATTTAATTTTATTATATTGTGTCTTTTTCAGTGTCTAATAAAGAATTTCTACATATATCTATCTTAATTACACATAACAAATCCAAAACATCAACATAAACACATCATCCGATACGAGACAAAGTTTAACTGCGCTACAACGTAAACAATTACTTACAAGATTAATAAACATAAAAGTATTCGTAGGACGTGCCATAAAGTCGGAAGTGAGTCGCATATGACGTCACAAAGGAGATTACGAGAACGTTCACAGTATAGCACCCTTGGTATAGAAGTAGCTATAACTGAAGCAGTAAAGATACTGTTGACCGCTACTTTGGCTAATAGAAGTAATTGCGAACGGTAGTGTGCTAGTGGTTTCTTTGATTTGTTACGTTTTGTTCGATATTGGGACGGGTTTTAGGGCTTACTGAAGATTGGGAGTTTCGGATTGGGTATTGTTGCTTTTTGCATGTGGTGTATATATGTATGTGTGTGTTGACAACCTCGTTGGCGTAATATTTACCATGACGGACTGCCAACCAGAGGGTTTCGGGTTCAAATTATATTTTGGGTACAAGTTATTCATGTAAACAGACTATGTCAAAAAACCATTACAGTCAGAACATACGAGTCAGAGAAAAAAATTGCACACTATGGTGTATTTGAAGTTTTGAAGTGAAGTGTTCTTGGACCTTTACTATTTTTAATATATTTTAATGATTTTCCGAGTGTGACATTGAATCCTATGACATTATTTGCTGATGAAAATAGAATTTTATTTACTACTGACGAGCTTAGCCAACTACAATCTGACATAAATATAACAAGGACATCTCTTATTAACTGGCTACACACAAATAATTTTCATTAACATTGACAAAACACATCTAATGTATTTTAGAAACAAACTTAACTTTGATATAAGCATAAGCTAGTGACAGAAGTAGATACGATATGTTTCCTTGGTTTGATATATAGACAACAAATTAAACTGGATGTAACTTATAGACAATGTACTTAATTTCCGCTGTCACTTAAAATATAAAGCAACGTACATGTATGAAATAACCACTTAAAGCGACATTTTGTGCATGGTCACCCATCTAAAGACTGTCCGCATCGATCGTTACCTCGACGATCGCGTCAAACCACCTTAGTTATTCGATAGAGATCAACAGACTTTTTATCGTCTATATAGTACAAGTACTTAACACATCTCGTGCTACATTATTCACAACGAGTTTTATAATATTTTCAGTATATTATTCGCGATACAAATCATAACAATTAACTTTTATATTTTCCGCTATCACGTAAAATATAAAGCACCGTACATATATGAAATAACCACTTAAAGCGACATTATTGTGCATGGTCACCCATCTAAAGACTGTCCGCATCGATCGTTACTTAACCTCGATGATCGCGTCAAACCACCTTAGTTAATCGATCTACAGACTTTTTATTGTCTATAGTACAAGTACTTAACACATCTCGTGCAACATTATTCATAACGAGTTTTATAATTTCCTGTAAATTATTCCCATAAAAGTTGATAGTTATGATTTCTATCATAACAATCAACTTTTATATTTTCCGCTATCACGTAAAATATAAAGCAACGTACGTGTATGAAATAACCACTTAAAGCGACATTATTGTGCATGGTCACCCATCTAAAGGCTGTCCGCATCGGTTGTTACTTAACCTCGATGATCGCGTCAGATCACTTTCAGTCAGCCGAGCTACAGATTCTTTATCGTCTATAGTACAAGTACTTAACACATCTCGTGCAACATTATTCAAAACGAGTTTTATAATATTTTCAGTACATTATTCACGATACAAATCATAACAATTAACTTTTATATTTTCCGCTATCACGTAAAATATAAAGCACCGTACACACAGGCCTCAACAACCCGCGCTTGTTGCGTATAACGCTCAAATTGAGCTTACTCAGCGCATGGCTCTGCGTAATGGCTGACCTGTCGGTACGTGGACTAAGGTAAACCTGGGACTTTACACGAAAAAGAGAGGTTTTTTTTGAACTGGTAGTATTGAGCAGGACAAGTACAATACAATTTTTTTTCCTTTTAAAGTGCGTGCGTGTCATATTGTACATGTAGTGAACAAAAATTACATCTATATATATATATGTGTGTTTTTTTCTGCTTTATTCTAGTGAATGATCTTTGTCATAATAATGAACAACGTGAAGTATATTATAGAATACATTATGCCCCGCGCTAAGTGCATCTACGAGTATATATCGATTCTTTGCTGCTGCAAGGTAATTAGAAAATTATAAAACTTAAGAAACTTCATAAATATGGCACCGACTTTTGGTGATAATTAAATTGGTCACATCACAATTAGAATAATGGTTCTCGACTGGTGATACCTATTGATTTGTAGCTGCAGCATTTGTTTTGTTGCGAATAATAAAACGTATGCATAAAAAGAGTGATTTCTGATAATTAGGTCTGACGATGATAATATCAAAACATTGAAATGGTAATATAAAAAATATATTTCAAGAAAACGTATTTATCATCATAAATAAGTACACATTTTTTTTACATAAAATATTACGTATTTACATTCAAGGAACGTTGGATGTGGTCCAACGGATCACAAGATCAGTTTACAAAGTTTTCTTATCAATGTTGACCAAACTATTTGTTTTGTTACTGTTTGACTACTAAGCAAAAGCGCTGAAAAGAAAAACAACCACAGCATTATGTCGATGATTTTCTGTTTATTTTTCGCACAGTTAATAAAATAAAAGTATGTGGTACGTAATAAATATACTAATAACTAATAATATACAAAAAATGTAAGTCGTGTTACGCCAATTTTAACTTTAATTTTCATTGGAAAGGTTCGGCTCAGGCTCCGTGAGGTTTGTTGCAAAAAAAATTGGGAAAAATACATTATTTACAATAAACCAATATGGTTTTGCATGGTGGTGGAGCCGACGCGCAAAACGACCTACACGCGGGCGGAGCCGCGGGCAACTGTTAGTTTTTTGATATATATTTTGTAACATTAATCTTTAGAACTGTCAACTAATTAAAAGCCTAACAGAGTCAAATAAAGAGTTTACTCTCAACCTCACATTTCTCAGTAACAACTGACCATCACAAGAAAGCTGCGAAACATGTCGTGAGCATGTAATAATACCGTCCTCACAGATGTCATGTCCCGTAATTTATACGTCCCAGGACTGACCCCAAAAATACTGATATTTTTTATTCTCTTTACCCTTTTTATTCACACAGTGTGCTTATGTACTTATATTTTATTAAGCCACCGCGGTAATGGGGAGGTAAATTGCGGCTAGTTTATGTTCACAATTTAAAAAATACCTCTTATTGAACATGATATTCTGGGGAGTGTGTGGAATGTGGTACCAGATTTATTTCAAGAGTGTTTTCTTGCAATTTTTTTTTATTAGTACCAGTTTAGTAACATCGCTTCATATTCTTCTAATACACAAATTTTCCATGTCACAATGTTAGTTACCGTACTCCTCCGAAACGACTTAACCGATTTTTACCAAATTTTATATGCGTATTCAGTAGGTCTGAGAATCGGCTACTATCTATTTTCCTTATCCCTAAGTGATAAGAGTTGTTAACCATAAAAAAAAATTTTGATTTTTATTTTTGAAAAATGTGGCATTAAATAATAAACGCGACCAAGGCAAGCAAGGCAAAACGACGTTTGCCGGGTCAGCTAGTTAAAATATAAGAATAACTTATCACATTGGTACTGTAAGAAAATAATAAAAAATAAACTTTACTTCCCAGAATTAATAACATTACAGTGTCTAATTCTCATCATTGGTACTATACCATAGGAAAATTCCTTTTCCCAATTTTTTTTACCATACACACCCAACCTTAACCAAATAAAGCCAAAGGCCAACTGAATGAAAAGCTTTGGCAGCCATCTTTCAAACCGCAAATTCCCGTTCCAATAGCATAATACATTCAAAAGGTATATCCGAGGGAGCGCTGAGAACTTGTAACTTGTGTAATTCTCTCAGCGGATATTCAAACTCATTAATAATGGAACAGATATGACACAACGTACGTCAAACAGCTCGTTTCCGCTGCAACTGCGGTGCTGCGGTTTTGATTTCAGTTTAAGCTGTTTTGGAACTTCTGGTTTGATTATTCTGACTGGAAAGTCTCATAAGTCAATAGTCATTTGCATGATGGTTGGCCATTTTCTAGTACTCGCCTGACAAGCAATATACCTCAAGTTGAAAAATCGATTGCAAAGCTCATAGATCAGTTTTCCTTTAAACAATGATTTAAGATAGACAAACTATAGGCAAGTTATATTTTATCTTCTTACAGCTACGCATTTGACCAGCATTGCATGTAATCACAAGAGTTACCGAAACTCTAGCCAAAGGTAGAGCATGCCAATTTTGGAATAACTGGCTCTTAAGGAGGCTGTCGAAATAGACTGTTGTGTTTGGTGTGAGCACATTAATTTTCCTACAATTTTCTAGTATGTAAAAGGTCTTTATTATTAAAACGACTATTATAAGAGATAATAAGCAATTAACTTTATAATTAGCTTGCTTCTGCGTTGTACAAAGGCTCGACGTGACGGTAAAACATGAAGGTAAAGTGCAATTTGTGCCTATAGCTACTTAAACTAAATATTGTAGCGCCTGTAGCTCGGCTAACTAAGGTGATCTGAGGTGATCACCGAGGTTAAGTAACGGGCAATCTTTGGATAGGTGACATGCATAAGACTGTCGTTTAAAAA
Source organism: Mellilla xanthometata (assembly GCA_035578125.1). Classification (NCBI taxonomy): domain Eukaryota; kingdom Metazoa; phylum Arthropoda; class Insecta; order Lepidoptera; family Geometridae; genus Mellilla; species Mellilla xanthometata. Next base: position 2,600,495 of record JAPUBQ010000015.1, on the reverse strand, counting down.
GTGGTATTTTCTTCGTGGTCGCGGGTCGGATGACACGTTTAATTGTAGGTTCCGGCTGTTGGTCTTAGTACAAGCAGCCGTTAAGCCAAGTCAGAAAATCCTTCAGGCGTCTTGAAAACTCTTGACACCAGAGCTTGGCTACTAATTAATTAGGTCTCACGCTAAAATAAATATACAAAGATAATTCATTACAAAGTTCCCAAGATACCGGCAACGCCGATGTTGGGGCATGCTGTTAAATAAAAGCTTTGTATAGTTAGACATTAACTAATTATAAGACGAAGTCTATGTCTAATGTCTCAATTCAAGTGCCTCTATCTGTTTAATTATTATAATATTATGATCAATACTCTGTCATTTAAGAAAAATAAAGCATTTTCACTCTTTTTTGTACTTTTTTTATAAAGAAGAACCTTCGGGTGCACTGAAAACTCTCGACACCAAAGCACACACTCACATTCGACACTAAGATCGTACGAAGAAGAAGTGTAAAGGTTAAACAAAAAAATCTATCACAAATTTTCGATATCAAACAATAGTATTACATAAACTTTCACTAAAATGAGATATCAAACAATAGTATTAGATATATGTACTTTCGCTAATACCAACGAACCAAAAGCAAATTATAATTTAAGTATAACACGTTTCTAATTACGGGTAAGGCTGCGAGTGGAATTTAATATCAGCTTCGAAATTTCTGATACGAAATGTAATCTGCGAAATACGAAGCCTATGAAAAATTCCATTTCTAATTTTCCTTCTTCTACATGTATGTTTTGCAGGTAGACAAGATTTTATGTTATCTTTAAGAAATGACAGTACATATGATAGGGATTTAGTAAATGATTACAAGATACGAGTCTATAGCTAACTCAAATTACATACAGCTTAGGTTTTTTAATGCTTATTATACTGGGTGCCCATAAACCTAAACATAAATATTTCGTAAGGCATATTTGAATAATGTTTGTATAACCGGCTATCACTTACGTTTATTTTGTCGGTATTAGTCCGACATGTTTCAGCACAATCAGTGTGCCATTCTCAAGGGCAGGAACACAGCCAACGTACGTCCGCGGTGACGGCTGGGCCTGCACTGCCTACTCCACTGACTAATGACCCTTGCGAGCCACAGCGCTATGGCTAACATGTCGGCCTAATACCGATAAAATAAACGTAAGTGATAGCCGGTTATACAAACATCATTTAAACATAAATAATTGAAAACCTTTTGGTGGAAAGTTTGTTTTCTATTTGCGTTTGTCTAGTCATGTTACTTTTGGTTGCCATTGTGAAAATATAATTAAGAAAGTGTAAGTGTAACATTATATTTAAATAGTTATTTCATAACAGGAATAGGATTTATCGCCTTAAAATTAGCAAATTGGAGCTTAAACATATCATTATTGTGCCCATTTAATTGTATTTATTGATCATTATGAAGGAGAATAAATAAAACTGCTCCATTAATTTCACAAATGTTTATATTGTCAAAGACTTGTCTTCAAACTTGATAAATAAATCTGTATTATTAGAAAAAAAAAATGAAAAAAATCCATTTACAATTTGATGCACTTTGCTTAATGGGCACAATTTTTCCTTACGTCTGCTTATTACTATTAAATAATAAAAATAAAAGTCAGATACAGTTAAAAACATAGACATAGACCCGGTAGTAATCAAAACCTCAGTTTCTTTCCTATGTACTTCGTACAGACATTCGTCACTGGATTCCAGTAGAGTGTGGAAAGCTTTCCCGAGATTTGCTTTGAAATGCTAGGATAATTGATTTGACATAGCTCTCGTACAAAAAGGACTTATATCTGACGCGGCGAGTAAACCGTAACAGTCATTATATTGGATTAATTTATGGAGAGAAAATATCGTAAAAGAAACAAAGGATAAAGAGTATTTTTGATAAAAACATTTCGCATATTTTGGTTTTTGAAACGTTGGCTTTTTATTGCTATAGGGAACCAAATCATGAGAGTTTAAAAAATCTGTCTGCTTTGAAATAAAATTTGAAAGGTTGCACTTCACCTGACTTTGTGTATTTGAATTGATCAAATTTGAATAGGCTTATACTTGTTTTTTTTTTCTATAAAAATACTAGCTGACCCGGCAAACGTTTTTTTGCCTCACTTAGTTTCACGTAATTTTGTGTTTGTTATTGTCAAGAGAAGGTTCTTATGACAGATATTATTTTTCATGAATTATGAATATTGTATATCATAAGCCATTCGAATAATAAACAGACTCTTTTTTTATTATACAAATTTAAATTAAATAATCATGGTTAAAACAAGACTACGTCTGTCGGGTCAGCCAGTTTATAAATAATTTAGTTTATACGACATATAACATAGTGTATATAATTATACTAGCTAACCCGGCAAACGTTGTTTTGCCTCACTTAGGGTTATGAAAAATAGAAAGTGTAGCTTATATGATACGTTCGTAGATTTACCATAGCAGCGCCATCTATTGATTACTTACTCAACACAGTCGAAAGGTATCGACATCTGTTAGAATCATTTGGAGTTAACAGATAATTGTGACTGTCAAATAATAACAGACAATAATTAGCAATAAATTAAAATTGCGACTATAATTTGAGATTTAAACTGCCCTATCTCTCAAGTTGGATCGAACTGCACATAGTGTGCGAATTTTATTATAATCGGTTCAGCGGTTTAGGAGTCCATTGAGGACAAACATTGTCACACGAGATTTATATATATTAAGATATATTTAGTATGTTTTATTTCAAAAACACTTAGCAGCAAAAAGCAGCCTAACTCTGAAGCGTTATAACATAAAATTTAATTATGCAAAATTCATTACCACTCGGAATTTCCATCTTTATCACGTCAAACGGCCTCAACCAGGGATTTAAAATATTTTCAAAAGCCTCCGCCGATCGCTTAACCAAATTGAACCGATACGAATGCCATGGATGTAAAGCTCTCGAACGAAATTGAGTCGGAAAGCCTTCGTGAAAATTTAATTCAGAACGTTTCACCGTATTGCAGCGGGGAACCAAGTGGACCTCAGTACCTACGCTTAGAGATTCGTTGGTATTAAAAATGCTTTAGTTGTATGAATAAATAAATAAATAAATATTAGGACACATTCACACACGGCTGGTTAGCCCTACTGAACCATTTCTAGCTCGTATTATGGTTGCTAACACAACTGATATACTACATATACATACATATTATATATAAATATATATTTAACACCCAGACCCACAGCCAACAAATTTAGTTAAGCACAAAGATGTTGACCGGGCCGGGAATCGAACCCGGAACCTTCTGATTAGCAGACCGGCATGGTAACCTTTACGCCAACGAGGTCGTCGAATGCTATGTAATAAGGGTTTGAATCTCAAAATTGGATGAGAAAAATAAAATACTTACTTAAAAATCTAAACTACAAAAGAAAGAAAAGTTTAATTGTTTGTTTCTTTGACATACATAAAAAAGAAGGAAAAGTTTAATTGTTTGTTTGTTTGACATAAATAAAAAAGAAGGAAAAGTTTAATTGTTTGTTTGTTTGACATAAATAAAAAAGAAGGAAAAGTTTGATAGTTTTTTTCTTTGATACGAATGGGTTCCAAAACTACTCGACCGATTTCAAATCAAAATCCTTTCAGCCATTTGAACCTGGAGAAGTATCAAACATACACACGCATAGTCACACCCAACATTAGTGTAATGTGTGATACTCAGTCATATTATAATAATTAAAAACTTCTATTTGATTACTTCTTTGACTAGTTACTGACCTAGAAAATTACATAAAAGACAAAGTTTACGCGTAAAATATTAAATCCGTCAATTAGAGACAAAAATTCAAGCAAAGTTATTGACGTACTGCTTTTAAAAGTATTTTACAGTTCTGAGAATACTCACTTTCACTTGAAGCATTATTATTAATTATTTAAACAAGGTACCATGCATTTTTATTTTCATACATTTTATTACTTACTTTTTTTTCACCAATTTCTCAATATTAGTATCGTGTTAGAATTTCACGAAGGTGTGAAATTCTTTGCCAAGATGTTCCCTGAGAGCTACAATTTGATGTTTTTCAAAGCAAGAGTGAACCGTTTTTTTCTGGTTAAGCGCGCTACACCTTAGATCATAATGTCGCTTGCCATCAGGTGAATTGTGATCATGTGCAAGCTCATTTATTGTAAAAAAATATGACAGGGTTTGAACAGTAGAATAAGTAAACTGTGATTAATTTCAAATGGAAAATGGCCGCCAACGTAAACGTCGGTCTAATTTTAAATTTTTACTACTTTCTAAAGTTTTAATTTATACTTGTTCACGGTATTACTCGTTTTTTTCACAATAATCCGCAAATTTGTATTTTTACAAGTAGGTACTTGTTTCATGTCGACCTAATTTAATTGGATAAGTTTGTGAACTTATTTGGTTCTCATCCTGAAAAGAACTTTGAAGTATTCGAAGAATTGCCAAATTGTTTTTTGTTTTTACGTACTCTCCGATTTTGTTCTAGATCTCTTTCGAGGAATTTGAATTTAATTTTGCCTTTCATGAAGATAAAGAATAATAGTAACATACGTTTTATTTGGATTTCTAGAATACCGATTAAATTATAAATTGTGCCTTTTTATTATAATATTATGTATTTAATATTTTCTCTAGGGAATTAAAAAAATAAAGATTGTATCTGGAAATAATTAGGCTTAAAATTAATTGGCAGGAATGGTGAGGAGATCTTTAGTATAAGGAAAGCTTTTTACAAGATTCTTACGTCATCATGATACTTGGCTAACCTTTTTTTCACATAAAAATATAACTTTTACAAAAAATTCCATACTTTTCATATCAAAGATATGTATTCCTTGGTATATAATATAGACACGCGGCATAAGATAACGTACTAGTGTTAAAAATTATAAGTATACTAGCTGACCCGGAAAACGTTATTTTGCCTCACTTAGGGGTATGAAAAATAGATAGTGTAGCTTATATGACACGTTCGTAGATTTACCATAGCAGCGCCATCTATTGATTTCTTACTCAGCCCAGTCGAAAGGTATCGACATCTGTTAGAATCATTTGGAGTTAACAGATAATTGTGACTGTCAAATAATAACAGACAATAATTAGCAATAAATTAAAATTGCGACTATAATTTGAGATTTAAACTATCCTATCTCTCAAGTTGGATCGAACTGCACATGGTGTGCGAATTTTATTATAATCGGATAAGTGGTTTAGGAGTCCATTGAGGACAAACGTTGTGACACGAGATTTATATATATTAAGATTTTATTCTTTTATTGATCATGTCCATTGTATCTAAATTTTTTGCATTTGATGTCGAAATTAGTTAGCAAAGTAATACAAAATCATTATCCACGTTGCGAATTTTACTTACTTACATTGTAATGCTTAGAAGTTCATGAAATTCAAATTGCCCACAACAAAGGCACGTGCTGCCTTCTTGTTCCTAGAGTGGTTAAATTCAATTGTCCTGGAGGCACTGGAATTCTGTACAGACGGCAACTAAAGAAAAGGAAGACCGTACAAAATAATAAAAATTGTGTTTGCATAACAAATAATACAGAATTAAAAAGATTGTGAAATAAGGTACATATTCATAGTCATCTTCTTTGATTACGTTGCTATGGGTGACAATTGGGAAAAAAACAAATAACTAAACATTCGAAAATAACTAGTTCAAATAATAGTAAGTACTTATAAAAACCTAGAAAACCACCACAAAGCGTAATCGTTGGCCCTTCACCGTTTTACACGGTCCGAAGGAATCACAGTTTACTTTGCTAAGCGATGGATAATATCGCACAAAAGGCTCGTTCGACCAACTAATGGATCCCTCTACATCGACGTTAGGACGTAATACTTCTCTTAACAATCTCTTTGGCGTATATTAGAACGTTACAGATGAGTTCAAAGTACTTTTTTTTTAGTTTCTGTTCAATTTGAAGTTAAAGTGGAAAGTTGTCTTGAATTATTGTTGTATTGAAGTTAAAGTTGAAGTGTTAGTCGTATTATTATCCCTTCACCTAAAGCTTTCGCCACGACCAAACGTCTAAACTGAATTGCTTTAAATTTGGTAAAGAGTTAGATTAGACTTTGCCAATCTCCTGCCTGTAAGCGATTGCCAAGCTCCTTAGTTTTGTCTTTAATGCTATGTAACGAGTCTTTTAATTGTTATATAAATAAGTGAGAACCTTCATACGAGTAGGTTGGAAGGTAAAATATTTCAATTATAGTATGTATTCTGTATTTGATTATATTTGTTAAGAAATATTTTTTTTCGTGGTAGGCTCCCGTTTAGAGCTGTGACCTAAATCCTATTTTGTTCTATATCGTATAGCTTAACTCTAACATAAATTATGTTCAAGTAACTAAAGTAAAAAGAATAAAAAATTGGTGGACGTTCATAAAATAATTATTTATTTTTTTACGCTAAAATATAAATCTTGCCAACGCTACGTTGTAAAAGTATTGTTTAAGTTTTTCACTTCATATTTAAATGATTAAAAGACGTAAGACGTTTTTTTTTGTAATCTATTAACCGAAAAATATATCTTAAGTGGTGTATCTATTCGGGAGCTTCGAAGCCACGTACACTCACAATCGTGAGTGTACAAAACAAACTTATGACTCACCGCCGTATTTTTTTTTCTAACCTATACTGTCCCACTGTTGGGCAAAGGCAAATCTCCCGATGATCCCCATGCTTTTCTGTCCTGTATTTGCGTATATAAATAATATATAATACTAGCTGCCCCGGCAAACGTTGTTTTGCCCCAAAAAATAGATAGTAGCCGATTCTCAGACCTACTGAATACGCATATAAAATTAGGTAAAAATCGGTCAAGCCGTTTCGGAGGAGTACGGTAACTAACACTGTGACATGGAAATTGTATATATTAGAAGATGTAGGATGCCTTATGCTGTGATTCATGTACGTAGAAGGAACCCATTTACCCTAAAGACTCCAAGACATAGAATCAGTTCAAAATGCCCTCCAACCACAACCGTCTGGATATTAAACAGCAACCGCAAGACAAGTGACATTAATACCAAAAAGCAATTGGAATTCCCGAGTCACAATTTCCCTATAGCAATCCGAGATCCGGAAACCCGGACGCGAACCCGGACGTGTCGAGGGTACTGCACCCGGGTATATTGTGCTCAATAGAATCGCGGGAGATACCATCTCGGATTTCGGCAATTCGATTGATTTTCATTTTTGGATAAAATTTACTTAACACAGTTACTGGGAACTAAGCGTAAGTACCGCTAAAAAAACAAATGAACAAGAAGAGCATAAACAAAGCTCTTCTTCGTATGAGCTAAGTGCCCAAGCTCTGGTGTCGAGAGTTTTCAAGCTGCCCGATGGCCTGTGACTGGGCTTAACGACTGCTTGTAGTGAGACTAACAGCCGGGACCTATAATTTATCGTGTCATCGTTATTCGACCCACGGTAGCACTAGGATGAAAATGCCACTTTAAATACGACAGTCTCGTGCATGGTCACCTATCCAAACACTGTCCGCATCAACAATTGCTCAGCTTTAATGTTCGCGTCAGATCACTTTAGCTAGCCGAGCTACATATGCTGCGTTAAGTGATGTTGCGGACTAGGATGGAACGCGTTTGGCTGAAGTTTTTTAAATTAAAGAAATTGCTGTTTACTCAAATTTTGTTAACCATTCTAATGTACAGCTGTTTTTTTTTGTAATCAAAATATCAGTTGCCTGGAAGAGATTGCTTACTTACGAAGACCTTCTTACCAAATGATAAGGTCTCTTATCTGTTGCAGTCTGTAGTAACTAGTATAAGTTTTTTACTACTACTAGTTATAAGTTGTTACTTTGATTGTAATGTGATTTTCCTGTGTTGCAATAAAAAATATATATTATGCTACGAATCGATATTAAATTTATATTATAAGATAACATATTGAATTTAAAGTAGGGATAAGTAGATTGTAAAGCAGTACAAATACGTGCGAAAAATTTAGATATGTTCGTATAAATACCTAGAAACATGGATGTGTCTATATTTTTCAACTGTACTTATTTTTCATGCCATATGAATATGAACTAAGTCTGGATTTGTATTCTCGGTCTAGACAGAAAACAAGTTGTAAAAATGTGTAGAAAAATAACCGCCTCGTTTCCAACGAGCTAGCGTACCTAGATCAGCGGCAGAATTCCCATTAAAATGTTATTTATACAAGTGGACGTAATAAGGAAAGCAGAGATTGAAAAATATTGAAATGGGGTTTGGATGTGAATTGAATAAACGAATATTAAAGCAGGAGAAAACTTAATAAATGCAGATGCTATAAAAATATTGTACTTTGTAAACTTTTATCGTAAGGCATATTATAGGTTTGCATGAAACAATCGGTCACACTTACCTTAAAAACGTTTTTTTAAGTAAGTGTGACCGTTTGTTTCGTGCGGATACTGAAAAAATAATCAGTAATTCTTATTATCACTAGGTAATGAGTATCGTACTTTGACAACTGTACCATCGGACGTACCTATATCCAACGTTTTTAAGCAAGTGTGACCGACTATTCGTAGTGAAGTAAAAGTTTATTGTAAATATCTAAATAAAAGTCTATTGCGTATGTTTGAATGTGAACTCACTCTCAAATTGAAATTACGAAACGTGATGACGCGCGATAAACCCAAATTAATCTTCTCAAAAAAATTGATTCTTTGTTTCACAAACAACAGTACACAAACTTGCCTGATACTCGTATTATTTATGTTACATGTTTCTAACACTTGTAACTGTTATATTTTATACCTGCTACAATTTTTATTTTAGTTTTTACATACTACTATTCGTTTTTATAATTTTAAAATCTACTAGCATACTAACTCTACTAATATTATTTGCATTTATTTTAGCAACTGTTTTTTCATAATTTTTTTTCGTTGCACCCTTAGTACGTCCATATTTACTGAGCCCCATTCCGTGAGCCAACGGGCCATGTTCGGATAATTTCACTACGGAAAGAGATTTTCCTTCGAAGATTTCTTGCTTGAAATAAGGAGCCGATGCAGTCTGAAATATATTTTACCGCTTGCAACGGAGCGAGAGTTTCCGGGTGGAAATTTCACTATTTTTTTTTTATTTTTCAGTAGAATTTTAGTTTTTGCTTAGCAAAGATACGATGAAAAAAAATCTAATAACAATAATATTATAACAGCAAATTATTTTCTGTATGAAGTGTTATTTTGTAAAACTGATTATATAAATAAAAACACACATACACACAAAAACCTTACAAATAGTTAATTAAATCTAAGTCAGTGTCCGCGGGCGGCCTAAAATGCTGGCGGCATTGCCTCGCTGGATCGCCAAGCTTGTACGTTGGAAAATTATTCTTATACACCTTAACCAAAAACAATTGATTCATAAATTTGGCAAAGTTAATTATTTATTACGTATGACAAGG